>CM053326.1:21927035-23352035 GCA_028583605.1 Dastarcus helophoroides
TTCACGTTACCAACATACTCTAATGTTAAAAGTAGTGTGTAGCTCTAAGACGTGTAGTAGAATTAAAAATTGCGTCATCGGTGAAATATTCGCTAAGACTATTTGCCTCGAAGTATATTTTCCATTTATTTTAATGAACTCGTTATATCATAGTTTTAAATTTTCACTTCTGTCACCAGTTCTCATAACTGCCAAATTTTTTTTACTTTTGACTTTAATTTAAACGTTCAACGTTTTCTTCAAAGTTTCGAATTCCAAATTTTCAATTATAAGACATCCGCTGCTCTAGATACATAAATGCATTCGTGTTTTTTTCTGTTATTGTTGCATTACGTCCTTTGATCTGGGTACGTAATGTCGTCTTATCTGTACAAATAAAATATGAACAAACTATTTTAAACATTGTTTTAATTGTAAACGAGTAATATTTGGATATTCTACTAAAGCAGGAAGCTTCACATTTTTATCATTTCGATAAAAAAGTCTAGCAACCAGTCCCGTGTGATAAGAGAGGCATCTTCCCTAACGAAATACGAACAGATGCCAGTTTTTTCTTCGCGCGACGCTTACGAGATATCGATCTTAAATTGGTGTAATTTGAGATAGTGCCGAGGACGTCGAGATATATCGAGAGGTTTCAAGATCGACAGGGCGCCTTAGATTCAAATATGATTTGGACGCCTAAACATATGTGTTGTGTGCGGATGCTGGGGGCGCGATTGCATATTCGGTTTTACAACATCGCCCCGGTTATGCAGGTCTCCCATTATATTCTCTTGGAGCATCGATCTTTTCTTCGAATTTATTATATGGGTAGTTAAATTGTCTCTACACAATAACGACCGACGTAAACCTACCATGCTGGGCTGTAAAACTTAATACGATCCTTTAAAAATAAAATGGTTAGGCCAGCGTGACGTCGCTTGTACAGTTTGGTCTTGAAGTGCTTGTAATTTGAGAAGAACTGGGCTGAGATGACACTTGGATTTATCTAAATGGACCATAGATGAAATCCCTTAAATTGGCTTAATATGATACAAACATACGTAGATAAACCTGTGATACTCTGTAACGTGTCAAATGCGTTCGCTGTCAAAATTTGGGAAAAGGTACTAGTTTGGCTGGTCAAGTTTCTGGTTAGCTTATTTTGGTTTTCGCATTTTGGTTTCACTCTGGTTTTGTTCACTGAATAAAGTGATTTTTTTAGAATCCCACCAGTTATCGGGTTTGTAAACGTTAAAGAGAACATAAGCTTAATGACCAACAACAGTTGCCCACAGGCGTAGCTAGAATAGGGCAGGGTAGGGCGGATGCTTCCCACCCTGGCTGATGCAGTTAAACAAAAATGTATACCCAACTAAGAAGACTTTCTCTAAAAAAATTCCATTCAACAAATTTCGTCCTTCTTTAAGCTAATGACATTTTCTCCAAATTTCGACTTAATTCTCAAAATTCGTCTTTTTTCATAAATTTCTATCGAAATTTCAAATTATTCCTAAAATTCAATTTCTTTCACCAGAATCCGACTTAAGTCAAAATTTCGAATTTTTATTTCAAAATGCATTGTTTTATTTTTCGAAATTCTACCATTTCTCAAAATTCGTTTTTTCCGGAAACTTCGGCTTTCCGTTAAATTTTGATTATCTGAAAATTTTAACTTGTTTATCAAGATTTACTTTTTTCCTCAAAATATAATCAATTTTTTGATTAAAATATTTATCTGGAAATTTATAGAATGATTTTTTAGAAGTTTTGCAAACAAACAAAAATTCCGAGAAAATTTTCCCTGGAATGGTTTATAACTGAAATAAAAAAGTTCGACGTTTATCTTAATATTGGACATTTTCTGACCTAGGGTGGAGCAGATAAGGGTGCATGTCTGCCTCTGATTCAAGCGGTCAACAGAAAAATCCAGAAATTAAGCTTTTCTTAAAATTTGTTCTTTATTCAAAATTTCGACAAAATTTGACTCTCTCTGAAGAATTTCGAGTGTTTACTAAATTTCGACTTTTTTCCAAAATTTCGATCTCTTTTTTGTTTTTCAAGGGAAAAAAATCGAATTTCCAGTAAAAAACGAATTTAAAAAAATCTAAACTTGGATATTTTTCTCAAAATCTGCCTTTTTTCGCAAATTTGAAATCTATCCTAAAATCCCATCCTGTATGTTCCCGGAAATCTGATTTTTTTTATCGGAAATTCGCATCTTTCTTAAAATTTTGACTTTTTCAAGATTCGTTTTTTTCAAAATTCTTTTTCTCAAATTTGTACTTTTTATTAAGGTTTGAAATTTTTCTGAAAATTTTCGATTCTTGATGCTTCATTTGGTAGTTTTTCTAGAAATGTCGACTGTTTTTTAGAGATTTTGTTTTTATTAATTCCTTTATTTGTATTAACATCAGCTTTCTCTGAAGATATTAAGCTTTTAGAATTTGATTTTTTAGAAATTTTGACAGGTTTTTTAAAATTTGCCTTTTTCTCGATATTTTTATATCAAAATCCGATATTCAACCTTCCTAAAAATTTTGAATTTTTCTGTTAAAATTAGTTTAAATTTGTCTTTTTCGAAATTTCGACTTTATTCTCATTTCTCATTTTGGGCTCTTTTTTCGGAAATAATTCTTTCTAACAAAATTCTGCCACTTTTCTGAATATTTGTCTTTTTTGAAAATTTTAACTTTTTAATTTCGACTCCAGAAATGACAACTTCATATTTCGCCTTATTTTCAAAATTTTGACTTTTGTTTGAAAATGCGATGTTTTTGTTATTGGAACTTTCTGGATTTTTTTCTCGAAATTGGCATTTCCTTTAAATTTCAATTTTCTCGAAATTCGTTTGTTTTCTTTAAATTAGATCGGCATAATATCGACAATTAAAAATGTTGAGAAAAATATTTTTGGGTAATTTCCAGAAGAATTTCTTGTACATTCAATTGAACTTTAAATATTATGTCAAAATTGGAATAAAAAAGTAAAAATTTCGAGAAAGGTGTTTTTGGAAATTGCGAATTTCTTCACAATATTTGACCTTTTTTGAAATTTTTAGAAGTTTCAGCATTTTCGAGTTTTTCCGAAAGGTTGGGTTTTTATTCAGTTTTGGTTTTCTAAAAAATCATTCCCCAAAATAGGTTTTTTCTCAAAATTCGTCGCTTTCACAATTAAGACTTTATTCTACTTTTTTGTCTCAAAATTGAACTTTCATTTTTATAATATTTGGTTTTTTCTGCATTTTTTTTTAATTTAAATTTCCGAATCTGTCTTATTCTGGAAATTTTGACTCGTACTTCAAATAGGGATGTATTATGCTTTTGGAAATCTCCACTTACAGTGAAAATTTTTCACAAAACCTCTAAAATTAAAATTTTTTCGAATTTTCAACATTTTTTGAGATTTTTGGAAAGGTTGGGATTTTATTTTAAACACGATTTTCTAAATATTCCAACTTTTTCCCAAAATTCGGTTTTGATCGAAATTCGTCTCTCTCAAAATTCAACTTTCTCTTGAAAATGTCAATTTTTCTTCAAGGGATTTCAACTTTTTCTTGGACATTTCGACGATATTTTTCAAAAATCTTTATTTTTCGAAATCTTCGAAATTTCGATAGTTTTCGAAGTTTTCCGAAAGGTACGGTTTTTATTTTAGATTCAATTTTCCGACTGTTTTCGCAAAGTTTAGCTCTATTTCGAAATTTCAAAGTTAATCTGAAAATTCAGTTCTTCAGTTCATGTAGTTAAATGAAAATGTACATATACTCAACCGGAACGTTTTCCGGTGGCGTGTGGAATATGCGCCATTCCATAACTTGTAGAATATACTATTATAAATCTCAAGGATTCTAATGCACAGACCAATAGGTTTGAACATTTATCAGATTCGAAGTTTGAAAACCAAAGACAAAACCAAAGACGAGATCTAAAAAGATCGAAACCGGTCTTTGGTTTCCAAACTTCGAATCTAATAAATGTTGAAACCTATTGATCTGTGCATTAGAATCCTTGTCTTCTGAGGACTTTCCTAGAGTGGCCGTGTTTCAACTGTTGGTAGTTCAACTACCTATGATTTACTATACACGTCTAGAGGGCTGCATGAATTTGCAGTTTAGGTTATATTCTATTTGCATAAATCTCAACGTTTATCGAAATTTGCCTCTAGCTTCAATTTTTCAATATTCTTGTTCTAGATTTTACATTTGCTTATAAAATTTTGAAAGTACAATTTCAGTATATTTTTTCCTTCGGACTTTCTGATTTTAAATTCAAACCCTTTTTTCCAGGTAGTATTAATATTTTTTCGCAAAATTACTTATAACGTTTTAAAATTTTAAGTTTAACGCTTTTTTTTAAATTTCGATTGAAACCAAACATGTTTCCCATTTTTCTTTCAAATCTTCTTTCCAAGTTTCGAAATTTGGATTTTTTTCGAGATTTTCAATTTTAACTCGTGCTTTTTCAGATAATTTTTAAGTTCCTTTTCAAATTTCTATATTTTTTATACAATTCCGTGTTTACCCTTCAGCTTTAACTGGTTATTTAGAAATTAAATGTTCGAAATTTCAATTTTTACTAAAAATTTTTAATTTTAACTCGATTTCTGTTATAAGTTCTGGGTTTCTTTACAAATATCAATTTTTTTTCATACAATTTTCATACAACTGAATGTGTAAACTTACACATTCAGTTGCTATCTTTTCTGTGAAACTTTCATTTAAAAATTATTTTTTTTAGAAATTTCGGCTCTTAAAGAAAAATTTCTCATATTTTTTAAAATTTTAGGTTTAAGCATTTAATAAATTTACAACATCAGAATATTTGCTTTTGATCTAATTTTTTTTCTAACATTTAAAATTTTCAATTTGTTCTTTTTCTTTATTGATTTATAAACATTTTTTTGGTGGAACGGACTGGTACTTGGTTTTCTTAAAAAAAATTTTGTGTTCTTTCTTTTTGGTTTTAGGGGACAAGATTTGTATTTCGATTTATGAACATGATTAATGCATGAAATATATGGAAATATCGATTTAAAATGTGATTAACTACTTTTTCAATATTTTATCTTTTTAATATCGAAATCCTTATATTTTTTTTTATATTCCAAATTTATATTTTTAATATTTAACTATTTTTCATTCTATTGTTTAATTTTCTGCTTAAAATAAACAATTACACTTTCAATATTTACTTTTTTTAATCTTTCGCCTAAATCCTAAACTTTGAATATTTTAACAGCTTTTAATTTTATTGACACATTATTTGTTTTTCTTTTGAAATTTTTTTTTTGGAAATTTTAAGTTACAGTCAAAACTTGTCTTTTTCGTCCGTCCTCTTTTCGAAGGTTTTCGATATATTTGTCGAAATTCCAAGTTTTCAGCATCGATTTTCCTTTTATTTAAATTAAATTTTTAACTTAAAATCAAAATTCGAATTCTTGAAATTAATTTCCCATCATTCGACTTTATAAATTTTCACATATTTTCATAATTTCAAATAGAAACTTCAAAAAGTTTATCATAAATTGAAATTTGTTTCTGAACATTCCAATATTTTTTGGATATGCTGAACGTCGTTTCAGTTTTTTCTGCGATTCTGATTTTAAACATAGTTTCGAGACAATGATTTAAAAAAATTCGGTTCTCTCTTTTTTGGAAATCTACGATTGATCTCTCCTTTTTGGAATTATTTTTTAGAAATTTCGAATTTTTGTTTGAAAGTTTGATTTTCGATAATGTACGAATATTTTTTGATGGCTTTGTGGGAAACTTATCCCCAAGCTCTTTTCTAACTGCCCCCATGACTTCAAATTAAACGATAAAATATTCGTGAACCGCAGATAGTCTCTGACCGCAGCGTTTAAAAATGCCAAACAAACATTTTGCACCTTAAATTGGGTCCAAGAAAAAACTGTGAGAGGGTTCCTTGCCTAGGGGACTCTTGTGCAGCGCACAATACTGCCCCCTCGAAGCTACAACATTGAGTCATCACATTCTTGCAATGTAGCTTATTACTAAGCATCTTGTTCTTTATTATTTTTGTAGTAGTAGGCAAATGTCCATGCCCAAAAATAGGTATTTCCCGAGATGATTTGAGTGACGTTTTATTTTTCTATGAAAATTGTGTGGCCTAATTTTTTCAACTTTATAAGTGTGAGTGTGAAATTTTTTTAGAATTTTTAGGTATTAGAATTTACTTGAGTAAGTAAATGCTCGCACCGTCACCTCGTTGTTGGGGATTTCTCTCGCCTAAGCCTTCGACCTATTGAAATTCAAAGATTTGGAGTTATTCCATTAAGGTAGTGTGTACATAATTCGCCAGTGTCGCATCTTTAATCGACGTAAGTGTGTACGACTCGATTTAAAACATGGACTAGCGTCGAGACAGATCTTTTCCATCGCTGTAAACCTTGAGTGGCAGATTTTAAAGCTAAGCCTCGTCAGCGAGGAGCTTTCGGTCCCCCGGGGATCTCCCGGCGGCTCTGTCTCTTCTTTCACTGTTAGTTTACTACCTTTCGATAATATTACCAGAGAATTTAAATTCTCCATCTTTGTTTTTACGGCAAGTGGAGAGAAGAGCCTCCGCATTGCCAGACCGCCGTTGAGGATTCGAAGGGATTATCTGCATCTGAATTTTATAGTGATGTACTGAAGGTTTCTTTTTCAATTTGTAATGCGACTTCGATTCGATGGGGATTGATATTCGATGCAAGTGTAAAAAAAGTAATTATTCGGGGTGAGGAGACTCATGTAATATTAAGGAAGGGTTTCGGTAAAGTACGGCGGATCGTAAGAAACTGGAAGGGTGCGAATAGCACGTTCTTACCTTAATGAAATGAAAAAGTTGGTGGTTTTTGTAAGAACGCGTGTCGGAATTAGGTGCGGGGTTAAAAGCACAACCGAGAATCATCTGTTTCTAATCTTGTGGCGTGACGAGATATCCTCGAGTTTTCGGGGGCAACCACTCCGCATCGAAACTTAAGTTGTTACGACATCTGGCGCTACAGCGAAGCTTACAACCCCTTGCGATCCATCTTTATTCCTTTGCAACAATTTACAAGAAACCCGGCCATTAGGAAGTCGAAGTGTCGAACATTACCGTCTTGTTATACATCCGAATGTCGCTTGGTTTTCATTTAACTGTCGACTTCTATCAAAACAAAGCTGTTCTTGGTAAAGTGTAATTATACAGGTTGACAAATAACGAATAATGTTTTGTGTCTTGACACGGATGTTCCATACTCTACCTGCGCCTTTGTCTTAATTCAAAACATTTATTTGTCAATTAAGGAAATTTGTTGATTAGCAAAAGAAGCATTAAATCAATCTCTAAAGATTTGAATAGATATTGCATATTGAAACACGTATTTACGCAATTATCACTAATTTGCGATATCGTAAAGAGGAAATTCTTTTTTTGGCTTGCATCAAACCATAAATACTGTATCTAAAGAAAGGCGAGAGCAACTAAATTTTACAGCTTTTTCTAAAGAAAATTTTTTCTTTAGCTGCGAAAAAATAGGAAACCAACAGTAAAATTCAGCTGCATTTCTTTTGTTTCATATGATTTGATATTGATCATATCAAAATAGTAAAATAAATCTTTAATTTGCTGATTTTAAAAGTCCTTTGACTTTGGAAAAATTGGAAGAAGAGACATGATACAGGAAGAAAAAATATATTTTTCTTCTCTTGTAAAAAAATTATTAGAATTAAATGATTTTGATTTAATAATGAATTATAAACTAAGTGATATTATCTCCTGATGAAAATATTTTTTTTAAATATAATTTATTCGAGTTTTCTTCTCTGGCTTAGTGTAGGTAGTTGTTTAAGGAAGGAACCTGTTCTGTTTTTCCAGTGAAACTTTGAACGAGCAAAAAAACTGGCTTATTAAATTTCAGACACGAAATCTTGGGCATGTTCAGAATATGAACACTTCTTCTCATCTTCTCTTCTACACTTTTTAACAAAAAATTTGCTTAAAATCTTCTGCTAAGGAAAAGTTGTCAAAAACCTCTTATTATTCTTACAGGAAGTGCAAACGAAACTCTCAATGATAAAAAGATTTAGTGAAGAAAAATTAAAAAGAAAAAGAGAATTAGTTTCAGTGGCGGCTACAGAGACTAAATAGACTGAACGTTTCAATGTTGTCTCATGCGTACAGTTGAAGCCAAAATCCGGGGAAGTGGGGAGGTGCATCCCACTACTCTTTGATATGCTCGGATTAAGTCAAATTTATAAATACGAAACTTGCCGCGTAACGGTTCTAACGATTTAGATGAAACTTTAGAATTAGGGGCTTTTGAACCAATAGGATAATTTTTATAAGTGCTTTTTGGTAAAAGTTCAGAAGAACTATTTACAAAGACATCTTGGTTTAATAGTAAAATAATTTTCTTTCAATACGCGACGCCTGTGTACAATATTGTTAAGCCGGTGCTGTAAACAAGTCATGATTGCAGTGAAATGGCGACGCGCGCACGCCGATAATTGAATATTTATATATTTTGTTTTTACCTACCCAAAGAATGAAACTCTTGATTTTCCTTCACTAATGTGTTCACTGAGGTTTCAACAATAATCCACAATACACTTTCCCATATTTACAGCCCATTTTCTTTAAAAAAAGCCGATGTTATCTTCGCAAAGGTCTGTCAAATAATAAGAGGGCGTTGCGAGCTAGATGGAGCTAGGCTTTCGCCAGGCTTTCAACTGGCTTCACTGCTTACCGTGTTAGGTTCAGTCTATATAGTCTCTGGGCGGCTCGCATATAGGCACTGCGAAACTGCAGCACCCCCAACTTCCATCTATCAATAACCTTTAATATGAGGCCTTTTTTCTTTTGCTCTTTCTTTATATGTACTTGTACATTATAGATATACAACCCTTAAGGTTAATATTAGTTTATTAGTAGCAATGCCCCAATTCATGAAAAAAGATGCAAACATAATATTTGTATCGAGTAAGGAACTGTGTGCTCCACATTTTCAACGACGAGGTATTTGAACGTTGTACGTTTGCGCGCATAGAAAGCTTCATATGCTTCTGCAAAGGCGAAAAAGCACTGCTCTTCCCGCAGTACTGACCGTGGCGTACTGGATTAGCGGCTAAACTCTGCCATTACAATCTATCCCGGCACTACGCTAAAACTTGCGGTTACTATCATTCCCGGCGAAGTAACGCCGCGAGCGAAATCGAAGCAATGCGAATCGAACGCATAATTTAATTTAATTTAATATCATTTAAATATTATTTATCAATTGGGATTAGTATTAATTTAATAAATGTACGGGAGACTGGGGTGGACCGTCTTTTTATGTTGGCTAAAAGGTGGCAAAAAAAATTTTTTTTGAAAATTTCAAAGCTTGAATTTGTAGTACAACTAATAATCTCTCTTTGGGTCGCAGCAGTTTGGTCAAATTGTATTAAATTATACAACTTATAACAGTTGGCGCAAAAATTGCATTTTTGCGATTTTGAAAAATGTCGGGGAATTACGTACCACTTTGTAAATCGATTAAAAATGGAAAAATGTAGTAGAAAAATCTTCTTGTTTTTGATTCAGAATGCAGAATGCAGATGCAAAAGATTTATTATGAAAGAGAAACAAAGTGTAGTGGCGTGACAAATGGCAATGAAAATCAGTTTGAAACGAAATTATTATTTTACCAAAAAACTACTAGAAATTGCCGAAAAATAATGCTGTGCTGAAAATGTGCATAAATAATCACTTATATGCATCAAATACACGAAATTAGCTTGTGAAATGTAAAGAATTGGGTGATCCATGATTCCACGACAAAAGTGGTCCGTAATTCCCCGAAGGTCATTTTAAACAATATTGCAGCATATGAGTAACACAATATAAACTTCATGCAAAAGTTCATGTTCCGCAAATATTATGAGTTGGTTCTCGAAAAGTGTGGTCAAATTAGAGAAAATTCTAAAGTGAAAAAAAAATTTCGAAGTATCCCAATTCTATTTGGTATCGAAGCTACGTAAGGGTTCGTGTACACAAGTCGAGTACTGAAGGGAAAATAAGCTTAACATGAGGCGAGTGGACGACAGTTATTTGTAGCTATCAACCATTATTAGAGAAAAAAATATGAAGCTGGCCCGCAATTCCCCGTGGTCCAGAATACCCCAGTCTCCCCTACTTAAGAAAAAAGTTTTATGTAATTATTTCAGAAAAAATAACAACCTTTGAGAACAATTTGTTTTTGCAAAAATGAATTATTTTATAAAAAATAATTCATTTTTATTTTTAAACTCGTATTAATAGATTACGATAAATAATGAAATAATAATTTCCTACCTTAAGTCATGCAATAATCTTCTAAATTAAAGATTAAATAAATTTTGTTTAAAAAAATTTATTTTTAAATTTTGTCTTTATACTCGAATTTCAACTTTTGTCGAATACTTGAATATGAAATGTCGATTTTATCTTTAAATTTCAATAAAAATGTTTTAAATAAATTTGGAGATTTTTTTAAATTTCGATTTTAATCATGAGCTTTCGACTGTATTTTTTGTAACATTGAAGTTTCTTGCATCTGCGATGCCCAGTTTATTTTACTTTGATAAGAACTGCTATTTTAGAATTAAGAAATTCAAAGTACTGTTAGAATCCTTCAAAAACACACATGGCAGAAGCTAAAGAAATTTGTGACTGTATAATTGTTGATATATTGGACTGATATTCTTCCACTAATCATTTAGTGGATGCTAAATTGTTCGACAAGACGCGTTTCTCTGCTTTTAAGAATGAACATCCCACAGAAGGGATAGTACTGACCACTGATGCATATCCCATGATTGACAAAGAAAAACTTTCAAACGAACTAAAAGTATTTTATTCTAGGTCTGATATTATTGATTATTGTAAATTAATTGATCTGCTGAAATTTATCTTGGAAAATAATCTAGATGATGTTTTTAGTGAAATTACAAAATTAATTAAAATCTTTTTGACAATTCCTATGACTACTTCAGAGGCAGAACGCTGCTATTCAACACTAAAAAGAAATCAAAACTTTTCTAAGAAGCACTATGAAATCAGAAAGGATAAATGCCCTTGCAGTGCTTTCGATTGAAAAAGATTTCCTTAGTTTAAATAAATAAATAAAACAAGAAGAATAGATTTTAATTTTAAATAAAAGTTTGAACTGTAACCATTTAATATGTAAAAAATATTGATTTTATTTTAGGATTTTATCAAGTTTTCAAAAAAATTTTTTTTTCTAAACATATTTATTTTCTTTAGAATAATTTTAAAATAAGGCTCAACATTTTCTGGAGCAGCACCCCCATTAATTTTAGTCGCGAGCCGCCACTTTTTCTTTCTGCTGACAAAGATTGAATACAAATTGTTTGCTTCTCTGTAACCAAGGTCACTGTTAGAGAACTGCTAGAAGTATAAATTTGTTCCTTTTGTTAAAATAAAATTAATAATTAAAGCAGCAGATTAAAGCATCTTTCTTCACTAAAATTGAAAATGCATAAAATTAATTGTGGTAGAACTTGACAACAAAATCGTTGGTTAAACCAAAACTTCACACCAAGGAATTGGTTTTATAATTTACATTTAAATTTTAGCAGAAAAGCAGAAAGCCCGTCTTCAAGTTCATCGCAAAAATTGGCTTTTGTCTCCGAAACTATCTATTTCTAACATAAGCATACGTATGCCACATGCGTTTCACAAAAAAATATTCCTCGTTACATTGCAATTCCCTTACGAACAGTTGTAATGGTTGTAAATAAAAATGTTTTGTTCGTTAATAAGCATCTTATTTAGTGAATTTACTCTAAGGATTTTAAAACAAAATTGTCAGCCAAAAGTCACTGCGTAATTTGTGCAGTTTCTATTTCCATGACAACTATGTCATAGTACATTTCATTTCGGTATCTTAGGGTGCGTTTAATTAGACACTTTATTCCGTACATTTTTCTCTGACATAAAATATATTTTCTCTAACACTATTAGAGAAACTGCACATTCTATGACTAAAATTTGTGATGGAACAAATGTCATTCCAGCACCCGTTCAGAATACTCGTAATTCTACACGCCGTTTAGAATATCAACATTCTAGCACGGCTTTCGACGAATCAAAATCCGTTTGGGTTCATTTTAGGGCATGTAACAATTAAGGTATTTATTTAAAGCCTCGCGTTTTAAAATTGTAATCTATTTTGAACATTTTTCTGGGTTTTTCTATAGTCATGTTAGAGACAGTATAGTCTACAACACGTTTGGAATGGCATATTCCACACTCGCGAAGCCGTAACCCTCGCCTGAGGCTCGGGCTACAAACTTTTCGCTCGTGTTGAATATGTGCCATTCCATAACTTGTTGTAGAATATACTATTCTCTCCTACATAAGTGTCAACTATCCTGAGAGAAGCTATCTCCTCTCGACTGTGTAGGTAAGTCTCGGATAGATTCTCTCAGGGTACGTTTAGATTAGACACTTTATTTCGTACATTTCTTTATGACATAAGTGTCAACTACGCTGAGAGAAGCTATCCGAGACTTATCTACACAGCTGGGAGGAGATAGCTTCTCTCAGGATAGTTGACACTTATGTAAGGGTGCCTTTAGATTAAACACTTTATTTTATACATTTCTCTCTGACATATATTCCTGGTTGTGTGGGTTTTAGCTAGTTTTCAGCTATCTCACATCGAATATAAGCAATGTTGTAATTCTTGGGCGATGACAGTTCTGAAATAAATAAACTTAACATGTCATTTTTGACACTTTGACAACTTTTTAACCAAGCATTTCCAAAATCAATATTCTGACTAATTCCAGATTGACAGAAACAATAATGACAAAAATCGGTTAAGAATTGCGACCTAAAGCGTGATGACATTTGCACAGATGGACAGTCATTTTTCAACGATCAATTTTGGAGTTATTCGCAATTTAAAAATGCAGCAAATCCCATCATGGTCTAGAGAAAACTCGCCTCTATTCCAAAAGCTATTTACAACTGATTTGGTCTAAAATTACCTGAGATATAATCATTTTTATGCCGAAAAGTCGTGTTTTTTGGTATTTCCCGATTATAGAGCAAACCACGATTAACAGTCGTGGTGCGCAAAAGAAAAAAATCCTTTACTGGAATAGAGTTAGTAGAAGAGTACAGTTTTTTGAACTTATGTCAGAATTATGTGATTCTTCTTCTCTTGGTTTTTCTCCCTTTCTTTTTAAAAAAATCGTAAAACTTCTTCTAGTTCATATATGTTAGTTCTCCATCCTCTTGAGCAAATCACAAATTTTCTTATTCTGACTTACACATTGGTGTTCTTGTTTCTTCTTTTTGTTATTTTCTTTTCTTTTTCTTCTTCTTATTCTTCCTCTTCCTTCTTCTTCTTCTTTTCTAGTATGAAAACATCTTACAAAGAAAGCACCCTTAACTTTCCAAGCAAGAATGGGAAAAAATAGAGTTTTCTTGAGTTCTTAACTAAGACACAGCATTTTGTTTGTTGTAGTTCATCTTTTGCAAGAGTATGTGCAGAAAATTCTCTTATTATAGTTTAGAACTTGTCGCTCTATTAGAGCATATTATCTGCTCAATTTTGTTTGTTTTGGTTCAATTTTCTTCATAATTGGTCTTTATAAAGCACTGAACCAAAATAAACAAAATTGAGCAGATTATTAGCTCCAATAGAACGAAAAGATCCAAACTACAATAAGAGAATTTGGTGCGCACACTCTTACAAAAGAAAAACCACAACAAACAAAATGCTTTGTCCCTGCTAAAAAAAAACCAAGAAAATTCAATTTTTGCTATACATTGGTTTTTCTTTAGCATTCCAGTGCTGAAAATTGGACAAAACAAACAAAATTGAGCAGATTGCAAGCTCCAATATAGCAAGAAGTTCTAAACTATAATAAGAGTCCTGAAGAAAGACCAATTCTAAAGAAAATTAAACCAAAAGCCTTTTTTTTATTAATTTTATTTAACATTTATTCAGCCCAGTTTGAAAATATTTAAATTTTTATTGTTTGTTGACAATATTCTAAAACAGGTTCTAAAATATGACTATGTGATATTAAATTTATTTAAAACGTCACCTCATGACAGTTGACAAAATAAGAGTTGACCATGAAGAACAAATGTCTTTTCATAGAATACGTCAAATAATTCTTCGCTTGATCGTGTTTTTTCTAGATTTGAAATGCTAGACACTTGCTCTTCTGAAGCGAATGTCTAATGTATTTTCAATATAAGATCTCAGTTTAACTTTTGCCTCAAGCTGAGTTACGTTTTCGTTTCTTTCTATTTGTCCAGCAGAGCCATAAAATCATTATTTTTGTTACCTTTTTGTCTGACGTATTTCTATAAATGTATCTTAGTTTGCACTATAACTTTTCTTTTGCGGTTAAGTTTACCAGACCAGGAATTTCGCTTGATTCCTCCTAGCATGTGAGTCTTGTGTTTCACACGTTCGTCAATAAGGAGAACAAAATCATTCTTCTCGGGATAGTTTTTTTTTCCTTTGGAAGTGGATTGAACATAAAAAAATTGTCTAACTGCACCATTCCTGTGATAAAGGTGCTCTTGGTCAATCCATTAATTACGAGTTTTTGTTCAATAAAAAAAAATTAGAGCACAAAATCTCTTTTTGGCTTAGAAAACGTTTCTTGCTTTAACTATTCGATTCACTTGGATATATAAATCAAGTTTAATTGAACTTTAAGCTCCTGGCCTGATATAAATCATTTTTCTTTTTATTGTTGGAGTGTGACCATATCCTTGCAATCCTCCAGTTTCTTTCTTATTAAATTTTTTTTGAGTAGCAATACGTTTTTAACTGAGTGGAAGTTCAGTAAGTTCAATGCTATTGTACCTATATCCCCCCCCCCCCAATTCATTCCTGTGTATATGAGATTTTAAACTATTCCAGTCGTCGCACACATTCTAGATTATTTACTGTCAGCAGCAATTTAATAATAATTTTTTTTAATTCTTAATTTAGCCATAAATTAAAGAGGTATTTTTCAAATATTTTGTGATTAGTTGCCAATCTCCTTTTTTCATATTTCGTGATTTTTTGCAAAATTTGCCTTTTTAATTTAAGGATGGAAAATTTCGAATTTGGAATTTTTTCTCCAAATTTTGACTTTTTTTAATGGAACGGACTGGTCCTTGGTTATCTTCAAAAAAAAAATTGTTGTGTTTTTTAATCTTTCTTGGATTTAGGGGACAAGGTTTGTATTCCGATTTATTAACATGATTAATTTATTAAATACAGGGTGATTCAGTAAGAATGGGCAATCGCTGAACTAGAGATACTACACACCTATACAAATGTTGCAGGTTTAAGTAAAGGTAAAGGGTGTTCAACAATGTGCAACATTTGTATGAGGCTTGTTAAGCTCAATCACCATATTTTGGTGTGTAGTATCTCCAGTTCAGAGATTGCCCATTCTTAATGAGTCTCCCTGTAAATGAAAATATCGATTTAAAGTGTGATTTACCTAATTTTTCAAAATTTTGTCTTTTTAATATAAAAATCTTCATATTTTTTTCAAAATTCCGATTTATATTATTACTATTTAACTATTTTTTATTTCATTGTTTAATTTTCTGCTTGAAATGCGGAATTACACTTTAAATTTTTACTTTTTTTTCTAATCTTTGTCTTAAATCTCAAATTTTGAACACTTTAACAGTCTTTGATTTTATTAACACATTATTTATATTTTTTTTGAAAAGTTTTTCCTAGAAATTTTAAGTCACAGTCAAAAATTGTCTTTTTCATTCGTCCTCTTTTCAAAGGTTTTCGATTTTTTTGTCAAAATTCCAAGTTTTAAGTATCGAACTTAAAATCAAAATTCAAATTTTTGAAGTTAATTTTCCATCATTCGACTTTAAAATTTAAATTTTTAGATATTTTCATAATTTCAAATATAAACTTCAAAAGTTTATCACAAATTGAAATTTTTTCTGAACATTCCGATATTTTTTGGATATTCTGAACGTCGTTTCAGTGTGTTCCCCAAATTTGACCTTTTTAAAATTTTAGTCTTTTTCTCGAAATTTCAATTTATTTTTAAAATCCATTTTCATTTTGTGATTTTTTATAAAATAAACTTCCTTCGAAATGTTGCTGGTTTTCTTAAAATCGGCCTTTTTTTATTTTTTATGTCCTTTAAAATCCAATTCTTTATCTTTTTTGGTGGAACGCACTGGGCCTTGGTTATCTTCAAAAATTGAAACACAAATCTTGTCCCCTGAAGTATCTCTCTGAAGATGATAGCTTGGTTATCGAAACGCATTAGAGCAACCTTTATTTTGATTTTATATTCCTTTTTGGTTTCAGGCGATAAGATTTGCATTCAATTTTCCAATCTCTTATGTTCCTGAAAATCTCAATATTTTTTCAAAATTTGTCCTTTGTAAGCATTTATTTTGAAAATTATACCGTTTTCTGAAAATTTAATCTTCTGTTCGAAATTTCCATTTTTTTCTCGAGGTTTCGTCTTTCTTCTCGACATTCATCTTTTCCTCTAAATTTTCATTATTATTTTTGTTAAAGTTTTTCTTTGTTTATTTTAACTATTCGTAAAATTCGATTTTCTTACTTGACATTCTCTGAAAGATTTCGAATCTCCTTTCAATTTCCAATTTTCACTTAAAATTTCAAACCGGGATTACAAACATTGGAATTTTTTCTGAATATTTCAATCTTCAAACTTTCCAAAAATTTTGACTGGTTTCTTGGAGCTTGCTTTTTTCTCGAAATCTTGATTTTTATCTCAGAATCCAATATTTAATGTTTCTGGAAAGTTCGACCTTTTGCTTTAAAATCTCTTTTTGTCGAAAACTTTATTTCTTAAAATTAGTTTTTTCCTCAATTTTTCCTTTTCATCAAAAATTCGAAATGTTGCCTTTATTCTCAAAATCCTTTTTTTTTTGGAATGTCCCGGGCTGGTCCTTCGTTATCTTAAAAAAATGAAATACAAATCTTGTCCCAGTTCACTATCTTTCTGAACATGATAGCTTTGCTATCGAAACGCGTTGGTTCAATAGCTCTCTGAAGGTGATGGCTTGGCTATCGAAACGCGTTAGTGAGTATCTCTGAAGATGATAGCTTGGCTATCAAAACGCGTTAGTAGTATCTCTCTGAAGATGATAGCTTGGCTATCAAAACGCGTTAGTCAGTATCTCTCTGAAGATGATAGCTTGGCTATCGAACCGCGTTAGAGCAACCTCCGTTGTGTTTTTTAATCTTTCTTGGTTTCAGAGAACAAGATTTGTATTTCAATTTTTGGAATGTTCTCTCAAAAATTGTTTTTTTGTTTGAAAATTCCGCTTTTTTTCTTAATATTCGTCTTTTTTTGAAGTACTGCTATTTTTCCTAATATGTATTCGTCTTTTTCTGAATATTTCGACTTTTTTAAACTAAATTTTTAGAAATTTCAACTTGTAGGTATCTCAAAATTCGCCTAATTTTCGAAATTTCGACCTTTAGCTCGCAATAGTTTATGTTTCTAGAATTTAGACTTGTTCCTCGAAATTAGCTTTTTCTTGGCATTTCTACTTTCTCAAAATTCGTTTATGTTCTCTAAATTCTTTCGGAATGTTATAAAAAGCAAAAATGTTTAGAAAAAAATTTGCATGTTTAGAGAAAAAATGGAACTTCTTTATCAAAATTGAAATACAAATTTTGTTTCATGAATCCAAAAAAGATTTAAAAACACAACAAAGGTTGCTCTAGGTTTGTTAACTTTGTTGTGTTTTTTAATCTTTCTTGGTTGCAGAGCAATCTTTGTTGTGTTTTTTAATATGTCTTGGTTCCAGGGGACAAGATTTGTATTTTAATTTTTGAAGATAACCAAATACCAGTCCGTTTCACCAAAATTATTCTTTATCGATATTTAAATATCAACATTTAAATAAAAAAGTAAAAATTTCAAAAATATTATTTCTGGCAAATTGCAATTTTTTTAAACTCGGCTTTTTCCGAAAACTGATTGCTTTTCACAAAATTCGACCTTTTCAAATTTTAAATTTTTTCGATTTTTCAATATTTTTCAGTTTTCCAAAATAAAATTTGATTTTCTGAAAATTATGATTCTTTTTCTACATTAGTCTTCTTCGAAATTAGGTCTTTATTTTCTGAGTCCTATTTTTTCAACTTATTTCTCTCGAAAATTCGGATATTATCTAGAAATGTTGATCATTTTCTGGAAATTTTGACGGCATTTTTTGAATTTCGCTTACTGAATGTTCGACTTTTACTGATTTTTTTTTTCACCTGTTTCTCCAGAATTTATCTTATTCTTGGAATAATATATACCTCAAAATTCGACGTTTTGTTTCTAAAAATTTCTGCCTCATGTTGTTCAATTTGAGTGAAAATATACAACCTACTTAGCAGGAGGATTTTCTGGTTTTGTTTTTTTTTTACCAATCAATTCTCAAAAAGGAAATCCTGTCTACGGTCATGTATTTTATAAAATTGGGAATTGATGTTGATAAGGTGCTCTTTGGCAAAGTAAATAATGCTGACTTTTAACATTAGCATGATGATAATTGATTTGATTTCCCAACCCCCGAGTGGGGGTAAGGCAAATATTTCTCGCATTTATCTATCAACATGACCACGCCGCATTTCTTTCCTTTATCTCTAAATGCAGCCATTCCGGGCATGCATCGTGGGGATATTTCCCGATTCGCATGTCCGTCGGACCGTTTTGCATCAGCCGTTTGAAAAAAAACTAATCCCTTTTAAAAGGGGGTGGCAAAAATAAAAACATCGTTTAGTGTGCAACATTGCATGTTGTGCGACCGTTTTCGATAAGGCGTTTTCCATGGTCTTCACGGGGATTGGATTTTCGAGAGAAGAGCCGATGCAGGTGAGGCGACAGATAGACAAGGGTGAGGGCGCTTGCGCCGCCCGCTATCGAATGCGCCCCCGTTGCGTCCGCAAAACGACCCCACTTCGACCCAAACTGTTGAGCCGTGAGGTGCGTGGCCGCGTATCCGCGATTTTATCACTGTGCGTCATGTTAACAGCCGCCTTATTCGTTTAATTATTGTTTTGGTTAATTTACGAGGGACACGCGAGCGATAGCCATCGGTGGCGGCGATTCATGCAAAGACGGTGGTTAATTGAAAAGCCCTAGGGTAGCGGAGTGACGATGTGACGGTGTCTGTGATACCTTGTGACTAAACGGCCGGCAGTGTGGATTTCGCGATGGATGTTTACGAACCCCGGCCCCCACCCCTGCCGAGGAGGGTGAGAAATATTTACGCTGAGCCGTTTTCGCACGAGTCAAGGTAATAATCGTATATTTTAATTACTGAACCACGGTGTCGTGTCGAAGGAAGCAATTTACCTTTGTCTAAATATAGAAATTCACATTTCAACCACTCGCACCCGCTCCGAGATTGTAAACATTCCGGATACGTAAACACGTACATCATAATATTTTTCGACTGATTTATGTCGTCGAGTTGTCTTAAATCTCTACCCCTAATTTATCGTGTCGTTAAGTCGAATGGGAGGAAACTTTTCATAAAGTTGCCGAGAGTTCAACTAGTTCTAATTTTAAACGGCATTATTTAATTAGTATTCGTTGGCATTAAACTATAAATTATTCCTCCATGGTTTCAAACATGACACTTACTGCTGTATTAAATCCTAACTTTGAATTACAATCTTAAGAAACTTTTCTGACGTCCTGTAAAGTAAAAGACCCGATTTTATTAACAAAACGCAGGAACGACTTCGATCAAACAAAATATTAAAAAATGTAATGGGTTTTTGCTTTTGCTTTTGCTTTTGTTTCTTCGTCTTCTTGATGACACCACCACTTCTCTCATAATTGGTCAGTTCCACCGAAGAGTTTTAGATCACCAGATTTGCTATCTGTCAATTATTTTAGTTTATTTTGGAGCGTTTGAAATTTTTTAATTCAGTCTTTCATTTACGCTTAAGGTTTACTTAAATATTTTGACTCGTTTGCAATATTTTTTTGTAAATAACAAGAAATCGACTTTTGTCTCAAAATTTTCTATCATGTTCATAAATTCTGGATTCTTCTCGAAATTTCAATTTTTTTTCTCAAAATACTGAGTTTAATATTGCAATTATTTTTAAATTCAAAAATCCTGGAATTTTCTAGTAAACGTGAAACCAAATTTCAACTAAGAAATCTAAATTTTAAGTTATAAAATCGAAAGTTCGAGTAAAATAATTAAAAATATGGAGAATAAAAAGTTCAGATATCAAAAAAAAGCTTATTTGATTGAAATAGTTTCCCAACATTTTCTGGAGGTTTCTAATCTCGAAATTTCGATTTTCTCCAAGGTCTCTCGGCGAAATCTCGAATTTGAAAATTGAAATTTGGAAAAATAATCGAATTTAAAGTTGAAATGCCCCGATTAAAGTCAAAGAAAATTGCCAACTTTCAGGGATCAAACAACTGAAGTAGACACTTCAGCGCATCCACCAATTTTTGTATCTTTGCAATTCTAAATACTTAACGCTTCTACAATGTCATCAATCTGAAATTTAAAGCTCATGCTAACAGTCTTATGACCTAGTGGAACAGTCTGCTGAAGATGATTGATTTTTGAAATACAAATCTTGTCCCCTGATACCAAGAAAGATCAAAAAACAGCAAAGGTTGCTCATCTTCAGAGAAACCAGAGTATATCTCTGAAGATGATAACTTGGCTATCGAAACGCGTTAGAGCAACCTTTATTGTGTTTTTTTAATCTTTCTTGGTTTCAGGGGACAAGATTTGTATTTTAATTTTTGAAGATAACCAAGGACCAGTCTATTCCATGAAAATTGATTTTTATTCAGTTTTGAGCTCCAATAATGTCGCTAATAATTAAATAAGATAATGTTATTGTAATAATAACATTATCTTATTGAAAATGAGATTTGTCTCTAATTTCAAGAATCAAATCTCAAGTCATAAACTTATGACTTTTTCAAAATACTTTGTAACTTATCAGCGTAATTATGAATCATTTTTGTGTTTTGAGGATAATTCTATGAGTTTTTTAACTCTTAGAACTAAGTCTTAACCTTTGATTTTTAAAATTAATTTGACTTTTCCAAAATACATTGTAGCTTTGCGGCGTAATTTTGTCTCACGAGGATAATTTTTGTATTTTGAAAGTAATGTTATTAGTTGAACACCTCGAAATAATGTTTGACTTTTGAAACTATTTCGTGATAATGAGGAGTTGTTGACCAAAACCGGTACTCTTCCCTTATACTTGTTTAAGTCTCGAATAATAATTGTACACACACTGTTACCTTATCAAAGTTGTCGATAATTCTTGCCTCAACCAGTAAATGATCCTTAAATACAATTTTCGACTCTCTTAGTCAATTTTTGACTTTCAAATTACCCTTTCAAACTACCGGGTAACTATATAGGGTAATTTTAATTCACGAACATAATTTTTATGCTTGAAGACAATTTTATGACCTTCGTAACTCCAGCAATTAATTTTTTAGTCTTAAAACTATTTGTTTAGACAGTAAATATTACTTCATCAATAATTCTTTATTCTTGAAAATGAGTTTTGACCCTTGAAAACAGTTAACGATTTTTCTGAAAATACTTTGGAAGTCTGAAGTGAAATTATCGATATGTTTTGTGTTACGAAGATAATTTTATGAGCTTAACTCTTACAAGGAAAGGTCGCGAAGTGTCCGGCGCCGATTTTGATAATTTTTGGATATGTTTTAGAGGACCAAAATCTAAGAGACACGTATTTTTTTTATCGGCTGATAAACGGTTTTAAGGGTAGTTTTACCCCCTCAAAGTTGGAGCAAAAAATGCAGATTTTGCTGTTTCTCACATACCAAAAATGATATTTGAGCCGTTTCTTTTTCCAAAAGTTTTGTTTTGACGAGAAATAAAAGAAAAAAATTTTGTCAAAATTTTCCCACCCCCCTCATGGGGGCAAACTACCCCATTTAGAAGTTTTTTAATCCTAAAAAGGGTAATTAGGCTAGCAAAATTTTGAAAAAAATATATGTTATTTTATACACCAAAACTAATTTTACCTGTTTTTGGATTTTGTCGAAAAAACATTTTTTGGGGGGTAAACACCACTTACACGAATACGTATATGATAGGATATATTTTTATGATTTTTGTTTTATTTTTTTTTCTGAAGCGAAGTATTTCGACAAGAAGCTAATAAAATAATTTTTTAAGATTTTTTGGTGACCCCTCATCCCCACCCTCCACCCTTCCCTTATAGGAGGTTGAGCTACCTACTTAAAAAACCGGAAAATTCGAGATTATTATGATCCATCTACATCTATATACACCGAAAGAAAAGTTTACCAACATTTTTTACCCCCACCCCTCCTGATAGGAATAAATTACCCCCTTATGGAGTTTTTAATTAACAAGATAATAGTCATTATAAGAGCTCAATTTTGAAAAATAAATGTTATTTTATACATCAAAATTAATTTTACCTGTATTTGGGTTTTGGTGAAGGAAAATATTTTGGGGGTAAACACACTTTAACGCAAATATTTATATATAATAGAAGATATATTTGTATAATTTTCGGTTCGTTATTTTTAAAACGAAGTATTTTAAAGAAGGTACAAAAATATTATTTTTAAATTTTGGTTCTACCGTTCCCACCCTTCGCCTTGGAATACCAGTAGAGTGAGCCAGTTAACTATCTACTTGAAAAACTGGAAATTCGAGATCATTGCTGTCTCTCTAGATACCACAAAACAGAGTTTATAAAGGTTTTAAATTTTTGCATTTCCCATCCCAGGTGACTTATCCTTCTGATAGAAATAGGACGCGAGCTGTGGCTGGAAAAATTCGGAAAAATTATTTTTATTGTTTCTTGTTGAAATATTTCGTTCCAGGAAAAAAAGAAACGAATATCTTTACCGCCATAATAATATACACTTAAGTGTTTTGGTAAATTCCCATATTTCTCGTGTAGGTATATCTAATATACAAAACTTCTAAATTTTTATAAAGTTCAGACAACTGACCGCAATTTTTATATAAAAATTTTATATACGTATTTGCTGTAAAGGGTGTTTACCCCCAAAAATTTTTCTTCGACAAACCCCAAAAAAAATTCAATAAAATAAGATTTGGTGTATAAAATGTAGTGTTTTTTTTCAAAATTTTGCTGTTATAATGATAATTTTTTGAATGCTTAAAAACCTCAGAAAGGGGTAGTTTACCCCCTTACGAAGGTGCGAAAGTTTAGAATTTTTTTCGGTGTATAAAAAGAGATCGTAATGATCTCGAATTTTCCGATTTTTTAAGTAGATGACTCACCCTCTGGTAAGATAAGGTGGAGAGAGGGGAAGAGAGGTGACTGGAAAAGTTCGAAAAAATTAATTTTCTAATTCCTCGTTGAAATACTTCCTTTCAGATAAAAAAAGAATTAAAAATCATATAAATACATCCTATTATATACGTGTTTGACCTAAAGGGTGTTCACCCCCAAAATATTTTCCTTCACCAAAACCCAAATAAAAGTTAAATTAATTTTCATGTATAAAATATCATTTATTTTTCAAAATTTAGCTGTTATAATGACTATTTTCTTGTTAATTAAAAATTTCATAAGGGGTAATTTACCCCTATCAGGAGGGGTAGGGTTAAAAAAATTTGGTAAACTTATTTTTTGGTGTATCTAGATAGTAGGGGGATCATAATAATCTCGAATTTTCCGGTTTTTTAAATAGGTAGCTCACCCTCCTATAAGGGAAGGGTGGAGGGTGGGGATGAGGGGTCACCGAAAAAATCTTAAAACATTATTTTTTTAGTTTCTCGTCGAAATACTTCGCTTCAGAAAAAAAATAAAACAAAAATCATAAAAATACATCCTATCATAAACGTATTCGTGTAAGTGGTGTTTACCCCCCAAAAAAATATTTTTCGACAAAATCCAAAAACAGGTAAAATTAGTTTTGGTGTATAAAATAACATATATTTTTTTCAAAATTTTGCTGACCTAATTACCATTTTTATGATTAAAAAACTTCTAAATGGGGCAGTTTACCCCCATGAGGGGGGTGGGAAAATTTTGAAAAAAATTTTTTCTTTCATTTCTCGTCAAAACAAAACTTTTGGAAAAAGAAACGACTCGAATATCATTTTTGGTATGTGAGAAACAGCAAAATCTGCATTTTTTGCTCCAACTTTGAGGGGGTAAAACTACCCTTAAAACCGTTTATCAGCCGATAAAAAAAAATACGTGTCTCTTAGATTTTGGTCCTTTAAAACATATCCAAAAATTAGCAAAATCGGCGCCGGACACTTCGCGACCTTTCCTTGTTAGAAATGATTCTTGAAGAGTTTTAACTCATGAAAGCGGTTAAAATCTCTCAAAATTTTTATACCTCTGCAGCTTGAAATCCAAACGAGGATAGTTTTTGTGTTTCGAAGATAATTTTATGACTCTTGAAACTATTTCGTCAAAGTGAGCAATTGTTCTCGACTCTCTGAACAAAGTCGGCATTTTTTACGTACTTTATCAAAATAACTGCAATTGGCCGATAATATTTATCGGTTAATTACATAATAATTAACTAATTATGTCAGAAAATAAACTTCGATTTCAGTTTCTTGACAGAAGTTAATTTTAATTGTCCCAGAAAATTTTATACCTCAAACAGTAAAATTTTGTGACATTTTTAACACATGAACCTAACTTATTGATTCTTAAAGATGATTTTTGACTCTTGAAAACAGTTTTTGACGTTTGCGTTTTGAATTCAATCTTAAAATATTTTCTACTCCTAAACTTACTGACTCTTGAAAATATTTGGAGACTCAAAAGATTTCAAGAGTCAACATTTTTTAAAAATGAAAATACTTTGAGTCAAACTGCTTCAAGAGTCTAAATACTTCAACAGCCAAAATACTTCAAGAGCCAAATTTCTTTAAGGGTTACAATACTGCAGTAGTCAGAAATTGTGCTCAGGAGCTTAAGACTCCCTTTAAATGATTAGTCAATTGTTTCATCAAAGTAGTTGTTGAGCGTTCCTCACTTACACATTTGTGCAAAAAGGGGGGCGGCCTGCTGTAACTTACCCATCCATTAGACAGAAAAACTAAGAGTAGAAGATTTTACAAGACACCACAAAATTATGGAGTTTATCCAGCCACATATCCTAACACTGCTAAAGGACCAAATAGCTATTAAATATGATTTCGACATTTCATTTGAAGTGGTTATTTCTAACCACCAGGAAAACTTGTTTATCATACCAAAACAAAAAAATGGAACTGGTTGTTGGCTCCAAGATGAATGAAAGTGTTGGCATTGGGATATATAACTTTAACTTTAGGGCAATAGCCCCAACACTTTTCAAGCCGAAATACATGCCACGTGAATGTCTTAAAAAAGGCATTAGAGGAGCTAGATTATTTATATTTTCAGACATCCAGACAGAGCTTTGGACTCCCATATCTTTGACTCTAAAATTGTCTAGAAATGCAAAAAATGCCTAAAGGAACTGGCAATAGATAATACCGCACCATTTTGTGGACCTGCATCATTCTTTAATATAAATAAAAGCCATGTCCATTTGAAAGAGTTGCAGTCGATGTGGCAGGATCATTTTCAGCATCAGACAATGGAAGCAAGTACATCCTGGTGGCCATGCACTATTTCAGTAAATGGTCTGAAGCTTACGCTATCCCAAACCAGGAAGCTACCCCAGTCGCCAGGGTTCTCGTGGACAACTTCATCTGTCGATTTGGTGTTCCCATGAAACTGCACTCGCACCAAGGAAGGAACTTCGAATCGGGGGTCTTCCAAGAGGTGTGCCGCCTTCTTAGAATAAAGAAAACTCGAACGTCATCTTTTCATCCACAGTCTGATGGAATGGTGAAAAGATTTAGCTGCACCTTGGAGAAATGGAGAAACATCTTTTGAAGGTCGTTACCAAGCATCAGAAAGACTGAGACCAACAACCACCACTGTTTCTAATGGCTTATCGCGCGGCAACTCATGAAACTAGACCAGACCGGCAAAAGTGATCTTCAGGAGGGAATTGCGACTTCCGTGTGACTTGGTGTTTGAATCACCAAGGGAGACGATGGGTTTCGTAGACAGCTTGAGGGAAGCGATATTGGAGACACAAGTCCTGGTGCAGACGAAGGTCAACTTGGCGATGGACCAGATGAAGTCAAGATATGACGTAAACGCCAACTATAGTGGTGAGGGCGAATTGATGTGGCTCTACAACCCTCAGCGGACGAAAGGAGTTTTGCCTAAGTTTACGCCATCTTGGGAAGGGCCGCATAAAGTGCTGAAGAAGATCAGCGACTTGGTATACAGGATCCAGCGCAGCCCCAGGACCAAGATGATTGAGGTACACCTCAACAGACTGTGCAAGTATAGTGACGAAGTGACTGATTGGAACTGATCGGGACGATCAGACTTAGAGGGAGGCAGTGTAACGAAGTGTTGTTGACCTGGATCGTTCTAGTATAAATAAAAGCCATGTCTCAATGGAACTCCAAAACTGGCGAAAGGGACAAATGAACATTCTCTGGAAAAATACTCCAGGCCAAAGACAAGCGAAAAGATTTCTAGATAATTATTTGCCAGAGAAGGTAAGAAAATTCATCGATCTACTCAAGAACGATTTGAGGCTTATTGCTGGTCTTCTTATCGCCCATTGCTCCTTGAGTTACCACCTCAAGAAAACGAACACAGCTGATAACGGTCTATGTAGAGACTACAACGTCTCGGACGAGACAACGGAGGACATATTGTGCAACTATCCCTCACTGTTTCAGGGCATAATAAAACAGTTCGGAAGGACGGAAATAACATCTGCTGAAACTAGCAGCTTAGTTGCAAGGAAGATCCTAGACTTTATGAAAAGTCTGGGAGACATAATTTAGATTAGAAAAGAACTAAGTTGGCCGAAGCCAAAACGCCCCCACCCAAATCTACAATCTACTTATGTAATAACGCAGCCTTTGACCATTAGATTTCGAATCTCCATAATTCAATTGTGTTAACCGAAAATAACCAAATTTGAGGTACCAATGCCAAACAGCGACGTTTATACAAAAGCTCTGATGTATTGATGCAATTAAAATGCATAGACTACACATTCCCCTTGTCACAATAACTAAAATTAAGAAGACAAAGAATGATGGGGAATCGAACCTCTTCCACTTGATGCAATCAGTGACAAAACTGGAGCAAAAGTTCTACATTTCTCCCTTTAGCTTCATCGATCCAGAAAGTATTTTCCCGAAATGGTCGTAGTTTCATAAACGGCTATGAGGGTCACATATGCAGGTCGGACGCTGAAATAGGGTTGAGGACCTCAACGTATTCTAATAGTGGAGGGTCTTTTGACCGACAAATAGTGGTCGTCTTCGCATTACCATTTAAATGGGCACAACGGCATTAACGAGACACAGATAAATATGATTTAAAAGATGATAGCACTCGACGTCTCTTTTAACTCGAGAGTTTCGTTAATTAGAATATTTCATGAAGTCCTACCTTCGAGATAATTGGTTTTAAAGAATTAAAATTCGAAATCCTACCTTGTCAGATCCGTGTGCCACCAGGCGTCATTATTTAAGAAGACAGACGTGGATGTCTTCTCACTAATTGTGATTCAAGAATTCTAAAAATATTTAAATGTTGACCATAATTTGTAGGCTTCTTACTGAACGCATATGGAGCCAATGCAGGCCGAATTATTGTATTCGCACAAAAATAACTGTAAACAGTTTTAATTTTTGTGTGATTGGAGACTATTTTAGCCCACAAATCCTTGGACATTTTTCATTGTGTAAAGCTCAAGCAGATCAAACTAACTACTCTCCAATTAAACATCTGTCATACCTGCTGCTCATTAGAATCAAGAAGTATTCTTCTAATGAATTGAGATCTTAATGATAACTTTGTAAAGCTACTTTATTACAGCTGTCCACCGCCCATAGTTTTTAATTTACGTTCGATGCACCTTGATTTGTGCCCTCTTGCCACATTCAAATAAACTTACCGTTTAAGCTACTTTAATTTATTTTTTGCAGAATAAGCGTAATTGAAATTTCAAATCTGCATTTATTTCGTACGTCAATGAGTATCTCGTTGACTTCCCTTAATTTTCCTTCCGATGTTATTAAAAATAAATTACGAACTTCGAGACAAAACAAAGCGCTTCCTGAAACCACTCGGGAAACTTTTAAAATTAATACCACCGACGAACGAGATTTTTTCGTTGGTTTTTCATTTAATTTATTATCGCTGCCGATGCCTCCACATCCATGTTTGTTCTCTCGTCCATTATTGAAATTAATTTTCGTCCGAAGTTTCGGAAGTTTTCTGTATGATTGACGCTCCGAGCAACGTCGATGAATTATATATAAGAGCGGAGCCGGTTCGAAGGCGCTAACTAGATAGTAGTTTTCGATTGATTCTGACAATTAAAAACGAAGTTAAGGAAGAAGCGGGTGCTTCTGGGAAAACCGGATTGTTTGGGAGTCGCGTCCGGAATATATAACACGCAACGATCGAAGGAATTCGGCTATTCTTTATTAGTTTATAGAGGCTCTTAATTAGTTTTTGGAAGCTTCTCAAAGGTTGTTAGTAGGCATTGTTTACTCGTTCGGGGTGAAATTGACTTCCATCTAGGTTGAACTACTTTTAAATTCAGGATTATCATTAAATACCCTATTAAATAGTCAAAAGCAGAGGTGAACAGCAGCAGCTTGGGGACACAACGAAATTGATGCAAAAGTACAGAAATATAGATTTTTTTCCAAACGACTTTTCTCAAAATTGAAAAATTGCAACTTTTGCAATTAGACAAACATTTTAAATTTTACATTTCGTTTTCCTAATTGTGAATCTAAACAATTTCCTCTCTTGAAAATTTTAAGGTCATCGCAAAATTAGTATGTAGATTTTTCCATAAAGTGTAGACAATCTGCTCTAAATTTGACTTTTTTACAAATATAATCAAAAATTTAATTCTAAAATTTCGACTCTAATCTTTTTTAATATTCCAAAGTTTCTGATTTAAATCGACATATTTTTACTTGAAATTTCGAGTAAAAATTATATTTTTTTTAAATTCTTAGAGTTTCTAAAAAATTGAATTTTTTCCAATATTTTTATTTAAAATCAACAATCTCTTGAAAGAGTCGAAATTTCCAAGAAATATTACTGGCCTCAAAACTTCGAAATAAATATTTTTTCGTAATTAATGCTACTTTTAACAAATGTTGGCTTAAATAAACAGATTTTAAGAAAAATGAGATCAAAAGACGTCAATTTTTACTTTCTTAATTCAATTTTGACATACTCTCGAAAGTTCGAAAAAATAGTTGAAATTCGTTAGAAATCTTCCTACCGAACTTGTTACCCTTTTGAAAAAAATTTCACCTTGATTTCGAAAACCAAAATCGAAAAATAACGAAATTTCGAGAAAGAGAAAATGTTGAATTTTGGGAAAAAAGTTCAACATTTTCAGAAAAAGTGAAGCTGAAAAATTGAAGGAAAAAACAAATTCTAAAATTAATATAAAGTCAGTTTTTGAGAAAAAAGTCGAATTTTGGGAATTTAAAATTTTGAATAAAAAATTTAAAAATAAATTATTGAAATTTCGAGAAAAAGGTCATCAAAAAAATAAAATTCAGCCCGAAATAACTATTTCCGAAGAAAACAAACTTTAAAAAAAAGTAAATTTTGATGAAGATGGATCTCGAGGAAAGAGTCGAAATTTTGCAGAAATATAAAAGGTTTTTTGAAAAAAATAATCGAATTTCGGAATAGATTTCTATTCTACTTTATAAAATTTTGATTCCATTTCCAAAAAAAAAACAGTGAAACTTAGGGAAAAAGACGAATTTCAAAGAAAAAATCGAAAATACGAGAGGCATAAAATGGCAGCTTTTCACATAAAAGTCTACATTCTCAAAACACGACTAGTTCGATGAATATTATCAGGAAACAAAAACTAAAAAATCTATATTTTAAGTAAAAAATTAACTTTTTGAGAAATATGGATTTTTCTGATAAAAAAATTAAAATTACAAATAAAAGTTGAAATTTTTGAGAAAAAAAGACTCATTTTGGGGCCTAATTAAAATTTCGAGACCTGTAAAGAAACTCCAATTTAAAAATAGTCGAACTTGTGAAAAAGAATCTATAAATTTGCAAGAAGGACCGAGCTTCAAAAAAAGACGAATTAACTCGACAAAAGTCAAATTTTGAGAACAGCAAAAATTTGGACAAAAGCAAAAAGTCGAAATTTGTAGAAGCATAAAAGGTTGGGTCAATTATTGAGAAAAAAGTCCAAATTTCAATAAAAAATTTTTACTTTCTAATAAAATTTGGATTTAATTTTGAAAAGAAAAAAATCGAAATTTTTAAATACAGACAAATTGCGAAACGAAATCAAAATTTCTAGAAATAAAAATGTCAGATTATGCGATTAAAGTCAATATATCAAAAAAAAATCAAACTTTTATAAAAATAATAAAAAAAGAAAAAAAAATTACCAAAGTCGAACTAACGAGAACAATTGTTGATAAAAAAAATCAGATTTCCCATTGAGTTTTAGGAATTCAGTCAAAATTTTGAGAAAACCAATTTAAAAAAGTCGAATTTGAAGAAAAATTCCTGTAAAAGACCCAACTTAAAAAAATGTATATCATACAGAAGCCAAATTTTGAGAAAAAACTCGAATTTTGCGAAAATAATTCAAGCTAAAAGGAGGGACAAATTTTGAGAAATAAATCGAGATTTCTATAAAAAATGAATTATGAGGCGAAACACCAAAAAGTTAATAAACTTGAAGAAAATAAGTCGAAATTTCGGGAGAAACTTTTACCCTTTCTGCCATTTTTTCCGCTTTTACTCGAGGTGCTTTGAAGGCATAATAGGGTTATCCTTTACAAGTGGATTGAACATAAAAATAAAATAAAATTTAGATCTAATTTAAAAAAAAAAATTAAAAAATAGACCTTTCGAGAAAAACAAATTTCGAGAAACAGAAAGTCAAATTTTAAAATGAAAGTGCATTTCCAGAAAAAGTTACACTGAAAAATTTGAAACTGGTCGAATTTCTTTAGTAAAAGGACAACATTTTAAATAATACCCGGGTTGGATTTTTCATTAGAAGATCAAACCGTGAGAAAAAAGTGAAACTTTGGGAATAAAGTTGAAAGAAGGACGAATTTCAAAAATAAACGGAAATCCCAAAAAAGGACCATTTAAAAAAAAAGACGAGTTTAGAAATAAAATCTTATAAATTTCCAAAAAAAGACCGAACGTCTTCAGAGAAAGTTAAATGAAAAAAGAAGTTCCAATATCGGGGATAATCGGGGATATTTAGGAAAAAAAATTGAGAAAAAAAAGTCGACTTTTCAATCATTTCGAGGAAAAAGTCATTTACAGAAATATAAATTTTGCTTGAAACAATTCTGAGAGCAAATATTAAATTTTGAAAGAACGACAAATTTTAAGAAACAAAACTTGGAACTTAATAAAGCATATTCTTAGAAATGGACGAATTTCTGAAAATATGAAAAGATTGAAAAAAAAAGACGAATTTTGAAAGAAAAGTCGAAATTCAGATAATCATAGTTTCGGAAAAGAGACGAAATTTGAAAAAAGTTAACGAGAGAGTCAGGTTTTGGGTAAAAAATTTTAAAAAATATCTACTTTTGAGAATAAAATTAAAAGGCAGATTTGGAATAAGAATTAAAATTTTAAAAAAGGCAAATTTGAAACAGGAATTAAAATTTCAAAAATAGATTCTGATATAAAAATCGAAATTTCTAGAAAAACTCGTAGGGTGCGCACTTTTAATTTTACCAGAGTCTAAAAATGAAAATTTTGAAGAAAAATTAAAAAAATAAATTCGAATTTCGAAAACAAAACAAAAATTGCAGAATACACAGACAAGTTATATTCAAAAATTTAAATGTTGAAATAATTTTCAAAATTTCCAATTTTTTGAAGAAATTTTTACTTAGTAGAAGAGGTCATACAAAAATTTTTATTTAAGTTTCCATCAACAATTAAAAAATTGGAATTTTAAGGAAAAAATTGAGTATTTTTTTAGCTTAAATGTGAAGTTTCCAATTTTTAAAATTAAAAAAGAAGATATATTCCAGAAATTTAAATGTTTATCCAAAGTTTAATTTAGCTTAATATTTAATGTAAGAAACTGAGACAACAAAATCTGAATTCCAGAAAAACCTCAAATTTTTGCCTTGCCGATTCTGGCGCATCCGCCAAAATAAAGGTAGGATACATTTTCTGTTTCAAATTCGTTAGAGGTGTTCTGATATTTGCCAAAAGTACGTTCACCAGCCAAAATTTCCCGATGAAGTAAACGAAAACCGATTAAATTAATTCCACCCCTGTAACTACCGCGGCGGTGGCCTATTAGCTCGCTATCGGCCTCCGGTACGAATCGAATGAAAATCGATTCGGAAAGAAGCTTCCAATGTTTACTTTTTCTCGGGCGTCGCCTCCTATTTACATTGCAAAACGGCCCATTGCATCGGCACATTGCTAATGTCTTGTTTTGCGCCATGAATAGAAATAGAATCATTACGGCAATAAGGGTTTTTCTTCGGGTTTCCCAAGGTCCATTATTTCCCTGATATATGGCATGAACGGAAATCCCCCGCGTTTACCATGTTCGCCGGAGGAATACAAATTTCCCGACTAAGCGCCTCGGCTACGATACGGCACTGGGCGAATTAATGGGATCGCGAGCGACAATTTTAAATTGATCATTTATGCTTTTATCCCCGAGACGCTTCATCCGCGCTGAAGAAGAGAGCAACGCTCAAGAAAAACCTCTCTGTACGGAAATAAACTGTTCTCTTGACGGTATTTTTCCGCCTTTCCTATTTCTTTTAATGAACTTTACTGTTATTTATAATAAGCACAAAAATGAAGGCGTATAAAAAAATTGGGCAGTTATGGGACTGCCGACAGAACTGAAAACTTAAAACTAGGATTTCTTTTTTAATTTTCAACTTAATTTTAATACCAAAAATAAAAATTTCATAATTTGTAAATTGAAAGTATTATTTCTAGTTTTTATATCATTATATCATCAAAAATATATTTTCTCTCTGACATAGGTAACAACGATCCTGAAAGAAGCTATCTCCTCCCAGCTATGTAGATAAGTCTCGGATAACTTCTCTCACCATAGTTGACACTTATGTCAGAGAGAAATATACGAAATAAAGTGTCTAATCTAAACGCACCCTTAGGAAAAATACTTACAGAGAAAGATGTAAAAAAAGCAAATTAAAACTCAAAGTTATTGCCATTCAAATTTTGGACTCAAAATTTTTTCGCACCAACAGTTTTTTCATAAGAAAACCATGAGTAAAATTTTTTTTCCGATTTTTCCATACTTTTAAAAATTTTCGCGACCTTCGATAAGGTTTTTCAGGTAATCGACTATGAAGCTCCAAGACTATTTAATCGTCTTTAATTTGCTTGACCTCCAAACACTGTGTAATGATTTTTGGCTGAGTTATAATTTAAAACAAAATTTTATTTTGAGTTTTATAATCAATAACTCTGAAAATAATGGTGGTACAAAAATGCTAGTAATCAGCCATATTTTTGGGATGCCAAAGCCTTTAATGAAAATTTTAATTCACTGATAAAAAATGTTCGCAATTTTTTTTTTTGATAACAGGTGACAATAATTGGGGACAATAAAATTAATTTTCGGCAAATTAAAATCTTAAGTTCCCCAAATTTTTAAACTTTGTATTTCGACTTTTTCTAGGTATTTTCTTTTTGATGGAACGGACTGGTCCTTGTCTTCAAAAATTGAATTACAAATCTTGTCCCCTGAAATCAAGAAAAATTAAAAAACATAACAAAGGTTGCTGTAAAGCATTTCGATAGCCAAGCTATCATCTTCAAAGAGCTTTCTTTCTTGGGGACAAGATTTGTATTTCAATTTTTTACAAATTTAAACCGAAAATTCCTCAAAGATGGAAAAATTTCACAGTTCAAACAATCAGTCACCTCTCATTTCGTCTTCTTTTGAAAATCTAGAATGTTTTTTGAAAATTTCGATTATTTTTGAAGCTTTTACTCATTTAGGACTATTTGTGTTTAAAGTTTCGTTTTTTAGAAACTTATATTTTTCGAAAAATTTCTGGTTTTCAAAAAATTCATTTTTTGAAAAATTTTCGGCTTCTTTTTCAAAACTAACTTCCTATTGACGTTTTAAAAGATTTAACCCTTTGAAAAATTGAATTTTATCACATTTATTAATTTTTTCTAAATTTAGCTTTTTCTAAATTTTTTTTATAAGAAAATAAGAAACCTTTTACCCTAGCTTTTAATAAATTTGGATCTAATTTAAAAAAAAAAATGATAACATAGACCTATCGAGAAAAAACCAAATTTCAAGGGGAAACAAAAAAATGTCGAATTTTGAGATCAAAGTCTGCATTTCCAAAAAGTCTAACTTTAAAAAATTCGAAACAGGCCAAATTTTGAGAAAAAACTCGAATTTTGCGAAAATAATTCAAGCTAAAAGGAGGGACAAATTTTGAGAAATAAATCGAGATTTCTATAAAAAATGAATTATGAGGCGAAACACCAAAAAGTTAATAAACTTGAAGAAAATAAGTCGAAATTTCGGGAGAAACGTTTACCCTTTCTGCCATCTATCCTTTTTTCCGCTTTTACTCGAGGTGCTTTGAAGGCATAATAGGGTTATCCTTTACAAGTGGATTGAACATAAAAATAAAATAAAATTTAGATCTAATTTAAAAAAAAAATTAAAAAATAGACCTTTCGAGAAAAACAAATTTCGAGAAACAGAAAAAGTCAAATTTTAAGATGAAAGTGCATTTCCAGGAAAAGTCACACTGAAAAATTTGAAACTGGTCGAATTTCTTTAGTAAAAGGACAACATTTTAATTAATACCTTGGTTGGATTTTTGCATTAGAAGATCAAACCGTGAGAAAAAAGTGAAACTTTGGGAATAAAGTTGAAAGAAGGACGAATTTCAAAAATAAACGGAAATCCCAAAAAAGGACCATTTTAAAAAAAAGACGAGTTTAGAAAAAAAATCTTATAAATTTTCAAAAAAAGACCGAACGTTAAAAAAGACGGAACTTTAAAAAAAGACAAAATTTTTCAGAGAAAGTTAAATTAAAAAAGAAGTTCCAATATCGGGGATAATCGGGGATATTTAGGAAGAAAAATTGAGAAAAAAATGTCGACTTTTCAATCATTTCGAGGAAAAAGTCATTTACAGAAATATAAATTTTGCTTGAAACAATTCTGAGAGCAAATATTAAATTTTGAAAGAACGACAAATTTTAAGAAACAAAACTTGGAACTTAATAAAGCATATTCTTAGAAATGGACGAATTTCTGAAAATATGAAAAGATTGAAAAAAAAAACGACGAATTTTGAAAGAAAAGTCGAAATTCAGATAATCATAGTTTCGGAAAAGAGACGAAATTTGAAAAAAGTTAACGAGAGAGTCAGGTTTTGGGTAAAAAATTTTAAAAAATATCTACTTTTGAGAATAAAATTAAAAGGCAGATTTGGAATAAGAATTAAAATTTTAAAAAACTTAAATTTGAAACAGGAATTAAAATTTCAAAAATAGATTCTGATATAAAAATCGAAATTTCTAGAAAAACTCGTAGGGTGCGCACTTTTAATTTTACCAGAGTCTAAAAATGAAAATTTTGGAGAAAAACTAAAAAAATAAATTCGAATTTCGAAAACAAAACAAAAATTACAGAATACACAGACAAGTTATATTCAAAAATTTAAATGTTGAAATAATTTTCAAAATTTTCAATTTTTTGACGAAATTTTTACTTAGTAGAAGAGGTCATACAAAAATTTTTATTTAAGTTTCCATCAACAATTAAAAAATTGGAATTTTAAGGAAAAAATTGAGTATTTTTTTTAGCTTAAATTTGAAGTTTTCAATTTTTAAAATTAAAAAAAAAGATATATTCCAGAAATTTAAATGTTTATCCAAAGTTGAATTTAGCTTAATATTTAATGTAAGAAACTGAGACAACAAAATCTGAATTCCAGAAAAACCTCAAATTTTTGCCTTGCCGATTCTGGCGCATCCGCCAAAATAAAGGTAGGATACATTTTCTGTTTCAAATTCGTTAGAGGTGTTCTGACATTTGCCAAAAGTACGTTCACCAGCCAAAATTTCCCGATGAAGTAAACGAAAACCGATTAAATTAATTCCACCCCTGCAACTACCGCGGCGGTGGCCTATTAGCTCGCTATCGGCCTCCGGTACGAATCGAATGAAAATCGATTCGGAAAGAAGCTTCCAATGTTTACTTTTTCTCGGGCGTCGCCTCCTATTTACATTGCAAAACGGCTCATTGCATCGGCACATTGCTAATGTCTTGTTTTGCGCCATGAATAGAAATAGAATCATTACGGCAATAAGGGTTTTTCTTCGGGTTTCCCAAGGTCCATTATTTCCCTGATATATGGCATGAACGGAAATCCCCCGCGTTTACCATGTTCGCCGGAGGAATACAAATTTCCCGACTAAGCGCCTCGGCTACGATACGGCACTGGGCGAATTAATGGGATCGCGAGCGACAATTTTAAATTGATCATTTATGCTTTTATCCCCGAGACGCTTCATCCGCGCTGAAGAAGAGAGCAACGCTCAAGAAAAACCTCTCTGTACGGAAATAAACTGTTCTCTTGACGGTATTTTTCCGCCTTTCCTATTTCTTTTAATGAACTTTACTGTTATTTATAATAAGCACAAAAATGAAGGCGTATAAAAAAATTGGGCAGTTATGGGACTGCCGACAGAACTGAAAACTTAAAACTAGGATTTCTTTTTTAATTTTCAACTTAATTTTAATACCAAAAATAAAAATTTCATAATTTGTAAATTGAAAGTATTATTTCTAGTTTTTATATCATTATATCATCAAAAATATATTTTCTCTCTGACATAGGTAACAACGATCCTGAAAGAAGCTATCTCCTCCCAGCTATGTAGATAAGTCTCGGATAACGGATAACTTCTCTCACCATAGTTGACACTTATGTCAGAGAAAAATGTACGAAATAAAGTGTCTAATCTAAACGCACCCTTAGGAAAAATACTTACAGAGAAAGATGTAAAAAAAGCAAATTAAAACTCAAAGTTATTGCCATTCAAATTTTGGACTCAAAATTTTTTCGCACCAACAGTTTTTTCATAAGAAAACCATGAGTAAAAATTTTTTTCCGATTTTTCCATACTTTTAAAAATTTTCGCGACCTTCGATAAGGTTTTTCAGGTAATCGACTATGAAGCTCCAAGACTATTTAATCGTCTTTAATTTACTTGACCTCCAAACACTGTGTAATGATTTTTGGCTGAGTTATAATTTAAAACAAAATTTTATTTTGAGTTTTATAATCAATAACTCTGAAAATAATGGTGGTACAAAAATGCTAGTAATCAGCCATATTTTTGGGATGCCAAAGCCTTTAATGAAAATTTTAATTCACTGATAAAAAATGTTCGCAATTTTTTTTTTTTTGATAACAGGTGACAATAATTGGGGACAATAAAATTAATTTTCGGCAAATTAAAATCTTAAGTTCCCCAAATTTTTAAACTTTGTATTTCGACTTTTTCTAGGTATTTTCTTTTTGATGGAACGGACTGGTCCTTGTCTTCAAAAATTGAATTACAAATCTTGTCCCCTGAAATCAAGAAAAATTAAAAAACATAACAAAGGTTGCTGTAAAGCATTTCGATAGCCAAGCTATCATCTTCAAAGAGCTTTCTTTCTTGGGGACAAGATTTGTATTTCAATTTTTTACAAATTTAAACCGAAAATTCCTCAAAGATGGAAAAATTTCACAGTTCAAACAAATCAGTCACCTCTCATTTCGTCTTCTTTTGAAAATCTAGAATGTTTTTGAAAATTTCGATTTATTTTTGAAGCTTTTACTCATTTAGACTATTTTTGTTTTAAAGTTTCTTTTTTTTAAAACTTATATTTTTCGAAAAATTTCTGGTTTTCAAAAAATTCATTTTTTGAAAATTTCGGCTTCTTTTTCAAAACTAACTCTATTGACGTTTTAAAGATTTACCCTTTTGAAAAATTGAATTTTATCAACATTTATTAATTTTTTCTAAATTTAGCTTTTTCTAAATTTTTTTTATAAGAAAATAAGAAACTTTTACCCTGCTTTTAATAAAATTTGGATCTAATTTAAAAAAAAATGATAACATAGACCTATCGAGAAAAAACAAATTTCAAGAAACAAAAAATGTCGAATTTTGAGATCAAAGTCTGCATTTCCAAAAAAAGTCTAACTTTAAAAAATTCGAAACAGGTCGAATTTCTTTAGTAATAGGACAACATTTTAAATAGCACCTTTAATAAAAATTATAAACATAAAATTAATAACAAATTTCTGATTTTTTTTCGAATTTCGACTTCTTTATAAAAATCATTATTTTGTTTAAAATTTCAGCTTTTTTTAAATGTTTGGTTTTCGATTTTATTTCAAAATTCAGACTCCTATCAAAATTTGGACTTTTCTCGAAAATTTTCCTATTTATTGAAAATGTTCATCTTTCAATATTTAGTTTTTTTTTTGGAAAATTTAAATTGACATTATTTCGAATTTTTTTCAAAATTTCCAGTCTTTTTAAAAATTCCTCCTTTTGTTATGGTTGAATTTTTGAAAGCTGTTTTTTTTATTTCACCTTTACAAAATTTCGATGTTTTCCAAAATTTCGATATTTTTGAAAACTTTGCCCTTTTATTTAAATTCAATCTACTCGCAAAGGGCAACCTCATTAGGTCTTCAGGATAGTTGGCAATGAACCACCTTCTTAAACAAGGATAGAATTTTTAGAAGTTCTAAGTTTTCTTTAAATTGTCTATTTTTTTTTAAACTTCAATCTTTTTTAAAAAGCTTGGCTTGAAAATTTCGAAATTTTCTGTAAATTTTAATTTTATTTTAAAAATGTTATGTAATGTAATTCCGACTGTTTTCAAAATTTCCTTTTTTTAAGGTTTCAATGTTTTAAATCTCCGCATTTATTCAAAATTTTGACTTTTTAACAAATCGAAGATTTTTTTTTAATTTCCTTCAAATTTGCGTTTTTCTTAATCTTCAATATTTCGATTTTTTTTAAATTTTGACATTTTTCCAAAATTTTAATTCATCCTGAAAATAAAAAAACTCAAAAAATTTTGACTTTTCTTGAAAATTTTGATTTTTCAAATATCAAACTATTTCCTTTTTTAAAATTTCGACTTTTTTTTTCAAATCTCGACATTTTTTGTTAGAATTTACCACTATTTCTTAACATACTAAACCTTTTTAAAAATTTGTAATTTTTTCAAAAATGTGAATTTTCGGAAAAATTTCGAACTTTTTCAAAAATGCTACTTTTTTGGAAATCTTGATTTTTTTTTAATATCAACTGTAAATATTTCTACATTTTTGAAAAATTTTAATTTTTCCAAAGTTTCACCTTTTTTCTGTTTGCCACGTTTTTTAAAATTTTATTTTTTTTATAAATCACGACTTTTTCAAAATTTCGACTTTTTTTGAAACTGCCAAAATTTCAGTTATTTTCCAAAATTGACTTTGTATAAACTTTCAATTATTTTTTAGTTTCGACTTTAGAATGTCGCCTACTATTGAAAATCTGAGACTTTTTAAAAAATGTTCCTCAAATTCGCGTTTTTTTTTTTAAATCTTGGTTTTTTACAAATTTTGATAATTAAGTGGGGTCTTGACTTTTTTTAAAAATCCTTACATTTTTCCAAGATTTTAATTAGTTTGGCAAATAAAAAAACCCAAAAAGATTTGACTGCTTAAAAGTTTCGAATTTTTTAAATATAAAAATCTTTTTTTTTAATTTCGACTTTTTTTTAATTCTCAACTTTTTTCCTAAAGTTTTCGATCATTTTTCAGCATGTTCAGCATATGTTCTTTAAAAAATCGACATTTTTGAAAATCTTGGTTTTTAAAAAAACTTCAACCCTAAATTTTTCGAAACTGGTTTTTTCTAAATTTTCAACTTTTTCAATTTTCGACGTTTTTTCAGAATTTCTTTTAAAAATTTTGACTTTTCGAATTTGTGAATTTTTTCAATTCTTGATTTTTTTCAGAATTTTGCCTTACTTTAAGAATTTTAATTTTCAAAAATTTTTACTTTATAAACATTTCGATGTTTTTCAAAATGTTGACTTTTCAAAATTATTGGCTTCCAAAATTTTAAACATTTTTTTGAAAATTTCGACCTTTTTAAATTTTCCAAGTACTTGTTATTTAGAATTTACACGCAAACTTTTACATAAAATTCGGTTATTCTTTCGAAAGTTCCATTTTCATCTGAAAGCTCCAATTTTTTTTAGACGTCGAAATTTCTCTGTAATTCCCATTTCCAATTTTGTAACAAATTTCGATTTTAAACTGGAAAGTGCAAGAAAATTTTAATGTAAAATAAATTGGAAGCTTCCACTTTTCTTGACAAAATTTCGATGTCAATTTTTACTTTTTTTGCTTCAAAAATAGAAAGTTTGGACTTACTTCCAAAATTTCGAAATTAAACAATGTCAGTTATTTGGGAATTTGGATATTTTTTTCATTATCCCCAGTTCCAAGTTTGCACTTTCAATTGCTACTTTTTTTCCAAAAATTTCGATTTTAACATCGAATATATTATTGTAATTTATTTAAATGCCTCGAATTTTTCTCAAAATTTTAAATTTAACCTCATAAATGTCAAGTTGCCGGATTTCGAAACTTTCGAACGATTTTTAAATTAATGACTTTGGGGTAGGAATATCTAGGAAATTCTAAAGAAAAAATATAAATTTTCATTCTGATTTTAATACAACAGTTCTGCCAAACAAACGTCTTAGCCTAAATTGAATGAAATTAAAAGTGATTCAAAGGGAAAGCTGCTTTTAATGAAAAAGTTGCCGGGTTTTTTACTTGATTGTCTATAATTTTGCTCAAAGGCGGAAATTATTTCGATGAACACAACAGTTCTGCCAAAGAAACGTCTTAGCCCAAATTGAATGAAAATAAAAGCGATTCAAAGGGAAAACTGATTCTTAATTGTCCATAATTTTGCTTAAAGGCAGGAATTATTTTGATGAATGAGGATAAGGAGGCGAAGATGCATTCTAAAACTTTCAGATGGTAATAAACATGTCGAAAACTCTTCTGGTAGCCCTTTTAGGTAGGTTTTAGCTGGCGATCTCGTCGTTCTGCAACTTCGCTACGCTTATATTTTTATTATCGCCCATTACGTTCGTCGGGTTCGCACTTGTTTGATGTTTTTATACGAAAAACAGAAAAAGGAGTATCCTCATGGGCAATATAATTTATATTTTTTACGCTCTAACGCACACGTTTTATTTAGCTGCGTACAAAGGCGAAATAATAAAACGAGTTGTTATTTTCTCACTTAAATACATTTCAACCACTTTGTTTCTGCATTTTCGTATTCTATTCAAAAACGGGCCGAATCTCAATAGCACCCCTTTAAAAAGCATTTTAAATTCATCTTTTCATTAACCGGCAACAATTACTTGGCGGTGTGTTCTCAATTATTAAAGTTCATTAACGTTTATAATTTTTCGAGAATTTGCGGGCCTCAAATTGAATATTCATTTCTCTGCATATACTGCTGAAGATGAATTGAATCAAAAATTTGGCAAATAATGGCTTCTTTTCACTCCTCTAAGCTGCTTTTACTCTCAACAATATTTGAGAGAAAAAGTATAAGCAGAAATTTTTAGTGGGTTAGGTCACTGATGAGTATTAAACTCAGTTTGTGGTACTCAACTATTATACTCTCTCTTTTATGGCACGAGACTTCACGAGATATATATTCCTGTGATTTTTTTTTATAAGGATGATAAATTAGGGATAAGTGCCGAGCATGAAAGGAATTAATTAAACACGGTTGACTTATTCGGCACAAAACGGAGAAATAAGCGGGAGAAGAAACTATTTCACGGTGGGTGGTCACAATTAGACATGCCTTCGCATATATACAACTGGGACATGTCATACCGCATCCTGCTGAAAATCATCATTACGCTACAACGACAAATTATTCGGCTCGTCCCCCTTCACCGACAAGCTGGCGAGGGAACGTAAATTATTAATTCAAAGTTTCACTGATAGGATGGGAGAAGGAGAAGATATATAAAGATGTAAATTTAAATGAATACCACATTCAAGAAGCTTGCCTTGAATGACCACAACTCTAAAAATTTCCAATTTTTTTAAGTTAAATTTCCTGGCCATATATTTTTAAATAATTGGCATTTAAATGTTTTTCTTAAATTCGCGAATTATATACTTATTTCTATATCTATGCCGTATTGCTTCAAAAATTCCGATTTTTTTTCTTTTAAAATGTTGAGGTTAATTTTAAATGTTTTCCCTTAAAATTTAGATTTTTTTCTGGATATTGTGACTTTAAATTTCCATTTTAATCTTTCAGTTTAAATCCAAACTGCCGTATTTTTTCTACATTTCGAATATCTTTTAGAAATGTTTTCTTTTTCAACAAAATTTCGATTTTGTACTTCCCATTTTTACTTTTTTTTTCAAAACTAATTGTAAATTTAGGTTGCTGAAAGCAAAAGTGTCATCTCATAGTAATGTCTCTTACAGTTTTATAGCTTTGAGTTAAATTTTCGCATATTAAACTGGACAATTTGAACGTTTGCGAAATTTTCAGAAAAAGAAAATAACGATTTTAAAAAGAAATTGAAGCTGTTGATAAAAACTTCTGAAACCTTTTTCTCCAAATTTTAATTTTTTCCCGTATTTACCTAGTTAATGATGTCAAGTTTTGTTGGATTTATTGTTAAACAGAGTTTATGAATTATAAATATCTTTGGGAACCAAAAACTATTTTCAAAGTCAAAAATGACATAAAACTATCGTTGAACCTCAGACTTCTCGAGTCAAAATTGCCCTCAAGTGTACAAACCGATGTCAAAAATAAAAAATTAGAAATCATAATTTATCTTCGGACTTTTCAAGAGATGGAAAATTAGATGTTTAAGAATTAAATATTAATCTTCAAGAATTGAAAGGTACTGAAATAGAAAATGTATTTCGAAACGAATTTCATTTTTTCTAGTTTCGGTCGAGAGTCTGAAGTTTTATAAAAAAAGTATTGCAATGCTAACGGAATTTTTAATTTGCCGATTACGTTTCGTAAAATATGTACTCAAACAGGCAGAGGTATCCTATTGATTGTATAATAAAACAGATTTTTCATTATTCAGCCATCTCAACAACAAAAGTTTGTTTGCCAAATCGAATTGCTCGTTGACTTGAAAAGCCATCGCCGGTGCAACTTTAATAGACGGTATAGTTTTATTGTGTTGTTACAATGACCTTTCAATTAGAGCTGTAATGCAATAGAGTTTTATTGATTAAATGAATAAAGAACTCTCGAGCCTCCATGATACCAAATAACCCTATTATTTCATATAAATTTTATTAGCTGCTCGAATTCGCTATCGCTTTTTGTTGTCCGGATATTATTAAAGCCGCTTATTACAGAGCCCCAACTGAAAACTATTCACGAATAACGCGTCGAATGTCAATTAATTTTCCACAAATTCGCTGTATTTTTCAAATTTTGACATACATCGAATATCGTACTGATTTAATAACAATTAAAATTAACAAAATAGTTTGAAAGTTTTCAGTGCTTTGACCATCTATGGTGGGTAATTGGTAATTGATTAACAAAGAAACGTTCAGACATATAGCGGGTTGCTTTTTTGTTGTTATTATTAAATATTGTAACACACCGTATTGCTACTATTTAACTAGTTATTAGTAATTGCGTTCTATTAATGATAATGTTGTCAACTTTTATTAATAAAAATTTAAATATTTCCAAACTGTGTCGCAGAAATATTAAATAAAATTAATAAAAATTATGTTGGTATCACTGGCATCAAAAAAAGGCAAGATTTTAAGAAATAATTATAAATTTCTAAAGCACCCAATATTTTTATAAAAAATTGTTATACAGAAACCGGATTTTGAAGTAAAAAATTTCGAGAAGAAGGCCGAAATTGTTGAAAAAATTTAAAATCTACGTCAGAAATTTTTTTAAATAATGTCAATATTTTTTGAATTTTTAATATTTATTGATATCTTTTAAATTTTAAACATTGAAGAATTCCAAGAAAAGGATGAAAAATATTAAATAATTTTAAGGTTAGCAAAATTTTCTGGAAATTAGGGTTTATAAATTGAAAATTAAGTGAAAATTGTTTGTCTTTTAATTAGAGTTGCGAGTTCTTTCTCGAAAGTCTTTGCATTGTCAGCTTTTCCAAAAAGTTTCCTTATACAAACCAAAAATTACAAATTTTTGTTAGACAAGTTGAATTCGATCTTAATTTCGAAGTTTCGATATTTTTCAAACAAATTATAAGTTTAAAGATAAAGTTATGTTACAAGCCCAAAATACCCATTTTTTTTCTAGAAATTTTAATTTCAAAACTTAATTTTGAAGTTTTCATATTCTTGAAAAAAATTACGGTTTTTTTACAACCTTGGTATTTCTTCAAGTAATTTAATCTTTTTTCTCGTAAGTTTCTTTATAACTCTACTTTTTTCCTAACATTCCGTTGTGAACTCGATTTTTTTTAATGTGTATTGCAGGATATATCTCGAAATTCTGTTTTTAAAATCGAAAACCCTGATTTTTTTAGACCTTAACTTAAATTAGCTTTCATACGAAAGACAAGTTCGAAAGTTCAGCAAAAATAATTTTTAAAGAAAAGTTGAAACTCCTCGAACATTTTATAAAACAAATTTAGCAGAAAATTCGAAATTTTGAAAAATAATGTCGACATTTCAAGTCAAAAGTGGAAATTTCAAGAAAAAAGTGGAAATTTCAAGAGTGCAGAAGAATTTTTTATAAGAAAGACAAAATTTTTATTCATGTTTCATTGGCATTTTCTTCGCCAGTTACTCCTTTCACAATTATTAATTTTCAGTAACCTTCTGCTAAGGATTGGCAATCTGCATAGATTGCCCCAAGTAGCGATTGTGTTGGATCTTTGTTTGTCAATCGCAATTTAGAATTGTGAAAAGAATAACTGGCGCAGAAAAAGCCAATAAAACATGAACAAAAATGCCAATACTTTGCAAAGTCAGTACAGAGAATATCGAAAGACAAAAAGTCAAGAAGAAACACGAAATTTGAAAATAATTAAAAATTTGTATATAAAAAAAATATTTCGAAAAAAGTCAAAATTTTAAGAAGAGAAAACTTTAATATTTCCATAAAATAAATATTTAAAGAGCAATCCAAATTTTGAAGTAAAGGCAGAAATTTTGAGAAATGAAAAATTTGTAGAAAAAATGTCGAAAATTGGTAGGAAATTTTTTTACAGATTACTCCAAATTTATGGTTTAAACTAAAAATTTCTGACGCACAATTATGGTTTTTTAAGCTTCGACTCTCTTCTAGAAATTACAGATTTCCATCATATTTTCCTGAAAGTTTTGTTACCAATTCAAAATTCCGACCATTTTTTTAGAAATTTTTATTTCGATCCTAATTTCGAATTTTCTGTTCTCAAAAGTACGTAGCAAACGATCTGCTAGTATGTGTTTATTGTACCAGTAAATTTGAAATATTTAAAGAACATTTTATTTTGATCCTAATTTCGAATTTTCTATGTTCTCAAAAGTACGTAGCAACGATCTGCAAATTTGTGTCTGTTGTATCAGTAATTTTGTTTGAAATATTTAAAATTTGTAAGAATAGTGTAACTGTATTGACCATTTAAATAAAACTTACGTTCAAACTAAATTAGGTTATCGTTGTCCGGCACATTCACCAAATTTTAATTTACAGTTCCTTGCTCGCTACTGCAATGTTTTACCTCTCTTGACTTGGAAATGGTCAATTTTACTTTAAGAGCTACCAATTAAAAATGTTAAAACTATGATCGAGCAATTTTAACTTAAATTGCCCAGTTACAATGCTTTCTTTCAAGTTTTTTATGATATGGTAGGGAAGGGTTTTAAAAGCGTTCTGTTATTAGCGATGGCGCTGTTAAGGTTATAAAGTTTTGGGGCATATTTCAAAAATGGTTAAAATTTAACGAACCTAATTTTTATTGCGTCGAAAAATGGCATCGCCCTTTGATGGATATTAAGGCTGTAAAACGAGGTTAAATGTAGTATTAAACGCGGCATATAAATTGCGCAATATCTTATATCAGAATGTTTATAGATCATTTAACAAAGGAACTAAATCTCATCGAAGACGAGGTAGATGCCTCAAAGAAAAACGCTTCACTACAAAGAAACGCAAACTTTATATTAGCACGGCGAAATAATAGAAAGTTAAAAGAAAAACCATTAAATCTTTAAACTTTATTGCACGCGCGCCCAAAGTAATTCCTTTTTTGCCCTCTCGTTAATAAAACCTCTAGAGGGAAATCCTTTGGTCGTTTATTTATGCCTCGAGAACGCAATTTAACATGATAAAACTTATGTGAAAAGTTTTACCTTTTTAAAGACTGTAAAAAATGGGGGGTTATAACAGATGACAGCTTTGACAAACTTCGGCCCTAAATCAATTTTATTGGCTCTGACGCAAGCCCAAAATGTTTGATAACAACTTCGGTGACATGACAGCCATGCTTGTTTACACTTATCGGCGATTTTTTTCTTAAGCTATCACATTGCCATGCGTTACTGATTCGATAATAACTGTGGCATAGGCGTAGCTAGAATAGGGCAGGGTTGAGCGCTTGCCCCCCCCCCTGGCTCATGCAGTTAAATGAAAATTTATATTTAACTGAGAAGACTACCTCTAAAAAAATTCCAGTCGACAAAATTCATCCTTCTTTAAGCTATTGACATTTAATCTAAATTTCGACCTATTAGTTCGTTTTTTTTCACAAATTTGTTTTGAGATTTATTCCTAAAATTGGTTTTTTTTTTCATCAGAATTCGACCTAAATCAAAGTTTCGAATTTTTATCTCAAAATTCATCGTTTTAATTTTCGAAATTCTACCATTTCTCAAAATTCCTTTTATGAAAATTTTGACTTGTTTATCAAGATTTACCTTTTACCTCAAAGTTTGATCGATTTTTTGATAAAAATATTTATCTAGAAATTTTTATAATGACTTTTTTTACTAATTTTGTAAAAAGACCAACATTTCGAGAAAATTCTCCCTGAAATGGTTTATAACTGAAATACAACTTGTTTCTCAAAATGTCGACCTTTATCTCAATATTGGACATTTTCTGACTTACGATGGGGCAGATCAGGGCGCATGTCTGCCTCTGGTTCAAGCGATCAAGAGAAAATTATAGAAACTACATTTTTTTTCAAAATTTGTCCTTTTCAAAATTTGGACATAATTTGACTCTGAAGAATTTGGAGTGTTTACTAAATTTGGACTTTTTTCTCGAGATCTTTTTTTTTGGTTTTCAAAGAAAAAATCGAAATTTCCAGAAAAAAACGAATTAAAAAAATGGAAACTTGGATATTTTTCTCAAAATAGATCTTTTTTCGCAAATTTGAAATTTATCCTAAAACTTCATCCTGCATGTTCCCGGAAATCTGAATATTTTACCTGGAAATTCGTGTATTTCTTAAAATTTTGATTTTTTTTCAAGATTCGTTTTATACATAAAAGGCTATTCTCAAAATTGTACTTTTTCTTAAAGATTGAATATTTTCTGGAAAATGTCGATCTTGGATGCTTCATTTGGTAGTTTTTCTAGAAATGTCGACTGTTTTTCAGAGATTTCGTTTTTTTTAATTCCTTTATTTTTATTAACATTAGGTTTTTCTGAAAATTTTGATCTTTTAGAATTTGATTTTTCAGAAATTTTGACAGGTTTCTTAAAATCTGCCTTTTTCTCGATATTTTTATATCAAAATTCGACATTCTGCTGCTAAAAATTTTAAATTTTTCTCTTAAAATTAGTTTTAATTGGTCTTTTTCGAAATTTCAACTTTATTCGCAAAATTTTACTTTCTGGACTGTTCTTTCGAAAATCATTCTTTCTGTCAAAATTCTGCCACTTTTCTGAATATTTACCTTTTTTAAAATTTTGACACCTTTAAATTTGACTCCAGAAATTTGAACTTCATATTTCGCCTTATTTTCGAAATTTCCACTTTTATTTCAAAATAAGATGTTTTAGTTTCTAGAACTTTCTGGACTTTTCCTCGAAATTGGCTTTTCCCTTAAATTTCAGTTTTCTCGAAATTTGTCTGTTTTCCCTAAATGAGATCGGCATAGTATCGAAAATTGAAAATATTGAGAAAAATATTGCTGGGTAATTTCGAGAGAAAAGATTGCTTCTACATTCACTTTCTTTATTGTTAAATAAATATTATGTCAAAATTGGAATAAAAAAGTAAAAATTTCGAGAAAAGTGTTTTTTATTCAGTTTTGGTTTTCTAAAAAACCCTTTCTTAAAATAGGTTTTTTTTTTCAAAATTCGTCGCTTTCGAAATTACGACTTTAATCTACTTTTTTCTCTCAAAATTGAACTTTCATTTTTTAATATTTGGTTTTTTTCTGCATTTTTTTTAAATTTAAATTTCCAAAAATTTCATGTTTTTCAAAATTCTGGAAATTTTGACTCTTACTTCAAATAGAGATGTTTTATACTTTTGGAAATTTCCACTTACAGTGAACAGTTTTTCACAAAACTCCACCTTTAAAAATGATTTTTTTTCGAATTTCAACATTTTTTGAGATTTTTTGAAAGGTTAGGATTTTATCTCAAACGCGATTTTTTAAACATCCCAACTTTTTCCCGAAATTCGATTTTTCCTCGAAATTTGTCTCTCTCAAAATTAGACTTTCTCTTGAAAATGTTCACTTTTCTTCAAGAGATTTTAACCTTTCTCTCGACATTTTGACGGTATTTTTCAAAAATCGTTATTTTTCGAAATCTTCGAAATTTCGATAATTTTCGAAGTTTTCCGAAAGGTTCGGTTTTTATTTTAGATTCAATTTTCTGACTGTTTTCGCAAAGTTCGGCTCTATTTCCAAATTTCAAAGTTAATCTCATAATTCGATTCCTCAGTTCATGTAGTCAAATGAAAATATACAAATACTTAACCGGAAACTTTTCCGGTTTTATTTTTTTTTATCAATTTTTCAAAATGATTCTTGCCCCTCCCTGAGCGAAATCCTGCCTACGCTCATGAACTGAGGCAGCACTTTTTATTAAGAAGAACAACTTTTCGTATATTATGCCTTGAGGCTACTCGTGTCTATTAATTATAGTGGTCACCTGCTTCAGAATTTTTTGAGTCGATTTTTGTCTATTTATTTAGCTCATCTGTCTCAGTATGTCCGACTTTTAGAGAAAGCTGGATTGCACAGCTGCATATGAGTCGTTCCAGTCAGCGGCGGGCGAATCACCCCTAACGTTCTCTCATACTGGTAGATTCAACCGAATTACACCCTTTAAAGAATTCATATATTAATTGATATAAAAACTCAAATTTTTAGTTTATTTTTAAAAGGCTGTAACTGAAAATAAAATGGTCATATAGACCAAATAAAAAATTGCAAATTAACGGGTTTCTAGGTTCCAGATCTTGAGTTCAAATTTTTTAGCATCTGCATTTTTTGAGTAACTCATATAATAAAACCATCACCAAAAAAGTTTCCAAATGTTTGCTTCTTTTTAAGGAGGTTCACGAACTTTAATAGTTTTTTTTTTCCAGTAGGCCCATCATAAACCACTTCTAGATAATTTAATTTTATTGAATTTGGCAGATATCCAAGACATGTACGATGATTTTTGGGTGAGTTATCATAGCTTAAAAAAAAGTTGTCATTGGTCCGCAAAAAAGTTATTTTTGACTTTGATAATCAATAATTCAGCAAATAGCGTTCGTACAGATAATGCGAGTAATGTGAGTAAAGTTTTGAAATCTGCAAAGCGTTCTCCACAGGACGTAGTTGTGAGTTTTTGATAAAAAAAATGTTAAGTACGAGAAAGTTCATTTAAAACATCGACAAATTTGGTACTTAATATTCATAATTATCGAATATTTTACATCTTTTTGAAACAATTTTTTTGCGGTAAACATATTTTTTATCAGAAATATGACTTGTAGACAATACTTTGCATTTCTCAAAGCCTCACTTGTATTTTTTGCCTGATCATTACTTCTCGAGCTATTGTCTAACAAAGTCAAAAATGACTTTTTGGCTTTGAACGATGATAATTCAGCAAAAAATCATTCTATTGGAATCTTAGACAACCAAATTAAAGATGATAAATTATTTGGAAGAACTTTATAATGGTATTATCAAAAAAATAGATTGAAGCTCGTGGACCTTTTAAAAGTAAGAAAAAATTTACAAAACATTTAGGCTGAGAGTTTTTATATAAATAACTCAAAAATTACTTATGTTAAAAATTTTGAACTCGTAATCTAGAAACTAGAAACGTGAAGCTTAAAATTTATTATTTTTAAATTTTTTTTATGACAATTATTTTTTAGTTATAACCTTTTAGAAATCAGCCAAGTTTGAGAGTTTTTATCACTCAATTTCTGTGACTAACCCAATAATTAATCAAATCAACGTTACAAAATTTGTTGGAATATTAATAAAACTTATCATATTTTCATATTTCATACTTATCGGGAAACGTCACCATCATCTGTGACCAAATTAAGCCCCATTAAGGTAAATATAGCGATTTATAAATCTACTGAACAAGACGCCATAAGAGGAATTAAAGTTCTTCTCTATAAATCATAATAAAACTAAATCAAATTACATATTTTATAGAATAATTGTCGAAGTAACCGGCAAATTGTCATTAAACAAACCATTCACTTCGTTCGCTGTCATAGTTATTGCTTCCGGAGCGCAAAATTTCCCAAGCTTTGTTTCACGTGTGTTCTTTTTTTTTTCACGATATGTCAGTTATTAAATTTGAAATTTCCGGAAGTGCATGCACGTGTCATGTAATGTGCGTGCACGTATGGAAATTTAATAAACACTTGCGTAAATGGGCCGCATTGTCGATGGCATTTCAAGTACGCTATTCTTTAGAAATTTCATTACGGCATAAATAATTTCGGACATCCTGAGCTGCAGCACAGAATTCAATTTATTTTGTAAAAGCCAAATTGCATGTGATTTGTCGTCTCTGGAAATTGTGCACTCCTGTGTATCAGACAGACAAAAAATTTGAAGTACTTATCAGGTTCAGAGCTTGCCAATACCTAGATTAAGCTATAACTGCTCCAAACAATTTTAGGACTAAATTGAAGATTTTTATTTTCGAAATGCCGAATTTTATCTCAGAAGAGAATGTTTATTAATTTTACTTAACATTTCTATGACCCAGTTTGGAAATATTTAAATTTAATAATTTCCATAGTAGAAATGTTGAATAAAATTAATAAACATAATATTTCCGACCAATAAGAGTCCACCATGAAGAATAATCTCAGAAGTGAAGTTGAAATTTTAAGAAGAATATCAAAAATTACACCTGAATTTCTGAGAGAACGCCTTAGACAAAAACTTTTTCTAGAAAACCTTGGAATCCCGATTTCTGTCTAGTCGACTTAGAATTGACTTTTCGAGAAGCAAATGTCATACCCGTGTTGCTCTGTAACCTATAGTACAACATTAAAATTTACTACTAGTGCTAGTGACTTTTGCAATCTTAGCTACGTCGTACACAACCTGGTTATATAGAATTGAGTGTACTCCCAAGATATTGTGTTTCATATTGAAGTGTTTTCGTTTTCATTGAACACTAAAAGTGCGAGTTCTCTTGTAAGCTCGTCTAAACGCTCGGTGTCACGTTGAGAAGTAAAGAGCTTTTAAAATGGCGCCTAGGTTAATAGCAATTCACTTAACCTGCTGTAAGATAAGACGCGGCATTACCTTTAAAGTGGTTCAAATAGACTATTTCTTGTTCTCCATTTAGACATGCCCAATTACGTTTTCCATTATGTAAGAAATACTCCGACTACACCATCGAGAGTTCTCAGATGTTTTATCAGATTGCTTCACACAAAAGCCTATAATGTTTGTTTTGCTTCTAATGGGGCATAATGCTAGACAGTTTTGCTATAATTCATTTACACAAGAAGCTGAATGATACGCTTTAACGCTAAATAAGCGAAGTGCCATCTTTGTTTTCGTAGAGACGCAGCATCCCCCACAATGGCACAACGCCAGAAGTCCTTTGATTATCGCATAAACACTAAAATGGAAGTCTGCTTGGGAAAATTAAAGCTAATAAAAATAAAGTATTACCCTGAAAACCTCTTTGAATACAACTAAGGTAATCTCTATTATACATAATATTATGTTAACATCGATCGTACATTTTTTCAGAAATTATTATGTGTAAAAGCAATGTGTAAAAGGAGGGAGATATTTCATTCGAAAAATACCATGCTGTAGATACGAGGGTAAATCAAATATGAACTGGAATGAGGGCGTCGGGAGTGTGCGCATACCCTTAGACATGTTAGGTGGGGATATCACGTGACTTCCTGCTCTCAAGCGAATTTCGTTCTCGCTGTTCGTCAGTTGTAAATACAATTAGTGAGCAAGAGGTTCATCTGCACGTTGCGCAGTGCATTATTATTAAATTTCTTGCCGTTGAAGGTGTAAAGCCCGCCGAAATTCTTTATAGACTAGAAGACAGTTTGAGGATACTTGAAGAAAACTCAAGTTTATGAAATGCACAAAAATTTTTGGAAGGATGATGATATCAGGTTGAAAATGAACCCCATGCCCGTCGTCGGTTTTTGCGACAGTGGTTTGGGATTTTAAAGAAGGTGTGCACATCGATTTTCTGCATGAACATCGTACGGTTAATGCTGCCTACTACTGCCAGCTGCTGGATGAAGCAAAACGTGCATATCGGTGGAATAGGAGCGAATTTTTGGTCAGAAATTTGATTTTGCTTCGTGACAATGTCCGCCCTTACTCAACCAATCTGACACATCAAAAATTAGAGAAAATGCATGGGGCAATAGTAGAACCCCCTTCTTATAGTCCTAACTCATCACTGTGCGACAATCATATGTTTGAGCTATTGAAAGAAGCTCTAGTAGGTGAACGATTCCATGATGATGCTGCTGTTGAGACATTTTTGCGCAATTGGCTGCAAACACGCCTCCCTTCTTTTTATGATAATGGCATTAAAAAACTCCGTTAACAATCCGTTGACCAAATGCATAACAAAATCAGGAGATTATGTAGAAAAAAAGTTCATAACTTTCATATATGTATCTTTTCATATTTGATTTACCCTCGTCTTTCAGAAAAAAATCATGTGTGCCTGTTGCCATTAAAGCAGGTGAAATACAGACATAATTGCTGGAGGTAAGCACGTATACCAAATTGTAATTAAGTATTTAAACCGCCTTGTCAATGTACAAGACATCCCTATATAATGCGACATTTGCGACACAATTCTACATTACATGTCTTCATTGCAATGGGTAAAAAGAAAACCTTATTTAAGTAGAAGATGTCAGTAAAGATGAAAAATAAATGACACCAGAAATGTAAAATTTGATAAGGTCGAAATTTTCAAGTAGGTTCAAATTTTAAAGTCAAAATTTCCTAAAAAATCGAAATTTAAAAAAGTAGAAATTTTGGAAAAAATTTTAAAATTTTGAAAAGGTTGATTTAAAGAAAACCAAAATTTTGCAACATTGCTGACATTTTTTAGAAAAGTCGAAATTTTCGGAAAATATAAGAATTTTGAAAGAACATAAAATTTTTTTAAAAAAGTTTCAATTTGAAAAAAATCAAATTTTTAAAAAAGGCCCTAATTTTGGAAAAGTTTAAATTTATGAAAAAGTCAAATTTTTTAAAATAAAAAGTAAATTTAAAAAAATTGAAATACAAATCTTGTCCCCTGAAACCAAGAAAGATTAAAAAACACAACAAAGGTAGCTCTAACGCGTTTCGGTAGCCAAGCTATCATCGTTAGAGAGATACTGGAAGATACTGTTTCTATCGAAACGCGTTAGAGCAACCTTTGTTGTGTTTTTTAATCTTTCTTAATTTCAGGGGACAAGATTTGTAATTCAATTTTTGAAGATTACCAAGGACCAATCTGTTCCACCAAAAATAAAATATTCTCAAAAAAAAGCGAAAATTATGAAAGCAGTTGAAATTTTAAAAAACTTAAAAGAGTTTTCAAAAAAAAATTCCAAATATGAAATTTTAAGAAGCAGCTGAACATGTAGTTGAAATCAAAAATAAAATTAAAAATTGTTCAAAAAATAAAAAAGTTGAAATATTCAGAAATTAAAATTTAAAAATACGAAATTTTCAAAAGAGTCCAAATTTACAACAAAGTCAAAATTTTAAGAAAAAAATAGGCATTTTTAAAAAAAATATGTTGAAAAATATCGAAATTCCTAAAGAAGCAAAAATGTTTCAAAACAGTAAATATTTTCATAAAAGTGGTGGTTTTGAAAGATGGTGGAAATTTTAAAATATCGAAATTTAAAAAAAAAGTTATTGAAGTCGACTTTTTCAGAAGAAGAGAGTTGAAAGCGGAATTTTCCAAAAACATTCAGAATTTCCAAAGAAGTCAAAATATAGAAAAAGGTCGACATTTTTAATGTTAAAATGTTCAAAAAAACGTTACAATTACCAAAAAGTGGAGTTTTTTAAAACAGTCAAAACTTTTAAAAAAATAAAAAATTAAGAGTCGAAAATTTTGAAAATCTTTTTTTTAAAGTAAAAATTTTCAAAATAAGTTAAAACTTTGAAACAGAAAAGTTGAAATATTCGGAAGTCGTGTGTAGAAATTTTTAAAATGTTTTTAAAAAAATGTCAAAGGTATTAAAAGTCAAATTTTTAGAAAAGGTCAAATTTTGGATGAGAAAAATGGCGGAAATCTTTTTAAATAATGAAAAACTCAAAGAATTTTTTTAAAAGAAGTGGAATCCTTTAAAAAAGTTAATATTTATAAAAAAAATCGAAATTTTGAGAAGGAAATGAAATTTTGAAAGCTAAATCAAAATGTTCAAACGAAATCAAAATGTTGAAATATTCAGAAATCAAAATTTGAAAATACGAAATTTTCAACCAAGTCCAAATTTACAACAAAGTCAAAAAATTAAGAAAAAAATAGGATATTTCAAAACAAATATGTTGAAAAATATCGAAATTTTTAGACTAAAAAGTTTTCAAAATAGTAAAAATCTTAATAAAATGGTGGTTTTGAAAGAAAGTGTTAATTTTAAGATATCGAAATTTACAACAAAAAAATTTATTGGAAGTCAGCTTTTTGAAAAGAAGAGAACTGAAAGAGGAAAATTCCAACAAAATTTAGTCAAAATATAGAAAAAGGTCGACGTTAAAATGTTCTAAAAGACGTTACAATATTCAAAAAAGTTTTTTGAAACAGTCAAAACTTAAAAATAAAAATTTTATAAAACTCGAAATTTTTGAAAAACTAGATTGCATAAAAAATTAAAAATTTTCCAAAATAAGTTAAAAGTTTCAGATATTCAAGAAAAGTTGAAATATTCGGAAGTCGGAATTTTTAAAATGTTTTGAATCAAAAATGTCAAATGTATTAAAAGTGGAAATTTTCAGAAAAGGTCAAAATTTTGATAAAAAAGTGGCGAGAGAAATCTTTTTAAAAAATGAAAAACTTAAAGAAATTTTTTAAAAGAAATCTTTTCAATAAAGTCGATATTTATAAAAAAATCAAAATGTTGAAAAGAAGAGAAAATTTTCAAGAAAGAGCCGGAAGTTTGGGAAAAGAAATGAAATTTTAAATAAATATTGAAGTTTTGTAATAATCAAAATGTTGAATAAAAATCAAAGTTTGGTACAAGTGAAATTTCTATTCATGTTTCATTGCCTTCTTCATCGCCAGTTACTCCTTTCAAGAAAGAACCAATAAAACATGAATATTGCAAAGAAGATACAGAGAATATTAAGTGAAATATTAAAATTTTCAAAAAAATCCTTTAAAAAGAAGAAATTTGAAAAAATCAAAACTTTGATAAAAGTGAAAATTTTGGAAAAAAGTGTAAATCTTGAGATATCGTAATTTTAAGAAAGTGAAATTTATTAGAGCAATTTAAATCAAAAAATTGAAAAAATGTCGACATTAAAAATATGAAATTTGTAAAGGGTAGTATTGTTCAAAATTAGTCAAAACCTTTAAAAAGGTCTAAATTTTTAAAAAGTAGGAGTCTTCAAATAGGAAAAAACTTACAAAAAAACTCGAAGTTTTCAAAAACAAAATTTTCAAAAAGAGAAATTTCCCAAAAATTTCGAACTTTTTCCAAAGTGAAAAAGTCACAACAAGTAGTAATTTTGAGAAAGGATCAAGTTTTGAAGCAAATTTCGAAATTTTCTAAAAATATTGAAGATCTTGAGAAAAGGTGAAAATCATTAAAAAAATTAAAATTTTAAAGCCCAGACTTTAAAAAAGTGACATTTTTAAAACTAGTTAAAATTTTTCAAAACAAGTCAAAATTTATTGAAAACTTGAAGTTGTGAAAAAATTGAAATTTAGGGAAACAAACTAAAAAAGCAGTAATATTTTTATAACCTGATAACACTTAACAATATTTTAGGCCCTTTAAAAAAAAGCACATTTATTTTGAAGATCAATATTAAAAATTCATATAATGTTCTGACATGAGCCAGATTATGTATTTTGCTGACGAAAAGTTTAAAGCTAAACAATTACTTTGGTATCAGATCATTTGCCATGTAAGAGGATTTTCGTATTCGCAAACTTCCATTCGCTCAGTTCTTTAAACAACATTTTCCTAAATCACCTCTCCGATACAATCATCTCGAAAGAGAGAAGAAAAATGTATTCCGAACTTTCCGAAATCTAATATAAAGTCGAATTCGCTCCGGCTTCGCCGGTTCGATGTTGGGGTATTATTTCAGTAATCCCCAAACATAGCTATAACTAATCTAAACCGCATAATATATGCGGTACAAGTCCCAAAACCACTTTACAAGATATCATTAGGGAATTTCACGGGGAAATGTCAGCGTCATTGCATTAAATCACGACGCCGTGCGCGCATTTTTATTGGATCGCGCATTATTTGATCTAATACGTCGTTTCCATGACATTTGTCATTTCGATAGGGCTCCCCTTTTATTTTTCGAAAGTTATTGGTCACTCATTTCACGGTGAGTAGTCGCGAATATCACCCGAGGCATACATGTTTGCGGCGAATTAATCAGAAATTCGAATTAGGGGCTTACACGATCCCTGCGGTTTGTGGTGTGGAACCTCGAAGAGTCAGATCTGACTCATGGCGATCAAGTTTTCAATATCATCTGGGTTAAAGTTTGTAGTAAACTGAGAAATCTCTAGAAAAGCAATTGATTAGTGAACTACCCTAAACTATTACCATGGAAGACTGCCGACAGAAATGAAAATGCTTGACGTCGCTTGAGAGAGGTCGCGGGTTCAAACTTCTATGCCGACCACGCATTTTTGAAGTTCAGACTTCTTAGGCACGTTAAAATATTTTTGTAGGAGGTAGGTTTATGGTTTTGCGTCACCATCACGCTAATTTACGTGACTCTATTGTTAGCGGTTAAAAATACTGTTAACATTAGAGGATATTGGTGTAAAGCGTGATGGAGGCGCGAAATCATAAGTTAAGTGATTTTGGATATGGGGTAAACTTATGGTTTTGAGTCACCATTGCGCTAGTTTACATTGCTCTATTGATAACAGTAAAAATACTGTTAACATTAGACGATGTTGGTAACGCGTGATGGAGGCGCGAAATCATAAGTTTACCCCATATCCAAAATCACTCAACGCGCCTAAAAAATCTTTCACTTCAAAAATTATAAACTAGGTAGATGATACAAATTCTTTAATTGTCAGTGGTGAAACTTTAAAGGATTTAACAAGCCACTTCTGGTAACGTTTTCAGTTGAACGTAACCCCTCAAATCAACTGTTTTCAGTTTGAAATTTCAATGTTTTTCAGCTGTGTCTCATATATCCTTGGAAGTTTCCTTCAAGCTTCTTAAATGACACACCCAATAAAAGACACAAAACCATTTTCTGAATTAGCCACGTGAAGACTTGGGCCCAATTAGACGATTTCCGGCGTTAGAAACAGAAGGAGAAGCAACAAAGTATTCGAGGCGTGTGTAGTTTTTTCTTGAAAATTACAGGGCCACCGGTTATCGTCCATTACGGCTTATGAAAATGCAATTTCATGGTTCAGTGACGCAGCGAATAGTAGGGCGATTCCAGCACACCCACGAAGCGGCAGTACCAACGTAAATTGCTTTTTATTTATCTGTTACATTTGCATCACAATGCAAACCGGAATTTAAAAGCTACTGCTGGGTAAACGGCTTTGGTTTGATTTTAAATACATATATTACGTTAGCAAGGGGTTCACACAAATGAAATTTCAGTTTAATTCAATTACACACCGTGGATTTTTAATACCTTTATTTAACAATACAACTTACAACTTGTTTGTATAATTGTTATTTTTAACTCATTAACTCAGAGTGCGCTTAGATACTTATACTAAAATATTCGATATCTCGAAGTCTGAAACCTTAAATTAGGTATTTCCATGAAAGCCTAATTACTTGTAAACTTTCGACAGACGTCTTGAACCTATGCGTAAATTCTCCGGCTATGTAATCTTCCTTTTCAAGTGGCTTAACTATTGCATTATCTAGCTTGAATTCAGTGGCAGCCTGAAAAGAGTTTTAAATTAGGATTTGAAAATATTTCTTATTTGTATTTAGTCGCGTGTTCGTATTCATGTGATAGTCATTTTTCACTTTCTTCTCTTAAGATTAATGAAATTATGACTAAAACACTAGCCTGTATATTATGTGAATATCCAACTTTGACAAGGAAATGCATTCCAGCATTCACTGCTGCAGAGAAAACCAATCCCAGAAGAATACTAAATAAATAGTAATGAGGCACAAGTGGTGTTAATGGATCGAACCTGGTATATCATGAAGTATAAATCGTTTAGCGGAAAATTATTCTGTTTTGCATATTTTATGTTTTAACCGCATGAAAAATAACCATCATTAGGGACGATAAGGGCCCTCGGTCACTCTAATTGTCTTTAATTTAGGAAATGAGATATCTCGTCACGACATTACCTGCATTTAGAAACGAACAACCCCAGTAATTAATAAAATAACTTGTACACGTCACATTCATCGTATAAAATCCGGTTGTTCCTACACGATCCTATTTTACGATAGGTTTTCTTCCCGTTTAAAAGACCCGGACGGCTTTCGTGTGCCGCTTATTTATCTTAAACCGATCTAAAACGAAATGTCGTGATTCGAATCTCCGTAATTAAATCGAGGGGCGGCGACGGCCGCGGGCGATGCGAGCACATGAAAATCTATTCGGAAGAATTAAATATCCCGGTTTGTTTCAGATTGGCCCCAGGCATCCAGCAGACTCAACTGGCTCAGCAGTTACCGGGCAGCGGCAACTCGTTACAAGGGGCCCACCAGCAACAAACGCCTCTGGTGATGCCCGTGTTCCCTCTACGACCGGCGCCCACGACGCACGCCTCCCACTACTCGCCCTACTCCCCGTCCAGGTTCCACATAGACAAGAGGTGCCAGCACAGGTGCTCCTGGAAGTGCCTCAGCATCGGCCTCATATTGCTGGCCGCCGGGCTCACCGCCATGTTGGCTTATTTCGGAGGTGAGTTCTTGGTTTTCATATCGGCATGCAAGCTTGTCAATTTCAGTTCGACTGCCGCAGTTCGCGTTTTAATTGTCTGTTATTTTGGCATGCAACACCCTAATCGAACTCCAACGGGAGTTAATAGTTCGCCTCATTATTGCCATGACATACGTTACACTGTTGTGTACCATTCCAAAATCCAATAAACGTCTATCGCAAACCATAACTTTAACGACTTTACGGTGCTTCGGTTATGACGTTGCACGCCATTCGATTAAGGAAATTCCCGACCGCTTAACGTCCCCCGACAAATGGGAGGGAATCGTCGGTCTATATATTTTTCCGAAACATCGAGATTCATTACACACGCGTCCGTGGACATACATGCCGAGCCGCTTTCCTATTTAAATTGTTTTCTATTTCGAGAGGGATGTTGGAATTCAACCGCAAGAGCGGCGACACGTTTTCGGGGAAGATAACGCCGCCAGGCGGCGAATGCGAAAGCGCGATAAAAGTGAGCTCTTTTTTAAAGGGGTCCCTGCCCGGTAACGCCTATAAGCCAAAGAAACTGTTCTGTTTGGATCTTTACTTTGACCGCTGTAGCTGAACCAAAATTCTGAATCTTTTGAAAACAAAATCTGTTTTAAAGCTCCCTATTTTGCCTGTTTTAGGTTTTGCATCGGTCATACAGGGATAAATGAAAAATTGCGAACCTGAAGTTAGCTCAGCTGATTTTTGTTGGTTGCAAAGTCACCACTTGGACGTACAAATTGAACGATCCAATCTTTGATCTTTTTTAGCGAAAAGGAGCAGAAATCAATAGAGGCAAGCTTTAGATAATTCGCAAATTTCCCTTACCGGATACACTAAGAAAACATAGGGAAAAATGTTAACATTAATGTAATTCGGGAATACCTTTCATACGTGCACTAATGATGACTACTTAGAGATTTTTTTTTTACTTTTTTGCGCTGCTGAACTACATTTGGTTGCCAAACAACTTGTTTAGAATAAATCCAGCAGCCAGTTAATAAATTGCATATCTTTCTGTAAAGGCGAAACTGATTTGGCTCTAAGTCTATTAAAGGGCGTGCATTCAAGTGCGGCTTTCTCCGTACGCGATGAATACGTCGTGTTTGGAATAAATTTCCTATTAACATTTCGAATTCATTGCAGCCGTCAGTTCCATGAAACCCAATATGGATCCATCGAATTGCATTATCGTGGAAGACCATCACGCACACACCACACATCATCAAATGGTGCAAGGATCAGTTTCCACGCAACCACCAACCGAAGGTAATCTTTTTTTTTGCAGATTTTAATGTAGAGCAGCTTAAATCATCTATAACGGGAATTTCAAACTGTATTCACTGATTTAATTTATAATTACGAAATTATTTAACTATCGAAAAAATTCTACAATTTGAAAAACAAATCTCAGAGATACTCTCTGAAGATGATAGCTTGGCTATCGAAACATGTTAGAGCAATCTTTGTTGTGTTCTTTAAGCTTTCTTGGTTTCAGGAGACAAGATTTGTTTTTTAATTTTTGAAGATAGCCAAATACCAGTCCGTTCCCCCAAAATCTATTGTTTATTAAAAAAACAGAATTTTAACGTAAATATCAAATTTCGAGAAAACATTACTTAGTAGTTCCTTAAGGATCATTTAGGTTTGAGCAGATTTATCTTTTTCTTTGCAAATTTTTGGGTTTACGTTTTGATTTTTTTCTCCTTTGGACACATCAGTAAGCAGTTCTCGATCTGTCTTTCAGTCACTTTGATTTCTGCGAGATGTTATCTTATATCCACATTAAGGAGGGGGATCATGCCCTTGGAGTTAGTCAATCCAACCAGGAAGTTACTAGGAGGGTTAGAATAGTTCACGATTGGTGCCTAGTCGGAAGGTTTTATTATACCTCAGGAGCGCAGCCATGCGTTTAAATCCTTTTTTTTCAGGAGCATCCTTCCATGGTGAATCGTTTGAATCTATTTTGGTAGTGGCTTCGAACTGTTTTTTTTTTTTTCGAAATCCCTCCCGTAATTGACAAAAACGCCCCAATTTTATCATTTCAATTTGATTTAAGTAATCTTCCTCATGATTTTGGAAATTATGTTGATGCCCTAAATAGTGCTAGTTTTTGAGTTTTTGGCTTCTCTATGGATTGAAATATTATGTATGGTATTAGGTATGTTGCTTCGTAGTTGCGTTTTTGGAACTACTTATGTTTCATGGTGACATTTTTTACTTTGGCGTATAGTTTCGTTTCTTAGTAACGCTTGAAAATTTTAGATATTCATAGCGTGAAATTTATTTAGTAATATGAATTAAGTACTTTTAAAAAGTAGTTTTGAAAAATGTATTAATAAAATTTCCAAATTTTATCGCATCCTATGGAATTAAATTATTCGCGAATCTCTCTTATCGTATGAATGCAACTTTGTAAAATTTTCAGTAATAAGATTAAAATTTAGCTTACTGACTTAATAGTAAGCTAAACTTCAATATTTAAGGTAGTAAGTCCGTTGCGTATGATGGACCTTCGGGTGCCGTTCCTAGTTGAAGTCTGGAGTAACTTCTCATCAATTCGAGTTTCACTGATTTTTCTTTTGCAATTTTCAGTTTAGGGTACGTAAGCAACAGCATCAGGAGGCGACCTGTTCCCATTTCTTCACCAAAGAATTACGAAGCTTGGAGAGATTTAGTTAGCTCTTCGCACTTTATGAAATAAGTTTCCATTGGGGCTACGAAACTCAGCCCGTAATATATAAGATCTCGCGCATTCCTTTCCCTTTTCTAACAGACGATCGTAGAGATTTTTTTTCAACGTTATCAGGTGGTATTTCGAATTATGTATCCCTTTTTAATATATCTTACCACCATCATTGTCTACTAGAGAAAATTGAGTCACGGTATGATAGGATTGTATCCTTCTAGAATGCGTTAATAAGTGTATGTTAGGGGAAACTTTAAATAATATTTGATAGGCGGTTGCTCATTCCAGAATTCGTCAGAAATCGAATTTTGGAGACAAAATGCACGAGAGTCGCCCCAAGAGTTTTTTTTTTTCGATGAAGAATTACATCATTTAAATAATTCATACACGTCACAATCAACAATAACCAATTCAACCCCATACAGTTTGTTTACAATATGAAAATCTGAAATACTAAAATTATTCAAGAATATACTTTCTAGTGCCCTAGCCGCAGCCTGTACATCGTGACACAATTTCGAGATCTCGCTCGACGGAAACCCGTAAAATAATCGTTCAAAAGACCGTAGAACGTCCGCCGGGACGACCACATTTCCGTTTCGAGTTTTAATTGCAGGTGACGTTTTCTATTAAGGATAATTACTATAAATTCAGCAATTTGCCGATTTGGCCGCGCCAGGACGACCATCGCACTTAGCTAAGCAACGCGGGTCGTTACAAAACTAATTTAATTTTCCTCCCGATGCTTCGGATTCTCCTGTCATCCGTAAAATCTGTTCAATTATCAGAATAACCCGAAATGCTAATTGGACCGTATTGCTGAAATAGGTGACATATTGAAACGAACTAGAGAAACCGATGAGATAGACTAAAAACCGTATTCTAATCATCAGAAGTTATTTTTTTCGATAGCCAACCTATCATCTTCAGAGAAATATTGAGTTATATTAGAGAAAATCAATCAAAAAAAACTTTGAGTCCAACTAAATAATTCCTGCCTCTTAAAATTAATTAAAAGTGACATTAAATTATAATTAGGGACAGACCCAAATTTTGGTTTCACAAAGAAAACTATTTTCGTTCGCTGATTTAGTAGGCACAAGACGACATACTCATACAAAAATTTTCCGGTTTAAATTCGGAATTTTCAAAAAATTAAATATAAAATTCCAATATAAATTCGAAACTTCTATAATTTGTAAACTAAATATTATAAAGTTGCAATTTTTAAAAAAATTATAAATTTCAAGTTTAAACTAAAAAGGTTCAGAAAAAGAACCAAATTTAAAGAAAAACCTCTATTTTGAAATACATATTTTATCAAATTTTCAGGAATTAAATTTACGCAAGGAATTCTGAAAAAAGAGTCCAAACAAGAAAAAACCAAAATAACTGAATATTAAGGTAGTTCGCCGGCAGTAATCTTAGCTAAAAATTTTTATAAAGGTAGATCTGCGCTGCATATAGAGAAACGTAAACGCCAGACCACCACCACTATTCGATTTTTAACGCAGACTGTACGTAGGATGCAAGAATACAAATTACCAATCAGTAGATTTTCTGAGCTGACAACACTTCACTGCTTATGCAAAAAATTTACGCGATAAGTTTTCGCCAAAGGCATCTAGAAGGAGTAGTAGCGCTGTTATGTTGCCATTACTTTAAGAGGTTTCCCTAACGTGCGGGATAGAGCATAGAAATTTCATAAGATGCATAATTCTAGATTACGACCAGGCAAGAACTATGCCGCGATTTATAAATTACACTTTCTTCAAAAAAATTTGTTATTTAATTGAGACATTAATTTTTAAAAGTGTAAAAAGTTGTGTAATGTTTGAATTAAAAAATGGCAAGTTTTGATCCCGCGAAAAGCAGTTATTAGAATTTCATATTTATCAGTTCGATGCTCAAAAAATTTTGTTATTTTGCATACTCCTTATCATGTTTGTCCGAGATCATTTTGACCTTTCATGTTAAAAAAAAACTAAATTTCGCGAAAAACTGTTATAAATTATTGTTCATATAATATTCTCGGCAGTTATATATAAGGTTAGTTCGATTTGAGTTTCTTTGATTGCCTTTTTACATTTATTTAGAATAGCTACAAGGGGACAAGTCCTACATTTAACTGTGCCAAATTTTCATAATTAGATAATATAGGATATAATTTATTTACTAGCGGGGCTCGGCGCAATAAGTTACTTTAGTAAAATATACTACGACTTAAAAAGTGTTAAAACAGTTGATCATATTCTCCGTCGATGAAGTTACAATGAAGGCTGTAAGGTTCATCTCCTTTGCTTTGATTTGGTCTTTTAATCTTGGTGATTTACACATGAAATGTGGTTCTTTGTATGACCAGTGCATCCGAGAAGAATATATCGCGAGATATCCCAAACAACTCCAATCATCAACAGGTACCAACATTTCTTTACCAATAACTGACCACTAGGACATTTTATGGAATGTTTTTTTTTTCGTGTTTTGTCCTAAATCTCAAAATTTCGATGATTTCGCTGAAAACTTTTGATACATTAGTTCCTAAAATCTCCATATTCGCATCGAAATTTGAATCTTGAAAATTGGCAATTTAGGAATTTAATATTAAATTTTCGACTTCTCTTTTCCAAGTTCTTGGTTTAAATTTGAACGGGTCACACTGCTTTTTATTTGGAATTTCGAATTCATTTTTGACTTTTTAAAAACTTTGAATGTTTTGACGAAAATTTGATTCTTTCGAACACTAAACTTGAGCTTTCGTTTTTAAGCCATAAACCCCATAAAATAAAATAATTGAGTTATTTTGGCTTAAATCTTAAAATTTCGATGATTTTGCAGAAAAATGTTGATAAATTATTTCCTAAAATCTCGATATGCGCGATATGCGCATCCAAAATTTGAATATTTTCCAGTTAAGCGGACATTAATCCCAAAATTGGCAACTTAGGAATTTAATATTAAATTGTTGTCTTCTCTTTTCCAAGTTTTTGGTTTAAATTTGAATGGGTCTCACAGTTTTTTATTCGGAATTTCGAATTCATATTTACCTTTTTAAAAATGTCGAATTCGATTCTTCCGAACACTAAACTTGAGCTTTCGTTATTAAACCGTAAACCCCGTTAAATAAAATAAATGAGCAACTGTTATTTTGGGCTAAATCTTAAAATTTCGATAATTTAGCCCGAAAATTTTGATAAATTAGTTCCTAAAATCTATATTAAAATCAAAGGTAAAAGTGAAAATTTTGAAGTGGAAATTGCGAGAAGAAACCTCACGAAACTTTCCATTTACTTTCTAAATTCTTGGGATTAGAGTAAGGATTTTTCATAAATTTGTAAATCAAAATCTGCAGAACTTTCGTAATCGTATTTGAAATGTTGTCGGAAAATTCGAAATTTTGAAAGAAATGTAAAAAAATCTCACTTTCACGTGTTTTCCCAATAATTTGGAGTTTAAAATAAAATTCTTCTCCTCAATATGTTTTATAAATTTTAGCTTTTCTGGACACTTAACTTTGTGAATGAATTTAAAGTTGAAATTGAAATGAAATGTGTATTTTGATCATTAACTTTTCAGTTTAAACCTAAAGTGCTTAATTTTTGCCAATATTTTGAATCATTTTATTTTAAATAATCGACACATACCTTACTTCGTGGAATTCTTTAATATTTATAACTTATAAACCTTATCAACGATAAAAACGAAACAAAATTTGTTGTTTCCTACATACAGGCTCCAAATACAATTTTGGCAAAGAGGTTAAACAAGATCCTGTTAAATTATAATTATACCTTTAAAAATTCTCCAGATTTAATAACAAAACTCATAGAAGAAAATTTATCTCGCATGTACCACCTCAAGAATACTTACCATTAATCAAGTCATTCTTGGAAAGGAAACACACAAATCCAAACTTAACAACTGAAATAATTGAGTTGTTTCAGGTGTGCATGAAGCAAAATTATTTTACATTTAAAGGAAAGAATTATTTGCAAAATGAAGGTCTTCCAATGGATAGTCCAATTTCACCCATCTTATTAAATATATTTATGGATAATTTAGAAAACAAAATATTTAATTCTCATGCGTCGAGAAATATCCTCTTTTGGTATATGTAGATATGTAGATCACATACTAGCTGGTTTTCTGGGCTCTTATAGGCAATTAGATAAATTTTTGGAATACATTAATAGCCTACATTCAAATATTAAATTTACTGCAGAAATTAAAAATGAAAATAAAATAAATTTTCTGGATTTAATAATATTAAGAAACTCAGATGAATTACAATTTTCAATTTATAGAAAACCTACACATACAGATGTTACAATTCCAAATAATTCCTTACATCCAATTCCACAGAAATTGGCAGCATATAAATCAATGATAAATATAGCTTATATGGTACCAATGAATGAAGTAGATTTTAATCGAGAAATTAACATAATTAAACAAATAGCTTATAGCAATGGATATTCTGAAAACACAATTAATAGATTAATATCTATAAAAGAACAAACATTAGCTATTAATTCTATTTTTCCAAACAAAAAAACAGACTATTTTGCTATTACATATTTTAGAAATATCTCGAAAAAGATAAGTAACACAATTTCTCATACATCCCAAGCGACACTTAGCTTTAAATCATATAATTCGTTAAGTAACATGATTTTTAATGCAAAAGAAAAAAACTCCATGACTTGGTAAATCTGGTATTTATAAATTGAATTGCTCTGAATGTAATGCTGTATACATAGGACAAACATCACGTAATTTTCATATTAGGTACAGCGAACATCTTGCTGCCTTCAGAAATCAACATCCAGAAAGATCAAATTTTGCAAAGCATCTATTAGAAACACAACATAAACTTACATGCGCGAACACAGTAGAAGTATTACATATTTGTAATAACACTAAATAACTTAATTTCTTGGAAGCCATACAAATTCACAAATATTTACAATCTAGTCAATTTACATTTATGAACGAGCGGCCTAATCTTTTAAATACACCTTTAATTGAAGCTTTGGACGAGAATTTGGATTAGATGGAATATTCGTAGGAGTCTGTGATCCATGGGCTATATAGCATAACAACGGTTAAACAATTTGCCCGTATGACCCCCGATGATGCAGTAATGCAAAACCTGGTCCGGTGTTACCAAATATTTATCGAAGACCTTGTGGAATTTTTAAACTTTGTTGCGTTTTTATCGTTAATAAAGTTTAATAGTTATGAATCATTTTATTTTATTTTATAACATAAAAAATGTGTATTGGATGCACTGCGACTGAAAGTAATCTAAAAAAATGTATTTGCTGTTTATTTCTCCAGCAACTTCCTTTTTATAAAAGCACGATAGGACACTGATTTTCAAATACTTTTTCCTTTATAGCTTAGTTTAGCGATTTTCAATTGCAATTATTCAAACGTTTCGGTCAAGACATCGTTTTGTTTGCTCATTTGATGTCTTTTTTTATTTTGATTCGCTGTTGTGCTTCGAAAACAAGCAAAAGTTTGATTGTTTTTGAACTTTGCCGGCCTCGTAACTATTCGCGCTATTTGGCTTTAATGCGGAACACGAACTCCGGGCTGGCAAAAGCCCCAACTCCAGTAATCAAAGTTAAAACAGCAAGTGGACCAATTTACATAGAATTAGAAATGTCGCTAGCAATTAAAACTTTAAATGGCTCCACTCTAATTCTCAGAATCGCTGCCGACGAGCACGGCAGAGCACTCTGGTGCCACCACGCAGCACATCTCCCTTCAACCGCCCCAACAAAGGAGTCAACCCCAAACCCAATGGCCGCCCCCGCCGCTGCTCGAACAGCGAGATTTGAACGTGCTCCACACAGCCGTCATACCACCTTATCAGTTCTGGAATTCGGAATTTCGCCACAACAAGCAGCACACCTTCATCCAGTTCAATTTCACGCTACCCAGGAGCGCCAACTTTGCGGTTTATGGTAGACGTAATGTCGTCCCGAGCGTCACGCAGTACGATTTCGTCGAGTTCTTCAGCAGCGACAGATTCTACCATCAGTTGCGCAAGAGGGAAGTTTTATCCGAGTGGAATGGGACCGAAAGATACGGGGAGGAATTTCTGGCTGCCACAGGGCAACGGTTGGATGGTGACGAAATGGACATATCTACAGATGAGGTGGGTAACTTTTTGCGTTCGGGAAATTTGCGCTTTAGCTTGTCACGTTTTTACCTTGACAGCTAAACTGGGTCATTCAATTAAATATTATCTTAACAATTGACGATATTAACTCAAATTATTTTACAAAATGTGGCTTGGTTAACTTATAAAGTTTTTTTATCAGAATATTTGAAATCAACAATTTTCTCCAATTCTAGAGAAAATTCACATATTCAGACAGAACTAACATTACTGCATGAATATATTTTGATTTTGAGCTAGAGATGATCCATATTCATGGAGGTTTAAAAAATGTTATTGTTGTACATCTAAACCTCGATGTTTAACTAACCTTGATCGCAGAAATTAAGAGAGATTATAAAATTCCAAACTAAGTGACTTTCAAAAAGCTGCATCATTAATTTTCGTAAAAAAGTAAAAAACAAATTTAAGCTTCAAGTTTTTAATTTTCCCACCTTAAGTTCGAAATTTTTTTGACATCAACAGTTTTTGCGAAGAAGAAACCCATGAAAAAAGAAATTTGCCAAATTAAATTTACAACAAGCTAAATTTTCAAAAAAGTCAAGCTTCTAAAAAAATCAAAACTTAAAAAAGAGGTCAACATTTTCAGAAGGTGGAAATTTTCAAGAAAAGAATTTTAAAACAAAATCAAAGTTCTTAAATGTCAAAATCAGAATTTTTCAAGTAAAGTCGTAATTTACAAAAACAAGTCAAAATTTCGAGAAAATTTCAAAATAAGTCTAAATTTTCAAACGAAATCAAAATTCGAATGAAAATGTCAAAAGAAAGAATTTTCACAAGGTCGGAATTTTAAAGAAAACAATTTTAGGACAAAATCAAAGTTTTAAATTTGAAAAGAAAAATTTTCTAAATAAAGTCAAAATTTTCAAAAATAAAAAGGTCAAAAGTTCGAGAAAAAACGAACTTTTCATGATAAGTCTAAATTTTCAAAATTCAAATAAAAGTCGAAACTTCAAGGTGGAATGTACAAAAATAATCCAAAGATTCGAGAAAAAGTCAAAATTTTAAAAAAGAAATAAAACTTTTTCAAAAAATCAAAAAAGTCGACATTTTGAGAGCAGAAATTTTTAATCAGTTTAAAATTTTGATAAAATGCCGAAGTTATGAAAAAAGTGAACGTTTTAAAAGTGCGAATTTTCAAAAAAGGTTAAAATTTTTCAAAAATAAATAAAATATTCAAAAAAAGTCGAATTCGAAGTTAAAAAAGTTAGGTTTTTTAAATATTCAAAATATTCAAGTCGAGTCAAAATTCTCAAAAATGTTATAATTTTCTATTTTTTTAAGAGTCCAAATTTTCAGTAAAAGTAAAGTTGTTAATAATAATCATACATGGAAGAGAAACTAACTTTTCAAGTAAAAAAAAAATGAAAACTTCCAAAAAGGGTCAAAATTTTGGAAAGTCAAGAAATTGAATCAAAATTTTTAATAAGTGAATATTTTGGGAAAAATTCAAAATTTTGAAAAAGATGAACACTTTAAAAGCTGAAATTTTGAAATGTCCCATTTTTTAAAGAGACAAAACTTCCAAAAAAATCTTAATTTTTTTGAAAAGAATTTTTTCTGCAAATTCAACATTTTTATTAAAGGTGCAATTCTTTAAAAAAATTGAAATCAAAGGCCAGAATTTCCAATAAAATTCGAAATATTCAAAAAAAAAAAAATCGAAACTTTTAAAATAGTCAAATTTTTTTATTTTGTAGGAATACTTGAAACGTTCAGTAAAAGCAATTTTTAAAAATGTCCTTATTTCGAAAGAAAGAGATTTTTCAAAGAAAGTCAAACTTTCCAAAAAATTTTGGAAAAGGTCGAAAGATTCAGTCAAATACAAGTCAAAACTTTAATAGAAACTGGACTTTTAGATGCAAAAAATTTGAAATGTTTTCAAAAAAGAACAAAATTTTCAAGAAAAATTCGAAATTTTTAATTAAAGTCGAATTTTTTAAACAAAAATTGACAATGAAGGTCAGAACATTCAAAACGAACCTAAATTTTCATACAGTCAAACTTTCGATAAAAAGTCAAAATTTTTAAGTTTTTTAGAAAAGTTGACATTTTCAGTAAAATTAGATTTAAAAAAAATGTATACTCATTAACGTCGTGTGCTTTCAATGTTTTGTTTTTCAGGACGACAAACCTTATCGAAGAAACACCGACAATAAGAACATCGACGTTCACAATTTGCACAAACGAAACTCGGACATCGACTATGATGCCCGATCGGCAACGCTCAAGTTCGCATACGAAAATAAAAACGATCGCAAAACCGACGTACTCGACAGCATATCCAGCTCTTACGAGGGCGCTCGCAAAATCCTCGCCGACTCCGAACAAAAAGGCCCGTTTTACGTACCCCACCGCATCAAAATCGATTACCCAGAAGACGTTTCTTCCGACCTGCCCCATCCAACCTCAGATCTGGGCATAACGCTGGACGAACACATGATATCGAAAAGAGAGGTCGAAACGACAACGGTCAATGTTAGCTTATTGAGGTATTTGGATACGGGCCGTTGGTTTCTTTCGGTGTACAACGACGAACCCCAACCTCACACGGTGTCACTTATTATCTTTGAAGCGGAAGTGAACAAAGAGTGCCCTAACGATTGCTACGGTAGAGGCTCCTGCTATTTGGGGAAGTGCGATTGCATCGACGGCTTTCAAGGAGTCGACTGCTCTAAAAGTGAGTTAAAGGTGGTGTTTGAATGTTATAAATATTTTAACTAGAATTATAAAAATTTGTGAAGCTTATTTCGTTCGTGTATGAAGTTTAGTTTCGTTTCTGCAAGAGGCTCAATGTTATTTTAGATTGAAGAATCTCTTTGTTGTATAAACCTAATTTCATTTTTGCCGGAAGCTAAGTTAATGCTTCTGAGGAATCAAACTCACTTTGCTGTGAAACTATTGTGTGTAAAGTTTAAGTTAGCATTTGCCTGAATTTAGTTCAGCACTGGTGTGAAATTCGCTTTCATATGAGTTCAATAATAAGATTTCAATATTTGCAAAAATATTTAAAATTTTCTTCTCCTATGAGATCTGATTCTTTGTTTCAAAAACACACGGACTTTGATTCATTAGGAATAAATTTGAGCAACTTTTTGAAACAAACGGCGCGAGCAGCGGCAGTAATTGATCGAACCTCCTATTTACATTCACCCGGTTCCGGCGAAAGAATTTCTTGGACAAAAGAGACCTCGACCATTAATAAACGTCGAGCTCCGCGCTAGCCCTGTCGCTCATCGATCGGGGGCGCCTCACACCGTAAATGTTGCGTTTTGTCGGCGAAATGAATTGCCATTCATATTCATTTTTATGTCGCCGTGTACCGAATTGAACCTTTAACCACTCGCAAGCTCACACCGGCGCTTAAAATACACAAATGCGGAAGTAATTTGGCTGCATGCTGCAGGGAAACGTTCTGACTAAAAATCATAATTAACTCTTTCGTTGTTTCTACGTTGGACATTAATAGTTAGTGTTTCAGAAAGAATGTTACTGAGGGGGCTATAATTTATTTTCAGGTGTTTGTCCGGTACTATGTTCGGGGCATGGGCAGTATGGTGGAGGCCTCTGTCATTGCGAAGCCGGGTGGAAGGGTCCCGAGTGTGATATTCCGGAAAGTGATTGCCGCATAGCTGATTGTTCGGGTCATGGGCAGTGCATCCGAGGTTCTTGTCATTGCAAGCCCGGTTGGAAGGGCGAAGGTTGCGAAGAACGCGATTGTGAAGATACTACTTGTTCGGAACATGGGGCTTGCGTTCACGGTCAGTGCTACTGCAAAGCCGGATGGAAGGGGGCTCGGTGCAACGTGATAGACGAACAAGTGCACAAATGTCTTCCGACCTGCTCAGATCACGGTGTTTATGATCTAGAAGCCGCAAAGTGTATCTGTAATCGACACTGGACCGGCCCCGACTGTTCTCAAGGTAATAATAGATTCGGAAACTTTTTTAGAGATATTTTGTTGAAATAGATGGTATTTTATGACATATGCAAATCTGGTTGTAATAGTTAGTAGTAGTATTTGTAGTAGAATTTTGTATTTGCTTTGACTTTTTGGACAATCTCTTTTTTATAAACTTTGACTTTAATATACTACTTTTTTGAAAATTTTAACATTAAATTTCAAAATTTGGAAACTTTCTCACAAATTTAATTTCTCAATAATTCGGCTTTTTGAAAATTTCGAATTAAAAATTTTAAAACTTTTCGAAATCTTTGAAATTTTTAGAAATATTCCACTTTTTAAAAATGTATTTGAATTTTCGACGCTTCGATGTAACTTTCTCGACAATTTAGAATGTGTTTAAAAATTTCAACTTCTTCGACCGTTTCATTACAGAACATTTAACTGACAAATTTTCTTCGGCACTAAATCAGTTTAAAAGTTCCTTCCAGTGTTCGGCGACATCGTCAGTAAGGATGTTTTTGCTTCCCAATATTCGACGTCTATTGACATTCATATATTCCGCTTACGTCGGAGTAATCTTCTCACTGTGTGCCCCGGTTTTCAGCTCTGTGCAATTTGGACTGCGGCCCTCACGGCAGATGCGATTCGGGCAAATGCCGTTGCGACCCCGGATGGGCAGGTCCACGATGCGAACAACTACCCTGCGATCCCCGATGCCAGGAACACGGCGGCTGCAAGAATGGCACATGCGTGTGCTCTCAAGGATGGAACGGGCGACACTGCACGCTACGTAAGTGATCGCCCCTTAATTCCGAAAAGTAAAAGAAAATTGAATTTTCGGATGCTATCATTCGAAGTCGCAGTACTATAATTTAAAACTTAATCATGAAATCACTATGAGAACCGAACCCCAAATAGCTTCTTAGTTTGTAACCTAATCTTTCTCTTTCACTTAAGGGTTTGAAGGGTTAAAAATAAAGTATATATTCTAAAACATTCCCAATAGAATTCACGTTCAAATCCTTAAGATTACATCATAAATGATTGGAAACATACATTCAATAATACGCAAAAATATCCAGTTTTTAATATGTAAGAATTAGAAGCAGTTTGTGAGGTAAGTGGAATTCGTAGTGGAGCCCCGCGATAGCTCAATTGGTAAAGCATTCCCACAGAAAGTGGAAGGTTTCGGATTCGGTTCCCGGTCACTTCAAACCATTTTTATCTCTTCTGCGGATAAGCCCAAACTGAATATTTACTCTTGGAATTTTTCTCCACTTTTCGCTTTATGTTCTTTGCTAATTTTCGGTATCGTAACTACTGACGGATTGAAGCCCCAACCACCAAGTAGCTTATCTATTGACCCGTCAATGATTACGCCACTGAAAGTTAGCAAGGAACATAAAGCGAGATAATGTTTAAACGTGTCGATCTTTATAAGAAAAAACTTTGGATACTAAACATGTTTTCCTTAAGTTGTTCTCGCAGCCAAAGCAATTGAAAATATCCAAACTGTTGATCATGACCTTCTCGCCTGTTCATTTCGATTTATGGCAAATTTCAGCTGGCTGCGAGAACGGTTGCTCTGGCCACGGGCAGTGCACTCTCGAAGAGGGAATGTACAAGTGCGTCTGCATCCCCGGGTGGGCAGGGACCGACTGCAGCATCCCCCTGGAGATAATCTGCGACGACGACACAGATAACGACCACGGTAAACACACACTGCCGGGCGTTAACTTAATTAACGCCCCGACGTGACACCGACACCCTCCCCGAGCCTAATCGATACGTTGCATTGCAGATGGTATGACCGACTGTTCGGACAGCGAATGTTGTTCTCACCCAAGTTGTGCCGACCACATCATGTGTCTCTCGAATAACGACCCCGTGGAGGTGCTGCTGAGAAAACAACCGCCTTCGGTCACGGCGTCGTTCCATCAGAGGGTCAAGTTCCTGATCGAGGAGAATTCGGTGCAATCGTACGCCCACATGGACGAATACACTGAGAGGTAAGTGATATGCTATGTTGAATGACACCTACGGCGGTGGTGAAGTAAGACAGTCGAGACTTTGAGGCGCTGCAGTCGCAGACCTAAAAAATACTGTTTTATTTTTACAAAAAACTCAACGCCTCGCCTGAGTCAACAAATAATCGCTTTTGCACTAAAATATTTTCATCATAACTTCTGATGTATTGCGACTCTTACGCCTTGACAGCAGTCGTAATAATTATGATCCATAGATGACGTCATTGTACACAGTGAGTGCGTTCTCTAGTAAAAAATGTCGACATTGAAATAAAAAAGTGAAAAACAGTTAGCTCGTTGAAGTTAAAACTCTTCTATATTTTGAGCGAAACATCCCAACAAAGATAACAGAACTAAAAAAAGTTCTTCACTCACTTGTTCATCGTCGCGAAATCTTTCCTGAACTTCGTAAACTCGAACTCAAAAACCGGCCCTTGTCAATTTATATTCTTTAATAGAGTCTAACGCAGTTTGTAGATTGTAGATCAGATTGACTTGAGGCATTGTCTTACGAACGAAAAAGCAGAATCTTAAAATTGTATCTTTTATCTAGAAGCAGTAGATAAACCATAGGGATTCCACCATACAGATATTAAACAATAGTGGTAAAAATTCTCTAGCAAGAAACCAGATTTACAAACAATCTATGTTTTGAATTTCGGGGAGTTATGACTGCTATTTATGGAAAGTAATTAAACTATAAGGTTTCAAAAGAAAATTGGAACATAAATATTGTCCTCTACTTGTTTCAATTTTTGAAGGAAAAGCCAGGAAAAATGATCATGAACAGCTGAGAAGAAAAGAACCAACAGTCTGTAATGTTATAGATACTGTTGCGGCTCATTGACACTTTAGTGTCAATTTATTGATAAAATACATTAAAAGTTCTTTAGAATCGGCCCTGTTCCATATCCAGCGAGCCCTGTGGCTCCACACGTCGGGGTAAGAGATTTTACAGCATCATCCATATTTCCCAGACTATTGTTAAAGCAATAAATAAACCAAAAGGGTCCTGGCTTAAAAGGGAAACATAACACACTAAAATGAGCTTACCAGGAAACAGTAGAATTTTAAATATAAATAAACTATGCAAATTTTGGAAAGAAGTTGAGAAAAAACAATTACGAAGCCTATTTAACTAATAAGCCATCAAAAGTACAAAGTTATTTAATGGAGTCTTTATACAGATAAGTTAAGAGGATGTTGGATTAAACGTGAAAGACTTATGAAAAGAGTCTAATGCATGAAATGGAAAATGATCAAGACAACAAAATTTTAAAATCTCTCCTCTTGCTTAAAATTCAGGATAAAATAATTACGAAATGCAACATTATCCGTTTTTTTTAAACTGCATCTTGTACGTTAGATAAGTTAATCAAATTCTAGAGTAAAAGTGGAAAGGTTACAAAAACAAACAAATACCTTAATTTAGTAGGGAATTTAAACGGCAGCTCTTGCATAAGAAATGCAAATAAATGGAGAACATTTTTGCCCAACATCGATGACAAAATAATAACGACAAATAACCCTCTGCCTGAGAAGTCACCAAAAAGGTAAAGTTTTTGAACTGAATCTTCTACTTTAGACTAATAGATAAGCAAGAGGATTCTGGAAAATAATGAAAATTAAGTTTGAATAAAACAATTACGAAAACTAATTCCTAACACTTAAATAACGAACCACCAAAAACACAGCACCAATGAGCTGCACCTCTTATATTACAGCAGTAGGTAAATTAGGAGGTTCTGGTCTTAAAAATGAAATAAAAATAATTATGCCTTCACGTGAAATTAATTCATAGAAATCATTTTAGATTTCATAACTGATCCAAGGGTAGTAAATAAGTTATAGAAACTTTGACGAAATGGAGAAAAATGCAAGAGTGATAGTGTTCTAGACTGGATAGGGTCTGAAAAGAATAAAACGTAATAAGAAATAAATTACAAGAGGCAGGTTAGAAAACTGCTCAATCCTATGTATTAAATTTTTTTGTACATAAAAGGTGACAATAAATCATGAAAATTCTAACCTAAACAGTGAGGACTTCTGCCTACGGAGATTCTTTTTTCTATAGAACTTCCAAGCTATGGAACTCGTTACCGAACGGAATTTTCACCAAAAATTACAACCTATCCTTGTTTAAGAAGGCGGTTCATGGCCATCTATCCTTGTTTCCGAATCCTACTCACAGTGCTTTGAAAGCATAATGGCGTTACCGTTTGCGAGCAGATTGAACTTGGAAAAAAACCTAAAGATGACAGAATAAACAACAACAAAAAGCAGATCCGTCGAATTTGGAATAAGTCCGAAAAACTCATTTATTTAGTCGGCTTAAGTCCAGTAGTTGAACTGTGTGGATTCCTCCCTAGAAGTAAAGTCATAATTTTGTCGTATTCACAGGTAAAACATCAGACGTTACTATGATCAGATAGCCTAAAAAATAAAATGATCCAATTTTAATATTTATTTTGGAATATTCCAGCTAGAATTTAAATTGTTAATTTTCCAAATACCATTAACAGCACAGCAATGTTGACTCAATCGTGACGCTTTTTTCTGGTAAAAACTTCTGTCCAAGAAGGTCTGTGTCTGCGACGCAGCGCCAAAATACAGCCTCGACAGTGTTAGTCGAACAACCGCGCGGCCTGTAGACAGGCGATCAGCTGAGCTGCACGGTTGAGCGGGGGTCGGCAGCACGCTGCCGCTTATTCGGGCACCGCACACCCCTATAGGGCCCCACGACCTGCCCCACCCAATCAGCCACCCCCAACCCCTCTCACGACCTTCTCCGACGGTCGAACACCGACAACCGAAACGTCGGTGCTTCACCTGGGAGTCTCCCATTGCGCCACCCATATCGCTACCTTAACCATTTGTGTCTTGTCTTGTTTACCCACAAACCTCTGTGTGCGTCTACCCGCCTCCGATAAAGCCCGAGTCTGTCTGTCTCTGTCGCTGTGAGCGCAGATTACCACCGACTACTAATGTCATGTATTATGTGACCCACTGTGTTTAAATTCTTAATAGGTACGTATTGCGACTGTGATGGACACAAGTTAGAAACCACAGATTTTGTCACTATTTTTTTTTAACAACGCGGCACTTATAACAAACTCTTAATTTTAATTTACCAAACCTATTAAGAATCGAAAGAAATTTTTACGGCTAACAGTTTTCCAAGCAGAAGTTTACTTGTTTTTTTGAAAGATATTGATGTGTGGAGGTGGTTGACGAACTCGGTAAAAATGTTCCAAATTTTGTATGTATAAAAATTTGTCATTGGTAGCGATGTGTCTAGCTCGGTAGGAATTTTACTGAATTTAATAGCATTAGTCAGTCGTTTGTTTCTAAATAGCGCCAAGCAACGAAATTGAACGCTTTAAATTGGAAATCTTTAAGCCATTTACTTCAAAGGCGATCGGGCAATCTCTTCCACGTCGATAAGCGACTAGCTTTTTTGGTATCTTTCCCTTCAATAATATTTTTACTTAAACTGTTTGGATATTTACTGTCTTTTTGTTACGACTAGGTGTTCAGGTTTGTGAACTGTTTACTTGAAACACATTCAGAAAATTTCTTTCGCGGCGCTAATCAGATGATTCTCTTCATGTCTCCTTCTGTATTGATACTTCTTGTTATTTTGCAGCGCATTAAAAGGCACGAGTAGCCAATAGACAATAGGGTCTGAGAAGATACTTTTTTGAAGAATTTAAATAACAGCAGCATTGTCGTCGCTGTCATTATCTCAGCATCTGGTAGTACATTACATGATTTACCATGAAAATGTTGTTTTTGTTTATAAATAGTTTTTTCTTTGTAAGAATTTTTACTTATTAATCACTGTCGCCGTAGGTACTATGCTTACGTAATTACTATATTCTTGGCTATCAATGATTATCTTTACACGTATAAATGACCATCTTCTTGGGTACCAAAGATTGTCTTCATGGGCATATCACCTTCACGGATATGACCATCTTTGTTGGTACCAATGATGATCTTTTTATCAGTTTTCATTTTGGCCCTCAATCCATAGAAATCATCATCGGTTTCGATAGCTTTTCTTTATTAGTTGCCTGATATCCGTAGTTACGATGATTGTCATTAAAGGGAGAATAACGATCGTTGAACGATATCATTGGTTTCGATAGCCTTTCTTCACCAGTTGTCCGATATCCTAAATTACAGTGATCACCAGCATAGGAAAAATAAGGATCATCCTCAGTTATGATAACCATGGGCATTATTTATGTTAAATACAAATAATAACAGTTAGGTATAGATAAATAAACTTCTCTCAATCTATCTAGAAAATTTAATACCGAGAGATGAATGATTAGATTTCTCTTTTAAATTTAAATACATTTGGTCATTACTTTCATTTCTGCATCAACAAAAATATAAAGCAATTTATAATCAAATCACAAAATCAGCCCAAAAGAAATTTAAAGGACTGACGATAAATGGTTGGAAGATGTATTTCGTCTGAAGGACGAAAATTTGGTACGATTAGTTACCAGAGTCGGAAACATCTATAAATATCGCACCAAATGAAACATACATTTGCTTATGCCAGAAATATTTCCCAAATGATACGTAAATTACATTTATTCCGTGTACAGCGAGCAAAAAAACCCGAATAAATTGCAGCGAAATTAAAGTTTGAATTCGGGCAGTTAAAATTAATCTCTAGCTGTCCGATTTCCATTCGCGCTCATATCACCTGATGAGTGACAGTATGAATAAATGAATAGTTTATATTATTGGGCTTCAAGTTGCTTTAATTGGAAACGTTGCCATCATTCGTAATTACATCGCGAAACGAACTGTCAGCATCATAAAACTTTCGAACGGGGATTTCCCGATTAATAACTTGTGTCCGTCACCGTCTGTAGCTATTGACTGTGTGTCCGTCAAATTGTGCCGTCAAAAGACTGCGAGAGACCCGTCAGAGAGTCGTGTGCGAGCCGAAATAGTATTTTCCACCATGTTGTACTCGAAAGTCGCCGAGACAGCCCTCTTCTCGGCGGCTTTCGCGCTTAGTAGCACGTGCGCGCTTGCGCCGAAAGCGCATAGCGCGCACAGTATTGCCGTGTGTGATTAGTAATTGTCCTGTCTTCTGTGTCCCCTGTGTCGCTGCTGCTGCAACCCACACTTGTAGCGAATTCTGGAATTCCTTTACACCGCGGTAAGTGGCAGCATCTCCCCATGTTCTGTCTGTCTGTTCGTCAGTCCGTGTGCTGCCTGTAGCCTGTCTTACCTGATAGAGTATTTGTTGGTTGAATTGGCGACTTAAATTTAGTACATCAGCATCAGTACGATGCAACCTTGAAAGTGTCCCTGATAACTAATATTATGTAGCGTTTGGTTTGACCTATATAACACAAAGCATTGGGTGGACTACATTACATTTGGTAACTAATATTACGGTAGAGTTGATTTGACTAATACAACAGTTTATACAAAGCATTGAAGTGCACTATTAATATTATACATTAGGTTCGTTCTGACAATATAACGTTTCACAGATAGTATTGAAATTATACTAATATTATGTTACGTTTGGTTTGGCCAAAGTAAGTTTACGCAAAGAATTAAAGCTCGTTACTAATATTACGTTACCTTTAGTCTGACCAATATGTTGTTTATGTATGTAGGTAGTTTACTCAAAAAAATGATATACTCAATGCGGCACATTATATTGTCACATAAATAACGACATTAAAGTAAAATTCGAGTAAAGAATATTTACAATTACTGTTTCATTACGTCTGATTTGGCCAATATATAATCTGCAAGTAAAGAAATAAAGCTTGCCACTGATCTAAATGTCCTGGCAAACCAAAAATTTAAAATGTTGATTTTAAGCTTCTTAATTAATTGATATTTTAGCCCTTATTTGATGAAATTGTTCAAAATTTATAACTCCTAAACTATATTTAACAATAAATATAAAAATTCTAGGATATTTCAATTAAATCTTAGATTTTCTGGACCGGTTTCGCTTTGCAAGGTTGTCAGCGGATTGTAGTATTTGTGTTAAATATACTTTATGAGTTATTAAGTTTAAATATGGACAAGAAAATTCTATGGGACTTTCAGGTACAAAATAATAAAGCTGAAATAAAAGTACTCATGAATAATATGTTCATTGCGAAAAGTTCGCTTTAGTTAATGGTACGCTATATTTGAACTACAAGTAACACATTGTAGGTAAAATACTAAAGATACAGACTTCGATTCAAATCCTTTCTCAAGTTTCCATGCATTTAGCACTGAAACTTAAGAAAGCATTTGTCGGGTGAAATTATTTTCATAAACTTTGGGACCAATTGCAAACTGTTCTTTGTTTTGTTTGAAATTGTACAAATATGACATTTTGTACCTCCGAAGTTAACTAATAAATGGCACAAAAATAATAATGCAAGCTCAAGATGCTGAATTACCATTAACTGATAAATTTACTCTTTAAAGTGAAGTATTCCTTATAAGAAGTGAGTTATTATCTTCAATTAAATCATGCAATAATTTGTGGGTGAATGTTTAACCGCTAAAAATAGTCACACAAATAAATGTATTCAACGACATGACAGTTAGAAACGAATATTTTTTGAAACTCACTCTTTATGGCGTGCTTTTGTTTGACCTACATAACATTCCATACATAATATATTAATAGAACCAACAAAAACAAAACCAAACGACCAAAAAGTAAATGTCACAAACCTAAAAGCAGCTGTAACGTAAAGTATAACTGATTTGACTTCCTTTGGCAAAATTACACTAAAGTGTTCTTTGTAACGAATACGGTTTAACCAATATACAATTTTCTCTATTTTTAAAATACTTTATTCATTCTATTTGCAAAACTACCCGTGATTTAGAAGTACATACTGTTCTCTGCTTATTTCAATTAATTTATACAAGGTGTTCCTTTGTTCGATTGCTATTTAGCTGCAGACATGGTGGTAAATTTAGTATTTGGCATATTGAGACGAAAAATATTTACAGCTAAAAAGACCACCTAGGGAAGGTCTATTTATCGTTAAAAAGTGACTAATTAGATTTTAAAAAAATATTTTGTCACATTTTTCTATGATGTTATGTATTCTGTATGACCTAGTTATTTAATTATATGGTATTATCGCCTCAATCGCCATGACCGTTAAAAAAATTTATATATCTAACAATAAAACCTCAATTGAAGGTCGGAATAGTAAAAAAAAAATTTTTTTTAAATATACATGGTGTCCCCCTGTGTATTTTTGTAGGACTTGAAATGAGATTTTTGCTTTGAAATTAGCAGTAAAAACATCATACGTATTTCACTAGCTTAACCAGCACTGTCTGTGTTGATTCATTACTTTTGTACTTAAGGAATATCTATACCGTGCGTAATAATTTTGATGGTAATCGAGTTAGCTTCCTACTTGTCATTTGATGCCTTAGTGTGTAAAGGGTTGTATTATAGCAATCTTAAGTCGTTTTTATTTGCATAGTTGCAGTATTTTACATTTGTGTTTTCGACTTACAATAATTTCATTACACTGAAAATTCTACTTATGTAATATATTGGACAAATGAGACGTAATATCAACATTGTTATGAGGAGCAACCCATAAAATAAAAACGTTAATTAAATTAGACATTTAAGGGTAGTGGATAAGCCGTAGAAATTCATGAGAATTGCCAAACGTAAAAACGAAACTTGAAAACTTTGCTACATTATAATTGTGATAATGTTATCTATATCAAGTTACATAAAATATTGGAAAATAATGTACGCTTCTAAAAAAATAAAAAAATAAAAAATTTAACCAATTAGATAAATCTGTAAATAAAGCTAATGACATAAAAAATTGGTTCAAATGGGCACTAATTGAAGAATGCTTAACTTAACCTAAAGTAATGTCGCAAAAACGAATTGTAAAATAGTGGTTTATTCCGTTTTATTGAAGAACCATATTCTTTGCTTTCGTCGTCTAGAAGAAAGATGTGTCAGCTATTTTATTCAACAGTCTTTGTCTTTGACTTTGTTCAACAAAAGCACTGTCTGCTGGCTTTTCTGTTAAACAAGGCAGAAGAATTAAAGCTCCTATTAAAGAAACAGTTGTCTTCTGTCGTCATCGAAAAGAAGAAAAAATTCATTTTTAAAGAGACCCGTTATTTTCATTAGAAGAACCAAACTGAATACGTACACTCTTGTTTAACAGAAAAGTCCATCCATTTGCATTCTATATTTTATTCGACAAAAGCCGATGCCTTGTTAAGACAGAAGAACCAAATTGTGTTCTTTCGTCTTCGAAGAGATGACTTAAGTTCTCTTATAAAGAGGACGTCCAACTTTCCAGCAGAAAAATGAAAATTAATGGTACCCCATACGTACACCCTTGTTTAACAGTACAATTCGTCCATTCGACTTTCTAAATTTTGGAGAACTAAGGAGCTAGCTGTCACTAGGAGGACAAAAATAAAATAAGCAAAAAGAACAATGCCTTCTCTGATCGTATTCAGTAGAAAGTTCAAAATTTTTCCTATGGATACCTAACTTATACTTCCTTGTTTAACCAAGAAATAAAACCTTGGGCTTTGTGCCATTGAATAATAATGGCTTTTCCCTGAATGCTTACTTGAAATACGATATTTTATCGTTTAATAGAAGACATAAACCTTTTACATTCGCTTTTTAGTCTAGTTTCTGTCCAATTGTCATCCTTTCAGTTTATTATTCTTAGCAGAACTTCGACAAATCCGTTTTTTGATATAGTCTGGACATCATAAGTTATATACTAGGCACGGAAATTAAATCCCAAAGAAAAGTTACACAGGTCCACAAAAAAAAGTGGTGTGTGCTGGGGACCAGACTATGATTTTCTAGGGTATTTTTTCCCGCTAAACACGAATCTTAAGTCAAAATTGGGGACCAATGAGCAAATAATTGAGAAAAAGCCAAAAAACCGTTAAAGGTATCGTGACTTTTTTTGGGTTTTTACGTTAAGTAACGATACTTGTATCGGTTTTTTGGCTTTTTCGCAATTATTTGCTCATTGGCCTCCAATTTTGACTTTAGATTAGTGTTCAGCGGGAAAAATACCCTAGAAAATGATAGTTCCCCAGCACACACCACTCTTTTTGCGGACCTGTGTTATCATAGAGGAAAGTTTTTAATTTTCTGATCTTAAGTTACATTTTTGGCTTCGACAGTTTTTGAATAATTAAGAAAACTGCAGGGCAATTTTTTTCCAAATGCTTGCGTACTTTTAAAAAGGTTCATGAACTTTAATGAATTTTCGAGTAATACCAGTAAAAAGCTCTTCTAGGTAATTTAATTCTCTTGAGTTTGAGTCATCTCTGAGCCCTCTATGATGATTTTTCGTCGAATTATCAGCGTTAAAATTATTTTTGACTTTGGTAATCAATAGCTCGAGAAATAATAACTTTACAAAAAATGTCAGTATGATTTTAAAAACCGCAAAGTCCTTGTTATTAGTTTTGGATAGAAAAATTTTCTATAAGAAAATTTATTAAAAAACATGCCAAAAACTGCATAATTGGGGGTATTCGCTAAGCTTAACTTTGCAAATATTGAATAGGTTAGGGATATTGAGTTAAACTTTTCAACCTCAAAAGATTGTGCTCAGAACGATTTTTTGTCATTAGGGTCGAAGGCTATGAGATCTCGACATTTTTTCTGAAATTTCTCTCCTTGAAATATCTTCAACAATTGAAATGTAAATCTTGTCTCCTGAAACCAAGAAAGATTATAAGCTAAAATTTAATCTTTCTTGGTTTCAGGGGACCAGATTTATATTTCAATTTTTGAGGATAACCAAGTCCGTTCCACTGAAATATCTTCAAAAATCTCCAAATTTTAACTGGTGTCATTTAATTATAATTATTGTTATTGAAGAATTTGATTTTCTTTCAAAGATGTCGAGTCTATAGCTTTTAATTTTGACGTAAAAATGTTTATCATCATCTGGATACTTCAACTTTTTCTCGAAATTTGAACTGTAACCACAAATATTTGAGTTTAATATCAAAATTTGAACTTTTTCTTGAACCTGTGACTTTATACTGAAAATGTACTTTTTTATAGTAAGTTCGAATTTTTTCTTCAAACTGATCGAACTGAACGAAATATCAAATTTTGAATTTCGAAATTTGAATTTTCAATTCAAAATTTCTATTTATTCTTAAAACTTTGACTTTCGTCTCAAACATTTGAATTTAAACTCAAAATTTGGGGAACTTTTAGGAATTGCTAAAACAATACCGATACATTCAACTTTGAAGTTTAATAACAAAACTTAAATATAATATCGTAAAAATTTGAACACAAAGTAGAAATTCCTTAGAAATCTTGAAATATCAATTTATTTTAGAAATCAATTTAAACCCGAAATTAATGTTCCGAACTTTTTTAAAAACATTTCAAATGTTTCACAAAATTTTCATTTTTTTTAAATAAATGTTCAGTTTTTTCATCTTTTTCCGCATTTCTGCATCTTACTCGCGGTGCTCTAAAGAGATAACGGCGTTGCCCTTTGCGAATGGATTGAACTTTGAAAAAAATAATAATTTTTCTGCTGGCATTTCGATTTTCTTGTAGAAATTTCAATTTTATTTGAACATTTTTAGTTTATGTCATCCAAATTTCAAGATATTTTGTATTTCATTTTCGGATTTCGAGAAAAATGCAGAAATTTCGGGAAAAATTTCAAATTTTCTAAATTAATTGTTCAGCTTGTGCGCTTTCTAAGCATTTCCAGTTTGTTATTAATCATTAGATTTTCTGCTGCAACAACTACTTATTATTTTTCGTCAACAATAAAACCTTGAGCAATTGAACCAGAAAAATATAGAAGACCAAAATTAGCCATGAAAAATATTTTACCTAAATTATGAAAATATAAAAAATGTAAAAAAAAGGTTGTAACATTGGACATCGATATTTCGTTCTCATTTGAGCTCATCAGCAATGCATAACAATTTTGGTGGAACGGACTGGTCCTTGGTTATCTTCAATATTTGCATTTCAATGCATAACAAGGAAAGGGAACAATAAAGGAGGAAAAACTAGTTAATCATAATAAATTGGAAAACAAAAAAATTTTTAACATGAATAGATGTTTCATCAATAATTTACGGCGGTAAAAGTTTTAAAAAAATTAATAAACATAATGTTTCCGGTCTACCATGAAGAATAGTCATATTTCTTTAAGAGTGCGGACGGACTCCGCATATGGTGAGTGCTTCTAACTACCAAGTCCTTTCCTTGGTTAGGAACGGTAATCACAAAGAGCATGTAAGTTCTACCCACAAGTGTAGTTCAATGCCGGAAGGGATATTAGCCCTCCGAGTAGTTTTTTCTTATGGATCGGGCTTATTCTTATCGCCATAGATTATTGATGAAACGTCTATTCATGTTAAAATTGTTTTATGTATTTCAATTTATTATTTTTAAGAACTTCTTCCTCCTTTATTGTTCCCTTTCCTTGTTTCATAATTTATTTTAAAAAATGTTTATGTCTAATTTTAGTCTTTTATATTTTATTTTTTTTTGATAAAATTAAAAATTTTTTAAAAGTTTATAATTATGTACCCTCCAAGTTAAGCTAAATATCGAAGGAAAAACTATTATTTACGCTTTATTCTTGACGTTGAATGGATTCGTTCAGTTTTACATCGAAAAGTAAAATTGCTGCTAAAGCGAATTGATCATACAGCCCGCAAAGTTTCATTTAGTTTTTATGGTATGAAACCGAACATTAGAATTAATGAACGCGGTTACGGTTAAGCTGAACACACCAAAAAAAAACAACCCTTAGACCACACCCAAAGACAAACTAGAAAGGATTATAAATTATTTCTACAAGTGTACATTATTTTCCATGAAAATAGCTTTTTCGCCATTTATCACGGTGACACTTTCAGAACGTAAATATAGTTTAAGTCGCCTTTAACTAACAAATATGCATCCCCGTCAACCACCACCCTCCCTTCACCCGACTTGTTTGTCCGACCTTTATGTACTCTATGTGTTTGTTTATTTATTCATGCTTCGTTTTCATTGGGGGCCCCTTGCGAGCATATTTCATGAAGTAATAAAACTCCCGCTGCTTGTCTTTTACCTGAAAGCGCTTTGTGCCTCAAACGCACCCCCTGCCGGGCACGAAACGCCGCCCCCTCCACTAAATAACTTAAAATGGATTTATAATGAGCCGGTTTGTATAGAGATTTATTTAATCTGAGCTTTACATGTCCGTCCTGAATTATTATCACAGAGGCACAACATCTAAATCCATTAACTATTTAGAATAACGCATGAAATATGGGGTAAGTGAAGTAAGCTCGAATCGGGCCAATGTTTGTTTCATTTGCATTGAATGTTTCAAGCTCTTTCTGTCGCTCTGCCATTGTGTATATTATTAACAGAATCACCACAAATTATGCATCCACAGTGCTCTATTCTATTCTACACTTTTTCGTAGATAGGCGCCATTTTGTAAACTGCAATTGATGACGTTACGCACAATTAAAAACTTTCGTCGAAAGAACGTGTAATTTCGTAAACAGTTACTCTAAAGTATTGTAAATTTAACCCAAATTTCTAGAAATATTAGTTGGGCAGTTGAGTTGCTCCACTCTTACTTATTTCGCAATATTCTGGACATTTTATATAATGTTAACAACATTCGGTAACTCTTTAAATGTGGGAAACAAAAAATTCTTCCCCCACTATAACAAAGGATGAGAACAATTTTTTCATTGGACATGGTAAGGAAATCATTTCCTCTTCTATTTTCGGTAATGGAAGAATCCCCTCCACATCAAAGGTGGTATTCCTGCACCATCAGAAGTATTGGAAGGATTATTTCGCTGGAAGGGATTCCTCCACTACCTCTGATGATACTTGTAGGAAGAAATTTGTTTTAAATCTTGGATGGAGTTGACTGAATGCCTCCAGTATCCCCGAATGTATTGAAAGGAATTTATTAATTACCTCAGATGTAGTTGAGGAATTTCTGTCTTCTCTATCTGTTCTAACTCTACCTCTGATGATACTGGTAGTTAGAGGAATAGCTTTACGCTTACAAGTGGTTAAGGAGAAGAATAGTTTCTTTTACAATCAGAGGTGGTGGAAAAATCATTTCCTCCATCTGAAGTGTTGTTTATCAATTAGACCAGGTAGAGAAGGTAGAAATTCCTCCATTACATCTGAAGTAATTAATAAATTCCTTCCAATGTCTTCGGGAATGCTGGAGGCATCCAGTCAACTCCATCCAAGATTTAAAACAAATGTCTTCCTTTACATTCATTATGATAGAGGATACTTGAATTTTTTCACCCTTTTGCACCTTTGAGTAAACAATTTCTCCTCCATCGGAGGTGATGAATCATCCACAAACTTTAAGGTTGTGAAAGACTCCTTGTACCTGAGGAGAAAGTTTCCGTCATCAGCGGTGATGGAGCAAATATTTACTTTATACCAATGCAATATATTTATCCACAACATGACAAGTGGTGCAAGATTCTTTATCTACACATTCATAAAAGCATAAAAGGAAGTACTACAAAATGATATATGGTTTTATTTTTGGGTAATAACTACTTTATTGGTAATTTACAACACATCCTAATGTACACCGATCATCGTTGATTCTTTAGTAATAAACATGTATGTGTATGGGATAAAAGTAGTTCATGTACTATGGACAAAATGACATATTACGCGTGGACAGAAGACATGCGTCATGGCGTAAAAACCTAAGAGATTGGTATAACAATTGGGGACAAGATTTGTATTTCAATTGTTGGTGTAACTGCAGCAACAACCAACTATTCCGAGTTACAACAGTTAACAAGATTAAAATAGCTGTGATGATAGCAAACCTCCGATAGGAGATGCAACATAAGAAGAAGAAGCATGGACAAAAGGACATACGTAAAAACCATTCAATTATTAACAAAGTTCGCATATAAAGAAAGGCTTGGTCCTTCTAGGAATAAGTAAAGAAGGTAGAAGTGTGAGCCCAATGCAAACAATTTATTCAGCCTACCCCTTAAAAGATATTGCAATATATGCATAGACAGTCCTCGTCATCACCTTGAAACATTTTCTTCTTCACTGTCGTCTCCAAATAAGTTTGTACAGACATTTTGTCTCCTCTTTAATGGGGGTTTGGGGGAAGATAAAACCAAACAGATCTTCTGCTGAATCTTTGGTTTACCTTTCTCTGGTCCATTAAAAAAACGTCCTTTTGGAACTGGAGAAATCTCTTCAATAGTGATAGCTAGAGTACCGATAGAGGACGATGAATATTCTTTATTAGCAGCATATGAATGATCTTGACTTGAAAGAGAAGTTGAAGCTAATTCTTGATGAGTATTTACTGCTGGAACCTGAAATGAATTGTCTGTTTATTGTTTTATTGTATACTAAAAGAAGGATTTTGCACTCCTCATGTATGCTGGCATATCAAATTTGACCAAAAACATCTAGAAATAAAGTCCGGCAAGATCATTATGCCAATTGTCTATGTATGTCATTTTGTCCATAGAAACGTTCTGAAACAAAAAAGATAATTCATAAATAATTTTTTTCATAGAAGTTATTTGAAGGCAACAATAGATTCTTGATACCTAAAATAAGTGCTACAAAAATAGGTACTAGAGCGAAAAAATTACTAGTTTTACAAAAGAGCTTATTGTAACGTAAAATTCGTGTACAAAAACTTATCGTCGGCCAAGACAGCGGCGTAAATGATCAGGGTGTGTTCATGTTTTGATAGGTTCGGGTTAGGTTATGTGATTGCCAATTGAGCGCTAGAATCAGCCAAATTTAGGTTACGTCATTTTGTACGTATATGTAATTGTGAGCGTATTTCCCCTATTTTCAAATGACCTTTAGAGTTTAAATCGTTTAAAAAAAATATTTTTTCTTTTAATTTTGAACTGGGAAAAACACAAAAAATATATAAAATAAATCGAACAAAATTAAATTTTGCTGTGTAGGTCAAATTTCTTGAAAGTAATGTAAATTTTTGGATAAAACTTAAAATTTGGCCTTGAGGAGTGGAATTTTCAATGTAAATTTCAAATGTAAAAGGGGAGGAAAAAAATGAAGGTAAAGTTTGAAATGGTAAAGGCTCTAAATTTTGCTTAAACAAAAAATATTGAATTTTATACTTTAACGTCAATATTCTTAACTAAAATAAAAATTCCGTGATTAAAATATTTATCAACGATGACCTAACTGATGAATACATTAAAATTTCGAAATAAATATCCCTTGGCCCCACTTTTACATAAAATGATAAATTTCAGTGACAAAAATGGAAGAAACAAAATAGAAAAACTAAATTTTTTCCGTGAAAATCAAAATTTCTCGGAAGCAAAAGTAAAAATTAAAATTTGGACTTCTTTATCGTAATTCTTAGGACAAACTCAAGAATTTCAAAGAGGTAGTAAAAAATTTAAACGAAATATAAAATTCTACTTTAAAACATTGAAATTAGACTTAAAAACTTGGAGCTGAAATGACCACTTGAAAGTTAATATTTTTAGGGAAAGCAAGAATATCCATGACAATGTTTAGGGGAAAAAGCCCAAAATACTTAAAAAGGGTAATTTTCGAGATGAGAAAATCAATTTCGACTTAAAAATCAAAATTGTTTGTTATTACAATATTAGATTTAAGAAAAAAGTTGTAAAAAGAATTAAACAAAAACGAACAATTTAACTTTATCTACGAAATTTACAATTTCGGGAAAATTTGAAATATTTACGTAAAAAGTGAAAATTTGACTTAAGAATTGCAATTGATCATAACTATAAAAAAAAACATTGCACGTCAAGATGAATAGCGCAGTTTTCTCTTGAAAATCGAAATTTTACGTAAAAATGATCAAAAAGGAGTCTAAAGTTGAAAAAATCTAAGTTTTTTAAAAAGTTCAAAAATTGAAATACAAATTTTATTTCCTGAAACCAAGAAAGATGAAAGAAAGTTGCTCTAGAGCAAGATAACCAAGGACCATTTCGTTCCACCAACAAAAAAAAGTTCAAATTCAAAAAATAATAAAATTCACAAAATAGTAGAAAGTTTTGAAAAGCAAAGTTTTTTAAAATAAGTCAAAATTTACAAAATAATTACAGATTTTAAGAGACGAATTATTAAAAAAATTCAAAATGTTGGAAAAGTCAAAATTCTTGAAAACTCACAATTTTGGAAGTTGGAAATTTTAACGGTCAAAATTTTTAAAAAATATCAGATCTTTGGGAAAGTGAAATCAAAACTTTTATTCAATTCGAAAATTTCTAGTTTAAGAAAAATTGCCCTATTATTGAGATATCGATGGAGTAAGTCGAAATTTCGCAAAAAAAGTTTAAAATTCTGATAATACAATCCTGTCGGTTTTAATATCAGTGCAATTAAGTCAGTAATGGATAAATATTCCAAACTGTAGAATTCGGAAGTGTACATAAAATTAGCTAATGCCTTACATTTCGTAATGCTATATTTGGCGATTGCGTTATGAATCATTAAAGTCGAGTGGCTTCTAGGTGGATCAGTGTAATATTCGCATGACATCCCCCTAATTTAATATTCCACAAAGCTAACAGTTATTTTATCTTCTGCTTTGCATTTCCTACTGAAATGGATCCTGAAATAAACTCTTACATTAAACTTGCATACGTTTCTAGCCAAACAATGTATATTTATATATCGATTCGGTAAGAAGTCGTATAAAAATTGTAAGCTAAACCAACTTTTCCTTATTAAAATGTTAGCATTTCATTTAAATATTTACTTAGAAATTACACCTATCATTTGTCGGAAGTATTAATAACGCCGCAGTGACATACACCAGTTTAAAATAATAAATGAGTTGATAAATTATTCAATATTTCACTTTGTCATGTCTCAAATGGTTTGAAATAAATTCATCAAAATTGTAATAATAGAAAGGGGAAAAACGGAATAAACCTTCTCAACAAAATTTAACATTAAGGTAATTATTAGGATAAGAATTTATATAAATAATAAAAATACTAAAGAACAAACTAGAAAACTCGCCTAATTTTAATGGTCTGTAAATAATCTGAAATTCTCATAATTTTGGTAAAACAGTCAAGTCCTTGGTTATCTTTAAAAATTGAAATACAAATCTTGCCCCCTGAAACCAAGAAAGGTTAAAAAATACAACCTTCGTTGTGTTTTTTAATATTTCTTGGTTTCAGGGGACAAGATTTTATTTCAATTTTTGGAAATTCTCACTTTTCTAGATTCTGTTTTTTTTCCGAAATTTCGACTTCTTTTCTCGTTTCGAAATTTTTACACAAATTCAATATTTTTTAAATTCATATAATATACTAAATAAATAATTAACGTTTTTGATCATTTTTTTTCTGGTTGAATGTTATTCATCAAGACATAGGCGTATACTGTAATTTGAAAAAAAAAAAAATTGGCAATGTCTAATATTCAAATTTCAAGATTAAAGTAAAAACTTTAGAGTTCAAAGTCAAGATATGAAGATTAAAGACGAAATTTTAATTTTATTTTCTTCCAAGGTTTCGACCTTAAACTCGAAATGTAGAATTTTTTGATTTTTCCTTTTTTTTTGAAGCTGCAAATAAAAATAATCCACATAAATTTTCATTCATGTTTTATTGGCTTTTTCTTCGCCAGTTACTCCTTCCACAATTCTAAATTTTCAGTAACCTTCTGTTAACGATTGGCAATGTGTTATAGATTACCCCAAAGACCGATTGTGTTGGATTTTTGTTTGTCAATTTAGAATTGTGGAAGAAGTAAGCGAAAAAAAAGTCAATAAAACATAAACTACTTCGCTAAGAAGAGACAGAAAATATCTAATCCATATAAAATCTATATTTTAATTTTGAAATAGAAGTTTTGAGAAAAATTTGTCGTCATCTCAAAAAAAGTCAAAATTCCAAACATAATCACCAATTTTTATATAAATAAATTTTTCAAAAGTTTTCATTTATTCTCAAAATTCCTCACGTTAACCCGCAATTAAATTCCCCTTAAATTTGAAATTTTTACCTTTTTCTCTAAATTTTCCGATAATTTCTGTTAATTAAAAAAAATCCACAAAAATGTTGCCTATAATATGATTGCAAACAGTGCTTGTCAAAAAAGCCGAAATTTAAAAAAATGGAATCTATAAAACAAAATTTTTAAAACAATTTTCGAAATTGTCAGCCTAATTTAAATTTCTTGATATGAATTTCGAGATTATAACTTTTTGATCAAAATTTGGCATTGAAACTCGCAATTTGACTCTTCAAATTTTGAACTCGAAATTTAGAATTTTTTGGTCAAATTTCAATTTCGAAATTTTTCTAGCAATTTCGTATTAAATTTAGAAGACATTTTCGCCAAAATAATAAAAACGAAATTTCCAATAAAATTTTAAATAAAAGAAAAAATCTTCTAAGTTTGAATCCGGAATTTTGAGTGTAAGGCGAAAATTTTGCAAGAAAACCTGAAATATCAACAGTATTTAGTCTGAGAGCGAAATTGTTTTTAAAGACTTAATTAAATTAACCATTTTTTTTTTCAATTTCCGATCTAGTCAACTTTTTAATATAAATCTATTTATTTTTTAACTTTTTTATCAGAATTTATACGAATTTACGCAATTTTTAATTTTTTTCCTCAAGCGGTTGGCCCCCTTGTTTCCTATGCTTCTTGCATTCAAGCAAAAATGTTTATTTATCCCGGAAAACTTTTTTATCTAAATTTCAACTTGGATATTGATTTTTTTCAATATTGATCTTTTGTTCCAATTTTATACCTTTTTCTCAACATTTTAACCTTTTTCTCAAAATTCGTCCTTTCTTTATTTCTGCTATTTACAAAATTCCTCCTTTTTTACATCCACTGTTCTCAAAATTCGATGTTTTGCTCAAAATTGGTCTTTCCCTGAAAAAACTCGCCTTTTATAATTTTGAACCTTTTTTTCAAAACTCGTTTTATTTTTTTATAAATTTAAGGTTCTTCCCAAAGTTTGGCTTTTTCTGAAAATTTCCTTTTTGAAACTCCACTTTCTTTGATTCGTTTAACAAAATTTTCCTTTTCTCAAAATTTCAATTTTTTAATAAAAAAGATTTCCACTTTATTAAATTTTCCTTTCCTTAACTTTTTTTTCAACTATTTTTTTAAACTCGTCTAACAATTTAAAATTTCAGAAAAAATGCACTTTGGGGAAATTTCGATTTGTTTCGCAAAATTCGCCTTTTTTTCGAAATTTGGTTTCTTTAAGGAAAAAGTTTTAACTTCCTCTCAAATTTAGGCTTTTTTGCAAAATCTACTTTTTTTCGACTTTTATGCGAAATCCGACTTTTTTTAAAACTTCTATTTTTTCAAAATTTCGTCATTCTTTTTAATTCGGTTTTTTTGCCAATTTTTTCTTCTAAATACAACTACATTTAAATTTCGACTTTCTTCGCAAGAATAATCTTCTAAAAATTTTCATCTTAAAATTCTATATTTTGAGTTTATCAAAGTGTCGAATTTTCTCAAACTTCGTCTTTTTTACGAAAGCTCGAGTTTTTTTCCTAAAACTTAACTTTTCTTAAATTTTGACTTTCTCTGAGAAATATAGGCCTTTGCTTAAAGTTCAGTCTTTTTCTAGAAATTTCGAATTATTCTGAAAATACATCTTTTTTTTGAAATATCAGTAATTTTTTCGAAGTGCGATTTTTTCAAAATTTATCTAAGAAATTTCGAGTTTTTTAAAATTCGATATTTTTCTAATTTTGATACTTTCCCTTCCTTTTTTCTTCTCGCAGTTTTGCCATTTTTCTCAAATTTCGACGTATTTTGAAAATGTCTTTTTCAAAAGTCTTTTCCTAGAAACTTCGATTTATTTTCGGAATTCGTTTTTTTTTTCAATATTTTAGACTTCCCAAAATTTTCTCGAAAATTTGTGTTTTTTTCTGGAAATTTTCGACGTTCCTTGAAAAATTCTGGTCATCTCCTTGAAAATTTCAACTTTTTTAAAATTTGTTTTTTGGTTTGAAAATTTTGATTTATTCTCGTCGTCTCAAATTTCTGGTGTACCCCCAAATTTCGATTTTGCCTAAATTTTGACTTTCTCTGGAAATTTGTTGTTCCTTTTCTTTTTTTTGCACATTTGCCATTTTTCTCACAATAAACTATCTATTGTGATTTTTCTTAAATTTCGAAAATTTTGTCTTTTTCAAAAATCTTGTCCTAGAAACTTCTATTTATTTTCCGAATTCGTATTTTTTCGATATTTCAGACTTATTCGAAAATTTCCTCGAAAATTTGTGTTTTTTTATCTGATAATTTTCGTTAGTTATCGAATTCGTCGATTTTTCTTAAAATTTCACCTTCTTTGGAAAGTTCTTGTTATTTCCTTGAAAAAATCGGCTCTTTAAAAATTTTGTTTTTTTTTCTCTGTATATTTGATTTATTTTCGTCGTCTCGAATTTCTGTTATATTCCCAAATTTCGTTGTTTTTTTGCTTTTATTTGGCTTTCTCTGGAAAGTTCTTGGTTTTTTCTCTGAAAATGTTCCATTGTTCTCTAATTTCACTTTGAAAATATTGACCTCTTTAAAATTTGCCTTTCTCGAAATTTCCATTTATTATTCGAAAGTCGTCCTTTTTTTTAGAAATTTTGCTTTTATAGCTAAAATTTATTATTTTTTCCCCTAAATTTGACATGTTTTTTTGATTTTAAAATTCTATTTCAAAATTCAATATTTTCTGATACTGTACTTTCACTTTTTTCTGGAAACTTGCTATTTGTTTCTTAAAATTTAATTTCCCCAGGGAATATGGAGGTTTCTTTAAAGCTCGACCTTTTTCCGAAATTTGGATTTATTCTCAAAATTCGTATTGTCAAATTTGTACATTTTTTTTTCAACAATTTAAATGTGCCCTGAGAAATTTTGCTTTTATCTTTTTCTTAGACTTAAGCATTCTTTAAAATTTGTCTTTTTCTAGAAATTGTAATTTATTCCTGAAATCGTCTTCTTTTCTTCGAAATTTCAAGATACTTCCCCAAATTTAGATTTTTCTTAAGATTTTACTTTCTCTTGGATATTTCGCGTTTCTTTAGTCCGGCTTTTACTCGAAAATTTGAGTTTTTACAAATTGTTTTTTTCCGAAATTATGACTATTGCTAAAATCTGAATTTTTGTTTTTTTCAAAATTTTACTTATTGTGGGAAATTTCAAATTTTATCTTAAATCCCATACTTTGTGTTTTCGGAAATTTTGAACTCTTTCTCTAAACTTGACATTCGTTTCTTAAAATTTGATTCTTGTGGGAGATATTGATATATTCTCGAAATTTCGAGTTATTCTCGAAATGTCAACAATAGTTTACATAATGCAAAATCTTGACGATTGAATGTTTGAACCAGCCCAGAATGAATTTTACCTCAACTGGTTTGTTTCAAATGGGATGTTTTGAAAAACAACCAAATTATGTAAATTTCAAACTGCGAAAGATCTTTTCACGTTCCAACATTAGAAACATCGTAGAATCAGTTACACTTCTAACAATTTCAAATGAGAGACCACCGAATTATGGATAATTGAGGTCTGACGTTTGAACTGACTGGGTTGAGCCACGACTGGTTTGGTTTAAGTTTAAAAAACCATTTAATTAATCACAATAACATTGAAGGCGAAAGGTCCTTTGACTACGAACATTTGAACCGTTTCATGGTGGGTTGAACCACCACTGGTTTGTTTCAAATGGAGACGTTTCGAAAGACCAGCGAAATACGAACAATTGCAGTTTACAAACGGCGAAACCTTAAGAAAACGAACTAAAGCCGTTTTTATTTGAACCGACAGTAAAGAAACAACATTGCACACGTTCGACAAAACGTCAACAATGGATAAAATGACGGCTCGGCCGAAGTTTTCCCTCCTTTGTCTTCGTGTCATTGTCAGATAACCAGCGACCTTTGTGTAACCTGTCCTTTAACGAACACCCGCCCCCCACACCAGTGCCCTTTATTATTGCATCGTTGCATTTTGACCGACCACTATATACACTCAATCACGCTGCTGGCCAGTTACGCTAGAATTAGTCGAACGACCTACAATTATCTACGAGGTTGTGTGAACTTTAGGTACAAAGGCACGTCTACGTGAATACGTAGAGTTTTATTGCATTTAAATTGTTCATGAACCATTAGACCTTTCAGGGCGCCGTATCGATCGACGATTCGTACAATTAGGGGCAATTTGTCGTTTGGTAAAAAAGGCCGGATATTAATGAAATATTTATGCGCCATATGTATATTGCAATGAACGCGAAACACTGATTGCTAATTTCAACGGTTTATAACTCTAATGCAACTGTATTTTCAGCATTGTTGTTCATTTTTCAGGGCGTCGTTTCACGGTAGGTACCATCAATAGGATCTATTTCTTTCATATGAGTCAGTGTCAAAATTGAAAAGCATTTTTAGTCTTTTCTTATGCCAAAATAACATCATTCTGACATCTTAATGTGATATGTTTACCTCTTACAAGATGTAAATTTAACGTCTTAAGAAGATAACAGAGCAAAAAATCGTTTCGAGGTTTCAAAAAGACCTCAAATCGATTTCCTAACAAGACGTCAATTCGACGTCTTTGATTCTCTATGGGGTGGTTTCTTTTAAACCAAATCATTTTAAACTCTTAACAGGAGTTGTTTTGATGTATTAATGTGCTACAAGTCTGTTACTTTACAATAACAGCCATATTTTGGGACACGTTATAGCAGTAATAACGCCCTAGGGCGTTGCTATGTAACAGCGGCGTTCACAAACAATTTTGATTGTTATTCTCTTTTTAAATCAAATAATTTTGTCACAATTTAATTAATCGTAAAGGTTAAAAAAACTCGAATTAAATAGCAGATTTGTAGGACATTAAACGTTGAAAGCACTACGGGTGTTACAGGATAAAAATGCCCTCCGTGGAGGTACTTCCTTTGCGCCAGAGACCCCCGGGAAATACAGTGTCGACCTCAGTGCATTATTTTCCTTGCTGGTACCTTAATAACTATAACAGGGCATCATTAATGCGATGTTTTTTTTTTTAATCAAATCATTTTGATATAATAGATGTCACAAAATAATTTATCCTAAATGTCAAAAAAAAATCGAATTAAATAGCAGATTTATAGGACATTAAACGTTAAAAGCACTACGGGTGTTACAGTATAAAAACGCCCTCCGTCGACCTTGGTGCATTTTTATCCTTATAACAACCTTGCCACCTTTAAAAAGTATAACAAAGCATCATCAATTCGACTTTTTAATAATACGTCGGTGTCAATACGACGTCTTAAGTGGAAGAGCCTATATATTACTATCCCTTCTAATACAGTATTCCATCCGTCATAAAGTGGTGCCAAGTTTTTTGTTAATTTTCCCATACTTCGAATTAAGGTCCTAATAAAAAGTCAAATTCTTTAGAAATAGATCTAGAAATCTAGTATAAAATCCAAATTTTATCTTAAAAAAAAGACTAAAAATTTCATGTCAAAATTTTGATAAAGAATCCCTAAACAAGTTGACAAAATTTTTATTTTTAAATTTAAGCTGCAATTGAAAGAACCCAATTACTAAAATCAATTTCAAAATTATAAAAAGAATATATCCCTTAGAGGCGAAATTTTAAGGGAAATGACGAAATTTAAAAAAACTCTAAATTCGTAAATACAATTTCAAGTTTTAACACGGAATTTCCAAGAGACGTTTAGTTTTAAAACAAATGTCGAGATTTTGAGAATAATCGAAAATTCAAAGAATACAACAGTTTTGGAAAAATAAAATTGAATTTGTAAAAAATTTAGAAAACCTAATATTGAATTAAATCTGTATTTTTTATCCAAAATTTCATTTTTTTCTCAATTTGCCTTTTCCTGATCTCGAATTTACAATTTATAACTTAAATTTTGATTTCAAACTCAAAATTTACATTTTTTTTAATTTAGCCCAATTTTTCTTTCTAGTTATGCTTTTAATCTCAAAATTTTGGATATTTTTTTCCAAGTTCAAATATATAATCTATATTATCTATAGAATATGTCGAAAAAGAGTGGCAATGGTGAATTGAGATAAATAAAAATATATTAAGATTTTAAATTGGAATTTAAATAAAAAAAAGTTGAAGCTTTACGACTGAAATTTTTAAAAAGGGGTGTAATTTCTTTTTAAAATCAAATGGTTGCTTATAATTTCGACAAAAGAATCAAACTTTTGAAAAAAATTGGAATTTACAAAAATAGTTTTAAAAATTTCGAATGAAATTCCTGTATCTTTATACAAATTTGGAATTTTCCTCAAAAAGTCCTAAATTTGGATTTAAATTAAATATTTAAGCAAAAAAATAATGCACAAAAAGTACAAATTTATGGCTTTTAAAAATGGTCAAAGAATGTTGAAATATACAAATTTAAATTTCGAATTTTGTGAAAAGTATTTTGCAACAAAAGAAGTTAAGATTTAATATTATTACAAATTTTCCAAAAATTCAACTTTTGGGGGGAAATTAGGTATTAACAATTATTGTTTTTTTCTAAAAATGTTTAGCTTTAGCACAATTTAGGCTTAATTAAAATTATCGTATTCAAATACGGGATTGAAAACAATTCAAAATTTCAAATATTTATGTTAAGAAAATTAAAATAAATTTTTTCACAAATTCGAGTTTTTTTTCAAAAATCTGTTTTTTTTTTCTCGAACTTATAGGCAACAATTATTTTTTTTCTGATAATTTTGGGTGGCAGCGCAGATTCTAGATCCAGTTAAAATGTTCAAATATAAACTCGAAATTTTGAGAAAAAACCAAAGTTCCCCTTTTTAAAAAAGTATCAATTAAAATAATATAAAAAAATAAATGTTTCAAAAAAATAGGATTAAAATACATTACTTTTACAAATTCGAGTTTATTTTCCAAAAATTTGATTTTTACGAACAACTGTTACATTTACAAACTATTAGGTTATGCCTGAAAGATGAAAATATGCAAATCATTAAGTAATACTTTCGGTTCCGACAGTCGAACTATTCACTTTTTCGGGTGAAAATAGGCCGATAGCGATAACAAATTGCTGAAGAAAGTTAATGTGATATTGCGAACAGTGCGGAATATTTTAAAATAAAATTGGTGCAAATGAACCTGATATTCTAGACGATCATTAGAAACGATTTGAGTTTTGTGTATGTATGAAAGAAACAGACGATTTTTTAAACCATGCTTTGTTTATCGACGAGCTGCAAATTATCTTTTTTTTTATTTTCCTGCACTTTTTACCTACATCATTCATTTTTTAGAATTTCTGTTTTATTTTTTACTAAACCTGTTGAGTAGAGAAATCAATAGGCTCAATTATTGACATCTTATTTCCGAGTGTATAGAAATACAAATAATTAAGTAGCCTAAAACACTTGTCTCGCATTAATTTAGCAATATTCTCTCTTGTGAGTTTGCACCTGCTAACGTGATAATCTACTGACCTATGAAATAGTAAACCATATATATTAAGAGTTGCGAATCAGTAGCGCCTTGCTAGAGGAAATTTGTGGATTGATTTGCTCCACTTTTAAATTGTGATGTATCACTTTTCGTCGATTCTTTTTATTAAGTTTTCCGGATATGTGCTTAAAACTAATTTCATTATTACCGTATATTAAGCCATCAAAATTAAGTCCTGATGGAACGTCAACATTACGTCTTGTTAAAATGGACAAACTGCATCTTGTTGGGATGTGAAACGGTCTGGTTAAGAAGATAAGAAGTTCATTTGACTTCTTGCCAAGACGTTGCATTTAACCTATTAAGGTGTGACGTCTTTTTAAGACGTCGAGTTGACATCAAGTTAAGAGATATCACATAAAAACTCTCCGGTTGTCGTCATGTTAATTGTATAGAATTTAATAATTTGTTTACAATATTATATTTAGATTTGGTTCGACTGGGCAACTATGACAATTCTAGGTAAGTAGATCCTATTGCTAAAACACTCTTATCTAAATCGACGCAATAGTTTGAATTATCTGAAACCAATTTTGAAAATAAGCCAATTTATTTGTAAACGACCAAGCTTTCGATTGAGATGGTTAGGTCGTTGGCGATTCGGCGTAGCTGTGCCAGCGCATCATTGAAACCAGACAAACAATGTATATGTTATGAAAACTGCCATGTTATAAATTTTTATTGAATTATTTTGATAATTACGTAGTAGTAAAACAATGCCTGCAACACTGAAATGGCTCCGCTGCAATTATGAAAGATGGGGTGATAAAAGTTTTTCGCGAAAACTCCTTACAGCTCGGCATGAATAAAACAACTCGGGTCCCAGATCCATTGGAATTGCCCCATAAAATCATTATTGCAGCAAAATATAGCTTATATTTACAGCTTATGATCAGCGCTAAACAAGGTGCATGTTTGTTCGACTATTGGATACGTTCGGGGCTAGAAGCGATTCGAATCCATAAACATTTGGAATTGCCTTTGAAACTGCACGAACGGTTCAATGAGTCGACTCGACTTTGAATTCATAAATGATAACTAAGTTTGGACTTGTTTTCATAGAAAATTCTGCATTATCCGAATCAAATGAGCCGGAATTATGACTTTGGCGAATTTGTTTATTAAAAGTTTTAACTAGTCCAGCGTGGATTCCGCCAATTAGAGACTCAATTTTTCTCTGTTCAATGCGCCAGAGCGCTAGGAAGAACTTTTTGCAAAGTTGTAGTTTACGCAAATGAAAACAGAAAATATTTAATGGCATATTTACAAACATGAAACCCTTTGGGAAAGATCAGTACATGTAAAAGCGAGCAAAAAACTTCGACTGTTTAGGAAAATTTATTGTTTGTGAACTGTAGCTTCTTTATAAACTCACAAAACGTAACTCTTGACCTTTTAAAATAATTTTAATGCACGATGTTGGCCATAGCTATGAATATCAAATGAATTATCAAAAATATCAAAATATCATACCTCGGACATCAACATGAATTAAAGCAGGTCAAATTAAATACAAGAATATTTTTCACCTTTGGCTTAATCCATTGTTTCATATTTCTATTACATGTCTTCTTCAAAATCAAAAAACTTTAAAAATAAGATGCCACGAAGAAGCTGGAGCAGCCTTTTCGGACCTAGTGTACTGCTTTAATGAAACTAGTACCACTCAGAGACCCAATTTTGTTGCAATACTGAAAGATGGCCCCTAGAGACACTCGAATAGCATAATAAATCCTTTTTGGGAATTCCAGGCACCTTTAGAATAATCCACCATCTTTCTAAAATTCAACGTCACTTTGGAAAAATTCGCCACCGATTGTGAAAAATTCACCACTGCTTTTGTAGAACAATGAAGAGACATAATTTGGAGAGTTTTGGACTTAAAATCCGAAATTAAATAAACAGCATAGGTTGATGCTAAGTTACAGCATGTTTGCGTTATTTTGAGAGTATCTCTGAACCCTACAAATTATATTTGAAATCTAAATCTCAATCTACCATTTCCGTAGGAGATGCGAACTTTTCAGGCACCTAACTGTGTTAAGAAACCAAATAACGCTTCCTGGAGGCTGCGATAATTTTATTCGTCAATTCTGGGAAGTTACCGCCACTTTTCAGTAATTCACCGCCTCCTAAATATTCACCGCCAATTCTAGAATATCATTACTGCTTCTGTAGGACACAGAAGCGACAAAATGTTGATATTTTTGATCTTCAAAACTGAAACTAAAGGGACATTTGAGACTAACTTCACGCTGTACCTTTTCTGTTGCTAAGTTACAGCAGTTGACGTTATTTTGGGAGTATCTATGAACATTACAAATAAGTAATTAATATCTGAAATCGATATTTCAATGTACTTTTTCGGTAACAAAGGTGTCTCTGAGTTTCCCAAATTATATTAAGAAACGGAAAAATGTTTCCTGGTGACACTGCGAATTAAATTTCTAGATTTTCGAGAAACAGTCGTTTCAAGTTTAAAGATTAATAATTTTTGAAACAAACAAAACTGAAACTTTTAAAAACAAAAATTTCAACAAATAATTAGAGAATCTTTAAAATTAAATTAAAAAAACATCTTAGGTTGTTGCTAAGTTACAACATGTTTGCGTTATTTTGAGAATATCTATGAACACTACAAGATATTGATATTTAAAATCTAAATCTCAATATACTATTTCCGTAGGAGATGCGAACATCTCAGGCACCTTACTGTGTTAAGAAACCAAATAACGCTTCCTGGAGACTGCGACAACATTATTCGTCATTTGTGAGAATTTACAGTCACTATTGAATAATTCACCGCCACCTAAAAGTTCACCCCCAATTCTAGAAATTTCATCACTGCTTCTGTAGGATATAGACACGACAAAATTTTGATATTTTCATTTTTAAAGCTAAAATTAAAGCGAGATTTAAGACTGACTTCATTCTGTATCTTCTCTGTTGCTAAGTTGCAGCGGTTTTCGTTATCATGGAAGTATCTATGAACATTACAAATAGGTTATTAGTATCTAAAATCAGTATTTCAATGTACTTTTTCTGTAACAAACGTGCCTCTCAGTTTCCCAATTTATATTGAGAAACGAAAAAATGTTTTCTGGTGATACTGCGAATTAGATTTCAAGATTTTATAGAAAGAGTCGTTTCAAGTTTAAAAGTTAAAAATGTTTGGAACAAACAAAAAGGATTAACTGAAACTATTGAAAACAAATTTAAATTTCAACAAAAAATTAAAGAATCTTTAAAATCTTGTTTTCAACATTTTGATTTTAATGTCTAAACGGTAAAAAAAATTGGAGTTCATCAAACAAAATAACAAATCCAAATTTATAAAATTGCTTTCTCGAAAATTTTCAATTTTCAAAATGGTAAAAAATTTGGGTTCAGTCCCATAGAACAGCAAAACCAAAATTTCAGAAAATCAAGTCTATAGAAATTTAAAAAAAAAGATTGAAATTTTAGTTTTAGTCTAAAAACTGGGAAAAGTGAACTCAGAATTTTGCAAAAAGTAAAAAATTTTGAATCAAAGTCAACATTTGAAAAAAAATTGAAACGCCCTCTTAAAAAAGACAAATTTTCAAATATAACGTCGACATTTTTGAGAAAAAAAATTGCACAACTTACAACTTTGAAAAAAAAATCAAAATTTTGACAAGAAATGGAATTTTTAGCTTTTAGACTTCAAACACGAACTTTTGAGAAAAAAGTAAAACTTTCTAAAAAAAATAAAGTTTTTAAAAAATGACGAAATTTTGAGTTTGTTAAAAATTGGAGAAGAAAGTAATAAATTTACGTTTTAACTGTAGCATGATAAGAAAAATATCAAAAATTTAAAATTAAGGCCGGCATTTCGAAAAATAACTTAAATTATCTAGAAAAAGTCGAAATATCTACTTTATTACAATTTACTCACTTGAAAATGTCATTCTATTAGAATAGAAGCTCTTCCTGATTAGACTAGTAAATTAGCGATATAAAACTTCTCGAGTAAATCTTATTGTATTATCTTTCTAAGGAAAAAATGCAGAATTTTCTATGACTTCAGTAAAGATTGCCTCATACATCCTATTCTCTTGCTCTCAGTAAAACAAGCACAATAATTAGTAAACATTCTCAAATTGAAATTTACGCGACATTAAATGACAAACTTGGATTTAATGTCTCGTTTAGTGTCATTTATAGTCGCACATATTTTATGACTTCAAATCGAATTTGGAAGGAGCAATTTGGTTAAAAGCCGAAGTAAGTATTTCGGTTCGACGTCGTACGACATGAAAGAAATTTCATTTAATAAATTGAGAAGGAAGCCATAGACCCGCCCGAATGTTTTCTTAAGATGCCCAACGTCGAACCGCAAATTCCCGATTTTCAATGGCTTCCGCGATGCCCCAGCCTGGGGCAATGAATTTGAAACCTTTCGACGAAGTTATCGATTCCGTGGCCCTCGGAGGCCTACTGCTGAAAGTTCTCAAGCCATAAAATTTACTCACACTCATTTTAATTCCTTGTGTATTTTAACTAGTAATTGTGGTATTATCTATTAGGGTAATCCAGGTGCGATTCTATTACAATCTAGGGCAGATTCTTCAGGTTAGTTTGTTTCGATTTTTCGGATGTGCGATCTAAGTTACTGAACTAAGCAATCTAAGCTACTCTAGTTAAAGTTATAGACAGATTAGGCGGATCAAGCCCAGTTTAGACGCGTTATCGTGCAAGATCAGAACCCCAAGTTGATTCATCCAATGGAATCCTGTTATTGAAATACAAATCTTGTCCCCTGAAGCCAAGAAAGATTAAAAAACACAACAAAGATTGCTCTAATGCATTTTGATAGCCAAGCTATCATCTTCAGAGAGACACTGCTTGGCTATCTAAACGCGTTAGAGCAACCTGTGTTGTGTTTTTAATCCTTTTTAGTTTCAGGAGACAAGATTTGTATTTCAATTTTGGAAGATAACCAAAGACCACCCCGTTCCACCAAAATCCTGTTATTAGCTATCTAGTTCTTCGAGTTAAATTGCTTGGAATTCGAAGGTGTTCAATCTAAGCTGTCAAATCTAAGCTATACTCTAGATAATATTGTTGATAGATTAAGCAGATTCACGCCCACTTTAGATGCGGTGTCAGTAATTCATCCAAGTAGTCCGCTGAAATATTTTCGGGAGTAAAGTTGTAGAAAGATAGGAGGATTCAAACCCACCTCTGACGCTGTGTTATGCAAGATCCAAGCTGGTTTATCCAATTATTCATTTATTTTCAATCCTGTTATTACCTAAGATGGGATTCTGTTACTGTCTAAATTAAATCCTTCGAGTTAGTTTGCTCCAATTTCTGAGGTATCCAATCTGAGCTACCCGATCTAAGCCACTCCAAATAAACTTTAAATAGATTAGGCCCACTTTCGATGAGGTGTCATGTGATTCACCTAAGTAGTCCGCGTGCGAGTAAAATTGTTCAACCTGTTTCAACGCGGTGTCCTGCAAGGCCAATACTCCAAGTTTATTTATGCAAGGAATTCGCTGAAATGGATGCATGCGAGTAATTCGCCATTGTAACAGTAAATCATCCTAGAGCAAGTTTTCTCCACCATGAACCAAGCGAAAGACTTAAATCCACCTCACTACTCAAAATTAGCCAAGCTTATGACATGCCCAACATAGAGAATGTCCCTCGAGTTGAGAAACATTCACTAGGCAACTAAAAGGCTTTAGCGAATATAATCTTGTCATCTGCATTGCATACGCCTCAGTGGTACGGATAAAATTGAATGCACCAAGATGTAAATTTCAGATTGCAACGTCTTTGAAAGCAGATTTCCTGTGGATCTCTCTTTTCATTTGCTGTCTGCAGCTTTGGACATGATAACTCTTCCCTTTTTTAAACTTACTGGGTTATGAAATTACCTCTTGAATTAACATTTTGTATGGAGCTTTAGTCCAAGGAGATTTTAAAAGTGCATCTATTCGAAGCAGACGACATTTCATATTTCTTTTTGTAGTGTATCTCTTTGTTGCAATGCGTCATTTAATATTTACTTAATATTTTTTCTATGTCTGGTTCATTTACGACAGATGATTAAAATTCTCGTTTTGCAAGAAAGTATTCACAACTATCACTAAGCTCTTTAAAAGAAAATACAATTCTTGTCATTACTTAAACCTTTCAGGATTTAATGTTTAATTGTGTACTTTTTCTCGCTTCGAGATGCTCTCGTATGATTCCTAACGATTGTTCTTAAAGAAAGGAATTTTTATTCGGTCTTTGCTTTTAGGTCTATTACTTCATTACAGCTTACCCTTTATATTTTAAAATTTGCTTGCCAGCTCATTCTAACTTTTATTTTAAAGAATTCATGTTATGCTTTTTTAAACAATATCTGCTATGTTATTCTTTGTTTTCTTTGTGGAGGAAAACACTTTGGTTGGCAAATTTTTAGCAATACTGTAGTAGAGTTAAAAATATGTGATCAGCGACTGAAAGTCGAACCCAGGACCGTCATGTTACGCGGGTCAGTCTCCTAGCCACCACTACCACTACTCTCAACTCTACTTATTTATTCCCTTCTCTCGATATCTGCTGTCTGCTACAGCTCGGCCATTCCTGACAACACAGCCGTCCTCGGCTGTCGGCCATAATCCGATCCCTCTCTGAACTCTATTCATTCTCTTCACATACCGTAAACTAGGTATCTGCTACAGCTCGGGCATTCCTGACTACACAGCCGTCTATGCGTGCTATGTAGTCGGGTGGATCCCTAATCCCACTTCTGAAATTGTAGTAGAGTTAGAAATATGTAATAAGCGACTGGGAGTCGAACCCACTACCCTCGTGTTACAAGCAAGACTTTCTAACCACGGAGCCATTGTTGCCACTCCCAACTCTACTTATTCACTTCACATACCGTAAACTCGGTATCTGCTACATTACAAAGCTTCTATGAAACTTTTGGTGACCTTTCTAAGGATGGAAAATCAGTCCATTATACTTTTTGATTAAAATAATTCTTTTGCTGTTTTAGCAAATCCCAAAATGTCTACTATACTTTTAATTGTTCTTTTAGCAGTAAAATGCATTGAATTTTGTGATTTAGTGAATTTTGATCGGAAGATTTCGCTCAGATAGAAAACGTAAACGCTTCGTGCTTCTGCAATAGTTTTGTAAGTTTTCAACTTATTAGATTTCGGTTTAGCTAGCTCTTAAGTACAAAAGTAAAAAGCTTCTACAATGCCTTTGAACGTCTTTCCCTTCAACCAACCCTCATCTTTTTTCAGTTATTAGCACCTCCTATGTTCTTTTTGAATTTCTTTTTGGAACCAATTTATTTCGGTTTGATCAGTTCCAAGCAATTATTTCGCTTTTTTCCTAAATACCTTCTTGTTTTTTTTTTATACACTTTCCAAAGGTAGAAGTCCAACTAATTTCATCTTCTGATTTGGCCAATTCTGAGTAGTACTTTCATTGTTTTTAATAATTTTAAAGCTTCTTCTTTCTTTCGGAAAGTAAACATGCAGCTCTTTACACATTTAGGTACAACCAACTTCGAATACTTTTTAACGCTTTTCTCCAATTGTAAAGCTGCCTTTGGTTTCTGAATGTAAAAATCAAACTGTTTACACTTTTCATTCAGCCGATTTTCAGAACTTTTTCACTTTTTTTCCGTCTACCTTTTGGTTATCTTCCTGGCAGTAGCACATTATTACACTTTTTATTTGAGTAATTATAAGTAGTTGCTTCATTCTTCTAAAGACAGATTCAGCTATACTTAGTTGGTTATTACGAAGCATTTTTTGGTTTCCTTTTTAGAACAAACTTATTCTGAATTGGCTCATCTTAATTAATTCTCTAACTTTTTTTAATACCAATCTTCTATGTTCTTTTTTAACACTTTTTTTGACGGTGGAAGACCAAATAACTTCATCTTTTGATGTGATCAATTCTAAACAATTGTTTCATTATTTTCGCTAATTATAAAGCTCTTATTTCTCTTGTTTCTCTTTTTGGAGCTAAACATGGCATTTATGTTCAGCCAAATAGTTTTGAACCTTTTCTCTAATTAAGAAGCTTTTATAGTGCTTTTGTTTTTATTTGCGAAGACAGCGGTCGAACTTATTACACAACTCAGTTCAATCAATTCTCAAATTTTTTTCATTTTTTTTCAATAATAATTACAAAGCTTCTGCTTTTTGGTTACCTTCATGGCCAAGGTCCAAATCCTTACATTTTTTAGTTTGGGTAATTCTAAGTAGTTCTTTCATTATGTTGGTAAATACGAATTCTAAAAATAGTCTTTCTGTGAAGAAAATATCCAGACCATTTTGGCTCACCTATACCTGAATAGTTCTTTTTCTCTTTTCACAAATTACAAAACTTTTACATTATCTTTAATTATATTTTTGGGAGTACAATTTTACTCCATGTTTCCATTCAGCCAATTCTCAATAACTTTATTGGTTTGCTTACAAATGCAAAACTTCTACGTCCTTTTTGTTTTACTTTTTGGAACTAAAATTTCTATTTCTTGAAAGTTTTGGTTCAGCCACGCAAATCTTTCTCTTTTTTGACCAATTACCAAACGTTCCACACCCGGTCCTCGGTTCACTTTCTGGTTGTAAAAGTCCAACTCACTTCACCTTTTGGTTTGGACAATTCTAAGTAGTTCTTCCGTTGTGTATGCTAATTCTAAAGCTTGGAGCTCTTTTTTGTTTCCAGTAATCACACATTTTAGTTTGGCCAATTCTAAGGAGTTGTTTTGCTCTTTCAACAAATTACTAAAGTTAGTTTTGGAATACTTTCGATTATCTTTATGGAGAATAAAGCCAAAATCATCACACCTTTTACTTCTGGCCACTCTTAGTCATTGTTTTGGTTTTTTTTTAATTACCAATCTTCGCTCCTAAGAGTTCTTTCTTTGAAAGTCATTTATTCAGCAATTTACAAGTATTTTTTGTCAATTACAAAGTTTCTACTGCCCTTTATTTTTTTTTCTCGAATTAAAAATCGAATTTCATCTTTAAATTCGGCCGATTCTAAGTAGATCATCCGTTCTTTCTACTAATTCAAAAGATCCATGCATTCCCGCGTTTTTCATTCCGTGAGTAACCTTCCAGCTTTGTTGCACATTTTGGTTCAGCCAATTTTAAGCAGTTTTTTTAGCTTTTTTCATGTTCTACGTTTCTTTTAGTTCCGCCAATTCTAGGTTGGTCCGCTCTCTTATCAGTTAGAAAACCATTCTGGTTCTTTTTCTGAAAATAAATCAACTCATTACAACTTTTGCTTCAGCCAATTCTCAATGGTTTAATTTTGCAGTGTCAACCTTTTTGGACCTAAGAATCCAAGTTGTTGCAATTTTGGGTTCAGCTAATTCGAAGGCAATCTTTAACTTTCAAACTAATTCCCAAACTGTGACGTTTTTGGGTTTTCTTTTTTTTTTCTCGATACTTTTCTTCATTTTTTCCTGATTTAAAAGCCAAGTTTAGCTTCTAGACGGTGTTAACTCGTTACAGATTTTGATTCAATCAATCCCAAACAGATGTTTTACTTTTTTTATTAATTACCAAACAGACGTTCTCATTCTTTTTTCGCGGATATTTCTCTTTGTTTTTTGCGACGTAAAAGTTACTCTAAATAAAATTGTAGATAGATTAGGCGGATTCAAACCCAGTTTCGATGGTGAGTCAACAAGCAGATTTTGGTTAAGCCAACTGCATATAAATGAATTTGTGCTTTAGTTCCTTAACTGAATTTGTTTGAAATGTGTTTTGATTTCCCTGGTTCCATTCAGTATTAGATACGTTTTACCTTGCTACTGTTTCATATTCGAGTTGCTTCTTTATTGTTTCCTTTTTTAGTTTTTTTATCACATCTATGAGTTTATTTTTCTCCTTATGTTTTTTTTCCAACTTCTTGCCTTCTCCTCTCCATCCATCGCTTTCTTCTCCCTTTTCATTCGAGTGGGTCTGGCCACCTAATTTCTCAAATCTGCTAGGTTAAATATCTCCAAGTATCATTGTATATTGCGACTTTTTCATTTGATAGAAACATCTTTGTTTAAGTTCGTGTACAATTTGGAGTAACTTTGACAACCCCCCTTTTGAAATCTATTCATCGAAAACGATTATGTTGCTATATTTAGTAAAAGTCACTTTGAGGGAGAGATCAAAGCAACGATGTTAAACAAGCCAAAAAAAGCTCTATCCAAAATGCAAGTAATTCTAGTAAGTTTACAAGTTTCATTTATAACCAAGTAAAATTAATAGTGTTCAGTTTATTTAAAGTTGAGTTGCGGAGTTCCGAGCTTTGTTCCAAAAATCCTTAGCTCCAACCATAAAGTAAATCTGCTGCTTTTGAAGTCATAAAACCTCGTAATACATGAAAAGCCGAGTTTTATTATTAAATATATGTGCAATTATAACGAGTGACAGAATACCATCTGCATCTGTTTATTCTAATTGAGTTGCAGTTGAAGCAAATTATGTTTAATATATACGGAGCAAGAGATTTGCATTTCTGAGGCAGCCGAATAAATCACGACTGATGTAACAAGCATTTCTAACTGACGTTTATTAACAGCCGTGTAGCCGTTATGCGGGGCCAAGTTGTTACGCCGCAAGGTTTGGGAATTGTCGGCATCCGAGTGTCCGTCGACAGAGAATCCAGATTGGGTTTCACCCTCACACGCCAGGGAGGATGGTAAGTCCGTTTTACTACTTTATCTCTTGTGCTTTCAACGTACGTTTTCACAGTGTGAACATTCCGATATGTACTTGAATGTTAGGTTTAATAGCATCTCATCCAATAGCGCGTAGTGGAAAAGTACACACTGATTTTTTTATCTTTACTGGTGATTTGTGTTCTATATAATGTTATCAATTACTGAGGGATTTCGGTGGATTAATTCATTGTCGAAGACAATATAATGGGTTCATTGGGTTTCTATAATATGTAGCAAAACATTTCATTAAACGACTAGAAGATGTATGAATAAAGCTCGTGGATTAATGACGTATAATTTTACATGAAGTATTTAGCTCAAAATCGGAATTCGTAAATATTTCACGCTGCTTATTTATCGGTTTATCCCACAGACGTACTATAGCTTCCTGAAGACCTATTAGTTGTAATTAAATCGAATTTCCTATTAAGGGATGTTCCGCTGAACGATTAATTTATAAGCGCTACAAAGCAATGTTGGGATTAATTTGTCGTGTCTAATGAGGAAGCAGACATGTGCTCGAAATTGGCGCAATTCCCGCCTTTGATCTACAACCGTTTATGAGAACCTCCATAACTATTTGTTCGGTAGTGAATCCGTAGCAACTAATCCCCATGTCTATAATTCGATGCATAACTCGCTTCGGATGCATCTGCATCGTATCAGTTTGTTACGCAAACCAGATTAATTGGAGCCACCGCCTGCCTCGCGAATTGCAATCAGTTTTAAAAGCGTATTGATCGGGGCAACATGTAGATGTCGCTTTCGATGCCACCTGCCGATCGAAGCGAGAGAAATCACATAAAATGAGAGAAGAATTTACGAGTTATTGCCTCTATTGTCTTTTTGTGTGTTATAGACCCTATTTTTTTTTAATTTTTGCCTACTATGGTTACATTTAAAATGATCTTACCTTTTACGATAAATTTTCGCCCATCGTTTAAAACAGAAAAGTTTTTTTTGAGTTTAGTATAATCAATAACTAATGAAATAGTGATCGTACAGAAAATACGAGTTGGGTTTGGAAAACTAGAAAGCATTCTTTACAAGTCCTAGTTATTGGTTTTTGACAAAAAGAAATTTTTAATACGAGAAACTTGATTATGGAAGAGGTAAAAAAATTCGAAAGTTAAGGATATTCGCTTACCTTAACATAACTTTGCAAATAATGTATATGTTAGGATCAAACACCGATTTCGGCCAATAGCCGAAGAAACGACCAAAATGCGTTCTGGCCACTAGCAAATTGCCAATGTCCGAAATATCGCTCTCTGGCCGTTTGATATAGACCAGGACGCGTTCTGGATCTCTCACGACTGCCAGAAAGCGAAGCTGTTGAATAATTCGCGAACTGGCTTTCTGAAAATAGCTAAAACGCGTTCTGGCATTCGCAGCAATACCAGAACGCGTCGAAGAACAAGATGTCCAAAAACAAAATATTTTTATTCTTTATGAATAACATAATAAAGGAACGATTTCAACATAAAATACATTTTCCGCATATGAGTACTTTTTCAATATACCTGTGTTTACTTATTTTTGCACCAACTGTTGTTATGACATTTGCTGTTACAAATTACTTTCTTTGCCCTACACGCACATTTTCTGTTGATGCAATAACGTTTGTAGTTACACTGTATAAACCCCTGTGTCGATCCGAATTAATTTACCTACCAAGCTGATAAAGTCCACTGTCGTTAACACCAAGTACAACAGCTAACACATTTCTTGGGGCAAGCCTACCTCTGTCAACCTCAGGTATGGTCATCATGGGTGGCAAGTTCGAGTTGGACAGAGAAACCATTTACTCGGCTTGCTTTTCAAGTCCACTTTTGGCCTGCTCCCGTACATCATTTATTTTTTCACTTCTCAAACATCGGTTACATTTAATGTTCTGTGCACCTCCTCCATTTCCTTCGTTAGTTGTCCCGCAAATATTGTGAACGGGTAAGGAACACACTAAACATGTATGACTGTCTAAAACTTCATTTGTGCAAATTGTACCACACATCTTTTCCTTGTTCTTCATTTTCAGTGTTCCTTCTGTTTGTCAAATTATCTTCCTCATCTAAGCACAAATGTCCGTCCTCACGCATGCGTGGGTTTGTTTGATCAAACAACTTTTGCAACTCTTCTTCTGTTTCAATGTTTGCCAAGAGTTCCATTGGAAGTGATGAATCTTTCAGCCTAATCCTCTGAGGCGTGCCAAACATAGCTTCATAAGGACTTTTAGTTATTCCTGTATGCAGGGAACGATTTTTATTACTTTGAACAAATCTCAGCCCTTCAGACCATTTCTTTGTGTTTTCGTCTGCCATCCATTTAACCTAGCATATCTCTTACATCCTGATTCGATCTCTCCACGGATTCTCGACTTTGGGAATGGCGAGGTTTTCCATGCACCAGCTTCAAACCGGGCCACATTTCAGAAAGATTTTGTACTATGCGGTTTGCAAATTCTCTGCCATTGTCACTTTGTAGAATCATGGGTGCGCCAAACAAACAGAAAATGTCTACTAAATGATAAGCAACTTCTTCGGCTGTTTTTGAATTTAATGCCCTTAGCACCGTGAATTTTGTTAAGTGGTCTTGGTAACTAAGGATAAAACGAAAATCACCATCTGGTTCACTTTACATGTCAATTAAATCTACTTGACAGCGAGAGTTCATTTCATCTGTTACAATTGGCTTTACAACCAAACCTTTTCTTTTCACTTTCTTTTTTAATTGGCATTGTTCGCAAAGTGATAAATAACCTTAATTATTTGCCGCGTTATGTTACAATATTTTCTTTTCAGCTCATAATCCATAACTGAAAATAAAGAAATAAATAGATTTATATCCCAGCGAAAAACCGTAGAAAAAAAAAACAAACCTCGTAATCTCTTGTGTCCTGTCCCTATATGTGCCGAATGAATGATGTCAAATAATTCGTCGGTCGTGCAAAAGTAACTCAACTCAGCAGTTTCCTCCGTCCTGCTCTCTATTAGCTTTTCGGTTTCACCAATTTTCAAAATATCGTACCTTTTTAATCCTCGCCGTTGTTTTGAAGTAATTGTTTCACCGTTACTCTTACATGCTTTTGCTAATTTTACATCTGCAAGTATTTGATCGTATCTTTCTCTTGTAAAAATGTTGCTACGATCATTGCTATCACTTATGACTTTTTGCAAATCATTATTGAAACGCAACTTAAGATCTTCTATGGCACTAGTACACACACTGGTACACATTTTTAACCTACCACCTATCACAGTTGCACCAAACTGCTTACTACCCACTACACACTCGAATTAAGATAGATTTAGCCAGTGTACATGTTGAGACAAGTACAAAATCGGCTTTTGTACGTTTCGTTTATGTGCTCGACGCGTTCTGGTATAGCTGCTAATGCCAGAACGCGTTCTGGCTATTTTCAGAAAGCCTTACGCGAATTATTCAACAGCTTCGCTTTCTGGCAGTCGTGAGAGATCCAGAACGCGTCCTGGTCTATATCAAAAGGCCAGAAAGCGATATTTCGGACATTGGCAATTTGCTGGTGGCCAGAACGCGTTTTGGCCGTTTTCTTCGGCCATTGGCTGAAATCGGTGTTTGATCCTAACATATATGCTAGGAATATTACTGAAACTTTTCAACTTCGAAAGACTCCAAAGAAACCCTGAAAATTTCAAAGGGCTGCGATTTTTTTGTTATTGTGCTCAGGATGACTTTTATTAAACATCAGTTTAAGGATAAACTTGTTAAATTTTTTTTCATTTTTGTATATTGTAAATATAATTAAAATTGAACGATTAAAGATTTTAAGTTTAAACTTGAGATTTCGACTACTAAGCTTTTTTGAATTTCGTTCGAAAAGTTGAAATTTTCAAATAAAATTCACAATTTCAAGTTAACACTTTTACAGAATTTTCAATTTTAATCTCGAAATTTGGACTACAATCCTGAAATTTCGACTTCTATGTCTACATTTGAAGATATACAATATTTTCAAGTTTGAACTTACACTTTGATAAATTTTCAAAGAATGATCTAAATTTTTCTCGAAATTGTGAGAAAAACTGAAAAGTTTTGAAATTCGAATTTAAATTTTCAAATTCTTCACCTTTCCTCTTCTCGTCTCTTCTCTTCTCTTCTCTTCTCTTCTCTTCTCTTCTCTTCTCTTCTCTTTTCTTCTCTTCTCTTCTCTTCTCTTCTCTTCTCTTCTCTTCTCTTCTCTTCTCTTCTCTTCTCTTCTCTTCTCTTCCCTTCTCTTCTCTTCCCTTCTCTCCTCTTCTCTTCTCTTCTCTTCTCTTCTCTTCTCTTCTCTTCTCTTCTCTTCTCTTTTTTTCTCTTCTCTTCTCTTCTCTTCTCTTCTCTTTTCTTCTCTTCTCTTCTCTTCTCTTCTCTTCTCTTCTCTTCTCTTCTCTTCTCTTCTCATCTCTTCTCTTCGTAAAAAATACTTTAAAAAAGGAAGTGCTAGCACTGAAATGTTAGGTCCTTAAATTACTAATTAAAATTTTGACTGAAATTATCTTTTAACGCGTTGATACTTCTACATTAAGTGCTTTCTCATGAGTTTTTAAGCCTAGAGACAGTTTTAATATCTAACATCGTAACTTTGTCACTTTGGAATTTCTATCCTTTCACGATAAAAAGATCTCTTGCGAACAAATTTAGAATGTCTTTGTTTCTAAAGCTGTTGATGATATTTCGTGACAAACCGAAATCTTACGGCTCCAACCGCCTTATCAACTTCCCTGCGTCCCCTTTTGTAGACCTTTCAAATTTGCCCCCGACGACGACGCATCGACAAAGAAGCAGGTTGGCGGTTTAATTTTCCACCCGAGTTTGAACTCGTCGGAAGAAGTGTTGCAGGGAAATTGACTGGGAAAGTTGCATACTTTTCTGTTTGAAAATTAATTAGTAACCTTAATGAAAGCCTCGAAATGCATAGAATCGCTCTTCGGCGGAATACGACGCTGAAGTTTTAAACAAAGTGAACGGAGGGATCTCCTTTGTTGGCAATGTTTGCTCTAACTTTACTCCGAATAAATGTAGCTGATACTCATTAGCTTCGGTGTGTACGGAAAGTTCTAAAAGAGAGAGAAATCTAATTTAGCTGCCTAATGATTTAATTGTGTAAGACGTACGTCTTGAATTTTTAATCTTCGCAGGTTCGACATGTTGGTTAATGGTGGAGGGGCCGTCACGTTGCAATTTCAAAGATCCCCATTCAAGCCTCTAAAGAAGACAGTTTTCGTGCCCTGGAACCAGATCGTCGTCCTACCACCGGTTCACATGCAACTCAATGACGATTCCGATACCAGTCAGGCACATAACAGGTAGACTCTATTTCAAAATTTGAGGTTAGACCCCATACTACAAATGGGATACTTTCAGCTTTTTGAACCGGAACCCTGCCATCAATTTCCCGGGAGTGTCGAGGTCTCTCTTCACGCACAGTGGCTCTTTGCCACCCACGTGCGAAGAGCATGATCCGGAACTTCTCACCCCTGTAATCACGAGCACTTGGATGCCAGAAGCGGTGGGGGGTTTGTCCGGTAGGAGCGTCATCTTCGCCGAAACTCAGATCGTTCAGGAATCCATCCCTATTCCCGGTTCAGACTTGCACCTCATGTACCAAAGTTCGCAGGCGAGCGGTTATCTCAGCACGATTTATATGAGGTTGACAGGTGGGGAGATTCCGGGTACTTTGACGCATGTGCACGTGAGGGTGGAGGTGGAGGGATCGCTCCACGTGAAAACTTACGAGGCGGATCCTAATTTGGTACATACTTTCGCTTGGAGCAAAAGGAATGTTTACAAACAGAAGGTGTATGGTGTTGTACAGGCGAAAGTATCCGTTGGTTACCAACACTCAACCTGTTTGGAACCAGTGTGGGAAACACAGACCGCCGATTTAAAAGTAAGTATTTTAAGCTTATCTGCTTGGCAATTCCAAAAAAAGATCAATTTACCTCGTTTTCCCAATTTTTAACTGTTTTTTCTAAACATTTTTCATCCGAGGCAAAATTTTGTTTCTATAAATTTCAAATTTAAACTGTAAATAATCGAGTTTACACTTTTTTTTAATTGTTATTTTATCATCCATATTAATAAAGTTGAAGTGTGTGGTTTTTTATATGCAGATGTTTTTGAATTTTTGTATGTCTCTTTGTATTGGAATTTACATTATTTTCCCATTTTGTCTTTAAAATCGCAACTTTTTGTATTTAACTGTTGACTTTTTAAAATGCTAATTTCGCCTCGATAATGGTTGTAATTTTGGTAATATATTTTTTTTTATTTCTAAAATAGATATTCCTGTTTTAATTGTTCGGCCTTTTTGTTTAGAGTAGACTCGAAATTTTGGAAGTGTTCCTATTTTTAAAAAATGGAATTTTGAGAAAAGAAACAAAATTTCTAATTTAAAATCGAACTTTAGAAAACTTCCATATCTAAATTTCTTAGTTTAACTTTAATATCGAATATTTTTTTTATTGAAAATTATGTATGTCGTTTATTTTTAACATCAAGATTGGAATTGAACTTTCAAAAATATTGACTAAATTGCGAAATTAAGATCGAAAGCTGGGTAAAAATAAAAATTATTTTCTTAGGGTTTCGACGTCGACATCTCTGACATCGGCGGCTGGAGCGTGGACATTCACCACCACTACAACTTTCACGAGGGCATTCTACAGAAAGGGGACGGTACCACCATGCATTTTAAGCAATATCCCAGGACGGTGAGCGTGGTTATGGGGACAGGACTTCAGCGCACCCTCGATTGTCCGGGACAGTGCGGCGGGCCCGCCAAAGACGCCAAACTCCTCACCCCCGGATCGTTGGCCAGCGGTCCCGACGGGAGCATTTACGTCGGAGATTTCAATTTGGTCAGGAGGATCACTCCCGAGGGCAATGTTTATACTGTACTCCAATTAAGGTGAGACACGCGAGGATCGTGTTCGAGGAAATTAATTCCTACTGCCGGTTTTATTGCAATTTATTTGGATAATTACGCGGTCGTGTCAATATTTAATCGGTCGGGGAATTTCCGGAAATTGGACGTTTTATGAACCAGTTGAAGGAATGGAGCGCTGCCTTTTACAAAAATATGATTTACACTGGCAGCAGAAATATTTCTAATTTTATTCGATTAACGAATAATTGAAAGGACCAATGACGAGAAGCTTTAACCTATTGGGGATATGAAAATACTAGACTTCATTGAGTTTAACTAAATTTAAATTTAATTTTTAAAAACTTCTTCATTAAAAATTATTGTAGTTTACTAATTTGAGTTTAAAGTCGATATTCTGAGAGATCTCGAAATTGATTCAAAGATTTTGACTGAAAACTCGAAGTTTGGGACGTCACTAAATATTTTAAGTTTTCGACCATTTTCCCAACATCTGTCTACAACAATAACTAACAGGGTGTGCATTTTTCGTTTTACAACAATTTTATACTTATTCTACGTACGAACTACCTAGGTAATACTTGAAACTCTGCTGACAAATTAATTTTCATTGTTATAGAGCAACACAAGTGGCGTACCAATATTATTTAACCATATCACCAGCGGACGGTCACCTCTACGTATCGGATCCAGAAAAGCATCAAATTATGAAAGTACTGTCGCTTGAGCCGGTCCAGGATCCCAGCATAAATAGCGAGCCAGTCGTAGGGAATGGTGAACGTTGTATACCCGGTGATGACAATAATTGCGGTGACGAAGGACCTGCCAAACATGCGCGTTTAGCGCATCCCAAAGGTCTAGCTATAGCTGCTGACAAAACGATGTATATCGCCGATGGTACCAATATTCGAGCCGTGGACCCTAACGGGATTATTCATACACTTATCGGTAATCATGATCATCACAACCATTGGAGCCCTATACCTTGCAAGGGAGCTATAGCTGCAAGTCAGGTAAGAATCATTTTTTGATAGCAATCAATTTTGCGAGTACATCATAATTTGTGTTGCAGGCGCAACTTCAGTGGCCAACCGGACTAGCTCTAAGTCCCTTGGACGGGGCACTCCACTTCGTAGACGACCGTCTAGTCCTCAAACTCACCGCAGATATGAAAGTGAAAGTAGTGGCGGGCAAACCTCTCCACTGCCACCGCGAAGAGAATTCAACAACCCCCAACAACGACGAGGTACTTGGCACAGTCCTATCGATGGCCTTCGCCCCAACCGGTGATATGTACATCGCGGAATCCGACACCCGCCGAATCAACTACATCAGACTAGTCGACACGGCTGGAAAAATTTCCCACTTCGCCGGAAAGATCCAAGAAAAACAAAAGAACAACTGCGAGTGTGCTACAAACGCCACGACTGCGAGCCCACAACACCGAATGGCCCACGAGCCGCCCACGGCATGTATTTGCGGCGCTAACGACGACACGACCAGCAACGCGGAAACTCTGCTCTCTTCCAACGCCAGATTCCAAGCGATTTCTGCCCTGACAGTATCCCCGGGCGGCGTGCTGCACGTGGCCGATCAGGGCTCCTTGCACATATTAGCTCTGCAACATTACTTGCCCACCCACGATGAAAACGGCGAATTCAGGATACCGTACCCGCCGGCGGGTGAAGTTTACGTGTTTAATCGTTATGGGCAGCATGTGACCACGAAGGATTTGGCTTCGGATAAGACGAGATACTCGTTTCTGTATTCGAAAAACACCAGTTTCGGAAAATTGTCGACTGTTACTGACAGTTCGGGCAATAAAATACAGTTCCTAAGGGATTACAGCAATGCCGTTAGTTCCATTGAAAACACTCAAGACCACAAATCGGAGTTGAAGATATCCGGTGTTGGGTATTTAGTTAAATTGTCCGAAAGGGGACGGTCCGAGATTGAATTGGATTACGATATGAACACGGGATTGCTCACCAGCAGATCTGGGGTAAGTTCGCCTTTACGGAAATGTGTAACACTAAAAAAAAAGCTGCATGTTTAGTGATTTCTAAACTTTATTCTCCCTCACAGCTCATTGTGATCCATTGTTTTTTAAATATATTTACATTTCGACATATTCAGCATATTCTATGGTAAATTCAGTTTATGGTGGCAATTAAGTCACAAACTGGTTAACTTATTTACACTCGTGTCACTTTGAAACAAGTTTATATAAATACTTTTTCTTAAAATCTAATCTTTTCCTTTTTTCTAGAACTTCCACTTGATCCTCTTTTGCCCCTTTTGTTAAATGTCGCTCTTAATCCCCCAATTTTGACTGTTAGTCACAGTTTCTAATATGCAGGGTTAGGTTAACGTTTTTCAAAATTTAGAATTTTTCCCAAAATTTTGAATGAAAATTTTCACTTTCCAAAATGTTGCCGGTTTTCAAACATTTTTGCCTGAAAATTAAGAATTTTAAAGGTGTTATTTACGAATTTGAGATTAAATGTCAACTTTCTTCTGTATATTTCTGTTTTCAATGCAGATGTCTTTTCTGTGGATTTTTCGAACGTTTTTTAAGCTGGCGATTATACCAGGTGTCTACTTGCTGCGCAGCAGACCAGAAGGAAGAAGTTCCTGATTCCAATAATTTGTAAAGTCTTTATAGTTTTATATTCATTCATTGTTTTTATTTTCCAAAAGGTTTCAATTATTTGTCAATAAATGACGTAAGCATAAAATTTTCCTCTATTATTTCAAAAGGTTTGTAATTTCCGTTCTGTTTTTTTTATTTTGTTTCGCTTTATTGTTTATTTTGCCAGATAACTGGTCATGTTCAAAATAATCAGCAAATGCTAATTCCACTTTATTTTATTATTTTTCACTGTTTTCTCATTTCAAAGGTCCCACGAAAAACAGTAATATTACAAATAAAGATTAATAAAAATGTCATAACATGTCTATATTTGTTCAAATCTACATCCCAAATGCTGAATCTAACTAACGAGTTGAGAAGCTAAAACTACATAATAAAATCTGTGATTCTGTAAAAAGAAACGTTCTATTTATATTTTTTGATTCTAAACTATGTTACAGGGAGGTGAAACGTTCATTTATCAATACGATGCTTTTGGTAGAGCTACGAGTTTAATTCTTCCCAGTGGCGAAACTTTAGACTTAACATCGAGAATTTCTAAGACTGACGGTTTCGAAATTGTCGTTACGAAACCACCAACTATACTCAACGTCTCCGGAAAAACAAACAAAAAAGTTCTTCTTATTGATGGTAAGTCATAGCTGTTTCATCAATTTCTCTTGGATTTCGAAATCCTCCGAATTCTATTTACTGCTATAGTTCATTCGCGAACACTCGCGCAATTTAATTATCTGACGACTAAAGTTAAATTCAAAAGCATTTTAATGATAATTCTGTTGGTGGTTCAATGTTTCAAGTCATTTGAAAATTGTATGTGATCAAAGTCTCAGAATTTACTCAGGTATTGCTTTTGTTGATCATGACAGACGTGTCGATTTCAGGAGACGAAGTGACTGAGGCGACAACGCTAACAAACTCGACGGTAGGAATCAAAACGGCCTCCGGAGGCTCAATGCAGATCTCCGCCATCGCTCGCCACCCCTTACTCGAAGCTTCTCTTCCTGTAGAAGCCGAAATGCTTCCGGTCTGGTCGCAGCAGATCACGACTTTCGGTGACAGCATAATCAACATAATGTCGGCCAGTTTCAGTTTAGTAGGAGACGTCAGAAATCCCCAACAGACGCTCAATCGCGAAATCTACGTCAATCGCACGAAAATCCTCGGAATCGAATTCGATCAATTCACCAGTAAGGAAATTTTCTTCGATTCGGATAAAATTCCTTTGCTAACGATAACGTATGATCCATCTGGACTTCCGCTTTCGTATAAACCACATAACGGTGCCGAAGGCTTAAATATTTCTTACGATCACTTTAACAGAGTCGACTCGTGGAAATGGGGAGCTTCAGAGTTGAAATACAGTTATGATAGACACGGTCTGCTTTCTGAGATAACCAGTGCTTTGGACGGGACGCAGATGTTTACCTACAACGACTTGAATATGCTCTCGAAAATCGCCTTGGCCAGCCAAAGGAGCTTTACACTCTCCTACGATAACGATGGGGGCCTTAGGCATATTACAATGCCTAGCGGCACCAAGCATTCGTTCAGCTTACAGCCTTCCATCGGTTTTCTAAGAGTGACATACACCCCACCTGGCAGCTCGAAAGCTTATCTTCAACATTTTTCCCATTCCGGGCAGCTGCTTCAGACGGTGTTTCCGGGCGAGGGCGCCCGCGTTATCTACCGCTATAACTCCGACAACAAACTGCGGGAAATCCTCTACGGTGACAGCAAGACCATCTACGCGTACTCGGAGACTTCCGGTCTTCCCAGCCAAATATCCCACACGGAGACCGACCTGGAGTACCGATGGGACTACCAATATATCGATGGGCTCCTCATGGAGGAGAGGATCGATTTCGGTGCCAAAACAGGCTTAAGCAACGCAAAATTTACGTACGACTATGACAATAATTACAGACTTACGTCCGCTCAAGGGCGAATCGGAGGGCAGACGTTGCCCCCGTACACATTGCAATACAATGCAAAGACTGGGGCCCTCGAAATAATCGGGCCATTTACGATAAATGCGGCGAAACCCAACGAGACGCACGTGCATGACGGAACAGCGCTTTTCTCTCGAAGTACGAACGCGAGGTTTTTGGAAACGCAGGTGGCTTTGACTATCCATGGGATGGAGGTGTTCAGAATGGAGTTCAATCACGACATTCACGGGAGGATATCGCAGACGAGGACTTACACTAGGAACGTTGGGGTGAATCCTTATACGAACGTGAAGAATTACACTTGGGACTGCGATGGACAACTGTTAGGTGTTGAGGCGCAAGAACCTTGGGGTTTCCGGTATGATGACAACGGCAACCTCTTGGCTTTAACCTACAGGTAAATCAGATTGTTTATAAAGTGGGAGTTGTGTGTGATAGTAAATGTTTATCAGGGGTAATACAATTCCAATGGAATACAATCAGATGGATAGAACGATTAAATTTGGTGAAGGTCAATATAAATATGACAGCAGGGGACTGGTTGCTCAGAATGCAAGAGAAGAAAAATTCCACTACAACGCCAAAGGATTGTTGGTCAGGGCGACGAAACGGGGAAGATTTGACGTCAGATACTACTATGATCATTTAGACAGGTAGGTCATCAACTTTTTTTTTAGTCTAATATGTAAAATTTCGATTTTTGTTGCATTTTTAAATTCAAACTAGGAATTTCAACATTTGAACTTACTTTAAATGTAAAGTTCAGTTTAACATTTTCAAATTCGAAAATTATTTTTATAAATAAAAAGTTAAAGTTAATATATCGTCTAATAAAAAAATTGGATAGTTTTGGAAAAGTTTAATATATTAAAAAATATTCAAAACGTGTAACCTTGAAAATTGGATTTTCTCGAGTTTTCGACTTTAACCTCAAAATTGGATGTTTCAAGCTTTAAACATAATCGGTGTTCCCTGGTGAAAATAAAAAAATTATCGTATTCGCGAAAAAAAATTATCGTATATTATTCTTTGATGGGAATTTTTTAGCTACCACTCGAAAATTTTCGCTGAACAAAAAAAAGGATTTTTAGCATTTCGACCACGGGCCTTAAGAATTTTACACGAAAAAAAGGACCTTAACACAAACAATTATTTTTTACATAGAACAGATACTAACTTTTTATCGACGACTAAAAAAGAATCTAAAGGCCCTCAACTCAACCCAATATTTCCACAGAAAGTTCTCCTTCCTCATAAAATTAACAATATTTTTGCCTTTTCTGATGACTAGAGACCGGGATGTAGGTAAAATCCTAAGATCCTACCTTTCCATCTTTTTCGGTATTTTTCGTGCAGAATTGCCTACATTTCAATTTTGCTTGTTTTTTGCCTTTTTATACATGATTTGGACCTATTTTCAAAAAGTTTACTGCCTATTTATCATTTTCTGTGGTTTTCCCCGCATCGAGTACATTTACACTTCTGAATAATTTAAACAGAATTATTAATGATTATAATCATTTCGTTTTAGAAATTTGAACTTCCGACCAAAAAGTTGAATTGTTAATTCTTAACACAGCTCCTTGTTTGAATTCGAAATTTTCAGTTTTTTAAACTCTAAATTCAACTTATTTCTAATAAAATGACATTTAGAATAAAACTGTCTAAATCTCGATAAAAAAGAAGTCATAATTTATGGAGAAAAAGATTTGAAGTCAAATTTTTCAAAAAAAACATGAACTATAAAAACTGCAATACAAGTTTAAATTAGGAATTTTACAAAAAAAAATGTCCAAATGTCAAAAAGATCAAATCAACTAACAACTATCAAAATTCAACATTTTCTAAAAATTTTGAAGTTTGGAGCAAAATTTAGAGAAGAAATTTTGAGGTTTCTCAAAACCTTTACTGTCTTTTTAAAATCCCCACTGATAATGTTTTAAAAAACATGTAAATGTCGAGGAAGAAAAGTCAAAATATTTTTAAAAAGTCTGAATTTTGAGTTACTGCCAACATGAGTATTTTAATTGAAAAATCAAAGTTATTCAAACCAGTTTTTTTTTCAAAATTTCGACTTAAATTTTGGCGTTTTCAAACTCAAAAAGTAACAAAAATTTTATAAATAAAGTTTTTTAAAGTCCTAATGTCGTGATTGAAAGTAAAAAATTCATAATTAAGGTCGAAATTTGGTAACTAGTTCGAATGTTCAATGTTGAATTTGAAACGTCAAACTTTTTTTCGAAGTTTTCACTTTGAAGTCGAAATTTTGAGAAAAAAGTCGAATTTTTGGAATCAAAATCTAAATATCGAAATAAGTTACTCAACCTTGACTTAAACTGGTTAGTTAAAAGTTGGGGAAAAATCCTAAATTTTACATACACTCAGTTTACATATACTCAGATTTTGTGTAAAACTCTAAATTTATAAAGCAATCAACATTTTAGACTAAGTTTTGTGAAACGGACTGGTCCTTGGTTATCTTCAAAAATTGAAATACAGAACTTGTCCTCTGAAGCCAAGAAAGATTAAAAAACACAACAAACGTTGCTCTAACGCGTTTCAACAGCCAAGCTGTCATCTTCAGAGATATACTAATTATAGTACTAGTATCTCTCTGTAGATGACAGCTTGGCTGTCGAAACGCGTTAGAGCAACGTTTGTTGTGTTTTTAATCTTTCTTGGTTTTAGGGGACAAGTTCTGTATTTCAATTTTAGAATAAATTTATCAAAGAAATTTCTCGAAAAATTATCAAAAAATGTATTCTCAAAATTATGCCTTTCAAGCAGATTTTGAATTTTTAGTAAAGAGTGAAATATTCAACTGAACTTAAACTTGAAATTTTGGCCTTTTAATGTCGAAAGTTGTACTTTAATCCTGAAATTTTGACTTTTTTCTCGAAAAATTTGATTCCATTTTCGAAAACTGATTTTTTTATTTTCATTTTGACTTGAAACTCTAAAATCTAATAATAAAAATAATTTTAAAATTGTACTCGTTTTGAAACGTCTTTTACTAAAAATTCAGGCTTTCAACCTTCAATTATTTTAATAAAAATTCAATTTGAAGGTTCAAATTTTAGGTTTATTCTAGACATTTTCATTGATTTTTAAATTTATTTTATTTAGATTTGGAGATAGTTTTTATTATCGTTTTTTGTAGAATTTTCTTTTTCTCAAAATGCCAAATTCAATACTTAAATCTTTTCTTAAAATTATTACTTCAAATACTTAATTTTGATTGAGGGATTTTGATTTTATTTTGAAATTTCGATCGTAATCCCGAAATTTTGACTTTGTTTCGAAATTTTCAGTTTAAACAGTTAAAAAATTTTCGGTTTTTTTTTTGATAACGATTTTCCTTTCATAATTCTTATTTTCCCTTTTGTAACAAATTTCGATTTTAAACTCGAAAGTTCAGGACCATTTCTAATTTAAAATAAACGTTGGAATTTTCTTGTCAAACATTTGATTTCCATTTTCAATTTTTCTGGTTGTTCATTTAAAAACTCAACATTTCTTCCTTTAGTGATCTTATATGTATTTTTGAAATTTTGACTTTTCAATATTTTTCATAAACATTGAGTTATTTTGAAATTTCGACGTTTTTCTCACAATTTAAAACTTGCACTTTCAATATTGTTCTTTTTTCGAGTAGTTTTTGTTATAAATTATTTTAAACTTCTTCTGCAAGGTTCCTGACTTTTCCTGGTGTTCCGACATTTTAGTGCTTTTTTTGAAAGTATTTTTTTTAATGGCTTTTTTAGCTATTCGTTTTTACCTAATTTAACGTTTCACCTTGTTGTCTTATTTGATTGTGTCTACTGATGACTCCTCCAAAATTATCGTACATCGTACAGAAGCTGTAATTATCGTACAAAACGATAATCTGACAACACTGAGCGAAATCTCGAATTAGAAAATGCCTTTTCGAGTGAATTAAGCTTACCAAAAAAATTCAATAAGTATATGGCAGTTTTGGGGGATGAAAGTCAAGGCTTTAACAGTAAACGCGAAATTTTGATTATTTTTTTCATTCAGAATTTTTTTTAGATTAGAAGTTACGATGTTTAAGAAGAAAGTTACAGAACGGTTTGTTTTTATAAGTTTCAAAATTTTTAAATTTCGATTTCAAACACAATTTTGAGACAATTTTTTATAACTTTTTACGTTTTTTGACAAATACCAACAGTTTAATTTTCAAAATTTGACTTTAGGGGTAAAATTTTAATAAAGCTTCAAATTTCTATTAACATTTTTTCTTAGAAAACTCAAAAATATGTCTTCGCTTTTGAAGTTGCAGTATTAAATAAGTAATCAAAAATTCCCAGTTTAAACTTAATATTTTGAGAAAAAAATCGAAATTTTTAACAACAGTTAAATTTTATAAATATGGTAATTTGGATTTCTTTACAAAAACTGTTATTTCCAAGCCAGAAATTTTAAGAAAAACACTAGACATTTCAACTTAAACTTATTTCGGATTTTTTCCCGAAATTTCCGCTTTTTCTCTAAATAATTTTTCAGAACTGCGACATTTTTTGAAATTTGGACCTTAAAAATCAGAATGTTTAGAAATAAGTTCATATTTCAATTTTCATCTTTTTCTCTGTCAGCTCTTAAAAAATGGATTTTAGGCTTTAAACCCGAAATTTCCTTACATTCCACTCTTTCGATTCTTTTGGCACCTCGACTTTGGTCTAAGAATTTCGATTTTTCGACATTTCGAAATTAAAACAAAATCTGGAATTTCTTGAATTTTACGAAATTTGAACTTTCTCTTCACAAAAGGTGATATTTCGGAAGAAAGTCGAAATATTTCAAAATATAAAAAAAATAAAGCGAAGAGAAATTTGCATTTTTCAGAAGGTGTACTATTGCTAATAAAAAGTCAACAAATTGAAAAAAATAGAAATTTTTACAATAAGTCCAAATTTTTAAAAATGTTGAGTCTTTCTAAAAAGTTTAGATTTTCAAAAAGCCAATTTCTTCAACAAAAAAATGTAGAATCAAAAAAAGCCAAATTTACAAAAACAATTTAAGAGTAAATTTTGAAAAGCTTCAAAATTTTGGAAGTTGCAATTTTTGAAATGAGTCTAAATTCTTGGAAATCGAAAATTTGAAATAAGTGGAAATTTTGGATTACTGAAATTTGGGAAAATGGTCGAAACTTACAAAAGAGGCAAAATTTCTTGAAGTACCAAATTTTCACAAACGATATTTAAAAAAAAAGGGTCGGATTCTTTTATCAAGAGTTTTAAAGTAAATCCAAATTCTTAAAAAGTTAAAATGTTCAAAGAAACAGCATTTTTAATCTTTAAAAAGGCCAAAATTTTCAGTAAAAGACGAAATATTCAAAAATGTTTTCAAACCTTATTCGCTGTTGGATTTTTTATTATTATTTTGTCATGCGTATGTAGTTATCGATGTTTATAATTTTTATAAAAACTAACTGCGCTCTAAGCTTTCACTGACAGAGGTTAATTTTTTTAGATTATCCGCACGAAAAGATAATTTCGGAAACGTGACTCAATTCTTCTACAACAACCAATACAAACCGAGGGAAGTCAGCCAAATCTACTCGCCACGTGACGGTAAACTAATGTCGCTGGTTTACGACGATAGAGGGCACTTAATATACGCCCAAGTCTACCGACACAAGTACTACATAGCCACCGACCAATGTGGTACACCTGTGATGATTTTCAATCAATATGGCGAAGGTATCAGAGAAATTATGCGGTCGCCATTCGGGCACATCGTTTACGACTCCAATCCTTACCTTTACTTACCAGTTGATTTCTGCGGGGGGCTTCTGGACCAGGTCAGTGCGAATATGTATACTTTCAGCTTTCGGGAAGAACAACAATGTTTTCAAGAAAAACCCGAAATATCAACTTGATTCCACAATTTCGATTCGAAATTTCGACTTTTATTGACATTTTGAGTATAAGGTCAAGGTTTGGATAAGTAGCTCTAAATTTTGAGATTAATGACCAAATTTTAAAAGTGAAGTCGAAATTCAACTTATTCCTTGATATTTCAAAAAAAAATTAATTACTAACGTTTAAATATATTTGAATTTAGAAATTTAAAAAAAAAATTATAGAAATAAAGTTTTTACTTGAAATCGGGAATTGTAGAATAAATGCAAAATCGGAATTTCGACTTTTAATTTCCAAATTTCGAGCTGGAATTGCTGGAACACATTATTAGAAGCTTTCGAAATTTCGACTTCAAACTCACAACGTCAAACAAATTTTAATTCCAAAGTATATTGATGCTTTTCAGGTAACATCTTTGGTCCATATGCCTAATGGGAAAGTTTACGATCCTCTAATAGGCCAGTGGATGTCTCCGTTGTGGGAAAACGTTCTCGATCGCATTGCGACACCGACGCACTTGAACTTATACCGATTCAACGGCAACGATCCCATCAACATCGGAATTAACAGGAACAGACCAACAGGTACTATGTTACCAATTTCTGTAGTTCGCTCCCACAACTCTTGCGTTTTAGATCACCTGGATTGGCTGAGCAGATTGGGTTTAAATTTGAAAAATTTGGCCCCTCAACTTTTCCCTGATGAACTTCCCTCTGGAAAAATGCCTCCACTTCTGACACAACCACCAACATTCTGGAATCCGTCCAAAAGTACTATAAGTAGCCAACTTTCCAAACACACCTCGGTGGAAATCCAGTCCGGCTTCCTCGCTCATTTGAGCACCAGAAGGATGACATCCGCCAAAGAACTATCAGCACCTACCAAATCAGCTCTTAAAACCGACGTCATGGATTTGGTCGTTACTAAAATCGGTGCTGCCACCGATCCCCCATTCGGAAGAGGAATTCTCGTTTCGCGCACTCCTCAAGGGCAGGCCGTGGTGACGAGTGTGCCGAGCGCCAACGCCATCTACCGGGATGTTTACACGTCGGTGTTCAATCGTTCGCATCTGCTGCCGTTCACGTTCGTCGTGCACAATGCCCAGCAGGATGCGTTTTTCTTTGTTAAGGAGGAAACTTGGAAAGCCAACGAGGACAAAGGGCAACTTAAGCGGCTGCAAGGGCAAGTTAATACGACGTTTCACGAGATCGCCAGGGAGAACGGTAGCGGCAATAATTATTTCGACGTTAAGATACATGGCGCCAACGCTGTGGTCAACTTGAGGTAAGTTGGTTCATTACAGATTTTTAGATTTCTGTTAAAATTTCTATCAGTTTAAGAAAAAACTGCTTTTGTGAAAAAGTCAAAATCTTCAAAAAAAATTCAATTTTAAATGAAAATGACCAGAAACAGAAAATATCGAATTGTGTTATAAGAATTAAAATTTGCAGAATAAAATTTGAAAGTTGAAATAAATTGGAATTGAATTTAAAAAAGAAATTCAAGTAAAACAAATAATTAACAAAACGGACTTAGAAAAAAGTTTACGATTTTTAAAAATTACATTGTAATTTCGAGAAAAGGATCGAGCTTTCTCAAAAATATTCTAAATTTCGAAGAAAAAATGCAATTTTAAGAAAAAAATTGGAATTTTCAGAATAGAGTAGTAAAATTGTGGTAAAGACGGAATTTTCAATAAATTATATTAAAAATTAAAACCTAACTAACCTTTGCCAATAACTAGAAAGGGATTCAAAATTTGAAAAAAGTCAAAATTTTTAGAGGTCTAATTTTGTGAAAAGACGCAATTTTCAGTCGAAAAAGAAAAATCGCAATTTCCAAAAACCTTGTTCTCAAAATTGAAAATTCGGTAAAGACATTGAATTTACAAAGTTTTTATTTCTCGAAGTCCCCAAAAATATTTTTCTCAACATTTTTATTAACATTTTGATTCAATTTAGAGAAAAAAGTAAACATTTTCAGAAACATAAAACGTCACATTTTGAGCTAAAAGTCGTAATTTCTTGAAAAAGACAAATATTCCGAAAAATGGCAGAATTCTGAAATAAACGATTTTTGAGACAAAATTTGAAAAAGTAGGATTTTGAAAATAAAATCGAAATTTCGAAAGAAACTAATTTTAAGCAAAAGGCCAATTTTACAAAAAAGGCTTATCTTAGGAAATTCAAAAGTTTGAAAAAAAAGACGACTTTATCAGAAAAATGCGAAATTTCTAGAAATATTAAACATCGGATATTGTGATAAATTCCGTGAAAAAGGCAAACTTGAAGAAACCAATTACATTCTAAAAAATTATATTCTGAAAGATCGAAATTTTCAAAAAAAAAACGGAATTTAGAAAAAAAAAGCGAAATTTAAAAATAATTAAAAATGGACAGGAAATACAAAATTTTCCAGAGAAAGTCAAATTTTAAGAAAAAAATTCGGAATTTTGAAAAAATAATCGAAACTCCGAGAAAAGGACAAAATTACGAGAAAATGATAGAAATTTTGAAAAAAAAATGTAAATTTTTAAAACAAGTATTTATTCTTAGTGAAAATTCGAAATTTTCCAGAAGGAGTCGTATTTTATCGACATTTAGAAAAAAAAGAGCCAATTGTAAGAAAAATACCGAAATTTCCTGGGTGAATATTTATTTTCTCTTGAATGTTTGAGTCGGAAGAAGACAGGCGCCTTACCTTGGCCTCAAAGTAACGTCAAAAAATGTCGAATATCCAATATTGTGATAAAATCGAAATTTTGAGAAACAAGTTAAAAATTCCGGAAATTTTGATTTCCAAAAAATATACTGTTTTATCAGAAGATCGATCAGATTTCGAAAAAAATGCAAATTTTACTAAACAAGCTAAATTTACAGAATTAAAAAAAGTCAAAATTTTCAGAAAAGGTCGAATTTCGAAAAATGGCGAAATTTTGAGAAAAAAAAACGACGAACTTTTACAAAATTTGACAAAGTTCATGAATTTTGTGAATATGTGATAAATTTCAAAAGAAAAAGGCAATTTTTTTTAAAAAATATGAAATTTGCTAAAAAGGTCAAAATTTCAAAAGAATATTTCATGGAAAAGATAAATTTTGAAAAAGAAAAGATACAGTTTGAAAAAAGACCCCCAGTTAAATACATATAAATTTTCGGTTTGCTGTAAGATCCAGGGGGGTTAGGGCAAGCGCCCCACCCTGTCCTATCCTAGCTACGCCCATGGAAAGTTAACGTGTAACAATGCGTTATATTGAAATACAAATCTTGTCCCCTGAAACCAAAAAAAAATTAAAAAACAACAAATGTTGCTCTAACGCGTTTCGAAACACGTTAGAGCAACATTTGTTGTGTTTTTTTTAATCTTTCTTGGTTTCAGGGACAAGATTTGTATTTCAATTTTTAAAGATAACCAAGAACCAATCCGTTCCACCAAAAAAAAATGCGTTACATATTTTAAAGAAAAAATACATTTTGAGTTTTTCCTTTTGTCATTCATAAAATTTAAGTGAAAAATTAGTTTTTAGTATGTAACTGGCGGTTCAATGATTATACTTTATTAAATGTGTACTGTAGGTATGGCACAACGATCGAGAAGGAGAAACAACGCCTGTTGCATCACGCCAAGCTGACGGCCGTCCGCAAAGCGTGGCACAAAGAAAAAGAAGCTCTCAAGGCAGGATTCAGCGGTTCCATCGAATGGTCGGCGAGCGAAATCGACGAAATTTTAAAATCCGGCTACGTAACTAGCTACGAGGGCGATTACATTCACGACGTGCAAACGTATCCGGAGCTCGCGGAGGACCCCTATAACATCAGATTCGCGAAAAAACAGCCAGATTCGTCTAAGAAGCGAAGAAAAAAGCGGCAAGCTAGATGCCAGAACCGGTGGTGGTTCTCCTGGGGGGAATCCTGCTAGTGACTGACGATATATCGGACTTAATTCAATTAAACTCAAATCAGTGTGATGTACCAAGAATTAGGCCCGAGCGAACGGGCCGTTTTATACCAAAAAATACCAAAGTCTATTTGTGTATGTATTTCAAAGATGCCAAAGTGTATATTATTTATTTATGATATGTTAACTATATGTATGTGATTTACGATCGGGCGCACTTTGACCGCACAAATGTTTTTATATATACTTTTTTGAGATACGACTGATGCTTTTTGGGGCAAAATGCGCCCGGATCTTTGTACATATTTGCAAAAATTAATTATAGATTTACAATTCGAGATAAATGCATAGGAACAAGCGGTATTAACTCTAGAGCTTTAAAGGCTAGTTGGGTGAAAGGCAGAAGATGCAGTGAGGTCATAATACAACGTACGCAAAATCACAACTTCTTTGAAGGAATCTATGAACCAGATTCTTAAAGACAGATAATGAAAGGTTTTTTCTCTCAAAGATTATCTCTTTTTGACTTAATTATATCAACCGTAGGAAACACTATTACAAATTCATTTGGTTCTGATCTATGTTAAATTTGTATAGTTTTTAGTTTTATGTTAAATTTATTATATCTAATTTATTTTAACTTCAAGTTGTGAAGGGTATGTTGTAATGCTGTTCATAGGTTCCTTCCTTTGTAAAATAAAATGGGTGCAAACTAATTATGTAAATATAGTCCAGTTATTACCTTTTTACTAATTTCAATTTAAAAAGAACGAATTTATCTTAGATAGGCGAATAAATTAATTATTATATTGTATGTTGTGTTGCTTTACTTACTATTTAATAAAGTATCATTGTGACTGATCCATGTTAATAGTCGAGGAAAATCTGCTATATACCTTGCAGTTACAAAAAATACTTAAATTTTTATTTTATATAACGAATAAAATATCTATATTTTTACTCTGCCTGCCATAATGAATACATAAATTGAGAACGATTTGTGTGCTGTTTCCGTGGGATAATATTCTCAGACATACAACTGGTTTAGTGTTATATGTTGTCATTTTAATGTAAACTCGCTGGTATTTGTGTTCAACCCAAACTATCGGTATGTTGACTCATCAAACAGACTGCCCTGTGTTCCAAAATCGTTTATTTATTTGTACAGTAGCTTAATTTGTCTCATACGCTAAATTTATTTATATTTTTGACATTTTATCATAAGTATTATGAATGTTTTTAAAATAAAGAAATTGTTTTATAATTCCTTCTACATCTGTTACCTTCCCCCTTCTCCAGTGATACAGGCTAATCAAATTTTGCTTTTGACGGAAAACTGCCACATGATACTGAAGTCGTTCAAACTCCTTATAGCTATGATCTAAAATCTGTGTAAATTTTATGCAATAAAATAAAAAAAGGTAATTCATTACTAGAGATTTTTTTGGGCCAAAAATGTGATTTCAGCCCCAGCTCAGGCAAAATTTGGATGTTAATTTTCAGAAAAAAAATTCAAATTTTGGGACATACAGTAGGTGGCCAAATTATTAGAAACACTTGCAATTTTACGAACGTTCCGATATTATAAGCATTTGGAACACAAAGTAACTCATTTAATTATACTAAGTGATGTATAGTATGATACCCATACCTTAAATAATACATTTCCGTGCCTAAATGTAAATAAATTGCAAATTTGACACTTGTTGGACTTAATTTATTAAGCTTTTGATGACCATTAATTCACGGGTTAACTGGATTGTGCGCTGAAAACTAGTGTTTTAAAAAAGTTTTCAGTGATACATTTAGTTGTTTTAATTGACTTTAATTATTGCTTCATATTATCTGGCCAATTTAGAGTGTGTTTATAGAAAAGTGGATATAAGTTTATAATTTTTTTGGAGCAAATTTGGCCCAAGGGCATTTTTCAAAAAGAATCATTTTTTCAGAAGGGAAAGAAAAAATATATTCTCTGAATCAAATTTTCAGAAGTTTCCACCCTTTTAAAGAATACTGCCTACTCCCGAAGGAAAATATGGGCTTTAACGCAGGTTTCTGTTCCCACAGTTAATACAGGGGTCGGCAAACCGTGGCTCACGAGCCGCATATGCGGCTCTTTTAAAAGGCAATTGCGACCCTTTACATTCCCCTTCAAAAATAAATAAATAAAAGCTAGAGCTTACAGACACACAGAAAATGAGTACTCATTAAACAAGTGACCTACAGACGTCGATTTTCCAAAAATACTTTCCTAGGACTTTTTACGTTTTACTTAAATTTTGACAAAAAAGTTATGATTTCGAGAAGTACTTTTCCAAAATTTTGGATTGAATTTGGGGAGTGGAAATTTATAAAAAATATATTTCTCATTTACTTTTTTATTGTAAATTTTCTACAGCCTTGAAATTTCGTGAAAAAAAGTTGAATTATTTTTGTGATAAAAAAAATCTGAAATTTCCAGAAAAAGCCGTATTTTGAAAAAAGGAAGAGATTTCGAAAACTTTGAGAAAATGAAGAGACTTGGAAAAAATTGAGAAGAGGGAAGAGATTTCGAAAAAATTGAGAAAAACGAAGAAATTTCGAAAAAAATGGACTTATCTAAAGTTCTCAAAAATAGGTAAAATTTAAAAAAAAAAACGTCGAATTTCGACAAGAGATTGGTACCCAGAACAAATTAAACACCTAAAATTTTTAGACAAATTTGAATTTTTTGAAAAATTGTAAAATACTAAAAGGAGAAATTGTAAAAATGAACTGGAAGCTTAAAAAATTTTCGAACTTTCAAAGAATCGAAGTTTTTTCAGAGAAGAAGAAAAAAAATCATATTTTATTAGGGAAAAATTTCAAGGAAAAAATCAAAATTTTAAAAAACCCTTGAAATTTTGACAATAAATTTGCAATTTTCCAAAAAATTTAAATTTTGAGAAGAAATTTGAAATTTCGAGAACAAGACGATTAAAAAAAATTTTCTGATAAATTCCAATTTTGAGAAAACTTGTGCAATAATTTCGAAACAAAAGAGAATGTCGACAAAATTTCCAGGTTCGAGAAAAGTATTGAATTTTAATAAAAAGCCAAAATTTCCCAGAGAAATTCAAATTTTAAAAAATCGTTAAAATTTGAAAATAGAAGAATTTCGTTCGAAATAAAAGTTGAAATTTCCACAAAAAGCTTAATTTTGAAAAAAGAGATTTCAAAAAAAATTAATTCGTCAAAAGTTCTCAAAAAAAGCAAAATTTTTGAATAAAACGTCGAATTTCGACAATAGCGATTGAAACCCAGAACAAATTTAAAATCTAAAATTTTTAAAAATTAAACAACAAATCTTGTCCCCTGAAACCAAGAAAGATTAAAAAACGCAACAAAGGTTGCTCTCTAAAATTTTTAGACAAATTTAAATTTTGTGAAAATTGTAAAATTTGGAAAAGAGAAATTGTAAAAAATCGAAAGCTTAGAAGAAATCGTAGGACTTTTAAAAAGCCGAAGTTTTTCAGGGAAGAAGAAAATAAAAATTTCCATTTTTACAGAGAAAGTTAAATTTTGAGAATTTTGAAATTTCGAGAACAAGACGAATCAAAAAAAAACTCCAAATATTCAGATAAATTCGAATTTTGATAGTTTTGAGAAGTTTCATGATGTTGTTAATACTATGTTCAATGTAATGAGATTAAAATATAGATCAAAACTAATAAATCATTGAAAACATTTTTGAAATCCGTTAATAAATAACTGGGAAATAAATTATTGAAGTTTACATATTTTACCGCGACCTATGTGTGTGACGTCATTTAACCCGTCAGATCGTCGCATCACAAATCACTGAGTAAGAAGAAAAGCTCGTGGATTTTTCTAACTTTTGGATATGTTTTAGAGGACCGAAATCTAAGAAACACGTATTTTTTTATGGACTGAAAAACGGTTTTAAGGGTAGTTCTACCCCTTCGGATTAGGTCGAATGACGTTACACGCATATTCTTACAAGAGCAACTTCAAAGATCCATAACTTTTTCATTTCTAAAGATATTTAAATGATTTCTTCAGATATTTGTATTATTTTACTTAAATATTTATAATTAATCAATAAGAAAAAAATGGAAACTTCTCCATTGGTAAAATAATGTCGAAAGAAAAGGCAATGTTGATAAAACTTCCAGTTTCGAGAAAAATGTTGAACTTTAAAGAAAGGTCAAATTTTAAGAAAAATATGAAATCTCAAAATTTGATCAAACATTTTGAAAATTGAAGAAATTCGTCGAAGAAATTGCAGCTTGCATTAGCGATAAAATGTCTAATTTTAAGTCGAAATTTCGAAAAAAAACTGAATTTTGTGAAGCAAGTCCAAATTTGTAGAAAATAAATAAAAGTTTAAATGTTTAATAATAGTCAATATTTAGGCAAAATGGCTAAATTTTGAAAAAGGACGAATTTTAAAAAGAATATAGAAATTTCGAGAAAAGTGTTGAAGTGTTGGAGGTCGAAATCTTCCAGAGAAAGTCAAATTTTCAGAATAAGTCAAACATTTTGATAATATGTAGATAAGTTTCGTCAAAAAAATCGCAGTTTGCGGAAACCATAAGATGTCGAATTGTAAAAGTCGAAATTTCGAAAAAAAAAACCGAATGTTGCGTAACAAGTCCAAATTTGTAGAAAATAAATAAAATTTTAAAGGTTTAGTGAAAGTCAATTTTGGGGAAAATGTCGATATTTGGTAAAAGGACGAATTTTAAAAAGAGCGTAGAAAGTTCTAGAAAAAGCCGCAATTTAGAACAAAGTCGAAAAAATGTAATTTTGGAAAAAAATGAAATTTGAGAATAGATCTAAATTTTGAAAAAAGAAAACTTTGAAATAAAGGTCGAAATCTTCAAAAACTATTTTACTTAAGATCTCCAATTACGTCAAATTTTTACTCTTTTATTAAAAAATCGACAAAAGATGAATTTTTGAGAAATAAGTCAAATTTACCAGTAAGTCGAATTAGAAAAGGTAAACATTTTCACAAATTGTCGAGTTTTGAGAAGAAAGGAAGATTTGGGGTAAAATTCTAATTTTAGGAACAAAATAAATATTTAAAAAGAAGACTAATATAGGGAACAGTTAAAAAAGTCGAAATTGCGAAAAAAAAGGCAAATTTTAAAGTAACGTTCTAAATTTTAAGAAATAAAAGGTCTTTTGGGCTGAATATATTTTCATTTGACTACATGAGTCAGAGGGGCCTCTCTCTGTCCAATATTTTGTCTGATTTATCTGATTTAATTTTGAAATAAAATGTAAAATCAGAAATAAAAATGTGTGGCTCTTTGAAATTCACGAAACTAATATTTTTCTTGCGACTGGCTCTTTCAGTTTAAAAGTTTGCCGACTCCTGAGTTAACAGGGTCAAAGTAAAAAAAATGAACAATGAGAGTGGTCAAGTGAAACGTGTTGGTAATTAATAAAGCTCTAACAACACCACGAGGTGATCGAAAAATTGGAAATATTTGTTTGAAAAATCGAACAAAGAGCAGTAAAAGGCTAATAAAATTGGTCCAAAACTCAGGAATGAATTTCCCTGAGAACCGTTCGAAGGTTTGAAGACGTCGCAAGAGCCAGGTCCAGGAGGTCCATAGAAAAACTATGGACAACTCCAACAAATGTAGTATGCAAGTAAAATGCAATCTAGACTCCGGTATGCAGCCCTCTATGCGCTTAGAGGGATACATACTGTACTCTAGGTTGCATTCTATTTGCGTGTTTTTGTGGTAAAGAATATTTATTGTTAGTAATGCAGGTTTTTATCAAATAAATTTGCTAGTTTTGTTTTGTTTATTTGAAAAACGTATCACAAAATTTGTTGTTTTAAAAAATTTAATGAGTACATTCGTTTCCCAACACAACCCCACTTAAATTTAGCAAAATAAAAATAGTCAATCTCCCAAATAAATAAAATTGTTTTATCTACCTGTTGCGTTAACACAACAAAGTTTAAAACTGAGACATGGCTATTAAAGTAATAAAATCTTGGAAATTAAATGTTTTTGATTTTAAAATCAAAAATTTCAAAATTAGAGTTAAAATTTTAAATTTGAAGTAGAGATTTGGAAATTTTACTAGAAAATGGACTCGGATTTTTTTTAATAAATGAAGCTTTTTTCGAAATGTTTATTTTTTTACTCAAAATTTTGATTTTAATTCAAAAATCTTTAAAAATAAAAAGTCTTGGGTTTCAAAATGTAAATTCAAAATTTAAATTTAAAATAAAAGGTGAAATTTCGGAAGAAACTCAAAATTCTTAAAATGGAAATCAGAATTTTAGAAAATCTCGAAAAAGAGTCAGTTTTCGAAAAAGAGAGCCAAAATTTATAGAAAAATTTGAAACTGGAAAACATTGCAGAATTTATGAATTTGGAAACTTTTCTTTCATAAAATCTTTAATATGTAGTACCTAAGTAGTACCTACACCTACTTGTTTCGTTTTTTGCTCGAAACTTCCAACATTCTATAAAAATGTCAAGATTTCAAGAATGAACTAGGAATGTTGTTATTTTCTTAATAAATTTGTTTTCCTTTCGTGGTTTTCATTTTAACTAAAAAAAAAACGTATTCTAAAAAATTTAGTTTCTCACGCGATGTAAATACGTAATATAAGATAACAATTTCAAGTTTAAATTTGGAATACTAAGAAAATAGTCAAAATTTTAAAGGAAAACTAGAGCATTTTAAATTTTAAACAAGAAGAAAAGTGGAAATTTTGCTAAAAAAAATTATTTTGCTACACAATCTTTTTTTCATTTATCTGATGGGGTACTTGGAGAATTTTATACCGTATATTCATCTTTTTGACGACGCTTAACGGTAGAAAAAAAAATCGCTAGGCAGAAATTGAAGTATTCACTAAAGTAATAAGATAATTACACCCCAATGAATAACAGGATGTTTGTCGTTTTAAGTGCTTTTCCTTATCATGAAAAATGCAATTAGGATGGGCAAAGGGTGAGTAATGTCGAACCTGGGATAATTGCTCAAAGCTTTTGTCCCTGGGTCCATTACAGCCCGAATGTTTAGTAGACGTTTACCATCAATTGTCCTAATTGCGTTTCATTTTAATGGAACTGCAATTGAGATAGACAAAACCCGATAATTGCATTCCTTCTAGAATTCGTTGGGGTGGTAAATTGAATCTTAATGACAATCGCTTCCCAATAAAAGGCCTCGGTGGACAAACCACAGGCAGTCCCGTGTCAGACACAAAAGGCCTAGCCTTTCCCGACAGTTTTGCCTAGTGATTTTTTTGAACCGACGGTGAACAGCAGTGCTATAGACTTTCAGACTATAAAGCTATTACGATTTTTTTTACCAAATTTACGCGGTTCCGGTGTCAAATTGAAATTAGAAATGTTTTTTGTCTTCCCCCCCCTATTTTAAATATAAGCTACGGAGCTTTTCATTCTATAATGAAAGCTGGGCTTCCTTAGCTTCTATGGAGAACACGCCACTAGTTCCAGGACTCTTCTACAATTATTAAATAGTCGATTGAGCTTGTTAAAGAGTTCAAGGACTCTACGTCTACGATTATCAGTTTTCAATTAATACACAGATAAGAAAATGAGATATTGTCGAAACTTCGATACAACAATTACGTCTCCAACAGATAAGAAGACGCATCTACTCGACCTTAAATGCCCAAAAGTGCAACCTATCAAGGTGCTAGCCTTATCAACAGATTTGTTTATCATCCAAATAAAAGCGTTGGTTGAGTAAATCTATATTTACCCATTAACCACAGATTCAATACAAAACTATTTTTGTTAAAAACAAACATTTCTTAATTTGTGTGAGGACCCACACCCACAAAATTGGCGTCAGTGCAGCATTGAGGCACCAAGACAGTGGTATAGATTCAGCATCGCCAGACACCTTCTTGTAATTAGCACTAATTTATTCCACCATGTAAATATTTGACGTCTTATTTCGACATGCTTTATCATTAATAGCTTCTTGATTTATTACTTTACAAAACTTCCATTCAGCGTCTCATAAGTTAGGAATTAAACTGAGGTATTCCAGTAAATAATGTTTACTACTAAGGGATTAAACTATAGCTTTAATTAACAGTCTGATAAATTGAAACGTTCTCTTATTAAAAAAAAAACTTCCTTATGCATCTGAGGTGGTTCTTTTAAGAACAATTCAAGTGGACAGACACGCTGTAATAAAGACGAATTAATCAGCATTTTTTTCTCAACATTTTAAGGTTCAAGAACTCGTCTGCGGTTATCAAATATCAGCGAATCGGTACGTTTATGTTAATGAAAGCTAATACGTTCAAATGGATGCGACGAAGATACTTTGCATACATTATCGCGGAAGATGCTGCTATTAAAAAATAGCAACGCGTTACATCTTTATAAATATTCCGTTAAAAATCGCATATTTGTTATTCCGCTCGTATTTAAAAAAGAAATCATTGTTTAAAGGAACTTAACAAGTGAGTAAATAATCATCTAAGAATAAACGTTGGCTTGAATTAAGGACACAATACTTTAATCTCCTTTATCATCTCCAAGGAATAGATCTAAAACATTTTATATTAATCTAGGATGTGGAATTCTATAGTTGTTGATTTGTTGATGATGTGAATTAGCAAGATGGTGTTTAAGAAGAATTCTTTTAATAAGGGCACTGGATATCAGCTCCTGGCTGCAGTTGCAGGTAAGGGGCACCTTATTTACGTGAAATGATTTACATTATGAGATTATGACGCAATATTTATGCTTCGAACATCGTCGAGAAATTTTGAATCAAAATATTTGCAGAAACAGATTTTTAATTCGCTAAAATGTAAAACATGTTAGTTTATTATGTTAAACAGTATAAGTTCTAACAGATCAAAGTTGTTGCAGACGGAAAATATTAACAACTTGTAAAAAATTCTTTTGTTTAAACACCGTTTTCGCGGTTTTAGTAATTGCAGTTTCGACACATCATTTTCAAAGCTGTTGTAGACGTACGGGGTGACCCATTGTCTGCCCTTTTCCGAGATATTAGATATGTTGCAGTTTTACCTTTACTGCCCCTCATTTTAATCAAATGAAAGATTTCGGTGTGAAATTTTTTTAAGCTGCCTTAGTTTTGATTTGAAAATCTTCGCTTTTTGAGCATATATTGTACTTCCGTTATAATTTAGTATATCAAAACGGATCTTGATTGAGTTTTTTCATGTAAAATTCAGTGACTTAGCTTTCTAAGGAACAATTTGGTAGTTTAACCAAAGATATAATTTTTAAATGAAATAACCTACATATGATTTGGATATTGATGAAGTAAAATTTAAACTTTTCAAAAATGAACAGTTGTTATTTTGCAAAACAATAATTTCGACTTAAAAACTCGAAATTTTAAGTTTTTCAGGAATTTTTATTTTTTTTAGAAAGTGTTCTACTGGTGCTCGTTGGTTATTATAAATTTCAATTCCATTTTAACTACTTTCTTATAATTCGAATACTTAAAATTTTTACTTCTTAAAATGTCTATTGTTGATAAGAAAAAAATTTCTAAGTAAATTTCGAGTTATTTATCAAAATTTTGATATAAATAAACATTTTGTTATACAAATTAATTTTTCTTTCATTTTAAATCTCCAAGAACCAACTGTTTCTTGAAAGTTCAAGAAACAAGTTTTTGTATAAATTATAGGTTATTTTTCGAAACGTTAATTATCTTCTCAAAATGAAGTTTTTACATTTTCAATTTCCACCTTTGCCTAAAAATTTGATTCGAAACTACATCGTGGGACTTTTTCTAAAAACAGTTTACATTATTTTCAAAATTTCCACCTTAACTTTGATGTTTTCTTAAAATTTTGATATTCAACTGAAAATTAATTTTATAAGTTCTGAATGTTATCCCCTTTAGAATTTTACCCAAAATTTCAAGTTTACAACTTTTTGCAGAATAGAACCCACGCCAAAAAAACAGTTATTGAGAAATCGATAGTTAAAGTTTGACGCTATTTTATAAGTTATGATATTGACCAATAACATATTTTGACTTAAAATATGTACAAAGAATGTATTTCTTAACACTTTATCAAAAATAACCTATCTGTTGAAATTTTACGTTTTTGTGGGTCGATTCCTTCTTGAAAAGTAAAACGTCGCACATTATTGGATGAAACGAAGTCAATTACGAGGATAAAGTCAACATTTCTCAAAACATAATGAAAAGTCATTTTTCAGAAAAGGATGAATACAAAGACAAATTGGAGCATTTGGAAAACGACGAATTCTGAAATTTTCTCTCAAAATGGAAAATTTTGAGAATAAGTTCGAAAAAGATAAATTTTAATAAAACAGTCAACATTTTTAGAAATATTAATATTGAATATATCAAAATTTACGATAAATATCCAAACTTTGAGAAATTTTTTTTTAAAAAACCCAACTTAAAGAATCCAGTCAAAATTTCTCCAAATTCAGATTCTAAATGGTAGACATTTACAGAAAAAACCAATGTTTAAAAAAGGCGAAATCTCAAAAAAAAACGATCAAAATTTTTAGAAAAACTTCGAAATCGAGAAAAAATTCGAAATTTTCCAAAGAAAGTAAATTTTAAGAAAAAGGAATCCAAGTCGGACCGTAAAGGAAATATATTTTAAAAAATAGTCGAAATCCCCAGAAGAAAGCGAGAAAAAAGAAAAAAAGAGAAAAAAAGTGCAATTTGTGCACAGATATCCAAAAAATCGATTTTTTTGAATAAAAAACTAGAAAAAGGCAAATTTTGAAAAAATATAATTAAAATTCTGAAAAAAAAGACGAATTCCGGGGAAAATACGAAATTTTGAGATAAAATAATCGATATTTGGAGTTAAAGGTAAAATTTTAAGAAATGGCCAAATTTTGAGAATACTCATCATAAAAAAAATATTCTCTTAAATCAGTCTAACTTTTGAAATCAATCTGCATTTCAAGAAAGACGAATTTTAAGGAATAAGCTGAGATATTCGAATAAATGGAGGAAAAAAATTGAAATTTCAAAAAATAAAAACGAATTTTAGAAAGAAGTAAAATTTTGAAAAAAATCAAAGTTTCAAAATAAAAGATCGAAATTTTGTCAACGAAATCAAATTTTTGAGGACAAATTTTGCAAAAATTCGAAATGTCTCTGTCAAATTTTCTCAAAATTTCGAAAACTGGGTAACTTTTGTCGATATTTCGAAAACAGGGTACATTTTAAAAAAGTCTGACTTTGCTGGCTGATAATTTATTTTCTTTTGAATCTTGAAGCCAGAGGGAAATGATTACTTCTGTCCAGTATTTAGATGGTTGTCAACATTTTGAGAAGCAAGTTGGGATTTCCAGGAAGTTGAATTAAAAAAAAACCATTGAAATTTCCAAAATAAAATTCTTTGGATTTTTGCCCTTATACAAAAACTGAATTGTTTCAAAAAATAGTTTTCAAGATAACATTTCAATATTGTGAAAACAAATTTGAAAGTACAAAAAAAAGATAATTTTTGTGAAAAAAGACGAATTCTCAGAAAAAAGTCGATATTTAGAGAATATATTGAAATTTCAAATAAGAACGAAATTTAAAGAAAAAATGGAAAATTCTGAAAAAGGTCCCTTTAGGAATCTAAATTTTCTATTGATTGGTAGAACCAAGGGGGGAAAGGTACCGTGCCCTGTCTTAGTCTAGCTGCACCTAGTTTAGCTACACCTAGTCTAGCTACACCTATGAAAACTAATATATTATTAACTATTTGTTTTGCAAAAAGGAACCCAAGCACTTAGGTCACTTTTGCAAGCTTTTTACTTATCCAACTCATTCAGCTGGACGATTTTTTGGTTAATAGATGTTGCTGGGTTCGAACATGGTCCTTTTTACAGCAAAGAATATGATTTCTTCTGAAGTATGTGTTTAAAGTCTAATGTTTTAGAATTTGTGGCTTGTTTCCTACAAAAAGCACATATTAACAAACTTTTCAAAAAGAAATTGGCGAAAGATCGCAATCTTCCAAAACGCTACTTTAAAAGCTGATTTCTTCTAAAATTACCTAAAATATATTTAATTTCATGGCGAAAACTCAAAACTTTAATTGTGTAAAATTTTACGGTGAAAATTTTGTAAAGTACCAAAACTTTTGAAGAAAAAAAAACAGAAATTTTGAAATTGTAGGTTGTAAATACTTAAAAAGAGAAAACTGTTGATAACATCTAGTTCACAATTGACAGAAGTGATTGATATCACCCAATGTCAAGCATATTCCTTATAATATTAATAGTAACGAAAATGTGCAATATTATTGCAGAAAAGCGATAAGATAAATTGTTTAATTCTGAACTAAATGTTAAATTTGTAAAGCTACAAATATTTGAATTGAAGATTCTGCAGAACTTTTTTTACTTTTTTTTACTACATTTACAAGAAATGAAATACAAATCTTGTTCCCTAAAACCAAGAAAGCTTAAAAAACACAACAAAGGTTGATCTAACGCATTTCGATAGCCAAGCTATCATCTTCAGAGAGATACTGCTCTCTACTACTGCTCTCTGAAGATGATAGCTTGGCAATCGAAACGCGTTAAAGCAACCCTTGTTGTGTTTTTTAATCTTTCTTGGTTTCAGGGGACAAGATTTGTATTTTAATTTTTAAAGATAACCAAGGACCAGTCCGTTCCACCAAAAAAAGACTGCATTTACATAAAATCCTATTACTGTGGGTCACAGGTTAAAATACAATTTATTTGCAGGCACAATAAATGTTGTCTCTGATGGCATGCAATACGGTTGGACCGCCCCAATAGTTCCAATACTTAAATCCCCAGAATCCCCCGTCAAAATTGATGACACCGACGTAGTATGGTTAGAGATGGTATACATGTTAGGAGGTCTGGTAGGCCTCCCGATAACCGCCTATCTAGTGGACAGAATAGGAAGGAAAAAGTCAGCTCTAGCAGCCTCATTTTCAAGCCTCGTCGGTTGGGTTCTCATAGGAATGGCGAACCGAATAGAATTTCTCCTGGTGGGCCGCTTTATCACAGGAATAGCCTCTGATATGGCATTTAATGCTTCACCAATGTATATAGCAGAAATTGCCCATCAAAGCATCCGTGGCTTCCTCTCTTCTATCATCTACTTGATGATGCTGGTGGGAATCGTGGTGATATACTCCATCGGACCATTCTTCCCTATTTACGTATCAGCTGCTGTGGGAATCGTACTCCTGACGATACAATTGATAACATTCTCGTTTATGCCCGAGTCGCCCTACTACTTGATCTTCGTTGGTAAAACTGAGACAGCCAGGGAGTCGTTGATCAAATTCAGAGGATCGGATGACGTGGACGACGAGCTTAAAGAGATAATAGCAGCCGTAGAGAGGCAAAAGTCGGAAAAAGGCCGTTTTAAGGACTTATTTACTGTGAAGAACAACAGGAGAGCCCTAACAATAATGACGGTTCTAAACGCCACCCAACACTTTGTCGGGATAACCGTCATACTGATGAACTTACACGAGATCTTGGAAGCCGCCGGCTCTATCTACATGACCCCTATCAACGCCGCCATCGTATTTTCAACCCTCATGCTGATTTCTGCCAGTTGTTCAACTTTAATCGTCGACAGATATGGCAGGAAGATTTTATTGCTAGTATCTAGCGTCTGCACTGGGCTATCAGTGTTTTCTTTAGCTGTTTATTTCACGCTTAAAGACTTAGAGTACGATGTAGCCAACATAAGTTGGATTCCTATTGTTTCTGTGATGATCTTCGCCGTGGTCTTCAAATTGGGCCTCGGACTTATTCCGATTGTGATGACGGCCGAATTATTCTCGGCCAAAGTTAAGGGCAAAGGGATGGCGTCATCTGATTTCGTCTATGACGTTTGCTCGACCCTATCGATCTACGTTTATCAGGTTTTGGCGACCAACGTGACGATAGCCGTTCCTTTTTACATATTCGCCGCCTGTTCATTCCTTTGCACATTCTTCATCGCCTACAAGATTCCCGAAACCAAAGGAAAAACCTTGGAAGAGATCCAAATGATTCTGAAAATGTAGTCCAAATAGGTTGGTTGCCTTTGAACTACCTCTATTGGGGAAATCAATTTTCCACCAAGAGTCTGTTAGAAGAAGCACATTCTAATGAAAATACCTTATTGATTGTTAGAACACGTCATGTGATACTATATTTATTTAATAAATTGAATAAAAAATCAGACTCCTAATTAATTAGGAACTATAGCCCAATCGGCAAGGAAATCGCTATAGAGGTGAAAAATACAAACTAATCCAACAGCGATTTTATTATTGCAATATATTAGTAGGTCAATTTTGAGCATATGTTCAAGTTGACGCGGCGCAGGGGGCTGTGTGTCAGCCGCCATTTTAATAAACGCGTTTCAGTAAATATCTCGAGAGTGGTTGGTTCTATAAAGAAAATACAAGAAAATATATTTATAGAAAAATATATAGTTTAACTTTTTTATTAAACATATTTTTCTATAAAATAAATATTTTATGAGTTATTCTAATAAAACGTTTTTACTTTTCAGTTTTTTCTTAATAGTTTCAAAACGATTAGCACTTGTTAGTAACAGTTATAATCAAAGGTATAGAGCATATAATTCTCTACAAATTTTGTTTATTATTTATTTTTCTAAAGTTAATAGTTTGTGAGTTATAACGCCATGAAAATCGAGCGGTCTTGATAAATATTAACTTGAATTTCGCCACCACCTATATAACACATTAAAGAACTACTTTAGAAATCGAATGTGTATTTGTGCCAAAGGTGCTTTTAACCACCAAAGGCTAATTTGATGAGACAATATAAAATTGACAATATAAAATAAAATGTGGAAAAATTTTCGTCACATTAATTTAATCTAGAATGAAATAGTAGAAGATGTAGACAGTAACTTTGAGGAGTAATAGATATAAGTGAACCTGGACCATCAAAAAAATCTTAAAATAGTTTTTCATTTTGCATTTTTACTGTAGACTAGACTTTCTGGAAATACCACGTTAAAAAAAACGCGCCGCGAACTTTACCTCTAAGGTGGTGGGGAAATAAGTTCAAATTGCTCACTACCTATACATTGTCATTGCTCTAAAACTATGACACTACAAATTTAAGAAAAACATAATTAAAAAAAATGTAGATTTTCTAATGCTCTTACAATTTTGATAGTTACTGTTATGAATTATTCTTGTAAGCCGCTTACTAGTTTTACTAAACAAAAACTAAAAAATGAACACTTCAACGCTGTTACTCTTTTTAGAGTAACAAAATAAACATTTTTATGTTTATAGGTTCCTTGTAGTTTCTTCGTAGAACCAATTATTTTCGAAATATTTACAAAAACACATTTATCAAAATAATGGCTAACGCACGACCACTTGGCGTCATAGATAGGATTCGCCCACTAATAGGTTATATTCAAAAAATTACTGTTGAATTAACTTCAACTAAATTTTTCCCACTGCGTAACTGTGAGAAAAAAAAATGGAAAAAGTCATATTTATGTAAAAATAAGTAGTGTGATATTTTTATTGGAAGAGATTTCTTAGACACATATTTTAAAATTATTATGCCAAAAAATTGTCACTCTAGTTTTTTCTTAATCTACTTCCATATGCAGTATAGTTGTACGGTATAAAAGTATCTATCAATTTTATAAAAACATTTTTTAAAAGAACATAGTCTATAAAAGCTATAATAACAAAAGATCTAAAATTATACCTATTCTTCACTTGTCCAGTAAATATTGGAGCAATGAGAAACTCCAATTAAAATAAAATCTGCTGTCGATAAGTCAGCATTTATTGCGCATACAATTTGATAAAACGCCGTTTTCTTGATTAACTCAGATACTTATTTTATTATAGCTCTTAAATTATAAACTTTAGAAAAAACCGTTTTTTACAAAATGTGTAAAGTTTTTGATTCTCTACAACTTTGATAATAATTATTATCAATGTAGTGTTATTTGTTTACGAATTATCAAGCAAAAACTAAAAAGAGAAAACAATTCAACGTAGTAACTTTTAAAATATTTATCCTATACAAAAATATTATCAATAAAAAAGATAAGTCATATATTTTTCTACAAATATGATCTCTTGTACTTTTTTAATAGGACCAACCATTATCGAGATAATTACATAAACGCGTTTATCAAAATGGCGGCTAATGTACAGCCCCCCGCACCGCGCCAACTTGAATTTATTTTCAAAATTAACCAACTAATTGATTGGAATCATAAAATCGCTGTTGGATTATGTTGTACAAAAAAAAGCCCGACTGGGCTACTAAGCAAAATTTCGGTTTCAGACCACACTCGATATTTAGAGGTAAATGGCAAGTTTTGACCTTTTTAAAATTTATAGTGTTTCTCGAATGTTTTAACTGTGATCGACTTTTTGAAAAAATTGGTTTTTGCCATTATTTAGATCTTTTTTTCCAAAATATTGACTATTTTTGAAATTTTTTCGAGATTCCAATTTTTAGGGGAAGTTTCCACTTTTTTGAAATATTGACTTAAAAATTTAGACTTTTGTGAAAATTTGGATTTTTTCGAAATTTCGAACTTTTCGAAATTTCAACTTTTTCTCATAATTTTCACTTTTATGTTTGCTTTTATTATTACTTTTTTAAACAATTGACACTTAAAAATTTGGATTTCTCAGAATTGTGACGTTTTTTCAAAATTTCAACTTTTTCTGGAAATTTTGAATTCCTTTAAAAAATTTGAATTTTTAAAAATGTGGACTCATTTTAAAATTTTGAAATTTTTGAAAATTTCGACTCCTTTTGAAATCTCAATTTTTTTTAAAAATTGCGGCTTTTTGATAATTTGGACGTTATTTAAAAATTTGGATTTTCCCTAAAAATAAAATTGCATTTTCTTCAAATTTAGATTTTGTTTAAATGTTAAAAGTTTCAAAGAAAATCTCAGGAAAAAAGAATATTCTTGCCCAAGTTCCATTTTAATTTTTACATTTACATTTTTAATTTTTTTCCAACATTTCCACCATTTTCTGGGAAATTCTGAATTTAAGTCGGTATTTCGACTAATTGAAACATGACAAAAAGAAATATTACTTTTTGATTGCTAATGCATTTATAAAGGAATTAGTTGAGTGTAAAATTGTAACTAATCCTTTGAAATGGTGTCCGGTCAACTTCCCCATTTATAAAAATCAAGACACGCCACTAAAGAAATCCACAATATGAGAGTCAAAAACATCAAAGTCCGGGCCTGCATATAATTATTCAAATTTCGTATTGACATTTCTGACGGTAACACATGCCTAAACTACATTTAACCTACCAGACGAAATCAGAAATTTATTACCTACGTGTTTAATAAGCTACATATAATCTTACTTGTTGACAAATAAAAGTTTTTTCATGATTACAATAATCAGTTAACATACAAAGAGTAGAAATTGCTCTTATACAACGGTAATAAAAATTTTGCACAGTCCGACATCTATTTAAATTAGCGAGAACTGTTTTTATTTATAAACATTGCCCTCTCTATGTGTAAACAGAATCCACCTATTTAATTTGTAGTGACATCTGGGGTTATCTTTCTGCACTCTTGCCGAAAATGATGTAGTTTGCTTTAGCTACCATGTGAAGCAAAAGTGCAGCAACCAATCAGCGTCGAGCATTTTCCTACCTACGTCGTATTCGTGTAGGTCAGGCAGATGACACACCGCAGCAATATTTACATTTCATCGTTTGGTGCGGAAGTTAGACCGTTACCGACAATTGTCCAGAACTCATCGAAGTGTTAACGTGCGTTACTCAAACAACGAAACAGTCGAATGTGATACTGAACAATACAAAAATTCTCCGTTAAAATAATTTTTCGCGTCGCTGATTTTTAGTGCATCGAAAAATCGAATTAACCATGGCCTTCATGATGCCAGTCGTAAAAAACGATTGGGACATATACAAATCCAACCGGTCCAGAAGAGTGTCGGAATGTTCGAATCCGGGCACATGTCGTTCCAGAAAAGTGTCCGAATGCAAATCGGAAGGCCCCAGTCTGTCTACGTCGCCGGGATCAGACTTCGTGACCTCTCCGACTCACAACCGCAGCGTGCCGGCCAACATGTCATCGAAACAATACTCGAGGACCAATTCCAGGACGTCCGACGGCAGCTTGCAGAGCCCCATCAAAAGCACCTCGTCGTCGCCCCCGAAAGACTCTTCTGAAATGAATCTTAACAAGTTCCACAATAGGTTGTTGGATAAGCTGAAGAAGTCACTGAAGAGCGGCAAAGATAGTGAATGTGAGAGAACCAGCTCCTGAGAAGACTGGATTCTAGAGAGAAGTCTCCGCCTCCTAGAATTTTAAGGTTAAAACTACGTATGTTCAGGTATTGTAATTTGGCCTGTGATATGTAGTCGTTTTAATTCATAGCTTTATTATTGTTTTGATAATTATAAACCAGCTACTTAATTAGTGAGTTGTTCCAAATACAATATTCTTTCTAATTTTTAATTAAATGTAATTGGGAGTTGCAACAGTTGTGTAGTCGAAATGTAGCAATAGTTCTTTTAAACTATTGCAGCTTTTGACAGGTTTTGCTGACCTTGGAGGCTTTAAAATTTATACAAAGTTCGACTATCTTATTTGGACAATTCACTACAGTATTATTGCTTCAAGTTGAAGGTAATTATATTATATTAAAAAAATGAGAAGACTGTCAGGAGGATGTGAGCAATTTTAGTAAAACGTTAAGTCTTTATAGAATATTGCTTGTTATATCAATATAATGTAGTTTAATCTGGGGGTTTTAGTGTGCCTAAAATTAATATGATACACCATACAAAACGTCAAAATGGGCTCTACCCAGTTACCATTTTGGTCGAGGTGTTATTTCAGTTTGAGGCGAAAATATTTTTTAACTTTTGATATTTGTTTATAATCATTGAATTTATGATTGTTAGTCGCGGGATTATACTCTATGGTTGACTGATGTCACTTTTTGAAGAAATTGTTCTCCGAAATTTCAATAAAAAATGATTATAATTAAAGTTAAGATCTTAGTAGACTATCTAGTCGTCATTAGTGTAAAAATATTTCGGTTGAATTATTTTTACTGATTTAATGAAATGGATATTGTAGCGATTTGACCACCTACGATGGAACATCGAAATACGCTTAAGGTCATAGATTTCGCGTTATGACGCAAGTTAATGACATTTTTAAAATTTCCTTGGTTGAGAACAATGCCTTGAATTGAATTTCGACCTGAAATTAGCTTGACCATCATTGTTATTGGGTATGGCTTTTCAAAATATGTTGAAAAAAGTAATAATTATTCTAAAATAGCCTAGAAGTATGTGTTCTGATATTGAAGTTGTTAAATTTGGGGTATTTGTCAAACCCTGGTACAAAAGCTCATAAACCTAACAACTTTTTACACCAGACTGTCTAGTGTTTTCCCACGATTTATGTATTATTTCGACTTGTAGAGCAACGGGATCAATAGGACTCCGTTCTTATGATATTTAAAATTTAAGACCAAAATTGTAAAATTCTTGACACTAAAATCACTGCCTCCACATCATTGGAACATTCCTCTATTCTAATACAATAAAATATTTTTGTCGAAATAATAAATTTATATTATACATAAGTATAAATTAGAATACGTTAAAAACTTAGGCAGAATTTTAATTTTGCCATATATTATTGCTATTATCCTATGTATGTTTTAAAACTTTTAAATAAATGCCGAAGGCGTGAAATTATTTATACGCTTGTTTTATTTCTGTAGCTGATAGGTCCCCGTATTTCAAGACGCCTTATAAACATAATCTGCCCGATCCAGCTGTGTGTAATTTATTATTAGAATGGAAATTTACCAGACGTTCATGCATTCTTTCCTCTTAAGTAATAATGATAGACGTGACTGCAATGCCTGCAAGTGTTTTCATTAGATATTTATTTGCCGGGAAAATCGTCCGCCTTCAGTTGATTATTATGACAAAGTATCGACTAGGGTTGTTATAGAGCTCCGTAACCGTAATAAAAAATTTTAAAAAAATATCCGAATCCCTAACCGAAAGCGATATAACTGTTTCGGATAAGTTCGGATATTTGAAATAATTTTCATAATTTCAGACGACGACCTATTTTTGGTCAATTAAAATTATGAGACAAACTATGTCACGTGACCTCTCTCACTATTACAACGACCACTACTTTCCTTAACGTGTTAAATGAATTGTTTTTTTTTTAATTTCGAAATTTTTCCCAAATTTCGATTTTTAGGATTTTTTATTTCAAACTCGTTGCGGAATAAAAGAACTAGGTTTTAACAATGGCCAAGAATTCTGATGATAAATTAGAAGAAAGTTGTCTAAAACAAAGAGAAAAAAAATTGGGTTGTGTTAGTCGTCGATGTTTGTCAGCAACATTAAAAAGTCGGTCAAATGACGATTAGTATGTGCTAGAAACTACAATATTTATTCCAAAGCTTTCAATCGAGCAATCGACTCCTCAGTCGCTACAGTTATTCGATTTCTCTTGCGAAAATGTCTTGCTACACTCATCATCATACCAGTTTATTTGAAAACGCTAGAATTTAAATATTTCTACAATTTTAGGTTGGAATATCGATTATCTACTTCTTTAAAGTTAACTACGTATAGCTTTAACGTTTAAAGCAATTATTTTGTTTAATTCCTATTTTTTGCAAATATCGCAACGATAAAGTTTGTCATAATGATCATAATTATTTTAGTGATTATAAAACTACATAATTATTTTTAATAAATGTGCAATTTTTGATAATATTTTGCGCCTGATTAAAGTGTTCTATTCCGGCATGGTGATGCCAAGAAAAGTAGGTCAATACAAATGGTTGCAATATTTCTAGTAGCTGTTTGTATTTTATATTTTACTAGCTGATAGCCTTCGTCTGAGTGAAAGGAGAAAAACGATCCTTCGGTCCACATTTTTAAAAATTTCAAATTTTTTTGAAGAACTCAATTTTTATTGTTCGACCAATTTTGAAAATTTCGACTCTTCAAAATATCGACTTTTCGTGCGAGTAACAGAATTTCAAATTGTTCCAGAAATTTTGTTTTCCAACTTTTCGTAAATTTCCTTCTCAAAATTTTAATTTTTTTAATATCTTGACTCTTGAAGTTTTGAATTTTTTTATGCAATTTTGACTTCTTTTAAATTTTTGAAACTATTTTTGAAAATTTTCCCAAAATTCTCATCTCGAAATTTCAATCTTTTTGCAAATTTGGCAATTTTTTAAATTCAATTATTGAAAACATTTCAACTTATTACAAGTCTAAATTTTCTTGAAAGTTTCGATCTTTGAAAAACATGACTTACTTAAAATGTTTAATTTTTAGAATTTGACTTTTCCAAATTTCGGCTTTTTCTTCAAATTTTGACTTTCTGAAAACGACGTTTTGAAAAATCTGACTTTTGTTGAAAATTTTGACCTTTTTTTCTTTTTCTTTTTTATGTTTTTACCATTTAGACTTTATATATTAAAAATTTCGATTTTGAAATTTTCCATCTTTTTTAATTTTCACTTTTTCTAAATTTTAACTTCTTTTGTAAATTTCGACCCTTTCACAATGTTGCCCTTTTTTAAAATTTTGATATATTTTTGAATTTTTTTTAAATGTTGACAAACAATTTTTTACTTTTTCTCAAAATTTCAAAAATTTTCCCAAAATTCTCTTTCCGAAATTTCAATCTTTTTGCAAAATTGAGAGTTTTTTAAATTCCATTTTTGAAAACATTTAAAGTCTTATTAAAAATTGGAATTTTTTTAAAAGTTTCGATCTATAAAAATCATGATTTACTTAAAGTGTCTAATTTTTAAAATTCGACTCTTCAAAATTTCGGCTTTTTCTGAAAATTTTGACTTTCTGAAAATAACAATAAAATCTGACTTCGATTTCTATTGAAAATTTTGACATTTTTACCATTTCGACTTTATATTTTAAATACAGTAAAACCCCGCTTAACGTGGGGGTTACGTTTCAACCAAGTAGAGCGTTATAGGAAATAGCGTTTAACGAGGTCATCTCTTCATGTACTTAATGGGGTTAGGGGAAAAAGGGTGTAAAAAGCAAGTCATCATTCATGTTTGGATCATTCGGATTCTTCTACATTTCCAATTTTCCGCTTTCTCATCAAGAAGGTGCCTAATGTCATTTGTATTTTTATAGAGTGCCCTATAAGAAGTTGTGAACATGTGGGAAAGGCATCCATGACACCTTGTCTTGCCTTTGAACTCCTATCAAAATCCGCTTCATTTTCAATAAATTGGTTTATAATTTCTATTATAGTGGCTAACATGGTTTTTAGAAATGCTGTTTAAAATTTTGTTTCTTCTTCAGAATCACTATTTTCAATATTTTTGTGTTGTTCTTGATCCACTATTTCCTTGAGCTCATCATCAACATTTCTTTGAGATCTTCCACATTTCTAAACCTGTTTGTTTCGCTAAATCGACTATTTCGTTCATATCAACAGAGTTTCTAGTGTCACCGTCCTCGTTTAGATTTTGCCAAATATTTTTACACACTCCGTTCAAACCTTTTTTCGTAACCTCATTAAAAAAATTATATATGTATATTGTATGTACTTTAAATTTAGGAAAAGCCCAGTGGTGCCTACAATTTTCAGGTAATCTCATTATTCCAATAAAAAAGGGTTAAACCGTAACAACGCTAAACGGAGCAGCGTTAAGCGGAGTCTTACTGAAGTTCAAGTTTTAAATTTTTGATTATGTGGACATATTGTTGTTTTTAAGCTATACATTGTTTCAAAATGTTCGCTTTCTTTGAAATCTTCACCTTTGTTCAAACTTTTGATAATTTCTGGAAGTTGACTTTTTTGATAATTTCGACTTTTCAAAAATGTCGACTTTCCTGGAAGTTTCAACTTTCATGTAGTGAACTGAACTTTTATTTGAAAAAATCGACTTTTTTAATTTTGTCAATTATTTAAAGTTTTTTTCAAAATTTCGATTTTTTAAATTTTTCGGACATTTTCTCAAAATTTTTGAAAATTTCGACTTTCTTCAAAATGTCGATTTTCTCATTCATTTCATCATCAAAATTTCGACTTTTTCTCAAAGTTATGACTTTTTTTCTCAATTTAAACTCTGTCAAATATCTACATATTTTAAAAATTTCGAGTTTCTTGTGAAAACTTCGACATTATTTCAACATTTTTGTAACTTCAATTTTTTGAAAAATTTACTTATTTCTGAAAATTTTAAATTTCGAAAAATAATATCATTTTTTTGTTTGAATTCAGACTTTTTCTCGAAACTTGGAATTTAGTCTCTAAATTGTGAGGTCGAAATTTTCATCTGCTTCTCGAAACTTTAGGAAATATTCGGAGCTTAGAAAAAAAGCTTAATATCGGTAAATTAAAAAATTTCATGATTTGCTCCACATTTTTTAGAAAAAACCTTACTACAGTTTTTGATTTTAAGCCGAAAGTTTTGACTCTAAAGTCGAAATTTCGAGAAGAAACTTTAAAGGGTCTAATAAAATTCCATTCTTTAAGATTTTGATTTATTTTTGAATTTTTTAAAAATATTGACACAAAATTTTTGATTTTTTCTCAAAATTTTGACTATTTTCAAAATTTTTATTTTTTATAAATCTGGTTGTGTTAAAATATTGTTTTTTTAAAAAGCTCTACATTGTTTTAAAATATCCGCTTTCTTTGAAATCCTCACCTTTGTTCAAACTTTTGACAATCTCTGGAAGTATTGACTTTTTAGAAAATTTCGCTTTTCACAAATGTCGATTTTTCCTGGAGATTCCAACTTTCATGTAGTGAACTGAACTTTCATTTGAAAAAAATCGATTTTTTTAAAATTTTGTCAATTACTGAAGAACAATTTTCGAACATTTTTTCAGAATGTTCACTCTTTTGTGAATATTTCGACCTTTCATCATTAATTTTGACTTTTTATCAAAATTATGATTGTTTTCTGAATTTGAACTCTATGAAATATCCACCATTTTAGTAAGAACTTTAATATTATTACACATTTTTTTAAATGCCGACCTTTTACTCGAAACTTCAAATGTTTGTAATTTCCACTTTTTGAAAAATTTAATTATTCCTGAAAGTTTTAAATTTCGAAAAATAATCTCATTTTTTTGTTGGAATTTTAAATTTTTTCTCGAAACTTAAAATTTAGTCTCTAAATTGTGAATCGAAATTTTCATCCGCTTCTCGAAACTATAGGAAATATTCGGAGCTTGGAAAAAATGCTTAATTTCGGTAAATTAAAAATTTCACGACTTACTCGAAATTCTTTAGAAAAACTTGAAACTTCGAAAAAAATGACTAAAATTTTTGATTTTGAGTATAAAATCGAAATTGCGAGAAGAAACTTTAAACGGTCTAATAAATTGCCCTTCTTTAAGATTTTGATTTAATTTCGAACTTTTTTTTGGAAATGTTGACACAAAATCTTTAATTTTTTCTCAAAATTTCTACTATTTTATAATTCTGCTTATGTTGAAATATTATTTTTCTAAAAACTTCTATATTTTTTCAAAATATCCACTTTTTTTTTAATCTCCATCTTTGCTCATACTTTTGAAAATTTCGACTGGAAGTTTCAACTTTCATGTAGTGAACTGGACTTTTATTTCAAAAATCAACCTTTTTTAAAATCTTCAATTCTTTGAAATATTGATTTTTGTTTCGAAATTTCAATTTTTTTAAATGTTCGAACTTTCAGAATTTTCACTATTTTGAAAATTTCGACCTTTTATCATCAAGATTTCGACTTATTCTCGAAGTTGAAACTTTTTTTTTGAAATTTGAAGTCTAATAAAATATCTACCTTTTTTCAAAATGTCGACTTTTTTTGTGAAAACTTCGACATTATTTCAAGATGGTTTTGAAAATGCTGACTTTTTGCTCGAAACTTCGAATTTCTGTAACTTCGACTTTTTGAAAAATTTACCCATGTATTTCTGAAAATTTTAAATTTTGAAAAATCTTATTTTTTTTGTCGGAATTTTGACTTTTTTTTCTCGAAACTTGGAATTTAGTCTTTACATTGTTAAGTCGAAATTTTTATCTACTTCTTTTAACTTCTGGAGATATTTGGAGTTTGAAAAAAATGTTTAATTTCAGTAAATTAAAAATTCCATAATTTACTCGAAATTTTTTAGAAAAAACTCAAAATTTCGAAAAAAGATACTAACATTTTTTATTTTGAGCCCGAAACTTTTGACTGTAAAGATTAAATTTCGAGAAGAAACTTTAAACAATCTAATAAAATGCTCTTCTTTAAGATTTTCCTATATTTTCGAATTTTTTGAAAATGTTGACACAAAATTTGTAATTTTTTTCTCAAAATTTCTACTATTTTTGAATTTTTTGATTTTTTTATAAACCTGATTATGCTCCAATATTATTTTTTTAAAAACTTCTATCCTTTTTCTAAATATTCACTTTTTTTATCTCCATCTTTGCTCATACTTATGACAATTTCTGGAAGTTTTGACTTTTTTGAAAATTTCGACTGAAAGTTTCAACTTTTATGCAATGAACTGGACTTTCATTTAAAAAATCGACTTTTTTAAATCTTCAATTCTTTGAAAAATTGATCTTTCTTCAAAATTTTGATTTTTTAAAATTGTCGAACCATTTTTCAGAATTTGCATTCTTTTTTGAAAATTTCGACTTTTCATCAACAAAATTTCTACTTTTTCTCGAAGTTATAACTTTTTTTCGAAATTTAAACTATTTGAAATATTAAACATTTTTCAAAATTTCTACTGTTTTATGAAAGCTTCGACATTATTTCAACATTTTTTGGAAAACACTGACTTTTTGCTCAAAACAGAATTTCTGTAACTTCGACTTTTTAAAAAATTCACCTATTTTTGAAAATTTTAAATTTCGGAAAATAATCTCATTTTTTTGTTGGAGTTCTGATCTTTTTGTCTCAAAACTTAGGGTACGTTTACACTAGACGCTTTATTACGTACATTTCTCTCTGAGATAAGTATCAACTATCCTTAGAGAAGCTAACCGAGAGTAAGGGTGCGTTTAGATTAGACACTTTATTCCGTAAATTTCTCTCTGACGTAAGTGTCAACTATGCTGAGAGAAGTTATCCGAGACTTATCTACACAGCTGGGAGAAGATAACTTCTCTTAGGATAGTTGAACTTACGTCAGAGAGAAAATATATTTTATGTCACAGAGAAAAATGTAGGGAATAAAGTCTCTAGTACTAATATAAACGCACCGTTATTTATACAGCTGAGAGTCTGGAATAGCTTCTCTCAACATAGTTGACCCTTAATATATTTTATGTCAGAGAAATGTACGGAATACATTTTACACAGATACAATTTACACTTTAGTGTAAACGCACCCTTAGAATTTAGTCTCTAAATTGTAAGGTCGAAATTTTCATCTACTTCTCGAAGCTTCAGGAAATATTTGGAGGTTGAAAAAAATGCTTAATTTCGGTAAATTAAAAATGTCATGATTTACTCGAAATTTTTTAGAAAAATCTTGAAATTTGTAAAAAAGTTATTAAAATTTTTGATTTTGAGCCGAAAGTTTTGACTATAAAGTCGAAATTTCGAAAAGTAACTTTAAGGGGTCTAAATGTTCCTAAACATTTGGATTTAAACATCGGAAATGTAAAATTAAAGCCAAAATTTCAAGTTTAATACTTAAATATTGAAATGCAAATCTTATCCCCTGAAACCAAGAAAGATTAAAAACACAAAAAAAGTTGCTACCTTTGCAACCTTTGTTGTGTTTTTTAATCTTTCTTGGTTTCAGGGGACAATATTTGTATTTCAATTTTTGAAGATAACCAAGAATCAGTCCGTTCCACCAAAGAAAAATAATACTTAGATGTTTATAAATTTGTATAAAAAAAAGAACTCTTCAAAATATGCACTGATTACTTGCAAAATGTTGGATAAATTCGTATCGAGGCAGATTCATCAAAGTCAGCTCTCAATGCATATAAGCAACTTCAAATACAATCGAGTGTATTATTTATTGCATACATTTTAGGTAATTGTTATTGCCCACTTTTACTACCTTAGAGGCCGAATATTGAAAAATCCTCTCTTAGTGCTCATCTATATATTACGGGGAACCCTTATATGAAATTTTTATGTTCCTAGACACACCGGTTTAGGCTGTGCGTTGTCTATCAGTCAGTGTTTGGAAATTTATTAAATAGATTAAATAATGCATACAATTTTAACGATTTACATTGCTCATTAAGTCAGAATCAACAAAATATAAATCGGCTCTCGTTTTAAATTGTTAGATTACTTGAGTTTAAAGGAGAATTTTCAGGTTTATGGTCCAAACGAGATCAAAAGCGATATTTCAAAAGTGAAGTCCTTTGGGAAAAAGCTCAATATTACAGGATCAAAATTTACATTTTGAGTTTAGCAATAAGGTCAAAAAAATGTGATTAGCTAATTCAAGTTTAAAAATTAAAATCAACATTTTGTCCACATTTGGGAAAAGAAGGAAAAGAGTCCAAATATCGAGGTAGTAATTTAATTTTAAGATTAAAATCGAAAGTTGTGGAAATAATCGCTTTTTATTAAAAAAAATCTAAAATTTAGAGAATTTTTTTGAGCTTTAAGGTCTACAATTTTCCTCGAAATCTGAAGAAATTTTATTTTTAGTGCTACCAGATTTTTTCTTAATTCCCATATTGAAACGTCGAAGACTTTTAGTAGTTCTTTGACATGGTCCAATCCCGGAAGAAGTATATCCTGTACTGGTTCCCACATTGAAACCAGAAGGGAAATCGATTGCTTCATTTTTTTTTAGAATGGTGGTTCTTTCAACTTGAAATGCTGATAAGATCTGGGGAGACCGCTATGGGTGTGCTATAGATATTCTGCCAAAAAATGTACTTAATATCGTCACTCATGTCCTGGAAGTAATACTTTAATGTTATGCTTTAAAAATTCAGTTGAATGTTACGTAAAATCAATAACGCAGACAATTACAAGAAGCGCCAAATTAATCAAGCATATTATTAATAACAGATTAACCGCACGCAATGCTACAATGTTAAAGCTGCTTAATCAATTGAAGCAGCCACGGAAAATTTCCAAGGCGTTTTTTAACATTGTGCAAAATTTTATAGTTTATATGACGCAAGTAAAATTCATTAGCATCACGTGCACGACGTACTTATAAATAAACCAGGTGTATTATAACAAAATTAGTACTCGAGGCTTGGATATGATTCAGGTTCGAGCTAGGTGCCGATAATTGGTTTGAAACGATCGCTCAATAGAATTAGTCACATGTAATTATTTTGAAACAAGTATGACGATAAAATGGAATATTTTGCTTGATAGCATTCAGAGCCAGAAAAAACAACTATTACTAATAGAACTCCGCAAATAAGCTTTAGATTATGTGCATTTTTTGTTCTATTGTTCGTTGATTAGTGCAGCTTATAAAAACAAGTGCTAGAAAATTAATAGAATTGATTATGCCTATATGCTGAAATTTAGTACTTCAGTAACGTATATAAACGCTTCAAGGGGTTAAAGATCAAATGGTGGAAGATTTAAAAAACCACGAAAGCGTAAAAAGGACATCCATTGGAAATATTTTTTTGTTGTTAGAAATTTCGACATTAAACTAAAACATTCGGCCCTGTTCACGAAATTTTTACTTTTATTCTCTGACAAACATGTGATTGTAAGAGGAGGAGGTGCGCCGTCGATCAAATTGAAACATAACCACCGCCATATGTCCAAATTTCGTGTTTAACTCCAAATTTCATGTTCAGCTCGAAATTTCGATTTTAAACTCAAATTTCGACTTTGATCTCTATACTTCGAAATTTCTGTTCGATTAGATTTTTGGCGGAAAACAAAACTGAATTTCGGCTTCCACTCTGGTTTTGGCCGAAACTAGAACCGAAACCGAAACTTATGAAAATTTCATTTATGTACACGTATGCAACCAAACAAAGACAGAAACAAGCAACAACAATTTAAATTATACAAAAAAAACAAGAATTTGAACGTTTAGCTACTAGTTTAGCTAATTGAGGTACTACCTTTACCGAGTAATAGTTAAAGATTTAGATTTAAAAAATTCCTATTCATGTTTTATTGGCTTTTTCTTCGCCAGTTACTCCTTTCACAACTGGCGAAGAAAAAGCCAATAAAACATGGATGGAAATACTAATACTTCGCAAAGAAGATACAGAGAATAATAAAAAAATAGTATTATATTGAGAGGCGTGTTCTCAATTAACAGAATCAAAAATATTTCTAATCATTTCCCGAATTTTTTTAAAATTCTGGGTTTAAACTTAAACTGTGTACGTTTTTTTAAGAGTTTAAGCTTAAAAGTTGAAAATATATAGGAAATCAACATTAAAACTTCTAAAAAGAGACAAACAATTCGAGTTTGAAGTCGAAGTTTTTTCAGAGCAAATTAAGGTTTTAAAAAATAGATTAATTAATCAAAGTTTTTTTAAAACGACCTTAATAAGAAAAGTTAAAGTTTCGAAGAAAATATCAACAAAAAAGCAGAATATCCAAGTTCAAAGTTAATACATTATGATTAGCATGGGAATATTGAACTTTTTTATTTCAAAATTTGAGATTCTCTTTAAATTGTTAACTGTTCTCTCAAAATTTCGTGTTTAATCGTAAAATTTTGAGTTTTAATTTAAAATTTAATAGAAAAGTGTTATGTCAAAGCGTAAACTTCGAAAAAAAATTGAATTTATAGCAAAAATGTTTTCAAATTTTTAACTTAATTCTCTAGTTTTGGAATTTTGCCTTTTCTAAAAATTTTCAAGAGTAAAAAAGTTAAAACTTTAAAAAAAACTTTAATTCAATTAACCTTTTTTTCAAATTTTAAAATTTGTCAGCAAAATACTGGATTATTTTTGGAAGTTTCGACTTCAAATTAAAAACTAGATATTTCCTTGGAAACTTCAAGTGATAATTGATAAAATCTCGGAATGTGGGAAGTTCGAAAAATTTTGAATATATGAGATTAAGTCAAACGCTTGGGCATAAACTAAAAATTGAAAAAAACAAACAATAATTATACATAAATTAACGATTTTTCCTTTTAAAACGTTGACTTTCTTCGCAAAATTCTGGGTTAAAACCTTAAATTTCTAATATTTTTCCTTAAATTCAGGCTTAAACTTAACCTTTTTCTAATTTTGTTAAGGCGTATTAAGCTTGAATTATTCTTACTAAAAATTTTAAATTTTTTTATACTTACATTTCAAGTTCAAAGCTGTAATTTCGAGAACAAAACTCATAGGTTTGAAAAAAGTCTCAATTATTTTTAATTTTAAGTTTTACCTCAAAGTATTGGATTTTTTCTACGAATCTCCCACCTTAAATTTAACTTGTTCGTAAATTGGTGAGTTCCAGTGACAATTTTTATTTTTCTTTTAATCTCGAGCTTAAAGTAAAAATTTCGAGATTTTCAATCAAATTTTAATCAAAAAATTTGCTTTAAGTTTTTCTACAAATTTAACTTTCAAATGAAAACTCGGATTTAAACTTCAAACAAAATTTGAATTTTCAGTTTGAAATTTTATTTTCGAAATTAAAATCAGTCATTTCATAAATTCGAAATTTAAATTTTTTATTACATAAACTATGACTTTTATTAAAACGTTGAGTTTCTTTGCAAAATTCTGAGCTTACAGTTTACATTTTGAATTTTTCCTTAATTTTCGACTTAAAACTTGAAATAGACACTTTCTTGTGAAAATATTTGAATTTGTTCTTTCAATTTTTCGACCTAACCCTTTTTTTCAATAGTTTTCCTAATACTTTGAAATTGCGTCACATTTTTTAAATTTCATTATAAAATTCAATTTATTAAATAGATTTAATTTGTTTCTCGTTGAATTTTTTTTCCAAGCGTTTAGATTTTAAACTCGAAAATTTGATAATATATTTATTTTCATTTTCTTACTTTTGGTTTTTTATTAGTAAATTTCACTTATTTTTTAAAACTTTTTAGCTGAAGCTTAAAAATTATTCGGTTTTTTCTATTTCGGCTTTAAAAACGAAATAAGTATCGAGTTAAATTTCGAATTCGTTTTATAAATGACGAGTTTCTTCTAAGAATTTTAACTTTTTTATTAAAGACCGAATCCTTAAAATTTGAAGTTTCGGCCTATTTTGGGACGAAACGGAAGTATAACGGAAACCTGTTTTGTTTAGGCCGAAACTGAAACTTCGGTCGGTCTCTAATTTTATTGTTCTATGATTAAGTTGAGCAGATTACAATGTCTGTCTCTTTAATCCCACTTAACTTCTATCAACTTTATCTCCCCCAAACATTATTAACAGTTGGCAATAGCGTAAGTTCAGTAATTTCAAATTTCCATAACACAGGCTCACAAAAAAAGTGATGTGTGCTGGCGGCCGGACTATGACTTTATAAGATATTTTTTCCCGCTGAACACGAATCTGAAGTCAAAAGTGGGGGTCAATGAGCAAATAATCGAGAAAAACCCAAAAAACGAATAAAAATATCGAGACTTTTATCGGTTGTTTTGTTTTTTCACGATTATTTGCTTATTGATCTCCAAATGTCACTTCAGATTCAAGTTCAGCGGAAAAAATATCTCAGAAAATCATAGTCTGGCCCCCAGCACACAAAACCTTTTTTTGTGGACTTGTGTACAGGTTCACAAAAAACGAGGTGTGTGCTGAGGGCCGGACTATGATTTACTGGGGTATTTTTTCGGGCTGAACACGAATCTGAAGTCGAAGTTGAGGATCAATGAGCAAGCAATAAAAAAAAACCCAAAAAAAAACGATAAATCACGAAACTTTTATCGGTTTTTTTTTGGGTTTTTCTCGATTATTTGTTCATTTGAATTCAGATTCGTGTTCAGCGGGAAAAAATATCCTAGACAATGATAGTCCACCCTCCAGTACACACCACTCTTTTTTTGTGGACCTGTGTAATCAAATATTTAAATTTTTCTTCGAAAGTTTGAAAAAGGGACAAATTTTGACGTTATTTGGGGATTAAACGGAAATTTTGAGATTAATCCCAAGATTTGTAAAATTCTTTAAAATTGGTGTTCGCTTTCGTAAAAACCCCATGATTCAGTTGAATTGATTACCATTCTTCTGGTTAAGCTAATGTGGCAACATTTCTAATGTAATAATAATGAAAGTAATATAAAAGATTACATTTCTATTTTAAATGTTTTCCTTTTATACGTTTTTAATACGAAACACGAATTGCCTCTAAAGGAATTTGTAAGATTATTTTAGTAAAACAAGTTTCTTAAAAGGAAGATGTAAAGTGGACATTGTACACTAATGACACCCATTTTAATCTCATCATAAACTACAGCTGTAAATATAGGTTCTTAATAGTTTTTTAACAATTAGATTGTCACGTATCTAATAATAATTATTAAAAATAAATTTGGGGGCGCCTACCAATCCTAATGTTGACATTGTGTCGTCTGATTTTAAATATAAATGATTTTGACTGTAGTTTGATAGTAATTCAGTTGCACTGTATCGATGGCGAGTGACGGAGAATCTAAAACCGAAACTGATTCTAGGTTTTTAACTTTAAATTATGTTTAACTTGTTAATAATTTCATATTTACAGCCAAACAGGGGAAGGTCTTAAAAGTTTTAACTTTTTCGCTTTCATTCATACCCCTTCTGCCTCCGTTTTACCCTTTTACCCAATCTTATAGACGGAAACGTATGTAGATTTTGAAGCATATGACGAGAAATCCAGAACTTACAATAACTGATCTTATATTGATCCTAAGTTACCCTCTGTTAGTGAGATTACCAAGGAAGGATGTGCGATATAAACTGCTGACATTAATTACTAGGAAATAATTGTGTAATAAAAATGAGAAACCTCTTTAATAATAAAACAATTTATCGTTTAATGTCAAACATGGTCACAATTTTTCTTATTAATTATTTACATGATAACCTTGTTATTGACATTCCAGGGTTAAAACTCAATGATCTATCAGGTCGTGTTATATAATTAGTTGTAATTAGTTCATTTTTGAAACTAAAATTCCTTATTGTATTGAGTATAATATACCACTTACGACTAGTCGCGTAATTCTCCTTGACAAGGTCGACGAAAAAACCCATTAAAACGATTGCAGTTATCATCATAGGCAATTGGTTTATAGTAAACACCCCACACACAGTGACAAATTAATTATAAGTCAACAACACCAAGCAAATAATTTGTATTGCGAATCGGAATATACTTTGACTACTAAAAAAAAACCTGATGCCTGATGCGTCCCAAACTATTTTTGATTATTACAAAAAGGCACTACCCCGCCCTGAATATATCAACTTAGTCTTCTTGGCGCACCTTGCGCCCCTAGACACGTCCCTGGTTAGTCTTATGGATAATCCGCCACTGATAGTCTACAAAAGTAATGTAGGAAATATAAATAAGTTTAATGTTGCCAGGTGATCAAAATATCTCGTACTGATTGTCCCGAAAATGTATCAAATTTGACGAAAATGTATCAAATTTGGGAAACCGTCTCAAAAAGTTATATAAAAGGGGAACAAAGAGTGAAATGTTCAATAACGTATGTAGTAGAACCCAACAAAGAAAGGAGGTTGCCACCTTTTGTAAAAATAAAACCAGAAATATTTTTCAAATTGGAGAAAAGATTTCCTTAATAAATACGAATGTCTGCTTGTTTTCTACGAACATTGTACAAGTAGAAAGTGTTCCGAGCTTCTGTGACACTGTGGTAGTACTCTTAGATTTTTTTTAATAAAAGTTTTTAAGGAATGATTAGTTATTTTGAAATAGAATTCAATTTGCTTCAAAAATATACGCGTTGCAAGTTGCTTCAACCTTTAGGGGAAACTGCAACTAAAAGTTGGTGCAGGTAAAGTTATTAACAATGCTTGGATTATTCTACAATATTTTACCCAATTTGAGGCTTTTGAAAGCTCTGTTGGCGCTTTAAAATAGCAAACTAAGCCGTAACGACGAAGGTGTATCAGGGCCCAAAGCTAGGGGCTTAAAATTGTTGAAGATGCTTTTTTCAATCGATAAAAATAAAATTGGGCTCAGGGCTCGCTCTAGAGGAGGTCATCTCGGACTTTTGTCTGTGGAGGCCAATTCATAGGTCGACATATGGCTGCCAATGTTATAAAATTTTATTAAATAATAATTAATCAATAAACATATATTTTGTTGATTTTGAAAAAGCACAAATTTCTACAAAGACATGAAATTTGAAGTATCGAATATTTTTGTTCGCAATTCGAATTTAGACATTTTTTTGTCAAATTTCTACTACTAAAAAGGCAATTTTCAATTACTGAAAAATAAACGAATGAAAAAAGTTGAAAATTTTAAAAAAGTACATTTTCAAAATGTTCCTTTACTCGGGATAGGGACTTTTTCTCAAAAATCGTTTTTAAACTCGAAGTTGCGATTTTTTTTTAAAAAATATTTCTTAAAATGCAGAATTTTTCTCAATGAAAATTAGAATTTTAAGATTGAAGTAGAAATAAACTTGACATTTTACTACCACAACAAAATTTAAGATTTTATTTTCGCAATATTCGGTAATTCAACAGATGATGTGACACAGAAGAATTTCTATAATCATTTACAGAAATAAGAGGGCGATTTTTATTACAATTTATTTGCGAGTATTGACTCAAATTCTAGTTATTTTTGACAATCTATGATTATTTTAGAAGTTTTGCAGTTAACAAAGTTACGTTTTTGAGATGCTTAACGACGTGGGTTTTTATTTACTTCTCAAAATATCGCATTTCTTAACAATTTGTTTGTTACAAATCATTTTTAACATACCAGAGTTAATTGGCAAAAACTTCGGCGCCAAAAATACTAGCCAAAATCTAATTATAGATAACATAAATAATAAATTGTTGCTAACATTGTATGCCCCCAATATCCAAAGAATCTAACGTTGCTTGAATATGGAATATTCAGTCAAAGGACATACTAATGATGCTTAATTATTATTTTATAGAAGCTCACATATTATTTACTAAAGAAAAGAAGAATTCTTTAAGCGGGGTTTTTTTGTAGTATGTTCGCTTTTACTAGCTGAAGGCTGAAGTGTGTTGTTGATCGCAGATTTCAGCCTACGTGCCGAATTGCATGAGGTGCGCCCAAACATTCTTCAATTGATATGCGCGCACACAGACGAATCGTAAGATGCGTAAAACTCGGTTCGATTTCAATTCTCGGTTTTCGCAATTTCTAATTAACGCGCTGCGTAGGACGAAGATTTTATGTTTACAATCGGTCTGGTGGGAAATTTGCTTTTCTGACATGTTACGGAAACCGAATTCTAAGAATATGACTTGTTTACGTAATCGATGATTGCAGTCTTCACTTGGTTTTCTGGGCGTTGGAAAAAATCGATAGTTTCGTTGAGACTGAAATGTAAACTCACGTCTGCAGGGCCAATTTCTTATATTGGGTAACGATATTAGTTAATCATTTGCACATTAGTTATTTTTGGGAGAAAAACTGCCTAATTCCCGATCCTGCTGAATACCTGTATGCGTAAAAGAGATGGGAATAATTTAATTTTCTCGGCATTTCGAGTTTCTCGAAATTTTGCCTGGTTTCTCAATATTTTAATTATTTCTCGATATGCCATCTTTTTTCTGGCAATATCCAGATTAATTTCGAAATATTGAATTAATATTGAAGTTAAAATCAAAATTTCAAGATTAAATTCAAAATTTCGAAATTGTGGTCGAAATTTTAACTTTAATCAATCTGGAAATTTCTATGCTCTGCCATTAGTAAAATAGATCATCATTCATAAACATTCAGTTGCCAATAGGATACGTTCGGTAATTTCAAATTTTAATCACCAAAATAATTACATTTTTCTTCAAAATTTCACTTTAATCTCAAGGTGTCAACGTAAGAGTCGAAATTTCAACTTTAGCCATAACATTTCGACTCGACTTTAATCCAGAAATTTCGGTTTTAATCTCGAAATTTCGACTCCAATTCGGAATTTTTAGAAAAAAAATCGAAATTTCGGGAAAAATAAATTTCCTTTATCTATACATTTGTAATTTTTTAATTATGTAAATGGTGTGTGAATTCAATTTAAAAATAAAAATAACAAAAATATGACAATGTTTATATGAGGAGAGTTGTTAATTAAATTGGAATAAGTGTACGATTTGCACGCTTATCATAATGTAATAAATTAATGTTAATTTATATCAATTGTACAATTATTCTTATATACATAAACACAACTAAAAATAAACTTGAATGAGAGATTGCGTAGAGACGCGTACGTATGAATGAATTATTATATACGTACAATAACGAGGCCAATGTGTTACAATCAGATAAATCAGCGTCTCGAACAAGTCAATTTACTGATAATTATCTATTTACGTACGTATTTATTTCATTAAACACAATTGTGAAACATTTAAATTTAGAAGGGCAGATTGCTAAATATCTGAGTCTAATTTGGAGCCGCTTCTGGCACAAATAATCCCATATTTTATCGACGTTGTGAAAATCTAACATTTTATGGGATATTAAATAACAATGATCTTGTCTTTGAACAATGATGTGACAACTGGCAACAGTGGTAACTATAATTTTCACTGTATTTAGCATATATTTAACACTGGTAAGTAGAAATGCAACAACATTCAAATAAAGCATCGATGTTTGAACATCGATATTTTTTTAAATGAAACCTCTATATCTGAAAGATCGATGTCTCGAACATCGATATGCGATAGCGATACATCGATATTTTTCCGATGTTTTTTAAATATATAATTGCGAGTTTAACAAGTGAAAATTACGAAGAGCGAAGGCTCTTCATAATTGAGTGAGTAAGTGATGATACGAAGGCGTAAAGGGGCATCAATTAAAAAAACAATTTGGAAATTTCGAGTTTAAAGTCGAAATTTTGATTATCTCGAAATTCCGACTTTTTTCTCGAAATTTCTACTCTAAATTCGGAATTTTCAATTTTTTCGAGAAATTAAGACTTTTTTCTCAAAATTTTGACTTTAATGTCAAGACTTCGATTTTAATCTCGAAACTTCATCTCTAATATCAAAATTTCGACATTTTTCTCGAAATTTAGACATTTTTCTTGAAAACTCGACTTTTTTCTTAAAATTTCGAGATTAAAGTCAAAATTTTCAGATTAAAGGCGAAATTTCTATACCCTGTGTATCGTGTGGTTAAATTAGGCAGATGACCGTTGCGTCCCACCACTACCCTTTTAACTTTTAAAACAATATTGACAGTTGACAGCAGACTGCGCTCAGTAATTTCTATTTATAATTACCAACATTTGGAGAGAAAAGGTCGAAATTTCGAGAAAAAAGGTCGAAATTTTGAGTCTAAAGTCAAAATTTCGAGATATAAAGTTGAAATTTCGAAAAAAAAATTGAAATTTTTAGTTTAAAGTCAAAATCCGGAGATAGAGTCTAAATGTTGATGAAAAAAGTAAAAATTCCGAGTTTAGAGTTGAATTTCGAGATTAAAGTCGAAATTTTTTAGGAAAAAAGTCGAAGTTTTGAGGAAAAAGGCGAAATTTCTAAGAGTATATATTTTTTCATCGACATCCTTTCTAAGCCTTTGTGTAAAAAGGACGGCTTAGTTTTCGACATTTTGACATTTTTTTTTCGAAGTTTCGATTTTAATCTTGAAAATTCAACTTTTTTCTCAAAATTTCGCCTATAACATCGAAATGTCGAGTTTTTTCTCGGAATTCTGAGATGTAAGTCAAAATTTTGACTTTAATCTCAAACTTTTGACTATACACTTGAGACTTCGACTTTAATCTCGAAATTTTAACTATAAACTCAAGACTTCGACTTTTTTGTGGAAATTTCAAAAAAAATGTAGAAATTTCAACATTAATCTTAAAATTTCTATTCTCTATGGTTAAACATTGAAATACAAATCTTGTCCCCTGAAACCAAGAAAGAATAAAAACACAACAAAAGTTGCTCTAACGCGTTTCGACAGCCAAGCTATCATCTTCAGAGAGATACTACTGCAAACTCTATGGTTAGGTTAGACAGTTGCGGCCCACCACACCCTTTATCGTAAAATATTGACCTTTGGCAGAAGGTAGTTTCAATTTTTATTAACCAGACTTGTTTCTCGAAATTTTTAAGTTAAAGTCGAAATTCGAAATTACAGTCGAAATTCGAAATTACAGTCGAAATTTGGAGAAAAAAGTCGAAATTTCGAGATTAAAGTCGAAATTTCAAAATTAAAATTGACATTTTAAGATTAAAGTCGAAATTTTGATTTTGGTGGAACGGACTTTTCGAAATTTTGACTTTAATATTGAAATTGCGAGAAATAGCCGAAATTTCGCCTTAAACATTTTTGTTTTTTTAATTGATGGCCCTTCTACGCCAAATTTCTTTATTTATTTGTTATGAAATTGTTGTGAAACATTAACTTAAGACTACTACGTTTTTTGAAGCAAAGATTAGGTTTGATTGCTAAAATTTTCAAAAAAGTAGACACTCCGAGTTTGCAGTCGTACATTGAAGAAAAACTTCGATATTTAAAAGCTAAATTCGAAATTTTAAAAATTTCTGCTTTAATCTCAAACACTTATAAAAATTGCTCGAATTTTTGATAAAAATTCAAGAATAAACTCCCAATTTGGAGATAAGAGTTCAAAATTCCGGAAAAAAATTACAAATATAAAATTTGGTTTACCACAAAATTTTAGGAAAGATTTGATATTTCTAAAAATTTTTAGAATGAAAAAATCTGCAATTTTCAAATTTATACGAAGGCGTAGAAAGCACATCAATTACAAAATTTTTTTATATAAATTTCGACTTTTTACGAAGGTGAAAAAAGGTCATCGATTTAAATAAAAATTGTAGGAATTCCCACTTTTTTCTCGAAATTTCGTCTTTTTGCAAATATTTTGAACAAATAGAAATTACCAAAAATGTCAAAATCGTGAAAAAAGTTCGAAATTTTAAAAAACTAAAATTCAAACGTTTTTAAAAAGCCTAAATTTTATAAAAAGTTGAGGTTTTGATAAAATAAACTCGTAATTTTGAAATGAAAACGAAATTTAGAGAAAACCGCAACCATTTAAAAAACCCGACACACATAGCCAAAAATTAAAAAAGAACTTGAAAAATTGAACGAAAATCGAAAATTTTAGAAGAACAAATTTTAAAAAAGCAGGCATAGTTAGAATATTGGAAGTATTTTAAAATAAATTCTGTTAAACTGACCTACTTTTTTGGGGTTTAGATGCTTGTATCGTGTGTAAACGAAACTAATATTTATTGATAATGAAATACACTTTGATATACTCTAATATTAACAATAGAATATATTACGCCATGTTGGTAAAGCGTGATGGTGACGCGCGTAATTATCACGCGAAACCACAAGTTTACCCCTATTTAAAATCGCTCAAGGCCCCAAAGAAGTATTCACTTCAAAAAATCAACATTTTCAAAAGTAGGAGCTGGTTGTATGCCGCATTAGCTTTATCTTTCAATAATAAATAATAATGACAAAAATAACTTATACAATTTTCACATCTTAAACATTTTTCTTAACAATTATGTTAAATTTAAATTATATTTGAGAATCTTATTGCTGAAGAATTACGCAACGTAATTCACGAATTTATTCACCTCTGAATGGAGCGCGGCTTGGTGACATAAACTGGTACCGCCTGGTACAGCAAGTGCACGGGGATTCACAATATTGTAACGGTGCGTATATTAATGCTATTTAACGATTATATTCAATTTAGTTAGTTATTTATCAGCAATTGAAGTGTTCGGATGATAGTGATCGAGATAGGCCTGAGGGCGGACGACTTTCTACTTCATTAGTTAATATGCCAGGTACCGCTTTCATGCGGGAGAGTACAGCTCTTGGTAATACCTTCTCAATAAAGGGGGTTGCCACCTTTAAGGAGTATGCAACGTTTTCTTCTGTGGAAGTTTATGGCCTGATGGTTATTAAAAAAACTCCTCTACCTCATCTCGCGCGCGTAAACAAGGATCGTGGTGTCATGAAGATGTGTCGATAAGTTTTCTATTTGTCTACTTCTTTATTTTTAGTTTTTTTTATTTCTATCCACTTGCAAAGGGCAACTCCATTATGCCTTCAGAGTACCGTGAGTAGTCTGTGAAAACAAGCATTATTTAACACTAAATTTTAATTCGTAGTTCTATTTTTTTTTAAATTCAATCCACTCGCAAAGGGCAACTCCATTATGTCTTCAGAGTACCGTGAGTAGTATGTGGAAACAAGTATTATTTAACACTAAATTTTAATTCGGAGGTATTATTGTCTTATAATTATGCATGCAGCTGTTTCAAATTTTTCTTTGTTTGCAGATCGTGTTCTAAGTTTCCACCAGTAGGAAATAATTTTTATATTCTGTATTTATGTTTCTTTACATTGATGTTTTCCTGTGTATTTTCGAATATTTTTTATTGTTAGTTTGTACATTGCTGTTATTTAATGCCATGTCACAATTTCAAAATACGAGAAAAATGTAGTATGAACAGAATTTCTTATTTATTTAATTCAGCTTTCTAATGATCAAGTTTTTTTTTTAATTAGGTTATATTAAACATTGTTTTGCAACCGTCAAGTTTTTTTTTAATTTCATTTCATCATTTATTTTAAATTGGAATATTCTATCAATGGCTTATTTATTGTCTTTGTATATGGATTGTTTAATTAAAAACGTATGGTGTTTACGTTTTATTTTTGCTGTTATTTTTAATTTAATTATATGTTCCATGTTTCAATTATGATAAAAGCGCATTTTCGTCTCATTTTCTGTTACTTTGTCCATCTGTATGTATATTTTAGTTTCACCAAAAATAATATGCTTTAAATGTTGACTTCTTGTTTAATATTTGTAGTAGTAGTAGCTTGAGTTTGTAGTACATCTAATAATCTCTCTTTAGGTCGCAGCAGTTTGGTCAAATTGTATTAAATTATACAACTTATAACAGTTGGTGCAAAAATTGCATTTTTGCGATTTTGAAAAAAGGCGGGGAATTACGGACCACTTTGTAAATCGATTAAAAATGAAAAAATGTAGTAGAAAAACCTTCTTGTTTTTCATTCAGAATGCAGAATGCAGATGCAGAAGATTTATTATGAAAGAGAAACAAAGTGAAGTTTAGTGACAAATGGCAATAAAATCAGTTCGAAACGAAATTATTATTTTATCAAAAAACTATTCAAAATTGCCGAAAAATAATGCTGTTCTGAAAATTTGCCTGAATAATCACTTATATGCATCAAATACACGAAATTAGCTTGTGAAATGTAAAGAATTGACTGATCCACGACAAAAGTGGTCCGTAATTCCCCGAAGGTCATTTTTTTACAATATGGCAACTTATGAATAACACAATACAAACTTCATGCTCCTGTCGAAGACTTAAGGTTCCGCGAATATTATGAAGATATTTACCTGAGTTGGTTCTCGAAAAGTGTGGTCAAACTGGAGTAAACTCTGAAGTGAACAAAAAAAAATCGAACTATCCCATTTATATTTGGTATCGAAACGAGGTAACGGTTCGTGTACACAAGTCGAGTACCGAAGGGAAAATAAGCTTAACATGAGGCAAACGGACGACAGTTATTTGTAGCTATCAACCACTATTAGAGAAAAAAATATGAAGCTGGTCCCCAATTCCCCATGGTCCAGAATGCCCCAGTCTTCCCTACTTTACATTTTTATTTTAACAATTCTGTACATTGACCTTCATCTTTGTTAAAGATTGTGGCTTGTGGCCACTCTCTTAAAAAAAGGTTTTGTAGCAACTATTTTTATTTACCATTGTTATATTTTAGTGTTATTTGCAATTTGTCTTATTCTGTTTAAAAGGCACCAACGACCAATGATACCGCCGAGCCTAATACTTGGTACATTTGTACCCAGAGTAGGTGAAGGTTCTCAACTTTATGTTGAAGAAGAGTCTTGGAAATTCGGTATCACCTCTCGGGAGTCCGGGAGCCAAAAAAAATAAAGCCAGAAGCCAAACTACTTCATCGAAGATTCAACAAAGTCTGGGAAAATTCGATTCGTAAATCAAAATTATAAATAACAATACTTTAGATATTTATTTAGTTAGCATAATTAAATGTTTTTTGCTGTTACCAATTTGTCTTATTCTGTTTAATTGGGTTTAACAGCTAACAACGACCAGTGATACCACCGAGCCTAATACTTGGTACATTTGTACCCACGATAGATGAATATTCCACAACATTTTGTTGAAGAAGTGAGTGTTGGAAGTTCGATAATACCTCCCGAGGTTTCGGGAGGGAAGAAAATAAATCAGAAGCCAAACTACTGCATCGAAAAATTAACAAAGAGGCAAAGCAGGAAAAATTCCGTGCTTAAATCAGAAATGTAAATAACACCATTTTAGATGAAACTAATGATTTATAAAATAAAAAATGGAATTTTGCAGTGTTAGATTCACAGACCATGTTCTGTTATGTTGTCCTATATGTTGTGTAAATTTTTCTTTGTTTGCAGATCGTAATTATCATTCCCTAATTTTTACATTTTGTATTCATGCTTCTTTATATTAATGTTTTTCTATGTATTGTTAAATGTTTCTAATTTTTAACTGTTAATTTATACATTGTTGTTATTTAAACGCATGTCATAGCATGTCATAAAATGCAAGAAAAATCAACAGAATTTGGGGTTCAAAACTCACTGTCAGCAACACAATTTTTTAATTCTATTACACGTCTTATAGCTACATAGTACTGTTAACATAAGAGCATGTTTGTAACGCAAATTAGCTCGAAGCCACAAGTTTTTCCCCTATCTAAAACGCTCCTAAAATGTTCAATTCAAAAATACAGACCTCGCAACAAGTTTTGCTCCTTCTACCCTTTTGGTGTCGTGTACAAGTTCGACCGCCATTTCTAGATTATTCAAATTTGCTAAATGCAGTCGAATAACTGAATCAAAATCTTTTCCGTCATAGTAAGCCCGAGCTGCTTCTTCATATGTTCCTTTTCTTTAGCTTTGGCATACTCCAAATGTATATTACCGAATGTAATATAAGGTAAATTTTCGCCAAGCTTGGCCCAATTTTTCAGTCTAATGTAATTCATTGCCGCCCTTTCATATGCTTGACATTTTTCAAAAAATACAATACAAAAAAAAACATTTTATTTACAAACAACAACATATAAATGCTCAAATAAAACAAAAATGTTAAGCAGACAACAAGTTAAATACTCGAATAAAACAAAACATTTTGTTTACAAGCAACACAAAAATACTTGAATAAAACACAATAAGTTAGGTTAGATTAGGTAACTATTGTTTTTACTCAAGCAGCAAGCAGACTGCCATTTTTTTCGCAAAGAATCATCCTTGGAAATCTTCATAAAACAGAAAAATGCGCCATCCCATTTTTCTTTCGTTTTTCTACCGATATCCGGAAATGGCACATTGTCTAAATATTTCCAGTTTTGTTTAAAAATATAAATATTTACAATGCAGACCGGTGTTTACATTTGGACGTGCACCGTGCACAGCTGATTTCTAACATATGCGCATTGCGATTCATTAACCAGTGTGAAGGTCAGCAAGAAAGAGAAGTCTTTCCCAAATAAAACGCGGAGCTGGCCATATAGAAGTGTTACATATACGGTTGGGAAACAACTATCATCTGCCTAACTTAACCACAGAGTATAGAAATTTCGACTTTAATCTCGAAATTTTGAGGGAAAAAGTCGAAATTTCGACATTAAAGTCGAAATGGACATTAAAGTTCAAATTTTGAGTTTAAAGTCGAAATTTTGACTTTAAACTAGAAATTTCCGACTTTTTTTTAAATTGATGTTCTTTCTACACCTTCGTACTTTTTTCTAAAAATTTCGACTTTTTTTCTTTAAACTCGAAATTTCGACTTCTTTCTTGAAATGTCAACTTTAATCGCGGAATTTCGACTTTTTTCTCGAAATGTCAAGTTTAAAATCGAAATTTTGAATTTAATCTCGCAATTTCGACTTCAATCTCGACATTTCGAGAAAAAAGCCTAAATGTCGAGAAAAAAGTCGAAATTTCGAAATTGAAGCGGTCGATTACTAATTGAAGCGATCAATTATTATTTTAAGCGAGCGACTGTCAATTTAAGCGGTCGATTACCAATTTAAGCGATCGATTACCAGTTTAAGCGATTGATTACCTTTCAATTCGGTGAGTTGATTAAATGAAAAATCAGCTGATTTCCCATCCTATATCGTAGTGGTTTCATTAATGCGAAAATGGACGTATGGCTTTAATGAAGACTTAGCCTCCCATTTATCTTCCTCTTTCACCATTTTCGAATTAAGTTAGTGGAAATTTTCATACACTTCACATTTGGCAATCAAAAAAACATGAAAACGTTATCTCCGTTACCATGACAATAACTCTCAGCTAACGAATTTTTTTCAAAAATTTTTATTGTAGCCAAACGAAGTTTTGTTCAAATAACCTAATATTGATCCCTAATGTTGAACGCGCCGCAATTACATGAAAAAAGCGTCCTAAAGAAGTAGTTAACTCGAGGATGCCCACAGAACATATGAGAGGGCGCACCTCGTCCTAAAACTACGTACAACCGACCCACAAATCACTCATGGACCGACCCACAAATCATCCATGAACTGACCCTATCTACTTACTTACTTAGCTCCTTCAGTTGCTTAAAGGAGAAATCCCCCGGCTTGGCAACTGATCTTCGGTAAAAGTGAAATCCGTCTTGCACGAAAATTTTAAATTTGACCGCAAAATATAGCAAACTAAAAACACGAGAACACTCGGAATTTGGTATGATTGCGTTGACGTTCGAAAATTTCAATTTGAAAAAAAAATTCTAAATTACGAAAAAAAAGTCGAAATTTCGAGAAAAAGGTCGATATTTCTAAAAAAGGTTTTTTAATTGATGTTCTTTCTACTCCTTCGTAAATTTAAGCATGTAATCTTGATAAAAATTTTAGCTTCTAATAGTAGATATTAAGATTTTTTAATCAAAAATTGAAAACTTCTCAAATATTTCAAATTTGGAAATTAGGTTCGAAATTTCGAGAATTTTGTTTTGGTTTTTATTTGGAAATTTTTACTTTTAACTCGAAAATTAAACTTTTTTAAATATGTTAATTTTTTCCCTGTAAATATCGACTTTTCTCTAGAATAAAAATAAAAAAAAAAGGCTGAAATTTATGTAAAACAAATTTTTCAAAGAAACTTCAAATTTGAAGTTTGAACTAGAAAATTTCGACAAAAACTAGACTTTTTTTGTTTTCTCGTTTTTTGTCTGGAAATTTGCTTTCGAGCCTAAAATTGGCAAAAAGTCCATATTTCGAAATTGCAGTCGTACACATTTGAGAAAAAAGTCAACATTTGAAAGTTAAACTTAAAATGTTAACAATTTATACCGTAATTATATCTCAATCGGCTGGAAATTTACCACAGTGCCTGTTCTATAAAATAATATAGGATGAAGAAAAAAAAGGTCGATTCGCCAAAATTTTACTACAATATGCTGTAATAAAATTTGGCCACCAAAAAAACGTTAAAACATCCATGCTTATTTTTTTTTCAAAGTAGTATTCAGACATCGATGATTTTGTGAATGATTTTGCATCAAACTTGACAGTATTCACCATTTGCCTTCTTCATCTGTGTTAATTTCAAGATTACTTCAAATAATTAACATCCAAAGGCGCAAAAGTGCAACAAGCGCTATAGCACCGAGACCACCACCATGTCACATCACATCCTATATTTTAATTTTAATTATTCAATTTGCATTTGGGGCGCAGTAGCATTGTAATAAAAACTGAAATATAAATCTTGTCCCTTGAAACCAAGAAAGATTTATAAACACAACAAAGGTTGCTCTCACGTGTTTCGATAGCCAAGCTATCATCTTCAGAGAGATACTCTCTAATATAGTATCTCTCTGAAGATGATAAAGATACTCTCTAGTATAGTATCCCTCTGAAGATGATAGCTTGGCTATCGAAACACGTTATAGCAACCTTTGCTGTGTTTTTCAATCTTTTTTGGTTTCAGGGAACAAGATTTGTATTTCAATTTTTGAAGATAACCAAGAACCAGTCCGTTCCACCAAAAAAATAGCATTGCAATGAAAAAGAAGGATATTTTCAGCAAGTACGTTTTTTTATCAGTTAGTAACTTGATTTAGTCATTTATTTTTTATTTCCAGTTCTAATAGGTACAACAACAGCACATTCTTATTTTCTTAGCCCTTTCTCTTAATTCGTAAATCTGCCAAAGAATTACGCAAGTGTCGAACTAGCCAGAATGTCAGAACTGATAGATCGCAATATAACTATGTAGCAATGAAAATCTGCTGCTACCTTTTGGGTGTCGCCCAAGAAATTTTGGCAAAGCGTCCTATAACCTATTTTATTTGCGTAGGGTTGTTTATGAGCATTTCGACTGTTATTTTAAGAAGTTATTGTGCTTCTATCATCGTTCGACACCAGGCCGTAAAAATTGTTCATTGTGTACGTCTACTAGACACACGTGACATCATATCTAAACAATGTAATGGCGTCAAAAAAATGAACTCAAAATTAGACATGCTGACGTTTTCATCTCAAAAGCATCACTCAGATCAGTTTCGAGTTAAACTGAAAATTGCTAATTAATGAGCGTTATACGTCTTCGTTGTTTTCATTTTAGTATGTAATAGGATGATTCTGGTAAAAGTACGAAAGTAATCGATAAATGCACTAAATTTTAACTTTGGACGGCGCTTATTTATTGGGAAATGTTAGAAATTGATTAACTGGCAGCTATTGTAAAACAAGATTAAAACTATTCTAAAATATGTTGAAATTGTTCATTTTGAGGCTTGAATTCTTGCCGTCGAACTCTGCCTAAAATGTCGGTAGTTATTTCTGCACATGTCGTATAGTGTGATGTCAGGGCTGTCCAACATACAATTATAATTTATTATCCCTCAAATCCCTCCTTCTCTCGAATTTGGGTTGCATTTCTGGCTTGTAAGAGTCGTAGTCTAATGTGAATCGCCCTGTATACTAAAATGGAAACAACGAAGACTTAAAACGCACATCAATTAAAAATTTAAAGATGATTAAATTTTCACGATAAAAGCCATTTCGAAAAAACATCCGAATTTTTATAGACTATTAATTTTTTGGGTTTTGGGTATGTCAAAAATTGGAATTTCAAAATTTAATTTAAAAAAAAAAAGAACGAAATGTAAAATGAATGAAGTGTGAGGTTCAAAATTTTGGAGAAAATAATTAAATTTTACGAAGGCGTTGAAAGGACATCAATTAAAAGAAAAAACAATTGGAAATTTCCAGTTTAAAGTTGAAATTTCGATTTTAATTTGGAAATTCCAAATTTGTTCTCGAAATTTGAAAATTAAAGTCGAAGTGTGGAGACTAAAGCCGAAATTTTGAGAAAAAAGTCGAAATTTCGAGAAAAAAGTCGACATTTCTACGCCTTCGTAAAATTTGGAATTTTTCAAAAATTGAATTAAAGTGGAAATTTCCGAAAGAAAAGTCGGAATTTCGAGATTAAAGTCGAAATTTCGAGAAAAAAAGTCGAAATTTCCAGATTAAAGACGAAATTTCGAGACAAAAGTCGAAATTTCTAAAAATATTTTTTTTTTAAATCGAAGGCCTTTCTACGCCTTCGTAAAATTTAGAATTTTCAAAAAATTGATTTTATTTCTGTTATCACTTGAGGCTGAAGCCCTTAACTTTCCCCTGGTTACGTTGGGTGGGTTTTGCGTTACCAAAAAACGCTATTTGAACTACTAGTTGATTGCTCTACCACTGCGCCACTCCGAACATTTAATGACGTTTCGTAAAACCTTTTAAATACACTGCTGATCCGACATCCGCAAATCCTAAAAATTAGTACATTGAACAGATATTTTTTTGAAATATCTTGAAATTTGTTTCATCATAGTTTGAAGTTTCACTTCTGTCGGCAGTCTCCATAACTGCTCAATTTTTTTTGTTTAAATAAATAAAATTGTTTACTTTTGAATACATTTCTTGACACACCGCAACATTCTAATTAGCAGTTCTAAGGGGTCTATGCAATTATTAATTATTGGCTTGCGTTTACCTTGACAGAGAAATATTTATGGGCTATTTATCACAATATTATGAGCATGTTGATATTAAACATCCTTGAGTGTAATCTATAAATAGTATCATGCAACTATTATATTTTATACATGGGTCTAATGTGGTAGATTAAAGGGAAATCATAAATACATCGTAATCTCGATAAAACTTTTATTACCGTATAAAATGCGTTGTTTAATCAATTTTCCTCAAGCGCATTTCCACCAAACTATAAAAATGTTATTAAAATTTTACAGTAGATCGACGCAGCGTGTAATTCCATCAGACATAAGACCAATTACGAAGTTATATGGTCTTCTTAATAACTCGTTATATTGGTTAAAATAATAACTTTTTTCAACAAAAAGGAGAATATAGCAAATGTTTGATCAATTGCTGACTATGAACTAATAATATTCACATCTACCACGCATAAGTAATTAAAAATTATTCTGCTTCAGAAAAACACATAATTATAAATGACTGATAAGCCAAACGACTTTTATTGATAAGAAAGTTGAGAAAACGCAGTACTTTGCCAATTACAGGCCGCACTGGTTTAATATATTATGCGACCATCATTTTAATACAAAATAAGTATATGGCAGACCTGTGATCTACTGCACAGTATGAACTACCGCCGTCGTAGTGATTAAAATTTATTATTTTCGAGAAATTAACATATAATTGGTAACAACCGATAAACCAAACGACTTCAATTGATAAGAAACAACTCAATCTTCATTAAAGTTAATCGCACTGGTTAAGTATACCACCCTACCGCACTTTTTAAATAAAATAAGAAGAAGATGGCATATATGTTTTGTGGCAGCAGACATTTGATCTATTGCAATTCTGTGATCTACTGTTCCCTATGAACTAATAAAATTTACATTTCTGCCCACCACAAATTGAAAGTAATTTTAATTTCAGAATTCAAGATTATTTTTAGTGTCTGTTGGGCCAAACAAATATCTTTATCAGAAAGTTTTAAAAATCCCAGTTCTTTGTCAATCGTAAATGTCAAAAATGATAATTCTGGCTTGCCGAATTCGTTTTCAGCCGAGTCTATGTTTTAACGTTTTGTCTTTGTTTCAGATAACCTAACTTTTCTGTCAGTAATCTGGTAATGGGAAATGGTTTGTAGCAGCATTTTGTAGACTGTTATTTAAATTCAAAACAATAATGCAATTGCAGGCCCTCTTTATTCCCAAGCTGAGATGTTTAAGGCCGCTCACTGCGCATTTTAGACCATTGGCACAATTCTCCACACAGCCGGATTTACAAAATGCCGAGGAAATCGACAAATTGTACAAGACTCTGGAATTGGAATTAAGAGGAAACGATCCAGCTGTTCTAAAAAGCTTTGTAAAATTCGCTAAAACCGCTGGTAACCACTTGGGAGTGGAATCAAAATCGTGAGTAGTTGAAATTTCAGGACATCTGTCAATTTGGCGGTTGTGGTTTTTAGATGGAATTTATTCAAACCTAAACATGAGAGGTACACAGTGTTGAAATCTGTTCATATTTATAAAAAACACCGGGTGCAATATGAGACTCGTACATACTTTAATTTCGTACAATATCAGCACCTGACGGGTTCTACTGCCGATACCTTGTTGGAATATATTGAACGAAATCTACCCGAGGGTGTAGCACTTAAAGCCACAAAGGTACTTTTGGTAGTTATGTAAATTGCATCATATAACCAATTATTGTTTTAGATCGAACTGCAAGCTTTGCCCGAACATCTAACGCAACCTCAGTAACTTTATAATAATGTGATATAGTTATATACTTTATATTAAAAACTAGAATTAAAACCTGTTGTGTTAAACAAGTTAAATTTATTTTATTTCCAATTTGAGCATGTTTAATTTTCTTTGTTTTTTTTTATCTAGAAATCCCACAACTTCAAATAAAACGTTAAGATTATAAAATATAGGTTGCTAAATCAGCAAAGCTATTTCACCAAATAGAAGTACATTATGACCAAAAAATTAAATATTTAGTTTTAAAAAGGGGAAAATTGATAATTTATTTTTGATTTTTAATTAAAACGAAATACCTCAAGAATAATATCAAAAAACAGTGAAATGAAAGATGAAAAAATTATGTAGAAAGCTTTATAATGGAATTACAAAATGAAATGACTATTCACCAAAGTGGAAAAATCTCATATTTTATTTTGACTGATAGTGATAGCGGTATTTTTCGTGGAAAACAAATCATTTCAGATTTAAAAATTTTTTAAAACTTAAATTTAGACTGTTGAAATTTAAAATAAACTTTTAACATAGATCAATTTCATAGAGTTTAAGAACCATAATATTGTGGTGAAAACCATAGTGTGTTTACATCATTTTACAATTTTTACTCGACTATATTGACAATTTTACACCATTTTTACACTTTATATAAGTTTTATAACAATAACATATACACAATGTTTACGAAAGACAAGAAACGGGTGGATCCGAATGAGGTTGAAAGCCCAAGACGATTGAAACCAGGCAAGTGGAAGCCTAAACCTGGCGTACCACCCCCAACAGAACCCATATTTAGTAAAGAACAAATTGTACAAATATTCGAAGTGTTCCACGAGTTCGACAGAAAAGACAACGACAAAATTTACGTAAAAGAGGTACCTTACATAATCAGGCTTTTGGAGTACAACCCAACGCAAGCGGAAATGGCTACCATACCAGAAAGGTATGATCAGAGCAGGACGGGATTCATAAACTTTTACGCTTTCATCGAGATCCTAGCAGAACAGGAAATGAAAGAAAAGGAACCCGAGGATATTATTATTCAAGCGTTTAAAGTATTTGATAGGCGCGGCAGCGGAAGAGTGCAGACTTATGAGGTGAAAAACGCTTTGAGTAACATCGGGGAAAAATTAACTTTTGAAGAGGCCACCGTGTTTGCTCAAGCTGTCGATCCAAAAAAAGTGGGTTCTTTCAGTTATGAAGAATTCTACAATTTAGTCACTAAGAAAAAGAAGAGTAAAAAGGACAAAAAGAAGGGCAAAAAGAAGAAGAAGAAGAAATAAATAATATTATTTAGATCAGATTTTGTAAATCTGAAATATATTTACATATTTATACTATTTTATACCCAAGTATTAAACATATTAAAAAATTTAGACTTTATTAACTCCTCCTCAGTGGTTATGTTGTCATTTTTGAAAATGGGGAACACATGTATGAAACCGCTATTCAATCAACGATGAAACCTAGAAATCTGGAATTTTATTTCTAAAAAATGTAACCTTTAAATACATATACATTACCTTTGGATAATGAGAAACAGAATTTTGTCTTCTCTATAATTGTTGTAGGACAATTCGGCGCTTTAGTGGATTTTTTTTGTATAATGTAGATTTTTAATCCCAGTATTTGCAGGGCAAAAATATTTAATCCCGCGGGATCTCTGAATTTTTGGGTGGGGTTACTAGATATCCTTTATTTTACGAATTACCCAGTCTTTCAGGCTATAGTAATAAAGAAATTTGTAATTAAAAAAAAAATCTTTCTTGATAACTGCTCCTAAATTTAGTGTCATAGTTGAAAACTTCATTGTTTGTATTCAAAAATTGTACTTTAGTTTTAAAATCCCGATTTTTCTTAAAAGTTTTGTCTTTATTCAAATTTTCCTAAAATTTGAAGGTTACCTGCTTAATGTATCTTTTCTTTCCAAAAATTTCAAATTTGGATTTTTTTCTAGAAATTTAAACTTTTTTACTTCTAATATCTTTGGAGGAGAGCACAATCAAGATTAAAATGGAATATTTGTAGAAGTCAAAATTTCGATTTTAATGTAATCTTCAAAATGGCAGACAAAAATACGTTGATTAGATGTACAACGACTTAGTATATTCTATGGTTAGAAGTGACAAACAAGTGGATATTTGGATATGTCATACGTCAAAATAAAACTACAATTCATTCTACTTTGAGGTTAACTAAAACAATTTCAGTTTTTTCAAGTTCCGAATAAATTCCAAAAAATACAAAATGGTAAGTAACATTCGATGAATTGTGCCAAATATCGAACTTTCCACTTTACAGAGTTTCGGCTTACCTTCGGTGAAAACTAAGCCTACCTGCCCGGATCAATTCGAATTCAAAGAAGGTCCCTTCGGCGTTCCTGATGTCATGACTTATGGGGTGGCTGCGGCGAAGCCGAGCCTCGACGTTCCCCACCCGGTGATGCAAACAGAACTGAATTATAAAAAAAATTTGGATCAAATGAATACCATGATTTTAAGAAACACTCAAGGCTTGCATGCTCCCCTGAGGTTATCCATGGAACTCAAAGCCGCCAAAAAAGTGGGACATTTACCGTTTTTGCCGTCAACTAATGTTATGCTGGATGTCTTGACTGGCAGAGATCTGGAAATTGGGCCCGAGGATGTATTTAATTTGCCAGAATTCCGAGAAGTTGGAGGTCAACCTCATGCTATTGTTGAACGTTCGTTAGGTTTACTGTGAATATTTTTAATACATTATTTTCTAATTTGAGGTCAATAAAACACTGTCACATACTGTGCGTTATATTTATTTTACCTCATTTTAAACTATTACAACTTTTATATCTCAGCACAGGAAAATGCTTCAGTTAGCATGTGGCGAAAATGTTTGCGTAATAAACAGTTAAAAATAAGTTATAAGTAACCCAGTGGGAATTTAATCTTTTAGATACTTATACGACTGACTAGTGGCTTTAAGTTGGGAGGTGTTTACAACAACCGTACCACACTGATGAGGCCAAGGAAGACCGAAAATAGTCTACAGCTGAAGTTGTAGAAATTTTCAATTTTCAGCACGTTTAACTGTAATTACACAACATTTAATTAGTCATTTGTCAAACTTTGTTATGTAAATTCATTTCAATAAATTGTAATTTTTTTTTTCAAAAATTTATTATATCAAATTTGTAAATTGAAATTTCCTAAAACTTTGGATTAAAATTTTTCCCTTTTCTGGATGTTATTATTTTTTTAAATTTGAATTTTAATTTTAAACTTGTTCATAACTAGAAATTTCCAATGGAAAATTTCTTCAGGAATGGAAAGTATGTAATGTGGGAAAAGGAGTAAATATTTTTTTTAAATCATGAGGCAGAACTCCGGAAGAATTTCACCTCTGGTATGGTGGACATACTGAGTTGCCGTGCTCTTCTGTCTAAACTTTCTTATCCTTTGTACCAATTTTCAATTCAGAAGAGTTTCACCTCTGGTATGGTGGATATACTTAGTTACTGTGCTCTGATGTTTGGAAATTGGCCTTTTTCATTTTTGTGTATTTCTTTGTATTTTATTTTTCAGTTATTGTTTCTTTGTTCCTGAAGAAGCCCCCTACGATGGTGGGCGAGACGTCGAACACTTTCAGTAGTTCTTTGACAGAGTCCAATCCTGAAAGTATACCCTGTACTGGCTCTGGCTGTGGAAGGCTTCATTATCATTTGCATTATTCATGCCAATTCAAACCTTTACTTTTCTAAAAACTTCATTTTCTTTGAAATGTCACTTTAAATTAATACTTTTTTCTAAAATATTTTTTTTTGACAAATGGATTTAATAAAAATTTAAATTTTGTTTAAAAACTTTATTTGACCTTTGGAATTTTTTTGCTAAAACATACTTATATTCAATACAATTAAGGGACAGTTTTCTTAATCCACTCTAACAGATCTAATATTTCTCTCTCTTTTAATTCATGTAAGGTGTTCTTTAAGGGTATGAAGCTGCCTTTAACTCCAAGCTGCTGTAAGTTTTCGAAAGTAGTTTTGCCCCACTGGAACTGTACTAAGTCATCCATTTCCCCATGACACATAAATAAAGGAGTATTCACAGATTCAATATTTTTGTAAACTTTCGAGTCTTTATTCAGGAATGATGACAGAGCAAAGACTCCTGCCAAGCCCGGTAGAAAACGATAACCCAAATGAAGAGCCAAAGCGCCCCCCATTGAAAAACCTCCTAAAATCACAATGAAAATATCTATTTTTCATTTGTACGAGATCGTAACTACCTATAATTATTCGATTTAGAGGTATTCCGGCTTCCACTTCTTTGTTAACAAGTGTGGTTATCTTATCTTTGATATCTAGAATACCTTGATTGTCCTCTGGAACTTCTGGTGTTATAGCATATCGATCAAACCAGACAGTACTCAACTAAAACAGTAGATATATACATTTCATTATCTTTCATTACAAGATTATGAAAGTGTTCTAAATTTATTTGTACTAAGTATACACATGAGGAAAATTTGTAACTGTTCAAAGGGAAATTTAACATTGAGAGTGTATCAGTGGGATAGCCAGGTTGGCCTTGTATTACCCTACACCGACCTAACCAATTGAACAGAGGACGGAATACTATTGATAAAAGATAGTCAGCAGTGCCGGTGGGTGGAAATTTCAGTCTAAATCATCGCTCCTAGATGTGTTGTTACTGGGAATATGGTACTAATCACAAGCCACAGTGTTTAATTCAGTGCTCTACTGGGAATAATACACAACAATTTTATTACGATTTGCATTATCTACATCTTTTAGTGCGTTGAGTTAATCGTCCTCTAAGGCGAAATAATAACCGGTATTTACTGGTAAACAAATAAAGAAAAGGGCTTGATCCAGCAAAGTAGACCTGCTGACGAAGCTTGTTTTCGAAAGAGATTTTCCTTAGTGTTCTCCATGGACAGTTAAATATTTTCCTTATCTGTATATTTCATGCTAATTCTAGCTGTGGTACGACCATTTAGAACTAAACCTGAAATTCGATGGATTAAATTAAATTAAAAGGATCATATTTTTAGTATAACAAGTTCCCTCTCATAGTCGGATAAAGGTATGGCTTGATATTAAGCATTTACAGAACCACATTTTTCGAATAGTGCTAAATAAACCTCACACAAACCTGTCCATTCAGATAGGTATAAGGCCTATTTGGAGCCGTCGGAAAGAGGAATTTAACATGAGGCAGTGAAAAATCTTCAACTAGAAATTTTATCCATTGCAAAAAGCCCTCGCCGGTGTCTCCTTCAATGGAAAAACAAACATAATAACAAAGGCTAAAACAACTTAAATTAGGGAGTACCTGAGCCATGTAGAAATATCACAGATGCGGTATTTACTTTATTTGTTTGTTTTATTATGTGTAATGGTCCCAACTTGTTCATTGTTATTTATCTATCACGTCGTCTATATAGTTTGAATGAAATTAGATTCGAGTTGATTTAGTCTTGTCTTTGGAGTTAATTTATGATCTTAGGGTTATCTTTCATGCGTTAGAAGTTATCTAGATCAGAGTTGCCAGTTGACCGAAAAGTAAATCGCATACAGGCTCCTTAAAAATCCCGCAACTTGAACGAAAATCTCTTAATCAGTTAATACAATTTTTATCCAACTTGACCTATCGAAATAATTTTGGACAACAAAAAAAAAGGTTCTCAATTAATATTTTTATTATATTTCTCGACAGCTAACTCTAATTTAAATTATCAAACAAATCATGTCCTTTAATTCCGGACTAGAACACTTTCCTTAATTACCAAATTGGAAAATTACTGTCCTATATTATTTGTATTATCACAGGCGTAAAGGAAGAGCATCAAGAAAATATATTTTCTTTATGAGGAAGAGACAAAAATCGCGCTTTTTGTTGCAAAATTCCTTTTATCGTGCAAGGGCTAGAAAATCGCGGGAGTGCGCAATTTTCGCGCACACCTGGCAACACTGATCTAAATTTAGCTAAAGATGTTTATAAAGTTGCCTAGCTAATAAGCGCGACAGAATAATACAAGCTTTGAATTTAAAACAACGTAAAAGAATTCAAAAGAAGTGATAACTGTAACAAGATTGTATGTTCTTTTCACACATAGCTATACGATATTATGTAATAGTTATAATATTATATTGATTTTAAAATTATTTTTCCTCATAGTTTTGTTAATCTAAAAGAGATGGCGATCTCCACAAGGTGCCAAGGCGCATTTCATATGTTTATCCGCTTAATTCTAACCATTTAGCGTGCGACACTCACCAACACACACGATTCCAAAATGCAGCTCAATTGTTCAATTTGCAATATTTAGTAATTTAGTCCATATCAAATAAATGTGACGTATTAAATTAACCTTTAGATAGCTAACTTCACATATATACATGATTAATGTGTTGCCTATATTACCGGGGTTCTTTGGCAAAAATAATGGGACCAAATGTTTTCTATATTATTTTCTCTACCATTATTAACAATTTAATAATTTTCTGTAGAAAATAATATAACAAATAAAAAATCACTCTTAAAATGACAATAAAATAAAATATTTAATAGGATGTACGTTAGGAGTTTAAGAACACAGAACATCATTAAGAAAGATCACAGCGCTGCCACACGAGTATATCTAAGTCAGCGGCGTGTTCTCCATGGAAGCTAGGGAAGCACAGCTTCCCTTGCAAAAATGAAAAATATTACATATGTTATTATATTTACATAAATATAATTTTATTTTTAAACTCTTTTTCCTTGCGACGTCTATGAACAGTATTTATTTAGTGTCCTAAACAATGCTTTCACTGATTCACTCCACCCTTCGAAACTCTATATCGCATCGAATACATTCGATAAGCTGTCGGAATACCATATTATGGTCTTTCATTCAGATTCAATGGGAAATATGCTTGCGCCGGCTAAACGTGCCTTATGATATGAATTTGTGTTATTTGTTTTTCAGAAGCTGTTTATGAGACCAATAATGGTGCAAAAGTTTTAAATAATAACTAGTAAATACAAATAGTGCCACTTTATAGCATTGACGATAAAAATACTTCAGGTAATTTTGAGCGAGAGTGGACAGAAGGGGTATAAGCTAAAAGTGTGGTTGCCGCAACTTCAGGTCATATTTAGTAGGTTGGAAGAGAGTATTACGGTAATGAAAAGTGGATTTTAAACTTTAAATTTTGAAGAAAAAAGTCTTCTTATTTCGCAAGCTAGATAAATTCTTGCAATACCAAATTTAATAAAACGGTGTAAATTATAGTACATATTAGACATTTTTAACCCAACAATTACAAAAAATGTATAATACAAAATCTCTTTTAATTTGTTGGTATGCCTTCTGTTTACAAAGGAAAATAATTTATAAACTAAACATGGATTTTATGATTATCCTGATTATCGTTTTCCAAACTTGTAGTTGTAAGTAAATTTGAATTCGACTTCGTCGCCACCTCGGAAGCGGAGATAGAGGGCGCGTTAAAAAAACAGGCTCTCTCGTTGATCATCCTTTGTAAAGGCAACAGTAAGAACGAAGGGAAAATAAAGTGGTTTCAGAAAATACGCGGTTATTTTATTCATACGCCCCCCAAATAGTGTAGGTAAAAATAAATCCAATTTTAGTGGCAAGCTGGTCTCTGAAAATCTGTACAAAAATGTGGACTTTTCTCGAGAATCTTAAGTAGTGTATTATCTATTACTATTCTCGCCACAAGTACTACCACAGAACGCAGTTTTTCAGCATTAAAAAGGATTAAAAATTTTATTAGAAATTTTACTGGACAAGAAAGACTTTCCAATTTGGCGATGACGGTTCAAAATATTTCTAGACAACAAAAATTTTATGATGATGTAATTGAAGTAAAAGATTCCCCCTAATATTAAATAGAGCAGGACTTTATTTATTTTGTAATATTAAAAACTGAATTTCGCGTACGGCGTATTTGCTGTTTCTTTTCTGACCAGCTTCCCCATTTATAAAACGCACGTCACGCCACTGATCTAAGTATTACTAGTACTTGTTGCCCCTACAAAATTAGAAATTCGGTATCTATTCTGAGGCACATTTAACTGAAATCGACTGTAAATTACAACATTTGGTGTACAATGATGTATGTTGGATAGTAGAGGTCGAGAACTGTCGATAGGTTCATTTTCCGATAGTTATCGATAGTTTAAGAGCGATTATCGATAGTATCGATACTATCGTAAATTACGCTGTCATCTCTCATCAAAACGGGTTTTGATTTTGTTAGTTTTTCGATGCATTTTGTTGTTTGGCGGTTCGGTTTTGTCGGCTCTGTAAACTTGTTATTATGCATAAAAAGAAAAAATAGTTTTATTGAATAATTAATAAGATTTTAATAGTATGGAAGGCGATCAAATTAAATCAGGAAATTAAATAAATAGTTGTTTAACAGATTGCTTGCTAATATAGGGTCTCTGGAAATTTTACCGACGTTTATCAGTAGATTCAGGACGATAAAGAAAATACGATTTACGAAAAACATTTAGATTCCGAGTTAGTTATACGCTTTCAAAATTGTCAAGAAAAAAAAAGATTTAATAACGATATTTAGACTATTACCATCTCCTAGAAGTTTATTGAAGGCGATATACTGAGTGGTAGTTAGTAGTAATTCATACGATACATCAAATATCGAAATATATGTACCAACCAATGTATTGAAACATATCGATATAGGTTGTTCCATACTTCAAATGGACACAGAATCGATGTTCCAAAAATTTTGTGCATCTCTAGAACTAGAATGAAGTAAATAAGAATGGCTACTAAACAGCTATCATATATGTAATACTTCTATATGGCGTATTGTGTATAATCGCCACCGCAAAATACTTTGTCAAAAAGGTGAGATGAAAGTATATGTCGGACCAGGCCTGTAACCAGGATTTTTTTCGGGGGGGGGGGGGCTGCGATCCTTCTGCTAAAACTACCTAGTCTTTGTTTGCGTTTAAATATAAAAAATACACTAAAACCATTTTTAGAGTCTAACTCTTCTAACATTCTGACAAATAAAAACAGATGTGTAGGTAAGATGATAAAATTACTCGAAAGATATTCCTTTTCTAAAATTTATCTTTGAACTGTCTTCTATAACCTGCAGTTGTGTATGAAAAATGCCTATAGAAAGTGCTATATTTAAAGACATAGTTTGAAATCAGCTGGAGAAAAATCTTTTTTTTTATTATTTTTTTAATTTCGATTAAATTCATAATTTTAACTTTTATTTCAAATTTAAATTTTGCACCCGAATATTTAGAATTTGGATATTCTTTCTAAATTCTGGAAGATTAGATGTTTTATTTTTAAGTTCAAGTTTTCTCTTAGTGTCCAACTCTTTTTCTAACTGGCAACAACTTCAATTCCTACGTTTTTTATTTTGGGCAATTTTGAGATTTATTGTTGCCATCTGAATTTGCAATGTCGAAATGCATTTTATTTTTCCGAATTTCACAAAAAAATGTTTGCTATAAAGTTATTTATCGTTTTTTTGTAAGTTTTACCTTAAATCTCAAAATTTCGACCTTTTTTGGAGATTTCCAATTTGAATTAGATTTTTTGCTAAATGCGAAGTGTGTTAATACTTTTATTTTTTTTTATCAAAATTCAAAGTTTAAAATCCTCGTATTTACTTCAAACCCACAAATATTTTTTTAAACTCCGATTTTTTCTAGAAACCTGAAAATTTCGCCAAAATTTTTGTGAAAAATGTCAGATATCGAAATTCTGAACTTAATTTTGAGATTTTTGAATTTGGAATTTTAATTCGAAATGTCTAGAAAAGTCTGCATTTAGAGTGGACAAACTCGTTCTAGAAAAAGTTTTATTACGACCGTGATTATACTTAAAAATAACCAAAATTCATTATTAAACATTTCTGAAATTATTAACTTTTTTAAAAATTTTGAATTTCCGAGCAAAATTAGGATATATTAATTCTTAATGTGACCTGTTCGAACTCGAAATTTTTAGTTTTTTAAATTCGAAATTTTAGAAATAAGATGACATTTAGAATTACTCTCTAAATCCGAAGAAAAAAGAAGCCATAATTTTTGAAAAAAAAAGGGTTTGAAGTCAAAATTTTCTAAAAACTCTCTCATTTCCAAAACATAAAATCTATTAACAAAAACTAATAACACTCAACATTTTGTCTTGAAACAAAATTCAAAAATTAAACTTTGATATTTCCTGAAACTTTTAGTGTATTTTCAAAATGGTCAGGGGATTTTTTTATAAATTAAATGTCTGGAAAGAAAGTTAAAATATTTTGAAGAAGTCTGAATTTTGAACCAGTGCTATTGTTAAACTTTTGAAAAATTAAGCTCATTTTTTTTTCAAAATTTCGACTTTAATCTTGACATTTTTAAACTCGTCGTAAAAAGTTGTAAAAATGTTATAAAGCAAGTTTTTCTAAAAACATGAATTTAAAGTTGAAATGTCGTGCTTAAAAGTATAATAAATTAAAGTTGAAATTTGATAACTAAGATAGAAATGTCAATATTTTTTTGGAAGTTTTCAATTGGAATTCAAATTTTGGAGAAAAAAGTCGAATTTTCGAAATCGTAATCGAAATATAAACAAATCAACTTCATAACAAAAAATTTCGAATTTTTTTATTATGAAGTTAAAACTTTTTGAAATGTTAAAATTTTGAATTAAGCTAATGGGTTAAAGTATTAAAAAAATCCCGAATTTTCCAACTTAAAAATGCTCAAGTTTTATGTAAAACTCGAAATTTATAAAAGAATCGACATTTTAGACATTTTTTTTAAAGTTCAATCGCCATGTTAGAAACATTATGGAAGAAATTTATAAAAATAACTTATTAAAAAATGTCTTCTCAAAATAATGGCTTATAAGATATTTTGATTTTTTAGTAAAGGGCCTAACATTCAAAATTTTATTCAAAAACCGAATTTAAAATTTAAATTTTTAGATTCCAAAACTGTAAAACAATTATTACAAAATCCAAGTTTTTCCCAAAATTTGGTGTTAAATCTCGAAACATCGCTTGTATAAATTTCCAGTTCTTCTCAAAATTTGATTTTTTTTTCAAAATAGAAAGTTTAAGCTTGAAAAACTTGCAAATTCAACATTATTTTAATAAAATTCAAAACGCAAGATTGAAATTTCAAATAAAAAATAAAGAAATTTCAAGAAAAGTTTAAATTTTTCTAGAAACGAAATCTCAGATTTAAATGTCAACATTTTGAAAAAAATTCAAATGAGTTTAGGGTAAAAATTTTAAGGTTTAGGGAGAAAATTCGAGAATGAACTTGAAATTTTAAGAACTTCTTCATTTGATAATGTTATACTCCTTCTGAATATCCTTAGTATAACCTAAAATTTATTATTTTTTTTAATTTCGACGGAGATATAAACATTTTTTGATGTTAATTGTGAGTTTTGGCCTGTTAAAGCCTTTTTTTTGAGTATTTTACCTTTTTGGTGTTTTCTTTAGCTTTTCGTTTCTGCCTAATTTAACATTTTGCTCACCTTTTTACCTTACTTGATTGTGCTTAAAATCTAATATTAAGAAATGGCGTCAAATTTGAAAAATAAAACATCCTTGCATTTCAGTACGAAAACAAAATGATCCATTAAAAATAGTTTTTAAAAAGGTCGCACATCTGGAAAGTTCAGTTCAATCTAGTGTGAAGCCAACAAATTTCGGGGGGGGGGGGCTGCAGCCCCCTGGCCCCCCTGGTAACGGGCCTGTGTCGGACTCTTTCAAGGACAAGCATTCTGCGCGTGCATCACAAACCTTTGGGATTTTCGGATGTTTTGTCCAAGGAACACAAATAGCAACGTCGTGGCATAATGAAAATAGCAATACACTACAAACTGTCAAATACAAAATTTAATACAGGGCAAAGTAGAAAAAAAACAGTACCGTAATATTGTAAACACGTACACCTATTCAAACTAAACAAATCGTACAATAAAGACTATTCAGTTAGTTTCCCTGTTTTCCTATGAAAAATATATTTACCAGCTATTTTTTTACAAATATTAAATATCATAAAAATATTTATTACACAGTAATTACAAAAATCAGGGCATCATTTAATTAATTTCTTTATAGCGGGAACAGATGATAAGATGCGTTGATTGAATTTATTCAATCAACGCAAAATGTAGGGGAACACTAATAAATGAATGACAACAATGATAGCTGGCGAGAAGAGGGATATTTGAAATAACCTTTAGGATTGGTTAATATAATCTGTCCTTTAAAAAGACAAACATATATATCCATCGCATCTTTTTGACACAAGCAAAGGGACAAAACAAGCCATATAGAAGTATTACATATATGATAGCTATCGATAAATGTCGAAACTTGCCGATTTTGATGAATTTTGATGTCATTTCTTAGTGTATTCATTCATATTTTTAACGAAAAAGATGATGTAGGGGAAATCTAAAAATGTTTCAGATGGGTTTTTTGTGCTTATTCAATTGAATAACTTAGCTGTAATTGTTATTATGATATCTTGCTTAGATGATTGATCAAGGTTCGCGCGCCCATACATGACCATTGACAAATGATTTTCAACGGGAGAGAGAGAGGAAAGAAAAGAAATAGCCGAAGCTACGCCACTTTCTAGACGCATTTTGGTTAAAATTTTATACATCCTTAATATAGGACGTGCACTATCCTTATTCTATAACTCGTGGCTTTAATACATTTGAACTACTGCCATATCAAACCTACTAATGGAAATTACTCGAAGACGTTCAAATGACTGATTATTTTTATTTCGTCAAAGAAAATAACTTTCTAAAGGATTCATTTTAACCCAGAGCTTTAGCCTTAAAAACTTTAACCTCTTCGTATAAATAAGACGTCCAAGTGACACTTGGCAGATCAACCAAAACAATCAATAACTTATCGCATGCCTTTTTCGCTACATCATTTTCTAACAAAAAAAATCATAGTACACTTGATGACTTTCATTTGAATATCCGATATTATTTGTCGTGCATGAGCGTACCATCCTTTTTTTAAAATAGGAAAACTGATTTGTTACCCAAAATTCTGCCAAATATAAAATTTCTATTTGTCTATCGAATTTGCAATTTTAAACTCGATATTTTTGTTGTACCTTTTAAAAACTTCACCTTTTTTTCCAGTAATCTTAATACTTTTTTTACAAAATTTCGACATTAATCTCGAAATGTCTTTACTCTTGAAATTTCAATGTTTTTTATTACTTACCTATTAATTAATTCTTGGAAAATTTAGGATATTCCATTTTAAAATTTTTTCCTAAAATCTTCATCTTTGAAATTTCTACATTTTCTAACAATGTTGACTTTTCGCGAAAATATCAGTTTTAATTTTGAAATGTTGATCTTTTTCTCGAAAAACCAGGCTTTTTTCATGGTATTTTCGAAATTTGCGGACAATTCTCACTTAGTTCTTGTATTTAAAATCAAATTTTATATCGACTTTTATAATTCAATTTTTCATGCTTTTGATTTAAACTTTTTTATTAGAATTTTTCTATAGCTTAAATGTGGATGTTTTTACTGAAATTGTCACCTTAATGTCGTAAGTTTATTTTGATGATCTTTTATAAGCGAAATAACACATTGTCTTAAAAATAATCGAAATAATTTTTAGCTGTAATTCCCATAATAGTTGACATATTTTATTAAAATATTGTTTTTAATATTCGTTGTTTCTTTCGAACAATACATGTTTGTGAAATGAGCCTTTATTGTGTTTGGATTGGCATACACAGTACGCGACATACACTCTGATTGGACCACATACGCGTTTGTTTTGAAACAATCCGACCTAACCTAACACCAGAGAAAAGTTAATGAATGAGAAGTCGAGAATAGGCGCGTGGTGTGGAGTCGGCGGTCGCGCCAACTCCGAGAACCGGTCCTGCGAGAGAGTTGCAGCAGGACAGCAGGAGCGCCAGAGTCTCGCTCGCTAAACTTTATCAGCAGGAGCGACGGCCAGTATTACCGCTGAAGCTGAAAAGTTCGTACGCGCGCTATCAGTGGCGGCGACGCGCTGCTGCAACATGCTGTTCGTTCTCCTGGCCACCGGGATGATGTTTTCCTGCGCCAGGGGGTCCACCCAGCATCCCCCGTGCTCGATGATGCAGCCCCAATGCACCTGTACGCCCGATCTTCGGGAATTTCAGTGCCGAAACGCCGGCTTCCGCCAAGTGCCGGCCACTCTGCCGGACACCATCACCAAACTGTGAGTGGAACTTTTTTGTTACGTACAGCTTGATTCACTTTTCTTATTAAAAACTTTTTAGGCAGTCATGGAAACTGCCGGCAGAAGTGAAAACTTAAAACTGAAAATAGCAGCGGTGTGGCGGTGTAGTATAAAAAATTAAAATTTTTTAATTGGTAAATTAAAATTATTAACATTAGTTTGGTTTTCACATCTATCGGCATTCCAAGCAACAAATATATACATTTTTATAGGCTTTATTTATTAGTTAAACATATTATGTATACACTATAAATACACTTAATTGAAATAAAAGTAAATAGTATCAATTTTTTAAACCCAAATATTGATACGATTATTGAAAAAATTTGAAAATAAATGCTTCGTTATTGTTATTAATTTTTCTATATAAAAATATTAACATATTTACTATTCACTGTTGTATTCAGTGCCGGATTAAGCCCCGCGGAGCCCATAGCAAATGGGAACAGAAAGTCCTTTGCTTTAAGTATTATAATGCTTAGGACATAAAATAAAATAGCACATTTACAAAACACTTTTCGTGATTATTTATTGATTTGAAAAAAAAACAATCAAAGAATTCCTAACAAATTCATTTTCCAAGTTCTTACAGTGAGGTTATTTGTACGTTATTGTCCCTTTGTATTTTTTAATTCAATTTTAATGGGATTTAGCCTTTTTAACGCTTTTGCAGTTGCTGATCATCAAACTTAAAAAAATGCGTAACGCTATTCTACATTTGGCAATCACGATTCTATTGATGTTTTTGATTAATATTTATACAATTGGAGTTTCAAAGCATCGTGTTATTTTTTCAATAGCAGCGGTCAAATCTGTTTTTGACTGTCTGTGACATTATTTGGTTAATCACTGACGATAATAGAAAATTGTGAATTTCTGATTTTTGATGTCAATAGCTCGACTTTAATTTCAAAATTACCATTTTTATCAACATTTCCAATTTAAACTTTAAAAGTTTTTTATGACTTTCAAATTTTTCTGGATTTGTTCACGAAAAGTTTACCCTTTTTTCTACTCTTTCAATTTTAATCTCGAAATTTCAAGAATATGATTTTATTATTTTGTGAATTCCAATTCTTTTCTCGAAAATTGAATTTTTTATGTGGTATTTTTAATAGAGATTTCGATTTCTTTTGGGAAATTTTATCTCAAATTGTAAAGTCGATACATTCCGATTTTCGCTAAAACTTTCGATTTTTTTTTAATTTCATGTTTAAACTGGCCTTTCTATTTTTAATCCTTAAAAATTCGACTTTAAATATAAAACATTCTGATTTTTCTTTATAAATTTAAATTCTTGTCTCCAAAGTTAAACTTTAAATTAAAATTTTTCTTTCTAAAATTTTGAGTTTTAACTCAAAAAAGCATTTTGGGTAATAAAGTTGACATTTTTTTAAAAAGCGCCTAGATTTCAAGTTTAAAATCAAAATTTTAGGAATAATAATTTAAGTTTCAGGTTTAAACTGTGAATTTTAAAAAGAAACGTTCTAAATTTTTGAAACGGATTTCAAAAATTTACAACTTATGTAGAGGAAGATATATTTTTTTAATGAGTTAAACTTTTCAGGATCTCCACTCAGAAATTTCGACCTTAAGCTTCAAAATAATGTTACAAAAATTTACGAATTCTGCAGTTTAAGCATATCAAGTCTAAACTTTCTTTGAGAAAACATTTAAAATTTTAAGGTAATTCAAAATTTATGAAATCGGAATTCCAATTAATACAAAAATTGGAATAAAAAATCAAAATTTCGAATAGAACCTGAAATTTACAAAAATGTTGTAGAAATTATCGAGTTTGAATGTGTCAAATTCAAACAACTTAAAAACTACTGGAGGAGTCGAAATTTTAAAATTAAGTCGAAATTTTAAGAAAGAAATCTTTTAAATCAATAATCAGTTGCAAAATGTTGACTGTTTCTAAGAATTGAATTTCTCTTTTAAAATCAATTTAGAGTTTCAACAAAATTCTGCACTTTTGTCTTAAAAATAACTTCAAATTTGTAAAAAAGAAAACTTGAATTGTTTTTTTATAAAAAACGTGAAGTCATAATATTATAAATTTTAAAAAAGTTAAAATTTTAAAAAAAGTCGAAATTCCTAGTCGAAATTTTCAAAAATGTCAAAATTAAAATATTTCACAAAGTTGAAAAATGGGGAAATTAAAAAATAAATTGAAATTTTTAAAATAGTAGAAAAGTAGTTTAAAATTTCTAAAATAGTCAAAATATTTCCAAAATGTCGAGACAAACTTACAAAAAAAAACCCAAAACATTCGAAAAGTTTAAATTCTCAAAAAAGTAGAATTTTTTTAAATAGTAAAAATATTGAAAAGTTAAAATCTTGAAATTTGAAGGATAACCGAAATTTTCAAAGAAGTTAATATTTCGAAAGAAGTCAAATTTCGGTAAAAAAGGACAATTTTAAAAAATAGTCAGTAAAAAAAAGTTTAATTGTCGGCAAAAGTCCAGCTTTAAAAAACGCAACATTTCCAAAAACCGCATTTTCTAAAAAACTGAAAAATTTTCAAAAAATATAGAAAATTTTCAAAAAGGTCAAAATTTTCAAGAGTCGCAATTTTGAAAAAAAATCTAAACTTTTAAGTCGAAATTTCCAAAAAAAAAAAAAAAAGTTGGAAAAGTTGAAAGCTGAAAAAGTTGAAAAAAGTTGAAAAAGTTTTTCAAAAAAATCAAAACTGCACAAAATTGAAGTTTGAAATTTTGAGAAAAACTTGAATATTTAAAGAAAAGTCGACATTTCCTTTTTGTGCGACGATGTTTTAATAGCCTAAATTTTCAAAAAAGTGAAAATTTCGAAACAATTCAGATTTTGGTAAAAAAGTAAAATTTTGAAAAATGTCAGTTTCAAAAGTAGTCGAATATTTGGAAAAATTCCAGCTCTAAAAAATCGGCATTTACAAAAGCCTAGAAATTTTCCGAAAAATATAGATTTCTAAAAAAGTCAAAAATTTTTAGGAGCCGAAATTTAGAATAAAATCCCAACTTTTAAGTCGAAATATCCAAAAAAAAAAAATCACCATTTTCAAAAAGATAGACAATTTTTTGGAACAGTCGAAACTTTCAAGGGGCGAAATTTTTAAAAAAATTAAAACCTTATAAAAAATTAAAGTTTTAAATTTTGAGAAAAACTTGAAAATTGAAAAAAATGTCGAAATTTGCTTTTTGCGTGACAATATTTTAAAAAATAGCCGAAATTTTCAAAAAAGTTTAAATTCTGAATATTTTTGGTAAAAAAGTAAAATTTTGAAAAATAGTCAGTTTCGAATAAATTCGAATTTTTGGAAAAAGCCCAGCTTTCTAAATTCGACATTTCCAAATACCGTAAAAATTTTCCAAAAGTCAAAATTGCCAAGAGCCGAAATTTTAAAAAAGAAAATATAAAATTTTAGATCGAAATTTCCAAAAAATCTCCATTTTCCAAAAAGTAGAGATTTTTTGGAAAAGTTGAAACTTTCAAGGGGCGAAATTTTTAGAAACTTTTAAAGAATTGAGGTTTAAAATTTTGAGAAAAACTTGAAAATTAAAATAAAAGCCCAAATTACTACAAAATGTCGACATTTGGAAAAGAAAGTCCAAATTTTTAAATAAAATTGCAATTTTGAACAAATCCAAGCTTAAAAAAACGCGACACTAGAAAAATAGTTAAAATTTTCAAAAAAACTCAAATTTTAAAATTGAAATTTTCCGTCAGATTTTCAAAAAATCCCACAATTTTTAAAGAAAATTTGAAAATGCTCAAAAAGTCAAAATGAAAAAATGTGGACAAAATGAAAGAATGGAAATTTTGAAGTATAGTCACAATTTCGAGAAAACCGAAATTATTCTTATGAATATAGATATAAAAAAAAACTGAAGTTAAGAAACAAGTTGAAATTCCACCGAAAAAATAGTAATTTTCAGGACGTCGATTTTTTTAAAGCGGCAAATTTCGAAAAGTCAAAGTTTTGAAAAAATCCGGAATTGTCACAATCGTCAAAATGATCAAGATAAAGAAGATACTTTGAAAATGTTCAAACTTTCGAAAAGAAAGTCAAAACTTGGGAAAGAGTTGAAATTTAAATTGACAAAGATTTAGAAAAAACGAAATTTTAAACTAGTATAAAAAATTATTTATTATTATATTAGCGTTGCGTGGCAAAAGTGAGTATTTCACCCGCATAATCTGGTGACATCAGCAAGTCTTACTTCACAATTTTTTTTGAACACAGACGCGTCATGGGGTCCCCCAGGGAACGGGTCCCGTAGCATTTGCTAACCCTTGCTACGTGGTTCATCCGGCACTGGTTGTATTGCACAGTGATTCTACAAAAAAACAATTAAAATATTAATCAAATTAAATCACAATTTCAATAATGCACAGCATACACACATTGCACTTTTCACGTAGTCTATTTAACTTATGTAATGGCTGCCGAATGTACCTAACATGTTGAGAACTGGAGTTAAAAGTTTAACGTGCGCTGGTCAAAGGTAGCGAGCTCACATGGTAAATCCCGGGTTCGATCACCGGTCGCCGATCACACATGCGACACGTCTACGTCAACGTGTCAATATTAGGATGTTAATGACGCGATATTAGCATGTTGGTGACTCGAAAGCTTAACTCGCCTAAAGAAGTTTTTACTTGAAAAAATATTTTCATTTTTTACATTGTAGTGCTAACTATATATCTGTGGAACAGGCCCGTAACCAGAGGGGGGCCAAGGGGCTGCAGTCCTCCCCCCAAACATTTTTTGGCTTCCCACTAGATAGAACTGAACTTTTCAGATATGCGACCTTTTTAAAAACCATTTTTAATGGATCATTTTGTTTTCGTACTGAAATGTAAAGATGTTTTTTGTTCAAATTTGGCGCCATTTCTTATTAATAGAGAACGGATTTTAAGCACAATCAAGCAAGGTAAAAAGGTGAACAAGATGTTAAATTAGGCAAAAACGAAAAGCTAAAAAGGGCACCAAAAAGGTCAAATACTCTAAACAAAAGTCATATTAACAGGTCAAAACTCACAATTAACAAAAAAAAATTTGAAATCTCAGTCGAAATAAAAAAAAATAGATTTTAGGTTATACTTGGGATATTCAGAAAGAGTATAACATTTTAAAATGAAAAAGTTCTTAAAATATTGAGTTCATTCTCGAATTTTTACTCTAAATCTTAAAATTTTTGCCTTAAACTCATTCAAATTTTTTCCAAAATGTTGACTATTAAATCTGAGATTTCGTTTCTAGTTTAACTCTTCTTAAAATGTCTTTTTTTTATTTGAAATTTCAATCTTACGTTTTAAATTTTATTAAAATAATATTGAATTTTGCAAGTTTTTCAAGCTTAAACTCCCTATTTTGAAGAAAAAATTCAAATTTTGAGAAGAGCTGAAAATTTATACAAGCGATTTTTTGAGATTTAACACCAAATTTTGAGAAAAACTTGGATTTTGTGATAAAAGTTTTACAGTTTTGGAATTTAAATTTTAATTTCCGTATTTGAATAAAATTTTGATTAGGCCCTTTACTAAAATAATAAAATCTCTTATAAGCCATTATTTTGAGAAGGCATTTTTTAATAAGTTATTTTTATGAATTTCTTCTATAATTTTTCTAACATGGCGATTGAACTTTAAAAAAAATGTCTAAAATGTCGATTCATTTACCAATCTCGAGTTTTACACAAAACTTTAGCAACAATTCAGGTTTTTTTTTTAAATAAAGTGAAATCAAAATTTTTAATTGTTTCAAAAAGTTTTATTTCATAATAAAAAAATTCGAAATATTTTGTTATGAAGTTGACTTGTTTATATTTCGATTACGATTTCAAAAATTCAACTTTTTTCTCCAAAATTCAACTTCCAAGTGAAAACTTCAAAAAAAAGATTAAAATTTCTATCTTAGTTATCACATTTCAACTTTAATTAAGAATTTTTTTACTTTTTATCACGACATTTCAACTTTAAATTCATATTTTTAGAAAATTTATTAAATGTTTACAACTTTTTACGACGAGTTTAAAAATGACAAGATTAAAGTCGAAATTTTGAAAAAAAATGAGCCTAATGACTTTAGTTTATTTTTAAAAAATTTTACACTTAAGCACTTGTTCAAAATTAAGACCTCTTCAAAATATTTTGACTTTCAGTCTAGACATTTAATTTAAAAAAATCTTCTGGCCGTTTTGAGAAAACATTAAAAGTTTCAGGAATCTTGTGTCAAGATAAAATGTTGAGAGTTATTAGTCTTTGTTAATAGATTTTATCTTTTGATAATTAGAGATTGTTTTAGAAAATTATGACTTCAAACCTTTTTTTTTTCAAAAATTATAGCTTCTTTTTTCTTGGGATTTAGAAGGTAATTCTAAATGTCAACTTATTTCTAAAATTTCGAATTTAAAAAACTAAAAATTTTGAGTTTGAACTGGTAAATTTGTTAAGAATTAACAAATCTTACTTTTTGTCCGGAAATTCAAGATTTCTAAAAAAGTTAATATATGCAGAAATGTTTATTATAGAATTCTGGTTATTTTTAAGTATAAACACGTTCGTAATTATTTTTTTTTTCTAGAACGAGTTTGTCCACTCTAAATGTAGACTTTCCAAATTTAAAAAACTCAAAATTAAGTTCAGAATTTCGATATCTGACATTTTTCACAAAAATTTTGGCGAAATTTCCAGGTTTCTAAAAAGAATCAAAGTTTAAAAAAATATTTGTGGGTTTGAAGTAAATACCAAGATTTTAAACTTTGAATTTTGAGAAAAAAAGTAAAATTGAAAATTTCCAAAAAAGGTCGAAATTTTGAGATTAAAGGTGAAACTAAAAAAAAAAGATAAATAACTTTATAGTAAAAACTTTTTTTTTCGAAATTCGAAAGAATCAAATGCATCTCGACATTGGAAATTCAGATAGCAACAATAATTCTTTAAATTGCCTAAAATAAAAAACGTAGGAATTAAAGTTGTTGCCAGTTGTTGCCAGAGTTGGACGCTAAGAGGAAACTTGAACAAAAAAAAAAACATCTAATCTATTAGAATTTAGAAAGAATATCCAAATTTTAAATGTTCGGGTACAAACTTTAAATTTGAGATAAAAGTTAAAATTATAAATATAATTGAAATTTGAAAAAAATTTTAAAAAGAGATTTTTCTCCAGCTGACTTCAAACTATGTCTTTAAATAGAATACTTTCTAGAGGCATTTTTCATACACAAGTGCAGGTTATAGAAGACAGTTCTAAAATAAATTTTAAAAAAGGAATATCTTTCGAGTAATTTTATCATCTTACCCACACATCTATTTTTATTTAGAAATTAAATTAAGATAAATAGGCAACATTGTTGTTAAATTACTTTGTCAGAATGTTAGAAGAGTTAGACTCTAGAAATGTTTTTAGTGTATTTTTTGTATACAATAATAATATTAATATTAAAGTAGTATTGGACCGGGGCTTCTTACCTCTAACCTAAACTCAAACAAAGACTAGGTAGTTTCAGCAGAAGGATCGCAGCCCCCCCAAAAAAAATCCTGGTTACGGGCTTGCTGTGGAAGTGGAAACTTTTTTCTTGTGAAAGTTCTAAACTTTGGGATTTCTTATCGAGTAGAACTTTCTTAAAGAATGATGCGGTTCATCGCCGTTTATATTATTCATTTTGGCTTCGTAGTTGAAGTGGTCCCAGGGCATAATGTGGATTTGTTAGTGAATTTTGCTTAAAAAAGTGCAATCCACTTGCAAAAGATACACTTACGGTCAGGGGAACGCTAAATGTAATTATGTTTCATAAAATTTACTAATTTCTCTCTGATCGCTTTCAGGTGATTAGTTCATTATCAAATTGAACATTATTGTTAATAAATAATAATTTCGAGTTTAATAATTCAAAAAACTCATAAATTACTATACAAATGTAGGTTCTCATGCGGTTTACTCTTTCGTAGAGTAAAGAGTGATGGCATCGTAATTGGTTATTTTTATGCTTTTTTAACTTTAATAACCTCGTAAATAACAGTTTGGTGTATTTATAAAAATCGTGACGGGTTGCAACATTTAATTACATGAATAAAACATAAATTAAATGAAAGGAATTTTTAATGAACATCGAGCATGATTTGACAACATAATTCAAAACTTTCACTCTTTGGTACGGCGCGACCATCGCCATCGACCAATGGCTATTTATCGCCGCGTACCATCACGCAATCAATGGCAGGCTAAATCGTTACCTCTAAGTAATGATCAATTTAATTATTAACATTTTCATAACTTTAATGTCGAGAAGTAAATGTTTAAGGTAAACATTAAATCGGAGCGAATTTTTTGCTGTATACATCAAACAAGTTTATTGCGATTATGCACGTTTTAACGATTTAAATTTTAGGAAAAACAAGTTAAAAATTATAATTCTTAATTCGGAACAAAAGTTGGAAAAAATCAAACTTATAAAAAATGGGGACTTCCGATTAAAGTAAAAACTTAAAACTAGGAAATAACAGGTGTTTAAACCAGTGGCAACTCGAAGTCAAAACTACTGGGGGTGCTGCTTAGCGTTTTAAAATGTTTAAGATTTCGACTGAAAATTTCGACATTTTCTAAACGTTTTTTTTTAGCTTTCTTTGAAAACTTGACAATGAAAACTTTTGGTAATGTCGCGTTTTTTGAAAGGTTGGATTTTTTTCCAAATTTCGACTGTATTGCAAAAGTTACATTTTTTTCTTGTAATCTCGACCTTATTTTATTTTTAAGTATTGACTTTTCTGAAAAACTGTGAATACTCTTTTAAAAATTTCCGTATTTTCGTGAATATTTAAATTTTTCGGTGTTCTATTTTTTTGTAATTTTTTTTTAAAAATTGATTATTACATTTTTTTAATTTGTACCATTTGGAAATTTTTACTTTTTCTGAAAATATAAATTTTTTCAAAACTGGACTTTTTTCTAAATTTCATCTTTGTTTATAATTTTTTCTGGTAAATTATAATTTTTTTATTGAAAATTATGATTTTTAATAATTTCGACTGGTTTTTATTTAAATGTCAACTATTTTTCAAAATTTCGGCTTTTTTTGCAGTTTCGATTATTTCTTGATTTTTTTGTTGAAAATTTTGCTACTTCTTAATTTTCAAAATTCTTTAAAAATTTCGATTTTTTTGAAAATTTTGAAATTTTATGAAATGTTTGACATTTTTCACAATTTTAATTTTTTTGATCTAAAATTTCAACTTCTTCCACTTTCATTCAAAATTTTAACTTCTCAATATTTCGACTTTTGAAAACCTCGATCTATCTGATAATCTTCACTTGTTTTCGATATTCTGGTTTCGAAAATTTTGGTTTATATTGAAAAGTTGAGTGCAAATTTCCCAACTATTCAAAATTTAAACTTTTTCCAAACAAATTATTTCGTAAATTCGATAAAAATTCTCAAACCTTTTGCAAATTTTGAGATTTTTTTTTATTTCCACTGTAAAATTTCGACCTTCCTTTTTGAAAATTTCTTCTTTTGCAAAATTTTGACTTCTTTTGGACATTTGAAAGATTTTGAAAATTTTTGCCCTGTCAACAAATTTTAACTTTCTTTATTGAAAATTTTACCCTTTTCTTAAATCTGCATTTTTAAAAAATTTTCGACTTTTTATTTTAATTCCCAATTAGTTGAAAATTCCGGCCCTTTTCAAATATTCGAATTTTATAAAATTTTAAATATTTTTTAATTTCAACTATTGTCAAAATTTTGACATTTTCTCAAACTGTCGTTCCTTTATTTGAAAATTGCGATTTTTTTTAAGTCAGACATTTCTTAATACCTTTCATTGAAATTTTTATTTCGTAAAATTTCGACTCCATTTCAAAATATCGACTTTTATTTCAAAATTTTATTTATACATTTTTTTAAACATTTCCAATTAAACCTTCGACTTAAAAGTAAAGATTCTTTTTAAACTTGAACTACTGAAAATTTCGACTTTTTTCAAAATTGTACCTTTTTAAAATTTCAACTTTTTTGATAATTACGAATTTTTCGATGACTTTAAGTTTTCTCCAATAATTAAAAAATTCAGCTTCTTTGAAAATTTAACTAAAAACTCTGCAATTTATTTTAAATGTCGATATTTTTCCTAAAATTCGTTTTTTATTCACATTCTCAAAATTATTGAAAATGTCAACTATTTTAAATATTGAAATTTTATTTCGAAATCCTTATTTTCTTTTAAAAATTTCACTTTCGATGAGAATTTGGAAATAACACTCGAATTAAAAAAATTAATATCAATAATTTCTGTTTTTAAAATTGTGCAAAGTTTTGAAGCAAATTTCCAAAAAAACTTGCATTTTATGTACAAATAAATTTCAAAAATTTAAATTTTAATCACAAAAAATTGGCTTCACTGAGACTTTCTCTAGAACTTCAAAATTACTAAAAAAAAATTAAATTAGAGCAGTAAATTGTTAATGAACTTTTTTAACATTTTGATTCATTTTAATTTTGAAATTTTGAGACTTTTCTAGAAATGTTGACTCTTTTTCTTAAAAATTTTAATATTTTTCGCTTTAAAAGTCGAAATTATAAAAATATTTTTGACAATTAATTTATTTCAAAAAAATTTTTTTCTTTAATTCCGAAAATGTTATTTTTTTTAAATGTTTACAAATAAGAAATTACAACTTTTTCTAGAAATGTGATCTACTTTCTCTTGACATTTTGAGTTTAATCTTTAAATTTCGATCTGTTTTTATCGAAATTTGAAATTTAAATTTGAACTTGAGAATTTCAAGAATAAATTTAACATTTCTAGAAAAATAGGAAATTCCGATTCAGAATTTTCTTTGGTCCTACAGTATTAGTAATTTTTTAGAGAAATATCAAATTGTAAAAAAGGTTGAATTTTACAAGGTTCATTTTTTTTTGAAATTTCAATATTTTTCTCAAAGTTTTCTTATTTTTATGCAGTTTTGAAGTTTATTTTCCTTAAATTTATACTTAATAATTTTCAGTTTCTTATCAAAATTACAAAATAAAATGAACTTTAAAATATTAAAATTTTGTTAAAAAACTTTTTAATTTTCCAAAACAAATTAGAGAGAAATCAAAATTTCTACAAGAAAAAATATTTTAAAGACAAAATCTCCAGAAAAAGTCAAAATTTCTAAAAGCATTCTTTATATAAAATGTTTAGACACAAATTTCATAGAAAAAAAAAGCAAAACTTCCTAGAAAAAAAATCGAAATTTGAAAAAAAATTGATATATCTTTACAAAAAATTTTGTGAAATTTGAAATTTTTTGTTTTTCCCAAAATTTTGACATTTTTATAGAGCTTTCAGGATTTTTTCCAAACATTTTTTGTCAAAACTACAAAATAAAATAAACTTTAAATTGTTAAAGTGTCGTGAAAAAACTTGACATTTTTAAAGCAAATTAGAGGAACATAAAGAAAAATTTGGAGAAGTTGGAATTTCTAGAAGAAATTTTAAGAACAACACTTTTAGGAAAAATGGAAATTTCGAGAAAATTCTTTTTATACTATAAAATATTTAGGAAACATGGAAACTTTGCAGAAAAATCGAAATTTCCTAAAAAAAATAGAAATATCTGAAAAAAACCCAAAATTTTTATGCAAAATGAGATTTGAGGTAATAATTCGAAAATATCGTATTAACTTATTTTTAGAGAAATAGTAAAATGCGAGATGATTTGGATTTAGATTTTTTCTTGAAATTGTAATTATTTTCTCAAAATGTTGACATTTTCAAAGAAATTTGAGTTTTTTCTTAACGTTTTAATTCCTGTTCGAAATATTGATTTCTTCCTCAATACTTTTTCAAAAATGTGATTTTGATCAAAATTAAAAATAAAATAGGTTTTTAAATGTCGTAACTTCGTGAAAGAAACCTAAAATTTCTATAAAAAGAAATGAGAGAAAATTTAAAATTTCTGTAAAAAATTGTGTAATAAAAAGTGTTCAGAAAATCTTGAGAAAACTCGTAAGCGAAATTGGGGGTGCTGCAGTTCCACAGTGCCTATACGCCAGCCGCCACTGTTTAAACTTAATCTTAAAGAAACTGAAACAAGTTTAAACTTGGAATTTTAATAAAAACTCATTTACCATTTCCAAGTCGAAGTGCAAGATTTACAATGAAAATTTTATCTTTTTCTTGATGAAATTTCGAACTAAACTTAAAACTACAAGAAAAATATGAAAATTTCGGGTTCAATCTTAGAATTTGGAACTTAAAGGTAAATTTCATGGTATTAAATTGAATTGTTTAATTAAATTTGAAATTTGGGGATAAAACGGGGAAATTTTAGAAAAAACACAACGTAATTCATACTTCTAAGACCAAATTTTCCAACGAAAAAAAAAAAATGAAATTTCAAAGTTAATAAATATTCGGGAAAAAATTACAAATTTCTATTTTAAAGTCGAGATTTTGGGACAATATTTTGACTGATAAATTTTCAGGTGTGGTAAAAAGTACGTGAAAAAAGTCGAAATTTTGATAAAAATAAGCACTGTAAAAATTTAAATTTAAAGACAAAAATTAAAGAAACGGGACAAAATTTCTAAGGAAAATTGAAATTTTTGCTCAACATTTTAGGAGAAAAAAACGAAATGTTACAGAAAAAACGAAATTTTGACTTTTTTAAATGAAGAATTTTCCGAAGAAAGTCACAATTATTTTACTGTGGAAACGACCTTAAAAAGTTCTTTCATATTTCAGTTTTTTGTTGAAATTTTGATTTTGAAAATACAAATTTCCTGAAATAATTCGAAATATCCAGATTTCAGCCGCTATTTTTGGAAAAAAGGAAACATTTCGATTTTAACTCCTCCTAAATTTTAGGTGAACACCAAAGTTTTGAGAACAGTTTCGAAATTTTGGGACAAGATACTAAAAAATGAGATAAATGCTAAAAAAATAGTACAAGCTTTGAACACCTGTTCAGGATGTAACAGACTAGTAAATCATGAAACGTGTAAGGAAGGTGATATTTTAATTTCTTTCCCGCTTAAATCAACTCTAATGCTAAGTAATATTCTCGACTCGACCGCTCGTTCGGTATTATCTTCAACACCAGCATTAGTTACATCTCACGCGGTTTTCCACGTTCGATTTTTTCCCGGCTCGACTAGTCACACCGGCCGTTTTGTTTACGATACCAGAAGCGTTTAGTTACAAACGGCCCCTTTGTATTCCAAATACAACAGAATAAATTAAGGTTTTCACTTCTTATTTCTATCCGGCAGAGTTGATGTACCTGAAAAGTCGTTTATTTTATTGAAGGGATAAATCAATGGGAACGGCTTCACAAATCGGTTGATAAATTTAAGGCGCAACGATCGCTTTGTTTATGATCTCTGGTGTCTTTGGATGCAAATTACCCATTAGTCCGGACGTTGATTGAATAGGGACTATATCGATGATTACGTAATTAAATCGTCAATGGTCTGGTTAATAGTCGGGCATACATGAACGAATCTGATCTGTGGATTTAATCCGTAAAGATATATCTGCGCACTTGGCTCGTTACATACCAAATATGATACTTTTCACTAACGTACATAGCTGTGCACACATAATCTTCAATTAAATCCGTGAGTTGAAACCTTCAACGTTAGTGGGCTAATACTTGTCACTTTGGTACGTATTGGACTCCGGTCGCGGTATGTTGGTATGCATCCGAGATTTAGCTGGTGTTATCTGACATTTTTGACTGAAAGATGCCAAAGTCAGAACGAATCGAAACCTTTAACAGCCACCAACTGACATATTTAGTTTGTGCAAGATAAAATCTGCCGATTAGTCTGTGGCTCGCCCCTGACCTTTAACGCAAAGTTAATTCCGGTGATTTGATATGTGCCATATCCCATTCGTCGAGTAATCCGTTTTTGTATGGCCGGCTTTTAGAATGAGTCGTTTCGTTGCGGAACGTACTCTAATAAATAGCTTTATGGAAATGTGAGATTTTTAGTTCTAGTTCTAACCACAAAATAGTCTGTGGTTTTAACAGTTACGACCTGTTCTGTGGTTACGACGGACGACCATGGGTGTAGCTAGAATTTTTTTTTCTAGGGGGCAAACTGGAGCAACGATATTTCTTGGGTGGGCAAGAAACTGTGTAAGGTGGGCATTATAAGTAACAATAATGTATATGTCGATTTTTTTAGGGGGGCAATGATCTTTCTAGGGTGAGCATTTCCCACTCATGCTCGCCTAGCTACGCCAACGCGGATGACGGTGAATTAAATATATGACGATTTTTTAATAATTTTAATACCGTATTATTACAAATCGATGGAATTATATCAAAAACGTTGTCAGCTGTCACGCTGTAATACCACAGATAAAAACGTAGTATAAGACGTTGGTTTAGAAGATAGAGCCTGCGATTCTGGTTTTTCATACCGCATCAAAAATTCGGAAAAAACCCCAGTGTATGCAAACGAAAACAATTATCGCTCTTCTTAATAATCTGATCAGGCACGAACGGGCTAATTAACACTATTTAAAATGTATGTGGGTAGAGGTTAAGTGATTCAGTAGGATTCTTGGGCATTTTCTTAAGCCGCCGTTTTTCCCTGTATGATACTTTTTATGAGTATTATTTAATTGGTAATTATCGATGAATGCAGCGCACAATTTGGCGCAAATCGTTCGAGAGATTGCTTCGTAATAATACGTAACGAGAATTAACGTGAACAGCATACAAATGATTGTCTTTGGGCGAATTCTGCCTTCGATTTTCCAACAATGTAGCATTGATAGTCTGGTTACACCTGCACTAACGTTAAATGCTTTTAACGATTAACGTATATGCGCTCGATCTGATGCGAAATTTATTTTGCTACCTCGGGATTTCGTTATAATAATTGTTTTGTTTGAGATTTTATTGCTTTACGTTAAAGGGCCTCCAAAGCAACAGAGTAGATCTCTATGCTTCAAAACCGTTAGTTGCAACTTGAGCTGAAGAATGTGACAATTTGTTATATGTTGTTTATATCTACTACTACTTCAGGATGTATATTTGAACTACCAATTTGGCCATGTATTAAGGGTTTCCAAATTTTTGCAATTTTTGGTGCGTTTGCTGATAAGCGCAGATTGGGTGTCAATTAAAAAAGATATATACATTTCAGGTTTATGGTAGAGACAGAATGTCACAAATGTTTCGACGGCAAGCAAAAAGGATTTTTAAAAATTGATTTCCCAAGGGAGTTAAAAAAGTGATGAAACTTTACATGGAATTTCGTCATTTTTGGAACTAGAAGTATGGAAATTGGGGTTTAGGCACCTGTTATAAATAAACTTCAACTGTCAGATTTTTCTTGAAAATTCATCCCCTACGGGGGTAAAATCTACTTAATAAAACTGTAAACAGTGACCGATGGATAACACATAAACTACATCGATGGGTTTAAAAGCATAGAATTTCACACACGAGTTCCTTACACGAATAACGTAGGTACTAGGGATGTAACGAATGTTGGTTTTCTCACATTCGCGAATGCGAATGTTGGCTTTTTCACGGGTACTTAGAAAATATTATGAGAAAAGTCGAAATTTTCCAAATAAATCGAATTTGGAGAGAAAACCCAGTTTCTCGTAAATTGTTATTTTCATTTAAAATTTGACATAATCTCGAAATTTACAAGAAATATTTTTCTCTAAATTTCGTGGAAATAGTATTCTCAAAATTGTTATGTTTTTAGCAAAATTTTACTCCAATTCTAAAAAAATAAACGAAAAAGATCAATTTTACGTAGAATTCGCTCGAAACGTAAAACATTTAGTCGAAACTTCAAGAATAGAACGATTTTCGAAAAAAAAGTAAAATTTTTGAGTTTTTACTCAAAACTCTACTTTCTCAAAACTCAACTTTATTGTCCTAATTAAAAAAAAGATGAATTAAATTTAAAAAAAAAACAGGTTTCGAATAAAGTGGGAATTTTTAGGAAATCAATTTAACATCAAAATTTGAACTTTTGAAAAAATTTGAAAAATATCACAAAGTTCCAAATACCCAAATTTTGGAAGAAATTAACATTTCGAGAAAAATATCGACATTTTGAAAAAAAGAACGAAATTTTAAAAAAGAAAGTCAAATTTTGACAAAATTTCAAAAAAGGGGCGAATCTTGAGGAAAATTTTACGAATAAAACTCGATATTTTAAGAAAAAAAAAAGAATCGACATTTCTCGACTCAATATTTATTTTTTAACGGTTGCCCGAGTGAAAGGCAAGCTGCCACCCGCCCCACTGTGACGTCAGAAAATATCCGCTATTGATATAATGGAAGATATTTTGAGAAATTCAACATTTTCAAAGTATATTTTTCAAAAGTTCCAAGTAAGTATTATCCTAAATATTTTTACTTTTTTATCAAAAGATCTATCAAATTTCGAGAAAAAAGCAAAGTTTGATATAAAGTCGAAATTGCAGAAGATGAATTAAAAAAAAATAAAATTTTGAGAAAAATCAAAATTTGAAAAATGACGAAATTTTGAAGAAAGCAAAACGACAAATTTTGAGATAAATATTCGAAACTTTGAAAAAGTCAGATTTGTATAAAAGAGCTCGAATTTTAGGATAAATTCGAAATTTCAAAAGAAAAAAAGAAATTTTGTGAAAAAGACGGATTTTTAGAAAAAAGTCGAAATTTCGAGATAATGTCGAAATTTCAAAGAAAGGAATAAATGAAAATTTTTGAAAAAGGGTCCCATAGTTGAGAATATATATGTTCAGTTGATTGTATAAACTAGGGGAGAGCAAACGCCCTAGTGCCTTATTTTAGCTAATGAGGAATAAAATTAAAAAGAAGAGAAGGAAGAAAGAAAAATAAATAGAATTAAAATATACTTTTTATTAGCTGGGACTGAATAATTACCACATTAGTTGTTAGGACCCCCAAACCTCAAAGATCCATGAAAAATTGAAATACAGAACTCGTCCCCTTAAACCAAGAAAGTTCGACAGCCCATCTTCAGAGAGATACTCTCTGAAGATGACAGCTTCTGTATTTCAGTTTTTGAAGATAACCAAGGACCAGTCCGTTTCACCAAAAAGATCCATGAACCCCAGCTTTAGAACCCCGACCTTAGCAGTTGCATTGTTATTCCATAAATAATTTCCCGTTTTATTGCCAAATACATTCGCAAGATATCCGCAAAATTTCTTGCGAATGCGAATGCGAATATTCGTTACATCACTAGTGCGTACTAAGAAAGGATTTTTGAAAATTCTTCTCCCAAGAGTGTTAAATAGGGGCTGACAATTTGTATAGAAGTTCATCATTTTTGAAGTTAAAAATATGGAAATTGATGTTTAGGTTTCTATTTATAAATAAAAACTAGCTGTATTAAAGTTTTTGGAAATTTATGCCGAGGAGGGTAAAATCTGCTTAATTTTTGAAAAATGTCCAAAATTTCAAAGTTAGAATTTTCTAAAAAAAGGCAAAATTTCGAAAAAAAAGGCGCAATTTTCATAGAATGTTGAAATGTTAAAAAAAAAAAAATTGAAACTTTGAAACATTGAAAATTTTACAGAAAGTTGAAATTTCCAAAAAAAGAAAATTTTCCAAAAAGCGGCAATATTTTGAAAAAAAAATCAAAATTATAAGTCCGCATTTCCAAAAATTTAGAAAATTGGAAAAATTATAAGTCGGCATTTTCAATAGTTTCTAAAATTGAAATAAAGTCGAATTTCTTAAAAAGAAATCAAAATTTTTAAAAATAGTCAAAATTATGGAAAAATAGGACCAAGCTTTAAAAAAATTGAATAATTTTTATTCCAATTTTTAAAAAGCTGCCATTTTCTCTTTAAGTCTAAATATTCAACAAAAACCAAAACTATCAGAAAAATCGAAATTTTTTAAAAAATTAAAGTTTTAAAAAATTTTGAAAACTGTCGAAATTTTCATAGAAAGTCAAATTTCCAAAAAAGTTAGATAAACAACAACAAAAATCAAAATCTCGAAAAGGTCGATATTTTCAGTAATTTTGATAAGTTGAAATGACAAAATTATCAAAAAAATTCGAATTTAGAAAAATTATTGAGATTTAAAATAATTAAAGAAATTTCAGCCGAATCTGCAAAAAAGCTGAGATTTTCGAAAGGTTTAATATCGACGAAAAATCAATGTTAATCAGAAAAGTCGAAATTTTTAAAAAAAAGTTGAAATTTTGAAAAAAATTCGGAAACCTAACTTCGGATAGTTAAAATTAAAATCGAATATTTTATTAAAAAGTCAATGATTTATTTGAAAATTAAAAATAAATAAATAAAGTTTTGAAAAAATGTCGAACTTCGTAAAATAAAATTTTCAAAAAAAGTCGAAATTTTGAAATAAGTCCACGCTTTGAAATTTTTGGAAAAATCCGAAATTATCTAAAATAGTCGAAAATTTGATAAAAAGGTGATATTTTAAGAAATGTCGTAACTTAAAAATCTAAATGTTCAAATTAAGTCGAAATTTCAAAAAAGATCGAAAATTTGCGAAAGAGTCAAAATTTTGAAAGAGTTGAAATTAATATAAATATTCGAAATTTAAAAAAAATTTAATTTTCAAACAATTTTAAAATTTGAAGAAAGGTTAAAATTTTCAAAAAATGAATGAATATTATAAAAAGTCGAAATTATCAATAAGTCGAAAAATTCAATGAAATAAAAATCAAAAAAGTTAAAAATTTGAAAAAAGGTGGACATTTATGTAAAAATATCAAAATTTTCAAAAAAAGTCGAAATACTAAAGATTAGTTAAAATTTTGATATTTTTTGAAATTTTGAAAAATAGGCAAAATATTCGAAGTCAAAATTTTTAAAAAAGTTCGAAAGTTTGAGAAAAAGTCAAAATTTTGAAAGAGTTGAAATGAAAAAAATACTCGAAATTAAAAAAAAAATTATAATTTTCAAAAAATTTTTAAATTTGAAGAAAGGGTAAAATTTTCAAAAAAGAATGAATATTATAAAAAGTCGAAATTTTCAAGAAGTCGAAAAATTCAATGAAATAAAAATTAAAAAAGTCAAAAATTTGATAAAGGTGTGTAAAAAGGTCAAAATTTTCAAAAAAAGTCGAAATGTTAAAGATTAGTTAAAATTTTGATATTTTTCGAAATTTTGAAAAATAGGCAAAATATTCAAACTAGCTGAAAATTTCAAAATAAGGCAAACTTTTCAAAAAATTCTAAATATTTAAAAAAGTCAAAATTTTGAGAAAGCAAGAATTAAAAAAAAGTTGAAATTTTAGAAGCAGAATTAAAAGAAGACGAACATTTTGAAAGAGTCGACATTTTCAAAAAATTTGAGTCTGAAAAATGAAATGATTTTCAAAAAAATGAAATTTTGAAAAATAGTATAAAATTTCAAAAATTGAATTATTCAGATCAATTTTTCGAAAAATTCAAATTTTCGAAGGCGAAATAATAAAGAAGGAAAGAACCTAAAATTATAGGAAATGAATAGTTAAAATTTTAAGACAAAAGTCGAACATTTTTTAGAACAGTCGTTATTTTTAATCGGAATTTGCAAAAAAATAAATTTTTCAACAAATGTCGAAATTTTCAAAAAAAAGTCAATATACTTAAAAAAAGTCGAAATGGAGAAAGAATGTCGAGATTCAAAAAAAATTCGATAGTTAAAAAATTAGCCAAATTTTCAGAAAAAATTCGAAATATTGCTAACAAGTGGAAAATTTCAAAAAAGTCAACATTTTAAAAGATGTTTTGATTTAAAAAAAATCGAAAGCTAGCAAAAAAGTCGAAATTTTGAAAAATAGTTGAAATTATTAAGAACCGAAATTTTCAATAAAACTTACAATTAAAGAAAAGTTAGATTTTGAAAAAATAGTTATAATTTTAAAAATATTTTGTTTCTCAAAAGTTGCATTTTCAGAAAAAGTTTCGAAAATTGTAAAAAAGGTGAAACTTCTAAAAATCAAAATTTTTAAAAATAATCAAAATTATGCAAAAATAATATCAAGCCTTAAAATGTTGAAGAATTTTAATTCCAGTTTTTAAAAAGCTGCCATTTTCTAAAAGTCTAAATATTAAAGAAAAGCCAAAACATCGAAATTTCGAAAACTGTTGAAATTTCCAGAGAAAGCCAAATTTTCAAAAACGTTTGATTTTCAAAAAAATATCAATATTTTGGAAAACATATACCAAAATTTTAAAATAATCAACATTTTCAGTACTTCGAGAAGTTGAAAAAAAGTAAAATTTAAAAAAAACAATCGAATTTTGAAAAATTATCGAGATTTAAAATAATTAAAGCGATTTCAGTAGAATTTTCAAAAAAAGGTGAACATTTTGAAAGGTCTAAATATCGAAGAAAAATCAAAGTGTATCAGTTTATTAGTTCTCTAAAAGTTGCAGAAAAAGTAAGAATTTTTAAAGAACGGAAATTCGGAAAAAACGTCTAAATTTAAAAAAAAACCCAAATTTTGAAAAGTCAAAATATTTACAAAAACAAATGAAATTTTCAAAAAGGTTTTCGGAAAAGGCGAAACCTAAAAATGTTTAGAAATGTCGAAAGTTTTAACATAAAATCAAAATTTGGAAAAATTCCAGCCTTTCAAAAAATTTGACATTATCAAAAATTTTCATTCTCAAGTTATCAAAAAAATCCGAAATTTTCGAAAAATAAATAGTTTTGAAAAAATCGAAACCATCAGAAAAGTCGAAGTTGAAAAAGGTCGAAAATCGACTTTTTTTTTAGAAATTGTGAGGAAATAATTCAAAATTTTTGTTATTAAAGTTTGAAATTACTGAACGTTATTCTACTGCCAGCTAATAACTGGGTTAGGTATATCTTTTAAGTCAGTAGTCAGTGAGTTATACAAAATTTGACGTTATTTTGAAGCTTTGTTAACATTTAATCTGTGTTCTTTATTGGGCAGTAATCAATTAAGAGTGTGATTTCAAAACACTGACGTCGTTTAGAAATTTTGTTTAAAATTTTATCTGAACATTGCTTCGATTTATTTATAATGTATACGATTTTCCTGGTCAGCAGGTGTAACTTCTTATTGACAGATACAATAAACTTGAACACCTATCTCAGCCTACTTTGCATATTACGTTGCATAAATTAATTTAAACCGTATTTTAATTGCAATAAACGGTGTACTCGGAAATTAATTCCCTATTTCCATAATTAATCACCCAGATAAATGGAACTGGTCCACCATTATAGACAATATGGCTACTCCAACGCCCACAGTATTCGTAAACTCGTAAAATGCACTGAACTCCATTATAGAGGTTGGTAAAAAGTACAAGAGTAGGTGCTGCCCATGGATTCTAGAATAGGGATGGGGCACGTTGCCAGCGAGAGTCTAGATCTAGAAGGCGAGGTAATTTAATTTTGCTTCGATTTTTCTCTCTCACTTACACCGAAAATCATTTGTCAATTGTCATTTAGGTATTTAGCGCGAAGAACACACACAACTTCAACATCAATAAACGAGATAAAACTAACTTAATCATCTATATATATATATGCACAGCTTTAAAGAGTTCGTGCAAATTGCAGAATGATGTTGCGATCAAATTCGTTGATGCCGATCCTGCGTATATTTAGTTGCCTAACGAGAGGAAAGATTAAATTTAGTAGCACTAATTTAAAATAAATTTTTCGGATAGAATTCAGGTGTATTAAGAAATAATTTAATATATTTCTGTCCAAAGAAATGAGTTTAGCATCTCGGAAATTAGCGTGAATAACCCACATGTTTCCCGTGTCAATTTTAACATAATCTGGTTAACGTAATGTCGACCGGATTATGTTAAAATTCCCCTGGCATATTTATAACAATTTTATTATTGAACTTCGAGCATTTCGGGTGAGTCGAAGGTGTGACTTTTGAATGAGTGTAAGTTCAAAAAACTGGAACGAACAACTCAAAAAATAATTTACGACGGTTTAATTATGTGTAGAATCGTTCGTTTGCATACCGACGAAAACGAAAGCTGATTTAAGAATCACGAGATTGTGCCAAGAATTCAAATCTGCTTTTGTTTGTTTTAAGGATTTGTTTTGCTTCGGGGTATTCCAATGAACTAGAAAACCGTTCCGATGCTCGGATAAGGAGTCACTTGGAAGTTTATTCATCATAGGAGTGCGTTGGAGGACTAGCGAATTTTAGATCTACATTAAATACGAACTAACTCTACGAATCGTAGTGTTAACGGAACTAATTTTACGTTTTAGTAGATCTAGCTATTCATCTGAATAAAAATATGTAAAAGCAGAAATATTTTAAAATTCAGTAAAAGCATCTCACTTTAAGTGAAAACTGTTTTGGGCGCACACTATTTCTTGTTTAGAGATGTGTGAGGCTTCGAAATAGAGTAACTTCTGAGGAGATATCGTCCTTAGGCAAAATGCTTTCAAAGGCCCGTTCCCACATTTTGATTTGAAATATCTCGACTAACAGCTTCTTATTTCCGTTCACAGCTTATAAGATATGCCGACGCCACAACCGTTATTAGCTCATATGCAAGAATGTCAGGACTAGCTGTCTAAGCGATGCCGGTACCATTTGTGGTGGTCCTGATCTGATGATTCAAACGGCTTTTACTTAAGTCGGATGTCGCAGTAACTTGAAAAGATCTGAAGCGTCCTTTGAGCCTTGTGCGGCATACGTAGCTGGAGATAGTTCTTTGCCAATCGATATGAGAATAAAACGCTATTGAAGGATTCTGAAGAATTAAGATTTGCAACAATGAGCAAGAAGAATATTTAGTGATGCATTCTATACTATCGAGTAATAATTCCCAATTACCAATGTGGTAAACGAAGTTTATTAAAAAACTTTCTTTGTGACTTAGCTATTAAACATTTATTTAAATGTCAGCTGGTTGAACGCCCCGGCCCCATAGTGATCGTTAAAACGCTCTCGTCGGCGTTTTATGCCCTAAGTGGACAAGACTCGTCGTGATTTATCCTTTTTGTCGACTCGACATGTCATATACGTTTGTTTTCCAAATTAGGAGAAGCTTTCTCGACTTGTTGTAGTTTTATAGAGTTCCGCACAGCGCAAAGGAATGATGCAAACTCGCCCAACTGCCATAAAGCGGCCCTCGTATCCAGGCGATGTTAGTTTTATGCGAGTGCATCGTCCAATTTCGTAAGCAGTGTCGCGATCCCATCTCCATTGTGCTCTCCCGTCGATCTTTCTGGAAACTTCGAAAGGCATAATTGCCGACACGAACATCGACCGATTTCGAGGCGTTTTAGCGTGAATTTCCCGAGAAAAATCCCACATATGTCATTTGCCAGGGGATAGGGCTATAAATTTAGCTTTAAGTGAGGTCAGTTACGCGGAGATTGTCGACGCGTGACGTCATTGGGTTAATGCCCACTAGAGGTAATCGCGAAAAGACACTCGAGTGTTTTTTTAAGGTTGCCGTTGCGAGAGTGCCGGTCATCCGCATAACGTATTGTTCCCTGATGGGCAGTTCGAGTTTCTTTGATGGATTACATATCTATCACGACCCTAATTCCGGAGGAGATAAATCATAGAAGCGTCGATGGCCGATTTTTGATTTATTACGATAAAAGGCCTTTTAGTTCTCATCATGTTCGCAAGATGTTTCTATTCATTTGAAATGTTGGCTCAATAGTGTGCTCCTATCTCTGTTAGAATCTTCTCGTATATTCCACGAAATTGCTTGAAATTAGTGATGTGTTGAATATTCGCATGGTTTTAAATATTCGCATTCGCAAGCAATTGTGGGAATTTATTGCGAATGTATTTGGCAATAAAACGGGAAATTATTTATGAAATAACAATGCAACTGCTTTTTTGGTGGAATGGACTGGTCGTTGGTTATCTTCAAAAGTTGTGTTGGAAATCACGTTCAAAACGAGAAAGCAAAAATCTATCGGTGCTTATTTTAAAGTAAAATATTAGACACACTCGAATGCTTCATGGGTTTCTCTGTATCTTTTACGAACTGAAATCTGATACGGGTACTTCAACTTATTTGGAACACAGGTGAATGATTAATTCTAAGAACGCTGGTCAGTCTCTTTTCTGAAAATATGAGTTTATAATTTCGTCGCGACAACAGACACCTTCCGAGTCCTCTTGTAAAGTCTCGATAATTAAAGTGTGGTGGTTTATTGAACTAAATCGTTCATGCACACCCCATTTCCAATAAATTGAAATACAAATCTTGTCCCCTGAAACCAAAAAAGGAAAGATTAAAAAACACAACAAAGGTTGCTCCAACGATTTTCGACAGCCAAGCTATAATCATCAGAGAGATACTGCTAAGGCAGGGCTCCTTAACCTGGGATCAATGGACCCTTATCCAATCCTACTTAACAAAAAGTATTTTTAAATTCTCTCTTTTTTCCTACTAGCTACCTACAGTAGGGCAGAGTAGGACGCTTGCTCTCCCCTGGTTCATACAACCAACCGAAAATTTATATTTTCTACTGCGGGAATCTTTTCCAGAAATTTCCATTTTTTCTGAAAATTAGTCCTTTTCTTGAAATTTCGATGTTTTCTCTAAATTTTGACTTTTTCTCTTCATCGCTAAAATTTTAAATATTTCCAAACTATATCGCAGAAATGTTAAGTAAAGTTAATAATGCTTTTTTGATTCTTTTTTCAAAATCCGTCTTTTTTCACAAAATTTTTCTTTTTCTTTTGAAATTTGGAATTTATTCTAAAATCGACCTCTTTTGTCAAAATCCGACTTTCTCAAAATTTCGGATATTTATCTCAAAATTCGTCGTTTTTTTCAGAATTTGATGTTTTTTCACAATTTCGTCATTTCTTAAAATTCGACTTTCTGGAAATTGATCTTTTAATTAACTTTTTGCAAATTTCGCATTTTTCTCGAAATCGTGTAGATCTTTTGATAAAGAAGTAAAATATTTTTAGAATTATTTATGTATTTGTATGGAAATTTTTGTAAAAAGACAAGAATGCCAGAAAATTAATATAACAACTTGTTTTCAAAATATGGACGTGCAAGGATATTTTCTGATGTCACAGTGGGACAGGGGGAAGGAGCTTGTCCTTCTCTCAGGGAGTTATTATAAAAATATTCAGTCAAGAAGTTTCTACTTTTTTCTTGAAATTTCGATTTTTTCCTAAAATTTTCCTCAAAATATGCCTTATTTTGGAAATGTCAACAAAATTTGACTCCCTCTGAAAATTTTCGAATTTTCAGTAAATTTCGACTTTTTTTCTCGAAATTTCGATCTTTTTCTCGATCTATTCCAAGAAATGTGCCTTATTTTGGAAATTTCGACAACATTTGACTTCCTCTGAGAATTTTCGAATTTTCAGTAAATTTCGACTTTTTTCTCGAAATTTCGATCTTTTTCTCGATCTATTCCAAGAAATGTTGATTTTTCGTTCAAAAATTTGTTTGGGTTTTCGGAATTATCGATTTTTACCTCGAAAATCGCCTTTTTTCTAAATGTCTATTATATATTTCAAGTTTTTCCAAAAGGTCGGGTTTTAATTTTAAATTTGATTTCATAAAAATTTCGACTTTATCCCAAAACTAGGTTTTTTATTATAATTCGTCTTTTTCTAAATTATTATTTTGTACTCAAAATTCTACTTTTTTCCTCTCAAAATTGGACTGTATTGGAATTTACAGGAATTATGGCGTTTTTGTCGAATTTTGACTGTTCGAAAATTTCAACCTGTTTCTCAAAATTCTTCTTATTTTTAAAGTTTCCACTGTCTCATATTTTTGGATATTTTTATCTAAAGTTGAGTTTTTATCCAAAATTCGAGTTTTTTCATAATTCATTTATTTTTCTAAAATTGGGATAAAATTTTAACGAAAATTTAATATAAAAATTTTGAGAATAATATTTTACGAAATTTGGAGAAAAATATTTGTTGTAAACTTTGAAGATTTTGGTGGAACGGACTGTTCCTTGGTTATCTTCAAAAATTGAAATACAAATCTTGTCCGCTGAAACCAAGAAAGATTAAAAAACACAATAAAAGTTGCTCTAACGCGTTTCGATAGCCAAGCTATCATCTCTCAAGATCAAGCTAACTCTCAGAAGGTGAAAGTTTGGCTATCGAAACGAGTTAGAGCAACCTTTGTTGTGTTTTTTAGTCTTTCTTGGTTTTAGGGGACAATTTTTGTATTTCAATTTTTCTCAAACTCGATTTCATAATCTCAACATTTTGAACTTGTTTCTTGGCATTTCGATTTTAATCTCAAAATTTTGACTTTATTTTCCACATTTTGTTTCTTAAGTCGAAATTAAAAAATAGTTTCTGTTTTTTTGAAAAATTTTAAAGGTTTTAAACAAAATTCCGATTTTGAGAAATTTTGACTATCTTTTTGAAATGTTAATTTGTAATTATAAACTCGAAATTTTCACTTCTTTTACAGAATTTTGGTCTTAAAGTTAAATAGTCGAATAGGTCTTAAAATATTAAAGTTGTTTACTGAAATTTCGACTGAAATAACGAAATTTCAATTGTAATGCCTAAAATTCAGAATAAAATACTAATTACAAGTGAAAACTTGAAACTCTGTAGATTTCGAAAAAGTTTCGAATTATAAAACATGTGATAGTTTTTGAATTATTTTATAAATCTTGATATTTCACCTTTTTCCAATTTTCAAGTTTAATCTTCAAAATTAAATCTTAAGTTTTTACCTTATTCCCAAATTCCGTATTTAATTAAAAAATAAATACTTTTTTTGTAAATCTGGAATAACAAAATTAGAATTATGAGTTATGAAAAAAGTCTACAACTCTTTACGGACACAATTTCGAATTTAAACTTGCGATTTTGTTAAAGTAATTCCAAATTTGGATAAAATGGAAATTAGTAGATACAAAGTCAAGAATGTTCAAAAAATATTCTCGGAATTTAAAAAAAGCGTCGATATAGCCAAGCTATCATCTCTCAAGCAATTTCTCAGAAGGTGAAAGTTTGGCTATCGAAACGCGTTAGAGCAACCTTTGTCGTATTTTTTAATCTTTATTGATTTCAGGGGACAAGATTTGTATTTCAGTATTTGAGATTTTGTCAAAATTTAAATAAAAATATAAATTGTGAGAAAAATAGTTTTAAGAGACTGGCTTTCTTTTTCTCCAAATTTGATTTACTCTGGAAATTGCGACTTTTCTCTAAAAGTGCCACTCAAAAAGCCAATATTCGCATTCACATTCGCGAACGTGGGAAAACCAACTACTCGTTTATGCAGCTTACGCTTCTTTTCCACTCAACTACTCAGAAGTATAATAACATTTTTTTTTCAGTTCAGTTTCAATTGGATAGTCAGTTTGCTTCTGGATTGGGAATAATTATCAAAAGAAAGGACCATTACATTTGATAGAAGGGTCATTCATTTTTCCAGCTAATCTTTTATTGTTTTAATTCGTGTCGTTCATTAAACCGATTTTATAACTCCAATTATCTTATCGCACGCAATACTGAACAACCACGAATTCAAGGGTTGAAAACATAAAATTCTGAAGCCAGTAAGTGCGCCAAAGCAGAGGATAGAATCGAGGTCAGCTCGATATGATATCTCTAGAAGAGATAATTTAAACTGCTATTAATCATATTCGACGCAGGAAACGGAAGCTGGAAAGCTCTTATGTTACAAGAGTCGATCAAATGAAAGAATTCTGAAAGATTATAGCGTGTCGAACACAATTTCATCCACGTCTCATTTTCGTCCAAAACTAAAACCCTCGAAGAAACTGGATGCCTATTTATGAAATTGACAGTTATGCCAACTGCTTACGTAATGTCGGATGGTCGTATAAAAGTCATCAAGTCAAAATTTCTTATGTTTTTAACCTATGTCTTAGATAGATTATCAGTTATCAGGTTTAAATGGTTTTAAACTACTATCACAATAAACCACTGATGGAGTTATTTTATATAAAATCATTCAAACAAAGTGAGTCACTGTTTTATAAATTTGTGTTTCTCATTAATTCAAATAATATTTCGTTAAAGAAGATAACTTTGTAAATGATTTCCTTTTGCCTTCGAAAGTTCTAAATTCTTTGCGTGAATCAGAGACTAAATAGACTGAACACTCCAATCTAGTAACATGAGATCCATTGAATGTAAAATACAGGGAAGAGGGAACTCGGTATCCGCCTGCTCTTGACAAGTTTCTGGCGTGAATAAAACCTCAAAGTAACACTTGTCAGAACGACCAAAATAAGTAATCGCATGCCTTTTTCGCTACGTACTCTTCTAACAAAAATCACAGCACATTTGTTGACTTTTTCATTTGAACACCAATACATAGTTCCACGCTCAGATGGTCCTAATGCGCTTAGAAACAGATTCCAGTTAAGGTTAAGCAGTTTGACTTATTCGTACTGCTTTGTTGAAAAAAACAACAGAGCGATTCCTTTTGGAGTGGAGCTTTAATTAAGTAACATTGCGATAAGTCATTATCGTTTCTATGATGCAACGGCGTTCGCCATAAAACAGCTTCTTATCAAGATAATATCTGTTTTATTCCATGTTTATACCCATAAAACCATGAATGGTCCTATTAGCGCAAGTTGACCGGTCTCAAGAATTATTTATTACTTCGCCACATTCGCTGAATGTTCTACATTATGTACTTTCCAAGAATAGACGTTGTTCTGAGGATTTGTGAAAATCAATGGATACATTTCCATATTACCATATATCCCATCTGTTCTCATTTTACCTAACCAGAGCGATGTCGTTTTAAGGCATCATCGAAATATTATTACTAGTTTATTTGGTCGCTATTCTGTCAATCAAATCACATAACGTTGCGTCATCAATGCTTAAACCAGTGACAGTTTTAACCTGGATTTCAAACCAAAACCGAACCGAAACCGGAAACTAAAAAAACCACTATTTTCGTCGGAACGAAAACCGGAAGTACGAAACCTGAAAACATATATATCGGTTCGTTAAATTTGTGTACTTAAAATAGTTTTTACTTAACCCTTAAGTTTAGGATTTGTTTCAGAAACTTCAGTTTTTAAAACTTTACACAAATTCATGTACATTTCATCTCAAAATTACGTGTTTACGTAATTTTGATATGATAAGAAATATGAGAGATGGACTCTGATTTTTGCTTAAAAATTAGATTAGAAACTCTCCAATTTCCATATTTTCTAACAAATAATACTTTCAAAATTTCAACCTAAATTAAAATTTTAAGTTTCAACTTGAATATTTTTTCAAAATTTTCGTTTTTTTCTTATTTGGACTTTTATCTTGAAATTACTTCAAATATTCCTTTTATTTTCGTAAAATTTCGAGCTTAAAATAAAAAAATATTCTTTGTTGTAATTTTGGAATAAAGCAGCAGCGAGTTTTTCATTGAAATTCGGAAAACACGGTTTTTTCTTAGAATTTTTTTTTGCAAATTCGCGGTTTTTAGGAAACTTCAACTTTTTTCAGAAAACTCCAAATTTACTATTTTCCTTAAACTTCGATTTTTCTTTCATAATTAAATCTGATATTTCTATTTTTCGAAATTATTACTCAAAATTTCGATTTTTCTTGAAATATTACTTCGATATCAGTATTCCAATTTTTTCTTTAAATCCAAAATTTAAATTCTAATCATTTTTTACGCTGCCGAGTTCTTAAAATTTTGTAAGATTCGAAGATATGACTTTTTCTGAAAGTTTGCGCTGAAATCTAATTTCAAATTTAAGCTAGAAATTTTCAAATTTCAAAGTGAAAATTTCAAGAAAAAAATACAACATTATGTTCCAATTTAAAGCCGAGAGATTGAAAATGGGGTTGACATTTTTAGAATAAACTTGAAATGGTGACATGTAAGAAAATGTCTAATTTAAATTTCCATTGGTTTTGTTACGCTAAAATATGAATTTTTCATCTGAAAACTTTAATATTTTTCTCAAGATTTGGACTGTAGCCTCGAAGTTGCAATTTTTTTAGATTGTTTCAAATTTAGAAAATTGTGTATTTTCTAAAATATTAATTGTTTTTGCAAAACTTTCGGTTTAAACTCGAAAGTTCGTCCTGTTGCTCCTTAAACTTTTGTGTCAAAAATCGATTCTCAAAGGTAAGTTTATTGACAAACTTTTTAGATGCAGCTGAAATTTTTCCGAAAATTTCGTCTTTAAAATTGAAATTTGCGTTTTTTATTTTTAGAAAAGTTGTCGGTGATTTTGAAATTTCAATTTTCCCATAGAAAATTTAAGTTAACAAATAATTAAAAGTGCATTTTTTTGGTGGAACGGACTGGTCCTTGGTTATCTTCAAAAATTGAAATACAGATCTTGTCCCTTGAAACTCAGAAAAGTTAAAAAACACAACAAAGGTTGCTCTAAAAAAGTATCTCTCTGAAGATGATAGCTGGCTAGGGAAAAACGTTAGAGCAATCTTTGTTGTGTTTTTTAATTTTTATTGGTTTCAGGGGACAAGAATTGTATTTCAATTGCAGTTTTATGAACTATTTTACTTTTTTTCTTAAAATTTACATTTTTATTAAAAATTTCGAATTTTTGCTAAAAATGTCAGCAGAAGTTGGATTTAAAATATAAAAGTCTTAATTTGAATTTGAACATTTTAATTTGTTTTTTATTTTGAATTTTGTAATCCATAACTCGAAAGAATGTCCAAATTTCAAGAAAAAAGTTAACATTTTTGGAAAAAATCTAAATTTTGAGGAAAAACAAACTACATTTATGAATATAACAATTATTTCAAGTTAATGTCAGAATTTCGAGTCCTGGAAATTTTGAGTTTTCGAGCTAAAAGTTGAATATTCAAAAATCATTGTCTATTTATTATAGTTCTCACCTCGCAATTTCGAGAAAAATGTCTAATGTTAAAGAATAAAAGTCAACATTTCGAGAAATGTGTTATACCTGATAGTAAAGACTAAATTTTGTTTGAAGTCGAAATTTTAGAAAGAAAAAAAAAGTAATAAAAGGGACAAGTTTAAATTTCAAACTTTAAAAGAAAAGAGTTAAAATATCGAAAAAAGACAAATGCATTACCCAAAACTGTCTCAAAAATTCTACTTTTTCTAGAAATTTTGAAGTTTTCGGCAATATTTTCAGAAAAAAAATCGAATATCTGGATTTAAGGACAATATTGCTAGGTTGAGGTAGACATTTTGAAAACTCTTCTTTTAAATGTTGAAGTTTTTTTTTGAAATGTTGACGGCTTCCTTAAAATCTTAATTTAAAATTTGTAAAGTTTCATATTTTAACAATTTGGTCTTTTTAATCCAAAGTTCTAGAAAGCAAAGTCGAAACAGAAAAAATCAATTTTGTTAAAAAGTCAAAACTTCAATAGAACACCAACATTATAAAAGGAAAGTCTCCCAAATTTTCGATTTTAATCTTCCAATTTTATATATTTTAGAAGTTTTCAACTTTTGGATAAATAATTTAAGAAGTTTATGAAAATTCTAAGTTTAAATTTAAAATTTCGAAACCTGAAATACCGATTTATTTTTTTAAATAAAATTTAGGTTTTTCTTAAAATTTGAACTCTAAATGAACTCAGAATTCAGAGTTTTAGCTTGGCATTGTTAAACTCACAAAATCAAAAATATATTCCTTCAGTTTTGGCCAGATCAGAGTAGTGTTGTAATTGTAAGGAAAAAAAAGACAAAATTATCTAAATTATGTTAGAAAATCGATTTTTAATTTTTGTCGAAACGAAAACCGGAACCGAACCGATATAATTTTTTCCCGGAACGAAAACTGAAAACCAGAATGAAAAAAATGTCGATTTGAAGGCTTGCTTCTAACTTCAAGTTATTGCAAGTGTAGTAAAGACAAAACTATGTCTAATATTGAACAAAAAGGAAGTTTCTCCGCATTAACACCTGGATGACGCCAAAGTCTTCCCTTGAAATTTCTTTAAGCTCAAGTCTCCCAGAAGCTAAAGCTCCCCTGAGTCAGAGTCTTACTGAGTTAATTTGTCCTGAATTTAACTCTTCTTAACAGTAAGGTCTTAAGACCAAAATCTTTCTGGAAGACCAACGTGATCGAATATAAAATTACAAAATAACAACGATAATAAGCGACACTGTCTACGTTAGGGTTACCAGATGAGGAAGACTATTGCCAGTGCGGCAGAAGTACAAAAATGAATGTGGCCGAAAAATTGTTTAACACCTTCCACTTTAATGACGAGAAAGTTGCAAACCATTAATAACATAGAACACAAGCACAACGTTTGTCAAAATTAAAGTAAAAATTGATAAATCCTACGCAATTTTTAGTTGGAATGCGTTTGCTACGATTGGTCCAGTGGCGTAGAAAATTTCTTTTATCCCCAATCTGCGAAATTCACATTTTCGTTGGTTAATGGAGCCAATAAACGGAGACCACAAACCGAAAATTCCAGGACACGGCGGGAAATTTTAATTGCGCTACAGGACGTTCGCATTAGCTGTAAAAATGAGGTACGATCCGCCTAAATAAAGCGCATCACAAGGCATGACGGCCACAATCGACTCGGGTTGCGAAGAGATGAAAGTCGACGGAAAAATCCGAGATGAATAAAAGGAACATCGCCATAAAAGAGGATTGTTCTTTTTATGGGATCCGCTTTTATTTACTGGAATGCATTTGTTGTCCTGCACCTAAATTTCTCCACTTTTATCAACCTGACACAGCAAATATTTGCAGATAATGACGACGATCGATGGCGGCCCCCGTTGCAACGACACCCGCATCAAACGAAAGCGGTGAACGAACTGCAGGATCGTCGAGAAAACGTGAAATTAATGAGTTAATGTGTAATTAGCTTAAAATTAAATAAAACATTTTGTCGTTTTTCTCATCATTTTGGGTTTTACAAAACACCGAGTTTCGTCTAGAATTTTTGACTTTAAACTGGTATGTAATCTAAAAATTTCGAGAATTTGACGTATCATATTAAGTGTTCAGATGAAAATGTCATCAAGTTGGATGTGAAAATTTAAGTTTTGAACATATGTCTTGAATAGGTTATCAGTGATTGACAACTGTAAGGTTTTAATGCATTTGAACTACTACCATAACAAACCTACCCCAGTGATTTTTTGTATGCAATCACTCTCATTGTTGCGGGCTATCGATTCGAAATGATTAACACATGAATTGTAAAACACTCTATTTCCAAACTAAACTAGGAACACTACAACTGAATAATTAACTCACTTATTGACTTCTAAACTACTAACCCACTAACTACACTGACTGACTGATTGATTGAGGGAAAGCCAACCGGACCCCCTTTATATAGATCTTTGGTTCGGGTTCTAGAAGTTTTCGGCAGATAAGGCTTATCGTTTGCCGAGATTTCTGGAACGCTTATCTGCCGTTTGCTTCATTATCTGGGCCGCTTTCCCTTATCAGATCTTTCTAGAAACTTTTCTTACGTACTAAATTCTACAATTTACATTTCGTTACAATATTATGAATTTGTGCATCTATTTAGTTCAAATCATAATTTATCAAAGAAAATACCCATCTAAAGGATTTTCTTTTCCCTAGAAAATTCTAATTTTTTGCAGATCAACCAAAACGGTCAATAAGTAATTGCATACGTTTTTCGCCATGTCTTCTTTTAACTAAAAATTTCAGCATTGTTGATAAGTTTTTCATTTGAACATCCGCTGGTTTCTTATATAGGTGTAGCTAGAATCGGGCAGGATATGGCGCTATCCCTCCCCCATATATTCAACTGAGGATACTTTTTATACAAAATTTTCATTTCTTCCTCAAAATTCCCTTTTTTTCTTTTGAAGTTTCAAAATTATTCTTAAAATTCTACTTCTTTTATCTGAATCCAATTTTCTAAAAATTCGTATTTTTGTCTCAAAATTCGTCGTTTTTTTCTTTTTTTTTTGAAAGGTGCCTGAAAAAATCTGCCTATGTTTAAAATTGACGCAAGCTAGCGGTCTTCGCGGGCGACCGCTAGTCTAATGTACGTATATCTGTGTATAAAATGGGGTCAAGCGTCAATCCGATTTTGTTAAATTATGGTTATACTATGCAGGAATCGAAAATTTATAACATCGGATATGAATATTATGCATGGCATCTCTCATTCATATTTATGAATGTCACATACTATATTTTAATGGTTACGAATTATTTTAAATTAATGGTAACGTTTTACTCGCGCCGTAAATATTTGTCGAATCGATGCCGATGACACAATCGCGTCGTGTTCATGATGGTTAATTTGACGTCGAATTAGCCAAATTGGCGAATTGGTCCCGAATCGAAACCTAAATTTAATTTGTGAGTAAAGTTAGAAATGTCATCCTTAGCTTCTCAGTGGATACGTTGCACTTCAAAAGCACTTATAATTAGACGCTGTGAGAAAGATGAGTTAACGAATTAACAAGATATCGCTGCTGGAATGAAACTGGAGCTCTTCCAACATTTCCGTTTCTTTCATTACAATCGACATTTATAAATGTTCGTGGATTCGATTAAGTTTTAGAAACTTTAAAGGAATCCGGCCAAAGACGTTTCTTATTTATCAAACTAAAGTTTCTATAAGAGCAGTCGCCGATTTTAAAACGTTGTTTTGCTTCGATAGTTTTCGACAAAAAGCAAAAGAAGATATTTACTTTTTAAAATTTATTTCAAACCAGTATTGCTTGTGGAAATTCGACCAATTAAATCTGTAAAGAACGAATTTGTTTTTCACATAATTAATTGGTCAAGGTAATGTTACCTTGACGATATGGGGAAAGGAGTGGGAGTATGAAAATTTAGAATAAATTTATAATTTATAATTAATTACTATATTTTCATCAAGAATGTCAACTTTTTTGAAAATTTCGACTTTTTCTGAAAGTCCCATTCCTTTCAGAGTTTCAATCTTTTCTCGAACCTTCGAATTAGCTTAAACATTGCAAATTTTTGTTGTTAGTGCAACTTTTTTTAAATACAGAATTTTTCATAAGTTCGATTATTTTTCAAAATTTAGATATTTTAAAATTTTGTCTGTTTTGAAAATGCTGCCTTCAGAACTTGAACTTTTTTAACATTTTGACTTCCAGAATATCTACGTTTTCTTAAATCAATGATTTTTTTTTCAAAATTTCGACTATTTTTTCACTTTTTTGAGAATTTTGACGAATAAATAAAAAAATATTTATTTTATTTCAGATCCTTTTTTTGCATGTTCCTTAGTAGTAAAATACTTAACTCCCTTAAAATCTCCAATAATTCAGACCAGGGCGTAGACATAGCTAGAATAGGATAGGTTAAGGCACTTGTCCCTCTCCTGGTTCATGCAGCTAAAGGAAATATATTCAGCTGAGGAGACTTTATAAAAAATTTCCATTACCATTTCAAAATTCTTTCTTTATTTGAGATATGACATTTTCTCAAAATTTCGACTTGTTTCTTACTAAATTGGAATACAAATCTTGTGCCTTGAAACCAAGGAAGATTAAAAAACACAACAAAGGTTAAGGAAATAATTTTGGTGGAACGGACTGGTCTTTGGTTATCTTCAAAAATTGAAATACAAATCTTGTCCCTTGAAATCAGGAAAGATTAAAAAACACAACAAAGGTTGCTCCAACGCGTTTCGATAGTCAAGTTTCAGAGAGAGGTATCATCTTCAGAGAGATACATTGATGACGACTTTTTGTTCAAAATTGGTGTTTCATTTCGAAATTTCGATTTTTTTTTCGAAATTTCTGGTTTTTTTTTTCAAAATTTGTATTTGCAAATTTAGATGATTTCCTTAAAATTCGTCTTTTTCTCGAAATCTTGACATTTTTCTTAAACGAGAGAGAGAGAGAGAGAGAAACCTCTCCGAAGATGATATCCTGGCTAGCTATCGAAACGCGTTAGAGCAACCTTTGTTGTGTTTTTTAATCTTTCTTGGTTTCAGGGGACAAGATTTGTATTTCAGTTTTTGAATATAGCCAAGGACCAATCCGTTCCATCAAAATTATTTCTTAATATTAGACTTTTTTCACAAAATTTGTCTTTTAAAATTTTAAATTTAGTCTTACGTAAAATTCGATTGCTTTTACCAGAATCTGATTTTGTTAAAATTTTGAATTTTTATCTGAAGTTCATCTTTTTTTTTCGAAATTTCACCATTTCTGAAAATTAGTTTTTCCCAAAATTTCAACTTTTCTTTAAATTTTGGTTTCTGCAAATTTCTACTTATTTATCAAGATTTAGCTTTCTCCTATAAATTTGATAGATCTTTTAATAAAAAACTGAAAATATTTATCTGGAAATTCTGCCAAAGATATTTTGAATATTTTGTAAAAAGACAAAAATTCCGAAAAAATTTTCCTGGAATTTTAACCGTTTATAACTAAAATATAATTTTCTGGAAATTCCAACTTGTTTCTAAAAATTTCGACGTTTATCTAAATATTGGACATTGCCTGACTTAGGGTGGGGCAGTTCCGGGAGCTGCCTGTGATTTAAGCAGTCAAGAGAAAATTCGGGAAATTCCCTTTTTCTCAAAATTTATCCCTTTTACAAAATTTCGATAAAACTTGACTCTCGTGGGAAATTTCGAGTGTTTATCGACCTTTTTCTCGAAATTTCAATGTTTTTATTAAAATTTCAAATATTTTTTGTTTATTTTTGCCTTTTAAAATTCCCAGGAAAAAATCGAATTTTGCAAAAAAAAAATAACAAAAATTGAAATTTCCATATTTTTCTCAAAATCCGTCTTTTCTCGAAAATTTCAGTTTTATGTCAAAATCTAATCCTGTATCTTTGTGGAAATCTAAATATTTGTCCTCAAAATTGGTCTTTTTCTTAAAATTTTGATTTTTTCAAGATTCGTTTATTTTACAAAGAACTTTTCTTAAAATTGCACCTTTTCCTTAAAATTTGACTTTCTTCAGTAAATCTCAAACTTTTCGATTTTTCCTTTGGCAGTTTTTCCCATTAATCGGACATTTGTCAATAAACGCGGCCGTAAAAACAATAAATAATTATTTATGTAACATCGGCCAGCTTTACACCCTAATCCAGAAGTAACGCCTCCGATAAGAAGAAATAAGAAGAAAAATGTCGACTGTTTTCCCGGGATTTTTTTTTTAATTCCGTTATTTTTTTTAACATCGATTTTTAAAGATTTTAATTTTTTAGAATTTGACTTTTCAGACATTTTAAGTGATGTCTTAGGGTCGCCTTTTTTTCGATATTTTTATTTTTATCTCAAAATTCGGCTTTTCTAGAAATTTCTATTTTTTTTCTTAAAATTTGTTTAAATTCGTCTTTTTCAAAATTTGACTTGATGTCAAAATTCTGCTTTTTGGATTCTTTTTTCAAAAATAGTTTTTTCTGTCAAAATTTCGTTACTTTTCGTACTTTTCTTAACATTAGACTTTTTTTTTAAATATTGATTTTCTTAAATTTAATTCCGGAAAGAATTGGTATATCAAAATTCTCAGAATTTCGACTTTTATCTCAAAATGCGATGTTTTCATTTCTGGAAATGTCGACTCTGCTCGAAACTGATTTTTTCTTAGAGTCCATTTTCTCTAAATCAGATCGGTATATGTTATCTCAAAGTAAAAATGTTGCGAAAAATATGTTTGGGAAATTTCGAGAAAAATATTTCTTTACTGAAGTTTAAATATTACGTCAAAATTGGAATCATTAAATCAAATTTCGAGAAAAAATTTTTTGTAAATAAAGATTTCTTTCTCAAAAATTGTCCTTTTCTGAAAATTACGACTTTTTTTTTAAATATTCGATCTTTGGAAATATTTTGACATTTTTCGAATTTTCAATATTTTTCGAGTTTTCCGAAAGGTTTATTTTAAATTTGGTTTTCTAAAATTTCCAATTTTCGTAAAATTGGTTTTTTTTTCTCAAAATTCGTTTACTTTTTTCTTTTACAATTGAACCCTCTCTTGGAAATCCTGAACTTTCTTCTAGAAATTTCGATCATTTTTTTTAACATTTCGACGGTATTTTTCAAAAACCATTTTTTTCAAATCCATTTTTCTTGAAATTTCGACCATTTTTTAATATTTCGACGGAAGTTTTCAAAACTCATTTTTTTGAAACCAATTTTTCTAGAGATTTAGACCGTTTTCTTTAACATTTCGACGGTATTTTTGAAAAATCGTTTTTTTTAATTCCATTTTTTTAATATTCAACTCACTCTGGGTTTTTCTTAGATTGAAATCTCCGAAAATTTCTATTTCTCAAAATTTCTCTTATTCTTCAAATTTTGACTTGTATTTTGAAATGCATGTTTTATGTTTCTGGAAATATCCATTTACATTGGAAAATTTTTCCAAATTTTCAACTTTTTCTGAAAATTTCGTATTTTTTCATAAAATTCGAGCTTTACAAATATTTTTCTGAATTTTTATTTTTCGAGGTTTTCCGAAACGTTAGGTTTTTATTTTAAACTTCATTTTCTAAAAATTCCGACTTTTTCCCGAAATTGGGGTTTTCCAAAAACTCGCTCTTTCGAAATTCTTTAAAATTCTACGTTTTCTCTTTAAAATTGGACTTTCTCTTAAAATTTTTGAGTAATCCACGACAGATTTTGATCTTTTTCTCGAAATTTTTGAGTTATTTTTAAAAAATCTTATTTTTTTTCTGAATCCATTTTTTTAATATTCGACTTTTTCTAACAATTTCTTTTATTTTTTAAATTGACTTTTGGAAAATTTAGTGTTTTTCGAAATTTGTCCTAATGTCGATATTTTGACTCGTTTAGACTGCGTTTTGGAAATTTCTACTTACAAAGGAACACTTTCTCAACATTTCGACTTTTTTTCCAATTTCTTTATTTTTCTAAGTATTTTGAAATTAAAATTTTGGGATGACGTGTTGTGAATTTGAAGATTATGACAACATTAAAATAAAATAACAATTCTAAGAGAAATATTTATAAAGATTGAATTTTTTTTTCTAAATTCCACCTATTATTAGTCTGGCAATTGTCACTTTTTTCACATTTCGACATTTTTCGAAGTTTTTCGGAAGATTCGGTTTTTATTTTTGATTCGTGTATTTTTTAATTTGACTTTTAAAAATTTGTCTTAATCTCGAAATTTTGACTCGTACTTCCAAATGCGATGTTTATGGAAAGAAATTTCTATTAACAATGGAACATTTTCTCAAAATTTCGACTGTTTTTCGAATTTTCTTATTTTGTTAAAATTGAATTGACGTTCTATAAAAATCTAAATCTCGACCTATTTTTTTTTTTAAATTTCGACATTTTTCGAAGTTTTTTGGAAGGTTCGGTTTTTATTTTTGATTTGATTTTTTGGCAGTTTTTTCAAAGATAAGGTCTAATTCCAGTTTTCAAATTTAATCTGAAAATTCGATCCTCCAATACATGTACCTAAGTGAAAATACGATACTCAGCCGGAAGGTTTTTCGGTTCCTTTTTTTTTTTCCATTAATTTTTCAGAATTATTGTTGCTTTCCCTGATCGAAAACCTGCCTGTGCCCATGAGTAAGGGTCGAAAAATGGATACCCTGTACTTTTTTAATGATTCACAACGAGAACCAAATTTCTGTCTACATCCCACACAATTGTATGTAAGCGTCTATCAAAACAACTCAATAACGTAAAAGTGTTTAACATGGTCTATTTTTAGGACCAGAGGATTCTCGGTGGACGATTTTACGGACAGTTGACGTCGGGGGCCATAAAACTCTGTTTATATGACCCGCGGCGACCGGGAGCGTATTCATTTGATTCTGTTGTTACCATGTCTGATTCTTTGAGCCTACATCGCGATATATTGTCGTAGATCTTCTTTTAATGGCAGCAACGGCATTTTGAGGATGAATGGAGCGAGCCTCGGCAATGCCAAATTATTTACGTCGCTAGTTTCACGATTTTTCTATTGCCCCGTTAGTTTATTTTCCTGGGGCCATTGTCGGAATCGCTCGAATGGAAGAGAGTTGCTGAAACGGGCGTATATCCTCTTTAATTTTATTTGATGTTTATGTTCTCGGTTGTTTAAGCCGAAACCGCAACGGAAACATTTCTGAGAGCGTTGCTTTGATAGCCCAATAAGAATCTATTTATGAAAATGTGCACACAAACAAAACCTTTAAAAAATAGGCAGTTATGGGGACGACTGAAGTGAAAACTTAAAAAAAAATGACAGCGTTTTTTCTTGTCTGATATAGTCAGCTTTTAACTTATATATTGTAAGCGTAGGGATAGGTTATCAAGCGAGTTAAACTTTTAATTTAACAAGGGGGTATGGCGTTGGTAACGAGAATTAACGTAAAGGTGACGCGAATTAGCGTGAGGGTGACGCGAAACCACGTTTTCCCCCTATTAGAAGTTGCTTCACTTTAAATAAACATTGAAGACATTTCAATTTGACACTTAAGAACGAATATTTCCATAGATTAGTTAGCCGCCTAATTTTTGAGTTATTTTGGTTTTTATCCTGGGTGAAAATTGATTAAGCTACCACTTTGGTTGTGAATTCTTTCATTCATGTGCTTGGAGGGATTCAAAACGAAGTTGATTAAAACAAACAACGGGAGGAAAATTATACATAATTTCAGAGCGCAAATTAGTTTTTTTCATGCGTTTTAAATCGAAGGTCGACAAGATGTAAGAACAGCTTTAATTTAAGGTATGATGCCTTGTTCTACATTTCGATAACTATGACCAATATTGACCTTTAAAAATGACTAGAGGAATTCCGAATGTTACATGAAATCACTCGTATACCTTCAAATAGCTCTTAATTCGATGTAATTAAGAAATTTAAAATCATTTATTTGTTACCACCGGGCATTTATTTACCTTTTTAGCGTTTTAATAAATTTCAGAATAATTTACTTCTCTCTGACCACAACACTAATGAAAATAATTTCAGTTCTACCAACGGGATACAAAAAGAAATATCTGAAAGGTAAACCCATCGAATTTAGGTTATTAAAAAAACGAAATCTGTGAGCCAAAAGATAAACGTTTCAGTTTATACATACTATATTTAAGGTCAAAATTAAAAAAAAAATAAAATGTTTATTGGGGGTATTTAAATGCTGTAATACGTGCATGATTACCTTTAAGGCCATCGAATTCTCTGTCAAGCAATATACGCTCCTTCAAGGTTAATACTTATCAATATGAAGTGAATAATACTGATATTTATCAAATGTCAGATTTACATTTTGGTTTTTTTTGAGAAAAAAGTACATATTGTGGTAGTGGCAGTGGTAGTGGTAGTGAGACACCTGAAGAAATAACATATGTAGCAAATGCTGCAGTAAAATTGGACGACTTTTTGCAGAATGAAACCAATCCCAAAGCAAAGAAAGATTATGACTTCTTCTGAACTATATATAAGTTTAACAATTTGTGGCTTGGTAACTTTTTGCGAAAAGCCGTCTAATTTAATTTGGTTTTATTTGGTATTTTTAGTTATTTAGCACAGTAGCAGTAAAAATTATATTTTTCCACGGTTAAAAAAAGAAAGTTTTGCGAATCGATAGCAACATAAAAATATGACTTTTTTTGACAGTTGGTTAGATATCGCGACATTAGCAATTGCTGCACTAGAAGCAATATAAATGAAATCAAAATGATGAGAGCAGAAAAAAATTAAGAGAAAACCAAATAATTTTTATTAAGATTGATCAAATTTAATTTCTTGAAGACCAACGTTTCATTTATTTATCTGCAAATTTAATACGTTTCGTATTTGAACATAAAACTCAATAATTGGCCACGGCTGCAGTTAAGTCGTCGTAAAAATCCAATAAAATTTCAAAGCGCTTATAAGGTTACATAACGTTAAATATTATGAGATTGCTCTTATCCACGTCTCTGACATGAAATTAAAACCTTTACGACTTCAATCTGACATGACATCCGACGACGGAATAATGGAAGATATCACGATGTATATAAACGCTACACGATGGCTGCAAAATGCAGAGACTAGTAAAATTCATTTCTTTTAAAGGAAAGATAACCCTGATCCCTGATTTTTTGAGGCGGTATCCTGTCTTTAAACTTTTGATACGAAAATACACAATTTGTAATTACGGTCAGATCGAGAAAAAGAATAACTTCACGTAAAGTAGATATATTATTTGGGCTACTCTCTACATTGAAAATAAAAATGAATGACAAACGACAAGTAAAAGAAATGAGCAGTTATGGAGATTGCCGACAGAAGAAAAAACTTAAAAAAATGCCAGACATTTTTCCTTTTCTGATACAGTCAGCTTTTAACTTATATAATGTAGGCGTAGGGATAAGTTATCAAACGAGTTAAACTTTTAATTTAACAAGAGGGTATTGCCCATAGGTAGGACCAGAGACTAGTCTCTGGGTAGGACGATTGCTTCTTGCATGGTAGGCCGCTGATCACGCATTTTCTAATTTTATTACGTCTCTTACTCATAGCTACGTAATACTGTTAATTCTCGTTACCAACGTGCTCTAATACGAGGGTAAATCAAATATGAACCGGAATTTGTTTTTATAAACTTATTGGTACAAGATACATAAATGAAAGTTATTAAGTATTTTTCAACATAATCTCCTGATTTTGTTATGCATTTTTCCTAACGGAGGGGAAGTTTTTTAATGCCATTTTTAATGCCAAAAAGAGGCGGCAGGCGTGTTTGTAGCCAATTGCGCATAAAATGTCTCAACAGCAGCATCATCCTGGAATCGCTCACCTCATAGAACTTCTTTCAGTGGCTCAAACATATGATAATCGCATGGTGATAAGTCGGGATTGTAAGGAGGGAATTCTAATGTTACCCAATGCATTTTCCCTAATTTTTGATGTGTCAGATTGGCCGAGTGGGGGTGGGCATTGTCGCGAAGTAAAATCACACTTCTGACTGAAAATTCGCGCCTCTTCCGCCGATATTCACGTTTTGCTTCATCCAATAGCTGGTAGTAGTAGGCATCATTAACCGTACGACATTCATGCAGAAAATCGACGTGCAAAATAGCGTTAATTTTGCCCGCAGATACACTGGTCGAGGGATGAGGGGCATGGGGTTCATTTTTAACTTAAGTTTGTCCTTCCAAAAATTTGTTATGCCATTCATATACTAGAATTTTCTTCAAACAAATATCCCCAAACTGTGCTACTAGTCTACAACGAATTTCGGCGGGCTTTACACCTTCAAGGGCAAGAAATTTAATACTAATGTGATGCGCAACGTGCGGATGAAATTCTTGTTCACTCATTGAATTTATAATTGACTAAGCGCGGAGGAAGTCACGTGATATCCCCACCTACCTAAAGAATATGCGCACACTCCCGATGCCCTCATGGCCACATGATAGAAATTCCGGTTACTATTTTATTTATCCTCGTATTAGAGCATGTTGGTAACGAGAATTAGCGTAATAGTCATGCGAAACCAAAAATTTCTCCCTATCAAAAGTTACTCAACGCCCCTAAAGTTGTCACTTTAAAAATTTTGAAATAAGGACGAATAAACACTATTCGTTACTGTCTACGATTAGATTTCTGCTGCCAATTATGTTAATGTTTGGTTAAGGATGCATCAAGGTCCTTAATTGGACACAACCCGATGACGTTAGTCGAGCAGTCGTGTTCTTTCTGTGCGACTCCATTTCCCCCAACGTAAGCATTTATATTCTTCGCCAAATTATCTGTGACCTAGATATCGATGTTCAGCATTAAAATACACCATCTAGAACAATGTCGATTCTTTGCAATGGCTCACGCCGTTAAAACACACTCGACGAACGTCACCACCACAATACCAGAAATAACCGAGCGCCGAAGGATGTAACCTTAAATCGTTCACTGATATCATCATCGACGTTGGTTCCTCCTGTTTTGTATTCCGAAAGAGTTGTCGGTTTCGTGCTGTGACACGCTGAACGCGGAGGAAGCTAAAAGGGACGACAATAAGGACGTTGCCCCAGGGAACATATGTCACAAATCGTTAGTTATAGAAATGTATCGGCGAAAGTTAACTTTGAATGACTACATTCATTACGTATAATTTCGTTATCTTAAATTCGATGTTATATTGCAGTTTCCTTTGTCTCAGTCATCACACATTAATGAACATCAGCAGCGTTGGCTGTTTTGGACGGTAGCAATTCATAAGAAATAAGTATTAATCAAAATATCTTGGAGTGTAATATTTGTAATTGATTTTTATTGATATGTAACAGATTATGTCGACAAAGGACAAAATAATTCTGTGATATGCAAAAAATACTTCTGTAAATGGTTTTTTAAAAATCTTTTTTAAAAAACGAAATGAAAAACCTGTTAAGAATTAGGACTTGTATCGTGATCACATACGTAAACACAGATCAACTGACGGAAATATAAGCTATTTCTTAATAGGGAATTAGCAAAGAACAGCAATGGTATCATTGCTTAGAGAAACGTCTTCTCCTTTCGAAGCCCTAAATGAGTTTGATTTGGTATGAAACGTTAGTTTTATGCCGAAAATTCGGGTCTGGCGCGTTAGACACTAATAGACACCGTCGCATGGGCCGTGGCGTACAACGTGATGTTGGCTTCTTTGACATATTCCACAACGGTTAGATAATTTAGATTGATGTTTGTGTAGGTGTTGCAGTGTTCGTAAAATGATAATTCAAAATAATGCACAGGTGTACGTGTATACCTTCGTATAAATTAATACGAAATAAGTTACATCAATAAATCTTCCACAAGCTATTAAAAAGGCGTGTAATAAATACTATTTGATTGTCGTGTTATATGAAATTTAAGACCTTGGCTTACTTTGTATCATTTTCACCACTTCTTCGTCGCGTAAGCCGCTTTCGTGGTTGGTAACCCGGCAATGACCTCCGCTGAACTTCGTCGAAATACATCATAATTTTTTCACTGCCGTTTTTATAAAACTATGCATACGTAATAAAATTCCGAGAAGTTCGGGTTGTTGTTGCATTGTTCGTTTTTTATGTCGGGGCCCCGGCGTGATAGGCGAAATGAGCCGCTGTAAACGGGACCTTTATTTCAGCGTAACGCGTCTAAATCGAGCCCCTGAAACGTCGTGCTTATCCGCCGCGATCTCTTCGTATCTCGCATACGAAGTATACGAGATACGTATGCAAGCTCGTAAATTCTCGTAGCTCGAGGTAACGATTTATTATGATCTTTGAATCAGATTTAATTATTATCGATTTTCTATTTAGATTTCAGCGTTGTTGATGGAAAAGGTTGTTTGGTTTCGTTTCGGCGCAACTTCTATAAGCTAGCGTTTTACTAATTTAGAGCCGTTGCAATCTATCCTTATTTAAAAAGGTGGTTCTTCGCCATCTATTTTTATTTCCGCATCCTACTCGCAGTGTCACAAAGGAATAATAGGATTACCCAATGCGAGTGGATTGTATTAAAAAAAAATTAGGGATCATGAGACTGCCGGCAGACGTGAAAACTTAAAACTATTAATTAACAGTGTTTAAGTAGTGTGGTTCGAATCCACACTAGTCACAAGTCAGAATATTGGAAATATTTGAAAATAAATGCTGTCAAACTGACCTACCTTTTTATATTTGTGGTTTGGATGCTTGTATGTAATGTTATATATGTTGTAAACATTGAGCATGTCGGTAAAGCAAATTAATGATGGTGACACGTGATGGTGACATTAAACCAAAAGTTTACTCCATGTCAAAAGTCACCCAACTCACCTAAAGGAGTTTTCATTTAAAAAATAAATAAATACAATAAAATAAAATAAATGGAAAGAGTGCCATCAATTCGGAAAGGTCGCGGCTATTTGCCTATTCTAGAAATTCTGAGTATGAATTTTCTATTTTTAAATTTTGATTTTGATCGACATTTAGAGAAAAAATCGAAAATTGGGAGAAAGAGTCAAGAAAGAGTTTTAGAATAAGTTCAAACGAGTGTGTGAAAACTTTGAAGAAAAAAATGAATAAAATTCTTAGTGTCATCTTTTTCTAGAAAATCTAAGAGGTTAAGATTGAAATGTTGTAACAAAAAATGCTAATTTCAATTAGAGGTCTTTAAAAAAATGTTACCATTTGGAGAAAAATTTAAATCTGTTAACAAAAACTTTTTAACAAGTTTAACTTTCTAGAAGTTTTAAGCGAAATTTAGAAAAGTAATTCGATATTTCTTTCGAAACATTTACTTCTTTTTTCAAAACTCAGTCTTAGGTTTTTTTATTTTTTTTTTAAATATCAAACTCCAGAAAATTTTAAGAAAACAAAAACCTATACTTTTAGTCAAAGTAAAAACTTAGGGGAAAAAACAAATTTATTTAAAAAAATAGTTTATAGAAGTTGTAAATGTTTCATTAAAAAATAGAATATTCAAAATGTTATAAAAATATTTGTAAACTCGAAAATTTGTCAGTTTTCCACGAAATTTCGTGTTAAAACTCGAATTTAATTTTTGTACATTTTGAGTTTCTTTTAAAATGTGATCTTTCAAAATTGTATATGGAATCTATAATTTCGAATTCAAAAATTTCAAATTCGCGAATTTTTTTCCTATAAATTTTAAGATGCAAGTCCAAGTTTTCGGGAATAACTAGACAATCCCAAAAACCTTAATTTATAAAAAGAAATTCTCAAAATATCAAAGTTTGACGTGACAGACAATGTTGGTTTTCATTTCAAATTTTTTATTTCATTTCAAATTTCTTACTTTTCTACAAAATTAAAGCTTCTAACGAACCTCAAATTTGAAAATTAACTTCCAAAAAAAGTTCTCTTATTTGTACTTAAAATTGTAATTTCGATTAAGTTTTAACTTTTTTTTTTAAATTTTGACCTTAACTTAATGCCAAAGATTCGTCTGTTTTCTTCAAATTTCGAATTTAAACTCGAAATGTCTACCATTCTAACGAATTCCCTGCTAACACTCAATATTTCTTGTAAATATTTTAAATTTAATGGCGCGGTAATGTTTTGGTATAAATTTTGACTTTTTAATAAAATTTTTCAATTTTAGAATTAAAAATTATTCTTCTTTCAAAAATTTTCAAAATCGAAATTAAATCGAGTTAAACCTCGTTTTTAAACTGAATATATTTTTCAAGATTTGAACCTTTTTTCTCAATATCCTACATCCAAACATTTAATTGTTTCTTGAAATATCCACTTGAATCCCAAAATTTCGAATTAAAATTTAATTTTTTGTATGCTAGAATTTAGTAGCGTGTTCTTCATCGAAGTTGGGAAAACACAGTTTCCTTTGCAAAATAAGCATATACATTTTTTAAATTCTAAATCCCCAATTTCGAAATGTGGAATTTTTCTTCAAATTTGGAGAAAAAAGTCGAAGTTTAAAGTTTTAGTCCTAAACTTTGAGAAAAAGTAATTAATATATTTAGGATAAATTCTAGGAAATTTTAGAAAAACAAGTTAACACATTTTTTTGCTTTTTCATTGAAATTTTCGTGAAAAATTTTGTATATTTGAGTTTTTAATTAAAAATTTCGTGACTAAAATGGAGGAATTTTGCATAATTTTTTTGAGATCCTGGATTTTTTGAATTTTAAGTTTTATTCCAAAATATTAGCTGGGATGAAGTCAAAATATTCAGAAAAAAGTATCATTACGAGTGAATCAAAACTTCATTAATAAATGTTTCTCAAAATGTCATCTTTTTTGGAAATTTTGAACTTTCGAACAAAAAGTCGAATATTTTAATTTTTATCAAATTTCCCAATTTTAATTTGAAAGTTCTTTTTAATAGAAATTTATTATAGAATATAATTGGAAATTTAGAGTTAATGTCTAAATTCCGAGAAAAAAAATATAATTTCTAGAAAAAATCTATCTTTTTTCGAAATCTTGAACTTTCGAACAAAATGTCGACTATTTTAATTTTTATCAAATTTCCCCATTTAAACTTAAAAGTTTCAGTTCTTTAAACTTGCAGTTTATTATAGAAAAAAATTGGAAATTTAGAATTGATGTCTATATTCCCAGAAAAAAAGTTATAATTTCTAGCAAAAATCTAAGGTTCGAGCTTGAAGTGGACATTTTCTAAAAAAGTTTTCAATGAAATTTGAATTGATTATTTTTTTAAAACTTTTACTGTTTTGCAAAATTTTGAGTTCAACATTAGAATTTTTTCTTTTTAAAAAAATCGCCCAGTGTTAAAAAGAAAAGGTTAAAATATTTTGAAAAAGTCTAAATATCGAGCTCTGGTGAAGACTTCAAAAGAAAAAAGCTAAATGCATCAAAAATTTCGACTTTATCTAAAAATTTCTTCAAGTTGTTAATTTTTAAAAAAAATCGAATACTCAAAATTTCGAGCTTTAACTCGAAAAATGTGAAAATTTATAAATCGAGTTTTTCTCGAACTTTTGGCTTTTTTTTCTTCGAAATGTCTCTATTATTATAAAATGTTTGCATGTTGGGTGTAAATCCGTCCTAATTAAAATCATTGCGTGTTTAAAGAAATGGAAATTTAAATTCGACAGTCGAATTTTCGGAATCAAACCTAAATAATAAAAGAAAGCTCGATATTTTATATTTTGAAAATGAAATTTTACAAAAAATGAAGTATTTCAGATTTAAAATGAATGGTTCAAGAAAAAAAAAATGCTTTTGTTACAAATTTCGAATTTTTCTTCATATTGCGATTTTTTTTGTAAAGCTTCTTGGAAAATCATTTATTTCAAATTCGTTTTATACGTTTCGAGTTTTTCTTAAAATTCGAACGCTTCATTTAACATTCCAAATTCTAACTTGGAACTTAAAAAAATTGATTCATTTAAAATATTTTTTTTATTTTCCGAATTGGAATGATTTTACCTTTTTTCTAATATTGTGACATTCAAAGCGAAAGTTCGATTTTTTCCGGAAATTCTGAATTTAACGTCGAAATTTCGACTGATCGCGCATAGCACTGTTGTACTGCGAAATATAATAAAATAATCTTAATCGCTATAATATTGGGTAGCAAAACGCTGTTTAACAGTAATAATAAAAAATACTACCGGGCAAAATTACGGTAAGGTTGTACCCTAGCGCTAGATGGCGCTAACGTCGCTGTCAGATCATTTATTTATCTAGAAAATGGTGAAAGATTATTTACTCTTTCTGAATATAATGTTAGTTTGGGAGTATCTTGAACAGTTTTTCAAGATAAAAGTTAACATATTAACGATCCCGCCTTGCTAGGTACATTTATATCAATTCCGTCAAGATCACTTCAGTAATTGAGCCGTAAAAAGCGAACAAACCGACAGACACACTTTTATATATTAGTTAAGATTAGGATTTGCGGAAAACTAAACTCGTTCAACGAACCAGGGCTTAACATTGACTGCATCTGTCCGCTCGATGTTTTATTTCATTTCGATGAAACACACCGCCGACAACGGATAAATGAGGCGATATTAAGTCGACACAAAAGGTGCATTAGTTGAGGCCGACAGCCTCCGAATAATTATGTAAAAAGGTGAGGAGTAAAATTGGCAAGTCTAGTTGAAATTCGTGAAAGAGGTCGGCGAGGAGAATAAAAAGCAGTCTGGCTTGATTCAGAGCGAAACGAGGCGGCGGCTTACCAACTGCGGGACCGTTCTGTGTCCGCGTAGCGGCGCTCGGGCTACCGATATCACTTTGGATCGCCCACTAACCTGCCAACTTCATTGTGGCGTTTATTGTTAAATGCTAACATATGACAATAAGGTAGACCTAATGCTAATACTAATGTTCGATAAATAATGCACTTAGATTTTGGCACTTCTTATTTACTCAGAAGAAACTGAACTTTTAATTACCATAATCTCTATTTATTTAGATCACTCGTTCCTGAATAGTCGACTTTTAGTAAAGTCTAAAATGAACACCTGCGTATAATTCATTTCCTTACGTATCGACCAGCTTTCCCTAATGTTCTCCCAAACACTCGTTTGTACATTTTATAGTATTACATAATTTAAGGTAGTTTACTTGTCAATTGATTTTCTACAGTGTGTCCCAATGGGCGTGGGATAACATAGGTAACTTTGTTATTAGTAGCGATAAAAAGTCGGTGGCAACAGATTTTAGAAAATTACCTTTTTCGCTTTTTTTTATTAATAAAATCTAAACAAGCCGGTATTCAATTGTTTTCTTAATAACATGTTAATGTACATAAAATTCGCCACTACTTTGTCCCTTTAACCGCCTTCCTATCTCCGCTAATAATAAAGTTACCTATGTTATCCCACGTCCAGTGGAATCACTGGGATACATTGTATAGATTTTCTTTAAATTTCTACCAAATGTCACTAACACTATTACCTATACATCTGCAAAACCTGGAACGCCGAAACCGAGATTTTCAGTTGACAAACTTACGCTTTTTAACATTTAAGGTATTTGCGAAAGAACGTTTCTAAAGATTTTAATAAAAAAGTAGTACATTAAGTAGTGTGATACTGTAAATGAAATAGTAAAATATGAGGATTTCCAACTGTACCGTTTTTGCGCAATAGCGATCCGAAATTTTATACATCACGGCATTTCGATGCTTCTTTCCACATCTTAGGGAAACATCTTCAAGTAGCGGCAACATAACAGCTCTATTATTCTCTCCTTCTAGATGCCTTTGGCTTCAGCTCCGTGGATTCGTCGCTGAAATCCATCGAATTAGCAGTGCAGTGTTGTCGGTTCAGAAAATCTACTGCAAAAGGGCCTGGAGAGTTGTATTTGTATTATTTTATCCATGCGTATAGAATGTGCTAAAAATCGAGTAGTGGTGGCAATCTGGCACTTACGTCTCACAATACACAGCGGAGATCTAACATTCTAAACACTTTTTGCTACGATTACTGCCCGTGAACTACCTTAAAGGTTTCATACACGCTACGATTACTGACAGCAATGATCAAACACAATTTGTCATAATTTCTGTTCCAAATAAAGGCGTAATCAGTGGCGGCTCGTAGTCAAAACCAATGGGGGTGCTGCGACAATGTTTAGCGTTTTAAAATTTTTAAGATTTCGACTGAAAATGTCGAGATTTTCAAAGCGTCACTTTTCGAAAATTTTAGATTTCTTTGAAAACTTGACAATGAAAATTTTTTTGATGTTGCGTTTTTTGAAATGTTGTTTTTTTCCAAATTTCGATTGTATTGCAAAATTTAGATTTTTTCTTGTAATCTCGACTGTATTTTATTTTTATGTATTGGCTTTTCTGAAAAACTGTGAATACTCTTTTAAAAATTTCCGTGTTTCCGTAAATATTTAGACTTTTTGGTATTCTGTTTTTTTTTGTAATCTTTTTTTTTTTGAAAATTAATTATTAATTTTTTTTTAAATTTTTACCACTTGAAAATTCTTACTTTTTCTGAAAACGTAATTTTTTTCATAACTGAACTTTTGACTTTTTAAATTTTCGAATTTTTTCTAAATTTCATCTTTGTTTTAATAAACAAAGATGAAATTTAGAAAAAATTCGAAAATTTAAAAAGTCAAAAAATAATTTTTTTTTGGAAAATTATAATTTTGTTATAAAAAATTTCAATTCTTAATAATTTCGAATGGTTTTTATTTAAATGTCAACTATTTTTCAAAATTTCGATTTTTTTTTGCTATTTCGATTATTTTTTGATTTTTGTTGTTGAAAATTTCGGTACCTCTTAGTTTTTTTGAAAATTTTGAAATTTTATGAAATATTTGACATTTTTTTAAAATTTTAATTTTTTTGACCTAAAATTTCATCTTTTTAACAAAATGTTTCACTTTGATTCAAAATTTTAACTTCTCAATACTTTGACTTTTGAAAACCTCGATCTACCTGATAATTTTCACTTGTTTTCAATATTCCGGTTTCGACATTTTGCTTTTTATTGAAAAGTTGAGTGCAAATTTCCCAACTATTCCAAATTTAAACTTTTTTAAAATTTCAAATTATTTCGTAAATCTGATAAAAATTTTCATATCTTTTGCAAATTTTGGTATTTTTTTTAATGTCGACTATAAAATTTCGACCTTTTCTTTTTAAAAATTTCCTCATTTGCAAAATTTTGACTTCTTTTCGAAATTTGAAAGATTTAGAAAATGTTTGCCTTGTCATCAAATTTCGACTTTCTTTATTGAAAATTTTTACATTTTCTTAAATCTGCACTTTTTTGAAAATTTCGACTTTTTATTTTAATTCCCACTTTGTTGAAAATTCCGGCCTTTTTCAAATGTTCGAATTTTTCAACATTTTAGTCATTCTCCAAAATTTAAAATTTTTGGACAACTTAAAATGATTATTTTTTAATTTCAACTATTTTCAAAATTTTGACATTTTTTGCAAACTGTTGATCCTTTATTTAAAAATTGTGATTTTTTTAAATCAGACATTTCTTAAAACCTTTTATTGAAATTTTCGACTAATATTTCGTAAAATTTCGACTCCATTTCAAAACTCCGACTTTTTTTTCAAAATTTCGACTCTTTTTGAAAATTTGAATTTTTTTTTAAAGTTCAAACTTTTTTAAAATTTTATTTATACATTTTTTTTTAATTCCAATTTAATCTTCGACTTAAAAGAAAAGATTTTTTTTAAACTTGAACTATTGAAAATTTCGACTTTTTTAAAATTTTACCTTTTAAAAATTTTAACTTTTTTGATAATTACGAATTTTTCGATAATTTTGACTTTGTCCAATATTTAAAAAATTTAGCTTTGATAATTTAATTTTAAACTCTGCAATTTATTTTAAATGTCGATATTTTTCCAAAAATTCGTCTTTTATTCACATTCACAAAATTATTGAAAATGTCGACCATTTTAAAAATTGAAAATTTTTTGCGAAATTCTTATTTTCTTTTGACAATTAGACTTTCTATGAAAATTTTAAAATTTTTTAAGATTTGATTTTTTTTAAATTTTTTAATAACTTTGGCTTTATTTTTTAAAAGTGGCAATGTTTTTCATTTTAAATTTACATTTTTTGAAGAAAAATTTCCAAAAAAACTTGCATTTTAGTACAGATAAATGGTCAAAATTTGAATTTTAATCACAAAAAATTGGCTTCAAACTGGAATATTTGATTTTTGAAATTTCTCTGGAACTTCAAAATTACTAGAAAAAAACTAAATTAGAACAGTAAATTGTTAATAAATTTTTTCAACATTTTGACTAATTTCACAGGCCCACAAAAAAAAAGTGGTGTGTGCTGGGTGTCGGACCCACATAGTCCGGCGTATTTTTTTCCGCTGAACACGAATCTGTAGTTTAAATTGGGGGTCAAACTGCTAAAAGTGGAGAAAAACCAAAAAAACCGATAAAAATCACGATCTCGTATTTTTTTCTGTATGATATTATCATCTTGCAGTTTCTACTTGTTTCTCTCTGTAATGTCCAACCGTAATGTGCAAATACGTTAATTCACTACTTATTGTGTCTTATTTAAGTGTCACATAGATGATATTTTGTTTTTGACAAAAAATAAGGAAATGGTTAACTAAATCGGTACATTTACCGGCAGAAACCTGCTACTCCGGAATGATTGGACTACGATGACAACTGCCCTTTATCGGGATGTGTAGAATGATTCGCTAGTCAACATTTCGGCGTATCGAAGCCAGCGAAGGCGCGCTGTTTTGCAGGGAAGCGCTAGAATATGAGAATGATGCCGTAGTGTGTCCGACGACGAGTTGACATTGTCCTTGTCAAAGTCGGAAAGCCCTCATACTTAGGCCTAGGTATTCTAGCGTGCGGGGTTTTTTTATTTTCATGGATTCTTCTACTGAAAATTTTGCTGGAACTTCTAGTACTCGTGGCAATCACAAATGTACTGGAAATCCCAATGCTTTTTGCTACGTTTGTGCAAAGTACATAGGGATAAAAAATACAAAGAAACTAACAGATCGTTTCGTGACTTTGTATGAAAAGTGCTTCAATATGAAAGTTTCCCTCGATCTCAAAAATTGGATACCCAATTTTGTTTGTGGCTCATGTTATAATATGATCAATAGATTTGAAAAGCACCAGGTCAAGGCGAATCTTAAATTTAAAACTCCAGCGATATGGAAAAAGCCACTTGATGCAAGTAATTGTTACTTTTGCACAACAAATGTCAACACTGTGGGCCGAATGCATAAGGATAAAATTTCTTATCCTTCTGTGTCAAGTGTTCAACAACCAGTTGCAAACTTCATAGAAGGTTTAGAAGATGACACGTCACAAGACAGTCTGACTAGTGGATTAGACACAATGGAAGTCGACGTCGATCCTGAAAATTCAGCTTTTATTGATAAAGAGTTTGATACTAGTAGTGAAAACATTTCTAGCGAATCTGAGGAAGAAGAGTTTTCGAGCAATGAAGAATACAGACCTATTGGTGAAGATCGGAAGCCGGAAAAATACGATCAAAAACATCTGAATGATTTATTCAGAGAGGCTAAACTCTCAAAAGAAGCGGCTGAAATATTGGCTTCGAATATGAAAAAGAGAAATCTATTGACAAAAGGTACTAAAGTTTCGTTTTATCGGAATCGAGAAGAAGCCTTCCGTAAATATTTTACAAAAAATGGAGATTTACTCTATTGCACTGATGTAAAAGGACTTATCGATGAATTTAAGCCAAATTTATATGAGCCAGAAAATTGGCGGTTATTCATTGATTCGTCTCAACAGAGTCTTAAGGCAGTCCTTCTCCACAACAGCAACAAATTCGCTCCTCTACCTTTAGCCCACTCCACTGTACTTAAAGAAGAGTATTCAAACCTCGAAGTTGTCCTAAAGAAAATAAAGTACGAAGAACATAAGTGGCAAGTATGTGGTGATTTAAAAATTTTGTCCATGATCCTTGGACAGCAATCTGGATTCACAAAATATCCATGCTATTTGTGTATGTTTGACAGTAGGGATCGAAAAAATCACTACGTAAAAAAAGAATGGCCTTTACGATCTTCATTTAAGGTTGGATCACATAATATAATAAAGAAACCGCTTGTTGATCCAGCCAAAATTCTCATTCCTCCTCTTCATATAAAACTTGGCTTAATTAAACAGTATGTCAAAGCTCTTGATAAAGATGGTGAATGTTTTACGTACCTGCGTACTGTGTTTAAAAAAAAATCTGATGCTAAACTAAGGGAAGGCATCTTCGATGGACCGGAAATCCGAAAGTTATTCAAAGATGAAGGGTTTGTTGCAGTCATGGATGACCAAGAAAAGGCATCGTGGTTAAGTTTCAAGGAAGTGTGTACCAAATTTTTAGGCAATACCAAGGATGCTGATTACAAAAGCATTGTGGCAAATATGATAAGAAATTTTCAGCATTCAGGTTGCCTAATGAATTTGAAAATGCACTTCCTTGATTCGCATCTTGACCAATTCCCGGAGAATAACGGAGACTTCAGTGAAGAGCAAGGAGAAAGATTTCACCAAGATCTCAAAGAGTTTGAACGGCGGTTTCAGGGACAGTGGGGAATAAATATGTTTGCAGATTACTGTTGGATGCTACACAGAGAAACTCAAGAAAAAGGAACAAAACGTAGCAGAAATCCACTTCACAGGTCATTTGAAGAAAAAAGGGTCAGGAAAAGACGAAAATTATAAGAATGATAATATCAAACAGAAAAAAATACGAGATCGTGATTTTTATCGGTTTTTTTGGTTTTTCTCTACTTTTAGCAGTTTGACCCCCAATTTAGACTGCAGATTCGTGTTCAGCGGGAAAAAATACGCCGGACTATGTGGGTCCGACACCCAGCACACACCACTTTTTTTTTTTTGTGGGCCTGTGTTTTTATTTTGAAATTTGGAGACTCTTTTTGTTTAATCATTTTATTTAACATTTCTACGACCACAGTTTTTGAAATATGATTACGTGATATATAAATTTATTTAAAACGTAACCTCATGACAGTTAACAAAAATAGGAGACTCTTCTAGAAATGTTGACTCTTTTCTCAAAAATTTCAATAATTCCCACTTTAAAAGTCGAAATTATAATAATATTTTTGACAGTTAATTTCTTTTAAATTTTTTTTCTTGACTTCCGAAAAGGTTATTTATCTGGAAAAATGATGTTTGCAAATAAGAGATTTCATCTTTTTCCAGAAATATGATCTGCTTTCTCTTGAAATTTTGAGTTTAATCTTTAAATTTCTATCTTTTTTTTTATCGAAATTAGAATTTTAAATTCGAACTTGAGAATTTCAAGAATACATTTAACATTTGTAGAAAAATTGGAAATTCCTATTCAGAATTTTCTCTGGTCCTACAGTAGTGGTAATTTTTTAGAGCAATATCTAATTGTAAAAAAGCTTGAAATTTACAAGGTTCATTTTTTCTTGAAATTTCAATATTTTTCCCAAAGTTTTCTTATTTTTAGGCAGATTTGAAGTTTATTTTCCCTAAATTTATACTTAATAATTTTCAGTTTCTTATCAAAATTACAAAATAAAATGAACTTTGAAATATTAAAATTTCGTTAAAAATATATTAAATTTCCAAAACAAATTAGAGAGAAATCAAAATTTCTACAAGAAAAAATATTTTAAAGACAAAATCTCTAGGAAAAATCGAAATTTCAAATAAAAATCTTTGTATAAAATGTTTAGAGAAAAACACAAATTTCATAGGCATAAAAAGCAAAATTTCTTAGAGAAAAAATCGAAATTTGAAAAAAAATTGAAATATCTTTACAAAAAAGTCGAAATTTTTTGTTTTTCCCAAAATGTTGCAATTTTTATAGAGCATTTTTTGTCAAAACTACAAAATAAAATGAACTTTACATTGTCAAAGTGTCGTGAAAAAACTTGACATTTTTAAATCAATTAGAAGAACATTAAGAAAAATCTGGAGAGGTTGGAATTGCTAAATGGAATTTTAAGAACAACACTTTCAGGAAAAATGGAACTTTTAAGAAAATTTCTTTTTATAAAATATTTAGGAAAAATGGAAACTGCAGACAAAATTAAAATTTCCTAAAAAAATCGAAATATCTGAAAAAAACAAAGTTTTTACAAACTGAGAGTGAGGTAAAAATTCGAAGATACCGTATTAACTTATTTTTTAGAGAAATAGTAAAATGCGAGATGAGCTAGATTTAGATCTTTTCTTACAACTGTAATTATTTTCTCAAAATGTTGATATTTTCAAAGAAATTTGAGTTTTTTCATTTTAATTTCTGCTCGAAATATTGATTTCTCCCTCAAAACTTTTACAAAAATTAGTTTTTGAAAATGTGATTTTGATCAATATTAAAAATAAAATAGGTTTTTAAATGTCGCAACTTCGTGAAAGAAACCTAAAATTTCTATAAAACGATATCAGAGAAAATTTAAAATTTCTACAAAAAATTGTGTAATGAAAAGTGTTCAGACATTTTTTGAGAAAAAAACTCGTAAGCGAAATTGGAGGTGCTGCAGTTCCACAGTGCCTATACTCCAGCCGCCACTGGGCGTAATATTGGGGATTTGCTACAAGTAAACAAAAATATTTTTAACACCTAGACTGAAAATAATAAAGTAAAGGTTCACGATATAAAAAATCACACAACTAGGGGTAATTCGCTTCTGTGGAGTTTTCAAAAGGCGTTTAAGCATATTTTCCGGGCCGTTTATCTTTTCGCTTTTACGGTCGCTACTTACCAACTCCTCAATGTAACCTGGCTTCCGCCTAGCAGGCAGTTCGTGCAGTCGCAAATTCGGGATTTTTCCGACGCCGTAAATTCCGGACAAGACGATAAATCCAACGAACAAGCCTCTGCCCGGTGGTATTTTTACGATTATTCCCCGATCCACAGCTTTCGGTGGACCGGGCCGGCTGTTGGAAAAAAACTTCTAAATGGGTGGCCGTAAAATACTCTTCCTGAATTCATCTTCGATTGTCAGCCGGGGACGGTTGTTTACCCTTTGGATTAGACTCGTCTCGTCCGTTTTGTCCGAGTTTATTTTTAGATAGCGCAGTTGCGAGTTTATGACAGTTGTTATTGGTAGTTTAGATAGGCATCGCGGATTCTGGGTCGGAAGTCTCGCCCCAATGCAAAATAAAACTTCGGGTCGTCTTTTGGCTGAATTCTTCCCGAAACGTTTCAATGGAATTTTTAATCGTTTTCCTTTGTGTAGAGAAGTGACATATTAACTTGTGGGCTTTTTATATTGACTCTTTCTTATAATTTTATAAGACTTTTACAATAATGACTGCTATATTTAGAATTATTTTGACTCCCATAAGTTGGTCTAATCATTAAGCGACCCTACCTATAATAAAAAAATTCTGATTGTTGCTAGAGCTATTAAAATGTCTTATTTTGATTGATTTATGAATAATCTAAACAATATTGTTATGTGTTACCGTTGTTGTTTGTTAACCATTTGAAATCTTTACTTAAACGTACGTACTCAAAGAAATTGTAACTGACTTGTATTTATTTAGAGGTTTGTTAGTTCCCAAATATTGGACCTCTACACTAATTTAGAATGAACACTTGCGGATGTGTCATTCTATTCAGCGATCGGTGAGTTTTCCTTAACGTTCTTGCACATACTATATTCTAGAGAATTGCGTAATTTAAATAATTCATAACCAATCATTACAATATTTTTGTTACAATATTTACGGATATGATAAAATGAAGTACGAAATACAGTTTTATAGTCGTAAGAAAAAGGACATTTATAACAATTTTAATCAGGGCCGGTTTTAGACTTGATGAGGCCCTAAGCTATTTGATATATGGGGCCAGTGTTGCGAGCAAAAAAAGGGTCTTCACACTGCCTCGAAAACTTCTGGCCACCTAAATTTCCTTAAAGTCTTGGCCCAAGAATATTGGCGACCAAAAAAAGGTTCTCCACAGCAACAATTTTATCGAGGAACAAAAAAACCCTCAACCCTATTTGGGGGGCCCAAGCTCCAGCTTATACGTAAATCCAGCACTGATGTTAACTCATCTCCTAGGAAATTTGCACATTCAACGTCAAACCCAAATCTTGGTTTATAAAATTTTATTACGAATGTTGCATCATTATTAGAACGATAAAAGCATAATTGAACTGGTGAGATCATTTCCCCATTTGATTTCTATATTTAAAATTTTGGATATTAGAACAACCGTTAAAATTTTAAAACGTCGTCAAATGCGGAAATAATTCGGAGCAAATTGCTCGCAGTCGAGGGACTTTTTTGTGTCATTGAAACAACGCCAAATCGTCCGACTTTTTTTGCAACTGTTCCTCTACTAAAAGCGTTTCCGGTCGTTGTTTGAAATTTACGATGGCTGTTTCATTTCGACTCCCGTGCATCGAATGCATTCGCAGCGAAACGAAAAAACGAACCGAACTGGGGCGCATTACCCATTCGAACGCTTTTCTAAAGTTGAAAAGTCAAAATTGATTTTGGTCGATCGAATAGACATACGAATAGGTGGTTTGCACCTTGCCGATTAAGCGGCGAAGTTTAAGACTCGGAAAATCCCCGTTATATGTAGGTTTATGGCCGTTGAGTGTTTCAGATCTTAAGTGGATTTTGCCTAGTTTGCCGCAAGCTGGTTTTGCACCAAGTAAGTGTTTCGCTTTTTATTCTAAGAGCATGCGAGTGGAAATCAATAATAGTTTCAGATTCTGTTTGTTTTGATCGTTTCCTCTTTCAATGGAGTAGCTCAAAGTTTAAAGCTAAATAAAGCTTGATTAACATCTATGGATAGTTTTGGTTATCTTCAAAAATTGAAATACAAATCTTGCCTCCTAAAACCAAGAAAGATTTAAAAACACAACAAAGATTGACTATCGAAACGCGTCAAAAAACACAACAAATGTGTATCTCTCTGAAGATGACAGCTTGGCTATCGAAACACGTTAGAGCAACATTTGTTGTGTTTTTTAATCTTTCTTGGTTTCAGGGGACAAGATTTGTATGTCAATCTATGGATACATAAAACAGGAATTTTAAAAAATAATTGAATCTATAGTTTTCCAGTTTTCTTTTGAAATTTTGACCATTTTCTCAAAAATTCAAATATAAAGTTGAAATTGTTATTTTTTTACGATTTTACTTTGCCATAGAAAATTTGATTGTTTTAGAACAATCCTGTATTTTTAATCGAAATAAAAACCATAAAAGAAAAACTAAATTTAAAAAAAAATAACATTTCCATTTGACACTTTTGTAAAAGGTTTGAAGTTTTCTGCCAAAAATTTAAATTTTAAATTTGAAATTCTGAAACTCGAGGGAATATTTTTATAGATTTTATAGCTAAAAGCCAAATTTCAAGTAAAATAAATATGACTATTTCGAAAAGAATTTTCCTTATCTAAAAAAAAACACATTTCGAGTCCATTTTGTAGTAAAATTTGAAAATTTCAAATGTCAGTTTGTCATTTTTGAAATTTTGAAAAAAACTGTATTTTCAAAATATTTTAGAACGTGGGTAAAAGCCAAATTTTTTAACAAATTCGATATTTTCAAAATAGTTGAAAATTTACCAAAAATTGTGTGAAGTGTCAAAAATTAAATGAATTTCAACCTACATTTCAGTAAAAACTCATAAATTTTCAAAGCTGAAATATTGACAAAAAAAACCAAAATTATCAAAAAAGTCCAGATTTTCAAAAAGTTGAAATTTTGGAAACAATCGAAAGTTTGGATAGTTAAAATTTTGAAGCAGTAATCAAATATTTTTTAGAAAAGTTAAAATTTCTTATTGAAATTTAAAAAAAAATTAATTTTGAAAAAAGCCGAAATTTTCAAAAAAAGGTCAACAATTTCAAATAAGGTCGAAACTTTTGAAAAAAAATCCTACAATTAAAAAATGACGAAATTTTCAAGAAAAATCGGAAAAATTGCAAAAAATTTCAAAGGAAATATTTTAAAGAAACGTCTCGATTAAAAAAAATTGTAAAAATGTCGAAATTTTAAAAGTTAAAATTTTAAACAATTGATGAAATCATTAGGAATCAAGAATTTTAATAAAGGTTATAATTTGCAAAAAAGTCGAGTTAAAAGTGGATATTTTAAGAAATATGACTTTAAAAAAAGAAATTGTGAAAAAATATTTTAGAGAAAGTCGAAAATTTAAAGAAATATAAATGTTTAAAAAAGTTGAAATTTTAAACAAAAATTTCCAACAAAATTTTAACAAGTTTTTAATAGTTCACTATTAAAAATTTGTAAAATTTTTAACATTTTTAAAAATTTTGAAAAATAGACGAAATATTCAAAATTCTGAAAATTTGAAAATAAGACGAACTTTTCAAAAAATTCCAAAAAATAACAACTTTTGAAAAAGCAGGAATTGGAAAAAAGAGTCCAAATTTTAGAGTCAGATCTGAATGAGAATCAAAATTTTGAAAAAAAATCGATATTTTTAACGAATTATTGAACCTGACAAAGGGCGAATTTTTTTAAAAAATTCGAAATTTTCCAAAAAATTTAAATTTTGCAAAAATTGTGTCTTTTTCTTCCTTCTCAGCCATTTTCTGTCCACTCCTGAACGTAAGTCTCTTCCATGCTTCTCAATGCTGATCTGTCTTGTGCTAACTGAAACCACCTTTTTCCTGCTTGTATCCTGATATGATCAAGCCATCTTCTATGTGGTCTTCCCGCGCTGCGCTTGGTTTTTCTTGGTCGCCAATGTGTTGCTCTAGACGTCTATTTACTTTGGTTTTGTCGAGCCACGTGTCCCACCCAACGCTATTTCAGTACATCTAAGACTTTAGTTCTTTGTCAGGTTTGAAAAATTTAAAAAAATTCAGTCAAACAGCTAAAACAAAAGTCGATATATTGTGAAAAGTCGTTTTTAAACAATAGTCGAACCTTTTTTAGAATAGTCAACAATGTTGATCGGAATTTTCAAAAAAACTTAATTGAGAAAAGAGTCGAAATTTTCAAAAAAGTCGAGATTTTTAAAAAAATATCGAGATTTTGAAAAAAATGTAAAAATTAACAAATGACAAAATTTTCAAGAAAAATTCGAAATATTGTAAAATGGTTGAACATTTCATACAGCCAACATTTTTAAAAAAAGGCTTTGATTCGAAAAATTGCCTCGATTCAAAAAAAATTATAAAAAATTTCGAAGTTTTAAAAGAGTTAAAATAAAAAATAATAGACGAAAGTTTGAGGTATCGAAATTGGCAATAAAAGTTATAATTTTCAAAAAAAATAAATAAATTTCGATAAAAAAAAATGTGGAAAAAAGTCGAAAATTCAAACGTTGAAATTTTGAAAAAATATTGAGATTTCCAAAAAAAATATGAAGTTTGAATATTCGAAATGTTCACGAACAAAACGAAATTATTAAAAAAGTATATTTTCTTCGGGGTCGAAACTTGAAAATTTTAAGAAAAGTTGAAATTTTGAAAAAGGGACAATTTAAAAAAAATCCAAAGTCGAAGTTTGAAAACGTACCTAACTTAGTTCTAAATTATGAAATAAAATCGAAATGTGAAAAGTCGACCTTTCAAAAAACTTGAAATTATCAAAAATTTTCATTATCAAGTTTTCAGAGAAATCTGAAAAATAAAAAATTTCGAAATACTCAAAATTATCAGAAAAGTCAAAATTTTCAAAAAGAGTCAAATTGTAAAAAGTTAATATTTTAGAATATTTTGAAACGTCAAACACTTAAAATCCCAATTTTCACAAAGTCGAAATTCTGAAAGAAAATCGAAATTTTGAGAAAAATTCAACTATTCAAAAACTCGACATTTTCACAAAATGTCAAAATTAAGGAAAATTTTGAAAAACAGTCTAAGTAAAGTTTTTTAAAGCAAAAATCTTTGTTAAAATAGAAATTTTCAAAATGAGTTAAACTTTTAAAAAAATTCGAAATTAAAAAAAACCATACCAAAAATTTCCAAGAAATCGAGATTTTGGCAAAATCTCAAAATAATTAAAATCGATTCATTTCATACTGTAACGAAAATAATGGTCATTGCAATAGTGACTGTGGTCGGTAACAACTAGTAAAAAATAAATTTGATGAAACTCAAAAATCTGTGGAAACTTTTTTAAAGAGGCCGGTTAATGCATCGGTCGGTTAATGCGCAGGCGGTTAAGATGGAGAATTAAAATCTAAGAAAAAAGCAAAATATTTGAAAACAGAGTCGAAAGAGATTTCGGAAATCGGAAATTTTGAGAAAAAGGTTCCAGTTTCGATTTTAAAGTCCTAATTTTAGCAAAGGAGGTGAGAAGTCGATTGTTGTCGCTTTTTGGGGAATAAGCTACCAGTTCTTGCCTATCCATGAAATTTTTTTATTTTGCAAATTGTGGACTTATTATTTTAAACTTGACATTCGTCAATTATAATTATTTAGTTCCGGTGGCTTGGTTCAAACGTCTCTGGTTAATTTCACGCTTTAATTTCAACGGAGCGACCCCTCCGTTGTTAATTTAATGGTTTTCGGGCAACTGGAAACTTTCAAAAACACCTCGAATAAATCATAGAGAAATTTTCCGGCTTGATGAATGTTTTCACGATGGAAGTTCATGGGGTTTGCCGACGTATCTAGGCGGATGGGTGGACTGCGGGGATATTTCGTATAATAGAAGTTAAAATCCCAACCGTTTGGTCATTAATTGTTGTTTCGCCTTTAGTAACTGACAGTTTATCCAAACTAAGTTTACATCTTCCGAGCAAAACATATAGTTAGCTTTTCCCCTGTGGCAGTATAAGAAACTTCACCGATTTTGCCCCCGAAATACATTAAAAATAATGATATTGTAGTATTAATTAATGCTTTATGTTAAAATTTCCTCTTCATTCTCAAAAAGTAAAACATCTCGATGCCGAAGAAGTGATACTACGATATTGCTTTTTAATTAGACAGTTTATTATACTCTAACGTAATAAAATATGTCCATCGGTTGCACCAAAGTTTTCGGATTGTATACCAAACAGACTGAAAGATCAATTAGAATCAGTTTTAAGAAACTCATTTTCTTTTTTCTTTGATAAGTCGCACTGTCGCGTTGGTCGTACAATCTGAGTTTGAGTACATAGTTTCTAAAATTCTTTTGCGGTAATTTGCTATCGTAACTTCAAACTTTCTAAATTAGAATCCGAAATAGTAATATTTGTACGAAATGCGCGGCTGCAAGTTTGGCCAAAACATACAATAACAACAATAAACATTGCGAAGGGGATTATCGAATTGATGTCATTTCGTTTTATCTCCGGGCGCGCGTTATTTCCGTCTTTTTCTGTAGCGTCGATTTCGACGGCGTCGGGAGCGTGACAGAAACGCATCCACTTTGGACGAATAACTAAATCCCCGAGTTTAGTTATAATGTCTTTCAGCGCGATTACGTCGCGGCGTTTTCCATTCAGCGCAGAATAGAACGCGTTCTGTGTGCGGCGTAAATTTTAATTCTTCACAATTGCAATCGGCGGTTAACTGCTTTTATTTTAACGAGGATCCAGATTTAATCATTTTTCAGATCTATTTTAATTTGTAATTCGATCATTTGATGTACAGAACACGAAAAACTTTTGTTTTACTCATTGAAATATCTAGGTATTTAGAGAAATAAAATTACTGCGAAAGTAATTTGAAAGAATCGAGATTTTAAAACAAGCTGAAATTTTCAAAAAGATCAAAATTTTGGAAAATGTCAAAGCTTTTATAAAACAGAATTTCCAAAACAAGTCAAGGATTTAAAAATCAACATTAAAAAAAATTGTCAAAACATTAAGAAAGTTGACATTTCCAAATAATTCCAAAATGCGAAAAAATTTTCCAAAATAAATCCAAACTTTTCAAAAAGTTGATCAAAAATGGTCTGAAATTCCAAAGTATTCAAAATTTAAAAAAAATGTCGAGATGTAAAAATAATTGAAAAATTTTGAGTGAAATACTCTAAAAAAGACTCAAATTTTCGAAAAGCCCAAATACACTGGAGACAGGTCAGAAATTTCAAAACTTCAAAAAAGTAGTAGTTTAGAAAAGTTAAAATTTTAAAAACAGCCTAAATTTTGGTTAGTTCTAATTTTGAAGAACAATGTTAAAAAAGTCACATTTTGTTAAGGAATCAAAATTTTTGAATGATAATAAAAAAACGATTTTGAAAAGACGTCGAAGTTTCCGAAAAAGTCAAGATTTAAAAACAAGTTGAAAGTTAAAAAATCGATATTTTAAGAAAGCTAATTCGAAATAAATCAACAATTTTAAAAAGTATAACCAAATATTCAGCAAAATTCCAATTTTGGAAAATAATTTATAATTCCAAAGAGTCGATATTGTAAGATAATGTGTCAATTTAAAAAATCGACATTTTCAAATAAAGCCGCAGTTTTAAAGAAAGTTGAAAATTTCAAAAAAGTCACAAGTTTAAATAATGACGAAATTTCGAAAAATTTTGAAAATTTCAAAGAAAGTTCGGATTTTCAAAAAAATCAAGCCTGTGGAAAATAATGTCAACAATTGAAAAAATTATGTCAAAGTTGTAGAAAAAGTCGACCTTTTCAAAAACTTCAAGGATTTTGATAAAATGAAAAATTTTCAAAAGGAATCGAGATATTTAGAAGATTGAAATTTTGAAAAATAATTTGAATCTCAAAAAAAGGTGGAAGTTTCTAATAAAAGTTAAAATTTTAAATAAAGTCCTATTTTTGAATTTTAAGCCTGGAGTTTTGAAAAAAGTTCAAATTTTGCTAAAATAAATCTTGAAAATAATGGGGATTTTAGAAACATTTGTTCAAAAAAGTCGAAATTTTAAAAATTTGAAATTAAAAACATGGAAATATTCAAGTCAGTTTTTTTAAAAAAGCCGAACTTTTCGATAAGTCTAATAAGGTTCGAAGAAAAATCGAAATTATTCAGTTTAAAGTAAAATAAAATAAAAGTCAAGTCAAAATTTTAAGAAAGATGAAAATGTACGACAAAATAATTATTTAGAGTTTTCTATTTTTTTAGCAAAATTTCGAAGTTTTTTCCGAACTATGTCTAGTTTCCGTTGATATTTTGACTATTTTTTCAAAATTCCACATTTAAACTTGAACTTTTTATTTTTTTTGCTGCGAATTTTAATTAGCCAAGGAGAATTTAATTTTTTTGGAATAAGTGTCTATATTTCTGGCCAAAATAAAAACCACGAAAAAAACTTAAATATATTAAAAAATAATAAACTTCTCAGTTTATCCTCGAAATTTTGACATTTTTTTTTAGAAAGTTTGAAGTGTTTGGCAAAAAACTGAATGAGTATTAAAGATTTTATTAATAAAGCAAAATTTTTAAATTCAAAAATTTGGGAATTTTTTCCACTTCCAAATTTTTCTCAAAATTTCGACTTTTTTTGACAATTTTATAAAACCTGACGATTTAAAAAATCGAAATTTTCAGATAGTTGGAATTTCAAAGAAAGTTTTTAAAAAGGTCAAAAAATTTAAAAAATGATGAAATTTCGAAAATTTTAAAGTTAAGCTTTAAAAAAATCAAACTTGTTAAATAATGTCAACATTTCAAAAAAGTAATACCGCACTTTTAGAGAAAATCGATCTTTTCAAAAAATTCAAAGATTTTGATAAAATGAAAGATATATAAAGATATATAAAAATATTGGAGACATTTAAAATCTTTTTTTTTGTGGAACGGACTAGTCCTTGGTTATCTTCAAAAATTGAAATACAAATCTTGTCCCCTGAAACCAAAAAACACAACAAAAGTTGCTCCAACGCTTTTCGATAGCCAAGCTATCATCTTCAGAGAGATACAGTATCTCTTGGCTATCGAAACGCGTTAGAGCAACCTTTGTTGTGAATTTTAATCGTTCTTGGTTTAAGGGGACATGATTTGTATTTCAACATTTAAAATAGTTGAAATTTTGAAAAATAATATGGAAAAGATTTTGAGCCAAAATTTCAAGAAAAGATGGAATTTTTGCAGAGGCTAAATATTAGAGAATAGTAAAAATTATCAAAAAAGTCTAAACTTTCGAAAAAACTAGAAAAGGAAAGTTAAAATTTTGGGAAATGTCAAAATTTTGGTTAGTAAAAATGTTTAAAAAAGTCACTTTTTTTTAAAGAATTGAAATTTTTGATTGAATACTATGAGGATGATTGAAATTTTGAAAAAAATTGTCGAAATTAAAAAAAAATCGATTTTTAAAAAAGCTAAAAAAGTCGACACTTTGAAAAGAGTTGAAATTTACAGAAAAATTTAAAACTTCTAAAGGTAGTGAAATTTTGAATAAAATCAACATTTTGCAAAATAGTTCGAAAGTCAAAAAAAAGTCGACATTTTAACAAAATTACTCGATTTGTAAAAATCGAAATTTTCAAACAAAATCGAAATTTAAAAAAATCGAAAGTTTTCAAAAAACTTAAAACCAGCTAAATTTTAGAAAATTAAGAGAAAACATTTTGACAAATATAAAAATTTTTAAAAAGTCGAGATTTTTGAAGAGCCTAAAAAAGTAAAAATTATTAAACAAGTTAAAACTTTCTAAATAACTAGAAAAGGAAAGTTGAAATTTTGGGAAACAGTCAAAACTTTGGTCGGTTAAAATTTTAAAAAACTGTCAAATTTTTTTGAAGAATCGAAAATTTTAATTAAATATTTCAACAAGACTGAAAATGTCGAGATAAAAAAAATCAAGATTTGAACAACTCGACAATGAAAAAAGTTGAAGTGTACAGAAAAAACGAATATTTCTAAAAATAGCGGAATTTTGCAGAATAGTTCGAAATGTCAAAAAAATCGACATCTTAACGTCGCGATTTAAAAAAATTGAAATTTTCAAATAAAATCGAAATTACAAAAAATCAAGTTTTCAACAAACTTAAAAAAAGCTAAACTTAGAAAATTAAGTTTAAACATTTTGAAAAAATGTTGCAATTTTAAAAAAGTCGAAATCTTTCAAGAGCCTAAATATTGAAGAAAAGTAACAATTATTAAAAAAGTTAAAACTTTCCAAAAAACTAGAAAAGGAAAGTTGAAATTTTGGGAAAGTCAAAACTTTGGTCGGTTAAAATTTTTAAAAAAAGAATTGAAATTTTTAATTGAATGAATATTTCAACAAATTTCAAAATTTCAAAAATGTTGAAATTAAAAAATCAAAATTTGAAAAAGTCGACACTGAAACAGGTTGAAATGTAGAGAAAAAACGAAAATTTCTAAAAATAGCGAAATTTTCGAAAAAATTTAAAAATTTGCAGAATAGTTCGAAATGTCAAAAAAAATCGACATCTTAACAAAATATCGGGATTTAAATATATCGAAATTTTTAATTAAAATCAAAATTTCAAAAAATCAAAAGTTAGCAAATAACTTAAAAAAAGCTAAATTTTAGAAAATTAAGAGGAAACATTTTGAAAAAATGTCGGAATTTTTAAAATAGTCGAAATTTTTGAAGAGCCTAAATATTGAAGAAAAGTAAAAATTATTAAAAAAAGTTTAAACTTTCTAAAAAAAACTAGAAAAGGAAGGTTGAAATTTTGGGAAACAGCCAAAACTTTGGTCGGTTAAAATTTAAAAAAGAAGTCAAATTTTTTTGATGAATCGAAATATTTAGTTGAATATTTCAACAAGATTGAAATTTTGAAAAAAATGTATAAATTAAAAAATCAAATTTTTTAAAAAAAGGTGAAATAGTCGACACTTTAAAAAAAAGTTGAAATGTACAGAAAAATCGAAAATTTCTAAAAATGGCCGAATTTTCGAAAAAATTCGAAATTTTGCATAATAGTTCGAAATGTCAAAAAAGTCGACATCTTAGCAAAATATCGCAACTTAAAAAAAACGAAAGTTTCAAACAAAATCGAAATTTAAAAAAAATGGAAAATTTTCACAAAAGGTCGAAATTTAAAAAAAGCTAAATTTTAGAAAATTTAGAATTTTTGGACGAAATATTCTGGAAAAATGTCGGCATTTTAAAAAAGTCGAGGTTTCCAAAATTTGTCAAAATTTTCGAAAATAACATCAAAATTTTTAAAGTCGATAAAAAAAAGCACATTTTTCTAAAGAAGTATTTTAAAAAAGTCGGAATTTTGAAATACGATCCAACATCTTAAAAAACCCAAATTTTAGTAAGAAATCGAAATTTTGTAACAAAAAGTCTAAATTTCGAAAAAAATACAACTTGACATTTTTAAAAATTTCCATTGTCAAGCTCATCAGTTTTCGAAAGAGAAACATTTTGGAAAAAGTCGAAATTATCAAAAGGGTCGAAATTTTTCAAAAAAAAGTGAAAGTTTCGAAAAAAGATCAAATTTTGGATAAAGTCGTAGTTTTGAATTTTCAAGCAAGAGTGTAAATAAAATCGAAATTTTGATAAAAAATTCTAAATCCCGAAATCGGCATTTTAGAAAAATTCATTCAATAAAGTCGAAATTTTAAAAATTTGAGATTAAAAGCATTGAAATGTTCAAAAGTCTAAAGTTTTAAAAAAGCCGAACTTTTGAGTAAGTTAATATGATTGAAAGAATCATCGTGTGGAAATGTTTAAGGTAACGTCAAAGATTTGATAAAAGTGAATATTTTGGAAAAGGTTGACATTTAAAAAAACGTTGAATCTTAAAATATTTATTCAAAAAGTCGAAATTTTAAAAATTTGGATTTAAAAACATTGATATGATCAAAAGTCAAATTTAAAAAAAAGCCGAAGTCGCTGTGACAATACCAAATGGAATCAGGTAAGACTTGTTAGCTAGCGATTTTATAAAAAGACAGCTGGACTTATATAAAAATACACCAATTTTGAATTTTTCAATTCCAGCTTGACCATTTAGATGGTCTACTACTTGACTTGTTTTGTTATTAAATAATACCCCTTCCGTTGCACTAAAATGAGACCACAAACAGCGACCAAACCGACCGCCTCGAATTTATTAATAGTCTGCAACACTTTCGTTCATAAAATTATTCCAAAAGCCCAACGGCTTACGTCGGGACTCGGGATATAAATGTAGTTCAAAACGCTCGACATCGAAATATATTGACGATATCAGCTGTGTTCGCAAGTGTGAATAAAACGATTACGAAGGGAAATGTGACGCTGATGCGTCGACATAAACAGGCAGTCGGAAGTCGCGACACGCACAACTCCTTCGGCTCCGCATCCGCCACCAGATCAATGCCGAAATTTCTATCCATCTATTTTTGGATTAGAGAGGGTTGATATGCAAATTTTCTCCCACGGAATTTCGCCACTTTGACCGCCGCCGTAACAGAACAAGCATCGGGTCACCCACTCATCTTTTGTTACGATTGCGACCGATGACCGAGCAAAAAACGCACAAACCCCAAAACCGAGGGAATCTGAATTTGGCGTGGCGTCGGAATCAGAATTACAGAATTTCGATAAGAAAGTTATTACTTGGCTTTAGCCCTAAATCAGTTTTAATTTAAAAAGAAATATTTCTGCATGTTTAGTTGTCGCTATATGGTTTTGGTGCTGGTCCTTGGTTATCTTCAAAAATTGAAATGCAAATCTTGTCCACTGAAACCAAGAAAGATTAAAAAACACAACAAAGTTTGCTCTACCCATTTCGATAGCCAAGCTAAGATCGTCAGAGAGGTACTAACACCTAATCCTAAAATTAACCCTTATATACTAAAAATATTCACTTCGTGCGTGATCGACCGCATTCGAACGCGCATGAGCATCTAATCATACATGTCGCAGTGTCACAATTCTTTATATATCAACCTTAACTATTTTTAACAGAGATAAGTGGCCTAAAGGCCCAGCGCCACCATTCATAAGGTTGTCTCCAGCCTTATGGATGGTTAAGCTTTCATATGCATTTAACATAGAATTCTTATTTACTACTCTTAACAGTTTAATATTATTATCTATCCTATGATCTAATTCAAAAGCATGTTGACCCACACTTGACTTCTCAGTTCTTCCGTACCTCAAATGAGCCAAATGCTCCTTCAGTCGGATTTTAAGAGATCGTCTAGTCTGCCCGATGTACTTTTGAGTATAATCTTTACAGAAAATTTGGTAAATACCTGACTTATCCTTTACTCAACTTTATCCTTTTGGCTAGTTTGCTGGAGGGAAGGGGCTTGTCCCACTCCGACAGTCGTTAAAAAATAAATACAAAGTCAAGAAATTTCGAGTCTTTTTCTTGAAATTTCGATTTTTTACCTCAAATTTTCCTCAAAATTCGCCTTTTTTTCGAAATTGGGACAAAATTTGACTCTCCCTGAAAAATTTCGAATTTTCAGTAAATTTAGACTTTTTTCTCGAAATGTTGATCCCTCTTTCGAAATGTCGATCTTTTCTCTGAAATTTTGATTTTTTTCAAAACTAGTTTAGGTTTTCGAAACCTTCATTTTTATCTCGAAAACCGTTTTTCCCCTAAATTTCGATTTTTTTCAAATTTTTAAAAAAGGTCAGATTTTTATATTAAATTGGATTTTCTGAACATTTCAAATTTATCCCAAACCTGTTTTATTTATTATAAATCGTCTTTTTTCAAATTACAACTTTATACTCAAGATCTTTTTTCCTCTCAAAATTAGACTGGATTGGAAATTTTGAATATTTTATAGACATTTCGGCCTTTTTTTGACTTGCTGGAAATTTCAATTTTTTAAATAAAGCTTTTTTATCCAAAATTTGACTTTTATAAAAATTCGTTTATTTTTCTAAAATTTTGAAAAAAATAGAGAAATTTTGAGAATAATATTGTAACGAAATGTAAATTATACAATTTAGGACGTAAGAAAATTTTCTAAAAAGATTTGATAAGGGGAAAGCGGCCGCGATAACGAATCAAACGGCAGATAAGCGTTCCAGAAATTTCGGCAAACGATAAACCTTATTTGCGGGATTTTTCTAGAACCCGGGAGCCAAAACTATATAAGGCGGTCGCCTTTCCCTCGAATCAGTCAGACAGTTAGACAGTATAGTTGGTGAGTTAGTAGTTAAACGTCAATAAGTGAGTTCATTATTCAGTTGTAGTGTTCCGAGTTTAGTTTGGTAATAAAGTGGGTATTATTCAGCAAGTGTTTAATAATCATTTTGAACCGATAAGCCCGCAGCAATATTTTTACAAAATTTAGAGAAAAATATTTCTTGCAAATTTCGAGATTATGTCAAAATTTAAATGAAAATAAAAATTGTCAGAAAAATATTTTTAAAATCTCGTTTTCTCTTCTCCAAATGCGGTACCAGTAGTAGTAGTAGTAGTAGTAGTAGTAGTAGTAGTAGTAGTAGTAGTAGTAGTAGCAGGTCAAAGTGAAAAAGTCAACATTTGCATTCGCATTCGCGAATGTTGAAAATGAACATTCGCATTCGCGAACATTCGTTACATCCCTAATATAAACTAACAGTCTTTGAAAATAATGTTTCTTTTCAAAATTGCAAATTAAACCTATACTTTTTTATTCATTTATTTTCTCTAAATATTGACCTAAAACTCGAAAATTTTCATTTTTAAACCAAATATTTCTCTTAGAGCCTAAAACTTAAAAATAATTAAAAAACATTTCAAGGGTAAACATTTTCTATATCAATTTTTTTTATTTACTTTGTCTTTTTCGCAACAAACAGCTAACCAGTTCAGATTCTATTGGAAAACGTTCTGCTAAAAGTAACAACTACTTTAACCATCACATCAAAAATGACTTAACAAAATGTTAAAAAAATAACGTTATCTTGTAAATTACAACACATATGACATAGGAAGAACTCTCATAACTATATCAATAAAAATTTTTATTCACGATTAAAAATACTAAATTATTTTCATTTCAATCGTCACACAACTAAACTGAATTCAATCCTCAATCATTAGTAATGACTAAAAGCTTTAGTTTTAGCTTTTAATTGTCAATCAAACTAAATTTTTGCCAACTCTAATCATCGACAATCTCTCCAAGATTACATCAAACAGCGATTAAAATTGATCTTATTGTTAGTTTATCAACCGCTGTTTGAGATTAACCAATTAATTTAAATCAAAACTCATATTTAAAAAGTTCTTTGTAAAAGAATAGCCTTACCTATATTACACAAGCTCTAGAAATCGGAGATATCTTCAGTGCGAAAACTGTTAAAAGCTAATGAATAACTTTACATTTATTAAAGTTCGCTAAAACATGAACCATCTTTCGTGCTATTTGTTCTCGATTCATAGAATTAAAATTTTTGTGATGGAAAATGTATCATCGGCTGTGACGTAAAGGGAGGAAGTTCGTATTTTTCCGTGGCTTATTCATTTTCTCTCTCTGTTATTGCCAAACCACAAAAATATGTCTCTTGTCGATTCCGCAAGCCACTAAAATTTATTGGTCTGTTTTAAAAGCGTTTGCAAGAATGCAATATTCAAATTGTACATAACAAGTGAACTTCCTGCATACGAATCTGCGTAAAATGTGTTCCAGATACGCCACTCTTTTATTTTATGATCGAAATCGTACTCGTACGATCGAACTCGTGAGATTCCTCTACATATATGAAACTTGCCAAGGAACGTAACCATATACACAACTACAGCAAGTGGTCCAAAAAGACATATTTTTTATATATAGACATTGATTGTATTCAATCAACGATACAGAGTACATATCAGAAATTTAATAGTTTATTTTTCAAATTTTAAATTTTTAAGTTTCGATTTACATCTTGATGTTTTCTTTGATTTGTTTCTCGAACTTTCTCCCAAAAAGTTAAATTTCATCTAAAAAAGTCATTTGCTTCTTTAGCTAATCTACAAAAGAGAACTGCACATAATGAAAACAGTCCTCTAATTTATATAACAGTAAGCGAGCTTCATTAACCCACTTCTCCGGCAACAAACGCTAATTTCCCAACTAGCAATCTCCTAATTTACCCCCGTTTCGATTGTATCAACAAATGTGGCCGCATTAAACCGTCGAGGTTCCAACCTCTGGCTCCGGTTCGCGCGAAAAGCAAATCTCGGATTAGTAGGAGCGTAAGTGAAAGTAATTGGAATAAGAGAGATAAGGTTGTCGCGGGAGGGCCGCTTTTAATCCTACCGAAGCAGCTGCAGAAGCGTTTGATAAACGGTGGCACGCTCGCAGATGAAACTACACACATTGTCTGAATACGCACGTAGGAGTGCGCCGAGATCTTTCAGGCCTGGCGGAGTCAGCAACCCGATTTACGCCCCATGGGGCCCATTTAGGCCACATATTAGTTATTTTGAACACGGTTTAGATTTTAACATTGTCACTGACTGTCACCATTGTCACTAACTGTCACCACTGGCACTGGTTTGACACCAGGGCCAGTGTCTCGATGTTTCGGCGCATCCGTCTTCTGGCGTATCCGTCAATATTTGAAATCAAATAAAGCACGCGGTGCAAGTTTTCCGGCACGTCCACCACATTTCATGACTTCTACGGGATGAAGTTCTTCAAGGTTGCCCACTTGTTACACGGGAATCCATCGATAAAATTCTCAATAAAATGAGTCTTTGATTCCTTTGCCATTTTTGACAAAATTCGACACAAAGACACCCCCTTATACGCTGTGAAGCTTTTTATCTGGGATTTAACGAATTTGTTTTGGAAAATAGCGTGCTGAGTCATATACCAGGCTACACATTATTCGACCATAAGAGAAATGAAGAAATCGGAGAGATCTGTGTGCTTTAGGATGTGGTAAGATGGGCCAGAATAAGACGGAAACAGTGGAGAGACCATGTAGATAGGATGCCTGATAACCGGCTACTCAGAATATCAAAAACGGAAAGGCCTAACACCGCGAGGTTCCCAGGAAGACTACCAAAATGCTGGTACGAAAGCTGGACCTTCGTATCCCAAGAGTAAGGAACATTGTAAGAAACACAGGACTAAGTCCTAAAGTAGGAAGAAGAAGTAGAAGAAGAAGAAGAAGAAGAAGAAGAAGAAGAAGAAGAAGAAAAAAATAGCAAATTATCAATGTTATCGATAGATATGGGAAACTGTTCCCTCTCGAATAAAACGGCTAAGCTGTCAATAATCATTACACACGATTATCCGTGACTCGTTGAAAAACCGATCCTTGTTAAACTTCTTGGACGGCAGTTATGTGCTACTTATATAGATACGGCATATATATGACCATCCAGAGGCATAGCATGGGTAAATATTCTCCATTTACGGATTCTGTAATTGAATTTAAATGATCGCTATCTTGATAATTCATCAAGTCGTGACTGCTTTACGTCTATCTCTTATTCATGAGCTTGTAATTACATGTTTATGTTGGCGTGTACTTTAATTCCACCACAAATTTATTAAAAAGAAATAATTAATAATTAATCGAGACTAAAAATTAATGTTTTTAATTGGATGATGTTTTACATCGTTTGTATTCGAAAAACTTAACTCTGTTACCAACGAAGCGAACAATAATTCAACAATCAAAACTGGTTGATCCTGTTCTGCTATGTCGCGATGAATATCGAATTCGTCTCGATAAATATTAAATTCGTCGCGACGAATATTAAATTCGTCGCGACAAATATGAAATTCATCGAACAGCAGCGCAGAAATAGAAAAAAAAAATTAACGGTTGCAAAACTGCGAACGTGTTGAGAAATTTTGCAGCAGCTTTTCAATTACGTAATTCAAAAACTGCTTAGTTGATTAGGGTTGGTATTTCGCTCATAAGTCTGATGCGCAAATTAGTGTGATGGTGACGCTAAACCGTAAGTTTCCTCCCTTTCAAAAATCTCTCAACCAGCGTAAATAAGTTTTCAATTCAAAAAATTCTGGTTTTCTACCGTTTTAAAATGTTGTTTGCTTTCACAGATATTTTCGTTTTAAATGAATTTTTACGTTTTTTTTTTTCTACCCGTCACTGATCTACACTGAATAACATTTTAAAGTTTGTTTGATAGAGCATCAAAATCTGAATAGGTGTGTCAATTTTCAGATATTTATCTTGTCACATTTCGAAAAAATCAACAACAAACCATCACTTCAATTTTACCTTTGACACCCTGTATCTCGAAGACGAATCTTTTCCCGATATATGTTTATATGAAGCTTTTTACATATTTTTGGACAAAGAATCTACCGTTAAAATTATTTAACCTAATTTTGGGACACCCTGCATGTATTTCTTGAAATTTGACTTAAGTCGACAATTTTTATTAATTTTTAGATTTTGGTGGAACGGACTGGTCTGTGGTTATCTTCAATAAATGCAATACAAATCTTGTCCCCTAAAATTAAGAAAGATTAAAAAACACAACAAAGAACAAACAAGCTTTAAAATCCAGATTTCGATTTTTTTCCCAGAGATTGCCACTTTTTCAAATGTTGACGATTACTTGATGAAAATGACAGTTTTTTGATTGTGAAGTCACAAAAAAAATTTCGCAACTAAAAAATCAAATAAATCTTATTTTAGAAATTGTCCTCGAAATTGACTGTTATTTTCTCTTCTTAAATCTTGCGCTTTAATTTCGGAATTTGGGGATTATTATTTGCATCTTTTTCAAAAAATTTTAAACTTTTGACGATCACTGTTGAAATTTCAAGATCACAGATTCCAGTTTCAAATTCGATTCGAAGATGAGAAAAATTTTCATCAAAATCTTGTTAGCATTCGCGTTGGATATAGCAAATTGACGAGATCTAATAAGATCAAAACCGGTCTTTGGTTTCCGAACTCCGAATCTGATAAATGTTCAAACCTATTAGCCTGTGCCACGGCCGTGTCTGAGCATTAGAATCTAGTTTTCTGGGACCTTCTTAGAGAACAGCCGCTTTGCTAAGCGTTTGTGGTTCAACTGTTGGTAGTTCGGTTACTTACATTATACACGCTCACATGCTACACTTGTTGGAGGTGTCCACAGTTTCTCTATGAATCAATAGGTGGCGGTACTTAGGAGTCACACGACGGACATTCAGTGATTCTATAGTAGTTACTTACCGGAACATTTGTTAGCATTCGAGTTGGATATACGAAACTGACGAGATCTAATAAGATTGAAACCGGTCTTTGGTTTAAGAACTAATAAATGTTAAAACCTATTAGTCTGTGCATTAGAACCTAGTCTGGTCTTTGGTTTCCAAACTCCGAACAAACCTATTGGTCTGTACATTAGAATCGAAATCTTGACATAATTTAAACTGCAAACGTTTAAAAGATTTTAATTTATAGAAAACTTAAATTTTAAAACAATATTTTCGATTTCAAGAAATATTGAAAAGTTCTAGAAAAAGACTAAATTTTGGGATAATTCGAAATTTTGAAAAGAAAAATCGATCTACTAGATCTCGAGATTTATTAAAAATTTGATTAAAATTTGTAAATTTAATCAACAAATTTTTGAAAATTCAACTTAAAAATAAAAATCGTTAGTTCAAACCTGAAATTAAAAAAAATATCAAAGCGAATTTTAAATTTTTTTTTTCCCGAAATTCCCATTTACTTAGAATCTCAAAATATTTCAAAAAAGACATTAGAAATCTACTAAAAACAGTCTTCAAATTTTAAAAAAGAACGAAATTTTGAACAACAAAAAATTGAAATTTTAAACAATCAAAATTTTCGAAAAGTTACAATAATGCAAAAAGTTCAAATTTTCAAAAAAGGTGAGATTTCTATAATGTCGATGAATTTAAAAAACTGTAATTTTTAAAATAGTCCAACGTTAAAAAAAATCTGTTTTTAAAAAAACAAAAATTTTTAAAAGAATGGAATTTTATAAAATTTGTCGAAACTTGAAAAAAAAAATTTAAGAATAAATTTTTGAACAAGGCTAAATTTTCGAAAAAAATCTTAACGTAAAAGTTTTCAAAAAACTATAAATTTTTGAAAAAGTTGGTCGGAACATAAAAAATTGTCGAAATTTTCAGTAAAAGTAACAATTTCGAAATAATGGAAATACAGAAAAAAATCTCAAAATTTTCAAAAAAAGTTACGATTTTCAAAAAAATCCCAGTTTTCGAAAGAAAATTTAAAATTAAATTTTTGAACAGAAGTCGTAAGTATTCAAAAAAAAAATCGGAATTTTTAAAAAACTATAAATTTTTGAAAAAGTTGGTCGAAACCTACAAAAAGTCGAAAAGCTCAGTAAAAGTAACAATTTTGAAATAGTGGAAATACAGAAAAAAAATCTCAAAATTTCCAAAAAAGTCAGGATTTTAAAAAAATATCCAACTTTTCGAAAGAAAATTTAATTTTGAACAGACGAAATCTTCAAAAAAAAATTGGAAATTCCAGAAAATTAGTAACTTGGGGAAGTCGAAACTTAAAAAAAAACAAAATTTTCAAAAAGTAAAATTTTGAAAAAAGTGCAAGATATAAAAAAGTCGAAAATCTTAAAAGCCCAAGTCACAAGAAGTCGAATTTTGCGAAAAAAAAGTACAAATGTCGAAATAACATCGAAATTTGGAAAAAATACAACCTTTCAAAAAACTTCACATTATCAAAGAATTTCGTTGTTAAGTTTTTAAAAAAGTCTGACATTTTCGAAGACTAAATATTTTGAGAAAAATCAAAATTACCGGAAAAATCGAAAAATTTTGGTTGAAGTTGAAATTTTGAAACATCGAACGCTTTTAAAAAAGTCGAAGTCTTAAAAAACGTTGAAATTTTCAAAAAAAAATTCGAAAAAATTAGCAATTTTGGGAGAAGTCGAAACTTAAAAAAAATCGAAATTTTCAAAAATGTAAAATTTTGAAATAAGTGCAAGATATAAAAAAAAGTCGAAAATCTTAAAAGCCCAAGTCACAAGAAGTCGAATTTTGCGAAAAAAAAGTACAAATGTCGAAATAACATCGAAATTTGGAAAAAATACAACCTTTCAAAAACCTTCACATTATCAAAGAATTTCGTTGTTAAGTTTTTAAAAAAGTCTGACATTTTCGAAGACTAAATATTTTGAGAAAAATCAAAATTACCGGAAAAATCGAAAAATTTTGGTTGAAGTTGAAATTTTGAAACATCGAACGCTTTTAAAAAAGTCGAAGTCTTAAAAAACGTTGAAATTTTCAAAAAAAAATTCGAAAAAATTAGCAATTTTGGGAGAAGTCGAAACTTAAAAAAAATCGAAATTTTCAAAAATGTAAAATTTTGAAATAAGTGCAAGATATAAAAAAAAGTCGAAAATCTTAAAAGCCCAAGCCACAAGAAATCAAATTTTGCGAAAAAAGGTACAAATGTCGAAATAACATCGATATTTGGAAAAAATACAACCTTTCGAAAAACTCCACATTATCAAAGAATTTCGTTAAGTTTTTAAAAAAAACCTGAAATTTTCGAAAACTAAATATTTTGGGAAAAATCAAAATTACCGGAGAAAAATGTTGCGAAGTTAAAATAATGGAAAATGTCGAAATTTTGGATGAAGTTGAAATTTTAAAAGTCGAACGGTTTTAAAAAAAGTCGAACGTCTTTAAAGTTAAAGTCTTAAAAAACGTCGAAATTCTCATAAAAAAGTGGAAATTTTGAACTAAAAACAAAATTTTGGGCAAAATCGACCATTTAAAAAACTCGATACTTCACAAGAAGCCAAAGCTTTAAAAACTTGAAATTTTAAAAAAATAATCGAAATTTTCGAAAGGTTCAATTTTTAAAAAAGTCGAAATTTTTGGTAAATTCGAAAAAAGTAAGGTGTTTTCAAAATTAGAAAAAAGAAAATTTCAAAAAAATAGAAAGTCTGCAAAGTCTAAAAAAATTAATTCATTTAACACGTTAAAAAAAGTAGTGGCCGTAGAAGCAGTGAGTGGAGTTGGGTGAATATTAGCTGGTATCGTATAAATCAGAGGTCGGCAACCTTTTAAGTACCGCGGGCCATTTTCAAAAGGAAAATTTTTAAGTGGACCGCTCAACTGAAAAAAAAAACTCCTGTCTGTCAAATAATATAAAAGACTAAAGAAAGATCCTGGCAATATTATCACCACTGATTTTAATTTAATATAATCCTAAATAAATTTATATTTGAAAGTTTTGCGTTATTTCTAAATTTCAACGATTTTCGGATAATTAAATTTAAAAGTTAAAAAGGTAAGTTAAAATTTCGAATTTTAACTGAACATTTTTGGATTTAATTGAAGTTTTTGAAAAAAAATCAGCATTTCTAAGAAAAATGTTTATTTCTTAAATTAAAATTGTCCAAATTTTTCTCGAAATTTTGACTTTGGCAACGAAGTAGTTTCGATTTAATTTCGAATTTAGAGTTTTGAAGCTAGAAATTTCCATAACATAATTTTTTCCGCATTCTTTTCGACTTTGAACACGAAATTTCAACTGTTTGATCCAAAATTTTGGAAACATTTTGTGTAGAAATTTTGAGTTTGTTTCAATAATTTATAGTTTTTTTCTGTACATTTTATTTTTTTTTCGGAATTTCAAGTTAAAAGTCGAATATCGATGGTGTAGTTAAAAATTTTTAAAAAAAGCCGGGATAAAAAAATAATTTTTCTTGTGTTGAGATTTCGAATATTATTGACTTTAGTGTCAACATTTTTTTAACGCCCGAATTTTGTTCCTTTTGATTCCATTTTCAAATTAAAAGTAGATTTGCGGTAAAATTTAGAATTTAGAATGCCAATAATTAGTTAAAGTCATAATTTTGGTCAAACGGGTCCTTGGTTATCTTCAAAAATTGAAATACAAATCTTGTCCCCTGAAACCAAGAAAGATTAAAAACACAACAAAGGTTGCTTTAATGCGTTTCCATAGTCAAGCTATCATCTTCAAAGAGATTTATATTTCAAGATAAAGTCAAATCTTTGAAATAAAAGTAAAAATTTCAAAAAAAGCTTTAATTTCCAAAATTACAATTTGATTTAAAAATGTACTTACTTTATTATAAATTTCGGAAATTTTTGGCGAAATTCTACTTTCATCTGAAATTTTCGATTTTGGGATCGAAGATGAACAACGATTGATAACTAAAAAAGAACCCCCCTTACTAAGACTGCGGTCCGCAACGAGAAGACTAAAGGGCCGCGGGTTGCTGATTGCTGCTATAAATGAAAAAGTTACGTATAATTTGTGTTACGGTATGCTATGGAGATGTTAACATAACTAGAAGTTACAGTTAGCGTCTATGTTCATATTTACGGCCGTCTGCAGAGCGTTATGTTAATGACCATTATGCTTTATGCGGCGAATAATTGGGACATTTTACCACGTTAATTGGCTATAACGCAAATTTTATATTCAATTCAATTTTACAAGGTGTACTTAGTCATGGTAATTTCTACGGTGTGTTTACTCGACGGCACACCAGGCTCGCGCAGTTATGCCGTGGGCGGCGTTTCATTTGCATGTTAATGCGAAACTGCTCCGCGATGCCGTTTTTCCTTTCAATCATAATTGACGCAAACTCGTCCACCGATGGAGTGTTAACTGCGAAGAGTAAATGAAAATTGCAAAGTTACTACCGGAACAGCGTAAAAAATTTGCACTTCGTTAAGTTTCACATATTTCGCAAAATTTTATTATTGTTAATGTCAGCCATTAATAAATCTAATTGTTAAACGTAGCCAAGGGATTTTTTACAAATTTTTTTATTCAGTACCTAGTTAATTAATTATTTTGATTGATACCTATATTTACCAAGCGCATACAATTTAACTGTACCTGATTATACGAGGGTAAATCAAATATGAACCGGAATTTCTATCATGTCGCCCTGAAGGCGTCGAAAGCGTGCGCATATTCTTAGAAATGTTAGGTGGGAATATCACGTGACTTCCTATGTTCAAGCGAATTCCGTTTTCGCCCTTCTTCAGTTGTAAATACAATGAGTGAGCAAGAGGTCCATCCGCACGTTCCGCAGGGCATTATTATTAAATTACTTGCCGTTGAAGATGTAAAACCCGCCGAAATTCTTCGTAGATAGAAGCACAGTTTGGGGATACGTGTTTGATGAAGTGTATGAATGGCACAAACAATTTTTGGAAGGACAAACTCAAGTTGAAAATGAACCCCATGCCCGTCATCCTCAGACTAGTGTGACTGCGGACAAGAGTAACGCTGATCTGCACGTTAATTTTATGCCTGAACGTCGTAAGGTTATAGCTGCAGTTATAAAAATCTACATTAAACAGATCTATTTTTAAAGAAATCTCTTACCACTTAATTTACTTTTATAATACCAAGGTAATTAACAGAAAACATAGATTCAACCTATGTTTTCCACTTTTTTTCGTCGTTTTTGTTTTATAAACTCGACTTATTTTCAAAATTCGACTTTATGTTCAAAACTTTGAAAATCCAAAAGTTTGGACTTTTTGGAAATTTATACTTTTTCAATTATCTTTTCTGGAAGTTTAGATTTGTCCTTCAAAAATTCGCATTTTGCTAGAAATGTAATGAATCTTTTAATAAGGAAGTAAAAAATAAACAATAATTTGAAAATTCTCAGAAAAACATTTTAAAGCTGCTTTCACTTTTTCTCAAAATTCGTCTTTCCTTTTCTCAAAATCCGACTTTATTTAAATAAATGACTTTTTCCAACTCTTTAAATTGCGACGTTTTCCTCGAATTTTTTCTTTTTGAAATTTTGACCCTATTTTCAAAAATAAATTTTTCCAAATTTCGCCACTTTTCTCAAATATCGAGTTGTTCCGAAAATTTTGACTTTGATTTAATTTTATCTTCCTGTAAATTTTACTTATTTCTCAAAACTCGAGGTCTTAGGTTTTTGCAAATTTTGACTTTTGTCTCAAAGTTTATCTTTTTCTCCCTAGGTTGATTTTATTCTCCAAACTTAATTTCTTTAAATTTGATTTTAATTGGGAAATTTTCAGTTGTCACATAATTCGAAATTTATAGTTTTCTTTCATTGTTTGCCAAAATTAATTCACTATTTTTTTTAAATTCGCTTTTTTTTGAAAATTTTGATTTTTTCTATTTTTGTTCTCGAAATTTTAAACGTGTTTTAAATTTTTTGTGTTTTTTTCCACAATCGAAGATCATTTCCTTTAAAAATCCATTTTTCCTGGAATTTCATTTTGTCCCCTGAAACCAAGAAAGATTAAAAAACACAACAGAGGTTGCTCTAACGCGTTTTGATAGCCAAGCTATTATCTTCAGAGAGATAACCGGAACGAGTTAGAGCAATCTCCTTGTGTTTTTTAATCTTTCTTGGTTTCAGAAGAATTCAAATAAATTTTTGAAAATAACCAAGGAACAAAATCTTTTTTTTTTCGCAAAATTTGCACTCTGGAAAATTTTGACTTTCTTCTAGTTCGACAATTTTCTCAAAATTCATTTTTCAAATTCATCTTTTCTTTCAAAGTTATATAGTTTTCCTCAAACCTGAATTTTATCAAAAATTTTAGTTTTTTTTTAAAGTTCAATCCACTCTCAAAGGGCAACACCATTATACCTTCAGAGCACCCTGAGTAGGATGCGAAACCAAGGATAGATGGCGACGAACCGCCTTCTTTAACAAGAATAGGTTGTAATCTTTGGGGAAAATGACGTTCGGTAACAAATTTTCAGAAAAGTCAAAAGTTGTCAAAAAAAATTTCCGAATTTTTCTAAAATAATACTTTTATTTATCAAAATGTTTATTTCTTCTAAAAACTGCCAACATTTTCAGAAAACGCCCTTTTATGGGGGGAGGGGAGCAAAATTTCCAAAATTGTCGAAGATTAAAAATTTCCAGAAAAAAGAATCTTCATAGAAAAACTTTATATTGGTTTTGTTTTCGTTCAGTTTATTCTTAACATTTGATTTTTTAAATCAAAATGGAAAATTCTAGCTTCTTCTGGGACTTTCTCTTGAAACTTCGACATTTTCTCAAAATTCGAATTTTCCAAACTCTTTTTATATTTCTTAAAATGTTGACAGTTAAAAAAATAACTTTTCCTTCAAATTTGATTTCATCTGGAAAATTCGACAATTTTCTCAATTTTGACTTTTTTTTTAAATTGTGGGTTTTTTGAAATTGTCTGGTTCTCAAAATTTCAGTCTATTTAGAGTTTAACAATCTTAAAGTTTCACGTTTATTTTTAAGATCTGTCTTTTCTTTCAAAATCATACAATTTTTCACAAACTTCGATTCTATTTTAGGTTAGTTTTCTTTTTTAATTATCCTTTTGTCGAAATTTTAATTTCTTCTCCAAATTCGCGGTTTTCTATCAACATTTAACTTCTTTTAGAAAATCTTGAAGGTTCTTCTAAAATGTGTTTTTTTAACTTTCATTTTATTCTAAAAAAAATAACTTTTTTCCCTAAAATTTTATTTTATCTGGAAAATCCGACAATGTTCTCAATTTCGACTTTTTTTGATTGTGAGTTTTTTGAATTTGTCTTATTCTCAAAATTTCAATCTGTTTAAAGTTCAACAATCTGAAAGTTTCGACTTATTTTCAAAATTTGTCGTTTCTTTCGAAATTGTTCACAAACTTCGATTTTCTTTTACATTTTAAGTTTCTTTTTTAAATATCGTTTTCTCGAAATTTTAATTTGTTCTCCAAATTCTCGCTTTTCTGTCAAAATTTAAGTTACTCCAGAAAATGTTAAAGCTTCTCCTAAAATGTTGACTCTTCACCAAATTCGATTTTGTACTGGTTTTGATTTGTTTTTGTCGAAATTAACTTTTTTTTTTTTCAAAATTTTATTTTATTGTGAAAATTTACTTCCCCCCGCCTAAAAGGGCTTTTTCTGGAAATTTTGGCAATTTTCAGAAAAAATAAACATTTTGATAAAAGTATTGTTTTCGAAAAAGTCGGAAATTTTTTTTTGAGATCTTTCGACTTGAAAATTCGTTACTTGTTCAAAATTATGTTGAAATGTTAATAAGAGAGGTAAATACGTCGAATAATGGTTAATTGTTATTAGAAATCTGTTTATCGATATTTGAAAATTATGTCAAAATTTAAATAAAAAATAAAACCTTTCAAATTTGTGAAACTTTGCCTTTTTCATAATTTTTCTTTGCCCCCTTAGAGGTTGATCTGTTAAAATCGGCAAAAGTCGAGTTTATATATATATTTTTTTTTCATAAATTATTTGCATAGAGTTTTGAGTTATGAAATGCTTTCCTTATTTTTTTTGCAATTGAACTATTCCCCTTTCGCCAAGGGGATGTGGGTTAGAAAATGATGTTTTAAATTTTTGCCTTACTAATTTTTAATTTTTTTTGCCCCTTTAGGATGTGAATTGTTAACATCTGCAAAATACTTATTTAATTATAACTTTCATCCTCAATTATTTACACATTTTAATCCATACAAATCTCGAAAATTGACTTCACCCCCATTTACTCCTTAGGAGCTGAATTGTTAAAATTGGATAAAAGTGTGTTTAACATGGTTTTCATAGATTATTTGCATAGAGTTTTGGGTTATGAAACACCTTTTTAATTTTTCTTTGCACTTAAACTTTTGATATCCCTTTTCCTCTTTTAATTATTTATATCATATTCCTTATACGAAATTATTTTTTAAATCTTTTCCTTACCAAACTTTTTAAACCCGTTTTTATTCCTTTAGAACTTTAATTGTTAAAATTTGCGAAACATAACCTTCATTATTTCTATCATAGATTATTTACACAAAATTTCAGTTCATAAAACGCATTATTAACTGTGGTCCATATCAAATTTGAAATTCGATTTCACCCCTTTTGCCCCTTTAGGGGTTGAATTGTTAAAATCAGCAACATGGGTCTAATAATTTTTTCGTAGATTATTTGCACGAAAGTTTAGATCTTAAACTGCATTATTAACTCTGTTCCATGCTAATTTAGAAACTCCATTTCATCTCCTTGTTATCTCCATAGAGGACGAAATGCCAGAAATCCCTTTCCATCGACACCATAAAAGGAATCTTCAGTCCAAATTTCATGTTTCTGATTTCACTAGTTACGGATGTGCTTTGTAGATTAGGTTTTTTAGTCGATCAGTTCTCTCTTTTTAAAGTTAGTATTACACTGGGGAACAATTTGTAACATAATTACTGTCAGTTCGATTTTTGAGATATTTTATGCTTAAAATTTTGTCTTACGAGGCAACTAATTGCGATTTTTTGTCGACAACTCCAATATGAAGGCATAAAGAAAGTCACTAACTTATCGCATGCACCAATGGTTCATTTGTATTGACATTCCTGCTATTTTCTTGGCCAGCAACGCGAATATACTAAGGATCCTTGTTTTTAATGTATGGGGAACAAAAATCTCGTAAAAAATATTGGAAGCAGTAGAAAATTTGGCTGTCCAAAAATTTCAACCTCTTTTTCAAAATTCGTCTTATTCTAAAAGTTTCAAATTGAGCTTTTTTATCCAAAATTTGACTTTTTCTTAAAATTCAATTATTTTTCTAAAATTTTAATAAACGCACAGAAATTTAGAGAATAATATTTTTACGAAATTTAGAGAAAAATATTTCTCATAAATTTCGAGATTATGTCAACATTTAAATAAAAATAAAAATTGTGCAGGAAATATTTTTGAAAATTGTTGCTTGTTGTTGTTTTGAAAAAGTTGCAATTTCCAGAATAAATTGAATTTGGAGAAGAAAAAATTCTTCTCCAAATTCGATTTATTCTGGAAATTGCAACTTTCCTCACAAAATTTTCCCAGTCCCAGTGAAAAAGTCAACATTCGCATTAGCATTCGCGAATGAGGAAAAACCAACATTCGTTACATCCCTAGTCTACACAATAAACACGAAAGAAGAAACCCAAAAATGTTTTTCTTAATATGTTTGTTTTGCATAAACACAACCATTATTTGTGAACAGTATATTTGGTAAGTTTTACCTTTATATTCACATTTTTCATGACTTTTGAGGCAAAGAGAGGACATCCTGTAAAATAAAAAGTTGACGTGATAGACGAAAATTGAGGTCATTTCTGGATTCAAAGGCCAAAAATTAGTCGAAAATGTCACAAATCTAACCTAAGTGTTGTTCCCCAGCGTTATCGATTAATTAAGCACCGTACAGTTCGTTGCAGTATACTAATTGTCAAGTTGCAGATTTGAGAATGTAATTTTGGAGTTTTGTGGGTAAAAAAAGTTTTTATAACCGGATGTTTGTGGAGTGGTAAATTGTGCTGTGCGAATTTGAATGACATTTCTTATTAATTCTGCTAATCCATAAATTCAAATATTACTGAATTGTTTAATGTTTTTAGGGGGAGTGCTTCATGAAATAAACTGTTGTAACATTGTGAGCCTCCTAGCAATCGACCATTCACAGGATATTCCCCTTTTGCATTTCAACCAAGCTATTTATCATAATTAAGAAATTTCATCGAAAAGACTAATCTAAAAAAAGTGACACCGCCACAAATAGACGCTTTCTGACGATTTCTATTGAATTCGTTTTGGATAAGGGCGACGCGACGGAGCGAGACAAGAGGACACTATTGAGAAAAGTGATATCGGCATCATTTATCATCCATTCAGATCCTGATTGCAAGCAGCTTTCCGCCTCAAGGACGATATGCCTGCTAAGGCGAAGTACAAGTTCGTTAACCTGCTGAAACTAACGTCTTGCCTTCTTATAAAATCGAGTTTTGAAAGAAAGCGCCATTTCATTACCTGTATCGTTGGTCGAGTAACTATTCCTCGCCTTGTTCAATACCTCAATCAATAGACTTAACATCAAAATTCTCCACATCACTCTTAAATTTCTGAGTAGTTTCAAAGTTGGCACCCACTCGTGGTGATCAAATTTTATTAAGGTTGTTAAACGAATCGGTATGATTATTGACTGTCATCGGCGACCGGCGCGGCGACTCGCTCCATTTGATTTAAAGTTGAGACTTATTGGATAACTTTAGACGACGAAACTCTCAGGAATGCCGAATTTACAAGCCATTCGCGATGTTGGCTGCTCTCAGCGTCGAGGGATTGTCCCGCGGCTTCAACCCTGAATCGTCCCAAATCGGCCGTAAAATGGCCCCGGAAAAGGCGATGGCGTCTTGTTTTGGGTAGCATTGACCTGCTGTTTATAAGATAGTTCGGTAGAACGATGAAATATATTCTTTTATTCTAGATGCGTTTTTATCAAAAAAAAAAGTTCAACAGCTTCTATGCGTACCTTCGTGATTAGCGACGGAGGAAAATATTCCTATTTTGTCTGTTTCTCGAGATATTAAAGACGCTTATTAATTTTCCCAACTGGCCTGATCTAAAACATACAAGACATATTCTTAAGTAGAAGTAATTTATATCGAGCAAAAACCATGTTAATCGACTCTATAAAACTAATTAATTGACTGATCTATCGCTCGACTAAAGTTAATTGCTGGTTAATTCGTTTCTGGCAAAAACGAGGATTCATCCTCCACCGTAGGTAGGGGTGTGTTTACATGATTTAACAAATAACCGAGTTAATATACCAGTGATTAATAGCAAAGCGGTCGTAATTCAATTAAATATCAAAGTGGGCCGAACCTATCTCTCCCGTTACGCCGCTTTGTCCGTTTTCGCCCATCGTCCGATATTGCACCGACCTAGTGAGACACTGCCGCCCGCCATTGACGTTAGATTTATGCACCACGTCAAATCAAACACCACGTTCAATTTAGCACGATTTATTGCCTTTCACACGCCAAAACTTCATACCTCATTAAAAGTTTGCACGAGCGTAATATGACGACTAACCGTCGAGATTTATAGCTGCCATTTTCGAATCATCCAGTTCATCTGATGATGGATTGATAGGGCGTTTCCCTGATTTGATTTCATGCTCGGGATTATGAGTTTGCTATTGTAATTAAAGCGTGCTGCAAGAATATTCTGAAACTGAAGTGTAAGCTTCAGTGTAATTTATACGAGCTACCTGCTCATCATCTTGCTAACTGGTAATTTGTAAATCTAATTCTAGCGCAAATTACCTAGTTTGCACACGATCATTAGGTCTACACATTTACGGAATAATCTGGAGATTCCACTAATGTTTTGCTAATCACTTTGGTTTGTATACTGATAGACACAATCTTCATCCTAAAGAAAACATTGTTTATGTTTTATTTAGATGATGACAAAATGCAAATCATTAGATGATAATTTCGGCTCCCAAAGAACTGAAGAAGTCGTTGAATGATTCATTTTTTCACACGAAAATCCACCGACAGCGATACCGAACTAATGAGAAATATTTTGTAAAGAAATTGATGCAAGTGTTATAAACTGACTAACACTCGAGAGATTTTATTTGACTACTATTACAAACGTTTTCACTTTTGTAAGTCTATGAAGAAAATAGATCGAGACCGACCGAAGTTTCGGTTTCAGTGCTGGTTTCGGCTAATTTCGGCCAAAACCCCGGTTTCTGCCGCAGTCTTGATTTCGGTCTAAAATAGGTCGAAACTTCTGCTAGTCGAAATTTCAGTTCAGATTCGAATGTGAAAAATAAAATTTTGAGAAAAAAATCTTTATTTTTTAAAAGAATTTTAGATTTCACTCAATGCTTATTTCTTTTTAAATTTCAAATTGTAGAAAAAAAGATGTAGATATTGTTGTGCGTTATCGGTTTGAAAATTAAAACTTCGTGAATTGTAACCACTTTATTTCAAACTTATTTCGGAACACTACGATTATAATTCACTTAACTATCAAACTATCTGGCTAACTAACTAACCAACTGACTAATTAACTGACTAACTGGGGGAAAGACAACCGCGGCGTATTTATAGGTTCCGGTTTCTAGAACAGATAAGACTTATTGCTTGCGGAAAGGTCTAGAGCGCTTATCTGCGGCCGCTTCCCATTATCAAATGTTTCTAGAGAATTCCTTACATAATTAACTAATACAAATTTCCTAACTATATTTTGTTATAATATATAATTTTTAACTTTCAAGTAGAAACACTCAGAATTTAGTTGATATTTAGGAAAAAGAAGTCTTAAAGTTAATAATAATAATATATTCTTAAAGTTTCCAGTTTAAAATGTTAATATGGAGTTTTCGAAAAACAGTCTAAACCAGAAAAAATTAAAGCGGTTACAAAAATTGAATTTTAAAATAAAACTGACAGAAATAGTTATTTCGAAGTTTCGAGGGAAAAAGTAGAAACTTCCAAATTTCTATTCAACAACGGGTACATATCGAGTTTTTAGTAGAAATCTTGCACAAAAAATCAAAAATATAAGACTTAAACTCGGAATTATGTAAAGAAACTTAACATTTCGAAAAAAACTACTTTATGTAATAACAAATCTTCAACATTTTCGAATTTATGCCCGAACTTTCGACTTTAATTCCAAAAATTCGATTTCAAACTTGAATATTTGCATTTTTTTAATTCCTATGGTTAAATACGAGATTTCCTTAAACCTTAAATTTTAGAAAAACATATTTTAAATTTAGTCGAATTGACATTTAAAAAAATAATAATAAATTAAATTTTTTCCAGATACTTACTTTTTTCTATCGAAATATCAACTTTTAACTTAAAATTTATAGACAGAACTAGAAGATACCCGGGCCTTTGAGTGAAAGAAGAGAAAGGGTTCTCGCATCATCTGTGTTTGAAGAATTCGATTTTTATTGAAAATTTCGCATTGTTTTGATAATTTCAACATTTTAAAATGTCCACTCTTATTAAAATGTGCACCTTTTCTCGTTTGACTCCCAAAATTTCAACTTTTCTGAAGAAATGTTTACTTAATTCTGAAAATTTCTACCTTCACGAAGTACTGACTTTCTTTTTGAAAATTCCAATTTCTTTAAAATCTGGGCTTTTGTATTTTTCTATTTTGAATGTTTTTTTGGAAACTTTTTTTTTTTCATAATTTCGGTCTATTATAAATTTTCTTTTTGGAAAATTTCTTATTTTGTGTTTCAAATCTCAAAGTTTGGAATTTTTTGAAAATTTTTGACTTTTTAACATTTTTGACCTAATTGCTGAAATTTTTGACCATTTTTCAAATTTTTCCATCTTGTTATTGAAAATATATACCTTTTTTAAGGCGTTTACTCGACATTTTACCTTTTTTGAAAATCTGACTCTTTAAATTCGATTTTTTAAAAATATTTTCACCTTTGTTCAAACTTTTGACTATTTCTTTTTCGTTTTTACTTTAAAAAAAAAGTCGACTTTTTATCAAAATTTCGAATTTTGAAATATCGAAATAAATTGGACTTTTGTTTGAAAGATTAAAACACTACTTATTTCTGAAAATTTTCAATTTTTGAAAAATAGAATTTTTTTAAAATTTGACTTTAATCATTAAATTTTAAATTTTCCTGCCAGTTATGACTATTTTCGAATCTTAAACTTTTTTCCAAATTTCGACTTTTTGTGGAAACTTAAAAATTTCCTTTTTTCAAATTTTGACTTTTTTACACTTTCGATGTATTTGTTGAAAATGTTGACCATTTTTCAAATTTTCCCATCTTGTATATACCTTTTTAAAATGTTAACTCGACATTTCACTTTTTTTGGAAATTTGACTCTTTAAATTCGATTTTTTTAAAACATTTCAATTCTTGCGAAAATCTGAATTTTTTGGAGTCTCCACTTTTGAAAACTGACTCACTTGAAATGTTTGTTTTTTTTACGGCCTTTTATTCATTATTTCGGCTGTTGCTTAACATTTTTACTTTCTGAAAATAATGATCTTTTAAAAAAATCTTTCGACTTTATATTTTGAAAATTTCGTATTTCCAATTCTCTATTTTTTAATTTAAAATTTTTACAAATTTTAATTTACTCGCTACATTTTAGCTCGTTCACAATTTCGTTTCCTTTAAGATTTTGATTTATTTTCAAATTTTTTGAAAATGTTCACACAAAATTTTGATCCTTTTTTTGAAAATTTCGATTTTCTAAATTTCCTTTTTTTTTAATTTGTATTTTTTTCAAATTTTAATTTACTTAACACACTTCAGCCCTTTTACAATTTCGTTTGCTTTAGGATGTTGATTTATTTTCGAATTTTTTGAAACTTTTCACATAAAGTTTGATCTTTTTCGGGTATTTTTTTCAAAGTTATGGTTTTTTTTAGAAATCTGATTACATTGAAATATTGTATTTTCTTTAAAAACCGCTTTGAAATTCACTTTTTTGAACATTTCCACTTCTGTTCAAACTTTTGACTATTTCCTCTAAGTTTTTACTTTTTTTTTTTTTAATATTTCGACATTTTATCAACATTTTTGACTGTTTCCTCGAAGTATTGAAGTAAACTAGACCTTTGTTTGAAAAATTAAAAACTCTTCTTATTTTTGAAAATTTTCACTTCTTTAAAAAATGGAATTTTTATTCAAAACTTGACTTTTATCTTTAAATTTCATATTTTTCGGTCAGTTATGACTATTTCCAGATCTAAAACTTTTTTCCAAATTTCGACTCTTTGTGGAAACTTCAACTTTTTGTGGAAACTGCGATGTTTTGTGGAAACCTCGACTTTTTGTAAAAACTTTGACTTTTTAAAACTTTTTTTGAAAATGCTGCCTTTTTTTCGAGTTCTCGAATTTTTGTAACTTTGATTTTTGGAAAAGTTCGCTTATTCCTGAATATTTGATTTTATTTATTTATTTTTTTTGAATGAAGAATATGAATTAATAAATTTTGAAAATCTAAAATTTTAAACGAACTGTATAAAACGAATTTGAGACTTAACTAAATGTCTATTTTAAGGGAAATTAAAAAAAATATATATCTCTAAGTTTAAACCAAAAAGTTTTAAAAAAGGTCAAGTTTAAAAATTTTTTTCGGATTCAAAATATGAACAGGAATTTTGAAAAATACAGCACAAAGCAAAATTGTATCTTTAATTTAAAAATTTCTACAAAACTGTTTCTTGGAATTTTGCGAAATTTGGATAGGATATCAACATTTCAAGAAGAAACTTCAAAATGTCTAAAGAAATATTTGTCAACATTTCAACTTAAACATCGTAAATGCCAAATTAAAGCCGAAATTTCGAGCTTAAAACTTAAATTTTTAGAAGTTTATATAAAAAAAGGACTCTGATCTGAGCAAAAATTTATATAAATTGGTGTGGAGACACGACGTCAGCTCTAAACGCGTATAGGCAGTGCATACATTTTAAGTGGTTTTTATTGCCTCTTTTTACCAACTTAGAGGCTGAATTTAAAAAAATCTTCTCTTAGTACTCACCTACGTATTATGGAACACACATCTGTGAAATTTTATGCTCCTACACCGGTTTAGAGTGTGTGTTGTCTGTCAGTCAGTATTCAGAGATTTATGAAGTAGAAATACAATTATATTGCTAAAAAAATTAAGGGTTAACACCATATTTCTAGAAAAAAGTTCATATTTTGCGAAAGATTCAGAATTAACACAAATAAATAAATTCTTCATTTAACACGAAATTTTGATAAATCAGATGACTTAAAATCCTGATAAAATTACGACTTTACGTTGAGAAGCTTCTAGAAAAGAAAAATTTTAAGATTAAAGATCAATATTTCCAATAAAACCTTAAAATTTCTCAACAAAGGGGAAGTTTTAAAAACATTTTTGTTTAATTTTTTTTTTAAAGTGTGATTACGTTTTTAAATTTCAAAACTTCCTTTTTCATTTTCTAAAATATTGGTACTTCAAACACGAGATGTTGGCTCCTTAATTTTTGTCAAAATTTAGATTTTTAATACTTAAATTTTACTTTTTTTCGAAATTTAAAACTTAAACTCTTCAAGAACTTTAAAAATTCAAATTTAAAAAAGTAGCAGGTAGCTAAATATTTAAATTCTTGCTGATTGTTACTATTTTGATTTAATGGTACCGGGTGGCCAACTAAGAAAGAACGCCGCCTATATCTCAACAACAAATCATCCCACAGCTTTGGGAAGCATTTTTAAAAGTGGTCCTAAAAAATCGTTGGAAAATATTTTCGTGTTTCTAAAATGACCGCTAGGTGGTGTAATATGGAGGACTAGATAAAAAATTAGAATTTTCGCAGGATTTTGCTGAATTATGGTTTATCGAAAATACGTGAATTTTAATCCTAAGTAATTTCATTTTTTGTTTTACACTTTTTGTTCTGCCTCTAAAAATAAAGTAGTGGACAGATATCGAAACAAATTTTTTTAAATAGCATTTACTTCAGTTAGCGGGTTTAACGGGAAGCCAAACTGCCGACAAGGGAACTGTGGTCCTTAACCAAATAATTTATACTGTTCGAGCGTTGAAAAAATATTTAAATCATATTTGTTTGAGTTTTTCTTAGACTGGTTAATTATTTTCATAAAATTCTTTGATTGCAGAAAACAAAAACGCAAAATAGATTTGTTATTTTCATATCTACTTCATTTGTATGGAAATAATTGTATAAGTAAAATAATTTGTAAAAATTTAACACTAATCGAATATTCTCGTAACTTGCTCTGAAAGATATTGCGTCATTTGCTCCTGTGGGAAGACGTGGTCACAATGTAATAAGAACTTTAAAATCGTGATATAATATATTTTATAACTGTCTTTGTGTGTCCTTACGGATGCCTAATAATTACTTCATTTGTTACGCGTTAACCAAAGCACTGATGTGAAATTTCCAATAATGATTTTTGATAACATTTTCCAAGTGATGGTCCCGCAATTCCATCCAAAATCCTAGCGAGCGTTTGTTGGCGATGAATAGCGTAGCCGCAGAGTCGTCAATTCGATTGCAATCAGAATATTCACTTTTTTTTTACTCTCGAAATGAAAATTTCTCTACCGGAGAAATGCATTAGTGTTTACTGGATTACTGGTATGCACACCGGAGTCCATTAGATCCGAGAATAATTGTTGTTTTCGGTCGATTCGACTTATCGTTAATTTCTGCCTTTGGGGGACGATATATACAGCAATTTTATTGAAGTAAGTGCCTTGTTTATTCCGCCCTGTCACTATTAATAAACTGATTAACTGATTATATTCGTATCTCGCCGAATTTAAAGGTTTCATTACCGGTTTTATTAGGCAAATTGACTTATTTTTACAATCGAACCTCGACTTTGATTATTAAACGTAAACGGTTTAAAAAAGTAATAATAAAGCGCTAATCTTGTTTTTATGTATGTACTTTCCCGCGTGGGGGAAAGGTTAAAAGAGGAAAGATTTGCAGCTTCATGGGCCCAATTTAGTGCACCTTTTGGATCTTTAAAAAGTTCATGACTTATTAATATTTCAAAAAAAAAGGGAACGAATTTTGGCGATTTACACAGGCGTAGGTAGAATATGGTTGATATTGGGGCGCTTGCTCCCTCCCCTTGGTTTTTGTACCACACCAAACATTTTTATGTATCCAACTCGAAGACTTTCCAAAAATTTTCTTTCTTTCTTCGAAATTCATCCTTTCCTTGAAACATTCTTTCGAAATTTCGACCTTTTTCTCAAATTTCCTGTTTTTTTACAAAATTTGTCTTTTTCTTTTGAAATTTTGCATTTATTCACGTTTTTTATCAAACGTGACTCTCAAAATTTCAATTTTTTTCTGAAATTTCGCGATTCCTCGAAATTCGACTTTTTCTAAAAAATTGGACTATTCTTAATTCTGCAAATTTCAGCTTGACTATTAAAATTTACCATTTACTCCAAGTTTGGTCGATCTTCTGATAAAAAAATATATTTTTTGGAATTTAAAAATTTTTGTAAAACCACAAAAATTACGAAAAAAATTGCTTTGTAAATCTCAACTGTTTTTTAATCCAAATTTTTGGAATTTTCAACTTATTTGTCAAAATTTCACCATTAATATCAACATTGGACATTTTCTGACGCCACAATGAGGCCTGTCTTCCTGAAACTCGAGCAGTCAAGAAAAAATAAATATTCAGCCAGAAAATTTAAAATTTTCACTAAAATGAAGGACTTTTTCTCAAAATTGTGATCTTTTTCGCAAAATTTCGATTATTATATCCTATTCTTCATGGTAGACCCTTATTGACCGCAAATATTATGTTTTTTTCAATTTATTTAACATTTCTTCGGCCCAGTTTGTTTAGAAAATTGTCAACAAACCATAAAAATTTAAATATTTCCAAACTGCGCCGAAGAAATGTTAAATAAATTGAAAAAAAATATTATATCCTAATTTCGTCTTTTTCTCTGAGTTTCAACTATTTTTTATTTTTTCAAAATATCAGCTTTTTTTCTTAAAATTGTACTCTCTGAAAAATTTTGAGTTTTTTGTCCATTTCAAAGTTTTTTCCAATATTCCCTATTTTCCAAATTCCGTTATGTTTCTGAATACGTTTAGCTTTTTCTGAAAATTTTGGTATTGTAGAATCTGATTTTTGGAAATTTTGACTGGTTTTCTAGTTAGCCTTTTTAACAAAATTTTGATTTTTATCTCAATATTCGATATTTAGTATTTCTAGAAATTTTTCCTGTATATTGATCTTTTTTCTTAAAATTTTGAGTTTTTCTCTCAAAATAGTGTTTTTCTTAAAATTTGCATTTTCCTCTAATCTCGTCTTTTTCGAAATATTTAGATTTTATTTTGAAAATTCAACTTTTTGGACATTTGTTTCAAAAATCGTTTATTCAGTTCAAAATTCAGCGATTTTTTTAAGTTGATCTTTTTCACCAAATTTCAATTTTTATTTCAAAATGTGATGTTTTAAGGTTCTGAAAATGTCCACTTTTTGATAAAAAAGTCGAGAAAAATATTTTTTGAGATTTCGAAAAAACTTTTTTTGTAAATTCAACCTCTTTACCGAATTTTAAATTTTGGGAACAATGTTTTATAAATTGCGATTTTTCCTTCTCAAAAATGAACTTTTTCTGAAGATTGAGCCTTTTCTCAAAATGAGACCTTTAAAAATTTTAACTTTTTTGGAATTTTGGACATTTTTCTCGTTTTTGAGAAGGTTTTTTATTTTTAATATGATTTATTGAAAATTCCGACTTTTGCAAAATTTTTTTTCGAAATTCGCCTTATTCGAAATTACTACTTTGTTTTGGTGGAACGAACTGGTCCTTGGTTATCTTCAAAAACTGAAAAACAAAACTTGTCCCCTGAAACCAAGAAAGATTAAAAAAACACAACAAAGGTTGCTCTAACGCGTTTCGACAGCCAAGCTATCATCTTCAGAGGGATACTTTGTTCTCAAGATCCCAGTTTTTTCCTAAAATTGTACTTTCTTTGGAATTTGATTTTTCTCGAACTTGTATGTATTTTTTAAAAATCGTGCTTGTTTTCGAAGTCGATATTGTCAATTTTCTGTTTTTTCAGTTTTTTTTTCTGGTAATTTCAACTTGTTCGAATTTCATTTTATTCTCTAAAATTTGAATTTTATTTCAAAATTCAATATTTTCTGGTTTTGAACCTTTCCATTTAAAATTGAATTTTTTCTTAAAATTTCGACTTTTTAACATAATTTGTTTATTTATCTATAATTGGATCGAAATTTTAATAAAAAAGTAAAAATGGTATTAAGACATTTTTCCAAAAAGATTTCTTGTAAGTTTCAAGAAGATGACAATATTCACATAAAATAAAAATTCTGAGAGAAATATTTTCGTTGCAGTTTTTTTTCTCTAAATTCGACTTGCTACTTTTTTCACAAAAATTGTCTTTCAGAAATTTCGTCCTTTTTTGAAATTTCGACTTTTTTAAAATTAGACATTTCTTGAATTTCTCCGAAAGGTTTTTTCTAAAAGTTTTTTTTTTCGTAATTTCGATTTCAATCTGGAAATTCGAACTCTCCAGTTCTAGTTTTATTTTAGTTTTTAAGTGAAAATATACATAACTCAATCAGAGGGTTTTCTTTTCTTCCTTATGAATTTTTGGGAATACTTGTTGCCCCTCTTTGAAGTTAATCTTGCCTGCGCCTATGGGGATTTTTCTTATTGCTTTAGCTCTGTTATTTCTGATTTTACAAAAAAGGTGTGAATGTGAAAGGTGTAGGAAATTGCGTTACTAATTAAATGATCTAATACAATTTTGCGAGTAAATTGTCATTTTCTAGAAATGACATAAACTTTGCTTATTTAAATACAAATTACAGTTGGATATGACCTTATAAAATCGGCTCTATTAAGCTGTCCAACGATGTAAAACATAATATGGTTACTATTTTGAACATTCTGGATTTTGAATTCTGAATTTGAGGTGGGTTGCCTAGAAATTAGGCACTTGGGCCATATTTTGAACATTATAAGAATTATGATGGTTTTTTCTAGTAAAACGAACTTTTAATTTAATAAAGACATTGTGTTTTTGAATAAGATGCTAATGCTGAAGGAGCAAATATTTTTTCTGCCAAAAATGCGTTTTCATGCCTAGTTAGTATCTAACAAAATTCAAAAAATATTTCAAGAGGTTCCAAAGTATTTAAAGAAAAATGGATTTTTTTTTTACTTTTCAAGATCCTGTATCTAAAAAATTAAGCGGTTCCGGACCTATGTTGATATAACTTTGTTTCTTAAAATGACCTAAGTTTTATACTCCTTAGGTATTACCAGATTATTCGAAAACACTCTGTGTACTTTTTAATATTAAAACGTTTTGTCGAAAATTCGACTTCAATCAAAGTTTTTGATTCCCAAAAACTTTGTATTCAGTCAATTTTTTAAAAGAATTTGTCGTTAATTTGAGGTTAAAGTAAGAGGCGAAAGAGTGAGAATTTCCTAAAAATAAATATTTACGTCGAAGCCCGATCTACGTCTTTCTAAAAAGCAAGTGGCTGCAAATGTTATGAAAAGGAAATAATGTAGTTATATAAACTTGAACTTCATTTGGTAGGGAAAGGGGAGTTTTTCTATAAAATTAATGCTAAACATATTCAAATATTTATATATGAAGCAAATTGAAAACCCAAGGGCAAGTATAAGGCACTTTTACAAGATCACACAATCGATCAAGTTAAATATTAAAATATTTGGATGGTAACCTAGCAAGGTTTATTAAAGTAGCGAATGTTTCCGATAACATTCATCTTCCATCCTCTTTAGTGATGAAAATATCGCGAGATTCAGAAAATTTTCAGCCGAATTATCCTGTTGCCCCATTCCTTTACGCTCGGATGTAAATTGTGTTTCGTTTGTTGTTCTATGAAATGTTAAGAAATAGCTAACTTAGCGTCAGAATTTTAAAGGGTAAAAGTGATGACGTTAGAAAAACGTCATGTTTATTGCCGAGGCGTCGCGATGCGACTTCGCTTGCTAAAAAAGTCCAGAAATATGAAATTCCCATAAAGCAGTTTTTAAGTGACTGTCACCAGTTCCTAACAGGAACGATTTAGTTTAAAGGAAGTCCTAATTTTTCATTCCCCCATCCCGGCCGTTATATCCGCAGATTTCCCGACTTCGGAGAGATTTATATCGCCGGAATATGGAACGCTAGCGACAATCTCAGGCATATCCAACTCTCAGTTGACGTTTTTTTTTTTCTCTTCTATTCTGCAGCATAAACGCAAGGCCGGTAATAAAGTTTTTTTTTCGCTGACACCATTACACTCACTTTTTGGAGGACGAGTGTAAATCACGCTAGAAAAGGAGACGGATCAAATTATCGGAAGATGGGGGGAGTTAGATAAAAATTCATGTAATTGATGTGTTTGCTGTACATTTATTATTTGTAGCAAATTCGATGGGGTAGAAGACGAAATCTAAATTACTGTCGCTACCTTCCGCTTGTTAACTAATTTATTAGGTAGTTTTGCGACGGCTATATGGAAGCTTTCAAAAAAAAGAAGATAATAAAGTTGACTATTTTAACTATTTTTGTTCTATAAATAAATCTAGCTTGGACAAATGTTCGGATTGCTTCTTCATAAAAACTTAATACAATCAACTTTGATATATGAACCCTACATTTCGTATATCTAAAGTCGCGAGTCACACAGTTGTGTACATAACGTTTTTTTTTTACGTAATATATGCCCCGTTTTTTGTTGTTTGTAAATAGGACCGTGCCTGTGCCGTTATTGCCTGGAAAGCGTGAAAAATCGCTTCGCTGTAAAATTCGGTTGCGTACCCTTTCCGAGTATTGCAGCTATTTATCATGTCCTCCCGACGACAATACAATATATCGTAAATATTAATCTTATTTTATGTAAATATTTTTTATATAAATCTTAATATAAACTTGCTTCCATCATCATGCTTTACACAGCATACCACCGAAAACTGCTGATAAAAGATGAGGTAAATTTCAGTTTGTAGAATACATTTTTTTTTAAGTAAAAACTTCTTTAGGCGCCTTGAATAATTTTTGTTAAAGGGGAAAACTTATGGTTTAGTTTTACTATCACTTTAATTCTCGTTACCAACATGCTCTATTGTTAACAGTACTATGTAGCTATGAGTAAGATGCGTAATAGAATTAAAAAACACATGATCGACAGCGGGGTTTGAACTCGAGACCTACCACGCAAGAAGCAATTTATGGAATTAAACGTTTGACTCGCTTGATAACCTGTCCCTACGCCTACCATATGCAAGTTAAAAGCTGACTGCATCAGAAATAAAAAACTGCTGGCAAATTTTGGGCAGACGTAAGTTCGGAATGCAGCGTGCGAGATCGAAATATTGTTCCACAACACACAGTCAACAAAGAAATAATAAAGATGGAAGACGGTTTGTTATTATTTAACACTTTATACGCACATTTGAAGCGCATTACGAACAACAAGAAACATTTTTTTTTGATTTTGCCAATTATTTGCAAATTTAAAAAAAGTTATACATAGTTTTAAGCTTTTACTTCGGTCGCATTTTATAAAGAAAACAACTTTTCCAATCGAAAGTTTGACAATCAAGTATAAATTAAAACTGTAACTTGGAATGACAAGAGAAATATCCAAATTTGAAAAATTTGTGGAAAAATAAAATGAACTAAAGCAAATTTTTTAGTTTTTTTTGAAATGTCATTTCGAGAAAGACACAGAAGTCTCTACAGATTGAAATTTTGAAAAAAAAAGTCAAAAATTCAAGAAAAAGAAGCAATTTGAATTTGTAAACTTACTTGTAAGAAAAAAATATTAAGTGTAAGAAATTTTAAGAAATAAACGAGAAGCAGAATTCTAAAGAAAATTCAAAATTTTTACCAAATAAATTTATTAGAAAAAAACCGAAAAAAGCAAATTTAATCGAAATATCAAAAAACTCCACAATTTTATAATAAAGTCGAAATTTTGAAACAAATTCGAGAAAAATGGTAGAAAAAATCGAAACTCTTAGATTAAAGTCGAAAACTTAAAATAATAAAAATCGACACATTTGTAGTTTAGAATTACAGAAAAAAAATGAAAATACTTTTTATCTTTAAACTGACAATTTTAGCTGAAAAGTAATCACACTTTTCAACATTTTTTTTAAATTAACTTTAAACTTTTAATTGTTTTCTTGAAATTCGTGATTTTTCATTAAAATGTTCAGTTGCCTATTTAAATTTCGACTTATTTAAAATCTGTTTTCCAAAAAATGTCGAAATATTCAGATGAAAATCGAAATATTGGAAAAAATTTGAAATTAAAAAAAAGAACCTCTTTAACTCTATATTTCAAGTTTAAACTGAATATTTCCAGAATAAAAGTAAAGTATTGAACAGGCAAGCTCAAAGTTTCAAAAAAAATGTTTCAATATGAACGGATTTGCAAATAATTTAAAAAAAGGTCGAAACTTTTAATCCAAATTAAAAAAAAAACGAAATTGTCAGAAATAGGCAAAATTTTCTCGACTTTGTTTTATACACAAGTCGTTCAAAGTTTTATAAATTCTTAATTTGCAGACAGATTTTTTTAAGAAAAAAAATCGTAATTTTCTGAAAAAGGCGACCTTTTCAAAAAAATCAAAGTTACAATTCGATCTTTCGAGGAAAAGTACAAATTTTGAAAAAAGATTCAAATTTTCAAGAAAGTCGAAATTTTTAAAAAAGGTCTAAATTTTTAAAAATGGTCGAATTTTGAAGAAAGGTTGAAAGTTTACATTCGAAAAAAAGTCAAAAAAAGTCAAAACCAACCAAAAACGAGAAAAAGTCCCAATTGTAATGACAAAAGGTCGAAATTTAAAAAAATCGAAATTCTAGAAAAAGTGCAAAAATTTTGAAAAGGTCCACATTTTTGACAAAATATAACTTAAAAAAAGTCGGATTTTTCAAGTAAAAGTCAAATTTACATAAAAGTCGAAGCGAAAATTTTGAAAAAGGGCCAAATTGTTCAAAGAAATGTGTTTTAGAATTAATAGAATTTAAAAACAAAAATCAAAATTTTGAAAAAAATTCAAAATGTTTAAAAAAAAGGTAGAAATTTTGTGTCAAAATCTTTAAGAAGTCTGAAATTTTAAAAAGTAAAAATTGTTAAAGACAATATTAAGAAAATAAAACTTTTCAAGGTCGCAAAGCTCTAAAATTTTGAAATTTTCAAAATAAGGCAAAATATAAAATTGAAAATTTTCAAAATATGGCAAAATATAAAACTGAAAATTTTTAAAATTAGTCTAGAAGTTCAACAAAGTCAAAATTTTTAATAAAATCTTAAATCTAAACTTTTGAGGCAAAAGTCAATATTTCGAGAAAACGTCGAAATCTTGAAAAAAATCGAAATTAAAAAAATATAAAAAATTTTAAGTAAAGTTACTCTAAAGATTTTAAAAAGCGAAATTTTTAAAAACACTAACTATAAAAGTTGGGTTTGTAAAAAGGTCGACATATCAAGCCAAAATTATAAAAAAAAGTATAAATCTTCAATAAAGAGCGGAATTTTGAGAAAAAAGGTAAAAATTTTTCAAGAATTAAGTTAGAAATTTGAAAAAAGTCAACATCGTCAAAAGAGTTCAAAATATTCGAAAATATTCGAAATTTTGAAACAAAGTTGATATGGTGGACAAAATTTAAAAAAAGTAAACTTATTCAGAAAGACCAAAATATACGAAAAAACAGGAATTTTTAAAAAAGTCGAATTTTTAAAATCAGGTAATTATTTTGAAAAAAAGTCGAAATTGCCAAAGATAGGTGAAAATTAAGGTAAAATGTTAGAAATTTAAAAAAGTCAAGATCTTCAAAAAGGTTCAAAATATTCAAAAAAATTCGAAATTTTAAAACAAAGTTGATATTTTTCAAAAGGATGAAATTTCCAAAAAAAAATGGACAACATTTTTAAAGATAATTTTTTTTAGAAAAATCAAAATATACAAAAAAGCAGAAATTTTAAAAAAGTCAAAATCTTCAAAATCAGGTAACTATTTTAAAAAAGAGTCGAAATTTCCAAAGATAAGTGAGGTAAAATGGTAAAATATCTTAAAAAGGGTGAAAATTTTGAGTCAAAATCTATAAAAAGTCTGAAATTTTTAAAAGGTAAAAATTGTTAATAAAGTCAATAGTAAGCACATAAAACTTTTCAAGAAAGTCATAAACCCTCTTAAAAATTTTGAAATTTTCAGAATAAGGCAAAATATAAAATTGGAAATTTTCAAAATAAGTCGAAAAGTCCAAAAACTTCAAAATTTTCAATAAAATAGGAAATCTAAATTTTTTAGGAAAAAGTCAATGTTTCGAGAAAACGTCGAAATCTTGAAAAAATTTAAATTAAAAAAAATTAAAAATTTCAAGTAAGGTTACTTAATATTTTCCAAAGGCGAAATTTTTAAAAACTCGAACTATAAAAGTTGGATTTGTAAAAACCTCGAAATTTCGGGTCAAAATTAAAAAAAGGGTATAAATCTTCAATAAGGAGCGGAATTTTAAAAAAAAGGTAAACATTTTCAAAAATTAAGTCACAAATTTGGAAACAGTCATGAACCTTTAAAAAAGTTCAAAATATTTAAAAAAGTTCGAAATCTTGAAAGAAAGTTCATATTTTTAAAAAAGGTTAAATTTCCAAAAAAAATGGACAACATTTTTAAAAAAAGGTAACATTTCTTAAAAAAATCAAAGTATACAAAAAACAGGAATTTTCAAAAAAATTGAAATTTTAAATAGCAGGAAATTTATTTTGAAAAGTCGAAATTTCCAAAGATAAGTGAAAATTTAGGTAAAATGTCGAAAATAAGGTGGAAATTTTGAGTCAGAATCTTTAAAAATTTTGAATATTTAATAAGTAAAAATTGTTAATAATGACAATAACAACATAAAAATTTTCAAGAAAGTCACAAACCTCTTAAAAATTTTGAAATTTTCAAAATAATGCAAAATATAAAATTTGAAATGTCAAAAATAAGTCGAAAGGTTCAAAAAAGTCAAAATTTTCAATAAAATTGGAAATCTAAATTTTTTAGATAAAGTCAATGTTTCAAGAAAACGTCGAAATCTTGAAAAAATTCAAATTAAAAAAAATAAAAAATGTCAAGAAAGGTTACTTAATGTTTTCAAAAATCGAAAATTTTAGAAAGTCAAAGTTGTTCATGAAGACAATAATGAGCACATAAAACTTTTCAAGAAAGTTACAAACCTCTAAAATTTTTGAAATTTTCAAAATAAGGCAAGATATAAAATTGGATAGTTTCAAAATAAGTCGAAGAGTTCAAAAAAAAATGTCAGTGTTTCAAGAAAACGTCGAAATCTTGAAAAAAATTCAAATTAAAAAAAAATAAAAAATTTCAAATAAGGTTACTTAATGTTTTCAAAAAGCGAAAATTTTAAAAACTCGAACTATAAAAGATAGATTTGTAAAAAAGTCAAAATTTTGAGCCAAAATTATAAAGAAAGGTATAAATTTTCATTAAGAAGCAGAATTTTGAAAAAAAGGTAAAAATTTTCAAAAATTAAGTCAGAAATTTGAAAAAAGTCAAGATCCTTCAAAAAAGTTATTCAAAAAATTCGAATTTTGAAACTAAGTTGATATTTTTAAAAAAGGTTAAATTTCAAAAAAAATGGACGACATTTTTTAAAAAAGTAAATTTTTTTGGAAAAATCGAAATATACAAAAGATAGAAATTTTCAAAAAAGTCGAAATTTTTAAAATTAGGTCATTATTTTGAAAAGAAGTCAAAATTTCTAAAGATAAGTGAAAATTTAGGTAAAATGTCGAGATATTGAATAAAGTGTTGAAAATTTAAAGAGGTGGTAAAGAAAGTAAACTTTTAATAAAAATCGAGTTCTTCAGAAAAATAGGAATTTTCAAAAAGGCAACGTTTTAAAATGAGTGGAAATCGTACATAGAAATCAATATTTGAAAAAATTTCGAAATTTCCAACTCAAAAATTTTTAAAAGGGGTTAATATTTTCATCAATATTTCGAAAAAGTTATTTGAATGTTTTGAAAAATAAAAATTTCCAAAAATTTCGAAATTTAGAAAAAAGTTAGAATTCTCAAGAAAGAAAATTCAAAAATCGAAATTTAAATTTAAACTTCAATATAAAATTTTGACAAAAAAAAATGAAACATTGGAAAACATGGAATATTTAGATTTATTTTTTAAATGCTTCAACCTTTTTCTAGAATTTCTATTTTTTTTCTCGAAATTTGAACATTGATTGTAATATTTTGTCTATTTTTTATTTTTATTTGAAATATATGATGTCAAGCTCGGGGGAGGAGGGGGATCTTAAGTCCTCAAAGCCCTTCCTTGGATGCGCCACTGCGACTGACTCATCGAAATAAGACGATTATTCATTTAAACATATATTCAGTTTGAGAGCCCCATTTGGTAAATTTGTTCCAGTTTAGAACGCTTGTCCCCGTCGACTTACCATATTATGCATTCAAGTGCTAATATATTCTAATTGTTTCAGGGATTTGGCCAGCAATAACATCACAGGCCTCGGCGAAACTTCTCTAACGCAATACGTCCACTTGGAGGAGTTGTAAGTATTTCGTTTCATTTACGTCCGTTCAAATTATAACACAGTGTACTTTATCTGAGAAGTTTGCAAAGAATCGTTTTCGATGTCAAAGTTCCAATTCGATTTTCTTCAAGAGCAAAACAAACAAAATCGTCTCGGAATCATTCAACTTAACTTGACGCGTTAGTCATCCGGAGTTTCAAAACAAATTTACTTATTCAAATGATACCGTCTACTGGTTCCTGAATGCTGAAATCGACGAGGAGCCGCCTCCTATATTGTCTATTTCAGTGCGGTTATTGTACAATCAAGTAAATAAGTTGTAATAACAGTTTATTTCCCACTAGTTACGCGATATTCTCGTTAGTCAATGCGCCTAGAAGTTACTGTCTCTGCCAAGCTATTAAATAGAGGAACAATGTCCATTGTAGTACTGTTTGTTCTTACGGATGTCTAATAATTACTTTGATACTTGTCTTGTGGTTCGAAATAGTGAACTTTCTTGAATAGGTTTTCACATTTCATTCACAATTAACAGTTGTAAGGTTTTAATACATTTGAACTACTGTCATAACGTAACAAACCTACTGATGGAAAACCCCATTGATTTTGAATATCACTCAAAGACTAAAGCGACTTAATATTTTATGAATTTATGTATTTCATCAATTCAAATCATATTTCGTCAAAGAAAATAACTTTCTAAAGGATTTCCTTTTGTCTTAGAAAATTTTAACCTCCTTGCATAAATAAGACGTCAAAGTGACATTTGAAATACAAAATGAAGATAACCAAGGACCAGTACGTTCCACCAAAAGTGACATTTAACGGATTGACCAAAACAGTCAAAATGTAATCGAATGCTTTTTTCGCTAGGTCCTCTTAAAAATAAAAAAAATACATCATACTTGGTGACCATTTCATTTGGATACCCGATATATGTCCAAAAATATTTCCTAAGTGATACTGTCCTCGCCAGCAGAAAAATTATTCGTTATTCGTTATTATTCGTCGTTGAAATAAATCAATGCAGTTTTCGCGTCACCGGATGTTATATAAGTTTCGACGCGAATTTTTTCTCAGACCTCGTGTACCCAAAATACCGCCTGAGTAATTATGCAACCTCCAAAACGTCGCGCTAAATAAACCAAGCTTTTTTGTCTCTGAATCTCATTAGTTGAGGAGCATAACCACGGCTTTCTCTCTCCCGTCAGTTCGCTATTTTTTTCCGGAACGAAATTATCTCCACGACGCGACGCATTATCGCCCCTAGGTTCTTTTCTCGAGCATAATTTCTTCGACCCTCTATGACAAAGAAAACTTTTACCAGAGATAAAAAAAACTCGACCCTAACAAAGTTATCTTAAATAGATTGTTTAGGCCGTTTCGGCAATTATTAATAATTATCATCGTTTGTGATCGAATACCAAATACCATATCAAATGCATATTTGTATTCAGATTTTTAATTATTATCTTGATCTGAGGAAAGGAGTGGGGGTATGTAAATTTTGACTCCTTAAATATTTCGATTCTGGCATTTTTTAAAATTCCGACTTTTAAAAATCTCAATTTTTTTCTTAAAATTTCTTTTTTTTTTCTCTAGCCTTGACTTCTTTTTGGATATTTTGAATTTTTATTGTTGAAAATTAAGAGAAATTAGAAAATTAGAAATGCCACTTTTTGGCAAATTTCATCTTAAAAAATAGATTCTTTGATACTTTTAACTTTATATTTTCAAAATTTAAATATTTTTTTAATTTTCAATTTTTTGTATATGCTGACTTCATAACATGAACTTTTAGACTTTTTCGAAGTTTCGACTTTTTCTCACATACTCGACTTTTTGTTTAATTTCGAGCACTTAAATGTTTAAACTTTTTCTGCGAATTTCGCCTTCTTAAGAATTCGAGTTTTTTGTGAAGATATCGACTTATTTTAAAAATTTTGACATTTTAAAATGTCCACTTATATTTTAAACTTTTTCTCTAAATTTTGACCTACAATCTGAAAATTTCAGCTATTTCCACTGTTTTTCAAAATTTTGAAATTTTTTGACACATTTAACTTTATTCAAAATGTCGACTTTTTCTTAAAGTTTTTATTTTGTTATAAACGACTTTTTTTGAAATGTTTTGGTTTTCTAAAACTTTCAACGTTTCCAAAAATGTTGACTGAAAATTTTAACTTTCAAATTTTGGATCATTAGAAATCTTTGACTTTCTTGAAAAATTCTCCTGTTTTTTCTGAATATTTTTACTTTTTTTTTAACTTCTTTAGAAATTACGATTTACTAAAATTTTTATCTTTGTAAAAAAATTTCGATCTTGTTTTTAAGTTCCCATCTTATTTGAAAATTTGGTTCTTTTTTTTTGCAAAATACTTCTTTTCAAAAAATTTAAACATTCGAAATTATTGACTTTATCCAGATTACCTCATTTAAAATTGCGATTTTTCAAAATTTTCACTTTTTTTATTCGTTTTTTTTATTTTCCAGCTTATTTTGAAGTTTTAAGTTTTCGTATAAAATTCAAATTTCTTTAAAATTTTCAACTTTCGATAATATTGACTTTTTTTCAAATTTTAAATATCATTAAAAACTGCAACTTAAAAATATTTTCACTTTTTTAAAAAAAGTCAACTTATTTCAAAATTTCTACTTTTAACTTTTTTTGAAGACTTCTACTTAATTAAAATGTTCGATTTTTTGACTTGCATATTACAGTTTTTCTCGAAAAGTTGATTTTTCGAAAATTTTAACTTTTTTTAAACTTTATATATTTTGAAAATAAGATTTTTTAAACTCTGACTTTAAAATTTTTTATTCTTGAAAATTATGGCAAATTAGAAAATTAGAAATGCCACTTTTTTGAACAACTTAAAAAAAAGTCTCTTTGATAATTTTAACTTTTTTCTTTAAAGTTTAAATATTTTTTAGTTTTTAATTTTTTTAATACGTTGATCTCATAATATGAATATTTTTGGATATTTTAACTTTTCCGACATCTGAAATAGCTGACGTTTTCAAAATTTCGAGCACTTAAACGTTTCCACTTTTTCCGCGAATTTCGGCCTTTTAAAACATTCCACTCTTCTTAAAAACCCCTATTATTTTTTTGAAAAATTCAAGTTTTTTTGAAGATACCGGCTTATTTTAACTCGGAATTTTGACAATCTGAAAATGTCAGCAATTTCATAATTTTCATTATTTTTCAAAATTTTAATATTTTTATGAAACATTTAACTATTCAAAAGTTCGATTTTTTTCTCGAAGTTTTTATTTTGTTGCAAATGACTTTCTTTGAAATGTTTTGTTTTTCTGAAATTTTCAACATTTTCGAAAACGTTGACTTTTGGAAGATTTAAACTTTAAGTTTTTGACCATTAGAAAGTTTTGACTTTCTTTGAAAAATGTTTCCGTTTTTTCTGAAACTTTTCACTTTTTACAAAATTTTAGATAAAAACTGCGATTTTTCAAAATTTAGACCTTTGGGAAAAAATTCGATCTTTTTTTTTGAATTTCCACTTTATGTAAAAATTTGGATCTTTTTTGTAAAACACTTCTTTTTAAAAAATTTAAACATTCGAATTTATTAACTTTTTCCAAATTTTACCTCATTTAAAAATTGCGATTTTCCAAAATTATCATTTTTTTAAATTCGCTTTGTTAAAATTTTTCGCCTTATTTAAAGTTTTAATTTTTTTTCCAAAATTCAAATTTCTTTAAAAATTTCAACCTTCAAAAGTATTGACTTTTTTCCAAATTTTGACACTCATTAAAAACTGCGACTAAATATTCTCACTTTTTTTTTTAAATGTCACCCTTATTTCAAAATTTCTGCCTTTTAAAAATTTCACCTTTTTTTAAGGTTTCTCTTATTTAAAATTTCCATATTTTTCACAATATCGAGTTTTTGCAATTTTTCCTCGAAATGTTGATTTTTTTAAAAAGTTTACTTTTATTAAATTTGATATATTTTGAAAATCAGATTTTTTAAAGTCTGAATTGAAAATTTTGGTTTTTGTGAAAATTTTTGCCTTTTCTGCAAATTTCAAATTTTTCAGTTTTTGCAACATTCTTTTTTACGACGTCGACATTTTCTCAGTTTTGAACTTATATTTTCATTAAATTTTGACTTTTGACCTATTGAAATTTTCACATTTTTCAAAATTTTCTTTTTATCGATATTTTTTTTGCAAATTTCAATTTTTAAATTTTTTTAATTCTAAATGTCTGGTCCTTGATGAAAATTTTTACCTAAATAGGTTTTGACTTCTACTCAAATGTCTTCCTACTTTTCAAAAATTTTGTCTTTTTTAAAAAATGTCGACTTTTATCCGGAACTTTGTCTCTTTTCTCCAAACTGTCATTTTTTTGTGAATTTCGAATATGTGTGGATTCTGGATTTCAGGTGGGTTGCCTAGAATTTAGGCCAGCACTTAGGCTATCCTTTCCGGGCCCATTGTGCTATGCCTAAGATTAAGGCGTCCTTGTTGAGAAACTGAAGAACGCCCCTTGGTCCTTTGGATGCACCTCTCTCAAACTGGCCACATTAGGCCAGTGAGGATCCTCTAATTGATGCCAGTGCCGGGCATAAAGAAAGTATAATAGAGGGGAAATAGCAATGCTACGCGCATGAATCAAATTTTGCCAGCCAGCGCCCTATGCGGACGACATCTGAACTAAAATGACGGGAGCGGCAAATTCGAACGATTTATATATTAATTTATTTAATTTTTAAACTTTAACAAAATTTATGGAGTGGAAATTAATGCAAATAAACAAATTGTAAAAAATATGATTTATTTTCATTAATATAAATAACATGAACTAATGGATTTACACATCAAAGTAATAATTTTGTTACATATAATTATGAGTGGTACATACAAAAATAATATTGAAACAGATAATCAAAACAGTTAACATTATTAGCAAAAAGTAATCTTTTTGCGGTCAAATTTGAAATGACTAAAAGTATATTAAAGGAATGTAAAAAGTTTTACTAAATGAATGTAGCATATGAGTAAGGGCAAGCACAGCAAGCGAATAACTTAAAACAATACAAGTTAGGGAAACTGCTTTTTTCACGAGTTTTTTTAATATTTATATTATTTTTTCGTATTTTTCTGACCGTTATGAATAAATATTTTTACTAGACACTTTATTCCGTACATTTCTCTCGGACATAAGTCTCAACTATCCTGAGAGAAACTGTCTCGTCCCACCTGTGCAGGTAAGTCTAGGACACTTATGTCGGATACAAATATACGGAATAAAGTGTCTAATCTAAACGCACCCTTAAATATGAAAGTATTACAAAGGTATAAATTTAAAAATTTCACTATTAATGATTTCCAAAATTTAGTAACCTAATCTGTCTTTGCTGATTTACATAAAAAGAGTTGATTTTTGCCGCATCGAGGCCGAAAAGACGTGGGGATCGCACCCTATTTACCCATTCAGTGAATAATTCCGGATCATTTTTCGGAAATCGATGCCTCTTGGATAATTTATCCAAACAGTCCGTAACGCAACAGGCAATTTTTTTTAACATTTTAATAAGTTTGCTGTAAATATTTATTTTGGATTGAACAGTTTTACTAAAAAAACTTATTTTTACCTACCAAGAATCTAATGAAATGTTTATTTAAATCAACTAAATATTTAACACAATTGTTCTAAAAAACATTATAATACTAAAAAAACATTACTACACTAAAAAAAAACACAAAAATTAAACACAAATCTTAACAAAGAACCGAATAATACGAAGGAAAATGGCGGAATGGTTTCTTTTGAAATCATAATTTTGAACTTTTTCAGGATTTTGACTTTTTTAAAAATTTCAATTTTTGTTCATATTTAGAATTTTCCTAGAAACTTTTACTTCTTGGGAGAATGTTCTAAAATTTTTGATTTTATTGCCCAATCTCGACCTCGAATATTCCATTATTTTGAAATTTCCTCCGTTTTTCAAAAAAATGATTCGTTGAAGATTTTCACTTTTAAAAAATCTACTTTTGTGGAAATGTTGACTTTTTCTAAAATAATGAATCTTTCAAAATTTTGACCTTTTTTTAAAATATCGCCTTTTTCTCAAAATATTGACTTCTTGGAATTTTCGGTTTCTATTTCAAAATTTGACTATTTCTCAAAGTATTGATATTTTATTTTGTAAATTTCGATCACTCTTCGATCACAATTCTTTTATGTTGTTTCAAAAGTTAACTTTCAAAATTTTGATTTTTTTCTAATTTTCGCTTTTATTGAAAATTCCAGTCATTTTTCAAATTGTCAGCTTTCTCGCGAAGTTTTGACTTTTTGTTTTGAAAATTACCATTTATGTTCGAAATTTATGCTTTTATTTGAAGAAGTCGAGTTTTATTTTGTGTTTTTTTGAGAATTGACCCTTTTTTTTAATTTTGATTTTCGAAGTTTTATTTTTCGAAAATTTCAATTTTTCAAAGTTTAGTTTTGTTGATCCAAAACAGTTAATACCTTTTTTCACCCCCTTAGGACTATAATTTCTAAAATCTACCAAGTGTTTAGAAATCGCTTTCACAGAAGTTTAGATTATAAACCACTTTTTAAATTTTTTTGCATTCAATTTGTGATACCTACCCCTTCCCCCCTTTGCGGCTTAAATTATTAAAATCAGCTAAATATGGGCTCAATTATTTATTTTAAATATTCTTCACACAAAGTTTAGGATAAAAAAGTGTTTTTTTACATCTTTTACATATAAATTTTATTACTTTTTTTAATCCACTTAAGGGTTGAATTATAAAAATCGCCCAAATGGATGTTTAATTATTTCTTTTATAAATTACCTCCAAGAAATTTTAGTTCACAAAAAGCATTATTAAATTTGTTCCATACTATTTGAAAACTCGATTTTATCCCTTTTTACCCTCTTAGGGGTTGACTTATTAAAATAAACCAAACATGTGTCGAATTTTTTTTATAGATTGTGTACACAAAATTTTAGGTTACAGAATGCAGTATTCATTTTTTCTCATGCTAATCTCGTAACACCATTTCACCTGTTTTTTACCTTCTTAGAATACGAATTTCCAAAAAAATCCTTTCTTATTGCTCACCTTTACCACGAAAGGAACCTACTGACCAAATTTTGTGTATCTAACTTTAGTAGTATCGACTTTGCGTTTATAATTAACTTTTTCAAGTTCTCTCGTTATAATATTAGTATAAATCAGTGATTCCCAACCGGTGTGTGTTAAAGTTCCCAGGTGTGTCGTTAAAACTATTTGTGGCGATGATGAGGACGTTTTTTTGGTTGTCAGAAAGTTATAGGGAGTTTTTTTTAGTTGTCAAAATTCGAAGATAGTTCGTAGGACTTTTTATTTTTGGTCGTCAAACAATTCTTAGATGATTAATGGGCATTGCTCTTTTTTACATAATAGGATGTCACTACTAAAAAAAGGTTGGAAAACACTGGTGTAAAAATAATAAAAAAGCATAAAAAAATCAAACTCGAAATTTTACCAAAAAAAAATATCCTCCAAATTTCGTAAAAAGTGTGAATTTTTAAAATTTAGGAATTATGTCAAACTTTCTAAAAAAATTCAGAATTTTGAAAAATGTTAGCAAAAAGGCAAAATTTGCTATTTGAATTGGAAAAGAAAAAAAAAGACGACATTAAAAAAGTTAAGGTAGTCATGATAACTGCCGATAGAAGTAAAAACTTAAAACTAGGAAATAACAGTGGTTTTTTTAATCTTCAAATTCAAAAATTGAATTTATTAATATTTGTCTGGTTTTCACATGTATCAACACTCCGAGCAACAATTATACTGTTTATTTATTAGTCAAAACATATTATGTTGAGAAAAAAATAGAGATGGAAAATTTAGTCGCTCGTTTCCATGATCGAAGTTGTTGTATTCAGACATAAAGAAAAATTACAGACATGAAAAAGTTTACAAATGTTTCTAGACTTGTCGAGTGGCCTGCCGTCGAATCAGATGAATTGTTGCGTTTGTTTCAAGGTCGAAAAAAATTAAAGTCGACGCCTGATTCCTCGTTTTTCTTTGGGAAATCGCGTCGGTTGCTTTTTTGTCGGATGAATATTAAGATATATGTTGTTTTACGGTTGGGATTAGACTTGGGTCGTTAGTTCCATCGGATTTGCGAATAACGAAAGTGCGTAACCGAAGACGACGGGTGAAAGGATTATAATTTGATTACGAGCGACGGGTCTTATCTTTATCTATAATAAAATCGAGGCAAAACTTCCTTTTAGAGGCGAAAGAGTGTGTGCCTCTGAAATAATTAAGTTGTCATATCACAAGAGATAAATGTTTACGTCAAAACGATATTAAAGTGTTTACGTCCGGATCTCTTTACTGAGAACAGCGAGTATTTTTTTTTAAACCTTTTAAACATCCTTTATAAATTATAGAAAAGAATATCTAGCTCTAAAAATTGATAAAAGGAGTATAAGTCCAACATAATTTCAAAAAATATAATATTAATCTTTTTTTCAATAAACCGTTAAATTAAATTGTTGCTATGTTGGCACGCTAAGGTTGAGTAAAGTCGACATTTCGAGCAAAATAAGTAGACAGTTCAAAAAAATGCTTGATTCATCAAAAAAAGAAATTGCAGTTTTGAGTTTACCTAACCTCGAAATGTCGGCGATTTTCTTAAATTTACGACTGTAATCTCAAAACATCGAGTTTTTCTAAAAAGTTCAAATTTTGAGCGAATTCTCTGATTCAAAAGTAGAAATTTAGAATTGAAATTTCCAGTTTGAAATTAGGATTTTGATCAAATTTTGAGTAACCCGTTTTTTTGGCTGTTAAGGTGTTTAATTATTTTCTCAGTATTTTTCTGTTAAAATTTAAATTTCGACTTTCAAAATTTCATAGATTATTCCGATTTATGATGTGGTTTCCGAAAATCTTTACTTTAATACCGAATCTTATTTATGTAGTGGAGTTAAAAATAGGTGATCAGCAATTGGGAGTCGAACCCAGGACCTTCGCATTACAGACAGGCTTCCTAGCCACGGAACCATCGCCACCACTAGTCTTTAACTCTATATACTCATTCAGTTCACATACCCTATTCATGGTATTTGCTACAGCTCGACCTTTCCTGGCAACACAGCCATTCTCGGCTATCGGCCATAATCCGACATATCGATCGATAAAGTGCTATATATGCTGTCAGGTGAATCTCTAATCCCTCTTCTGAAATTGTAGTAGAATTAAAATGTATGATCAGCGACTGAGAGTCGAACCCAGGACCTTCACGTTCCAGGCAAACTTCCTAACCACGAAGCCATTGCCACCACTTCTCTTAACTCTTTTCATTCACTTCACATATCGAACTCTCGGTATCTGCTACAAAATAAAACTTCGTACATTACTGTATAAAACGAAGCCAATTTCAAAAAAACAGTCAATATTTCTAAAACTACATCGCATTTCTAGATAAAAGTCGTCATTTCGAAGTTGTGCAATTTTCGAAAAGTCGTCTTTCAGAAAAAAAACCAGTCCTAATTTTTTTTGAAAAAGTAAAATTTTGAACATCAATTCGAAATTTTGAAAAATATTAGTTTCGATAAAAATGTCAAGCAAGAATTGTTGAATTTTAAAATGTGAGATAAAAATCCAAAATTTAAGAAACTTACAAATCCAGTCAAAATTTTTAGATATTCAGATTTTTAACGGTCGAAATAAAAAAAACATTGTTAGTAGAAAAAGACAAAATCTCAAAAAAAACCTATCGAAATTTCGAGAAAAACTTCGTGAACAAGAAAAAATTAAAAATTGTAAGAATAAAAAAGTCAAATTTTTCAAATAAAGCCCAAACGTAAAAAAAATGAATTTTAAAAACTAATCGAAATTCCCAAAAAGCAGCCAAACTGTGAGAAGAAAATGGAATTTTTGTGCAGAATGTTAAAAAAGCGATTTTTTTATATAAAATCGGAATTAAAAAAAGGAAATTTGGAAAAAAATACGAAATTTTGAGAAGATAATGTAAAAGTTTGAGAAAATATAGTTAAATTTTGAGAATACTCGTTATGAAAAGGACGAATTTTGAAAAAACAAGTTTAATTCCAGGAAAAAATTGAGATAAAGCTGTAATTTCGAAAATAGACGGATTTTAAGAAAACTATTAAAATTTCCAAAAGAAGACGAATTTCGATAAGAAGTTAGAAATCGAGAAAAAAATCCAAATTTTAAGAATAACAAAGCTGAATTTTGCGTTTAAAGTCGAAATATATAAAATAATGAATTTTGAAAACTAGTGGAATTTTCGAAAAAAAAGACAAATTTCCAGCAAGAAAATGGAATTTATGCACAGAAAGCAAAAAAGTCGATGTTTCCAAATAAAGTCGAAATTAAAAAAAGGTAAATTTTGGAAAAAAACACGAAATTTTGAGGAAAAATGGATATTTCACAATGAATGTAAAATTTTGAGAAAACATATTAAAATTTATTAAGGCTTTAAAATAAAAAGATCGAAATTACGAGAAAAATATCAAGTTTTCGAGAATAAATTAAGTAAAAATACGAAATTTTTCTGAGTCTAATTTTGTCAACATTTTGAAAAGTGGGTGAATATCAAGAAAAAATCGGAATTTGCTGACTAAATATTTATTTTCATTGGAGTATTTAAACCAGAGGGAGACGACCGTTCGACCTTGTTAAGTATTTAGATGGTTGTCAAAATTTTGAGGAACGAGTTGGAATTTCCAAAAAGTTGACTTAGAAAGAAAACAACGTTGAAATTCGCAAAGAAAAAGGCAAATTTTAATAAACCAGAAGACTAGATTTTAATAAAAGAAATTTTCAGAAAAAGTCGAATTTTGAGAAACAGTGAAATTTCAAAATAACTAAATAACGAAGAATTTTGAGATAAAATTTTAAAATTTTTAAGAAAGTTAGATTTTAATAATAGAAGCCAAATTGTAAAAACAAATTTGAAGATACAGAAGAACAATTGAAATACAAATCTTGTCCCCTGAAACCAAAAAAGATTAAAAAACACAACAAAGGTTGCTCGATCGCCTTTTGATAGCCAAGCATCTTCAGAAAGATACAATTTTTGAAAATAATGAAGGACCAGTCCGTTTCACCAAAAACAAAAAAAAACAACTTTTGTAAAAAGACGAATTTTGAGGAAAAAAGTCGATATCCAGAGAAAATGTTGAAATTTCAAGGGAGAACGACATTTAAAAAATATGAATTTCGATAAAAAATCAAGAAATGTTGAATATAAAAATGAGAAAAAAATCCAAACTTTAAAAAAAGAAGTGAAAAAAAAACCAAACTTTAAGAATCCAGTCAAAATTTTTAGAAATTCAGATTTTAAACCATCGAAATTTTTAAAAAACCATTGTTAAGAGAAAAAGGCGAATTCTAAAAAAAAAACCGATCAAAATTTCTAAAAAAACTTCGAAATTGAGGAGAAATTTAAAATTTTAAACATGAAAAAGTTTAATTTTGTAAATAAAGTCGAAATATAAAAAAATAAATTCTAAAAATTAGTCGAAATTCCCAGAAAAAGACACAAATTGCGAAAAAAAAATGGAATTTTTGTGCGCAATGTCAAAAAAGCTATTTTTTTTTCAAATAATGTCGAAATTAAAAAAAAAGAAATTTAAAAAAATACAAAATTTTGAGAAAAAAATGGATTTTTCTCGTTAAATGTAAAGGTTTGAAAAAATCTAGTTAAATTTTGAGAATACCCGTTATGAAAAGGATGAATTTTGAAAAAAAAAAATTAATTTTGAGGAAAAGATCAATTCAAGGAAAAAGTTGAGATAAAACTGTATCTTCGAAAATAGACGGATTTTAAGAAAAATGTAAAAATTTTGAAAACTAGTGAAATTTCCGAGAAAAAAGACAAATTTCCAGAAAGAAAATGAAATTTATGCACAGAAAGTAAAAAAAGTAGATGTTTCCAAATAAACATCGACTTTTTTCACATTACTTTTTGTTTTTTATTTTAATAAAAAGGTAAATTTCCAAAAAAGGTAAATTTTGGGAAAAAACGCAAAATTGGATATTTCTCATTAAATGTAAAATTTTGAGAGAATATAGTTAAATTTGGAGAATACTCGTTATGAAAAAGACAAATTTTGAAAAATAAAACTAAATTTGGAGAAACTTGAACTCGAACTTGAAGGAAAAAGCTGAGATAAAGCCGTAATATCGAAAAAGAACCGATTTGTCAAAATTTCCAAATAAAAAAACACGAATTTCGAGGAAAAAAATCGAAATTTAAAAAAAAATCCGAAATTTCGAGAAAAAGATCGAGGCTTCAAAAAAAAGTTCAAAATTACGAGAAAAAGATCAAGTTTTCGAGAACAAATTTAGTGAAAATTCGAGTCAAATTTTGTCAAAATTTCGAAAATTAAGTCACTTTTAAGGAAAAAGTCGAAATTTGTTGCCTGAATATTTATTTTCTTTTGGGTGTTTAAACCAGAGGGAGAAACTTTTACTCCTTGGAAGAATGTTTTAAAATTTTTGATTTTATTGCAAAATCTTGACCTTGAAAATTGCGACGCAAATTCCATTATTTTGAAATTTCGACCATTTTTCAAAAAATTGATTCCCTTATACCTTTTTGAAGATTTTCACTTTTCAAAAATTCTTGCTATTTTGGAAACTTTAACTATTTCTAAAATTATGAATCTTTCAAGATTTCGAATTTTTTTAGAATGTCGTCTTTTTCTCAAAATATTGACTTTTTGGAATTTTGGATTTTATTTCAAAATTTGACTATTGCTCAAAATATTGATATTTTTTTCTTGTAAATTTCGACCATTCTGAATTTGTATATATTTTGCAAAAAGCAAACTGAAAATTTTGGTATTTTCCTAATTTTCTTTTTTTTTAAAATTTCAATCATTTTTTAAATTGTCGGCCTTCTCTCGAAGTTTTGACTTTTTGTTTTAAAAGTTACCATTTATGTTCGAAATGTAACCTTTTATTTGAAGAAATCGAGTTTTTTTGAGAAATTTTGAGGAAAAGAAGAATTTGAAGGAAAAGGCTGAGATGAAGCCGTTATATTGAAAAAGGACCGATTTTAAGAAAAATATCAAAACTTCCAAATGAAAAAGACAAATTTCGAGGAAAAAATCGGGATTTAAAAAAAATGCGAAATTTCGAGAAAAAGATCGAGACTTCAAAAAAAAAGTTGAAAATTACGAGAAAAAGATTAAGTTTTCGAGAACAAACTTAGTAAAAATTCGAATCAAATATTGTCAAGATTCCGAAACTTAATTCAATTTTAAGGAATAAGTCGGAATGTGTTGCTTGAATATTTATTTTCTTTTGAGTGTTTAAACCAGAGGGTAAGACTTTGTCCAGTATTGAGATTTTGAGAAACGAGTTGGAATTTCAAAAAATTTGGATTTAAAAAACCAACATTAAAATTCCCAAAGAAATTTTTCTCTACATTTTTGCCCTTATACTGAAAAGTTTTGAAAAATATTTTTCAAAATTTTAACTTTTTTTATTAAAAGAACAGACAAATATTCACAAAGAGGCAAATTTTAATAAACCAGTCGATGAGATTTTAATAAAAGTAGAAAATTTCAGAAAAAGTGGAATTTTGAGGAATATTGTAATTTCAAAAAAATAAATAAATAACGAAGAATTTTGAGATAAAACTTCAAAATTTTGAAAAAGTCTAAATTTTAATAATAGAAGCCAAATTGTAAAAACAAGTTCGAAATTACAAAAGAATAAAACAAATTTTGTGAAAAGAAAAAAGTCGATATTTAAAGAAAATGTCGAAATTTCAAGGAAGAACGAATTTTGAAGAAAGAACTTCTGAAAAAAGTCCCCTTAGTTCAATATAAATTTTCGACTCATTCCTTAAACCAGGGGAGGGGACAATTCTAGCTATATCTATGAAAACATTAATATATTGTTAACCTTTTGTTTTGCAGAAAGGAATTGGGTTCTTATGCAGGTTTTTTACTTGCCCAAGTCATTTAACTGAATGGTTCTTTGCTTAAAAGATGATCCTAGTTTTTAAAATGAAATCTGGTTCTTTTTTTACAGCAAGGATTGTGACTTCTTCTGAACTCTATGATAAAAATCTAATGTTTAAGAAATTACGGCTTGCTTCCCTTCTGCAAAAACCCGTCCAATGTTTAAAATTTTGTTTTTTCTTAATAATATTCGAATAGTTTTGAGGATTGATTAGGTTGTTATTCTTTCTGCACATTGAAGAAAATTTTGCAAATCTGGCAACACTGCCTATTAGTTCTATTCTGCGGATTAGATGACGCCAATTTCATCGAGATGCAATACATCGATTTTTTGAACATCGTTGATAAACTGAATTATGTATCGAAATTTTTAATGCCCAACCATCGCATCGATGTTAAAAAATCGAGGTTTATAAGCGATACATCGATGTTTTCAAAACGTTTGCATCTCTAATTGCATGAATTGGTATAAACGCTATTTAAAAGTTCAGTTCTCATGATAGTTTCATAAAAGAGTAATAGGGAGAGGATGAAATTGCACGCTAACTCGTAATTACTCCAAAGAACGCCGCTTTTCATCCTCATTTGAATGAAATTTCCTGGCAACATGGAACACAGCAACTCACGAACTAGCATCAATCAAATTTTTTACTCTGTTGCACTAATTAGGTTCGGAAAATTTTTGTTTTTTATGTAATCCGAATAGCTGCCACCTTCACACAAATCTATCCATCCGTCGTGCATAATTATGTTTTTAAGCATCTTCAATTTTATCAGAAGGTTTTGTTACCAAGGCAAAGTATATATGTACATACATATTTAATAATTTGAATTCAAACGGAATCCGTTGACATTGGCAACAGTGCATTGTGGGTAGCACGCTAAACTCTAATTCGCTAAACTCCATATCTTTTAATAAAGTGTTTTTTATGTCATGAAAAGTTAAACCGTGCGCTTACCGTTTTATAACCAATTCTGGCTAACCGGAGTTTTATTTGATCGGATAACTCTTGCCGGCTTAGGCCATTATTTAGAAAAGTAAGTGGGCCGAAGCGCGCGCGCGACATTGGGCGCAATAACCGCCGCGAAAAATTAATGTATTTTCCGCTGGAAGAGAGGTGCCGACACTTTTATAAATGCATCTAATTTCGTGTATTTGCGGGAAATTTGTAGTTGCGCCGAATGATGGATGAGTTTTAGGCTCGCTTTATGCGCCAAACGTATGTATCGTTGGAAATTTATCTTTTTAACGAATTAAAAAGTAGGCTCGACATCTGTAACACGAATTCGCATTGAATTATGAACGCGGTAACTTCACGATCAGTTTCCGACGCCGGTGTAGGGTTTTCATTTTTGTTTTGTTAATTAAGTAGCCGAAACGTGGCGCTTTTTTCGACTAATTAGATTTATGTCCCCGTGTTAACATGTCGCACACGAATACTTATTGTTTACACGTGCGGAAAATGCTCTTTATTTCGTTTTTCAAGATAAGTTTGTCAAGCTTTCGAGTGTTAAGATGTGGGGACTAGCTGCAGTGAACTGCAATTAATTTTACAGAAAAACACGTCTAGACCAATTCTTGAGATTTCTACGGATGCGAAACGAAAAAATTAATTAGTGTCATTAGTTCTCTAACTTTACCATTAGGTATCTATACGATGCGGCTTCAACTTTTCCGGACGTTCACTGCAGATTTCGACAAAACAAACAAAACTTATCTTTCTTTTACTGAAAATTGGCTACCCGTCTCGAAGACGTTTCCGATTTAATCCGCGGCTATTAAATCACCCGTTAATATCAACATTGCTGGGAAATCCAGCTTGCGGCCATTAATCATAGTTATGTGTAGTTTAAAGTTGCACCCGGCCATCGGAGCAGCAGAAATGGGTCGCTTTAGTCGATTATTTTAGCAAGAAGTTGATTAAAACCAAAAGGCGACGCTAGCGTGCAGTAAATTTCGCATTAAATCGAGCTGCAACTTTATCACGATGTATATTCTTCGTCGTAGTTCGTTAAATGCCGGATACCAGACGCGGACACCTACGATACAAACGAACTAATTTGCATTTAGCTTTTCTTAATCTTCTCGGTTGAATCGCTCGCACGTTGCTCCTGTCGCTCGTTGTGTCGCTAGGTCTGGAAATTTTAATCACATTCGCCCCGTTAAACGAATAAGAATGTTCGTTATCATTAGGAACCTGCAGACTTTGAAGTTAAAACTTGCTGTGCTAAATGCAGTCGTTGACTGTGGGGTATTTTTGGTTACATGCTGCATAATCAAGCTTGCAAAGGTGAGCGAGCTTAGAACATGGAGAGTCAGTTGAAATTTGAACAATCCATACAACTATTAGGCGTTACGAATACTGTGATCGGTGATCACAGATCAAATTTACTATGCTTTTAATTGTCAGATGTATTGGGTCTTCAAATGAAAAAGTCATCATGTTGGTGTAAAAACTTGTTTTTAACATGTCTTAAATAGGTTATTAGTGATTGACAAGTGAAAGGTAAAATACATTTGAACTACCAGCGTAACAACCTACTGAAGATCTTAGTGCCACTCATTATTTTATGAATTCGTGTATCTCATTATTTCGAATCACGTTTGGTCAAAAGAAATATTTTTTTAAATGATTTTCTTTTACTTTAGAAAATTTTAATCTCAGGATAAATAAGATGTCATAGTGACATTTGACAATAAGTAATCGCATGCCTTTTTCGCTATGTCCTATTCTAACAAAAAATCACAGTACACTTGATGACTGTTTCATTTGAACATCCTATATACTACATGGCTACGTCTGTAAATGTCTCTAGACGGTTCAAATATGATCAGTGGACAGTAGACATTCTGATCGTAGAGAACTCTGTGTTAATGCTTACATATAGGCAACTCATAATACACGTGTGGCCAATAACGGGTTATTATTATTATTATTATATTAAGAACTATTAGTCTACGTGAAAGGGGAGAAGGAATCTTGGGTCCCTTTTTTGAAAATTCCGACTTTTTTGAAGAATTCAAATTTTATTGAAAATTTCGACTTATTTCGAAAATTTCGACGTTTTAAATGTACCCACTTTTTTCATAATGTCGATCTTTTCTTGTTCGATTTCCAAAATTTTAACTTTTTCTCAAAATTTTGACTTAATTTTAAAAATTTCGATTTTTTTACTTTTGAGTTTTGAAAATTCCATTTCTTCAAAATTTTTGAACTTTTGTTCTTGTTAAAAATTTTTGTTGTAGTTTCAATAACTTTGAAATTTTCCCTTTCAACATTTCAAAATTTTTGTATAACTTTTAAGAAAAAAAGACGAATTTCGAGAAAAAAATCGAAATTTCAAAAAACAAAAATGGGTTATAAAAAAAAAGCAAAATTTCGAGAAAAAGCTCGAGAAATATTTCAGTCAAATTTTATCAAAATTTCGAAAAGTGGAAGAATATAAAGAAAAAGTCGGAATTTTCTGTTCAGTACGAAGGCGTTCAAAGGACATTGATTTAAAATTTTTTTTTTAGAAATCTCGACTTTTTTCTCGACTTTAATCCTGAAATTTTTACTTTTTTCTCGAGATTTCGACTTTAATCGTGAAATTTCGCCTTTTTCTCAAAATAAAAGTCGAAATTTTTACAAAAAAAAGTCGAAATTTGGAGAAAAAAAGAAATCTTGACTTTTTTCTCGAAATTTCGATTTTAATCCTGAAATTTTAACTTTCTTCTTGAAATTTCGACTTTAATCGTGAAATTCCGAGCTTTTTCTCAAAATAAAAGTCGAAATTTTTAGAAAAAAAAATGTTGGTATTAAAAAATGGAAATTACTGAACGCACCCTATTTCCAACTCTCAAATTGTTGGAAAAGGGATGAGGGGAGACGCAAATGTCATCTGCCTAAATTAACCATAGAGTACAGAAATTTTGCGATTAAAATCAAAATTTCGAGAAAGAACTCGAAATGTCTAGGAAAATTTTGAAATTTCGAGATTATAGTCGAAATTTCGAAAAAAAAGTCGAAATTTCGAGAAAAAAGTCGACATTTCCAGAAAAAGGCGAAATTTCAAGATTAAAGTGAAAATTTCGACTTTAAACTGGGTATTTCTAAAAAAAATATTTAATTTTAATTAATGTCCTTTCTACGCCTTCGTGGTCCATTATTAAGATGGTTGTCAAAATTTTGAGGAACGAATTGGAATTTCCAAAAAGCAGGATTAAAAAAACTGTTTAAATTATCAAAGAAAAATTTCCCCAAATTTTTGCCTTATACCATACAAAAATTTTAAATTTTCAAAAAATGTTTTTTAAAATTTTAACTTTTTTATTGAAAGATCCGGTAAATTTTCGACCAGATCTTAATAAAAGAAATTTTCAGAAAAAGTCGCATTTTGAGGAATAGTGAAATTTTGAGTTTCAAAATTCCAACTTCTTCAAATTCTGCAAACTTTTGGATATATTTTGGTTTTTTTGAAATTTTTACTGTTTTTATAACTTTTTTTATATTTTTCTTGGTTTCAGTTTTTTTAAAAATTCCTTTTCCAATATTTTAAATTATTTGAACATTTTGAATTTATCTTGAACTTTTGAAGTATTCCGACAATTTCGACTTTTTCAAATGTTTGGCCTAATTTTTGAAAATGTTGACCTTTTTTAAAATGTCGACATTTCGATTTTCACAAATCTGACTGATTTTGAATTCGATTTTTACAAAACATTTCAATTCTTTTTGAAAATTTGAGTTTTTTGAAAGTTTCGACTTTTGAGCTCTCCAGAGTTTAATAATTTAATAATTTTAAATTATTTACAAAATTTTGACTTCTGTTTAAAATTTTGACCTTTTTTCAAAATTTTAACTTTCTGAAATTGGCGACGTAAAGTGTGGCTTTAATTTTTATTTAAAATTTTTAGACATTTTTCGATTTTTTTTTAAACATTTCGTTTTTATATTTCAAAAACTTTAAAAATTTTCCAATATTTTTTAATTTTCGACTTTTTTCAAATGTTAATATACTTTATTAATTTTTTTTAAAACGACATATTTTCAAACATTTTGTTCTTTTCTCCAATTTTCGACTTTTATGTAGTAAATTAGACTTTTATTTGAAAAATTCGTTTTTTGCGAAAATTCTCACATTTTTTAAGTAATTGAATTTTTTCCCAAAATTGCGACCTTGAGATTCCCGAATTTGTTCAGATTTTTTACCTCCTTTGAAAATTTATACCTTTTATCATCAAAATTGAAATTATAGCTTTTTTATTAAATTTGAACTTTTTTCGAAATATTCATTTTTTACAAGAGATCGAGTTTTTGAGAAAACCTTTTTTAAAATTTTTTCGAAACTACTGACCGTTTTCTCGAAACTTCGAATTTTTGCATCTTTGACTTTTCGAAAAATTCGTCTGTTACTCAAAGCTTTTAATTTTTTTGAACAATCTATTTTTCCAAATAGCATTTTTTTTAATTTTGAACAAATTCTTTAACACGAATTCGCGACTTCACTAAATTTCCATTTTGAAGCTGGCATTTTAAAAAGGAGCATTTTTTAAGTTTAAACTAAAAAGTTTGCAAAAAAAGTCGACATTCAGAAGGATTTTCGACAAATAGAAATTTTAAAAAAAGAGCACAAGTGAGATTTTGGGTTTAATTTAGAAATGATGATGTTTAAATCGAAATGAGGAAAAATATTTTTTTAAACATTTTAAAGTTTCTTCTCGAAATGTCGACATCATTTCCAAATGTTGCCTTTGAATTAAAAGTTTTGAGCAAGTGTTTTGTAGATTTTAAAAAGCGTTTTTGACCCTAATTTTTGCATTACAACTTTAATCTAGACATTTTAACTTTGGATATGAGATTTCAACTTTAAATTTAAAAAAATTTAAAGTTAAATTTAAGTCATGAAAAGACACTGATCACCTGCAAAACTTAAACTTTGGATAAATTTGTGTAGAGACACATCGATCTCAACGCTTGTAGGCAACTTTAACGACAATATTGTGTGTTCTTTATTATATAAAAATCGCCTGTGCATTAATGCCCTTTTTTACTCTATTAGGGGTCTGAATTTGAAAAATGCTCCCTTAGTGGTGTTGTAGATATAACGGAGAACACTTATATAAAACTTCATGCTCCTAAACTCATTCGTTTAGTCTGCGTGTTGTCTGTCAGTCAGTGGTTAGAAATTTATTAAATAGACTAGTAGTTTACCTGATGAGATAACATTTCAGGAACCATTAGATTTTTCTCAAACGTTAAGTAGTTAATTATTGGGTAACTTGCTCTGCGCATACCCTCCTTTTCACCTCGTGTATTTTGAATCTTTTTCTTTCCCGGCCGACATTTCTATTTTGATACATTGAAACCTTTGAATCTGTCAAATTGTGGTTAAGACGACGTCATGTATTATCAACGTTGTTTGTTCTGCAGCAGAATAAAGACTCAGTTTTCCAGTTTTGCCGCCACATGGCCACACAAATAAAAATGCGATAAGCAAAGTAAATACCGCCGCGCTGTCGCGACAATATATCCTACAGTCAAAGTGATGAGTTTTAGTATATGGTTGACGCGTACAGGCAATTTTAAATCCGGTTGTGTATAATTTATTGCCTACCTTTTTTAGGGTTTCAATGCCCATTTTTAGGCCCTTAGAAAAATCCTTTCTTAGTGCTCACCTGCGATATACGTTGGCCGATAAAATACGTATCCCGTAATTATTACTAATGTGTGTCGAATGCGAAAACTTTGCACTCAAGTATCCCACTCGTTGTATTAACTTTAACAAATTGGAAACACAAACGAATTGGCATTGGAAACAATTAGATGGTGATGAGTAATTATTTACTAATTTTCTTAACTCAGACTGCTGTTTTAAAGTTTTACTCAAATCATATATCTAGAAGTTAAATGTTAAAATTCGAGTTTCTGAAATGTTTGTTATAAATGTCGCCTAAATTATCGTCGGGTTCCATTTCCGATTCTTGGCGGGGCGAGTACGTTTTATTAACGTTTTGTTTGTTTCAGGATCTTATCGGATAACAAGTTGGAATTCATCCATCCTAAATCATTCTCCAAGAACTTGCAGCTGAAGCGATTGTGAGTACATTGCATTATTTCGTCTCAGCTCGGTATATTATTCCGTCTCAGCTCGGTGTATTATTCCGTCTCAGCTCGGTGTATTATTCCGTCTCAGCTCGGTATATTATGCAGCAGCTAGAGGGCCGTTGCATTTACGTGCACAATTCGGGCGATAAGCTTCCCCTTTTGACCCAAATATCCCAACTTTGCACTTTTAATCGCGCTTACGAGATTTGAACTCGAGTTTACGTGTATTGTGTGTGCTCTTTTAGATATTCTCTGCCTTTGTGCATTGTTAATGCATTTATTTTGTTTAGTATTTGTGTCGCCTTTGGGGCTTTGCTTTCTACCGTCATCGAATTTTTCTCTTACACAGTAGTTAGTTTCCCAAATTTGCCATTTTTTTTACTCTGTGTCTTACTTCAATGATAATCTTTTTATATTATCATATTTTAATAGAAAAAAGTCAATGGCGGTAGGAAGGTTCGAACCCCGATCCCCCGGTTTCACGTCATGACTATATTTTCGAATTTATAATGGTAATAGACTGGTAAGTAGTTCGAATTACAGGCGAGAGGAAACTCGATAAAGTAGAACGGATAACGAGACGGAGGAGAGTTAGCAGCGTTTAATGTAATGCTATAAATTCGACGTCAGAGGTCGCGCGTGAACGTTATAGGTTATCCCGAATGAAAGCGTGTGTAATGCGGGGGAAACCCTGCCTGTGTCGATGTAGATCATCTCGGTGTAATAACACATTCGACCTCCTTTGACCTACAAATGTGACACCTACAAATCATTCCTCCGACTGCAAATTACGATTTATCAAGTTGAGTTTGCATAACGGCCGGATTACAGACCTGCATTTCGCAGGAAAATCGACTTTATGGCTTTATTTCTCTCGCTGGGTTCTCTTTGCTTAAGAAAACACCGGCAGTAGTTAAAGTCATCGCTACCCACCAAATTCGGTATATTTGCAGATCTTAAAATAGGAGTAGATGTTCCCTTTGGAGCCTTTAATATCTAAAGGATTAAAGCACACGTTATGTTTAAGCAAAACAGATTGCAAGTAACTTACTAAAATGTGCTTAGAATTAACATTTGCATAGAACGTGTAATGTTAGCACCGCTTGTCAACACAACGTTACGTTGTAGATACACTATGAGAATTCTGCTTTTGAGGTCGTTTTTTTAGTGACGTAATATTCGTTATTTTTAAATTTATTTATGGATTAGTTACTTATTATTTTTATTTATTTTACAGCACAGTTATGACGATGACCAGTGTTGTGAATTAAGAACAATCGATTTGCCACTTTTATAGTGGTAAACGACTCTTATGTATGGGAATTAACGATATGAAATATTTTGGCAAGAGATCTTTTGAATTATCTTAATTTTTTGATTTGTAATCATTGCCCAGCTCTCTTTTTTTGAAATATCGATTGATGTTGCAGCTTTGAGGAGACTAAACTTGCTTAGATGTACAGGACTTGTTGACCGAAATACCTAACTCGTACGTAGTTCGTCGGGATCTCATGCAGATTAGTCTTTCACAAATTTCTTGTTCTTGTCTTGCTTTTTCTTATTCTTTTCGTGTTCTTGCTACAATTATAAGACAAGAAACTAGTGAGCAAGACAAGATAAAAAGTTTTTTTTAGCAAGAGAAAGATTTCTTGTCAAGAAATTAGCAAGAAGCAAGATTTCTTGCTTTTTTCATTTTCTTATAATAAGCGATTCTTTAGATTAGTATTTTTTAAAGTTTTTGAATAAACGACCCCCTCACAAGTAAAAAATTCTGGCGACTCGCCTCAAATTTCGAAAAAAAATGTACTCAACATTTTAAAACCGTGTTGGATTTTTTCACAAAATGTTAACACTATTTAAGTAGATATCCCGAGTTGTAAAAAAAATCTTAATTTTTTATTAAATTTCGGTTTTTCTCCAGAAATTTTGAATGTCTTTTAAACTTTTTATTTTATTTTCGAAATTTCAATTTTTACTTGGATGATATTGTAATTTAATCACAAAATTTTGACTTTGGTTTAAAAATTTGAATTTCTACCCTTTTCTACTTTTTCTTAACGTCCATAATTTCAATTTTTTTCCAAACATGTTGGCTTTATCACGAAATTTTCCCAGTAAACTCAACTCAAAATTTCGATGATTCTTGAAACTTTGATTTTTATTTAACCCTGAGGGTTCGAATTTAAGCACTAAATTTCAGAAAACATTTTGTAAAGGATTTCCGCAATTCGTTATGTCGAAAGTAAATTTAAAATTGATTTTGAAGTGGAAAATTTAAGTAAATATATTATAACTTGAGAAACAGTTAATTTCTCCCTTCTGTGGAAGTCATTGTTATTACATTCCTTTTAAATTAGTTATTCGTGACTTGTTCTGCTTAATAACACAGTAGCTCCTATTATAAATTAAAAAAATAATAATTTGAGTAATTTTTTCATTGAACTGATTGTAATGTTAATTCTAAATGACCAATGTAATTTTTCAGGTTACTTCAAAATTGCGGACTCAAAGATGTTCCTAGCGACGCCCTCAAGCATCTTAAGAAACTGCACACCCTGTAAGTATCCTGCGATCTCATCGGAGGTGCACGAAAGGCGAAAAATTCATGGCCTAAAATAATGTAAACTGGAAATATGCCGATCGCCGTTGAACTCCTCTGTTTATACTCTCGGCTGCGAAACATCGAATCTCCGGATGGCAAATCGCGCGTTTTACGGCACTTCCGTTCGGAATAAACGGAGGCCCTATCGCCCTCTAAACGAATGCTAAATCCTCGGAATATATTTTCTCCGACTTGGCCTACTAACGTTCCGGGGATGTTCTTTAGCTCACAATTGCATTAGAATGCTCCGGGGAAATGGAGTAAAGCGGAAGTATCGGCTTGACTCGCATTAAAATATTGGATTTATAAGAATGGATAAACAAAAGGGTGAGAGAAGTCGGATATTCGACGAAGCGTGGCGCCACTTTATGGGCTGTGTATTGCGTTCTTAAAATGAAATATTTCTGTTTTTTCCAAACTCGAAACCTTTCAGAAATTTGAAAAATAATATCTAAAGCTAAAATTTTTACAAAAGCGTCCGATATGTCAAATTCCCGGAATTTGAATTTTTTTCTTCAGGTCAGAGTTTTGAGATTTTTTAACTCAGAAATTGGACATTTTTATTTCAATTGTAAAATTTTTTTTGCTGAAATTTAGATATTTTTCTAAAACTTTTCAGTTTAGATTTGTAGTTTTAATTTTTTTTCTTATAATTTCGACATTTTATCGAAACATTTTGACATTTTGTGGGTGTTTTATGAATTTGATTTGAAAGTTTGCACAAGAGCCTCTGATGGACACGCAGCAGGCTTGCTGTTAGGTTATACAATGCAACAGAGAGACAGTCTTGGAATATTTATCAAATTCAGAGTTGAGATTTATCGAGGATTTGATTTCATCAATTGGAGACGCAACGTCAATTCGAATGCGAGAGATATTTTCATTGTAATCGGTAACTTTGTTGTGGTAGATTTACAAGTTGAAGTCCCATTCTCACATCGATTAAACAGTCTGCAGCTATTCGTCCATGCATAAAAGTCGACGTTAAACCAAAGTGATGTCTTAGGTGCGATAAAGTGTAGGTGATTTAATCGAATGTGCTCGACAGAGGGCTTCAGGAGAGAGGGGCTTTTATTTGGAAACGATTTAGAGACACTTGCATCAGCCGCCCTATAATCCCAGATCATGGAGCGGGACCATCACGAAGTCTGTCCGGATTTGCATGCCCGATCCTTTTGACTCATCCGGAATAATTTAGCGAGAAAGCGAAGGAAAACAAAAATTACTGCCCGTAATTTATATCCTGGGTACATATTTCGATAGTACTCCATCACCATAAAAAGAGCCAACTAGATTTATTTTATCGTTTAATGAGTAGATGTGAAATGAAACAATTTAATTCTTCTGAAAGTAATACGGTAACATGCTATTGAAAATGGATCGATATTTGTATTCTTTTTTTAAGTTTAGTTTACTCGCAAAGAGTAACCTTATTATGACTTCGAAGCACTGCGAGTAGGATGCGAAAACAACGATAGATGGCGATGAACCGCCTTTTTAAATAAAGTTAGGTTGTAATTTTGGAGGAAAATTCCGTTCGATAACGAATTTCATAGCTTGGAAGTTCTATAGAAAAAAGAGTCTCCCTAGACAGAAATCCTCACTGTATCAAGCTGGACCTCACAGGAATTTGCTGCCTCTGACTGTCTTTTATGCCTTAAAAATTTTACTCTTGAAGAGATCAATCCTGCGAACATCTCCCATGAAAGTACTTATAGAAAAGAGACAAGTCACCAACCATCCGCCGGTGAATAGCTTTTCTTCGAACTGAATCCAAAAGAGCCAAAATGTGCTTTGGGGCTGTACTCCAAACATAAGACCAGTATTCTAGTATTGGCCTAACTTGAGCTTTGCATAGAGTGACCAGCTGATGGGATGTGAAGTAGTTTTTAGCTCTAAAAAGAAGGCTTAACTTCTGAGAGGCGGACTTGACAATGGCGCGCACGTGGTCATCTCAAGGGAAGTTTGTTCTCGCATCTTCCAGGATAGACAGATTAGATCGCATCGTCTATCAGAATGTTTGTTGTATTACCCCTTGATGTTTTCCTTACTTTGACCAGTTTGTGCAAGATCGCAGCTCGTTGTATTTATATTTTTGACTCAGCATGAAGCACACCAACATGAAACACTCTGTATATATATTGCGGATAAATAACGACTTTATAGGATGGTCGTAAGTGGAAATATGCACTTGACTTCCTTTCGAAAATAAAGGATATTGAGTGAAGCGGTTTAGATAGTAAACATAGTGAATACCAAAAGGAAAATTTTAGGCACACCCTCTGATCCAAAAAATTAAGGTCCAATGTAAACTTCCTGATGAATCAAAGTATAATGGGAAAACGAAAACATCTTTGGTTGCTTTCCAATAATGTCATTGGATGATTATGACTAAACAATTTGTCTGCAGACAGACGTCCATTGTTATCATTAGATTTGATTGTAAGTGTAGATTTCGATCCAATTTCAGACTTCGTAAACTTAAGTAACAAATAAGAAGTGATGCCGGGATCAAAAGCAAATTTATTATTAGATACGGAAGTTTACTGGCGTTGTTAAATTATCCCAAATTAGATTTACTGCCGGAGTTTCTGCAAACTCCAGTAAATGTCTAGTCCAACTTTTTTGTTCCTCTTATCAAAGCCGATTGATGCTAAAAGTGTTTAACACTTTTCGCGATAAATAAAACGAATTGAGCCAATAAAAAAATTATTTTAGGCCATCAGTAACCGCCTATGATCTTCAACGAGTTCTAAGTTGTAAAAGACGTGATTGTTGTTTGGAAAGCCTGGTAATTTATTACATTAGGACATTTATTATAATAGGACATTTGTGAAAGTGGAATTATCGTAGTTATGCCATAAGTTTTTCCTTGTTATAAGCGAATTTATCACTACATATATAGTCCGCTTATCTTAGTAACTTATTGTTCGTTATATTACCGATTTGAACTCTGGAAGGCGACCAAAGAGTCAACTGAAATAGATTCCATTTAAATATAGGTCATATTTTTCTTATTAATCGTCCGAAAATTAGTCTGATAAGCTTGCTTCTGGTGGAAACAAAACCACCGATTCGTGCGAACACCTTTCATTCAAATTGCCATAAAACAGTCACCAATAATCCGTATTCTGGTAACTATGTATGCTCTAGTATCATAGTATCAAAAAAGTCTTACTTAAAATCTCACCATAACACAGATTAATCATTGATTTGAACTCAAATGCGCTGGTGTGCGTTTTAGAGCCAAATTAACAAACATCCGCCTGTTCTTCATCTTCTAGTGGAGAGAACCAGTTGAAGTATCATAACCACACATAACCGATTTGATAAATTCGTTTCTCTCTTAATGAGATCAAAAGGAATAAATGTTTTAAGACCAAACTTCTTATGAGAAGAGAACTTTAACGTTAATCACATCTACACCTTGTGAAATAGAGTCGTTAAAAAAATTAAGCCAGAGGTAGGGTTGCCACCTGCAACTTTCGAATTACGGGAGATTGTCATAAAAAACAGGTTTAACATGAGATTATTAAAAAAGAAAGAATTTCTTAAACAATCATAACAAAAAATCCGAAGACCATCAAACTTATGGCATTTCTACGTGAATAACCCTCATGCTTTTCTATGTTGCAGCTAATCCTTCCCCAAACCGCATCATTAATGTCACATTTTTGCCCCCATTCATCACCTCCTCCCGTCATTCTATTGCCCTTATTGCCAAAATTCCGAATTGAGTTTGATTCTGTTAATTAGCCACATCGGAGGTAACGACATTTGGCGGCTGGAATCTGGGGCCTTTCGGGAGTTTTCCTCTTTGAGAAGCCTTCGATTGGACAGCAATCATTTGCGCACTGTACCCTCGGAGGCCCTGGCCGTTTTGCCCCAGCTCGAAGTCCTGTGAGTAGGACCGCAGACACGTCCACCTATACTTATTATTATTCCGCAGATTTGACTTTCGTTTGAAATATTAGACAACATGTACCGAAGATTGGCAATAATTGGCAAACGATCATCATCCAAATTCATTAATAAAGTGTGGCGGAAGTAGTGGTATTTTAATTTTACCTCGCATTGCGAATGCAAAGTGAGACAAATTTAGAAATATTCCGAAAAACTCAAATTAATGTAGATAAAAGATAATGTAAATGTGTCTACCTCTGAAAACAAATTTGGGAAAACTGAAGTCAAACGAGGCTAAATTTCAATTCGAAAAATTTATTGGACGAGATTTCACACAAGTTTGCATTTGGTCAACCAGAAAATCAATCGAAAACAAGATAATCTGCAAAAGAATGACTACAAAAATTGAACAATGAGCATATTTTTTATGCATAAACAGATTCTTTTCCAAGAAAGAGTAATTCGTTATCAGTGTTTCCTTAACAATAGTTGATACAATAACTAATTAATTATGAATATTTCTTCGAGCTTTACCAAAATCACCAGAAGTTCTCCTAAACTTTTAAAGTCACTTTGGTGGTAATTCAGTTACTTCCGATTGATATTTGAACGTTAGGTTTTCCAAACTTATTCCATGATGAGCTACTTAGTCGTAATTTACGGTATTTTGTAGTGTAAACGTTTAAGAGTCATAATGATTAAAGTGTTAAAATTGTCACTACTTCAGCTACTTCGATACCTTTAGCGAAATTCTTCAAAATTCATCTCTACTTTATAGCTCTATTTATTAAAATAACACTTGTCTCGACATCTGACGTGGATAAACGGAGCCCATTATGCCAAGTTTATCTAAAACTCCCCTCATTTTAACTTAAAAGCTTTCTTAATTTTACAAACAATGAAATATAATTAGTTCCGATTAAGATTAACTACAGTCTCTCATTTCTGAAGCATTAAACGAATTAGAAATATTTAGTTATTCAAAGAATAATGAACTAATTTAAACGATCAGCTCCATTGCATCTCATTCTCTCGAATTCCCTCTCAGTAACTCGGCATAAAGGGCGCAATAATTCTCATTTAACTAACATCGTTCAATTAACCAAAGTTTGCTCGAAACTCGGACGATTTTACAGGTCGTTTTACGTTTCAGGAACATGGGCAACAACCTGCTGACGTCTCTGCCCGACTTCGTGTTCCCCAAAATAGAGAAATTGGTCGTTTTGTGAGTATTTCGGCGGCGGCGGGCTAAATATCGGTTAAATAGTGGCGTTCCGGCCTTAGTAAGTGGTTCAGTGTGCCCCGGCGGTATCTATCCGAGCAGCATCTTGATTTACTGCTCGAGTCGAGCTCAAATTTGCAGAAGGAAATGTTTAAAACGGCGTTATATATGGCCCTTTGTCCGGTTGCGGGGTAAAAAGTTAAAAGACTCTGGCGCTCCATGTAAACACGAAGATTTAAAACTGCCCGATAAGTCCGAAGAGGCAAAACGGATAATTTCGCTGCTACTTCATTGCTTTCGGGAGAAAGTAACACTCTCGGGATGCTATTTGAGAATTTGCCGTATAATGGATTTTACTTATCGTTACATCAGAATGGAATTATCGAAAATGTTTTTAATATTTTCAGTTCATAAAAGTGTCAACTGTTGAATTTAAACTTTTAAGCCTTTTGATGACATTTTAATGCAGTGTTTGCTCATGTTCTTTCTTGAAAAGATTTTCACGACAATATACAAGCTGTTTTTAAAAGACGTAGCCGTAAATCGACAGCTAAAAAAACATATTTTGCATAAAAATAACTTTAATAATAAAATGTTCACCAAAAATTGTATAATTTTGAAATAAGAAATATTGTTACGAAAAAAAAATGTATTCTTAAATTGATGTCTAGTCTACGCTTTTGTAAAAAAAAGATTTACTTTTACAAAAACTATTTGGAGATATAACCAATCTTCCTCAGTGGAACTAAACTTCTCATCGCTTCTCATCAGTGCCGGATTAAGCCACCGCTGGGCCTGTCGCAAATAGATATAATTTTTAGGATATAAAATAAACAACAAATTTACAAAAAACATTTTTCGTGATTTATTATTGTGGCAAATTTGGAAAAAACACACTCAAATCAAAATTTGTAAGAAATTAATTTTCTAAATTTATTAAAGTGAGATTGTTTTGATGTTCTTGTTCCATTGTCTTCTTTAACTTATTTTTAATGCCAGGGGCAGCCTTAGCCATTAGGAGGCTCCAGAGGGTAGATCTTTGCGAGGCCCTTGTCTTTGTGGAATTAGTTTTAACTTAGGTGTAGCTAGAATAGGGCAGGGTAGAGTGCTTGCCCCCCTGGCTCATGCAGTTAAACATAAATTTATATTCAACTGAGAAGACTTTATCTAAAAAATTTCCATTCGACGAAATTCGTCCTTCTTTAACCTATTCGCATTTTCTCGAAATTTCAGCTTATTTATCAAAATTCTTGTTTTACCATAATTTTTTTTGAAATCTCAAATTTATTCCTAAAATTCGATTTCTTTTATCAGAATCCGACTTTAGCAAAATTTCGAATTTTTATCTCAAAATACTCAAAAATCTTTTTTTCCAGAAACTTCGACTTTTCTTTAAATTTTGATTTTCTGAAAATTTTGACTTGTTTATCAAGATTTACCTTTTTCCTCAATATTTGATTGATTTTTTGGTAAAAATATTTATCTGTAGATTTTTATAATCACATTTTTTAGAAATTTTGTAAAAAGAAAAACATTTCGAGAAAATTTTCCCTGGAATGATGTATAACTGAAATGCACCTTGTTTCTCAAAATTTTGACGTTTTTTCAATATTGGACATTTTCTGACTTAGGGTGGGGCAGATCAGGGGGCATGTCTACCTCTGATTTAAGCGGTCAAGAAAAAATTCTAGAAATTACATTTTTATCAAAATTTGTCCTTTTTCCAATATTTCGACAAAATTTGACTGAAGAATTTCGAGTCTTTACTAAATTTCGACTTTTTTCTCAAAACTTCGATCTTTTTTTTGATTTTTAAGGGAAAAAATCGAAATTTCCAGATAAAAACGAATTTAAAAAAATCGAAACTTGGATATTTTTCTACAAAACCCGTCTTTTTTCGCAAATTTAAAATTTATCCTATCCATCCTGTATGTTCCCGAAAATCTAAATATTTTTCCTGGAAATTCCTATCTTTTTTAAAATTTTGATTTTTTTTTCAAGATTCTCTTTTCCCATAAACGGCTATTCTCAAAATTGTACTTTGTCTTACATTTAAATTTTTTTCTGGAAAATGTCGATCTTTGATGCTTCATTTCGTAGTTTTTCTAGAAATGTCGACTGTTTTTCAGAGATTTTGACGGGTTTCTTAAAATTTGCGTTTTTTCGATATTTTTATATCAAAATTCGATATTCAACTTTGCTAAAAATTTTGAATTTTTATCTTAAAATTGGTTTAAATTCATCTTTTTCGTAATTTTGACTTTATTCTTAAAATTGTACTTTTTGAATTCTTCTTTCGGAAACCTTTTTTTTTTTCTCAAAATTCTGCCACTTTTCTGAATGTTTGCCTTTTTTAAAATTTTGACTTTTTTAAATTTGTCTCCAGAAATTTCAACTTCATATTTCGCCTTATTTTTAAAATTTTGATTTTTATTTCTTTAAATTTTAATTTTCTCGAAATTCGTCTGTTTTCTGTAAATTGGATCGGCGTATTATCGAAAATTAAAAATGTTGAAAAAATATTTTTGGGTAATTTCGAGAAAAAGATTTCTAGTACATTTAATTTCTTTATTAAAGTTTAAATATAATGTCAAGATTAGAATGAAAAAGTAAAAATTTCGAGAAAAGTGTTTTTGGAAATTGCGAATTTTTGCACAATATTTGACGTTTGGAAATATTTTGGCATTTTTAGAATTTTCAGCATTTTTCGACTCCTTTCGAAATATTGGCTTTTGATTCAATTTTGGTTTTCTAAAAAATCCTTTCCTAAAATAGGGTTATTTTTTCTCCAAATTCGTCGCTTTAAAAAAATGTAGATAATTTTTCAAAAAAAAACCGACATTTTCGGAAAGTCTAAATTTTGAAGAAACGCTAAAATAAATGAATAGTCGAATTTTTTTAAATTGGTAGAAATATTGAAAGGTTTAAATGTAAAAATTTTGAATAGTTAACATTTTGAAAAAAGTAAATCATTTTTTAAAAAAAGTTGAAATTTTGAATTGGAAACTACAAAATAATACAAGTTGTTTGCATTTCGACTTTAAAGTCGAAATTTACAAAAAAAATAAAAATTTTGAGAAACGTCGAAATTTTCAGAAAAAATTGAGACTTAAGAAAAATTCAAATTATTACAAGAAGTCAAAATTTTGAGAAAGTCAAAATTTTTAAATAAAATTGCTATTTTGAAAAAACACAACCTCTCAAAAAATCTACACCATTAAAAACAGTTGAAATTTTCAAAAAAAAACTGAAATTTGAGAAAAAGTCGAAATTTTCGGTCAGGTTTTCAAAAAATAGCGACATTTTCGAGAGAAAAGTCAAAATGATCAGAAACGCCCATAATTTTTAAAAGAGTCAAGATTTTGAAAAAGTTTTTTCGAAAAATTTAAGAAAAACATTTTTTAAAATGCGAAATTTTGAAAATGTAGAAATTTTAATGAAAGAGTCGAAATTGTGAAATAAGATCAAAACTCTGAGAAAACTGGAGCTATTCACAAACCACACTTTCAAAAAAAGCAAAAATTTTAAGAGTTGATACTTTGCAAAAAAAAATCTAAATTTTTAGAAAGTTAATTATTTTAAAGCAGAAAATTTCGAAAATCTAAGTTTAACAGAAAATTCGAGATTGTCAAAAAAAGTGGAAAGATAAATATGATGAAGAAATTTTGAAAAAAGTTCAAATGTTGAAAAAAAATTAAAAATTGGAAAAGAGTTATTTAAAATAACAAAGATTTGAATAAAAATGAATGTCAAAACTTTAAAAATATAAATCAAAGTTTTAAAAAATTGATTTATTTAACTTGGTAATGTTTCACCCGGATATTTGGGTAACATCAGCTTGTCTTAGTAAATTTTTTTGCACACAGACACGAAGCACCTTTGTCGTGGGGTTACCTAGGGCGCCGGGCCCGTAGCATTTACTAACCCTTGCTACGTGGTTAACCCGGTTTTCAAACATGCCCTTACAAGTAAGCAATTTTATTTCGTTTATTTTTTGCTAGAGATATATTTAACTGAATTTCATTCCCCCATCGAACGATATTTATAATAGCTTCAGAAAAATTAATGATCTCGATGCAACGAACCCTCGGATAGAATGCCAGTTAAGCCTCTCGGTTGGATTTCGGTCCATTCCTCGGTCAAACCCATCTTTCTTCGTGCTATCATGCTAGAAAAAAATCGCACTGATCCTTTATTTCATTTATATAAAGCGCCCCTTAATAACGAATGACAAGCGTGTGCGTGACGCGTTTAAGCCGGCCGCCTTCGCCCCAGCTTCGTCTCGTTTCTCAACAGCTACGTAAAAAAAAACGAAAGAGATTTTTATAGATTTAGCAGATCACCGTGATATTTACTACGGGAACGTTTAGGTGCTGCGATGATATATTACAATCGACTTATAAAGTCTCTTTTTTCCTCCACCAAATCCCGCCGGAAACGCCGAACTTTTTATCGAGCAAGTGAAATAAAAATTTATCTCTCCCGCCGTTAAAGTAATAAAAAGTGCATTATGTAGTATTGAGAATTATGGCCGTTTTTTATGAATTCAAATCCGACGAATTTTTCAGGTTGCTGAAGAGGAATCGCATTTCGGAGATCGGCGACGAAGCTTTTACGAATTTGACCTCGTTGAAAGTCCTGTAAGTGACATAACATGCTCTGTCGTTGATTGTTGTTGATTTCATCTCCACGCAATTGCAGAGAGTTGGATAATAATCTGTTGACGCAAATTCCAATGGCTCTGATCAAGGTGCCTCAGCTGCAGGAGTTGTAGGTTTTGCTCGGTTGCGGTTTTGTCGAGATAACTAAGTTGAAAGTTTCAGATCGATCTCCAGCAATCGCATCAAATACGTACCGGGGGGTTTGCTGCAACAAACGTCATCGCTGACTTTGCTGGAACTCAAAGGAAATCCGCTGGTCGGCGTCGATTTGCACGCTTTTTCCCACCTGCCCCGCCTTCGAAAGCTGCAAGTATTATATTCTTCATTTTATCCTTATTTTGTTAACCTTAGAATAGCTGGATATTTTACTAACAAAGGTTTCTTACAAGCAAACGTACGATGCAACTTAAAAGTTACAAAGGTCACTTATGTGGTAATTTTTAAATTTTGTATTAATGGGTTTGCATCAAAACAAACTCCACTACTTAAAGAGATTGCCATTCTTTAATCGAAAATAAGGTAACTACATCTCTGAATTTTCGGACGGCGAAAAATTAAATGACACAACTACACATTTTTAGTTTGTTCACTCGCCCCATTAATCGATCGAACTTTATACATCTTGGTTCGACGGTTCCCATTTCTCAAACTCCCAGTAAGAGAAATAACTACAACACAACTTATAATGGCATAATATTTACGAAGTTTTCCTCACGACCTAAATACATCGAGGGATAAAGCAAACAGCGACTTATTTATTAGCGGATGCGAGTTATTTTGCAAAAAAAAGAAATTAAGATGCGGAGCCACAAGAGCCCTTTTCAAGCCGGATATTTTATCATTAATCACGCGAAAGACAAAGGACGCTCTAATTTTCTGAACAGGGGGGTGGGGGTGGAATCTGTCGATTTATCCTTGCTCTATACATTAGTTCACTGACTCGTACCACCATTAAAAGATTTAAACAAATACATAGGTAAAGTAGTTAGATTTTCAGTTACTTATTTGTATAAACATTTTATTATTTTCAAGACACATGACTATCAAATTTGATAAAAAAATCCACAACTTCTGGTAAGTGTATGCTAGTAATTCTGTAATTATTTTGTCTAAGAAGATTACGCGACACACATTTGGAATGGAGATTCCAACGGATCTTTTTTCTAGTTTTTTTTTCGAAATTTCGAATATTTTCTCAGAATTCCAGATTCAAACTAATTTTTTTTTTCAACTTGATTTGAGTTCTTTCAACTTGCCTTGAGAATTATTTTATAAAAATCGATTTTTTTTCAAAAACTTTACCCTAAAAAAGTCGAAATTAAACTGTATTACCAAAACTTCCAAATATATGCAAAAGAATCTTGAAAATTTTTAGAATAAACTTGAAATTTTAGGAAAAAAATAAACGTTTCCAGTTTAAACCAAGAATGACTTACAGGTCGACAGGTTTGAGAAAAACGTGCAAAATGTCTAAACTTAAATTTAGAATAAAAAAAAAATAGAAACTTCGAGATAAAAATAAAATAATAAATTTTCGAGCTTCACGAAGAAGTGGCAACTTGTAAAGGCCAAATATTTATAAAAAAACTTGAAATATGGTGTCAAAACTTAAAATTTAAATGGAAAATTAAAAGTAATAACTTTGGACTTAAAATTTTAATAAAATAAGATTAAAATTAAATTCTTTACTTAAATTGCGCAATTTTCAATTCGAAATTTCCGGAATTAAGTTGAATTAAACATTTTTACTGTACAATACAGACGAATTTTAAGAAAAAATTAAATCACAACTTTAAAACTAAAACCGGAATTAAATAAAATATTAATTTTGCTATGGAAATTAGACTATTAGGTTCAGATTTTGAATTAAGCTGAAATCTTAAAATAGAATTTAAACCAAAAATTTGTGATTAGCACGACAACCATAATTTTAAGAAAAAATTCGAAATACGCAAAATATTATTTCGAGATTTAAATCGAAATTTTAGAAAGGATGGCAAGGTTTCGAACTTAAATTTAAAATATTATGAAAAAAATTGAAATTTCTAAAAGAAACCTCAATTTATAAACATATTTTCGGGTTTAAACCCAAAAAAAAATAAACATTACAAATAGGACCGGCGAAATACCCTCAAGTTACCCTCAGTTACCTCACTCCTAAGCCGTGATTACCAATTTTTTTGGAGTAAAACCATTTTGGAATTTTTGAGATTACAATCGATTTTTGTATTTCACTAATTTCTTGTTCTTATACTGCTTTTTCTTTAGTTTTTCTAGAGAAAACGACACCGAAATAGGCTGTTTTGAGTAAGGAACCCTTCTTTGAACCAGAAAATAGCAGCTTTCTTAAAGCAAAGAAGTAGGAGTAGTTTCTCCAGAAGAAGCAAAAATCATGAGTCCTTTCAAAATTAAATTTGGAAAAAATTGAGTATCCGAAATTGAAGAAAAATTTAATTTTTTTCTAAGTTTTAATTGTTTTCAGAAATTACGAAAGTTTTTTCAAATTTTTTATTATATTTTCTAAATTTCAATTTTCATTTCAATATTTCGATTTTATTCGTTGAAATTAGAATTTTACCACAAAATTTTGACTTTGATTCGATCTTTTCTAAACATTTTGTCTTTAATCGCAAAAGTTTTCCACACCAAATTCAACTCAACTTAGATTTATTATTAAAACTTGGAATTTTAATCTCAGGAGTTCCAATTTGAACTCAAAATTTCGGAAAACATAGTTTTAAAAAATTTCGGAAAAAAGGTCGAAAATTTCTGATTTTACATTTTTAGTTTCTTTAAACATTTCGAATTTTCCAGAAATTTAAATTTTTATGTTTCAATTTTTTCCACAAATTTCGAAATTGACATTTTTACTGCAAGCTATCGTAATTTTTGGAAAAAAATCGAAAATTTGAGTATAACGTCGAAAAATTCAACTTCGAAGTTAAGATTTTAACTAAAAAACTTAAATTTAATCATCAAATTTTAAAAATTTAGAAATACCAAAAAAAGTTTGAAATGTGCAGATAAAATCTTTAAGGATTGAATGTTTTCTCGTAATTTGTAATTTTTCGAATTTTTTTAAAAAGTGTTAAGTTTTTCCTGAAGAGTCGAACATTTTATTTGTGAAATTGAAATTTTAAGTATTAACTGAAATTTTGAAATTTGAGCATCAAATTTCGCGAACAAAGCCTACATAGATATTCCAGAAAAAAACAAAACAAATTGTTACTATAACAATGTCTTTAATCTGGAATGTTTTCCTTAAATGTAAACTTTTTTTTCTCGAAATTGATAGACTAGTTGAAAAGATTATTTGGTTTTTATTTTTTCTAGAAATTTTGATTTACATTTAAAAATTTAGATATTTCTTATAAATTTTATTTATATATATTATAATTTTTAAATTCATCGTGTGCAATTAATTCTGAATCTGTTTTATTGCTGCTCATGCGCAAAACAAAAAAGCCAGCAAAAAATTGGCAAGGCAAGAAATAAAACAACTTCTTGTCTTGCTCAGCTCTCCTATGTCTCTGTTTATTTCGTTGAATCTCCATGTTCAAAAATGTAAACCTCAATTTTCCAGGATCCTTTCCGAGGCCCGAGAGCTTTCAACGTTCCCCAACTTGAACGGAACAATCGCCTTGGAAATCCTGAGGCTGGATAGAGCAGGCCTATCCTCGGTGCCTAAAATGTTATGCACAATGTGCCCTCGGTTGAAAAGCCTGTAGGTATAACTTCTCTCTTCGATACGCCCCCAAATAACCCAAGTTTCATCTTTTTTAGCGATTTGAAATCCAACAAACTTAGAATTGTACCGGATCTGAACGATTGCCGCGAGATTAGAGTATTGTAAGTGCGTTTAACCAAAAATCACTTCAATTTCATGTGCCCCCCTTTTAGAGACTTAGCTCACAATCATATAAGAACGCTGGAAGGAAGACTTTTCCGTGGCATGTACCAAATGCATGATTTACTTCTTTCCAACAACAATATCCAGTATATACCCCAGGACGCCTTCTATAATTTGTCCAGGCTTCAAGTTTTGTAGGTGAAGTTGTCAATATCTTGGATTGCCTCTAAAATGTTCCGTATTTTTTTAGAGACTTGGAAAATAACAAGATATCTTTCATTCATCCTGACGCGTTCTTGTCAATTTCCAAAATCGAGGATTTGTAAGTTAAATCAACTATTTAAGCGCCTTTGACGTCATTTGTTGCAGAAATTTGGGAAATAACGTGTTCCCTCATTTGCCTTCGGCCGGTTTGGAGAGGTTGCTTCATTTGAAAACTTTCAATAATCCGCATCTTCGCGAATTTCCGCCTCCGGAGGATTTTCCAAGGATACAAACTTTGGTTTTAGCTTACGCTTACCACTGTTGCGCTTTTTTACCGTTGATACCATCGAATCCGCCGCCTAGCGCCCAAGACATCATAATCTTTCCAGACATCGACGACATCGATCCCAACTTATGGAATTCCAGTCAGTTGGACATTTGGCCATCTCAGCGTAAGTTACGTTTTTTTATTGAATTCGATTTTTATTAATGCCTCTGGTAACGATGATAATGTTTCAGAAAATTTAACGCGCAAATTCGGGAAAAAGTTTGGGGCTTTTTGGGAGACTTTAGGATCGGATTTTACATATCCGAGTAATTTTCCGTCATACGTCGAGGAGTATGCTGAAGAAGAAGCCTTGAAGGTGCCAACAAACGAGGGTTCAGGAAAAATTCAGTGTCTACCCCTGCCGGGCCCGTTTCTGCCTTGTCAGGATCTTTTCGACTGGTGGACACTGCGATGCGGTGTATGGATTGTCTTTCTGTGCGCCATGCTGGGTAACGGCACAGTGGTCTTTGTGCTGATATTTTCGAGAAGTAAAATGGACGTTCCGAGATTTTTGGTTTGTAATTTGGCGGCCGCTGATTTCTTTATGGGTATATATCTGGGTAAAGTTCGTCTAGTGCTAGTCTTTAGATAAATTTGAAGTGTTTTTTTTGTAGGTTTCCTAGCCGTGGTCGACGCATCGACTTTGGGAGAATTTCGCATGTACGCCATTCCGTGGCAGATGTCGGCTGGATGCCAGCTAGCCGGTTTTCTGGGCGTGCTCAGTTCTGAACTATCCGTGTACACCTTAGCCGTCATCACTCTTGAACGCAACTACGCCATAACACACGCCATGCACTTAAATAAAAGATTATCGTTGAAACATGCCGGATACATCATGATATGTGGTTGGAGCTTCGCCATCGTTATGGCTATTCTTCCGTTATTTAATGTTTCGGATTATCGAAAGTTCGCAGTTTGTTTACCTTTCGAAACTAAAGATACCGCCAGTCTCACCTATGTAGTTTTTCTCATGTTTATTAACGGAATCGCCTTTTTGATTCTCATGGGGTGTTATCTGAAGATGTACTGCGCGATTCGTGGATCTCAGGCATGGAATTCCAACGATTCCAGGATCGCCAAGCGAATGGCGCTCTTGGTCTTCACGGATTTTTTATGCTGGTCCCCTATAGCTTTTTTCTCCCTAACGGCCGCTTTCGGCTTACAACTGATAAGTTTAGAGCAGGCGAAAGTATTTACCGTTTTCGTGTTACCGTTAAATTCATGTTGTAACCCGTTCCTTTATGCCATCCTAACGAAACAGTTCAAAAAAGACTGCGTCATGATATGCAAAGCAATCGAAGAGAGTCGCGTGACTAGGGGGATCGGAAGATGTCGGCACAGTTCTAATTTCAGCAACCGCCAAACGCCGGCCAATACGAATAGTTTGGCAGATCGGTCTTCGAGGGAAAACCAGAACCATCACGTGCCGACGTGCACTTGCAACGTCAAATTACTCGGGGAGAACAACGCGCCCCAGCCACAACAGCAGAGAGCGGATAGGAAAACCAGGACGAGGGAATGGTTGCTCAGCAAAGCGAGATGGTTGCTCTGCGTTAGAAAACCAGCGAGGCATCGGCCCAGAAACGACCAGTATACGTATCAAATAGCAGAGATACAGCAGAAACAACATAAAAGAGCTTCCTCGGTAAATACGCTAGTAATCATTCATAATCGTTACAGTATATGTAGGGTAGGTACTAAACTTGTTCTACCGACATCGCCAATTGCCTTACGTATTTCTAAAACGATACTTATTCAGTAAAAGAGAAAGCATCGCTTTCGGCGATTCTGCAGAACGTATTTTCTTTTTTCTATTCTATTGTTTCAAAACTGCAGGTTTCCTCCAGTGAGAACTTTAGCTCTTCAAGATCGGACTCTTGGCGGCACAACCACCACTGTGGCATCCCCTTGCGCCTCCTAGACCCCAAACGTAGAGCCTCCTCGTGGCTAATCACCAGAAAGACGTCTCAGGATTCCAACCTTTCCAGCTCGAGGAACGACTCGAGCGGTTCAGCCACAACCGCTTCGACGTCAACCTGGCGTATCTCTCGATCGAGCGGTTCGAGCGAGCCGAGCAGAATAAGGACGAAACCGCGACTAACGCGACAGTGCGCCGTTCAGGACGAAACCGAACCGCCGTGTTCGCCGAGTCGATTGACCGTGCGGTTTCTGACGACTATTCCGTCGGCGGCCGAGAACAGTATGCAGCTGGAGGACGAACAGCCGGCCGTATTGGTCAGTCCGGCGAAGGAGTGCGACGGTGGACCATTGTACGCGATATTGCACGCGCAACCGGTGGTGGCGCCATTGCGAAGACAGTCGATAGTTACGCTGCATCCGATAGAGGGCAGTAAAAGTTCTAGTCAACCGGCGGAAGCCGGCTCTTCCAGATAATAATAATAATTGTTGTTATTTATTCAATGATAAAGGCAACGGATGTTGTGAAGAGTAATGGGTTTTGCAAATGTATTCGGTTTTATTGATTACGACGTGACGCCACATAGAAGTGAAGTTATATAATCGAAAAATAAATATCGCATATAATAGGTGTGAAGAAATTTATGAAAGTACTCAATTTAACCAGCGAAAATGAACACTGCCAATTTTGAAAATTTAATTTTGAAGAATTTTTACAAATTTTAGAATCTTTTCATAGTTAACATTTATTTATAATTCAAGACTGACTTATGTAGATCTTATGGACTGAGTTAGTGTCATTGTTGAGGGACTCTGTCGAAAACTGCATCATTAGGAATTGTATTTTTAAAGAACCAGTTATTCCCCATGACTTCCTCTGAGGATTTAAATGATAATTAGAATTTAACAGAAAAACTGTCGAAAATTAAAGAAGTTTTTAAATTTCTTGAATTAACGGATCAATTTATTTGTTTTAATGTTCTAATTTGTCTCTGTAATATATGGTGCTGCCCGTCAAATGTACTTTCTTTTTAATGAAACTGTCAAACCATTAAAATAAAAAACTCCTACATGCAAGGACGGTAAACTTGCACCTCATTATTAGATGTCGCCATCGTCGCTGTCATATTTAGCATTTATTGCTGCGGCCATATATGTAATAATTTATGTATGACTGTGGCGATTATATGGAACGCGGGATATAGAAATGTAACATATATGAAGAGAGGGAGTCGCGCCCTATGACGCTGTCAAATTGTCAGACCTTTATATTTCCTATAAAAGGATCCTACCTGCAAAGTTTTAAGTTTGGACCCTCATCGTTAGATGACGCCTTCGTCATATTGTCTTTTTTAAGTTTTGCATTTATTTACGTAGAAAATAAGTCATGCCATATGCGTGAAAGCAGAAAATCGAGAAAGTGGGCGAAATCTGGCAACAATACTGAAGCAGACAGACAGACAAACTGACTTTCGCATTTATATATACGCTGATTTAGGTAGGTCAGATCTACAGATAAATATGTATCCCGTAGTCCTTAACATCATCAACATTTTAATATTAAGAAATTATTTCGTTTGCTTTGTGATACTTCAAAATGATTTTGGGTCGACTTTGGACAAGGAAAAAGAAATCTAGTTTTCACAGAGAACACGCCACTGTAAATAAAAAATGAAATAATTCATGTGAATTGTTTGATGGAACGGACTGGTCCTTGGTTATCTTCAAAAATTGAAACACATAACTTGTCCCCTGAAACCAAGAAAGATTAAAAAACACAACAGAGGTTGCTCTAACGCATTTCGACAGCCAAGCTGTCATCTTCAGAGGGAAACAGTTTCTCTCTGAAGATGACAGCTTGGCTGTCGAAACGCGTTAGAGCAATCTCTGTTGTGTTTTTTAATCTTTCTTGGTTTCAGGGGACAAGTTCTGTGTTTCAATTTATGTGAATTGTTAACTAATTTTCTACTAGCTTCGTTATCTTTTTTATTTATTACTTCGAAAGTTGTTTTAATAGAAAATGATTTTCTGATTCTTTTAGATCTGGTGCATGAATTTTAGGCAGAAAACACAATCAAAATGTTAACAAATTCCAAATCACATTGCGGATTTTGATGTTGAATCAAATCAGGAAACGTTTATGCATTCCATTCGATTTTTTTTTAATTCAACATCAATCGCGTAACTCTCTTTGAAGACAGTAAATTCTGAACTATTTTGCTATGTTACTAACAATTGATATCCAATGTGCCACTTAATATGTGATCATGCACAATAATTTTACGTTAGCCTACATCTTTAAATCTTTGCAAAACTCATTTTTTTAACCAAATGTTTAATATTTATATTGTATATTTATTGTAAAAGTCGTGATACTACTTCTAGGTTAAGAAAAAAACGTAATTATTAATGAATTAATGTATTTGGCATGTAAAATTTCAATAAAATAATATTTACAAGAAAATTCTGTGTTATTAATATAAACAAATAAATGAATTTCAAAAGGAAGTTGCTTTTTTGTCAGTTGAGGTAGATTGATTTTTTTTTTTTTAGTAATTAACCTTCTAATCAGACCCGGATGCATATTTGTACGTTCCACCCAAATTATCCACTCGGATCTATTCGGGTTAAGCGAAATCGGATACTACAAGTTGCACACATAAGAGAACTTCTCTCATATAAGGTGTGTGCAACTTATGTATGCCAAGTCATCATTTTTTTATCATTTAATATAATAATTATATGAAGGTTTACACCCCATGCATTAAAGAAAAACTCACTAGTTAACATTTTTATTGTCAGTTAAAGATGCAAGTTGCTTGCAAATTAAAAAAATGGAAATACAAGCAGGTAGTTTCACAAAACTAAATAATTATTAACATTTTAAGAAGATATAAAACAGTCACATTTTAAAATGTTTATTATGCAAAAGAAAATTACATTACTATTTATTTATTTTTTTTTTTTTGTTTATTGTCACCTCATATCCAGTTATTATATGTATAGTCGCATAATTGTGTTAATTTAAAAGCTTTTGTGCATTCAAGGGGTATGTCTTTTAGAAGTCGAGAAAAATTGTTTGCATCTGTTCCTCTCAGAATTTGTGTTTTTCTGTAATACATACACCAGTCCGTTTCTCTAAGCAGTGGATTTTTGATATATTTTTTTAAATTCTCATGCTTGCACTTGGTTAAAAATTCTTCTTGAGAAAATTGAGATCTTCTTCTGTCTTTGAGTACATGATATTGTTACGGACTTATCGGTTCGAGACGATTATTAACACGTGAATTGAATAAGACCCACTTTATTACCAGACTAAACTCGGAACACTACAACTGAATAATGAACTCACTTATTTGCTTCTAACTAGTAACTCACTAATTACACTGACTGACTCTAATTAACTGACTTGAGGTAAAGCTGACCGCCTTATATAGTTTTGGCTCCCGGCTTCTAGAACTTTTCGGCAGATAAGGCTTATCGTTTGCCGAAATTTCTGGAACGCTTATCTGCCGTTTGTTTCGTTATCGCGACCGCTTTCTCCTTATCAGATCTTTCTAGAAACTTTTCTTACGTACTAAATTCGACAATTCTATTCTAAATTCTATTCTATTTACATTGCGTTACAATATTTTTTAAAAATGTAAAATATTGTTGAGTTTTATCATTAGGCAATTTATTTTTTGACCATGAAATCCATTTCCAAAGTGCTTTAAGTATGTAAAAAGTACAAAGCATTAAATTTGCCCATGGCCAATATTTTTGTAGAACTTTTTGCTCTGTTAAATCATCATCAGTAATAATAACAGAAGGAGAAACTTTACCATCAAACAATTGATGAATACCTTCTACAGCTTTATCAAAAGTACCGATTTTTTGACTACTGCCTAAAATGCAGCCAATGGGAACTCCTCCAGCAGCTGATTGTGTGACAAAAAAATACACTTTATGATCTTGAGAATCACAATTACCACTAGCGTCGACGAACATTATAGTATTTACTGAGTTTGAGGCAAATCATGACACCTTTGCATAAATGGCGTACATAAGGAGACAGCATATTCTTCGTTTCGCACAATTCTGTACTTAACGTCTTTACTGGTACTTAATAATTTTTCTAAAGTTTCCAACATTCCTTCTTCTGATCTATCACCATACTGTCCCTAAAATTATGTATTAATAATTTACCTTGCAGCTGCAGTAGAAATGTTGTATCGCCCAGTTTGTTATAATCATAATGTTTTGCTAAATTTTCCATAATATACTTTACTGTTCTCACTTTATAGGTTAATTTTGACAGAAGCAAACAAAACTTGTAGGATAATGTTTACATACCCAATTTTGCGAGGTTTGACTTAGAAATTGAAAACAGAATACGGGTATGTTGCACACAAATTAGCCAACAAAAGTTCTGATGTGTGTGCAACTTATAACATACGATTTCGCTTAACTTGAACAGATCCGAGTGGATAATTTGTGTGTAACATACAAATAAGCGACCCGGATCCAATAAGTGCGGGGCCGATTAGATTTTTTTTGCCCTTTTTTTTTTAGTTTATTGAGTTTATGTGTAAAACAAAACAAATCGTACTCTTTCAATTTAACAAACGATGAAATTGCATAAACTGTTTGTAACTTTGGATATTTGATTACATAAAATTTTATTTCTGCTACCTATCTTAGCTACCAAGCTAACTATTAACGGACCAATGCATAACATAAATCTCTGAATAAAGAAACCTAAACTTGGTTAGTAAATTCAGTTAATGACTGCCCTAGGACAATGCTTAACATGGAAAGTTTTAAGAAAATCAAACTTCGAGGAACTAAAATGTTAACATTTTCTAGAAAAATAGTTATTTAATTCCACGCTGACGAAGCCGCGGGTAGCAGCTAGTATTATAATAAACACAATAATAAATCTAATCCATCAATTCGAACTTAAAATAAATATTTTTCATTATTTGAATAATTTATCCTTTATCGTCAAAAGCAATTTGCTCTGTATTTCGAAATATAACTTTTTGTTAATTTTGTTGGTGATACGGGGCATCTGCAAGTGCGGAGCCCGATTGGGCCCAATCAATCGCATTAAATCGGGGCCTGCTTCTAACAGAACACAAAAAAGCCAAGGGTATAATTTTAATATATTTTTTTTATCACAATATATTACATTTACAAATATTTCTATTAAATAATTCTTTACAAAATCAAAGCTAAACTAAATATAGTCAGAAATTTATGAAAATCTTCAAGCCAATTGTCCATTTAATTTCTTGAAGGTGCGGACATTTGTAACTTGAATTCCTTAAATTCAAGTGCTAAATATACTACAGAAAAATTTCTTATATTTGCAACAATATTCCTTAAATAAGAAGGATGTGGTCAAAAAGTAATATCACAAGAGGTCAAAAGTTCCTTAAGAAAAGGTGTTTTTACCTTTTCAACCAAACCTCATGGAAGCACCACATTTGCTGCACAAGATTACCACCTAATAGGTAAGTTACGGTTTAATACTTTTTTTTAATCAACCAGTACAGCAGTTTTCTGCATACAAACTATTTATTTTTAATAAAAGTAAAAAATATTTATTTGCTAATGACGGGGGTAGTTAATATTTAAAATGACGGTCTCGATGGCAGTTTCAGCGACGTCGTCCTCGACGTCGACAGTGCCAAGGGCATTCTGTGCATTTCAACTTCTAAAATAGTGTCCTTATCAATTTTATTCAAAATCAGATCCCTGCTCCGCTTGAATTCTTCGAATTTCTTATTGAGAAGGTTCAACTCCGATTTGGAGCAACTAGGAGGCGGATTCTGCTCCTCGCTGATATCATCCTCGTCTACTTCCTGCAATTTCGTCTTTGTGACACCACTTAATTGTATGGCAACCTATTTCAACTTACCTGAATTTCTGAAAAGGTCACCGGCTGCGTTCTGTATCTGGAGGAACCGCCTTTTCTTTTCCTGGGCACCACCCTTCGGTGCAGTCTCGACATTGGCTCGGGGTAGATTGTATCTGTAGCTGAAATTGTTAAAACTATCAATTTGTGTACACTACCGGCGTTGATTAAATATTCAGTCAACGCTACTAATTATGAAGATTAAAGTTTTAAAAAATTCAATTGAATTGGTACCGTTAAATGTGCTAGCTCCAACATGGTTATCATAGCAGATATCGATCCCTCTGCTTAGAAAACTGAAATACGAATCTTGTCCCCTAAAACCAAGAAAGATTAAAAGACACAACAAATGTTGTGTTTTGTTATTGTATTTATTAATATTTTTTGGTTTCAGGAGACAAGATTTGTATTTCAATTTTTGAATATAACCAAGGACCAGTCTGTTCCACCAAAATCCTGCTTAGAGTTTATATTCTAATGCACAGACCAATAGGTTGGAAAATTTATTAGATTCGAAGTTTGGAAACCAAAGACCGGTTTCGATCTTGTTAGATCTCGTCAGTTTGGTATATCCAACTCGAATGCTAACAAATGGTCTTTGGTTTTCAAACTATGAATCTAATAAATGTTCAAACCTATTGGTCTGTGCATTAGAATCCTTGTCTTCTGAGAAATTTTTCCTAGAGAGCAACCGCTTCGCTAGGTGGCAGTGTTTCAACTGTTGGTAGTTCTCAGCTACCTATGACTCACTATACACGCCTGGAAGGGCTGCATGAATTTGTAGTTTAGATTGCATTCTACTTGCATTAGAGTTTAGAGTTAAAAAAAAGTTTTTTGGTACATTCTTAAATTAGCAGCCGTGCAGAAAACAGTTTAACAATGAATTTATATTGAATCAATAGACAACAACTTAAAGTGATGATGATTATTGCCTAACTTGCAAAATACGCGTTTAAATAATTTCGAGGAGGAGAATTGCAAAGCAAGGTAAACAAAGGTAAAAATTAGATTAATTTTAGTAGCTTCTGAATTGAAACGAATTTAATTTGCGGTGAAGTTGACGCGTCACGGCGACGTGCGAAAATTGTTGCAAAATTGAGCAGTGAAATCGTTGGTGAAATGTTTTGATTGGAAACGCAACCGCCGCACTAATTATAGGTTACTTTTTATAAAAATAATCGCTCTATCATAAGCTATCCTTGAACGCGAATAATTGTTCTCTCAAATCGAACACGTTAAATTTAGAAGAAAACAGGAAGGGAAACTTGTTAAGTTTTTCAACAAATTATGTCGTTTCGAAGGGCGAATTACCGCGGACAATTTTTGGCCTTGTTCAGAACGTTTCGCGCACCGAGCGCGACTCGAACTCGTCTAAAAATACACGGTGAAAGTCAGTGACATTAGGAATTTTGTGCATAGGTGAATAATGGTCTAAAAATTCGCGATGCGCGACATTTGTTTCAATTTTTTTAACGAGACAATTTCCTGAAACTCAAAAGGATTTTTAAATTGAGAAACGCGCACGATTAATCAAACGAGACGGCGGTGCCGACGTCTGTTTTACATTTTTATGATTGGCAACGTTTTCAAGCTTTAATAAGTTCCTAATAAAATCCTCATGGAGATTTCTTAGAATTTTATTTCCGGACAATTTCATTCGAATTGCAGTTGACGACTGGTCCTGATCTGTAGAACGAACTCCTTCGCCCAAAAATTAAACGCTTTTTGTAGATTTAAATAACATCTGTAGTTATGATATTATTTTATAGTGGATTATAACTTGTAGTTAACAGTATTTTCATAATTTGATAGTTTATTTTTATTATATTTACAACTTAACACCCATAAAAGCTTTTTTCAATGAAAATTTTTATTATTTAATAGTGGGCAGTATATATGGTTATTTTTCCTCTTTGATTCTTTTTCTTGGAAGTAATTAGTAATTACTAAACTTATAAATTCCATTAATATAAAAAATATCTTAATTTTACAGCCACAGTGAGTGTTAACAAATTAAGAACCAAAAAAAAATAATTCTGAGTTTTTTTAATTTATACTATGCCTCAATATTTCAAATAGCAACGTTCGATTTTTACTTTTTCTTCTACATTCTTAGTTTTTTAGCTTTAATTTTGACACATACTAGTCGCAGAAACAGGGATATGAAAAAAAAATCCAAATTTTAGAAGATTATTTTCAAAAGTTGCAATTTGGGGAAAAGAGATCGTAAAGAAAAATAAAATAAAATTAAATTTAAGCTCCAAATTTCTACTTTTCAAATTTTGACTTCAATAATTTTTAGCTTTGACGGTTTTTAAATAATCTTAAGAAAGTCATCGACAATTTTTTTTCCGAATTTTTGCTTGCCTCTTGCACAAAGGCTTTAATAAATTTTCCTCTCAATCCCATCACCCGTCATAAAGCTATTCTAGAGAATTTAATACCTTTTAATGTGACTGATTTTTGGATCCTTACGATGTTTTTTTTTTCGATGAGTTCTCATCGTTTAAAACAAAAAGTAATTTTTTACTTTGATAATGAATAACTCGAATGATCGCACAGAAAAAGAGAAAATAATAGTAGACTCTGAAAACTACAAAGTATTTTCTACAAGCTCAAGTAAGTCATTCTTAATCAAAAATTTTTAGTATGAGAAATTTGTCAATTAAAACTTCTGCAATAAAATAGTCTAGTTTGCTAAAAGATGAAAGTATTCACAGCTACAGCCATAGAGCGGTTTCGACCAGATAAACGAAGGATGTTGACTGTAACTTTTCAATCTCAAAGTATACCAAAAAAAAACCCTCAAGATTTCAAACGTTGTAATTTTTTTTCTTTAATGAGCTCGGAATAATTGAATTTGTCATTTTGTTTAAAATCAAATTAGGGATAAATTTTTTCCCCTTTTGTGTTTAATACTAACCTAAATTTTCTTTATTAAAATAATGTGAATCATTGTAAAAATTGATAATTCCGTATTTAAACACTTCAGGATTCTAGATTTTTTATAAATTCTGAATTCTGAGTATATTTTTAAAAACTTCAACTTTTTTGCCCAAAGTTTTCAAATAAACATTGAAAATTTAACCTAATTTACCTACAAGTTTAATTTTAATCCGGAGGTTTTGTTATTTTTCTTACTGCGACCTCGTCGTAACGACTTTAATCTCGAAAGTTCACCTTTAAAATCAGAGGTGTCGCTAGGACGTTGTTTGATAAAATATGAAAATGTTTAGCTATCATTACAAGAGTTGCTTCAAATACCAATATTTTACCATTTTTCTCTCGCTCTCTCTCATTTTCACCTACTAAATAAATTTTCTAAATGACACCTCCAAAAATGAAATTTTAAATAGACGCAATTGAAATTTCTTACTATTAAAAGGCATAAATGGCTCTAAGAACACTTCCAAGATTTCCTACAATTTCCAATTTGAACGATTCCATTGTTGGAAGCGATTTTAAATAGACGTAGTTTAGATTGAAGGGTCATTTTCACAGCAGACGTAACTTACACTGTGTCGGGGATGATAACGAGGGCATTTTTGTATAGATCAAATGGCACTCGAAGCACTCACTACGATTTATCTCGCCACAATCTGCGACTATTCGAATAAAAGTAGCACACTGGTTTTTCTCATTCGAGAATCTTTAAAATCGTTTGTAAGAACTCGTCTAATTTTAACTCGCGCGTTTGTATGTCGATCCGCGCTACGCGTCCCAAGCTCTACGTGAAATCAAAAGGTGCAATTTTACGAATTAAGTGTATGACAAAAATTTGAGGGGATAAATAGGTTTTTCCACAATGAGTCGGATTTTGAGAATTTACACGTCGGGAGTCGTATTATGACTTCGCTCGTAGACAACTAGGAGTTGAAAATATTTTTCAGAGTATTTTTAGAACGATAAACAGATGTTGTGTTTACATGCCAACTAAATAGGCGAAAACATCACACGTTTTCCTATGAATCTGAATTAATAAATTTGCTTACAATCTTCACCACAGAAATGATTTGTCATTAAATAGAACCCACCGACAATTAATTTCAAATTTCCCACTTTTGTAACGTTTAATATTTTCCACAAATTTTGATCTAATCAGAAAATTTAAATTTTTTATCTTCAGAATTTTGAACTTTGTTTTGATAAGAAATTTCGAATTTAATTACAAACATTTGAGGTTTTTTGGGAAATTCGATTCAAATTTAAATTTTTCTCAGTAGTTAGTTTTCAACTTCATTTTCCTACAAAATTAGAAGTTTTATTATAAAGTAACATCAAATTTTTAAACCTTGAAAGTTTGAAAAAAAATGGACATTAATCGCAAAATTTCAAATTTAAACTTAACATGCCGACTTTAATATAAAAATTTTTACGTCAACAGCGAAATTTCGAAAAGAGTAGCATTTTCGAGAAGGACATTTATAACAAAATTATTACAAAATATACGAGTTTAGAAAAGTCAAATTTAAACTCTGAATTTTGATAACATTTAGATATTCACCTATTTGCTTAGAAATTTAAAATTAGAAAAAAAACTGGGAAAGCCAAAATCGTGGGACTGCAGTTGAAATTTTGAGAAATATGTTTCTAATAAATTAGGTTTTCTTTCATAAGTTTTCACTTTCACTCAAAGTTAAGACTCAAAATCATCTTTCTCTCTTAAAATACAGACTTATTCCTCCCCTTAAAAAAATTAAAACTTCGAAGTTGAACTCTGCACTTTAAAAGCTCCAGTATTTTAACTCTTAAATTTCGTTTAAAACCTAATAATTTCAAAAAAATAAATCGAAATTTCGATCGTTTTTGTAATAAACTTGATTTTCCCCGAAAAATTGAAACCTTTTAAACTTGCAACGTTTATTTTTTTCCATATTTTCGACTTAAAACTCGAAATTTAAGTTTTCTAAGAAGTATTATTCTTTCTCTGAAATTTACTCTCTAAATTAAAATTTTTTCCCAAGTTAAGAGTTTAATTTTGAACTTAAAAACTAAAAATTATAGATTAAAAATGGGGATTTTGATAAAAATATAAGAATGTTTCGTTTCCTGTGTCACATTATACAGGGTGTTTCCGTGTTAAGTGCCTTAAATGAAACAGGTGATAGAAAAAATAATTTTCAGGAAACTCTTCATAAAAAAGATCCAAGATCTTACAATATGAATTAAAACAAAAGTTTTTACTTTTTCACTTTTAAAGTTTTCCAAGATATTTAAACCAAATTTTGCCCACATATTGTATGAATAAAGGATCACAAAATAACATAAAATTAAGTTTCTATCTCAACCAGTGGCAGAGTTACGAGTAATCTGTTATATTATTGTAGGAAAAACGCGGTACACCACTGAAGGAAATAAAAGAAAATACTGTTTGGAGTAAAGCATTTAATTCTGAATAAGTTATTTCTTGAAATTTTTCCATATCCGCCACTGGTTGCGTCATGTCGTTAATTTTGGAAAAAACATCACTCACTCCTACTTTCACTAAGGAAAGTCCCAAACATTTAAATTCTGTCACAATAGTGACAAATATGAAAGAATGTTAAGGGTCAACTTTATCCAAAACTTTTATTTCATTTTATTTTATCTAGTGTCGTAGCAACTTAAATTTACCCCTCTTTGGGTTAGTCACTGATTATTCAAAGATGAGCATACATTTTATTCTATCAATTCCTATATAAAACCTAAGGTAGTAAATGCCAACAAAAATTGTCAAGAAAAAACTATTCTTGGTTACCCGTAACTCCGCCGCTGATTGAGATAGAAACTTAATTTTCTCTTATTTTATAATCCTCCATCTACACATCACGTGTGCAAAATTTAGTTTAATTAACTCTGGAAACTTAAAATGAAACAATAAAAACTTTTTTTATTCAAATTTTAACACCTTGTATCTTTTTTATTAAGAGTTTCTGGAGTTTCTATCGCCTGTTTCATTTAAGGTACTTAAAACGGGGACACCTGTAGAATCAAAATAAAGTATTTTCCTATTTATTTTCAAACAAAAGTAGGGGAGAGTTGGGCGGTAGGGAGGCATGGTTACTCCTTCATAAATCAAAATCTATTGCAGGTTATTTAGGATACCAGTGTAGTTCGTTCACAGGCAACACATTCATAAAATATTTTTTGTTCGAATTAGTTGTCAAAGTTATAAGCTGTTTATGCATACCTGGTGTATTATTTAGTGATGATTTCAAAATTCATATAGCATTTGACCTTCTACTTTACTTTAAAGTATAAACAATTTGAAATTAGTGTGTAATTTTATTTCTTTCTTACTTTTGAATTACAGAATTCTGTATAACTGAGAAATCAATTACATCAAAACGTTAAATCACATTAAATAGGGCACAGATCATAAAACAAATAAAACTCAATATCAAAAATGTCTCTTTTATTAAATAAATTAATATAATTGCTACAATATCAAATATTATAATATAATTAAAAGAAAATTATCACTTATATATCATTCATTTATGTATGCACACAAAATGATTCAAGTCTGTGCACATACACACACATTTACTAATCTTTCTTTACATTTCCTTTATTACGCCGTTTATCTCGTTTTGGTAACTATTGTCAAAACATGCATACATTTTTATGTATAAAAAAAAAAGACTAGGTTGCATATATCTGCCACAATTGAACACAATTATTAAATAAAATTTATACATCTTGTAATTCGAGCATTTGGCATTAATAGGAGCATTGTTGGCTTAGTAATTCAGTTTTAATTTCGGGACACCTCAAAACAATTTTCTAAAAGTAATATGAGGTTAGAAACATTGGATCGATAATCGTTTCCTAGAAATTAACTTTTTTTAACAAAAAAATCGGCAATATTAAAAGCGTATTATATTAAATTTGAATTAAAATTTGTTAGCGTCAAATCGCAAATTAAAAAAGGCGATTTTTCATCATTTAAAATAAATTGCCCCAGAGAAATATTGCGCTTATTTGATAAGAAGCTGCTTTTGTTTAAAACAAAATGGAAATTCTACCTATGTACATATTTACACACGTACAGCGGACGATTAAATAAAAAACATCGCGTTAAAAGCTACGAAAAGGAATCACATTCAATAAACTTTCAAGCTGACGTGTCGATATCACGCCAGACCTGAATCCACGTGAGTTCGTCGTTTCGAATCGACTCGTTGTACACCATGATCGGGTGTCGACTTTAGAATATCGGGTTGGCTCTGATTCGCCACCGTTTGGCTGATGATGGACTGATTGACTATGGACTGATTCACAGATACCATGGTGCCCCTGCTAAGGGTACCCAGTAGAGGCGTGCCGGGGTTATTTATCAGTAAATTCATGTAGTCGGCGATCAAGAGAGTCAGCTCTAATATCTTCGGTTTGCTGAGCGAAAATATCAACTTTTGGGATGGTTGCTGGTCGTTTTGGGTCACCACGAGCATAAAATCTTCCTGACAGCCTCCGAAAGTCAGCACGTTGGTGTAAGGATAACGAACACGTTGCTGCATGGTCGCCAAGTCCAATACAGTAATGGAGTCTTCATTTACGGCCAGCCAAATCATTGGAGAATCGTGTTGGCGCAGACGAGCCTGACAATGAAAAAATTCAATTTCAACAATTTAAAATGTAGAATACAGATTAAACTTTGTTTTATTAGATAAACATTTAAAATGTTTTAAGTTGTTCCAAACGCCGATTTCAGAAAAAAATGATTTTATCAATAATTGTTGATAAATATTTAAGTAATTGGCGGAAGAAATAATTCTACCCAATGTGATATAATATTGTGAAACTTAACTAGTTATCCCAATGTGTAGGGGCAGTTTAGTAGATGTTTATTAAGAAAATACCATTAGGGATATACGGAGCTTGAGAAATAACTCTTGCGTTCGAGACATCGATGGAATTTTTAGATGCAATTAGTGGTTATTAGGGAGATGCGTACTTGTATGTTTGTGTTAAATCTCTAGAAAACGAATATTCTATCTACTATAGTATGTATCAGTTACGAATATAAGTATCCTAGTTTAGTTGTAAACGAACAAGAAATATATATCTTCTAATGGAGGTTTGGACACAATTTTGATCGTTATAAGCGGAGTTCGTTGTATCCGAAATTGACCTACACGAATAATTTGTTCAGTTGTTCTATTAAATAGAAGTGTTTAACTGTCGAACTAGTAACCCATAATAATATTTATACTTATGGACAAAAAATAAAATCCTAATTTTGAAAACTACTCGAGAGAAAGCAATGTTTTTATGGAAAACTAATCTAGCTAATCTCAGAGCTCTGTAAAATAATGAAAAGCATCAGATAAGAGTATCTCACTTTATTTATACTACCAAAAAAACTGATGACATATTAAAATCAAACATATTAGTGCACTATTCAAGTTAAAATGAATAATTTACCTGAAAAAGTGTGGCCCCAAAAAAGGGCCATTTCCTCGTACACGTCAGATATATCCTGACGCAATCCAGCTGTGTCCGCCCCTTAAGTCCCCTCCATTTCTCCAGCAATTTAGCCTGTAATTCGGCCAAACCTTCCTGATTCAACTGGTCCCTGTATCTGTACGGATAAAACTTGTCTATGGCGGTCAAAGCATGATTAGAGTGCGCCGTTAGAATGCCGTGTACGTTATTCAAAGCACTCAACGTATTCGAACATTGAACATTTAAAGGACTAAGTGTACCGTTGGTCGTGGATTTGGGGCTCTGATGTTTAAGGGATACCGTTCCGGGGTTACTCGCAGTACTGGCGTTTTTCGTCGATCCTAAAGAACATTCGCCCATGTCTAATTGAGCCATGAGCGCAGCTAACTCCAAAGCTAGGTCTCTACTCAGAGGAAAGCGTCCCGAGACGATTTGTTTGTTCGTTTGGTAGCAGAGAAGCAGCCGCTCTTTATCCGTTTCTAACCGAGCGCTGTTCTTCCACCATAGCCTATTCTTGTAGGTGAGTCTTATTACTTTTGTATTTTCGAATTTGCCTAGACCTTTCTCCCTGAGAGCTATTTCCCATTTTGATATGAGGTCGCAAAGCTTCGCGCTGGGGTCCAAAGTGTGCTCTAAATCTTTCTCGATAGGGTCATCGCTGAAGATGGCGAAACCGTTATTGATTCTGCACCCGATCTCGTGAGCTAAACTCTCTTGGAATTCCTTGATGGTGGTGGAACCGTCGAAGCTCGTAATGTGATACGTTCCGTTAAGAAGGTGGACGGGCATGGAATGTGGAAGCGAGTGGTGCTGGGGATTCTTCAATAAAATACTTAGGACTTCCATGCGTGACGGTTTCAATTCGCGACCACCTATAAAATTGTGGGTAAATCTTACTAAAAGTATTAAAATGTGACTTACCAGCTACGATGGTGCGTTCCAATGCTCTTTCGCAGTACGCGGCGTACTTTCCACATTCCGTTCTGTTATCGGCGTTTCGTTGTAAGTGCAGCTTCAAAAACCATAACAAACGGGAAGACTTTGGTACAAACAAACTTACGGCTAGTGCCAACAGTTGCCAGCCTTGGAGCAGAGTATAACTCGGTGGCCCTTTACTGTCTTTATGCTCTTTATAGCACTCTTTATGCTCCTTGTACTTCTCCTCTTGGGCAGTCTGAATATTGTCAGAGGCAATTTGTTGATCAGACGAGCTGTTTATGCTCGGAGTCGTTTCACAAGTGAACAGACTCTGCGTGGCGCAAAGCAGCAGTTGCTGAAAAGAATTTTGGTGTTTCTCGACTTTTTCGATGCTAAATGTTGCGACATGAATGGTCTGTAAACTAGACAGCAAGCAAGCCGACGTGTGCTAGTGCTAGAAAGATGTTGATGCATTGTCTGAAGAAAGAATTGAATGTGCAAAAGGAAATAAGTAAATGAAAGTAAGGCAAACTCGAAAACAAATTAAAAGTAAAATTGAAGTAGAACCCATTTCAGATTAGCATAACAGAAATGAACGCGACCAATGTTAATGATTGTATTGAATTTATGTGTTAATGTATGGGATTTGAATAACGTCACAATAAAAATTAGCCCCCAGTAGTGATTTCTGTATTATCAAAAGTAAAATGCTTTTTGTAATGGTTTGATCAAGAATGCATTTTTTCAAGATTTCGATGATTTCCTTTTTAAATATTAAATACATTCATATGCTTAGAGAGCAATATATCTTAACAGAAAATTCAAGTGTGACTTCATGATGTATATTCGAAGAGAGAAAACATTCATAAGCACGCTAATCTAGACTCTAACCTTATAAAACATAAAACATTGGAAACTAGAAACACCAACATTCTTGTATAATCAACATTTATACAAACATTTTTAGTCAACATATAAAGAAACTGGAAAACATTCATTAAGCAACAAGGACAAAGTATGAACGAAAACTTTTATGGAATCAAGACTGAAAAAATTGAAAATTATTTAAGAATATCTGACTTTATCAATATTTAGTTTTTGATCATACTGTATGTAAAACATGCCATAGCTTGTTAAACATAGACGCTTTTTTGCTCAAATTGGAATAAATGCATCAAAAATTATTTTTTTGATTCAAACGTTTTTACGAAACAAAAATAACAAAGCAGCACTATACTTTGCACATGTTAAAAACTAAACATAATTCATGCACCAAATTCGAGCACATCTTTCTATCGTACTCTATTTTATATTTACTATTATTTTTTTTTATTTATCTATTTCTCTCTCTTCTCACCCTTCTTTCTTTTCTTTCCCTCTCTATTTCAACACTTACACTGATTATTTTCGTTTTTATTTCAAGATCACTAAAGGTTTTGCCACCCCAAGCTAATAAATTGCTGAAGCCTAAAAAAAGCTTTGAGAAGGAAGTTTTTTTAAACTGAATTCAAAATTCCAACATTAAACTCAAAAATTGATATACAAATCCTGTCCCCTGAAACCCAGAAAAATTAAAAAACAAAACAACACTTGCGCTAACGCGCAAGCTGTCATCTTGAGAAAAATTTCTCTTGGCTATCGAAGCACGTTACAGCAAGTGTTATTGAGTTTTTTAAATTTGCCTTTGTTTCAGGGGATAGTATATCAATTTTTGAATATAACCAAAGACCAGTTTGTTCACCAAAATTTAAACTCAAGATTTTAAGAACCTTCTTTCTCAAAATTTCGACTTCAATTTAAAAGTTTTGACTTATTCTTAGATATTTCGAATCATCCAACTTTTCGATTTTTTCTGAAATGTCGAGATGGAAGTTGGACTTACTGATGAATTTTGACTTTTTTCGGGGAAGCCGAGAAGCCAAAATTTCGATTGAAATCTTGATAATAAGGAAAAGGGGAAATTTTGAGTTTGAAGAACTCGACGTATTTCTCGAAATTCAGTTTTGATATAAAGTCAAGTTTAAAAGAAAATTTGAATTCAATATTTCATTTAAAAACGTCAGTTTTGAAAGAAAAATTGTTTTTTTGAGTTTTCCCCAACATTTGGAATTTAAAGTCAAAAATTTGGGTTGAATGCTGAAATTTTGATAAAAAAAGTAGAAATTTGAAGTTTCGTTTAACCAAATTGTAATTATTTTATTTTTTCCACTCTCTTTTTCTCTCACACTTCTCTTGTACTATGGCGTTCTTCTCATCAAATTTCTTTTCTTCACTCACTTTCTTGCTTCTCCCCTTTCACACGTTAATTATCTCCCCTTTTTACTTATTTTTCTTTGATGCTTTTTTGCCACTATTCAACTATTCGACACTAATAAAAAAACTGAATATAAAAAGCGACACTTACGCCTTTCTTAAGCAATTTATGTGAGGATACCTGGACTCCCAGCTTGGGCAGGGGCGAACTTTTACTCGTTTGCTTGACTAGAGCGCATATCAGCTCGGCCTGTAATTCGGGCATATCCAGACACTGTTGCAGAGCGTTTTGGGCCAACACCACGTGATAATCTATACCGGCCTGATCTACGGCGGCCGACATAAACAGTTGCAGACACTTAAACAATTTGATGGCTTCGGCCTGGAAAACGAAAGATAAATTTCGGAAATAAAAGCAGTAGGCGCGCTATTTACTTGTAATTGTTCTGTTGGTAACGTGGTCAAAGGAAAATACGAAGGAATTGCGCCGTCTTTGGTACAAGGCACGTGAAGCAGGAGTGGATGCCTCCACAACACGCAGTTAGGATCACCGTCGACTTCCATCAGCTTGTGAATGAGTTGTTCGTATTGGGTGCCCGTACTGGGCCCGCCGCCGCTCGCAACGGTTAAATGGTACAACCAGGAGTCCTTTTCTTGCTTGCCGGGACACAAAAGGTAAGTGGGGCCTTGATTTGTTGGGAATATACCGACGGTTAGATCCGGATTGTCGGGATCTTTCTCTTCGGAATCCGAATCGGATAGATGCTCGACTTCTTCCACGCGGGCGTCCCTCATGTTAATTTGCCCGGCTGGGGACTGAAATAAAAACGCATGCATAACAAAATGCAAATTTTTAATTTGTCGCTTATGTCGTTAAGTTAGATTCTTTTAGAGCATAACTGAGCAAGTACTGACTGACAGACCACGCATAGCCTAAATTATTATTTTATATGATTTATCAAAAAAGACGAAATTTTTAGTAAAAACTCAAACAAGGTGAAAAAAATTGCCTTCCAAATTTTTAGTTCTAAGTCGAATAGTTACGACAAAAACACTGCCGTTTTTTTAGAAATGTACTGACAAAATTCCAAATTTCAATTGGAAATTTACAAAAACAAATATCGAGTTTAAACCCAATTTTTTTCAAAAAAAACTAAATTTAAGATAACAATGAAAATGCATAATAAAATTTAAAATTGATAACGAAAAATCTCGAAGTTTCGGGAGCAATTAGCTATTTTAAGGTTGAAACTCCTACGTATAAAATTGAAAGTGTAAACTTAAAAACTAGTAAAAACAAACACTACATTATCGAAAATACCCGAAAGTAACTATCCATAAATGTAGCTTTCAATTATATTCCAAAACATGCAAAAAAAATTTTGTACTTACCGAATCCGAAGGGGTTTTAAAGTATAAGAACATTTTTCCGATCAGGACGCACCAGCACTTCTTCGCGTGACCATTTTTGACTTTCGTCAGCCATCCTTGTACCGATGGTTTATTTTCTTCTTTGCTCAGGAGTAATTTGGTTGCATTCCTTCGTTGTACGTTTTGCAAAATTCTCACCTAAACCAACATGAGTTGTTAGAGATGAGAAGACAACTAAATGGGTCGTCATATTTTACGTACCCAATCTTCCATGGCCGTGATGGAGTCAGCGGTCAGGTAGTATGTTTTCTTGCCGGTATCAATCTCGAAGGTGTTGGAGCCTTCAGCTCGAGTAATTTTACATACTTCGTCAAGGACTATTTGCCCTTGGGGTTTTCTATTGGTATCGCTTTGGCCTTTGTAGTAGGTTAGTACGCCATTCTTCAAGACGAACCAACGTTTTCTCCACGTTTTTAGTTTGCCACCTAGGTTAATGCAATTGGTTAAAATCCCAAAGTCCAAACAGATGTAACAAATTGTGCAGTGTTCATTAGTTATTAACAATTGTAATTCTTTAAATGTAATATCCTTTAAGAATGTAATAGTAGTTGTAAGAATGCTAGGGAGACTCGTCGCTCAGGTGGCTGTAAGCCACCAAAAATTCGTAAGCACAAAATTTTAGAAGAAACTCTATTCGGTTAGAAATCTGTATGCGACTAGGACAAACTGTTATACTTTTCAGCCGGTTTAAAAAATGTGGTCCATTTATTTTTTATGTAACGGACAAATGCTAAAATGAACAACAATCCTACCTACGGGTCTAAAATAACCCACTTTCAATCCAAAGTAAATGAAGAATATTCAATTCAAAATGATTTCAAATTGTCCATCTATTAGGCAAATGAAAAAAAAAACTGTTTACATACCCAACTTTGCTAATGAGCCGCTCTTTTCCAAGCTCTCTATCCTCTTGGGGCTGTCAAGGTAAGAAGTTCTTAAAAGCATAGAAGATTCAAGACTAGTGGTATCACAGCTTAAGGCATCGGGAGGTACCGCGTAATCGTCCGACATTCCCGACTCAAACGAAGTATCTGAAAACGCTTCACCTGAGTGTAAATTAATGCAACGAACTAAAGAAAAAAGTCACCAAAAAAAAACTGATGTTGTAAATACTTAAGCAAGCACAAACCTCTGGTTTTACTTTTGCTGGGGGAACCGCTACTACTGGAAGCCGTTCTTTTCCCTGGACTAGAACCGGATGTATCGCCAGAGCTCCTACTGTGCGTATTGGTCCCATCTACGCCCTGCGGGTCATACAAAATTCCAGTTGACTCCAACGCCGCGAATTTCGGACTTACGGTCGTATTATTCCCTTCGCCATCGCTCGAGTCATCCGAGGAATCGCCGGTGAACGGAACAGATCTAATTTGGCTGGCTCTACCCTTCACAGTGGCGTACACTGGCGCCGGTATATCCTGATAACCAGCTTGCTCCGGCCCCAAATCGCTCGGGAGTCGTTCCCGTGAGCGTTAACCCGTCAGCGGCCACCTACAAATCCGTCTCCAGCGTTTCAAATTATCGAAAGAAAAACTTACCTGATATATTCGATCTTCCCAGCTGGGGAATCTGTGAATGGGAGGCGTTGGGGCTCTAGGCCATGGCACTTTTTCTCTACTGGGCGTGTAGATTTCGGCGTAATCGTGCGCCAAATCGGGATCGGACGCGCTGCTGCTGGGTACTCTTGCTATGCTTAAGTTGTCTACGGCCGCTCTGAGGTCGTCCGTTAGGGGATCCATGCTGGAGGTACTGGTACCGAAATTTACGCTGGTAACTAAGGTGCTCGGTACGGCTGGTTCGAAGTTACTACTCAAGCAAACCGACTGATGTCTCCTATGTTTACTGCTTCTAGAACAAATGCTTTCTTAAAATATTTTGTAACAAAATTAAAATGTTTCGTCGGCGCGATCGCGGATTGTACTCTTGTTCTTCTACGTGGTAGAATGACTCTAACCCCTGAACCTTATTACCAGTTCTACTTTTTTCGGTACCGTACATTCCCTAAATAGCCTACACACTTAACGTTTCGGGAAAATGTTAACTTACCTGGTAGTGCTGGTCGCCGATGAGGGAGGGTGTCTCCTTTCGGGTGAGCAACTCTCAGACCTTCGTCTGTCGGCCAAGGCCAGATGGTTCCTAAGCAGCTCCAGCTGCTGGTTGCACTTGATGTTCTGCTCTCTCAACGTCTGGTTCTGTTGTTCGAGCTCACGCAACTTATTGGTGACCCATTCTTTGATTCTGGCAGCTTTCGCTTCCACCTGTCGGGCGTCGTGGAGGCGCAATTGTCGTTGTTCTTCGACTTCCCCTTCGAGACGATGGATGTGGACGCTGCTCGGATCACTTTTCTGGGACCATGCGAGCTTTTGTTCCATTATTCGGACCTAAAACGAACAACGGGCAATATGTTAGATGTTTGAATGAAACTGAATAATGTTGATCGAGTTCGAGTTCGAGTTACGCAAACTAACAGAAACTCAACCTTGTGAATACTTTGCAGCAATGGACGAAATAAGTTGAGCCGTTTCTTTTACATTACTCAAAAATTTTCCAGAAAATATTAGAGAAACAAACAGCAAATGCTATTTTTTCAGATTTTAAAGTTGGATCGTTTAACTGAATAATAAATAACAACACCTTTCATTATACTGCGTTTCAAAAAATCAAAATTTTGAGAAGAAACTGAACATTAAAAAAGTTTAATCTAGAACATAAAATTAACATTTAAGCTCTAGCACGAAATTTTGTGAAAAAAATCGAAATTTCGTAAAGAAAAATCGAAATTTCGATAACAGCTTTGGATTTGTAAAAAAAATTCAAAATTTCAAGTTAAAAAAAATAAAACTCACAAAGGTGTGAATGGATATTCGGATTGTTATTAAGAAATTCAAATCTTCTAAAAACCTTGTGATTTAAGTCGAAATGGTTTTAAATAAATTTAGTTTTTCTTGCAAGTTTTCACTTTGACTTAAAAAATTGAGGCTTTAAAAAAATATTTACTTTTTTCTTAACATATTACGATTTTTTCTTTTAAAAGAGATATAGGTTAATAGTTTAAATTCTAAATTTTGAGAAAATAGTAACATCAACAAAACTGAATATTTTCTATTTGATTTAAGGCTTTAACATTTCTAGAAAAAAAAATAGAAATTTTGGAACGTTTTTATTAATATTGGTCATAAGATATTACATAAAAAATAGGTTTTTAAAATGAAAAAAATAATACTATGAATATTCCCATTTTGTAAGGGAAACTTGCTTCCTTAGCTTTCATGGAGAATAAGCATACGAAAACATTTTCCCCATGTTTCACTCTTAGGCAAACAATATTGCTCAGTGTCTGAAATCGTTTGAATTTCAACGTAGAAAATCCGACGGCTTAACTTTCATAACGCAACAAACTTTGAAGAAAATTTATGAGCTGCCAAGACGTGATTGAAATGACAACAACGTTTTTCCTCGAGAGAACGCGGACGGAAGTTATTCTACCCCGATATGATAACATAAATATATTTCCTGTTGTTGGTAGACAAATGAAAATTTGTTTGAGGGAAAGAAAATGTTATTGCATTTGAATGAAATTGTAACTTAATAAATTTATGATTTGTATTTCATTACAATGACCACACACACTTGAAATTAAAAAAAAAAGTGGACAAATACGACATCGAGATGATAATTAATTAATTACGATAAGTAAATAGCTCCATTCTTTGGCCATAAAATGAGTAATTATTCGATAGATTAAAGCAGTTCTCAATCTTTTTAAATTTGGAATATACTTAAGCCTTCAAATAAATTTACAGTTGCTTTTTTATCGTATTATATTTATGTAAAAATGTTACAAATTAAAATGATCTGCTATAGATAGAAATAATAGTTGAATGTGTAGGAAAAAGAAAAGAAAATAAGAGGAGCCTTCCTTCTTTTTCTGGATTCTTACGGCCCTCGGGTGCACCTTTAAGAACTACTGGATAAATAAATTAAAATTTTATATTTTAGTAGACAAAATTGTACATATAGTCACGATTTAGCAGCAGATAATTGAAGAAAGAAAATGTTCTTTTTCGACTAACGAAAGTCATTTTTGTGATTGTGACAATTTGAATCCAGTGATGACGATTCAGTATGCAACATATAACTTGTGTGGCTATTAGATTCCTGAAAAAATTGTGACCGTAAAAGATGTAATTAAAAATTATTTTTATTCGATTCCTAAGACGTTTTCATTCCTTGATACCAAATACTCCACTACTTAAATCAAGAGGAATTTACGAATAGTGGTCTTAATTAAATAAAATATTTCATCATCAGAGCAACAAAATAAAATTAAATCGACCTAAAATCCGGGCGAAATAAAAATGTGTTCATGGTGGTTTCAAAAAAAAACGGAAAAATCGTCAAACTATAAATACTGGCGTAAAAAAAAGGAACAAATTACCCATTTTCGTTGCGGTTCCACAGGAAACGATAACGACAAATAAACGCACAAAGAAATTACCGTCACAGTACAAACACGACGCTCTTAAAGCAAACTTAGGCGAAGTACTGATTCTATATAAAGCCGCACAGGAGTGCACAAAACTTAAATTAAACAAAGCAAAAGGGAGTATCTGCATACGCGGCACACGCGGTGTCGTCGGTCGTCGGCGCCTCGACGTCCAGACGTGTTCATAGAACTTCCCCACGTGAGGAGGGAGAATGGCGAGAGCGTATAGCTGAGCTTTTCCGCATAGCTGGCGTGAGGCCAGGGCTAGAGCTTAAAACGGCACCCCCTCGTGATAAATCGGGTGCAGCGAACTTTCCAATCATCCCTATCGTTTGTTTTCTTATCGTAATGGTTTGTCGAGGATTTTGCGGTTATTGCTTAAGAACTCCGACTTTGGTTACAGCACGTAACTTATGACAGTTTAACGAAGATGGGGAGTTTTCAAATGAACTATGGAAACGAGTTTCAAAAGTAAAACTTTTCAAAAATAAAAATTTTCGACAAAAGTAAATTTTGAAAAAAATTCAAATTTCGAAAAATAGATTTGAAAAAAGTGAAATTTTGAAATGATCGAAATTTTTTAAGTCAAAATTTTAAGAAAAAGCAAAAATTAAGAAAAAAGTGGAGATTTTGAAAAACCGAAACTTTGAATTTGGATATTTTGAATGGAAGTCAAAATTTTCAAGAAAATCGAAAATTTGAAGTCAAATATAAAAAAAATTAAATTTTCAAAAAAGTTGAATAAAAAAATTCAAAATTTTCAAGAATTTAAAATTTAGAGAGACCTTGAAAAAGTCGATATTTTGAAAAGATGGAAAATTTCAAATTAGTAAAAATTTTTAAAAGAAAAAACTGAAAATTTCGAAGAAGAATCGAAACTTTCAAGAATCATCGAGTTTTTAAAAAAAATCAAAATTTTCAAACAGGTAGAAGTTTATAAAATGTGGATTTTTTTAAAAAGGGAAAAAATTCTCAATTTTACAAAAAGTCAAAATTTTGAAAACAAATTTCAAAAAAAGAAAAGTCAAAACTTTAAATATCGAACATCTGAAAGGTTTGAAGTTTTCAAAAAGATAGCGTTTTTAGGAAAGTCGAAAGTCTCAAAAAAATTTCAAAATTCTAAAAATTTGAACTTTTGAAATAGTTAAAATTTACAGATTGTCAAAATGTCGAAAAAAAGTTATAACTTTGCGAAAATGGAAAGAAAGTGGAAGTTTTAAGTGTTAAAATTTTCAAAAGAGTCGATATTTTCCAAAAAGTAGACATTAAAACAACCGAAATTTTCAAAAAAAAAGTAAAATTCTTCAGAAGTGCACTTAAGGTAAAATTTAGTCATTAAAGTCGAAATTTCAAGAAAGCTATAAATGAAATTTTAACTTTTTTCAAAATTTACTTTTATTGAAAATTCTTATTTCTGAAAAGTTTTACTTTTGAAATTTTTAAATTCGAAAACTCGTTTTCATAGTTCATTTGAAAACAATGTTTAAATCTAAAAATTAAGTTATAAGAAGAAAAAGTCAAAAATTTGAAAACTGCGGATTTAAAAAAAAATATTTTTTTTTCACAAAGGTCGACATTTTTTCTAGTTCAAATTTAAAGTAGGAATTTCCATTTTATTAAATTTTTATCTTACAAGAAATGCCGAGGAGAAAGTCGAAACGTTCAAATAGAAGCTGAAATTCGAAGAGAATTAAAATTTTTGAATAAAATTAAAAATTTCGACTTTCATTTAACATTTTTAAATAAACTATGAATTAACTACAAAACTTTTAATTTACTTCTTAAAATTTCGACTTTAATAGTCAATATCTGGAGAAAGAAGGTAAAATCCTAAAATTTGAAAAAAGTGTTTCGAGAAAAGTGACAATTTCAAGACAAGAGTCGATAAAAGTTTAAATTTTCTAACTTTAAAACTTCTGAGTTTTTTTTTTCAAAATTTCGATTCTTTTTGACAATATTAGGGTTAAGATTGAAAATTAAAATTTTTTAATTCCAACTTTAAGTTTGAAGAAAATTTCATTTTTTAAATCAAAATTTCTAGAAAAAACTGATAAATGTAAGATTTGAAAAATTATTTTTACAAATCTCGATTTTTTTCGGAATTTCCGGTCTTTAATCAATTATGATCAGGCCAAGATTGCGGTGGAAGAATGGTGTCGATGAGAAAGCAAGGAAAATCGGTGCAAGGAATTGAGAGCACGAGTCGCGGAATTGGCAGGAATGGCGAAGTAAACTGGAGAAAGTTGGGGCTCACGCAGGTCTGTAGCGCTAAGGATATGATGATGATGAATCAATTATAAAATCGAAACATAGGGAATAAGTTACAAGTTTAAATCCCATTTATTTTTAGAAAATATTAAAAATTTCGAATGTCAAATAAAATTAAGTAATTTTGGAGACTGCCGACAGAAGTGAAAACTTAAAACTAGGACACAACCGCGTCTATGTAGTAAATATTTCAAAATTTTCATTTTTCAATATTTTACGTTAATTAACACCATAGATGGCGTATGGCTTCCTAGTGTCTTCAATAACTTTGATTGCACAATCGTTTCCTGAAAACTATCCATAGTATTTTACATTAGTATGGATAATTTTCGACAATTAAAACTATTGTTATGCTCGACACTATCTACAGATGTTTAATGAACACTAGGCTTTAGTGTCTGGACGTTGAGTAATTTATCACTCAATTACTGAACTGGTTTACTAAACATCGATAGGAACTATCGACAATATCGATGGTTCCTACCAAATTATGTTCAACATTTGATAAAACTGTTTAATATTCACGAAAAATGTTTAGAAGAAATAAAAATCTTCAATATTGTTACTGAAATGGAAATATTAAAATTTTGAACAAAAGTCAAATGCTCTATATTTAAATGAAATTTCAAAAATCTGAAATTAAACGAAATGCTTAAACTCAAAAATGTCAGAATTTTTTTCTTCAATTTTTTTTTCTTGAATTTTTGATCTTTTTCTCGAAACTTAGTGTTAAAACTCGAATCTGTTTCACGACTTTTAAGTTTTTCTCAAAATCATATTTTAAATTTTAAATTCGAAGTTTAAGCCCGAAATTTTTACATTCGAAAATTCAAAAAATTTTTTATATATCTTACGTTTAGTGCCGAAATTTCCTGTAAAAAAACCTAGTTTAAGGTTTCATTTATTAGAAAAAAATCACAGAATTTCAAATTTAAATGTGAAATATTGACTTAAAATTTTAAGTAAGAGTAAAATTTAAACTTTAAGTCCGAAATTTTCATTTCAAATTCGAAACTTTGATTTTAAACATTAAGTTTTTTGTAGCATCTCGAAATTTTAGGTCTAGAAATTTAAGCAGAAAATTGAAGAAAAATTTTAACATAATTTTTAAAGTTCGACTTCAAAATCAATCTTTGCGCAAATATTTTTGGAGAAATTCTTTAGTTGTTTTGACTTAACCTTTACTTTTCATTTAAAAACTAGAAATTTTATCTTTTAAGATAAAAAATCAATTTAAAACTGTTTCGAATTTCTAGAATTCTTTTAAAATTGTTAAGTAAATATATTTTTACCTATAATCCCAAATGTTCGATTTTATAGTTTCCGAGAAAAAAGTCGAAAAAATTTGAAAAAAGATAAATTTTACAACCTTACAAATTTTAATATTTTTTAGAAATTGTGATTTTTAAAGTTGAAGCTTGGTTTAAAAGTTGAAATTAAAAAAATAAAATTGAAAATTTGAGTAAAAGAACAATTGCAAAATTTCTAAAAAACTAGTCTTCAAAGTTTGGATTTAAATTTTGGAAATTACCTCGAAAATACGAGAAGAAAATTTGAAATGCCTAAAAAAATCTGCTTTCTTTCTTTTAAACATCGCAATTTTTAAATTAAAGTCAACGTTTCAAGTTCAAAATCATATCTTTAGATTAAAGTGTAAACAAATAGAACTCAAAAGGATTTCTTCAAAATTCCGTGTTTGAAATCAAATTTTAGAATTAAAATTAATTCATTTTTGAAATTTTAAATTTAAAAGCAAAACTTCAAAATAAAAATTTAGGTAAATGAACCTTTGTTCAAAATTTTGTTTTTTTCTAAAAAATAAAACTGAAAATTTAAACTTAATATTTTAAATAATAGAAATTTTAAAAACAAAGTTGAAAAATCTAACCGTCCTCCTTTACCAAAGTTACAAGAAAAAAATTAGACATGTTTATTTCCAGTTTTTTCCCAAAATTTCCAATTTTTTTTAGAAATCTCAGTATTGTGTTTTCTTTTTTCAAATTTGGATTTAAGCACCGACATTTTAGGAAATAAGTTAAACATTTTGAAGTTTCGGTTTTTTCTTAAAATGTTGACTTCATAATTAAGCTTTAAACTCCAAATTTCTTTTAGTTCAAAATTTTGAATTAAAAGTCTAAATTCCGAATTTTATCTCAAAACGTTGAATTTAAAATTTTGACTTGACTCTGAATATTTCAGAGCATCGAACCACTATTTTTTTCGTTCCGAGTTTTGGCTTTCGTTCCGGGTGACTGATTTTTTAATGTTTTAAAATGTTTTATTTAAATTGATTTTCTAACATAATTCAGGAAATGTTCTCTCTTTTTTTTTAAATATTGCAGCATATAACTACTCTGGTAATGCTTGAAATTTGAAGAAAATATGTCTCGATTTTTCGAGTTTAACAATTTCAGGCTGAAACTCTGGATTCTGGGTTTATTTTGAGTTTAAACTTCAAAAAAACCTCCAACTTTATAAAAAACAATTAGCTGATAGCCGCACTTTCGCCTAGGTGAAAAAAGAGAAAGGATCCTTTGGTTACATACTTTTTGAAAGTGTCAACTTTTCTGAAGAATTCAATTTTTATTGAAAATTTGGACTATTTTCGAAAATTTCGACAATAAAAACCCAGTTTTTCACAAAGTCGATCTTTTCCCGTTCCACTTCCAAGTTTTCGAAATTTTAACTTGATTCTGAAAATTTCGACCTTTTTCAAAATTTTGATTTTTTAAATAGTCCAAATTCCAAAGTCTCATTTTACATTTTACTTTTATAACTTTGTTCTTGTTAAAGATTTTATTTTTTGAAAATTTCAAGTTTTTTTGAATATTTGGAATTGATCTCGAAGATTGAATGTTTGACCTTATTTTTGTAAATATCAGACTCGAAATTTCATCTTTTTTTGCAAATCTAACTAATTTTAAATTCGATTTTTTCAAAACATTTCAATTCTTCTTAAAAATTTACATTTTTTCAAGGTTTTAACTTTTTGCAAATATCGACTCTCTCGAGTATTTGTTTTTTATTCAACTTTTTTTCAATTTTCACTTTTTCTGACTTTCTAAAAATGATTACTTTTTGAAAAGTCTACCTTCGATTTTTATTGAAAATTCTTTAACATTTTTCGATTTCTTTAAAGCATTTCATCTTTATATTTTGAAAACTTTGAAATTCAAATGTTTTTTTTAGCTTCCACCTTTTCGAATGTTTATTTATTTTATTAGTCGCAAAACTTTCTCAGTTTCACCTTTAACCTTTAATTTATTTTGCAAATTCTGAATTTTTTGAAAATCTTTACACATCATTTCGATCTTTACTCCAAATTGATATTTTTTTCAAAGTTTTGATTTTTTCTGTAAATTTGACGATGTTAAAAACTGACTTTTAAAAACTTCTACCCGGTTTTTTTTTGACCTTGACAATTTCTCAGAACTTTGATCTTTTTTGAAAACTGAGATTTTTTTTTAAATTTCGATTTTTTCTCGACTTTTCAGCTGTTATGTAGTAAACTGAACTTTTATTTGAAAAATTAGATTTTCCTTTAATTTTTGTTTCTTATAAAATTAAATTTTTCTGAAAATTTCGACATTTTTAATATTTTCAAACCTTTTTCAGAATTTTCACTTTTTTCTGAAAATTTCGACCTTTTATCATCAAAATTGGGACTTTTTCTCGAAGCTGTAATTTTTTCAGAATTTGATTTTTTTGGAAAATTTCCTCATTTTTTAAATTTTGGTTTTTTTACATGATTATGTTGAAACATTTTTTTTTAAACCTTTTCCTTTTTTTTAAATTTCCACTTTAGTTCAAATTTTTTACTATTTCTCGAAGTTTTAACTTCTTTTTTGGATAATTCCGACTTTTTCTCGAAAATTTTTATTTTTTTCAAAATTGCAACTTTTTGAAATATTTGAATTTTTTCAGGATTTTAACCTTTTTTGAAAATTTTCAGCTTTATCATCAAAATTGGGACTTTTTGCAAAGTTAAATATAGCTTCATTCAAACTTTGAAGTTTTTTTCGAATTTCCATTTTTTTTAAAGTTCGAGTTTTTGTGATAACTTCGACATTTTTTCAAAATTCGCCAATTCCAGAAATTTTTTAATCTTAAAAAAATCGCAGCTTCGAGGCTAAAGTCGAAATTTTAAGAAAAATCAAATATAGAGTAAACAAAACCAGATAAAAATTGGAAGTTTAAATTAGACATTTTTTAACATGTCATCGTTTCAAGTTTACCTTCAAAATTTCGACTTCAATTTAAGGGTCCCGGGTTTAAATTGGAATATAAATGTATTTTTCTCTTGAAATTTTGACTGAAATTCCCAATTTCTAGAAAAAATTAAAAATAGCGAGATTTTATCGCAAATTTAGAGAAAAAAAGCCAAATCTAGGAATTTTGGAAAGTTTTATGAAGTCGGCATCGTAAAAAAATCATTAGAATTTGAAATTTCGAGAAAAAAATTGGCATATATAAATCAAAGTGAAATTTGAAGGAAAAAAATCAAGAAAACTCGAAATTTTTATTAATAACCTTAAAAAATAGGGGTATTAGATTATAAAAGGGAAAATCCAAGTTTGAGAAAAAAAAACAAATTTTGAGTGTTTGTTCTGAAAAAAAAGTTGGAATTTTCGGAAAATTCGAATCTGCAAATAAAATTGCCAGGAAACTGGGTTTCACTGAAAAAGACTCCACTGCTTGAGTCCATATTTACAATAGCACACAAAATTTTTATTGTAAACTCGAAATTTTAGGAAAGGAAAAGAAATATTTCGAGTAAAAGGTCCAAATTTCAAAATAAGAGTCAAAAATTTTGAAAAAAGAATATTCAAATTATACAACTTAAAATTCAATTTCCCTTGAAATTTCGAGAACAAAATCACAATAAAACATTTTCTTAGAAAGAGTGGAAATTGTAAATTTCTAATTGAACTTTCAAACAAATGTTCTTTAAAGTAAACTCGTAATTTTTAGATAAAAGTTGCACGAATTTGTGTAAAATTTTGAAAAGGAAATTTCAAAAAAAAAACCCAAACTTCAGGGTAAAGTAAAAATTATTTTAAGAACATACAAATTCAACGAACCGAAATAAACCGTTATTTTTTTTTGGTTCTGTTCCGGTTTTCGTTCCTACAAAAATAATGTTTTTTTTCGGTTTTCGGTTCAGTTCCGGTTCGAAGCCCTGGAATATTTTAAGTTTATCCTCAACATTTCGTTTTAAAGTCGAAATTAAAATATAGAAATTTTCATTCAAATCTGAAGTAGAAAAAAAGATAAAAATTTTTCAAAAAAAAAATCTAAAAAAATCAGAAACCATTTCGACTCTTTTTGAAATTTTGCCGTTTTCTTCTGGAGCATTTGATTTTCTCTAAATTTAAAACTTGAAATTTCCATGTTTTCTCAAAATCTTTAATTGAAAGTTCGAATATAATCTTAACTTTTTAACACTGAAAATGCAATGCTGAAATTAAAAAGTCAAAGCTTGAAATTCTGATTGAGTCATGGTTTTGAAAAAATTTCAAATTTCTAAATATGTAATGCGAAAATGAGTTTTTGAAAATTTTAGAAATCTAAAAGTGTTTTATTTCAATGTTTTCTAAACTTTTTTTAAATCCAAAAATTTAGCATTTGAGCTCAAAATTTTCACGTTTTTATGAAATTTCGACTTTAATTTCAAAATAACAGCTTTAAAGATAAAATGAAAAAATTAAAATTCCAACCTTAAACTTGACTTTGCCAAAGAGAAGAAATTAAAAAAAAAGAGAACGAAAAAACCTTCCTGAACATTTACCGATTTAGAAAATGGACGATACGCTACTGAAGTGACTCCACAAAATATGCAATACTCAAAAAAGATACATATTTATAAACAAACTTATTTTTCGTCTATTATAGGAGATGGTTAAGTGTATGTTGCATTTTCCAATAGGAATAGAATAAATCGACCAATGCGAACATTTTGTGCATTTTACCTGCACGATATTTACCAATGTTTGGAAAATTTGTATCGTTTCGCCGTGCATCGTGAGTTGGAGCAGCTATTTCCCCCGCGGGGACGATCATTGGCGCCTAGATTGCAACCGCAGGTTAAATTAGAAGGTTCATTTTATTAAATAAAATTATCAGCTAGAACTATCGATATTTTTGTAAAAATCTATCGATACTATCAATGACCGAAACTATCGATGTATAGTGAACACTAGTCTGGAGCGACCAAGTTTTACCATTAATTAGAAGAACTCTGAATGAAATCCAAAAGGTTCAACGTATGTTTTGGGATTCTGTTCTGGACATAAGGACTTTATTAACTCAAAATTTTCTACAGGAGAATATGACTAGAAAAAGTTCAAATTTAAAAGTTTTAGGGAAAATCACATGTCTTCAATGGGGTGACGTTCTTTTGGGGTCCGAGCCTTGTATTTTAGGTATATGTAAATTGAAATCTGGGCGAAATGTAAATATTTATCTTGAACACTAAATGAATTGGTAAAACAACACGATAATGTGAGGGTAAACAGTTTTGTTTTATAGATGAGTCATTACGTTAACCTACATTCGCACACATACGTCCAAGGCATAATGTAAAAAAGGGGAGCGCGTAACCCCTCAGTCAGATGCTTGTCAGCTTTTTATGACATTCTTTTATGAATCCCCTACTTCATTGTATCCGAGCTTACATTGAAAACTGACATGATTCATGATTATATTTTTGAGAATGTCTAGGTTTCGATTATAAGTAAAAGGTTCACTTTTTTCAGGTTATGTTAGTTACATTTTGCATGCACATATTACATGATTCAAGTTAATAATATTTTTCAGGATATATTTAAAAAATCAAAATAAAAATTCTGAAAAAATCCGGATTGGTAGGTTTTGAAATGATGGCCCTTTGTGACTAATTTTACTGGACTATGTGTCATATATTTCATGAAACTTTAAATTCAAAGTTAAAATATCAAGAAGAAAGTTGGAATTTTGTAATCGGCTGTAATTAGTTTTCAAAAGAAAAAAATTGAAAATGTCGAGTTTGGAAATTTCAAAACCTCAACTTATTATTCTTGATTTTGAAAAAGAACCAAATTTATTTAAGTTGCTTAAAAGTCAAAATTGTAAGATTATTTGCAATATATTCATGGCATAAGCAGAACCTAATTAAATTATAAAATTTAATAAAATAAACCATATTACATCACATAATCCATGGCCGTAATAAGAAAAAAAAGCTTTTTTTCATAATTTCAGAGATTGAACATGGCGCCTAGGAGGAAAATGAACTTGGTTGTGGTGTTTTCATAATTAAATCAAAATAATTGAAATAAAATAACTTTTATAATGCAACAATTTATTCATGAAAAACCGTTGCCACTGGTAGCTTTCGAGATAAATGCAGAAAAAGAAAAAAGTTTTTTTTCTTAATAACCCATAAAGTATTAATTTTTTACTTTAGATTCCTTTTTGTATAATATTCATTACTAAATAAAATACACCACGTTACTCTAATCTGACAAACACTGCAGCTCTTTCAATAAGCGAGTTTCTTCCAGCTGTGTTATTTTTACGGGAACAAAAAACTACAAAAAAAGGTCATTTTAACTTGCGAATTTTCTCTTACTCTGAATTCGCGACAAAAGAAACTCGCATCAAAACAAGCAACGATGCAACTCAAGCTAAGACAAGAACACGCTCTAAATTGACGAGAATAACGTCATTTACTCACATTTTCTCGGGCCGAATGCGGATACCCGACGAGCACCACTGCAAACAAAAGAACACAAAAACAAAAAAACTAGAAACAAAAACCAATCGCGATCCTTTCTGTTTTTCTGTCAGCTGAAAGACGCCATGTCCGGTCGCGTCGCGACGAAAAATAATCAATAAACGGACGATAGCGAAAGTCGGAACGGTTGCCAAGGGTTACGCGGCAGCTACCCCCATCTCGAGGGTAGTTGGCGCAACAGGGATGCAACACAGGTGCGATGGATGCGCTCATGTGATCGTTAAATTAGGCTGCCTGACTCGAGAGTCGACAGAAGTTAGAATTTGTCTTAAAATGATGAAATGCGGACACACTCCTCTGAAGAAAAAAAACATTGCTTGCGGGATTCGAATTTCTGACTACTTTGATTACAATTACCTAACACATTAGCAACTAGAGTATCGACGATGATTTTTAGCTATTTCAAGAGTGATACGGCCTTATTCAAAACTGATGAAATCGAGATTAGATCTTCTGTCAATAAAGAAAGAACAACTCCCAAAATATGTGCACCCATAAAAATGTTACATTAAAAAAAGAATGTAATTATTTTTGTTCGAGATACAAGCAGTCTTTTTAATGACTAAGCCGCCTAAGTCCGGGAAAAGGGGGTCTAAAATTAAAAATCTAGTGTTAAGGATGAAAAAAAAAATTATGTTCGCCTCTCAGGATTTTTTTAAAGTAAATATCAGTTATTTTTTAGAAATGTACGCTTTTGTCGAAATTCTGAGTGTAAACTTATACCTTTTATTTTTTCGTTTTTAAAAAATAGTGGATTTTTATTTCAAATTTTGACTTAAAATTAAGCCAAGAACTTTCACCGTTTTTCCTAAAATTTCGACTTTGATAAAACTTCGGAATCATTTTATTTTATAAATTTTCTGGATCGTCTTCAGATTTAAGATTTTTAACTGTTTTTTCTCAAACTGCGACTTTGAATTCGAAATGTTATGTATTTCGAGTAATTTTGTTAAATGTCGACTTTTACCATAAAAATTCCAGAGTGAAATTAAAATTTTCCGTTTTTTTAAAGATTTTGACTTTAAACTTTCAATAAATTTCGAAATTTCGAGAATTAGAATCGAAATTTCAAGATTAAAGTCGAAATATCAAAAAAGTTCCAAATTTATATAAAACTACCATGGCGAAATTGTTTTTCAAATAATTAATTTGTATTTTTTAATTACATGTAAATTCTTATATTTTACCTTAATATGAGGAAAGGAGTGGGAGTATGAAGATTTTAACTTTTTGAAAATTTCAACGTCTACCGGCAATTGCAGCTTTTTTCAAAATTTTGACTTTATTTTGAAAATTTAGTTCTTTTCAGAATGTTGACTCTCTCGAAAATTCGACTGTTTTTCGAACCTTCTGATTTTTTGTTGCTAATGCAACTTTTTTTAAAAAATTTCAACCGAATTTCAATGTTTTTCCGAGGTTTAGATATATTTTTTAAATTTGACAACTTTGACAACGTTGACATGAAAACTGGATTTTTTTTTCTTGAAAATTTTGACCTTTTCAAAACCTCGACTTCTCAAATTAATGATTTTTCTCTCAATACTTCGATTTTTTTTAAAAACTGTGATACTGTGACTATTTAACGTTTTTGAATCTTTTTGAAAATCCCACCTTTCTTTTAAAAGAATTTACTTCTCTAAAATAATTTCAATTTTTAATGTTTTTTTTTGGAATATTTCGACTTTTTTTGAAAATCCTAATATTTAAAATTTTTCACTTACTTGGAACTTACCATTCTTTTAAAAATCTGAAAATTCTAATTTTTCCTTCAAAATATCCACTTTGAAAATTAAGATGCCGACTTTTTCTGGAAGTATGACTTTCTGAAAAAAATGCCTTTTTACCTTATTAATAATATTTACTTTTGGTGAAAATGTTGCCTTTTAGAATTCTTAATTTTTCAACCTTTTTTTCTTGATATTTCGACTTTCTTTTGAAAATTTCGATTTTTTTTTCAAAATAATGCCTTACAAAATATTGATTTTTTTGGGATATTATCACTTTTTTGAAATGTCTGCTTTTTAAAATGTCAACTTAAAAAATTTCGACCTTTTACATAATTTTCACTTTTTTTAAAGTAACGGTTTATTTTGTAAATTTCCTGTAAATAACCGAAAGAGAAATCCCTTAATTTTGAATTTTTTTTTAAATAATAGATTTTTTTTGAAAATGTTGGTCTTTAGAAAAGAATTGTTTTTCAAATGTCGTCTTCTTTTAAAAATTCAACCATTTTTTCAAAATTTCGACTGAAAATTTCGATTGTTTCCAAAATGTCAATTTTTTCTCGAAGTTTTTACTTTAAAAAAAAACCTTTAATCTTATTAAAAATATTTACTTTTGGTGAACATTTTGACTATCAAAATATTCAATTCTTCAAAATTTCGACTTTTTTCAGGATTTCAACTTCCTTGTGAAAATTTGGATTTTTTTGTTGCAAATTACAACTTTTTTGCTTTCTTTTATTGTCAACTTTCAAAATTTCGATCTTTAACATAATTTTCATTTTTTTTCTGAAAAATGAAAATTTTGACTTTTTCTCGAAGTTTTCACTTTTTTTTAAAGTAACGCCTTAATTTAGAAATTTCGGATTTTTCTCTAATTTCTTTTGAAAAAGTCGGTTTTCTGATAAGAATCTTTTTTAAAATGTCGTCTTTTGAAAAAGTCGATCTTTTGAAAAAGTCGATCTTTTGAAAAAGTCGATTTTTTTTCACAATACCAACTCTGAAAATTTCGATTCTTTCCAAAATATCAACTTTTTCTCGTTTTTAACTTTCTTAAAAAAACTTTTAACCTTATTAAAAATATTTACTTTTGGTGAATATTTTGACTCTCAAAATATTTAATTTTTCAAAATTTCGACTTTTTAAGGATTTCGACTTTCTTATGAAAATTTTGATTTTTTTTAAATATTTTTTTGTTGAAACTTTGGCCCTTTTTTAAATTACAAAATTTTCATTTATTTTGGAAAATACCAATTTTTAAAATTTCTACTTTTTCTCGAAATTTTTACTTTTTTTTTAAAGTAACGGCGTATTTCAGAAATTTCGGTTTTTTCAAAATTTCGAATTTTTTTGAAATAATAGATTTTTTGAAAATGTTGGTTTTTTGAAAAGAATCTTACAGAAACCTTATTTTCAGAATATTGACTTTGAAAATTTCGATTCTTCCCAAAATGTCGACTTTTTCCCCCAATTTTTACTTTCCTCAGAAAAAACTTTTAACCTCATTAAAAATATTTGCTTTTGCTGAAAATTTTGACCCTCAAAATGTACTCAAAATTTTTCAGAATTTCTTTTGAAAATTTTGAATTCTTAAATTTTTTTTTTATTTGATGTCGGTTTTTTTTTGTAAATGAAAACTTTTTTGAAGTTTTCGCGTTTTTTTCAAAATGTCAACTTTCAAAATTTGGATCCTTAGATAATTTTCAATTTTTTTGTTGGAAAATTCCAGTTTTTAAAATTTTGACTTTTTCTCGAAGTTTTCACTTTTTTAAAACGGCTTATTTTAGAAATTTCGGTTATTTTTTTTTCTAAATCTCGATTTTTTTTTGAAATAATAGATTCTTTTTGAAAGTGTTGGTCTTTTTGAAAAGAATCATATTTAAAATGTCGTCTTCGTTTGAAAAAGTCGACCTCCCTTGAAAAAGTCGCCCTCCTTTAAAAAAGTCGACCTATTTTGAAAAAGTCGACTTTTTCAAGTTTCAACTTTTTTTTGAAAATTTCGATCGCTTTTAAGTTTCACTTATTCTGGAAAATTAAAAAAAATAGCCTTCGTAATTAAAAATTATTGATAAATTAAAAATAAATGGTTTTAATACGGTATATTAGTAGGAGATAATATGCAATAATTAAGCACAGTATATTCAATGCGTTAATTTGTTGAAGAACTTTGCATAATAAACCAAATAGTTGTGTTACAGTTTCCCAACTTCACTTTGAATTATGATTACCTTATCTTCTGCTTCCTCGGCACGTCCTTCTGCCTCCAAAACTCGCTGTTCTAGTTCGGAAAGCTGCAACAAATTAATGAGAATAAGTTATGGCAATTTAATTAGGAAAATTGTTATTAGTTTTCAACTTTCAATTAAATTACTTATTTGGCGGCGCCATCTCATAATTTAAGCGTGCACTTTAACCACGCTAGTTCGAGCGTTGGCTAACAGAGGTCACAGAAACGTCGAATCGGAACGTCGCATCCTGCGCCACTGTAACATATTTTTGTCCTTTGTACATTTTACATTATTTGTCGAACGTTATTCCTCATACCGTTTTAACATGCCTTTTTGCCTCAGGTTATTTGTAATGTTAAATTGAATCGGCCATTTTATGGCTTCGAGCTGTTGGGGGATGAAATGTTTCGTGTAAACAAAGTTCCAACGCCGCAGGACATGAAAATTTCATTTCATTTTCATATCAAAACAACATGGAAATTAAATAATAAAATATGAACAATGGGATAATTCAAAATTTAGTTGGTTATTCTGATCTTTATAAATCAACTGAAAATTTGTAATTTTTTAAGATAAATTTACGAAAGCGTAGAAAGGACATCAATAAAAATTTCTCTTTCTTACAAATTTGACTTTTTTTCAAAATTTCGGCCTTAATCTTGATAATTAGACTTTTTTCCCGAAATTTCGATTTTAATCTCGAAATTTTTTTTTCCCGAAATTTTGAAATTTCGACTTCTTACAAATTTGACCTTTTTTTCTCAAAATTTCGACTTTAATCTTGGACTTGAGACTTTTTTCTCGAAATTTCAATTTGAATCTCGAAATTTTGATTTCTTTTCGAAATTTCGACTTTAATCTTGACATTACGACTTTTTTCTCGAAATTTCGAGTTTAGTCTCGAAATTTTGATTTTTTTTCTCGAAATTTCGACTTTTTTTCGAAATTCCGCAATTAAAGTCGAAATTTCGACTTCTTTCTCGAAATTTCGATTTTAGTCTCGAAATTTTGATTTTTTTCTGGAACTTTCGACTTTTTTTGAAATTAAATTTCGATTTATTACAAATTTAATCTTTTTTCTCAAAATTTCGACTTTAATCTTGAAATTTAGACTTTTATCTCGAAATTTCGATTTTAAATTGGAAATTTTGATTCTTTTTTCGAAATTTCGACTTTTTTTCGAAATTACGCCATTAAAGTCGAAATTTCGACTTCCTACAAATGTGACCTTTTTTTTTTAAATTTCGACTTTAATCTTGAGATTTAGACTTTTTTCTCGAAATTTCGATTTTAATTTTGAAATTTTGATCTTTTTTGATGTTTAAATTGTTGTATGCCTAATATGACAGTTGCGTCCCACCACTTCCCTTTCCTAACAATATTAACAGTTGGCATTAGTATGTGTTCATTAATTGCTAATTTTAATTATCAAAATTTCGAAATTAAAATCGAAATTTTGAGAAAAAAGTCAAAATGTTGAGTTTCAAAATTTCGACTTCAATCCCGAAATTTTTATATTTTTTGTTTCAGTTAGGCGGATGACAGTTGCGTCCTACCTTTCCCCTTTCCTAACAATATTGATAGTTGGCAGCAGTGTGTGCCCATTAATTCCGATTTTTAATTATCAAAATTTCGGCCTTTTTTTCAAAATTTTGAAATTAAAGTCAAAAAAGTCAAGTCGAGTTTAAGTCAAAATTTTGAGACTAAAGTTGAAATTTCGACTTTAATCTTAAAATTTTAAGAAAAAAATCGAAATTTTGAGTTTCAAGTCGAAATTTCTACTTTAATCACCGAATATGGAGAAAAAAGTCGAAATTTCGAGTTTAAGATTGAAATTTCGAGAAAAAAGTCGACTTTTTAAAAATTATTTTTTTTAATCGATGTCCTTTCTAAGTGGAAATTTCCAAAAAAAAAATAAAATGTATATGTAGTTTAACCTATTTATTTTATATTTTATTTTTTCTTTGGAAATTTCGACTGCTTTTCCTCAAAATACTGGTTTTACGCTTTCCGTTTTTGTTACTCTTTACCAAAAGTCGATTATAAATTCAAAATTAACTTTTTCTATAAACGTCTAGTTTAATTTCAAAATTTAATTATTTAAAAATTTCGACTTCGACATTACGAAATTTTTGTACATATTCAGCTGGAAATATTTTATTTCCAAATATCGATTCCTACTTTAAAATTTATTTATTTTTTCTAAAATATTTTTTTTTCTAAAAAAATAAATTTTGAAGTGACATTTGAAATTTGGAAATATGTAAAATATTTCCAGTTGAATGTGTATAAAAGTTCAAAATTTTGAAGAAGCTGATATTTTTAAATTTACGTCGAAATTTTGGTTGTAGAACCTTCGATTTATTTTCTCAAAATTTCGATTTAATTTTTAAAACTTCTGTGATTTTCGATGTCAACATTTTAAACTTTATCTCGAATGACTTTCGTTTTTAAAGTTTCGAGAAATGTTCATTGAAAATAAACTTGTTATTATTGTAAAATTTGTAGTTTTATTTCGAAATTTGAGGTTGTGCTTGTCTGGGATGCTAAATTAAAAGGCGACGGTGGCATCCTTTCAAAGTTGGCTTTTCAGACGTGAAACAGCTGTTAAATATTGAAAACTAATAGAATATTTACACCCTCATTAAAACGTACCAGATGTAAATGCAACCTCGTGATATTCGACAATTTACTAATTCACATTCAAATTTGCATTAACACGCATGAACGGGGGCCCACGGTGCGTATTCATTTACCCCCACTTGTTTAATTAAAATTGTATTTTCATGAAAACCCTTTATTATTGCGGCTCTGTCAACTCGATTAAATATTCGGCCAAATTGAATTAATCCAGCCGGAATATGGTCGTTATTTTGGGCGGAACTCTATAATGCAATAACGTTTAATTTTCGAGTCATAGACTTGTTGATTACAATTTTTTCATGCGTCAAATCGTGGATAAAGTAAACTGGTAATTCAGTCGTCGTTTGATCTGTTTTCGTAGCGAGGATTTTATCGAGAAAATCGATTGATACTGTTTTATTTTTGGAGAGAAAGCTGCAGGTGGACGAACCCTATTATCACTTATATTAATTTAATTTCTCCCCTTTTCGGTAATTTATAACCTACGAAGCAATAATTCCATAATGGGAGTCATCCTAGCGAATAAATCCTCATTTGCTGTGGCTGCTGCAAAATGAATGGGGCTCAAAATGTATATAGAGCTGAGCTGTGCTGCAAGCGGCTGCACGTCGGGATAAATTCCAGATAACTGCACCTCTCGGCTAATCTTGAATACAAGTTAAACGACGCTAAACGCATTTATGAATCTGACGTAAAAGGCGATTAAGTGAATTTAATGCAAGATGCCGCCGTTGGCGCTTTCATTGTTACCTGATTAATATTAATACACCCCCGCTCTGTTTAAGCGCTGCTTAATGGATACAATGGAATTTTTGGGAAGAAAAGAAAAATTTAGAAAACTGCAGCTTAAAATTGAAATTTCGAGAAAAAAGCTGAAATCTCGATAGTACATAAAAGGAAATTTCAAAAGAGTCGAAATTAAAAAAAAATAACATTTCGAGATAAAAATGTTGGCTATCGAAAAACGTTAGAGCAACCTTTGTTGTGTTTTTTCATTTTTCCTGGTTTTAGGGGACAAGATTTGTAATTTAATTTTTGAAGATAACCAAGGACCAGTCCGTTCCACCAAAAATAAATCTTGCCAATTCGAAAATTTTCGAAAAAGATAAAAGAGAAATTTCAAAAATCAATTTTTCATCTTTCACTTCGAATTTTTTTCCAGTATTTCTCTGAAGGTGATAGCTTGGCCATCGAAACTTGCTAGAGCAACCTTTGTTGTTTTTTAATCTTTCTTGGTTTCAGGGGACAAGATTTGCTTTTCAATTTTTCACTTCGAACTTTACAACTTTCGAACTTTCACACCATTGATTTTTCTCGAACTTTGCAATGTTCAAACTTCAAACCTTCGATTTTTTGAACCTTCGAACCATCGATTTTAAATTATCGAATTTTAAAACTTTTGACGTTTGAAACTTTGGGTTTTCGAACTTTTCAACTTTTCGAAGTTCCGAATTTTCAACATTTTAATTTTTTTAATTTTTATTAGAAGGCAGAATTTAACCTTATTTTTGTTTAACACTTGATTATACTTGGTTAATCAAATTCAATATAAAGCCTAGCAAAATAGATTTTAACTACTTAGGGTAAAAAAAAACAAGCTTCCTCTTGATTGGGTTTAATATTACGTGTTGAACAAATGGTTTGAAATAAGGAACACAGAATGTGGTACTGTTGCTGTCTTTAATTAAATTTGTTGCATTCACAAGAAAGGTTACCTATACATTATAATATTTGTTAAACATTGAACTGTTTACTTTTTGACTATTCTCTTAACATTTATACATTATTCTCGAAATTTCGAAATAATCGTTAAAACTTTGGACTTTGAAGTCGTATTTTGCGTAAAATATCAAAATTTTTAATTATAAAATAAGGAAATGAAGGAACAAAGTGAAAACATAATTGAAAAAATCAAACCTCAACTTCTAAACTCAAATTTTCTCGGAGAAAATTTAGATTTCGGGGTAAAAGATAACATTTTAAAAAAAGTCAAAATTTCCAATGTAAATTCAAAATTTCGGGAAAAAAACTTAATTGTTTCATTTAAGTCAAAGAAAGGACATTTCGAAGCTAAAAAAATTGATATTTTTAAATAAAAATCAATATATCGTAAGAAAAAATTGAAATATTTTAGAAAAAAAGTTTTGAATTTTGAATTAAAAAAAGTGACAAAACCGTGTAATTTCGAGATTAAAGAAGAAATTTTGATCAAAAACTATCTTAATTTTAAAATTTCGTCTTCAATCTGGAATACTCTCTTTTTTTCATTTTTAAATTTGAATTTTCAAATTGCTGAAACAAAATCATATTAAAATTATAGGGGAAATTTGCAGAAAAAGATCAGAACGATTTTAAGCTTGAAATCTGAAATAACATAAAAATTGTAAATATAATTGGAAAAAAGTGTAAAGGCTTAAAAAAAGTCCAAATTATCAGACATCGAAAATCGTGCATCAAAAAAATCCAGTTATAGGACAAATTGCGGAAAATCAAGCATTCTTTGGGATTTAAACTTCGGATTTCGGGAAAAAAGTCGAAATCTATACTAATATTATAAACAGAGAACTTCTGATCAACTGAAAAACTTAATCAACGCAGAACTGAAGTCAGAAACACGAACTCTGGACAGTATTAATCTACCACCTATAAGTGGTATAGGTGAACAATAAGAAAGGATTTTTGGAAATTCGTCCTCTAAAGGGGTAAAATGGGAGCGGAATGAAGTTTCAAAATTAGCATGAAACAAAGTTAATGCTGCATTTTATAACAATTCAACCCCTAAGAAGTAGAAATGGGGTCAAATGGAGTTTTGAAATTCGTAAGGAATGCGTTTTATGAAGTAAAATTTTGTGGAGATAATCTATGAAGAAATAAAGACGTACTTAAGCGTTTTTGACAATTTGTTCCCTAAGGGGTAAAAAGAAGTATTAGAGTAAAAATCATTTTCTAAAATTGAAATACAAATCTTGGTTAGTATCTCTCTGAAGATGATAGCTTGGCTATCGAAACGCGTTAGAGGGACATTTGTTATGTTTTTTAATTTTTTTTTGGTTTCAGGGGACAAGATTTTGATCTTTGAAGATAACCAAGGATCAGTCCGTTTCGCCAAAATCATTATCCAATAATAAATTTTGTGCAAAAAATATATAAAATAAATAATTGAGCACATTCTTGGATATTTTTCAATAATTTGATCCTTAAGGCGGAAAAGGGGTGTGAAAGTTTGAATGTAAAAAAATTAAAGAAGTTTTTCATAACCCAAAACACTGAAAAAATGACTGAAGACGTCCTTGGTCGATTCAAAAATTTAAGCGCTAACAAGGGTGAAAAAGGATTTTATCTGGATATTTAAAACATGCAAAATTTTTATTCATGAGTCAAAAATTAGGTTTTCAAAATCAATTTTGCTCCAACGGGGCGACATTTTGAAAAACTATAAAAAAGTGAAGATTTTGAGTAGAGAATTTTTAAAACCAGACGAAATTAAAAAAAAATATATGTTTACAGGAAAGTCGAAAAATATTCTAAATTTGAAGAAAAAGCCCAAATTTCGAAGTCGTAGCAAAAAAATTATAACTTCCAAAAAAAAGTCACAATTTTGAGAAACGATTGTAATTTTCAAAAAAAAAATGACAAATTACGAAAAAGATCCAAAATCAACATTTTGATAAATATCAAAAGTTTCCGAAATTTACGAAAAAAAAATCAATATTTCGACATATAGAAATTTTGCAAAAAAAAATCGAAATTTTCAAAAACGTCAAAATTTCTAGAAAAAGACAAGATTTTGAAAAGTCGAAATTTGAAAGTTTCATAAGTTTAATAAAGTTAACTTTTCACAAATAGTAAATATTTTTAATGATATTGAAATTTCCAAAATAAAAAGAAATTGTTAAAAGTCAAGATTTTCAAAAAATGTAAAAAGAAAATCAAACTTTTGAAAAATTGTCGAATTTTTTTAAAAAATGTGAAAATTATGAAAAAAGGTCGAAATTTTTAAAGTCGAGATTATAAGATCAAATGAAAAAATTTTGAACAAGCGAAATTCCCCCTAAACAGTAAAAATTTCGAGAAAAAGACGAAATTCTCAACAAAGGTAGAAATTTTGAAAAAAAGTGAAAATTCTAAGGTTTATTTATTATTTGAAAGATTCGAAGTTTTAAAAGTCAAAATTTTTACAAAGGCAGGTTGTAACAAATTCGCTTCTCACTACAGGGATCTCGAAAACGGTAAGAGATATAGTATAAATTGGGGCAAAGTTGCACAATTTGGCCACCAGTAATATGCCATCGAGAAATTAAAAATATCTCTTGCTGCTCTTGAGACTTTTGAAAAAAAATTAAATTTTGGAGTTTGTTTTTAGTATTTCTTGTCATTATTTCAAGAGTAATCGAGAGACTAAAAACACTTTTTCGTTGGCGCTTTTTATCCTTCACAAGATAGCCCAAATAGTTTATTTATTAAACGTTTCGTCTTTTCACTAGTATATCAAGTACGTTATTTTAAATACGGACCTGTAATTTTTATTGCATCTTTGTACAGCTTCTAAATCTCCCACTTCTCCGATGTATCAAATTTTTGTGTAACTAAAGGTTTCATAACTGTAAACTATCATAAACAAAAAACACCTTTTTTTAGATTAACGTATTTTATTTTTTTGAATAATAGATAACCAAAATGTCCTAAAATATGACAAGCGAAATGTGACAGTTTCTTTCTTATTTGTTATACGTGATTCTAGATATTCATAGCTGCTTTCCTCGTGGTAATTAGTCATTATTTTTGGTGGTCAGTTATTTATGATTGTTTTTTTTTAATTTATTTATTGTGCCATTATCTTGTGTTCTTACCAACTAATTAAATTTTTATAATTTTAATGCTAATAATAAATACTTATAAATTATGAAAAAATAATACAGTAACGTTAATCTGAAAAAGTACTTTTTCCTTGATGATGGTTTAAAATTACGAAACGTTTAATTACATACATCAATGAAGTTGAAAATTCAAAACCAATACCAAGATGCAATAAAAATTGTAGGTCCCTATTTAAAATAACGTACTTGATGATGATAGCGAGAAGACAAAACGTCTAATAAAAATTCATGTTATTTTGTAAAGGATGAAAAAGGCCAATAAAAAAGCTTTTTCAGTTTTTCGATTATTCTTTAAATAACGCCAAGAAATAATAAAAAAAATTTCCAAATTTTTCTTTTTTTCAAAAATTTCAAGAACAGCAAGAGAAATTTTTGATTTCTCAACTTTTGATCACCAAATTGTGCAACTTTGCCCCAATTTAACTGATGCTGTACCTCTTACCGTTTTCGAGATCCCTGTAGTGAGAAGCGAATTTGTTACAACCTGTATAATAATAAATATTAATAAAGAGGAAAATTTCAAAGAAAAAGATTTTTTAGAAAATCAATATTTTTTAAAAAGTAAAAACATTTAAAAAGTCAAAACATTTTAAGCCGCCATTTTGATAAATTAAAATTTTCAGAATATTCGAAATTCACAAAAAACTGCATTTTGAGAAAAAAATGAAATTCTCAAAAAACCCAAATATATCTGAAAAAAGTAAAAAGAAATTTTGAGTCGAAATTAAAATCTAAACATTCAGAAAAAATATTTTTGAGAAATTGAAATTCACAAAAAAAAATAAAATTTCGAGAAAAAACCAAAATTATAAAAAATGAGTCAAAGAATTTTGAAAGGGCCAACATGTTTAGAATGAGCAAAAATTGTGAGAAAAATCAGAAATTAAAAAAAAATTAAAATTTTGAGAGACTGGAAGCTTAGACATTTTCAAAAGAAATCAAAATTTTCAATAAAATGGAAATTTTCAAGACAAAATTAAAAAAAATAAATTTCCATAAAATGTCTACTTTAAAAGTCAAAATTTGGAGTAAAAATTGAAGACTTCTGTCTGCGGAGACTCTTTTTCTATATAGAACTTCGAAGAGATGGAACTCGTTACCGAAAGGAATGTTCCCCCAAAATTACATTCTATCCTTGTTTAAGAAGAAGGTTCATTGCTATATATCTATCTATCAAATGGGGTTGCCTTTTGCAAGTAAATTAAACTTAAAAAAAGTTTTGAAATTTTCGAGAAAGAAAATTATCAAAAATAATGAAAACTTTTTTAGTCTCATTTTCAAAAAAGTGGAAATTTACAAGAAAATAAAAATTTCGACAAAAAGTTTGAATTACTAAAAACTAGGAGGTTCTAAAAATGGCAAAATTTTGAAAAAAGTGGTTTTAAAATGGTTAAAAATTTCAAATTAAGCTAAAATTTCAAAAAGTCGAACTTTAAACAAAAAATGGAGAGTTTGAACTAAGTGGAATTCATGAAATGTTCAGGTCGAAATTTTCAAAAAAAGTAAAAATTAAAAATATTAAAATTTTGAAGAAATGTCAAATTCTTCAAAAAAGTAGAAATTTGAAAAGGTGTCGAAAGTATCAAGTCAAATTTCTCAAGAAAATTCGAAATTTTAGGAAGTGGTCGAAATATTCAAAACTAAATTAACACATTAAGAAAAAGACGGAATTCAGAAAAATTAAAAAAAAAAAGCTTCTAAGTCAACATTAAAAAAAGACAGGATTTAAAAACAGCTTATATTTTGAAAAAAGGATGAAATGATTAAGAAGTTGCAATTTTGAAGAATGTCGCATTCCTAAAAAAATTCATAATTTTCAAAACAGAGTTTCGAGAAAACATTAGAACTGTAAAAATTGAGATTTTTAAAAGAATGTCGAAATTTTGAAAAAAGCTAATGTTGTAGATAAAAGTCGGAATTTTCAAAAATAGTCGAAATTTTTATACTCCCTTCCTTTTTCTCACATCGTCAAGGTAAGAATTAAGAACAGGCATAAAAATAAATACCAATAATTAATAATGTGAAAAACAATTTTTTACACATAAAATTGGCCAATTTTCGACATCAAGCGATGTTGGTTATTAGATTAAATTTGAAATTTTAAAAAACAAATTGAAAACTCTAAACAAATCGAATTTGACATTTTGAATTCAAAATTTCTAAAAAAAAATTGAAATTTCCATGCTACGGTCCAAATTTTAGAAAAATAAGAAAGAGGTAAACATTTTTAGTTTAAACCAGGAAGGTCGAGATTTCTAAAAAAAAATTCATCAACAAATATTTTGCAAAGAAAGCTGTGCTAAATACATGTAACAAATACATTACGAAATGTTAATGTTTTGTAGTAGCTTCTCAACAAAGCAAACTGATTTTGAAAGTGTCGTATCAAAAAAATTATAGTCTAGGGCCTATTTTGACGGCATCGGTGAAGTATCTAAAACGCCATCACTGTAAGCTATTATTGGCAAGTAGTTAACAATGGTCGATATCTTAAGGGCCATTTCGGAATGGGTCATTTGAGAACGGATTCGTCAATTTCCTTCCTCTTAATCACCGAGACATTTGTCAGATCGTAACTGCCGAGTTCAATGTTAATGGTCCAAACTTGATACGCTTCGCAATTATTATGATCGATGTTAAAATTTGCAATTATTGGGGACGACATGATTTTGATTTGATGCTTGTAAGTGGACAACTCTCCATGAATGATTAACAAAGTGAAGGAATTTGAAATTAAATTCTTATAGATATTGATATTCTTTGCGAAAACGATATTAAACGACATTGTCTATGTCCAAAGCCAAAAATAAAGCTGATAATGAATTAACGGTTGTCTTATTTATATTGTAAAATTCAAGGATAAAAATGGTGACAAATGAAAGGTTGTTGTATTTATTCTTTCGTGCAATAAAGTCTTGACGTAAAAGAAGAGCAGCATACAAAAAGTGTTAACTGGCTGTGGCCCAAAGCCTCAAAGGTAGCATGGACTCTCACGTAATAGGTCCTGGGTTCGTTCCCCGGTCGCCGATCGCACATTTTTAATTCTGCCACACGTCATACTCAAACGGATATTCTGTTTAATATAAGCATGTTGGTAATGCGACATTGGTATGTTAGCGACGCGAACTTATAAGATTTTCCCTTACCAGAAATCGCTCAAAGCTAATAAAGTTTTCGTTTCAATAACAGAATAAGTGAAAATTCACAAGATTGTAATCCGATAAATATCTTCCACTTTAGTAAAATGAAAGCTGCTTACTATTAAACAGTTTATTAGAAATATGAATCTACATAACACATCTAATTAGTAATAGAACTAGACTCGTACCTGAGTTGTAATAAATGGCAGTCGAGCGCCTGAGTACATATTTAGTTAAATCGCATTGCATGCATTTTCCTTTTTTTTCAATTTGGTTATTTACGCACGAAACGGCTTGGTTTCCAGCTAACAAGCTTATTTCCTTTGTTGAATTATCTGGACGTTCGTGTTGCATACTTGAACTGCGTCGCACCCGCCAAGGATTTAAAATTTATAGGAATATAGAGATAATAAGGTTAGATAGTTGGCGGATAATTTAGCGCGAATGCAGGAAAACCAGGAAATTTGTATTTAGCCAATAAATCAACTTATGGTGCATTCTGTAATTTATATTTTATCAGGGCATTTTATAATTCAGAATCATGCAGTTTTGTGTAACGAACACGCAAACGTCCGCAGGGGTAAAATAGGAAGAAAATGTTCTCTAAATTTTTGAGTATCATTTTCGTCTCCTTGTTGTTTTCTTAAGTGTCATCTTACTTTGTCTCACTGTTTCAGCAGCTAGTAGGATGTTGACGTATGTTTACTTCTTTGGTTGCAGAAATGCAATAATAGTATAGAGAGCAGCCATCAGAATTAAATTTGGTGGAACGGACTGGTCCTTGGTTATCTTCAAAAATTGAAATTAAAAACTAGTCACTAGTCACAGTATCTCTCTGAAGATGATAGCTTGGCTGTCGAAACGCGTTAGAGCAACCTTTGTTGTGTTTTTTAATCTTTCTTGATTTTAGGGGACAAGTTTTGTATTTCAATATCAGAATTAAAATTAACAAAAAGAGCTGGTCGGTTTCAGGTTTGATTCCCAGTCGCCGATCACACATTCTTAATTCTATTACACGTCATACTCCTAGCTACAAATCCAGTGTCAACGTTAGCATGTTGGTGATGAAAATAGTTCAATGCGCCTAGAGAAGTTTTCATTCCCAAGGGCTTATTAGGGAAATTTTCGCACAAAACACAAAACGAAAATCGATAGAATTTTCCTAAATTAAAGTTGCAATCTCAACAAAACTCTGGCCAGATGATGCCATGGCATACACTGACAACTTAACTTGGACGGTTATTATCGACCTAAAAAGTGTCTATCGCCACCCAAATGAGTCAAAGACCGAACGAGGTCGATTTTTGCAAGAAGTTTCTAAATGGGTATTTATATCCAAAGCCAAGGATAAAAATGGTGATGAATGAAAGGTTGTCGTATTTATTCTTTGGTGCAATGAAGTCATGAAGTAAAACGAAGAAAACCAAAATAGATAAAATCAAAAAAACATCGAGTATTAAAGCAAGGTGCAATGGAACATCTTCCACCTCGGTGATATGGAAGTTACAGTGCTATTAAACATGTAATAATTAACAGCATAGTGATTTTTTTTGGTGGAACCAACTGGTCCTTGGTTATCTTATAAAATTGATATACAAATCTTATCCCCTGAAAGCAAGAAAATTAAAAAACACAACAATTGTTCTAACGCGTTTTTTCAATAGCCAAGTTATCATCATCAGAGAAATACTTCAGTGATGTCCGCGATTTCTTTGGCCTTTGGTTATACAAAGGGACCAAAGAAATTGCTTCCTATTCAACGATAAATAACAATAATAGTTTAATCCGTCCATATCTTGGTGGTTATAAAATTGTTCATTATAAGCGACGGTTATTATAAGCAGTGGATCATCTGAGTGAATCTACTAATGAGAGCATCTTTGCAGATCATCTAGTGACGTGATATTAAGAATTGAAGAAGCTATCTCCTCCGAAGGAACGAGAAGTAAACCGTAGGCGGAAACGACAGATCGAAATAGAAGATTCATTATACCTTGTTTGGGATTTTTATAGAGCGAATTAGTCAAAGCAAAAAAAAGCGTTAAAATCCTCACAATTCGAAACTAAACCCAACGATAACAATATAATCGTAACTTATATTCGATGCTTCGAGGGAGAAACGATAGTTTGATAGTTCAATCATGGGTGGCGTGACCCACGCAGTTTTGCTACGACGTGTTTCTTTGCGATTTAAACGTAGAATATAGGATATCTTAAAGGCCTTCGATGGAGTACGGCAGCGATCTCTTCTCGCCAAATTAATATCTTATGGTCTTCTTCCTGAAATCTGTCATTTGATATCCAATTTTCTCGCTGACAGATCTTTTCAGGTCGTCGGCGATGGCATTTCATCCGAGACATTTGCGGTTAATGCAGGGGTGCTTCAGGGGTCTGTCCTGTCTTCTACTTTGTTTCTGTTACACATAAACGATCTCTTAGCTTCAACTTTTAATCCGACATACAGCTACGCAGATGATAGTAGCCTGGTGTTATCTTTTTTCTCCGACAAACCATTATCCGTCGCTGCTTCAGATCTACTAAGGAAACACCAGATACAGATGATTAATCGGAATCTCGAAATCATTCTGGAATGGGGTAAGAAAAATCTGGTCGACTTCAACGCTTCAAAAATTCAGGCCGCAGTTTTCTCTAAAAAAAAACATCAAGGGATAATGCAACAAACATACTAATGGACGGTAAAATTCTCCCGATGGGATCCAATTTTTCTATTCTAGGAGTGAATGCGAGCACTAATTTCTCTTGGGACGATCATGTGAGCGCCATTGCCAAGTCCACCTCTCAGAAGTTAGGCTTTCTTTTTAGAGCTAAAAATGACTTCATATCTCATCAGCTACTCACACTATACAAAGCTCAAGTTAGGCCACCACTAGAATACTGTTGTCGTGTTTGGGGTTCAACCTCAAAGCACACTTTAGCCTAACTGATGACGAGAGTTTGACCGATTCTCTTGAAACACTAGAGCACAGGCGGATGGTTGGTGACTTATCTATTTTCTACAAGTACTATCATGGGAGATGCTCGCAGGAACTAATAGGATTGATCCCCCCAAGGGCTAGATTTTTGAGGATATAAGACAGTCGGAGACTGCAAATTCCTATGCGGTCCAACTTGACACAGTGAGGACTTCTGTCTACGGAGACTATTTTTTTCTATAGAATTTCCAAGCTATGGAACTCTTTACCGAAAGGAATTTTCTTCAAGAATTACAACCTATCCTTGTTTAAGAAGGCGATTTATAGCCGTCTATCCTTGTTTCCTCATCCTACAGTGCTTTAGAGGCATAATGGGGTTGACCTTTGCGATTAAACATAAAAAAAGAATCCGCTCGTAATATTTTTAAGTACATAGAGTATTTCTCTGAAGATGATAACTTCGCTATCGAAACATGTTAGAGCAAGTGTTGTTGTGTTTTTAATCTCTCTTGGTTTCAGGAGATAAAATTCATCAGTGCCAAGAAAGTGCATCGTGACAAATGGTTCTTTCAACATGATAACGACCCGAAACATGCACCACAGCATGTCAAAACGTTTCTTAGGAAAAAGAAAGTAGCTGGATTGGCCTAGTTAAATTCCTGACCTTAATCCAATTGAATGTCTTTGGAATGAGCTAGTTCTTAGAGTTAGGAAGTGAATATTCATCAAGAAAGAATGTTTTATGCAAGTTTTGTGAGGCGAATGGGAGAAAATTCCAACTGAGCGAACCACAAAGCTGGTAGACTCAATGTCGTCTGGATTTGCATCTACAATTAAAGCTTATGACTTTGCAATGAAATATTAATGGTGTCATAGACATTTTTGTGTTTTTCTTATGGCAATAAGCTGATGGTAGGTACAAATTTGTTTCATAATGTCAAAATACTTTTGAGCGTTCGACAGAGACAAATTGGTCCTAATTTTGTCAGATAATCAACTGAAGTTTTATTTGAGCCACAGATGTTTGTAAGCAAGACTGGATGAACATGTATCTGCGATATTGTAAAACTAAATCTTGATTTTATATCTGTCAAAATACTTATGAGCGCCACTGGATGCAGTTTTGGAAGAAGACGTGGAGGAAATAACAAGTATTTATGGGAAACATAAATAAAACGATTTAAAAAAGAAAAAAATAAATGTCCATTAAAGTGCTCCATAGTTTTCCTTCAATTTCAAAATTGATTCAAAAGCACCAACTTTGTAAATATAAACCACTCGGTTTCCAGGTCGCCGCATTAGGCTCTAGTCGATATCAGCTGATATTGTGCCGTTGGCGCGCAAAACTCGTCCGAATAAAAATAAAAATTTAGCGGTCCAACTAAAGGTGCGGCATCGGCATGTAAATGGTCTAGTTACTGGAGGCCTTCTTTCGCACCTGCTAAAAGCAAAGTGCGCAATTTATTCGCAAGTGGTTCGGGGCGGATTCGAGGGGCGAAACGGAAACCACGTGTTGCACCCGTTTAAGAGATTTACTCGCTCGGTCTTGGGTGTTTCACTTACTATTATGATTTTTTTCTATTTGCGTCTCGCTGCTTTTTCGTCGACAGCGGTACGCATGCATATTTCGCTGGGGAAACGATTTTTTCTTGCGTGTCACGTGTGGATTCCGCCCAAGCTAGTCTTGTGTCATGAATGCGAGAATCCGATATGCCCCGTGTATCGTCACGTGGGCAGCTGTGGTTGAAAATGAAAACTAATGGAAGTAAAGTAAATTATTAAAATAAAAATGATCACAAAAAGTTTTCTAAGTTAAATTAGTATAGAAATACAACAGAGATGTACGATGTTACCAAAGTTACAAAGGTTATTAGTTGTGTGTAACTTTTATTCTTATATTAGAGGTGATATATGATTACTGATTATATTACAGAATATTAAATTGATGATAGTATAGAAATCGCTTTTCTGAAATTGACTGGATATAGGTGGGTACAAAATGATTATATGATACAGTCGGTTTGATGATAGAAAACCCTCCTGTTCGTAATTAGATCAGACCTAGTCAATATCTATCCAAAAATACTGACTCAGACTTGGGACACTTTTTTTTGGGTGAAAAATGTTCCCAGTTAAAATTTTATCATCAATTAGACGACCAAGGACTGTCTTTTTAATTTCGCACATTGCCACATAGAGGGCTCAAGTAACAAAATGCAAGGTTCCGAAATTAACCTCAAATTACATAAATGCGTTTTAAAAATTTCGTCAAAATATAACAAGTGGTTTAGTCACAGTAAATTTAGAAAGTTTAAAAACATGAAATTAATTCAATAATATCTTAAGGTGATTGAAACCGTTTTCCACGCACTGCATTTTTGATGGTTGCAAATGTAAAAAAAAAATGTTGGGACTTTGGTCAGGCCTATACGAAAGATGATTAAGTTTGTTCCTCCAAAAATTTAATTGTTTATCGAATGGTGTCTTGGTGAATGATGATTTGACGATGTGGATTGTTTTTTCGTAGCTTGGAAATGATTTGTGGCAAACAAATGGTTGTGCCGCAATCTGCTGGGTTTTCTGGATCTGAGGTGGGTTGCCTAAATTTTTTTAGGTCAGTACTTGGGCCACCCTTTTCGAGCCCATAGTGCTATCGCCATGATTGAGGCGTCCTTTGGTTATTTATTCAACCACCTAACTTTCTTGACAAATTGAAAATACCACTTGGATGCGCCTCTCTCAAATTGGACACACTAGACCAGAATTCCTCCAGCGTGGATCCTCTGATTGATGCTATGCCGGGCAATGACACATCATGTGTTCAACACTCTCACCTTCTTCTAAACACCCCCTACAGCTCGGGTCGTTTATAATACTCATTCTGTTAAGGTGTTCGTTTAATCAACAGTGACCTGTGAAATCCACAATTACCGTTCTTCGATCCTCTAAAAGAATTACAGCCACATGTCCGGATTTTGACACAAAGGTTGTGACCACCTTTTTGGACAACACACTGCGGGAACGGATGATTTTGGTTGGTTTCCCCTCAACTTGAAACATCCACCCTAGACTGACGTTTATTCTCGGGTTCATAAGAATAAATCCAAGACTCGTTGCCACTAACAATACCTACACATCTAAGAGCGACCCCTATTAAAACGATTTCGAGTTTTTCGGCAGCCACTGACACGAGCCGCCAATTGCTCATTTGTCAACAGATGCGGAATCCAGGGAGAAAATCATTTTCTCACGCCTAACTCTTCGTGTAAAATCTTTTGGAATGAGGTCTTAGAAATGCCCAAGAAACTCTCCATCTCTCAGTAAGTTACATGACGATCGTCATTAATCATCTCACGCACAGTATTGGGTGCCCGCTGTTTTTGGTGAACCTAGCCTAGGATCATCGCTGAGATTTGCGTGTCCACGTTTGACTTCAGAACACCAGCAAGAAATTGTCGACTGATGTGGTGCTTCATTACCAAAAATATCAACCAACTCGACAAGATTATTGTTGCGATAAATCTCTTTGAAAGCTGTAAAAAATTATCCCTGGGAAATGCTCTCGATTCAATTTCATCTTTCGGAACGGAACATTGAAACTTCACTGTGCCTAAAGCATTTGCATTTTGACAAAATTTTCAACATGTATTAATGCAATGTTGAGGTTAGTTTCGGAATTAGGCATTTTGTTACTTGCGCCCTCCATGTGGCTATATGCAAAACTTAAAAGATAGCCCCCGAAGAAAAAATTGTGCGGGCTTTTACGCGTAGGATTTAGGACGATTAGATACCATAAGGACCATTTTATCGACCATGAGGTTGCGTTTTCTTATAAAAAACAGTGCAGAAATTGATCTTACTGGTCACGATTTATTATCTGCATAAGTTTATTTGGTTCATCTGAAGCGGTGATAATAATGATTTCTCGGAAAGGTCCACTATCATCTGTGTAACTATTTATTGGATTAAATTCTATTAAAAGAAGGATCATAATTAAGAACGTAGACGTCGTAAGCGATGTGTTAATTTTGACTTTTTAACTTGGGGCGTTCGTACCAATTAGGGAAACTTTCATCTGTAACGATTTACACTGTTGAAAAACTGAAATGTACGGGCGAAAACGAATTACTTAGGGGGCGGACGCGACGTCGCTTTTGCTCGAATAAATGCGTCTTGTTAGGTTAAAAAAATCTCCGGTCGTTTTTTTTTATACAAAAATCTCCGGCTGATGATTCCATTTTTCATGCTCTCGATCGCTCGGCTTTTTCTGCTGTAATTTTAATTTCGATTCCGGTCCGCTCGGCGCGCAAATGGATGTAATTACACGCTTCTTTTGAAAATAGCTATCCAAGGCGAAAAGGTCGAACGCTGGATTTCAAAGCGGAATCGACCCTAATTTTTTTCCACGAAAGTTTCGACGTCACACACTTCGGCCACTTAAGTTGGTGTATGTTTATTTATTTAAAAAGGTTTACAACTTAACGGAACAACTATCCAAAATTAAAGAGAGCTTTAAAGAGCTCGTGCAGGTTACACAATGATTCAGCAGCCTAACATATCTTCAGCTATTGCAAAACAAAGTTGTGTCCTATTGCGTTAGATAATGCTGTCAGATGACTATATTAAAAGGATTAAGAGTCAAAGTATATTACCGTTAGATGATGCCATCGTTGCTGTCAGATCATTCATTTCATAGAAAATGGATAAACTTTTCCAGACTAAAGAAAGCTTCTGCAGAGTTTAGAAAGTTTCTAAAAAAGTAAGAAAGTTTTAAAGAATGTTACGAAAATTTAATCACTTAACATGAAAAAGCTATAGAGACGTGGACACACCTTTCCAGACTTATGAAACCTCCTGTTAGAAAGCTTTTGAAGAAAAAAGAAGGTGTTTAAAACCTTGAGAAACCTTACAAAGATTTAAGGAAGTTTCTAAATCCTTGAGCAAACTTATAAAGAGTTGTGGCGCTTTAAAAGAATGTTTGTAAAGTCTTGGGTGGGGGTGGGTTGGTGTCTGAAGAATTGGGAGAGCATCTAAAGACTTCTGAATATAATATTAATTTGGAAGCTTTCAGAGATAAAATGAATTTCGCTAAGGATCTTGCCCTGTAAGGTACGTCTACAGCAATTTTCGTCAAAATCGTTTCAGTAATTGAGTTATGAACATCGGACAAACAGACAGACAGACAGACAGACAGACAAAGACTCTGTCAAATTTCCATGTAAGTTAATATGAAGTAGGTTGGACTAATTCTACTGTTAAAGATGTTATTGCTTCGGATAGAAAGAAATGTGTTAGAAAAAATATTTTTCTCTAAAATTAACTGTCATTTTTGTGTCGTCTTTATTTTTTCTAGTAAATATTAAGCATTTGAAATATGGCAGATAATAATACATTTATTATTAGGTAAAAGACTTCAGGATAGCTTCAAAAAAATATCTAAAATATATATACAAATATACATATATACCTACGGGTGTGTCCTGGTTTTAAATAAAAAAGGGCCACGGTGCTAAGTCCCCAATTCTGCATGTTTGCCCTTGTGTATGACACACGCGTATGCCTATGATATTCACAGTGGACTATAAATAACTCCGATCCTGACAATTCTACGGGGATTTGCGTGATATAGAACATGTCAATTGCTACAAATGTTTAGGAAAACGTCGGCGCAACGCCCGAACACGTTCGCAATATACGATCTCATTTTTATACATTCACAATATAATCTAGACATTTATCAGTCGGGTGGAATTGGGTTTAAGATCTTTGAAAAGTCCCGAAGAACTATCGAGCCTTCAAACGCGTCAATGGGATTTCAACAGTTTATTGGTCCAACCAGAAAAAACAAAAAAAAAGCTACAATTTATCACCTCTAATGATATGTCTCTTGAAGTTAATTTTCACTTTAATAATATTTGATATAATTCCCTAAATATGTCTCATTTAAAAAAACACGATAATTAAATGTTGAAAAAACAAGCTCAATTCATTGACAAAAACCCAAAATCTTAACTTTTTAAAATTTCCACAACTTACTTTAGTTGTAAGTAAGATTTCAGTGTGCAACGCTCTAAACATGTATAGTGGATCATTAGAATCTAGTCTTCTGGGATCATCCTATAGAGCAACCGCTTTGTTAAGCGTTTGTGGCTCTACTGTTGGTAGTGCGGCTATGATCCACTATGCAAGGCTAGAGGGCTGCATTCTAGGTTGCATTATACTTGCACAACACTTATTGAAGCGCAAAGCTTTGAATTTACGAGGGTAAATCAAATATGAATCGGAATTTGTATCAAGTCGCCATGAGGGCGTCGGGAGTGTGCGCATATTCTTCGACATGTTAGGTGGGATATCACGTGACTTCCGGCGCTCAAGCGAATTCTGTTTTCGCCGTTCGTCAATTGTAAATACCATAAGTGAGCAAGAGGTTCATCCGCGCGTTGCGCAGCGCATTATTATTAAATTTCTTGCCTTTGAAAGTGTAAATCCCGCAGAAATTCTTCATAGACTAGAAGCACAGTTTGAGGATACTCGTTTGAAGGAAACTTAAGTACATATACTTTGTTGTGCCATTCATAAATGGCACAACAAATTTTTGGAAGGACGAACTCAAATTGAAAATGAACCCGTGCTCGTCATCAGTTCTTGAGGCAGTATTTTGGGATTTTAAAGGAGTTGTGCACGTCCATTTTCTGCATGAACGGCGTACGGTTAATGCTGCCTACTTTTGCCAGCTATTGGATGAAGCAAAACGTGCATATCGGCGAAAGAGGCGTGAATTTTCGGTCAGAAATGTGATTTTGCTTCAGAACAATCCCAGCCAATTTGACACATAAAAAATTAGAAGAAATACATTGGGCAACATTAGAACGCCCTTCCTATAGTTCCGACTTATCACCATGGGATTATCATATGTTTGGGTCACTGAAAGAAGCTCTAGGAGGTAAGCAATTCCATTATGATGCTGTTGTCGAGACATTTGTGGGAAATTGGCTGCAAATACGCCTTCCTTCTTTTTATGATGATGTCAACTCCCAATCCGTTGGGAAAAATGCATAACAAAATCAGGAGATTAGTAGAAAAATAGTTAATACCTTTCATATATGTATCTTGTACCAATAAATTTTTAAAAACAAATTTCGATTCATATTTGATTTACCCTTGTAGTATTCTATTAAAATCAAATGAAAAATTTATTTTCAAATATAACATTACTGGACCTTGCGCAGACAAGGATCAGCTAGTTTAACATAAAATAGGGAATGGAAGTTTAAATTAGAATTTAAAAAAATAATCCAAATCTGCGAAAAAATTTCTCTTCCTGGGGAAGTTTAAACCCAAAATTTTGAGAAAAATATCTTAGATAATTAGGAGAAAAACTCAAAAGATATGAAAAAAAAAGGGGAGAAATTTGAGATTAAAGGCAAGTGTAGGGTAAAAATTTGGCGAAGAAAAATAAGTCACAATTTCAAGAAATAATTCGGAATTTGTAACAAAATTCAAAACATTTTTTTTCACAAATCTACATTTTATATTTACATGTTCTATTTTTTCCCTAAAAATTTGACTTTTAGCTATAAATTCTCAATTTAACAAATCTGAAGATTTATTTTAAAATTCTTCTATCCCACTTTTAAATTTTTCCACATTGTTTAATATTATTAGTAATATTTCTTCAGTAAAATTTGATTTTAAAATCAATATTTCTGAGTTAAAAATAAAGTTTTTAAATTTTTTTGAATTTAAATTTAATTTTTTTTCTTGAAATGTCAATTTTTTTCTGTCTAGTTAACGAAAACAATGCTGGAATAATTTTGCTGCTCAAAATTGATCGGACATTCTAAAAATAGCTTGCAATTTCAGAAACATTAGTGGTGAACATTTTTTCTTCAAAAAAATATACTCTTTTTATCCAGTATCAATGCCATTGGGGTATATCTTACATTCACTAAACACTAGACACTGACAAATAATCTTTTCCTGTATTTAAATTATGAATAAAAAGAAAAATATTATAAACACCCCTAAGTCCCTTATTTGTTATTTTTAATTAAACATCTCATATAAGAAACTCCAGTTGTTTTTATCGATCAGATATGTTGGTGAAGTTTGTCCAAACTTATGGTTACCCTATATACCTTGTATCTAATACCTTGTATATGCTGTAACATCTCAACCTTAATATAATAGTAATAATAGTTACCTTCCGTAACATGTCCTCGAGCGAGTCCATGTCGGAGCTTCCGTTATTGTTGTTGCTCGGTTGCACCATGGAGGTAACACTATCACCACATCCTCATAATAACACAAGTTTCTACTAGTTTTATCACATGGGTCATTAATGGGCGTTATTCAATTACATCATAGTCACTGCTGTTTATGCGCAATTTTCTCCCCGTTAAATGTTTAACGTCTTCCTGATGTATAACAATTTTTAATAAGTTACCAACATTGTGTGGAAAATTCCGACAGGCACAAAAGACGGAAAAAGAAAGGAACTCTTTGTTTGTTTTTGCGGCGGCGAAAAGGGCTCGTTCAAAAGTAAATCAAGACCTAATAAGGTTGTCATCGGTTCGTTATAAAGGAAATGCGTTAGCCTTCTTATATAATTTCGATCGAGCTGTCGAGATATTTCTTTCGTGTTTTCTAACCCTAATACGTGTGAAAACACGCCTTCGATGATGTACGGCAGCACTATCGCCGCCGACATCCTTTTTAATGTGTCGCTTTAATTAGACGCCATGGATCGACGTTTCTATACTTCGATATCTTTCTTCTACATACGTCGTTAGGAAAATTGGGTGGCTGCCACGCTCTATTTATTAAGTACAACGACTTTTGTTGTTTCGTGTTCTTTCTTTGTTGTTCAGTTATCGAAGAAAATGCCCTCTAATAGGGTCAAAGTTTAGAAGCGGATAAATTTAACGAAGCAAAGTGCGTTAGTTGCGACTAAATAACTTTCGTTTGGCGTTTACAGGAAACTTTTCACGTTTGCATCGGATGTACTAAACAGGACACAAAGTTGTAATAAGACTATAGCTCTCCAGACGAGATTACAGATAGAAAGCAGAAAAAGATAGCTTTTTTCGAATTTCTAACGCCATAAAATAAATTGAAATATTTGCATGTACTAAACAAGTTCTTCGTTCAATGATTAATGTTTGGTTTTTGAAGTAACAATGTTTTCCATTTAACTGCTTCGTCAATCCATGATTCAGTATGATCACGACCATACTAAATGAATTTAGTGGTCGTGGACCATTGAACTAACTTGAATTGACTCAATTGAAGGACCGATAATTACTCACTTTCCACTGATTATCTTGTTATTTTTTAGATACAACTCGCCAAGCTTAGTTCTTGATTGTAACAGATAGTTCAGTTGATGAGATAAAGATTACTGAAGCGCATTCAGGATTTGGAAGAAATTACGTTTAAAGATTTTAGAGCAAGGAGATTTCTTCCCATAAGTTCGACTATCAACATCTACGAGTTAACCTTAGAGATCCTACTCCATTAGATAGTGACATTAAGAAAATTGAAATATAGATAAAAAGTAACACCACCAAAAATAATTACGAAAAATAGCTAGGCAAGTCAATAAACATCTTTCACTCAGTTGGTGTGAAAGTTGCCTACTTGTTAAATATTAAATAACACCAAATTACCAATTTAGTTACCACACATTTCTCAGTTGAAAATAGTGTCTATAAATCGGTAGTTACTTGTCTGAGGAAACGAACCACACCACCCGCTAGAACAAAGTGCATCAACATCGCACATCTGTCAGTAATAAAACGGGACCTTCTCCCCTGACAAATTTTACGTCTTCTAATAAAGTTATTGCAAATACAACGAGGTTATATTAACTTGAAAACCATAAAATTAGGATATACGCGATTCGCCGCCTCCCAATCCTGAAGTTTCGCCCTCTGCCACTCGTCGCCCTACTGTGAGCGTGAAAGCAAGTAACCCAAATTCGTATTCTTAATGACTACGTTTGATAAACGTTGCGCTGTAAAACTAGAAATTCTGGAACTTCGTTTGCGATAGAAACCATAAAATTGGTAATATCAGAAGTGGGATATTTTTGCCAAAATGATTATTTTTATGGAAGTTTATACTTTAATCGACGAAATTTAATGAGATTTTCGTTGGAACATTTCCAAAATTGTTTGAAATACTCGCCTATGTCACTAATTTGACTAATTTTCAGGATTATTTTTTAAATATTTCGCCGACGTATCTACTAACAGATGATTAATTGGGATCTCGAAATTATGGAATATTGTAAGAAAAATCTGGTCGACTTCAACGACTTCAAAAACTCAGACCGTGGTTTTCTCTAAGAAAACATCAAAGGAAAATGCAACAAATATACTAATGGACGGTAAAATCCTTCCGATGGGATCTAATCCGTCTATCCTAGGAGTGAACGCGAGCACTAACTTCTATTGGGACGATCATGTGCGCACCATTTCCAAGTCCGCCTCTCAGAAACTAGACTTTCTTTTTAGAGCTAAAAAGTTCTTCACATCTCATCAGCTACTCACACTATACAAAGCTCAAGTTAGGCCAACACTAGAATACTCTTCTCATGTTTGGAGTTTAGCCCCAAAGCACACTTTAGCTCCTTTAAATTCCACTCAAAGAAGAGCGATTCGCCTAATTGATGACGATAGTTTGACCTATTCTCTCGAAACACTACAGCACAGGCGGATGGTTGGTGACTTATCTCTTTTCTACAAGTACTTTGATGGGAGATGCTCGCAGGAACCAATAGGATTGATCCCCCCAAGGGCAAGTTTTTTAAGGCATACAAGACAGTCGGAGACAGCAAATTACGTTGGATTTCTTCTGAACTTAAATCTCGTAAGATTTGGCTTTCCAGGAAAATTCGACAAACTTTCGCGACAATTTTCACCGAATCCTTCCCAATTTGTTCTATTTATAATAATTTCAGTCAATACCGAGCCAGAGCTTCGTCTGTTGAATTGAATATTCAGATCTTAAGCCCTTTTAATTAAACACAAGACGAAAGATATGAAAATAAATCAACCCTTTTTCCAACACAAACCATGAATATTGAATTTGGCGGAAAAGTCGCCCGGCGCTCGAATCTTTTCTTTTTCGGCCGAGAATTCGAAGAAATCTGGAGGCCGGGACACGCACTAAATTGCTTTTATTAATGATGTTTACAGAGTTAAGACCCCGAGCTTTTGGAAGGGCGGCGGCCGCCTTTCGACTAACCTCCGAAAAGATTCCTCCCGTAACGTTTATTTACCCGTCCTCGTGTTGCGTGTTTGGAAATTCAATTAATTTTTACAAGGAAACTAAATTCGGGGGTTACCTTCCGAGCGATTACACGGTAATTCGCATAATCGGGCGCCCCCTTTTTTTTGGTTGGTGCGCCGCTTGCGATCTTGTTAATTAAATTTGTAATTGGCGGCAATAAAACTGTATATTCGTATAAGATTTTTTAATGATCTCGCGTACGGCGTTAAAAAATTGTTTTGTACGCAACGTTTCGTGATAGGAATTTTCCGATGCTTCCCACGCTAGATGGTGTGTTTGCAGCCGTATCGGAGTTAAACCGATGACAGAATGTGGGTCGACACAATCAATATTTAGACTAATGTTGGTGTACAATGTGCCCTTTTTATTTTGGAGAAACATGACTTCTCAGTCATACAACATCCCCCCGAAAGGTCGGCCGTCACGTGTCGGATTGGGCCAGTTCGATAAAATGTAAGAAATGCTTCGCTCAGCAGGATATATGGTAGATGGGATCGAGACTTTTCCTAGGAGATGTGCTGTGGGCATAACAGATGTTAACTTTTGATGATGGAAGCGTTTTTTTTTCTCGGAGAACTGTGAAACTGTGTCTGTAGATGGGAATGTCGCTTTCTTTTATGTATTCGTTATTGAAACAATTTACGATTCTTAAGACTATGTGTAGTTTTTGGAAAATGAATGTAGACACTCACTAACAGTATATGCGGTGTTATTGTTATAATCTAAATAAAGGACTACTTGTATTAAGACTATGTGTGTTAATCCTTTCCCAAACATTACATATGTTAACTGAAACCCTTCAATCTTGAAAACAACGCAAATAATGAGAACCACAGAAATGAAAACATTAAGAGCGATATGTAGGAAGACGCTGAGAGATATGTGTAGAAATGAAGAGATACAGAGATCTAGTGTCATACAGGATATACACAGATCCACAAGAGACAAAAAAATACTGGAACTAGAATGGTTTAAAATAGAATGGTCAGACAAGCGAAGATATTGAAATCAACAGGAAAAAGGACACAAAAAAGATCGATGAAAAGATGGAAAGAATGCTGGACATGAGAAGAACAAGAGACTTGAAGACCAGAACAGGTTGAGAAACCTACATCAGAGAATGAAAAAGAAAAAGAAGAAGAAGAAAAAATGAGGAGGAGGAGGAGGAGAAGGAGGAGGAAGAAGGAAAAGAAGAAGAATAGGTGGAGGAGGGGGAGGAAGAAGGGGAAGAAGGAAAAGAAGAAGAAGATTAAGAAGAAGAAGAAGAAGAAAAATACTACAGTTTCAATTAAATGTTCCATAATTAAGCACCCTAATGTGAAAAAAGAACGTTTCCCAAATAATTGGTCGCGATCCGGCACTGGCCCACGAAAATGAAATACCAGGTCACAGACTCTATTGTTCAATCATACAAAATTTACGAGAACAAGCGACAAAATGTCTAATGCCTTTTGTCATCCCATAAGAGCGAAGCAAGGTTTTTCACAACCATTTTACTATAAAATAAATTTTGATTGACTGAAAAGCTCAATCTTTTTCAAAATTTTGACTATAAAAAATCCGATTTTTTTGAGAAATTCGGTATCTTCAGATTAAAAATCGACTTTTTAGAAAATTTCCAATTTTTTGAAACCCTGATATTCAAAAATTTTCAGTTCTCCAAAATGTTATTTCTTTTTTCAAATTTTACAATTTTTCTCAACATTTTTACTTATTTTGAAAGTTTCCACCTTTTACAAAATTTCAACCTATTTGAAATTTTCGGCTCTTCAAATTTTGACTTTCTCCAAAGTTTCACTTTATTTTCAAAAAATTCGAGTTGTTTTCGAAATTTTTACTTTTTATCGAAATTCCAATTTTTTCTGTAACTTTTCAAAATTGAAGATTTTTTATGAAAATTTCGACTTTAATAAAATAAAAATATTTCAAGATTTTTTCAAAATGATGGCTTTCTGAAAACTGTTTTTACTTTTATTTTTTAATTCGACTTCTATGAAAATTTAAACTTTGATTTTTAAAAATTTCGATTGTTTTGAAAATTACGACATTTCAAAATTTTCACTATTTTTTAATTTTAACTTTTCTACAAAAATGTCGACCCCAAAATTACAATTTTTTTCAAAATATTGGTAAGTTATAAATGTCGATATTTAGAAAAAAATTAATAATTCAAAACTTTCACATTTTTTCAAGTTCCCATTTTTATCAAAATTTTGACTCTTTCTCAAAGTTTTGAGTGTTTTCGAAAATTAACATTTCGACTTTTTTTTTCAATATTCCGACTTTTTAAACTTACTTTTTGTAATTTTTGACTTTTTTTTAACTTCGATCTTTTTAGACGTTATGGAGGATTTCGGAAATACCGTATTTTTTCGAAAATTTCAAGTCTTAAAATTTCGACTTTCTTCAAATTTCGACTTTTGAAAATTTCTATTTTTAAAGTTTTACATTTCAGAATAATCTACTTTGTCAAAATCTCCGTTTTTTTCCATTCCTCATTTTAATCAAAATTTTGATTTATTGTGACACAAATTTTCGACCTTTTCTTAAAAATTTGACTCTTGTAAATTTAAGTTAAAATAAATCGAAACTATAATTTGCACTTCAAATTTGATATTTTTCAAAACTTTGAAATTTTTTTAAATTTTGATGTTCTAGACATTTTGTAGCTTTTAACTCATAAAACTTGTTCTATGTTCTTTTAATTTCGACTTTTTTGACCATTATTGATTTTTTTTGCAATTTGCTTCCTTTTTTAAATAGTTGGACTTTTTTTAACGCTTCGACTTTTTTCAAATTTCGACTCTTTCCATAGCGATAGCTCGGCTATCGAAATGCGTTAGAGCAACCTTTGTTGGGCTTTTTAATCTATCTTGGTTTCAATGGACAAGATTTTTATTTCAATTTTTGAAGATAACCAAGGACCAGTCCGTTCCACCAAAATGATGGAAAATAAATGTCAGTATGTCAGGTGCGTCCATCGCATAAAAAAATCTCATTTGACCGTCGATATTCCTCGTCTAAACAAATGACATGCGTGTGGCAGAACGGCCGACACGAGCCAATATTTAATTAATGAGATTGCCCATAAATCGGCAGAATGCCTTTTCGGTGCCGTGTCCACGCTTGGAACCCAATTACCGGAGCCAATTAGGGAAAGCTATAATTTCCGCTTTATTATGAATTCAGAGAGAGAGAACTTAAACTGCAACGTGACCTTTCAATTAAAATCCGCAATCCATAGCATCGACTACCCGCAATGCCTGAATTTAAATTGATAATTACCCGGCCGCTTTATCCAATCGGTCTAGTTGTCCTTACGAGGACGTTGTATCTTTCCATTTCATCTTTTGCACTCTGCCGCCCGTTAGAGCTCTAGTTTGCGTAAGCGTTCCACATGCCTCCGGTCATATAAGAACTAGAAGTCGCCACCGACTCCTTGGAAATTTTGAAGAAACCATGTGGTGTTTATTTAGGTAATTATTAGTAATTATAACGTGTATGAATTCCTTTGGGTCCCTTTAGATTAGACACTATTCCGTACATTTCTCTCTTACATAAGTATCAACTATCCTGAGAAAAGCTATCCAAGACTTATCTACACAGCTGGGAGGAGATAGCTTCTCTCAGGATAGTTGACATTCATGTCAGAGAGAAAATATATTTTATGTCAGAGAAAATATACGGAATAAAATGTCTAGTGTAAACGCACCGTTAGATGACAAAATTATTTATAATGTATTAGTATATTTAATTAAGAACGTTATGGGAGACTCGCTGGTCACCAAATGGAATGACTCATACACAGACTCTCTTTATAAGTCGAATATTCGAAAGGGGACAACTGAAATGCGAGTTACTCAAAGACACCCAGAATTTCGATAATATACGAATGGTCTTAATGTTGGATTATTTTTAATTTCAAATTTTAAAGTGAAACTTTTTAAAAAATCTAAAAATAGAAAGAAAAAAGTCAAACTTTCAAGTGCGTTAAAGCATTAGTTAAAGCATTATTAAAAATACACAATTACTGTCAAAATTTTGACTATCTAGCAATTTTAAACTTTTGAGTAAAATTTAGAAAAGAATTTTTAAAGTTTTTTCAAAATTTTTACTTCCTCAAAAACCTGACTATAAATTTGGGATTTTTATTCCTTTTGCAGAAAAATGACTAAATCTCCAGAGAAAATGGTCAACATTTTTGAAAAACTCTAAATTTCGATTTTAAGTGAAAAATTGGAAAGAGATTGTTTTTACACTTTTAATGTAAACATTTTCTAGAAGCTTTGAATTTTTAATAGAGTCCGAAGAAACTAGGTTTTTGGTAGAAACCGAAAACTACTTTGATTTCGGCCTTAACCGAAACTTATTAAATTTGCATTCATTTACAAGTACAAACGTACAAGCACAAAAAAAACGCATAACAAGCAGCAACAATTTAAATTTTTAGCTACTAGTTTAGGAACTGGTTTAGATATTACCTTTATTGAATAGTCAAATATTTATATTTAAAAAAAATTATATTCAAAGGCACGTTCCCAATCGAAACCAAGAAAACTAACTAAATTTCTAATAATTTCACCAAATTTCAACATTTTTTAAACTTGAACTTTGAATTTAAACTTCAGATTAAAAAAAATGGGAAATTTTTGGGATCAACATTTAAATCTCTTAAAAAAAGGGCAAAGTGTTTGAAATCAAAACATAAAATATATAACCAGTTTCTGAATTTTTTAAAGGTAATTAAAGTTATAAAAAATGAATTATTTAACAAAGCTTTTCTCAAAATTTCAAGAAAATTTAAGATTTCGAAGAAAATATCATGAAAAACACGATTGTTCAAATTCAAAATTAATATTTTGTGATTAAAATGAAAATATGGGCAATTTTTTTTTTTGAATTTTTGAGATGTTTTCCAAATTTTTAACTATTGTTGTGTCTGAAAATCTTGAGTTAAAAAAAATGGACAACTTTTCAATTTTAATTTTAAATTTGATAAAAAAGTCTAAATTTTGAATCAAAGCTTAAATTTCGAGAAAAAAAATGGGTTGATAAGAAAATTTTCCTCAACTGTTTGACTTTTGTAAGTTTGTTCTTTATAAAGGTTTCTCAGCAAAAAGTCGAATACCTACGCATTTATCTAAAATTATTTTTAAACTTTTTTGTAAATTTCGAATTTTTCTCAGAAATGAAATACAAATCTTGTTTCCTGAAACTATCGAAACGCGTTAGAGCAACCTTTGTTGTGTTTTTTAATCTTTCTTGGTTTCAGGGAACAAGATTTGTATTTCAATTTTTGAAGATAACCAAGGACCACCAACATTCTCAGAATCTCGACTTTTTTTCTCGCTCCTGAGCCTTTTCCAAAAAGTAACTTTTTCTACAAAACGCGGAGTTAAAGCTTGAAATGTTTTAGCTAAAAAATTCTACATTTTTTATGACAAATTCTATTGTATTGGCTAAAATTTCGAAAGTAAAAGTCAACATTTTGAAAATACATTTAATCAGGGTTTTTTCAAAATTTCAATTTCAATCCCAAAATTTTGGATTTTTTTCTCGAATCTTCGACTTCAAATTTAAAATTAAAAGTTCTTCAAGTAATTTCAAGTGGTGATTAATAATATCCCGGATTTAAATGTGGAAAGCTCGAAAAAACTTCCTATATTTGAGATTAAGTCGAACATTTAGGAACTCAAAATTTAAAAAATATATGATATACATAAATTAAAGAGTTTTTTCCAAAATGTTAAGTTTCTTTGCAAAATTTTGAGTTAATTTAGGGTTAAAGCCTTAAATTTTTAATTTTTTCTCTAAAATATCGACTTAAAACCCGAAATGCAGAATTTTTCAAGAGATTTTGATTTTGCATTTCAAAATATGTCAGAGTACTAAGGTTTGATTTTTTTTTCTACAAAGTTTTATATCTTTTTATAAATTCATAGACGAAATTTTGAAAGCAAAAAAGAAACAATTCGAAAAAATTTTCTGTCTGAAATCGAAATGTGAATTTTTTATTATACATATAAATTATGATTTTTTTATGCGTTGGGTTTCTACGCAATATTCTGAGTTTAAACATTAAATTTTTAATTTTTTCTTTACAATTTAGAATTATTGAATGGAAATCTTTTTCGAAATTTCGATTTTAGGCCTAAAGCATTGATCCTTTCCTCAACTTTTTGAAATATGTAACACATTTTTGAAATTTCATATTAAAATTCAATTTTTTCAAATGGTTTTAAATTATTCCTTGTTTGATTGTGTTCCCAAACTCGAAAATTTGAGAATATACTTTTATTTTTAATTGCCAAGTTTTTTATGAAACCTCTTAGTTTAATTTTGAAAGTTATTTTTTTAGAATTTCAACTATAAAAATGAAATATGTATCAAGTTAAATGTCAAGTTCGTTTTATAAACGACGAGCCTTTTCCGAAAATTTTAGGTAGTTTCGGTTGAGCCGAAATTTTGGGGAATTTTGAGCCGAATAGAAACTGCGGCCGAAACTGGCCGAAACGGAAACCGAAATTGCGGTCGGTCTCTGATTTTTAACCAAAAAGTTAAAAAAAAACCCTACTATTCGAAGTTTAAACCTGAGATATTTAAACACTAAAGTAGCAACACTTATTTAAAAATATATTTTTTCTCAAAATATTTAATTTTTTCTCGAAATATAAAAGTATAAACTTTCAAAATTAACAATTTGAATATAGATTCGAATTTTCGTGATTAGAAATAAGATTTGGCGTCCAAGTCAGAATGTTCCGACATTCCGTGATTAAAGTCGAAATTTTGAATTTGAAAGTCAACCCTTTTTACCCATAATACTCCAAATCTTATTTAAAAGTCGAAATTTTAAAATTAAATTAAAAATGTCAAAATATTTTGATCTTAAAGGTGAAATTATAGGAGAAACACTAGTTTTAGGTTTAAAATGATAACTGATAAAAAGACCGACATTTCAAAAAGAACCAAAGGTTATAAAAAAATGTAAGATTCATTGAATTTAAAAACTTCAAGTTTAAACTTATAATTTTAAGACAAATTTCCAAATTGAACAAAAAATCGTCTTTTAAGACAAAATTTTCAAAAAAAAAAAATGGTCGACATTACTGATTAACAAAATATTCATTAAAAAAATGAAAATGTTGAGACAATTCGAAAATTTTGAGTTTATGAACAAAATATTTGAAATTTTATTAAAATTGCGAATTTACGCTTGACGTTTTCAAACACAAAAATAAAAAAGATTGGAGTGTTGTACGAAATTTCGATTTTTGTTTTTCAAAATTCCGTGTTAAAACTCCAATTTTATTTTAATAAATTTTCAGTTTTTTCTACAATGTTTTTCTACTGAAAATACGAAACCTTAATCTTAAAATTTTTAAATTTCAGTCCATTTATTAAAGCAATTTTTCTAAAGTTTCAACTGGGACCTCTTTTTTGTTTTAAGTCAAAATTTTGGAAATAAAAAATCCCAATTATCTAGTTTTCAGTTAGAATAGAGACATATAAATAAAAAAAAAGAAAGGAAGGAAGAAAGAAAGAAACAAAACAGATTTGAGTTTGCGATAGGAATTTCGAAATTGTTGTCGAAGTTTTCGAAACCAAGTCGGAATGTTAAAAAAATTCTTTCCTATAAATTGCGATTTTTTTTTGAAGAATAGAATTTATTTTTAATATTCCAACTTTAAATATGAGATTTTTAGTTTATTTTCATAATTTTAAAATAAAATTAAAAAATTTTTTTAGTAATTCCTTAAATTTTAATCAAAGTTTCCACATTTTTCTCGAAAGTTCAAATTCAACTCATAACGACAAAGTTTTTCTCAACGTTTCGTGTTAAAATTCAGTTTTTTCTTTAACATTTGCTTTCCTTCAAAAATTAAATACTTTCCAGTTTCTTTTTCAAATTGTTTTTAGAAGTTGAGCTTTTTTGCACAAAAAAAGATAACTAAAACAAAAGGACACCATCCACTTTAAGGGCCCCATTACACTCTAGGGCCCTGTGCAGATGCACATGTTGCACCTGCCTTTGTATATTACTGGGACACATTATACACATACTTTATTGTAGAAATAAGTGTATAAATGATAGTGTAATTTTTCGAGGACTTTAAAGAGAATTAATGTGCAAGAATTACCTTAAATTTTTAATTAAATTCAAAAACAGAGTTTATCTTGGAAAAAATACAATGATGTCCTACTGACATACATTTTTTGTCAGCATGCTCAAAATTATGGCGAAATGAAAATAAATTTAACGTTTATTTACGAATCGTAATAATAGTCCATATCGGGCTTCAGTGCCGAGTTATACATCAGGAAACGTCATAATGCCAAAACAAGAATTAGCAAACACAACAAAATTCCCTTCGGGTTACCATCTCTTCAACGACGCTATCACCAATAAAAACATCCAAAGCACCCAACTCTCGAAGTTGAACGCGTAACGTACTAAAGCTGCTGAAGGATCGTCGTGGCGGCGGCGACGGCGGTCACGATTCGCGACCTTCAAAAGCTGAAAGCTCACTGCTGAAACGCTGAAACGGCGCCCGAAAGCGGACTACGGGTGCAAGCTGGCCGTGAGATTGACATGCGCCACGTCGCAAATCTAATCTATAACTTCGTGTTTGTACATCGTTTCGGGATAAGCATAATGGACAGGTAACTTGCTGACGGCGGCTGAAAACTAACGTAATGCTTTTGCTTACAGGAAATGCGGAGGTGATGTTTAATTAACGCGGAGGTGTATCCGAATTCGCAACAATAATTATGGCGCTTGCATCGTAACATGGTGGGACAAAGCAATAATATTGCCTTAGGGGGTAAATTAAAACAGAGGTAAATTCGTGGATTCATTTTCGAAATGATTGATGACCCTTGATCCGCTAAATACATAGACGTCGATGAAATGTAAATAATTTTTTATACATCGTGAATCGGAAATATGTTTATTATGGTTTATTTTTCAAAAAGTCTTCGAAAAGATCGATTTTATTTCTCGTAAATGCTACATCCTGATACTATACTAATATCTATGCTAGGTTAGAAAGGACAAGGAATATGCTAGCAAAAATAATAAACAAAAATATTGGCTGCCGACAGAAGTGAAAACTTAACACTAGAAAATAACAACTACAGGTATACTGTTTAACTTTAGCAAAACCTTAGCAGATTGGTGACCCGAACCCATAAGATATTTCCCTATCAAAAATCGCTAAATGCGCGTGAAGGAGATTTTACACAAAAATAAAATCGACTTGTCGAAAGATAAATTTTCCAGAATGTATTATTTTTGAAATACTAAAAACGACATTGATTACTCTATCCTGCATAAATACAATTACTGGCGTAATAAATTAATAATAATAAAGCACATTTAATCTATTAATTTTATATAACATTAAACGAGACCTAGTTAAAACTTTAATAATTTTAAGCCGCACTAATGAAAATTGAAAAATTAATTTTAACTTATAAGGAATTTTCAGGGAGCTTTATTAAACGCCAGGTAAACTGAAAACAATCGGCTGAAACCTCGCGGCGGTACGTGCAGAATAGCGACGCCCTCTGTTCGTTGAATCCTAATTTAAAATTTTCTTTTCTTACACGAAAACGTGCAACTTCTGTCTCAACCAACTTTTCTTTTCCAAAGTTTTATTCGTTGATTTTTTTTGTGGACGCTGCAAATTCACTCGAGCAGTCCGCCGATATTAAAATTTAATTTAGAAATATGCTCATCGCTTAAATCGAATTTTTTTTCTGAATTAGGCAAACAAACTTTGGCATTCTTGGCGAACGCCGGGTGATTTTATATATTCGTTTAGGGGAAGAACGCGCGGGATTCTTCTGAGTTTATGCTAATGATTTTTTAAACTTTTCCATTGGGATGTTATTTAAATCGGGATTAAGGGCAGCATTTTTGTGGTTTGTGCGTTATGTCGGTGTTATTTCAATGGCTGCGAAAATTGTCAGTTGTGGAATCCCAAATCATTAAAATTGAAATATTAACGCTGTGACGCGCGAAAGCACTTTAGCAAAATTATTAATTTTTAATTTTCGTGTTCAACAGTATGCTACTTACAAGAAAAGTACCTGAGGTGTACCTTACCGATTTTTCCATTTTATAATGTTACAGTACATGAAAAAATATTAGACACGTATTTTTTTCTAGATGCTAACTAGGCGATTTAAGTGGTGGAACCACCCCTTAAAGTTAACCCCCCAAAACAGTTTTTCTTTAATATATCAAAAATAAATTGGAATTTTTGAATGAAACAAAAAGCGCATTGTTTCTTATGAAAATGCGCTTCAAGACTTATGCTAGGGGGTTACAATCCCTAATTTTTATGGGGGTGAGTTTGATATTTTTCTTATATATGAACTTTAAAATAACTGAAATATTTAAAAAAAATAGGTAGTCCAAATTGCTGTCCGAAGTGAAAACTCCTTAAATGTAGTTATAATTCATATTCTTGTCAATGGTCGTATAGCTTAGTGGTGTTTCATAAGTCTGATAAGTCGCCAGTTAAAATCCCGCTGTCGCCAACGCTTTTTTTAATTTTATTACACGTCTTACTTGTAGCTACATAGTGTTGTTAATATTAGAGAAGGTTGATAACGCAAATTAGGGGGATGGCAACGCGAAACCATAAGTTTCTCCCCTATCTAAAATCGTCCAACACACTTAAAAAAGTTTTCACTTCAAAAATCTATACATGACAAAAGAAAGTAATAAGTGGGGTCGACATCAGTTAGTTTCTAAATAAAAAATTACAGAAAAAATACAAGAGCCAAGTGAACTTCTAGTTAGAAAATCCTACGTTAAAGAAACAGTTAATAAAATTCATAAAAACAGTAAAGTACGTTGTAACGTGAGACGGTCACGCGTGATGGTTACACGAAACCATAAGTTTACCGCCTATGCATGCATTACGAGTTGAGCAACTTGCATCATTACGCAATCCGAAATTCACGCATTTATCTGAACGCATGAGCGCGGCATATTGTTGTGTGGCACCAGCTGGTATAGCCTGGTACAACCAGTGCTCGGGGATTCACAATTTACGGTGCGCTTTTGATGATTGTCAATTATATTCAATTTATTTAGTGATTTAGTGGCGGTCGAGGTGTTCAGATGATTGTGGTCGAGAATGTGCGCGATCGACTTTCTTCCTCATTAGTTAATGTGCCAGGTACCGCTTTCATGCGGGAGAGTACAGTCCTTGGTGTGCGGTGATATCTTTAAGGGGTTTGTATATACGTTTTCTTTTGTGGAAGTTTGTCGCCTGATGGTTATAAAAGAACTGCTTACACCTCATCTCCTTTGCTGCGATTCCTTCACTCATCGATTGCCACCGCGCGCGTAAACAATGATCGTAGTGCCATAAAGATGTATTAGTAAGTTTTCTATTTTTCTATTTGTAATATTTCTTTAATTTTTTATTTATTGAACACGAAATTTTGTTCGCAGGTACTATTTTCTTATAATTGTGCATGCAGCTGTTTAATTTACCAAAACATCAGTTTTCTAGTTTCATGTTAGCTATATGAAGAGATCATGGACTGTGTTGTTGCCTTTTGTCTTGGGCTCCAAGTTTCCACCAGGGGGGAATAGTTTTGACATTTTGTATTCATATTTCTTTATGTAGATGTTTTTCTGTGTATTTTTTAATGTTTTTAATTTTTTAGTGCTAGTTTGCAGATTGTTGTTTTTAGTGGCATGTCACAGTTTAAAAAAATGTAATATGAATAGAATTTGCTATTTTACTTCTTTTTTAATTAGATTATATTTAACATTGTTTTACAATCATCGAAAAGATTTTTTATTTCATTTTATCAATTACTTAAGCTGGTATATTCTATCAATGGTTTATTTAATGTCTTTATATATTGATTGTTTAACTAAGAACGTGTGACGTTTACGTTTTATTTTATTGCTGTTCTTTTAAGCATTATGCAATTATGTATTAATATTTTAATTTTGGTAAAATTTCATTTATGTCTCATTTTCTATTACTTTGTTCGTTCGTATGTATATTTTATAGTTTCGTCAAAAACAGTAGACTAAGTGTTTAGTTATTGTTTAATGTTTGTTATTGTTTTATTGTACTATTGTACAGAAAGCAAAATCGATTTCTTATTCTTTTGTGTCTAATACATTTTATATTTTTATTTTAACACTGACGTTCTTGTTTGCTTTTTAATTTTTCCCAGTTTTGATATTTTAATCAAAGATTGTGGGCACTCTCTTGAAGACATGTCAAAGCTAAATGTAAAAGAGGTTTTGCAGCAACTATTTCTATTTACCAGTGTTGTATTTGAGTGCTATTTGCAATTTGTCTTATTCTGTTTAACGAGCACCAATGACTAGCGTAATACTTGGTACATTTGAACCCAGGATAGGTGAATCTTTCTCAACTTTATGTTGAAGAAATGAGTCTTGGAAATTCGGTATCACCTCCCGGAATTCCGGGGACCAAGAAAATAAAACCAGAAGTCAAACCTACTGCGTTGGAGAATCAAGAAAGGGTGAGTCCGTGGAAAAGTTGTCATTTGACACAGAGGTAAATGCATTTTCTATACTTTTGACATATTTATTTAACCAATAAAGATTGCACTACTTTCTTCTTCTAGGACAACATGTATAATTTTTCCATATAATTATTTCAATTTGACTATATTTTGTTAACTGAAAAATTTTGGTATTTGAATTTTTATTCTTATTTTAGATAATCTTCATTTTTATTAATATATTATTGTTATATTAGATTGTCTTATTCTGTTTAAATTTTGTTAACAGTCACCAACGACCAGTGATACCGTCGACCTTAATGCTTGGTACATTTGTACCCAGGATAGGTGAATGTTTCTCAACTTTTTGTTGAGGCAGTAAGTCTTGGAAATTCCGCATCTCCTCCCGGGATTCCGGGAGCCAAGAAAATAAAACCAGAAGCCAAACTACTGCGTTGGAGAATCAAGAAAGGGTTAGTCTATAGAAAATCTTCTCATCTGACCCCAAGCTAAATGCATTTTCTACATTTTTGACAGATATTTATTTAACTAATTAGGATTGCATTATTTTGTTCTTCTAGAAGAAGATGTATAACTTTTTTTATTTCAACTTGGTTACATTGAGTTAGCTGAAACGTCGAATTTCGATATTTGAATTTTTATTCTTTTTTTCTTCGATAAGCTTTATTATTTGTCTAATCTTAAATTTTCTAATAATAGAACAGATTCTTTTTTTGAACAAAACAAGCTTACCTTTGGTAATAGGTATATAAAGAAAAATTTCTCTTAAGAGGCACGAAATAAAAGATGAAAAGCAAAACTTTAGAAAAAGGCAGAAAGCAAAATCATTTTAATAGAAAATTGAAATTATTGATGTGGATCCAGCTTTAAAGATGTCTACTTTTTTTAAAACTTCGTATCCTTTCAAAATTTGGATCTTTTTCGGGATTTTATTTTTATTTTGAAAATTTCCACCTTAATTCAGAAATTCTTCTTCTCAAAATTTTCATTTTTTGAGAATTCTGTTTATTGTAAAAATTTTTTATGTTATTGCAAAATCTCAACTCTAAAATTTGGAATTTTTTTATAATTTTCACTTTTTTTGAAAAATGTTACTTTTTTTGAAACTTTCGATCTTATTCAAAATATTTACTTTTGTGTAAATTTTTACTCCTACAATTTTGAATCTTTCAACCTTCCACTTTTTTTCAGAATTTCGTCTTTCTTCAAATTCTGACTTAGGAAAATTTTCTATTTCTTACCAAAACTTCGAGAATAAATTACGGCTTTTCTGGAATTTTTTTCAAAAATACCGCCCGAAATTTTCGATCTTTTTCATAGTTTTCCCTCTTTTCTTGGAAATTTTGACAAATTTTCGATACTTTGGGTTTTTATCAAAGTTTTGATTTTTTCTTTAAATTGCGCCTTATTTTCGAAATTTCGATTCTTTCTCTAAATTTACACTTTTGAATCATTCAAAATTTCCATTTTTTTTAGCATGTCGTTGTTTTCTTGAAATTATGACTTTCTTTTAAAAATTGAGATTTTTTATTTCTTACCAACATTTCGAAAAATTGTGCCTTTTTATCGAAATTTTAATTTTTTTTTTTCATAAATTAGGAATTGAATTTTTTGATTTTTTTTCCAAAATATCGACTTCGAAAGTTTTGATCATTTTCATAGTTTTCCCTTTTTTCTTGAAAATTCTAAACAATTTTAAAAATTTTGTTTTTTTTTTCGAAGGTTCCATTTTTTCATTTGCGCCTTATTCTCGAAATTTCGATTTTTTTCTTCTAAATTTTCACTTTTTTAGAAAATTCCACTTTTTTTGAAACTTTCAGTCTTATTCAAAATATTAACTTTTGTGTAAATTTTCACTCATAGAAATTTGAATCCTTCAAAATTGACACTTTTCTTTCAGATTACGCCTTTTTCTTAAAATCTGGACTCTTTTTAAATTTTCTATTTCTTAGCAAAATTTCGAGAAATTTTGCCCTTTTCTCGAAATTTTATTTTATTTTTATAAATTACGACTTGTCTGATTTTTTCCAAAATATTGACTTCAAAAGTTTCGATCTTTTTGATGGTTTTCCATTTTTTCGTGAAAATTCTAACCAATTTTCAAAATTTTGGTATGTTCTCGAAGTTTCGATTTTTTTTGAAAGTTGCAATTTGTTCTCGAAATTTCGGCTCTTTCTCTAAACTTCGACTTTTAAAAAAATAAATGTTTTGTAAAACTACGGTCTTTAGGGAAAGAACCTTTCTAAAATCTAGTCTTTTTTGAAAAATTCAACCTCTTTTCTAGATTTCAAGCTTTTTTCGAAGTTTCGCCCGTTTTTAAAATTTCGACTTATTATTGGAGTTTTTGTATTTTCTTTGACAATTTCGACCTTTCAAAATTTTGAAAATTGGAAAACCTAAATTCTTGTCTTATAAAAGAAAGTTTTAAATTTTTCCAAAATTAATTAAGAATTTTTTTCATCCACCTCATAAATTTTTAAAATCGATCAAGTACTTGTTTAGTCATTTCTTTCATATATTCTTTATACACAGAGTATTGTATCCAATCTTTGATACCTCTTATGACACCACCCCCTCCCCCTCCGCTAGAAGAGATCGAGTACCAGTATGTACTCAAAAATTAAAAGTAAAATATGATTTTTTGAAATTTTTTCCAAGCCCACTGGAATACCTTTTTTACCCATTTAGAGGTTGAATTGTTGAAATCGGTGAAACATGTGTTTAATCATTTCGGTCACGGGTTACCTGCACAACATTTTCCAACAAAAAAGAAATCATCTCCCGATTTTGTGAAGCTGAGTGTTGCTTAAGTCGGCCCACTTACCCGTTGAAGCACGAGGTGATCATTTGTGAAAAATAACGCGCTATAAGGAAACGACAAAAAACAACTTTTAAGGGCCAACATAAATCACGCTCATTCGTGATTGCCTGCTGCACGTCGCTGCAAATCTGAGAGATCTTGCATTATCAGAATATTCCAGGTTTTTTGAGCAGATACACCTTTGTAGTGGTTGTGAAATTCAGATTGACGTTAACGACTATCATTAGGAACGAATATATCTTTGGCTTATCCCGAGTGGTAAGATGCACGTCAATTTTACCAGTTAAAAACGTACGCATTTCTTAGCGGGCGCGCGAAGTGGAGCTTTTTATATTTAAAATAGATGTGCGGCTCGATGAAAAGGGTACGATATCAAGCGATGGAGAAGGCAACGAATGAAGGCAAAGCGAAAGAGTTATTATACTAAAAAATTGAAAAGATCCTCTAAAGCGACTTTATTAAAACGAAAGATTTTTAACGCTGATAGTTTGTAGGTAAGAAAAATTACGGAATAAAGTGCATCAAAGTACGTTTCCAGAAGCCGGGATTTACTTCCTATTATATGGAAGTTTTCTATAGGAGGGGACAACGTTTGCAGGAAGGGAGAACTTTATTATTTTTGATAAGCTGTATCTATATAAAGTTTTTGAGGCACTTGTGTGCGTAAAGAATTTTTACACCGTCTGGATCCTTTAATCCTTTTACGATCTCTTAAATACTTCTTTCAGTTCGGCCATTGAAAAGGGGAAAGATGCGCTGCTTCAGATCAGGGGATATTTTTTACGACATATCGCCGATAATTCCTTTTTTTCAATACTTCGAATATTATAAATGATGGACTAGAATCTTTTCCTAATTACGCGTTTTGTTATGAAATAAAAAAGTTGGACAGTAATGACAGATTAGTAAACTAGGAACTACAAGTGGTTTTTATTTTTGAATTTTGAAATTAATTATTGTAGTGCAAAAAATTAAATTTTCAATTTGTAAATTAAAATTTTTAAATTTAAAGAAAAACGTATTATAATAAAAACAACAGTTGTGGAATAAAGTCGGAATTTTCATGAAATCAAATTTGATATAAAACCCTCACCTCTTGAAAAAACTTCAAAAATATCGAAATATCGAGAAAAAGATGATTTTCTATTTTGAAAGAAAATCAAAAAAGTCGAAATAAAATTCGAAATTCCCCAGAGGGGGTCAACTTTTGTCGAAATTTCGAAAAAAGGTCGAATTTTGAGGAAAAATTAGGTAAAGTAAAAAGGCGAACTTGAAAAAAACCCAAAATTTTTCGACTTAATAATTCTTTTTTAATGGCTACCTGCGTGAAAGATAAGTTCCTCCCCCCCCCTGCCCCATTGTGACGTCAGAAAGTATGCACTATTGAGATAAACATCTAAAATTTGAGCAACAAATTGGAATTTGAAATTTCTGGTTTCGTCTTTGTACAAAAATTCAAAATATTTTTCAAAATTTCCAGTTAAATATTATTCTAAAAATGGTTACTTTTTTATCATAAACCTACCATATTTCGAGGTGAAGTTTGAAACGAGTCGAAATTTGCAGAAGGACGAATTTAAAACAAAAGTCGAAATTTTCAGGAAAAGTCGAATTTTCAGAAATGACGAAATGTTGAAAAAGAAAACATCGAATTTTGAGATACATCTACAGTCAAAGGTCACGCAAACTACTATAGTTTAATTTTTCATGTTGAGAATCTTGCGTTAAAAAATCGAAATTTTGTCGTTTGATAAAAGAAGTCGAATTTTAGAATAAATCCGAATTTTTAAAAAGAAAACGAGGAATTTTGCGAAAAAAGGAGGATTTTGAAAAAAAAGAGTCAACATTTTGAGTAAATGTCGACATTTTATGGGAATGACTAATTTTCAGGAAAAAATGGAAATTTTTGGAAATGGTTTCCTCAATTGCAAATATAAATTTTCGATTGCCTGTATGAATCGAGGGACAGCAAGCATATCACCCTGACCTATTGTAGCTAGCTAGTGGGAAAAGAAAACAAAGGAATTGAAAAATACTCATTATTAGGTGAAACTGGATAAATTACTCCATTAGTTATTATCTTAATAAAAGTTCTTAAGACGATACCCATGAACCCTAGTTTGAGAAACTCTGATTTAGCAATTGCATTTAGCAAATACATTCGCAATATCTATTTAATAAAACTAAACACTGACTGACAGACAAGAAGCTAAGCCGATGGGTCTATAAATATGACATTTTGCAAATGCTTCCTTTTGTGAGCACTAAGAAAGGATTTATGAAAATTCATTCCCCAAGGGTAACAAATAGGGGATGAAAATTTGTATGAAACTTTGTCATTTTTGAATTTAGAAATCTAAAAATTGTTTTTTTTTGGTGGAACGGACTGGCCCTTAGTTATCTTCAACAATTAAAATACAAATCTTGCCTCCTGAAACCAAAAAAGATTAAAAACACAACAAAGGTTGCTCTAAGGCGTTTCGACCGCCAAGCTATCATCTTCAGAGATAATGAGAGTACAGAGAGTATCTCTTTGAAGATGATAGCTTGGCTATCGAAACGCGTTAGAGCAACCTTTGTTGTGTTTTTAATCTTTCTTGGTTTCAAGGGACAAGATTTCTACTTCAATTTTTCATAAAAATTGGTGTTTAGGTTTCGGTTTATAAATAAGAGTCAGTTATATCGACGTATTTGGCAATGCATCCCCTTGGGGGTAAAATCTACTTATAAAATAATACAAAGAATTTGTATTTGAAAATACAAATTATATGCGACATCTACATCAACTGCAGAAGAATAAATGTTAATCTTAAATAGTGAACACTGCGGAATATTTTGACAGGAATAAGAGAACAATAGTCGAAAATTTTAAAATTTCGATATTTAAAAATGGACAAAAATTTTCAAAAAATATGAAGTTTTAAAAATTATAGTTGAAATTTTGAAAAAGAAAAAAAATTTGAAGCATTTTTGATAATACTGAGAAAAATCTACGGCAAATTTTTTAAACTCTTCCAAATTTTTACAAGAATTCAAAATTTTAGAGTTGAAATTATCATTAAAAGTTAAATTTTATAATCGAGAAGTTTGAAAATGGTCGAAATTTACAAATTTCAAAATTTCAATAAGTCGAAAATTCTGAAATCAAAATTTTCTAAAGCAATCGAAATTTTGAAAAATGGTAAAAATTTTCATAGTAAGTTTTCAAGAATTTTCAAAAAAGTAAGATGTTCAAAAAATGACAAAACTTTGAAGGAAATTCTATATTTTACAAAAAAGTTGATATTTTGAAAAATATTCTAAAATTTCACAAATAGTCAAAATCAAAATAAAAAACTTTTCAAAAAGTTGAAGTTTTGGATAGTTAAAATTTTGAAAAAAAATCGAACATTTTTTTAAGTCGAAATTTTTGAACAAAAGAAATCTTTTCAAGACCTCAGAATTTTAAAAAAAGTCAAAATTAAGCATGTCGATCGACATTTTAAATAAAGTAAACATTTTGAAAATATAGACAAAATTTTCAAAAAATTCGAAATTTGCTAAAAATTCGAAATTTCTAGAAATACAAAATTTCGAAAAGAATGCAAAATTTGCAGAAGACTCGAAATTTAAGCATAAATTTTAAAATAAGCAGTCGACATTTAAAATCTAGAAATTTGCAGAGAACTCGAAATTTTGAGAAAAAAGTGGGAAATTTTAAAAAGTCGAAATTTTTAAAAAAAGAATTTTCAAAGTCGAAATTTGCATAGAAAATGTATATTTTGAAAAATAAAGTAGATTTTTATTTAGTCATAATATTGAACAAATATGTCAAAATTTTGAAAAAGTCGACATTTGTTAAAAAAATTTAAAAAGGTAAAATTTAGAATAAGTCGAATTGTTGAAGTTAAAATTTTAAAAAAAGTCGAAAATTTTTTTTAAAAAGTCGAAAATTCAGATTAGCAATTTTTGAATAAAAAAAATCTTTTTTAGATGTCAGGATTTCAAAAAAACTCAAAATTAAGCATGTCGATCGATATTTTAAATAAAGTCAAAATTTTAAAAAATAGAAAAAATTTTCCAAAAATCGAAATTTGCGATAAATTCGAAATTTCTAGAAAGACAAAATTTCGAAACTCGAACTTTAAGCAGAAATTTAAAAATAAGCAGGCAAAATTTAAAATCTCGAAATTTGCAGAAAAGTCGAAATTTTGAAAAAAAAGTCGCAAATTTTAAAAAGTTAAAATTTTTAAAAAAGGAAGTTGTAATTTTGAAAAAGTCGAATATTTTGAAGTCATAATTATCAAAGTCGAAATTTTCATAGAAAATGTATATTTTAAAAAATAAAGTAGATTTTCTTTTAGTCATAACATTGAAAAAATATGTCCAAAATTATGAAAAAGTCGACATATTCTAACAAATTCACCATTTTTAAAAAAGTTGAAATTTTGAGTAATAGTCTAAATTTCAAAAATAATCAAAATTAAAAAAAAACGTTAACTTCCATTGAAACGAATTTTAAATAAAGTCAAAATTATCGAACTCTAAATATTGAAAAAAAAACCAAAATTATAAGAAAAATCAAAATTTTCAAAAGACACGAAATTTGGAAGTTACAAATAGGAATAAGTCGAATTTTTGAATAGTTAAAAGTTTAAACAATAGTCGAGCATTTTTTAAAAAGTAAACACTTTCAAAAAATCATCATTTTGAGGAACTGTCGAAGTTAAATTATCAAAAAAAGACGCAATTTTCAAAACAAAATGTCGGCATTTAGAGAAAAAGGCATTTTCAAAAAAATTCGAAGGTTTATAATAGAATATAAAGAGAAACATTCGAAATTTTGGTGGAACGGACTGGTCCTTGGTTATCTTCAAAAACTGAAATACAAATCTTGTCCCCTGAAACCAAGAAGGATTAAAAAACACAACAAATGTTGCTCCAACGTGTTTCGATAGCCATGCTATCATCTTCAAAGAGATAGAGTATCAAAGCAATACTTGTTGTGTTTTTTAATCTTTCTTGGATTCAGGGGACAGAATTTGTATTTCAATTGGAAATTTTGCAAAATAGTCGAAAATTTCAAAAATATTCGCACAAGTTCTAGCGAATACGAATATTAAAAAACATGCGAATATTCTCAAATGCGGATTTTTGTTACATCACAATTACAGATATACTGTTTAACATTAGGATGTTGGTAACGGGACATAAGCATGTTGGTTTTGTGAACCTATAAGATTTTTCCTTACCACAGATCTCTTAACGCGTCTATAGAAATTTTCACTTTAATAATTATTCGTTGATAATCGGAAAACAGATTTCTAGCTATCGTCCTAATTATGCAAAAACTTCGATTTTAGGTAAACATTACATAAAAGCATTTTTACGAGAAAAGATTTAGTCTGTGGTGCTTCGTCGAGTTCTCAGGGGTGTTATCAGATTTGAAGTTTCATTAAGGTATAGCGTGGGATTCCGTCGAGCGGTTCATCCAATATTTATCGGACGACGCCACCGTGAGCAGTACACTTCAATCTTGGCTTTCCATTTGAATAATCTGACGCCACCAAACCACCGATGAACGTCTCGCCCACAAGTTGTTTTTTTATTCCTTACGAATTTCATTCGTTCACTGAACACCCCAAAACGAATTTTTCAGCTACTTTTTGTTCGTAAGCGCATATAAATCACTTAAAAAAGAGAAGTACAAATCAGATTAAAAATTAAGGAAAATATACGGGTGTTGAACCAAATTTAATTTCCATTGCAGGAATCAAAATCAAAGTATTAGGCGTGCAATGAAGCCGAAACTGTGCTGGTTTGTTGTTAATTTGATTAACTCCTAATAATCGTAATGCGTATGAATTCTTTAAATAATATAAAATTGTGATAAAGAATGTTAGGAGAGATTCGCAGGTTGCTGAATGGAATGACTCATACGTGGGTGTTCATGTCAGGCTTCTCTAGAAATCGAATACTTGGGAAAGAGTGATATAAATAGACACGAGTGCCCAAAGATAGTTAAAATTTGGCTGACGTACGATTACTTCTGCGCAACAAAAGGTACTAAAATCCGCACAGTTATTCATGGAACCAATAACACATAACAATACTATTTTTGTGGAAGGGACTTTTATTGGAATTATTGGTTTTTCGGTTATCTTCAAACATTGAAATACAAATCTTGTCTCCTGAAACCAAGAAAGATTAAAAAACACAGCAAAAGGTTGCTGTAACGCGTTTTGATAGCTAAGTATCGAGAGATTTGTATTTCAATAACAATACTATTAAAAAACAATAAATAATTACGAATCTAAGCAATGGAAAAGTGGTTACCATTAAAAAATCGCAATAAAAAACTAAAAATACGAAAAATTTCTGTCGCATTTTATTGTTGGAGCATCTGTCCACCATGAAAATTTGAAATCATATTCGCTGCCATAGGGTTGAACATAATCGCATTTATATTTGGAATGGCCTCGGGCCGTCCGTTCTGATTTTCTATTGTGCCGTTTTCGGTTCTTTTCTACTCTTCGCGGACACGCTCCGACAAATTATGATAAAAGATTTCCAAAGGCTCTTCCACGGTCGCTTCGCTTTTAACTACATCGTGGTGAAGCGCTTTTCTGGAGACCACTCGAATGAATATACGACCGCTTTGTCTGCAAAGAATCCTGAAATTATTGTAAACAGAAATATAGTTAGCTTTAAAGTCTAGTTTAGTTGTAGTAAACAATTTTGAAATTCGATTATTTGATATTTTGGAGGTGGTATCTCTCTGAAGATAATAGCTTGGCTATCGAAACGCGTTAGAGCAACCTTTGTTGTGTCTTTTAATCTTTCTTGGTTTCAGGGGATAAGATTTGTATTACAATTTTTGTCAAGTTATTCGTAAGCTGCACTGCTTTAAAAATTTCGAATTTTTGAACTCGTTTTTTAATCTCATTGTTTTTCGAAATTTAGATATTTTTTTTAATTCATAATTTTTTCATAAATTTCGGTTATTCTTTTTGATTTTATTTTTCAACTGTCATTTATTAAAATTTTGAGGTTTTTTTTGAAAATTTTGAGTTTTTTCAAAATTTCGATTTTGTTTTAAATTTGGGTTGTTTCTTTAAATTACAAATTCTTTTAATGTTAAATTTTTTGAAATTTTACACTATCTTTTGTTTTTTTTCTAAAAACTTCGTCATGTATAAGAATTTTTGAAAATGTCATTTTTTTCGAAAATTTTAACTTTTGAAAATGTCGAAAATGTTTCAAAGTTTTCATTTTCTCGAAAAATTTCCAATTAAAATTTTAGACTTCTTAAAAAATATTTTACTTTTTTCAAAATTTCAACGATCCTAAGTTTTCATTTTTTTTGAAAATTTTGACTTTGGAACTTTATTAAAAATTTGAACTTTTCTGATAATTTTGGTTTTTCTTCGGTTTGAAGATTTTCCGAAAAATTCGTGTTCTTTGAAAATTTGACCGAGAATGTTTCAATATTTTTAAAACCTTAAATTTTTTTAAAATCTCGAATTTTTTTTTAATCCTGACCATTTTTAAAATCTTGTTATATTAATTTCCAAAATTATAACATTTTTAAAAATAAGGTTTTTTTTAATAAAAATTTCTCTATTTCTTCAAATGTTAACATTTTTTTTAAATGTCAATTTTCTCAGTGTTGAAATATTATTTTAAAATTTCGCTTATTTTTTGAAAATCTTCAATTTTTTAAAATTTCAACTTTAACATTTTCGACTTTTATCAATAGTTTATCTTGTTTTGAAATTTCTCATTTTTTCCAAAATGTTAACTTTTTTTGCAATTTCCGTCTTATTTTCTAAATTATACACTCTTTCAAAAATTTCTTTTTTCCAAAAACTTTACATCTTTCTTTTCAGGTTTAAATAGCGCTATTTCAAAACTTGAATCACCTTGATAAATTTTATGTCTCTCTCAAAACTTGTACTTCTCTAAAACTCTATTTTAAAATTTTTTAAATTTCAAAAATTCGAGAATTTTTTTCAATAAATTTGAAATTGATCGAAATTTCTACCTTTTTCGGAACTTTTCGAAGTTTTATTTTTTTTGTAAAAGTCAAAGATAATATGAACATTTAAAGTTGAATTATGAAATTTCAACTTTTTTCAAAATTACGAGTTTTTTCGAAAATTGCGCCACTTTTTCAAATTTTTGAATTTTTGTTATTGTCGATTTCTTCAAATTTTTGAGCTTTTTTTGTTGAAAATCTCAACTTTCTTTTGGAAATGTTAACTTTCCTTTGGAAATCATAACTTTTTATAAAAATGTTGACATTTTTAAAAATTCCGACATTTTCAAGGTTCCTAATTTTTATGAAAAATGGTGGCTTTCGACTATTTTTAAAATGTTTACTTTTTTTGAAGATTTCGATTTTAAAATTTTAATTTTTCTAAAAATTTCAATCTTTTAAAAAATTCCGTTCATTTTTTAAATTTCGTCTTTTTCGGGAAGGAAAACAAAATCCTGAAATTATTAAGAAAAAAATTTCGTCAAATAGATTTTGGCGTAATATTAAAGTATCTCTCTGAAGATGACAACTTGGCTATCAAAACGCGTTAGAGCAACCTTTGTTGTTTTTTTAATCTTTCTTGGTTTCAGGGGACAAGATTTGTATTTCAATTTTTAAAGGAATAAGATAAAACAGAAAAAAAAACCAAACGCATTCATAAGAGGCCAAAATTGACGAGAATTACGTAAGAGAAGTTCAAGCAGTTTTAAGGTTATAATTTAATACCTGAAAATACCCAGCCATATGAATAATTTTTTAAGCAGTGTTTTAATTTCATACTTTCTAAATTAAAGGAATAGTTGTAAAATATCGTACATCACACCAAGGGGTGGTAAGGTTATACAAATGTGACCAGTTGTTATAAGGCTTCGAAAAAGTCATAAAACTCGTGTGACGTAATTTATAGATGTTCCTTAAAGGATTGCACCATTGCAGTTTAGATCGTGTGCTATTTGAATGAAATAGAAGTTAGATTTTAATCAAAATTGTTGATTTTCACTGACCATACGGCGTGCGATAAAAGCAAGGCGAACGCTAGCGCCATTAGGGCTGAATGGAAAACTCGTAAAAAGAGCAACAATAAAACAAATGTAAATACGCCACAAAATATCTGCAAGCCGCACACAAGTGGATTGGAACATTTTCCTTCTTTATGCCGGCCACAAATCTGACAACACGTGCACTCGATGTCAGACATTGCAACTGAAAATGCAGCTTTTACGCCCAATATACCTACCAACTATTCATTCTGACGACTGTAAATGCATTCAAACCGAACTGCTGCAACTCAAATAACGATAAACTCTTTTCAAATCGTACGAGTCAAATTCATTTGGAAGAACGTCCCTATCCACATACATGAAAACGTTGTTGCAATCTAGATTTTTGCTACGAGTTGAATTAATCCAGGAGTTATTCGACTCGCTCAAAACTGACCCATTTAAGACTGGCGACTAGAATGGATATGAAATGGAGATTTTTTTATCTTCAATCCACTAGGACAGCCCTATTATGCCTTCAAAGCACCACGAGTGAAGTGAAAATTTTTTTAGGCGCGTTGAGCGACTTTGGATAGGGCGGAAACTTATGGTTTCAGGTTACTGTTAACATTAGAGCCCGTTGGTAACGAAACTAGCGTGATGATAACGCGAAACGATAAGTTTACTTCCTATCAAAAGTCACTTAACGCGCCTAAGAAGTTTAAATTTAAAAAATGCGTGCTCTGCAATGGGGTTCGAACCTGTGACATCTCGAATGTGTGAAGCCTGTGATATGTACCCTTAACTAACCAAGGTACACATGCATTGATGAGTCCGCTTCTAACTTGGGTCTTATAAACACAACCATAAGCGTATTACGAGTTAAATTGACTATTGTACATTGTTTAAATTGTGTTTTAGTTTGATTATTATTTTAATTATAGAAGGATTGCACAGTTTAACAGTGAGTACCTTAGTAGTCTTTACAACAAGAGCGAATATGATGTTTATATCTCTCTAGAAGGTAGTTTGGGCACGACGCCGCAGGAAGAGTGCTCAATCGTTCGAGAATGTACTCTTTTCTATTTTATAACATAGGCGTAGCGAGAATAGGGCCAACGAAATTTTACACTCAATTTTAAATTTTTTCTTTAAAATTCATACTTTCCTTGAAATTTTGACATTTTTTGATAATCTCAATTTTTTTGACATTTCGCGATTTTTCAAAAAATTTACCTTTTTAATTTATGGATGGCAAATGTTGGCTATCTCTGGAAAATTCCAAATTTTTACTAAATTTTGACTTTTTTTTCGAAATTTTCAATTATCTTCAAAATCCGTTTCTACTTTTGCGATTTTGTTACATTAATCTTTTTCTTTAAATGCAGGTGGTTTTCTCAGAATTGGGCTTTTTTTATAAATTTGAACCTTTTTTTAAATCCGATCTTTTATGTTTCTGAAAATCTCAACTTTTTCGTCGAAGTTCTCTTTATCTTAAAATTTCAATTTTTTTTCTTCAACATTTGTCTTTTATAAACAATTGTTTTCAAAATGAGACCATTTTCTCAAAATTTAACTTTCTGTGCAAAATTTCCATTTTTTTTCTTGAGGTTTGGTCTTTCTGCTGAACATTCATCTTTTTCTCTAGATTTTTTTACTCTTTTTGCAAAAATTTTTATTTATTAATTCTGACCTTATTCGCAAAATTCGACTTTGTTTCTTGACACTCTCTATTTTGAATCTCCTCTCAATTTCGATGAATTTATTCGGATTTTTTTGAAAAATTTAATTTTCCAGAATCTAACTTTTCAAAATTTTTGACTGTTTTCTTAAAGTTTGCTTTTTTCTCGAAATCTTCATTTTTATCTTAAAATTCTATATTTAATATTTCTGGAAGTTTCGATTTTTTGCTTAAAATTCGTCTTTTTACCGAAATCATGACTTTAATTCTTAAAATTAGTATTTTTCCTAAAATTTTCCTTTTTATCAAAAATTCGAAATTTCGCCTTCGTTATCAAAATGCCTTTTTTTTTTGACACGTTCTTTCAAAAATCAGTTTTTTTAAATTTCCGTTATTTTTTTAATATTCGTTTTTTTCGAAATTCTGTCTGCTCTTTTTCTTGACATTCGTCTTTTTCTGAATATTTCGACTTTTTTTAAATTAAACTTTCCAAAAATTTCATCTTGTATCTTAAAATTCGCGTTATTTTCGAAATTTCGACTTTTATGTCGCATATTTCATGTTTCTAGAATTGTAGACTTTTTCCCCGAAATTGGCTTTTCCTTGAAATTTACACTTTCCTAAAATTCATTTACGTTGTCTAATTTCGATCAGAATGTTAACAAAAAAGCGAAAATATTGAGAAAAATATTTTTGTGTTTAGAAAAAAAATTAAACTTCTTTACCGAAATTTAAATATAATGTAAACATTTAAATAGAAACGTAAAAATTCCGAAAAAACTATTTTTTAGCACATTGTGATTTTTTTTAAACTCGTCCTTTTCCGAAAACTGCAATTGTTTTTCACAAAATTCGTTCTTTGAAAATTTTGACTCTTTTCGATTCTACGATATTTTTAAAGTTTTTTTAAAATGAAATTTGATTTTCTGAAAATTGTGACTTTTTCTGTAAATTCATTTTTTTTAGAAATTACGACTTCATTTTCTGAATTTCCTTCTCTTGGAGGTTTGCATATTATCTAGGAATTTTGATTATTTTCCCGAAATTTTGACGAAATTTTTCGAAAATCATTTTTCTTAATGTTCGGCTTTTATTTATTTATTTTTAATTTGACTTTCTGTAAATTCGTTTTTTTAGAAATTACGACTTTATTTTCTGAATTCTACTAAAAGTTATAATTTTAATCCGAAAATTTCGTTTTAAATCTTTTAAAATTTCGATTTAAATCTATTGAAATTTCAAATTTTTTCGTTTTGACATTAAATATTCACAAAATTTGAAAGTTTTTTAAAGTCGAAAATTGGAATTTAAAGTCGAAAATTGGACTTTAAAGCTAAAATTTTAGAAAAAAAAATTAAAGATTTAAAATACAATCTTGACATTTCGAGAAAAAAAAATAATAATTGCAGTAAAGCCTGCATACTTGAAAAAGCTCGTCTATTTTCAGGTAATTAGAATTTAAATTTGAAAATCAAAATCAATCGAGATTTTGTTTAAAATCAACGTCGCAATTTTAGGCGCTTACTTTTCTGACATTTCCAAATTAAACAAACAATTCCTGATTTTTAGAAAGTTTATTAAAACATTTCAAATTTGAACGTTAATCATAACTTTTTAATTCAATTTTGACTTTCAAACATTTTCCTTTTTTTTCGGAAAAAGTCGTAATTTTGATTTTAAATATCAACATATCAATATTTTAAGTAAATAATTAAGAAACTGAAATTCAAACCTTGGATTTTAAGAAAAAAAAAGTAGACATTTCAGAACAAAGTCGAAAATTGTCAATTTTTTAAAATTTAAAATGTATTCTCGTCTACCATTTTTTTTTAAGTTTTAACTTTCTCTTTTTCTTTTTTAATCTTCAACTCTATAGTGTTATTTGGAAAAAAGTCGAAATTTACAGATAAAAATTGGAAATTTCAAAAAAATTTCGAAATTCTTTCAATATTTATCGATCGAATCTTATTTCCGTATTAGCGTTCGCTTTCTAAATCAGCGACAAATTCAGCTCCGGGTCCTCTACTCATTGTCCGGCGCCCTCCCAGGTCTTTTTTCCGCTTCGACTCGCCCCAGCGCCACAGAAGAAGACACATTTCTAAACAGAAAATGTCACGTAGCTTGCGTAAGTTATAATATTAGGTTTTCGCGTGTACGCGCCAGATTCCATTGGCCACGTTTCCTATCAGATTGTATTAATTCTATTTAATTTAGACCCCCTCAGTTTCGGTCGCGCCCACTAGACTAGCTATAATTTCGCTTCCCCTTTGCGTCCTTCGCTAAATTGAGGGTTATAATTTTTATCGATGCATTTTTGCGCACTAGCGTTGACTGTGACCCGCATACGATTTAACAATTTATTTGAGAAAATGCCACGACTCCAGAGCCTTAATGGCACTAACGATTTTAGATTAAGGGGTGTAATTTGCGATATAGTGTAAATTATTGGGTTGGCTTGTTTTCCAGTTGAGAACGCCTCTAACAACCATTTTTTTTTGTTTTTGGCTAGAATGGTCAGATATTTCTTCCAGAGTAATCAAAAATAAAAAAACGCAGAATTAAGCTAATTGGAAATTATTATAAGTTTGAATCTATACTAACATAAAAAGAGAAAACTCCTGATCGACTCAAAATCCTAATCATTGAAATCAGTAATAGGGAATTTCGACAGTAAATTCCTTTCATGATATAGATGTTAGCAATAAGAAAAAAATTTGCGGGAATTCGTCCTCTACAGGGGTGAAATGGAGTTTATAAATTATCATGGAAATAATATTGCTGCATTTTATAACTTAAAATTTTGTGCAAATAACCTATGAACGATAATTAGGCACGTATTTAGTCGATTTTATAAATTCAACCCCTAACGGAGTGAAAAGAGGTTAAATGGCGTTCTGAAATTAGTATGGAACAAAGTTAATAATGTATTTTATGACCTAAAATTTAGGGCAGGTTACCAATGGTAGAAATAAAAATAAATAATTAATTAAGCGATTTTAACAATTCAACACATATTTTGTAACTTTAAATTTTGTGCAAAGACTATATGAAATAACTAACTGAACAGATTTAAATAATTTGACCTCTAGAGGGGGAGAAAACACATCAAAGTTTGGATGCAACAAAATTAAAAAAGGCATTTATTTATTCTGTGAAAAGAATATAATAAAAGAAATTATTAAATACGTACTTGATAAATTTTAAAAATTCAATCCCTGAGGGACTGAAAAATAATATTAATTAATTAGATGGATAAAAATTATAATTTTATTTTACAAGACAAACATTAGGTTTTCAAATAAAAATTGGCTCAATAGGACAAAATCTTGAAAAATCGTTCGTAAAAAATTGGTAAATGTCCAGAAAAAGCCAAAATTTTGAATAGCACTCGAAATTTTCAAAAAACAATTGTAATTTAAAAGAAAGGTCGAACTTTTGAAAATCTGAAAATTGGGAGTTTTGTGTCTACAATGAAGTGTAATGTGCATTTCGATTTCATAAACCATTATTTAATGATATAATGATAATCTACAAGATCCTTTAACATCGTAATTAAAAGTTGTTAAGAAAAAAATTAAAAATCAAAAATTTCAGATTTTTAACTTAAATTTCTTTAATTAAGGAAAAAATGCAATTCCAAAAAAAAATCACAATTCCAGAAGAAGATTTGTTAAATTTTGAATTTTCTTTCTCCAATGTCAGGAACTCAGTAGATACATATTTGAAAATTTGAAAAAAAAACTTTTTCCGATATTTAATGCTTTCCAAAACATGTTATGATTTTCTCCAACTTTTGATTTGAAACTCGAAACTTTTAATTTTGATCTCAACATTTCGATTTTTTCTCGAACATTCGGATTTTAACCACAAAATTTTAAATTGAAATTCAAAATCTGGATTTTCGTTAAGAAATTTTGATTATTTTTTTTAATCATGACTTGAAATTCAAAATAATGATTTTTTTCGCAATCCAGAACTTTTGTTGAATTTCAATTTTAATCTTAAAATGTCCCTTTTAAACTCGAAATTTCAATTCAAGTTTTGAAATTTGAACTTCGATTATTCAACTTTAATATCAATAATTGAAATTCAAATTTGAATTCAAAATTCGAAAAACCTTTTTTTTTTATTTCCGAAGCGGAAATGGGAAGTTTTAAATTTAACTCAAAAAACTCGACTTTGAGATAAAAAAATTAAGCATAAAATTAATATTTAAAATCGTGCATTCAGATTTCGAAAAAAAAGTAAAAAATGTCTGAAAATACCTTGAATTTTTTTTTCGAAATATCATAATTTTGCATTTTCACTTAACATTTCGATTTTTTCTCGAACATTCGGATTTTAACCACAAAATTTTAAATTGAAAGTCAAAATCTGGATTTTCGTTAAGAAATTTTGATTATTTTTTTTAATCATGACTTGAAATTCAAAATAATGATTTTTTTCGCAATCCAGAACTTTTCTTCAATTTCAATTTTAATCTTAAAATGTCCCTTTTAAACTCGAAATTTCAATTCAAGTTTTGAAATTTGAACTTCGATTATTCAACTTTAATATCAATAATTGAAATTCAAATTTAAATTCAAAATTCGAAAAACCTTTTTTTTTTATTTCCGAAGCGGAAATGGGAAGTTTTAAATTTAACTCAAAAAATTCGACTTTGAGATAAAAAAAATTAAGCATAAAATTAATATTTAAAATCGTGCATTCAGATTTCGAAAAAAAAGTAAAAAATGTCTGAAAATACCTTGAATTTTTTTTTCGAAATATCATAATTTTGCATTTTTACTTAACATTTCGATTTTTTCTCGAACATTCGGATTTTAACCACAAAATTTTAAATTGAAAGTCAAAATCTGGATTTTCGTTAAGAAATTTTGATTATTTTTTTCAATCATGACGAAATTCAAAATAAAGATTTTTTTCGCAATCCAGAACTTTTCTTGTATTTCAATTTTAATCTTAAAATGTCCCTTTTAAACTCGAAATTTCAATTCAAGTTTTGAAATTTGAACTTCGATTATTCAACTTTAATATCAATAATTGAAATTCAAATTTAAATTCAAAATTCGAAAAACATTTTTTTTTATTTCCGAAGCGGAAATGGGAAGTTTTAAATTTAACTCAAAAAATTCGACTTTGAGATAAAAAAAATTAAGCATAAAATTAATATTTAAAATCGTGTATTCAGATTTCGAAAAAAAACAGTAAAAGATGTCTGAAAATACCTTGAATTTTTTTTTCGAAATATCATAATTTTGCATTTTTACTAACATTTCGATTTTTTCTCGAACATTCGATTTTAACCACAAAATTTTAAAATTGAATTCAAAATCTGGATTTTCGTTAAGAAATTTTGATTATTTTTTACATTCGATTTTTTTCTCGAACATTCGGATTTTTAACACAAAATTTTAAATTGAAAAGTCAAAATCTGGATTTTCGTTAAGAAATTTTGATTATTTTTTTTAATCATGACTTGAAATTCAAAATAAATGATTTTTTTTCGCAATCCAGAACTTTTCTTGCAATTTCAATTTTAATCTTAAAATGTCCCTTTTAAACTCGAAATTTCAATTCAAGTTTTGAAATTTGAACTTCGATTATTCAACTTTAATATCAATAATTGAAATTCAAATTTAAATTCAAAATTCGAAAAACCTTTTTTTTTTTATTTCCGAAGCGGAAATGGGAAGTTTTAAATTTAACTCAAAAAATTCGACTTTGAGATAAAAAAAATTAAGCATAAAATTAATATTTAAAATCGTGCATTCAGATTTCGAAAAAAAAGTAAAAAATGTCTGAAAATACCTTGAATTTTTTTTTCGAAATATCATAATTTTGCATTTTTACTTAACATTTCGATTTTTTCTCGAACATTCGGATTTTAACCACAAAATTTTAAATTGAAATTCAAAATCTGGATTTTCGTTAAGAAATTTTGATTATTTGTGTCAATCATGACGAAATTCAAAATAAAGATTTTTTTCGCAATCCAGAACTTTTCTTGAATTTCAATTTTAATCTTAAAATGTCCCTTTTAAACTCGAAATTTCAATTCAAGTTTTGAAATTTGAACTTCGATATTCGACTTTAATATCAATAATTGAAATTCAAATTTAAATTCAAAATTTCGAAAAACCTTTTTTTTAATTTACGAAACGGAAATGAGAAGTTTTAAATTTAAGTCAAAAAATTCGACTTTGAGATAAAAAAATTAAGCATAAAATTAATATTTAAAATCGTGCATTCAGATTTTGAAAAAAAAAAGTAAAAAAATGCCTGAAAATACCTTGAATTTTTTTTTCGAAATATAATTTTCAATTTTTAGTTAACATTTGATTTTTTCAAAAATTTTTCGAGTTTTTATCAAAATGTTTCTCTTAACATTTCAGTTTTCGTTTGTGATTTTTTGTCATTTTTTAAGATTGAATTAAAACCTTTAATGTAATCTTTAAAATTCGAATGTAATTTTCCAAAAAATAAGTTACAATGTTAAGCGTTTTCTCACAAATTTTGAATTTATCTCGAAATCGCATAAAATCATAAGAGCTTAAATTCAGCATCTAAGGATTTTTTGATTTTGAGGATTTTCGAAATTTTATTATTTTTTTTAATGGAAACTTATAGTTTCAGTTTGCAATAAAATTTAAAAATATCTTCAAGATATTTTTAAATAATAGAAAAGATATAGTTTTTTTAATTCCGAAATTTCGATTTTAATCTCAAAATCTCTAGAAAATCAACTAAAAGTCAAAGCTTTAATAAAAAACCTGAAATTGAAATGTGAAATAAATACTAAATGAAATTTTAGTAAAAAGTAGAAATTTCCAACAAAAAGAGTCTCAACATGTTTTTATTATTGAAATCTTTACTTTTTTGTCAAACTTTTTACTCCTAAATTTTTCAATATTTCAAATTACAAAATATCTAAGTTTTTAAGGAATTGTCAATTTTTCTTCTAGTTTTAAATAGTTACAAAATTTTAATTTTCTCCTTCAAATTTACTGGCTTTTTCTGTTTAAATTTAAAAACCAAAATTTTTAAATTTGCGAATTAAGCTTCAAATTTTCGAAAAAAGCGTCATTTATAAAATAAATTAAACGTTTGTTAAATTTTCTTTCTCTCTATTTGGAATTTCCATAACCAATTGCCTTCCTTAACATCGAATCAACGAATACTAGAACATTCTTTTAAATTAAATTATTTCCTGTGGAGGATTTAGTTTTCAAGAATAAAAGTGTAAAATTGTTTGGTTTCATAACCAAAATAGTCTTTTTTATTTGCTCTAGATAATATACATCTAAGAAATTTTCTTAAAATCAGTATTTTCATTCTGGCAGCTACAAAAGCAAACTTTTAATTAGTAATGTGGGAAATATAAGATTTCAAAATCCATAATGCAATGACAAAATTTGTTTTAACCAAGGTAATTTTATGAATTAAAAAAGGGATCTTATGTTAATTATATGGGATGCAACCGAAATATACTACCATACTATATATTATAGTATGGTTGGCAACCCTAATTGAGTTCCTCCTCCTCCTATGGCATTGCAGCCCGATTTTGGGCCCTGGCCTCCTCCAGCTTTCTCTTTCATACTATTCTACCAGAGCTGTGTTTCTCTAACACTCTACTTGCGTGATGTTATGCGCTTCTTCCCTGACTCCGTCTTCCCATCAAGTTTCTCGGCCTTCCTACTGGTCTTTTACCATCCATTTTTCCATTGAAAGCCTTTTTTGGAGCTCTGCAATCTTCCATCCTCGTTACATGTCCTGCTCAGTGTAGCCTTTTTAGTTTTGCGTATGTCTCCACACGTCTCTTCGAAGAGTTGATACAAATCATGGTTATATCGCGTCCTCCAGGTGTCGCCATCATTCACTGATCCAAGTATTCGCCTTAATATCTTCCGCTGAAATGCGTTAATTGCGTCTCCTGATTGCAGAGTGAATGTCCACGTTTCCCCATAATTGAGTTACATATGGTTAAAACAAGTAGAAAACCTAAAAGAAGTACAACGTAAGAAAAATTGTAAAAAGCAGACGTCTTGAGATTAACCGTCTACATGGAGCCAATAGTTGTCCTCTTGCAAAATAATTTTCTTTCTTGTTCAATGTGCGACACGAAATCGATGCGATATATATCGCATTGTGGAGCATAAGGAAATACAAGAGGATATAAATAAGCGATATTTATTGAAGCGGGCCGGCCTCAAGAAATATCTAACGATAAACTTTCCCAGATAAGAAAATCTATGAACATTATATTTTCAAGGAAATGCTTTACGTGGGCGGTTTTTCTTGTTAAATTGCCTGTATTTAATAGAGTTCGTAATGGCTTCTCCAAACTATTAACGATCAGAGCGAAAAGTTCCTCTGATGTGCAACTACAGGTTTTTATTTGAACTTTTCAACCGGTAACACTATTTCTTTGAATGGAATCGAGATAAAATAAATAATTTGCCAATGCTCTGATTAAATTCCCCAACTAATAAAAGGTAGGGAAAAGCTGAGCGTGTCGTGTCTGTATATAATGAATTTCCATTATTACTTTGGTCGTTTTGGGCCATAAAACTAACGAAATAGGAGAACATTAAGCGATAAGTGGTGAAATGTTATTTAATCTGGAAACACATTTAACCAAACAATGGGTTACCAGAAGTGCAGGACCCAAACAAAATGGAAAAAAATAAGAAAAGAAGCGCGCTGCGTAGGGGACCATCTAGTGGTTTTATCTAATTGAAAAACTCCCCTTCCGCTCGAGTCAATTGATAGATACGCGAGGGTTGTAATTAACGAACAGGTCACCAAAGGCAAGAGGGATTTGCCATAAATTTCAACGGTAAAACTGTTGGGCGGAGGATACTTTTTAAAACTAAGGAATTGTTTATGATACCTGAATGAGAAACGGCTGTTACGTAGAATAGTTGATAATGTTAAATAACTTGCTTTTGTCCAAAAATTGGAAATTTATAGCCTGATAATTGGAATGCCGTGCTTTAAGTTATCAAGGTGTGACATTTATTTAAGTTTCAATTGAAATTTTGGACAGGTACCCAAAATTTCGTGTTAGAACTCAAGATTATTTTAAGATTGTTTAGTTTTTTTCCATTTGTTTACATTTCAGCGAAAATACCATTAATCTATTCGTTCCCCTCTGAACTTTTTTTGTATAATCAATAAGTTTCTTGGCCCAAAAACTTGACAAAAGACGCTTGGTCATTGACGAAGTAAGGCATTGAACTACGTATGTTGAAAATTCTGTTTAAAAATGGCAAATTATCTCGTCATGAGTTAAATAGACATTTAATCTCTGTCATTTGAATAATAAGCGTGGTATATTAAAAACAAGTATTCTCGCATAGTCATTTACTTAGTCGTTGCCTTCTTCGCGATATTAATTCGAATAATTAAGAACTGACAGAATTTAAACTGAATTTGTAGCTAGTATGTGTATCGATTAGAGAGTACCAACACCATGAGCTAGATGTTTACATGTTAATTAAGATTATACTAAAAACGCCAAATCGAAAGCACCTTACGATTACTCTAAGTCGGCTCAAGGCTGAAGTTTATTATCGGGGTCATTCCGCGACCTTCACCATGATTTAATGGTAAATATGATTATTTTGTTAACGCAAGTGTTCTGTGTTCTATGTATCGCCTCCTCGACTTTACTATTCACCAGTTATTTGTATTTGAAGTGGTGCTTTGGCTACTGGGGCAGAAAAGGCTTGGTAACTCCCCCTCCAATATACCCATATGGCAACGCTTACAACGTGCTGAAAAAGGTACAAAGTGCGACGGAATATCTCAATGATTTGTACATATTCCTCCGGCGGAAAGGTCTTAAACATGGAGGATATTACGTTTTCGGACGTCCCATATATGTCGTAGCCGATTTGGACATTGCGAAACAAATTTTGGTAACGGATTACCAATACTTTTACAATCATGGCACTTTCGTCGAGCGAACAAGTCATCCAATATCCGGCCACTTATTCCACTTGGAGGACGAAAAATGGAGAACAGTTAAATGTCAATTGGCCCCATACTTCAGTTGCTCGAAACTCAGAATGCTGTTCGACAAAATCATCGAGGTCACCAACAACATAATGGACGAAATTGAAGATTATTGCCAAAAGGGTGTACCTATGGAAGCCAAATCCGCTTCGTTACGTTTCTGCGTCCACGGCATAGGCATAGGATTTTTCGGAATTACCGATCCGAGAGAAATCGAAAAATTTTATGAAAAATACGAGCGCATCAGATTGGATCCTGAGCTCCAAACATCTTTCCTATCCATATTTCACTTTGCAACATATCATAGATTCAAGCTGAAGTTTATGTGGAGAAAGAAAGCGTTTCAAAATTACTTTCTAGCATTGCTGAAAGAAAATCTGAGACACCGCGTCGATCAGCAATCGAATCGATTCGATTTCCTCGAGATTATTGTGCAAAAGCTAAAGAAGCGGATCCGGTCGGACGAGCGGCATCTTTCTCTGGAGGATTTCGTTCAGCAGGCTTTTGGTTTTTTCGGGGCTGGTTTCGAAACGACAGCCACGACGATGACGTTCATGCTGTACGAGTTGGCCACCAATCAGCAGATACAAGAACGACTCAGGCAAGAGATTTATCGCGTGGTGAATAAATACAGCGGACAGTTCACTTATGACGCCATCTTAGAAATGGAATATATGGACAAAGTGATAAAAGGTAAGAACAAAATGTTGAATGTATGTATTGTTAAGATTTTTTTCTTAAACTAGATTCGTCAGCGGTTCCCAACCTTTTTCTGCTAGAGACACACTTGTACATTAAAATTTTGCGACAAATGAAAATGTTTATCTTTTGGTTAGATAATTTCAACCATTCAAACCTAAAAATAAAGAGCCAAAAAAATGTATTTTCATTTTTTACATTTTCTGTAATTTTTGTCGTTGCTCGGAATTAAATGCATTTTTATATCAATATAGCATTTTCTCGCATTTTTTATTGAAAAATTCCCTAGTCAACTTAACATTTTTTTTAACATTTGAAATTCTTTTGCAAAATTAAACTTTTTTTAAAAAATTCTTAAAATTTTAATATCTACAGGTTTGAGTTTAAGCTAGAGTTTTCGAAAAATGCTAGAAATAGCAACTATTATCAAAATTTTGAAATCCAAATTACCGAAAAATAAACTTAATCCATTAACAAAGTGGGCAAAATTTCAACTTTTTATACAAATCGTAACGATTCATTTGAAACGAGAAAAACGATAATTGATTTGATCAAAATATCGATATTGGGACTTAAAAAATACAGACTTTGACGTATGGAGCAGAAATTTTATCGAAAAGTAGTAAAAAGGGGAGATTTTGAGAATCAATTTTTACCTAAATTTCCAGTTTATTTTTGAAATTTCGATCTTTTTTTCAAATTTCGATCTGTTTTCAAATTTGTAATTTTTATTTATTTATTTTTTTAGAATGTTTATCTAATAGTCCAGTTTTTATTAAAAATCAGATTTAGGATATCTTTTTTAATTCTACTAAAAATTCCGTAATTTTTTTTATCAAGTGTCAACTTTTCCTCGGCACTGCATTTTATACCGAAATTTAGGAAAGAAACTCCAATGTGAGTTAAGTCAAAATTATAACATTAAAGTGGAAATTTTGAGGTTTTAAGTTATTTTTATATAAATATTGATATCTTTTATTTGAAATTTTTACTTTTGTATTTTTTCCTTAGAAATTTTAAAGGTTCAAGAATAAAGTTAAATATTCAAGTTTCTGTCAAGCTTGGGATACGAAATATCAAGAAAAAGATCAAGACAAACTTGAGATATAGAAAAAAATTTGAAATTTCTAAGTCCAATTTTCTCTTAAGCTCGGGATACGAAATGTCAAGAAAAAAATCAAGACAAACTTGAGACATAAAAATATTTCGAAATTTTTTTCTCTCAAGCTTGTCTTGATTTTTTTTTGACATTTCGTATGCCGAGCTTAAAGTTGAAAAGTCGAGAAAAAAGTAAGTAATTCTAAAATCTGATTTAAGCAAAAATATCAATCTTTCGATTTTAATCTCCACTTATTGTAAAAAATATAAATTTGATCCACACTTTGGGTATAAAAGTCGAAATTAAGAAAGTTGTTTAATAAAAAAATTCAAAATAAAAATTAAAAATTGCGCTTTTCATCAAAAAATTGGATATGCAAGAAGAATGCAACCTAGACTACAAATTCATGCAGCCCTCCAGGCGTGTATAGTGAATCATAGGTAGCTGAACTACCAACAGTTGAAACACTGCCACCTAGCGAAGCGGTTGCTCTCTGGGAGAGTTCCCAGAAGACAAGGATTCTATAATGCACAGACCAATAGGTTTGAACATTTATTAGATTCGAAGTTTGGAAACCAAATACCGGTTTCGATCTTATTAGATCTCGTCAGTTTGGTATATCCAACTCGAATGCTAATAAATGTTCCGACAAGTAAGTACTAAAACATTCACAGGCGTCGAGCGAGTGACTTTTTAGTACTACCACCTATTGGTCCATAGAGAAACTATGGCCATCGCCAACAATGTCGTATGCAAGAAGAATGCAACCTAGACTACAAATTCATGCAGCCCTCCAGGCGTGTATAGTGAATCATAGGTAGCTGAACTACCAACAGCTGAAACACTGCCACCTAGCGAAGCGGTTGCTCTCTGGGAGAGTTCCCAGAAGACAAGGATTCTATAATGCACAGACCAATAGGTTTGAACATTTATTAGATTCGAAGTTTGGAAACCAAATACCGGTTTCGATCTTATTAGATCTCGTCAGTTTGGTATATCCAACTCGAATGCTAATAAATGTTCCGACAAGTAAGTACTAAAACATTCACAGGCGTCGAGCGAGTGACTTTTTAGTACTACCACCTATTGGTCCATAGAGAAACTATGGCCATCGCCAACAATGTCGTATGCAAGAAGAATGCAACCTAGACTACAAATTCATGCAGCCCTCCAGGCGTGTATAGTGAATCATAGGTAGCTGATCTACCAACAGTTGAAACACTGCGCCACCTAGCGAAGCGGTTGCTCTCTAGGAGAGTTCCCAGAAGACAAGGATTCTATAATGCACAGACCGATAGGTTTGAACATTTATTAGATTCGAAGTTTGGAAACCAAATACCGGTTTCGATCTTGTTAGATCTCGTCAGTTTGGTATATCCAACTCGAATGCTAATAAATGTTCCGACAAGTAAGTACTAAAACAATCACAGGCGTCGAGCGAGTACCAAACTGACGAGATCTAACAAGATCGAAACCGGTATTTGGTTTCCAAACTTCGAATCTAATAAATGTTCAAACCTATTGGTCTGTGCATTATAGAATCCTTGTCTTCTGGGAACTCTCCTAGAGAGCAACCGCTTCGCTAGGTGGCGCAGTGTTTCAACTGTTGGTAGTTCAGCTACCTATGATTCACTACACACGCCTGGAGGGCTGCATGAATTTGTAGTCTAGGTTGCATTCTTCTTGCATACGTCATTGTTGGCGATGGCCATAGTTTCTCTATGGACCAATAGGTGGTAGTACTAAAGAGTCACTCGCTCGACGCCTGTGATTGTTTTAGTACTTACTTGTCGGAACATTTATTAGCATTCGAGTTGGATATACCAAACTGACGAGATCTAATAAGATCGAAACCGGTATTTGGTTTCCAAACTTCGAATCTAATAAATGTTCAAACCTATTGGTCTGTGCATTATAGAAAAAATTGGATCTTAAGTTAGGATTTTAAATTATTTTTCCATAAAATATCGATGCAAGGTTCAAAATTTAGACCACTCTTTTTTGGGAATATTGAGTTTATTTTCACAATTTCGGCACTAATCCCAAAGTTTCGAATTTTTTTCTCGAAATTTTTATTTAGAATCGAAATTTTCTTCATTTTCTCAAAGTTTCGTGTTAAAACATAGTATGTACATTTTTTTAAACTTTTCTTAACAATGTTGACTTTAGTTTTTTCTCGGAATATTGAATTTATTCTAAGAAGTTCGGCACTAATCCGAAAGTTTCGAATTTTTTTTCTCAAAATTTTTATTTAAAATCGAAATTTTCTTCACTTTCTCGAAGTTTCGTGTTATAGCAAAAAAAATGTATCATTTCCTTTTAACAATTTTAAAATATTTCCCAAGATTCTTTTAACTCAGAAATAATTTTGTAATCAATTTTTTCTTTATTTTTTTTAAACTTTTCAGTTCAAACTCGAAGATTTAAAAAATTTCAACCTTAAAATCGAAATTATAAGTTGACTATGATTTCTTCTAATGAAGGGTTTATCTCAAAATTGTAACTTTTTTCTGAAAATTGTCGATTAAATTAAAAATTTCAAACTTCTTTTTTTTCGACAATTTTTTGGTAGATTTACTGTTTTGGCAAATTTTCTACATATAAACCTAAAATTCTTTTTTATTTTTTACCAATGATTTGGATTTAAAATTGAAATTTTACAAAAAAGAGCCTAAATTTTGTGAAAGAAACTTCCAGGAATTACATTAAATTCCTTTACAGAAATTTTTACGAGAAAATCAACATTTAGGTATTTTTCCCGAAATTTTCACGTTTTTTGCAAAATTTCACGAAAACTTGACTTCCAAATTTCGACATTTCTTAGAAAAAATGTTGCTTTGTTTTTGGACTCTTGTTTAAATTTATTTCGATTTCTTTCTCCAAATTTCAACTTTTTTCGTTGGAGTTTCCAAGTTTTTCTTTAGACATTGGCGTACCTAGGAGGGCAAGGATGGTCAATTTTTCCTCCAATTTTTTTTAGACATTACGAGTTTTTACTCTATCTTGAAATATGGCACTTTCTCAATTTTTGTTAAGTACATAAATAATTTTCTCAAAGTTTGTAGAAATTTCAACTTTTTTTATATCGAAATTGCGAATATTTCGCAAAAGTATGATTTTTCCTAAAGAAATCCCTTACAAAAAATTCGAGTTTTTCTTCAGAAATCTTTTTAGTCTGACTTTAAAAAAAATCGAATTTTTCTTCATAATATATGTTTGAAGACTTTTTTTAAAGGAATTTCGTATTCAATATGTTCCTCAAAAGTTCTTTTTTTCTAAAAAAAGTTGTTTACACAAATGTCTCAGTTTTCTTTTAAAGTTTTTAAAAACATTTTGATTTAAAATTAATAAGATCCAAGAGCTTCGTGTTTCTCCTTATTTTGAATTTAAATTTGAAGCTTCTAACCTTTTTTCAAATTTTTCAAACGTTTTTAATTAGCAGATTTCAGCATATTTTCGCTAAAAACCTGAGGAATTTCAGCGATATAATTGTGTGTGGCGACACACTGGTTGGGAAACACTGGTATATAGAATCTATTGCTGGGTGTCCAATTATGTATTTGCAGCAATATTTTCATTGACACGTAGTTAGATAAGCCGTAGCTAATTTGAAAGATTTCCTGAACTTCAAAAGAGAAAGTGTAACTAAACAACATTTGGAAGAAAGTTTCAGTAAAAATCAATTTTCCTTTTACCTTTCTATTAAACCTTCGAGACCAGTGTTTTCTCAATCTTTTTCGCTCCGCGGACCGATAAACTTGGAAAAAAATTGCGAACCGGTAATTTTATTTTAAATACTCTTAAAAAACACCTCACACGGCGAATCCGATACTTTTCAAGTTCTGATGACTAAATAAGGCCACACAGATCCAAATGACTAAAAAAACGTCCCAGTTGTCTAAATTAAATTTAAATAAAGTAATTATTTTGTAATTTAAAAAAAATGATCCTACTCTACGTCGTAACGAATTGAAACCCAAAGTGAGGGTCAAATAATAAACCAAAGACTGCTGACAATGATCATTATTTCTATTTTGGTGGAACAGACTGGTCCTTGGTTACCTTTAAAAATTGAAATACAAATCTTGTCAACTCTCTGAAGTTGATAGCTTGGCTAACGAAACGCGTTAGAGCAACCTTTGTTGTGTTTTTTATTTTTCTTGGTTTCAGGGGACAAGATTTATATTTCAACATTATTTCTATGTTTTAAATATTTATCTCAAGTAATTTTTCACTCAGAAACTTTAAGGAAACATTCTCCTGTCCCCGCGCTTGTTAGAACTTGCAACGAAGATTACGTTATACCGGGGACTCAAATCAAAATCGAAAGAGGAACGATGGCTATCATACCAATAAACGGATTTCACAGCGACCCGCAAAATTTCCCCGAGCCGAAAAAATTCGATCCAGAGAGATTCGGAGGGAAGGAAGAGAAGAAAAGGCATCCGTTTTCCTTATTAGCATTCGGTGAAGGACATCGAATGTGCATTGGTAAGCACCAGTGTTTGGCCAAAAATAATAAAATTATATCGAATAGCATACAGCCGAAAGTCAGTTACACCTCACTCAGTGGGATTCACGTACCTTGAATACTTAATGGTTGACTAATGGCTATAAGTTGGAAGTATTTACACCCATGGTACCATGCTGATGAGGCTAAACTGGTGTATGATTTATTGGTTGTAAATGTTTCTAACTTTTAGCACATCGACTGTTTCATTAAGGAACATTTTAATGAGATTATTTCTTAAGTTTAACAAACATAAGTGCATGCAACGTCGAGGGTGCTTGTGTTTAATGGAATTTGCAATGTTGCCAACCCACAATATTAAATTAAAGTTACCCCTCACACTGACAGTGACTTTATTCACTACTTTGTTGGTTCTTAGTTCTTATATCTGAATTCAATAAATATTCGAAATTCTTTGCGGATGCACTGAGATGATAGTGTGATATGGGGTTTGTCATAGCTGGTAATCTTCATTGGTAGGTTACAGCAGCAGCTAGTAATTTTATTCTTGAAGATTTGCACAAAGTAAACCTCCCCAGTAATGACGATTTTTATCAATTTCCCCGATTATAAAGACATGACGTGCATGCTTTTTTTTAGAGATAAAATACGTAAAATTGCTTCTATGAGTCTAATGTATGGAAGCAATTCTACATATTTTCTTTCTAATATATTTTGGGTTACTTAAAAATAATGAATTAAGTACAAAGTGCGTACAAGATAGAAGAACAACAAAGATATCTTAAAACAGTCAAAAGTGATAAATTATTGAATACCATTTTTTTGTGTGTTTTAGGCATGAAGTTTGCCCTACTTCAGATGAAGGTCGGATTGGCAAAACTCCTAGGAAAGTACCAAGTACAATTAAATAAGCAAACCAAAGAGATCTTGAGTCTGGAAAAAACTATGTTCGCCACTACAATAGAAAATGAAGTTTGGCTAGATCTAAACCCATTAGAGATAGGTTAAATTTTAAAATAATAATAATTTGTAAAATAATTAAGACGTTAACTAATTAACAGATGAAAATAACATTTCATATTTTTTGTAAAAACAATTACTGGTTGATAATATATTGCATATATTTTTTCTGATTTTCCTTTTTCGTTTTGGAATACTTTTATTGGCTCGTATAATATAAAAAAATGAGTAATATAGAGAAAAAAAAACCCGACTTTAAGTTCAAACTTCTAAAATACGAAAGTTTGTTTCAATGCACTTTTACAATATATGATAATTATAATTAAAATGATTGAGACTCTGCAGTTACACGATATCTAAATTTAAACAACAACGATAAAAATATTTACAATAATAGAAAACATCAAAGTAATCCAAATTACATAAAATAATCATCTGGCAATTTTCAGTAAAATCTAAAGTTTCAACTCTAAATGTTGAGGAAAATGTTTAAATTTCGAGAAACAATCGAAACTTCAAAATATTTTAGGTTTTAATTCAAAGTTTCAAGAGACAAGTAGAAATTCCGAGATCGCACAATTTTGGATAAAAAGCAAAAATTGTACGAAAAAAATCAATATTTAGATTTTAAAGTCAAAATTTCAGGATCAACATAAAAAATTTTAGAAATTAAATTGGAAATTTTACAGGAAGTTCAAAATTTTATGCAACACGCCTAAAAAAATAAAACTTCCAGATATGTATTTCAAATTTAAAACTGGAACTTTAGGAAAAAAAGAGTCATAATTTTAAGTACAAGTCAATCAAGATGTTGCGAATAATTCGAATTCTTTAACAAAAAATTCTAGATATTGAGTAGAAAAATGAAAATTAATTATTCTTTTTTTTTGGAAAATGGGTGCAACTTTCAGAAAGAATCAGAAATTTTCAGCAAAATCGATATTTTTGGGTTAAAGTTTTAGGAAACAGGTACAGTGAAACCTGGACATCGTATACAAGTCGGAACCTCAATAAGACGAAATTCTGTTTATCACGGAATATTCTCAGTCCCATTTGTCATCATATAAATGTTCCTGTTGCCGAAAAATGGTCTAAATAGGAATGAAATTTTCGATTTCTCGTGTTACGACTTGAGACAATTTGGTCTGTAATGAGTAGAGACCGGATTATATGCATTTGCATATGCAAATGCATATTCCACCCATTTTTACTAATTATTGCAGATTTTACCTAAAATCTAATTATAATGCATATTTTCGCTATATTTATTATATTTTTTGATGAGTACCTAATAACTGAAGTCTTACTAGCCTATGACAGTTTGTTAGTGCAGGAAAGCATCGTAACAATTCTAGTAAAAATATCATAGCTGTGATTAACAATCATTTTTGTCATATACATGCGAGTATTAAGAAGCTTGAAATTCAAGGTTTGGATTTAAATATATTTATTTAGTTAATGAATAAAATTGGCTAAATGAACTTCGCATTGCTAGACGTAGCCCCGCGTAAATTTAAAGTAAATTTTGAAGACATTTTGAACAATTGCCCAGGCTCTGAACTATTGTATCTTTTTTGACTTGCAGAAAGGAACCAAGCCACAAATTCTGAAATATTGGCATTTAGCATTTAGTTCAGAAGAATTCATAGTATTTGCTGAAAAAAAAGACTAAACTCATTTTAGTACCTTGCAACCAAAAAACCAATCAAATGGACGAGTTGGGTGGGTACATAACCTGCAGAATGCTTTCAAATGTTGTGGTTCCTTTCTACAAAACAAAAAAATTAATAATATAATAAATAATATATTAACATTAACCTAGGCGCTGAGGGTACATTTACTAGCCTTGATTGCAGCAGTCGATCGAAAATTTTATTCAATTACATGGACTTTTTTCTTCAGAATTCGTCGTGTTCTTGAAATTTTGACATTCAATCGTAATATTGACTTTTTCAAAATTCTACTCTTTTCGCAAGCTTTGTCCTTTTATTTTGAAATTTCAAATTTATTATTAAAATTTGACTTCTCTTTTATCAAAATCTAATCTCTTTAAAATTTAAAATTTTTATCTCAAAATTTTTCGTTTTTTTTTTCTTTAAAATTTCGGTTTTTCAAAATTCGACCTTTCTTGAAAATTCCTACTTCGTTAAAATCCGACTTTATGCAAATTCTAAATTGTTTATCAAAAGTCTTTTCCTCAAAATTTGGTCGATCATTTGATAAAAAAGTAGAAACTTTGAAAAAAAGCTTTTTGGAATTTTTGTAAGACAAAAATCCTAGAAATTTGATTTTGGAAACTTTGAAGTTTTCAAGATTTTTTAAATCTAATTTTCTAAACTTTCCAACTTGTTTCTCAATTTCATCTCATTTTTTGACGTCATGGTGGGGCACTTGTCTTACTCTGACCTAAGTAGTTAAATAAATACTCAACCAACAAATTTCGACTTTTCTCAAAATTTGCCTATATATATTTTTTTTCAAAATGTAATAAAATTGAAATCCGAGATACTTTGAAGTTTTACTAAATTTCGTAATTTTCATCTTCACGAAATTTTTTTTCATAATTCATTTTTGTTTTTAGAAATTTTAATATTTCATTCCTTGAAGTTCATCTTTTTCTCAACATTTCGAATTTTTCCAAATTCTTTTTTTTTCACAAGTTTTTATCCTGAAAATTTGGCTTTCTTCTCGGAATTCGTTTTTTTCTCTACCAACTTTTCTTTTCTCAGTTTCAAGGTTTTCTTGGAATTCCGTTATTTTTCTTAACTTTAGATTCTCTTTAAAATTTCCTACCTGCCAGAATCAAAAATGTTAGTAGATATTTTGAACATTTGCCTAAAATTTAACTTCGAAGTTTTTATATGTCAAAATTCGGTATTCAATATTTTCAGAAGTGATGACTTTCCTCAAAACTGGTCTTTTCTTTCGAAATTTCGATTTTCCTTACAAATTTCTTTTTTTTTTTCGAAACGTGTTTTTGGAAATTTAGATTTATTGCTTGAACATCTTTTTCTCGAAATAAAATTGTTTTTTCGAAATTTCGACTTTTATTCCAACATCATATGTTTTATGATCATATAAATCTTCACTTTTTTTCGAAGTTAGTCTTTTTCTCAAAATGTCGATTCTTTTTTCTTCAAAATTCGTTTTTTTCATTTTAAAAGTTGACTATGTTTTTCAAAACTTACCTTTCTGTGAGAAATTTCTATTGTTTTCTCGAAGATTCGTCTTTTCCCCCGAAATACGCTATTTTCGGCATTTTCAATTCGTTTTTTTCTCAAATTTCCATTTTATTTAAAAATTCGACCTTTGCTGAAAATTGACTTTTTTTGGAAAATTTCAACCGTCGACCGTCGAAATTCTGACCGTTTTTCTCTAATTTCCCTCTTTTCGTTATTTTAGGTTTTTTATCTAAAATTTTCGAGCTTATAGAATCTGAATACCTAAACATTTTGACTGAATTTCTAACAATTCTTGAAATTTAGATTTTCTTCTCGAAATTAATCTTTTCCTTGAAATTGTGACCTTTTCTCTTAAAATAATGTGTGTTTCCCAAACATTTTGAAGTCTCTATGTTCAAAAAAGGACCATATTTTCAAAAAACTTATAAATATTCAAAAAAGTAAAAATGTTCGAAGTTGAAATTTTGAAAGAAATCAAAATTTTTCAAAAAGGTAGAAATTAAAAAAAATCCAATCCAACCTGAAAGTTGTGAAAAAACTTTCGAATTACAATTTGAATAGCTGGAAAATATGTCGAGATTTTAAGATCAGCAAACTCAAAACAAAACAAAATTCACAATTTTTTAAAACTAGATCTCAAAAGCATTCATTTTGAAAAGTCGGCATTTTAACAGTTTCCGGTTTGACAAATTGTTATTTTTAAGAAAAATTGAAATTCTGACAAAAAAATGTGAAAGTGAAAAATAGTGAGAAATATCAAAATTTTGGAAAAAGGTCGAAATTAAAAAAAAATCCAATCCAACCTGAAATTTGTGAAAAAACTTTCGAATTGCAATTTGAATAGCTGGAAAATATGTCGAGATTTTGACATCAGAAAATTCAAAACAAAACAAAATTCACAATTTTGGATAGATAGATCTGGAAAGCATTCATTTTGAAAAGTCGGTATTTTAACAGTTACCGGTTTGACAAATTGCTATTTTTATGAAAAATTGAAATTCTGACAAAAAAAGTGAAAAATAAGTCAAAATTTAGAAAAAAGTCAAAATTGTGAAAATTCTCATTTGCAAAAAAAGGAAAGATTTAGAAAAAAGTTCGATGCATTTAACAAAAGGACAAATGAAAAAACCAAATTTGTATTAAGTGAAAATTTTGGAAAAATTAGAAGATCGAAATTTTTATGGGTCAAACATTTTCAAAACCTGAAATTTGTGAAAAAACCTTGGGATCTGGAGTTGAATTTTTAGGCAATATATCGAAATTTTTAAGATTAAAATTATAACTACCTCAGAATTTTAAATGAAATTGGAAAAGCTGAAATGTTGAAAATATCGAAATTCGAAAGGATCAAAAGTCAAAAATTCAAAACTTAAAATGTATGAGTAAATTTTTGAATTTGAACTTGAATATTCGGAAAATATTTCTTAAAATCTCTTATTACGATTATAAGAAAAATCTCAGAACTTACAAACGCCAAATTGGTTAAAGATAAAATATCGAAAATAAAGTCAAAATTTCCTAAAATAAGTTTCTAATCAAACAATTATTCGGAGAAGGTAAAAAGTAAAAATTAAAGGTAAATTTCGAAAAAAAATTGAAATCAAGTTTGAAACAAAATCCAAAAATTATGTAATTTTTCTCTGAAAATTTTAAGAAAAATATTGATAATCGAAATAGGTGAAAAGCAAAAGAGAACTTTTTGCAAAAATTAAGCTTCCTTTGAAGTGTTCACTTCTTTATAAGACATTTTTATTTTATTTTACTCTGAATTTCGATTTTAATCCCCATTTTATTTATTAAAAAAATTCTAGAGCATTTGAGTTTAGAAATTTTAATACGAAACCAAAAATTTTGGGAAAAATGTTCGATTTTCGAGAAAAGCAAAATAAAATACAAATTTTAACAGGAAATTTTAAAATATATACACTAGATTTTAAGAGAAAAAGAACCAAATTTAGTGTACTTTTAAATTTATGTAGGCGAAGTTTGTCAAAATTGGAAGGCACTTTATTCAGGTTTTCACCAAATTTGTAGAAATTAGAAGCAAACCTATTTAAATTAGAAACAAATTTGTTCACACTAGAAACAAACTTATTCAAATTAACAAGAAATTTGCTCAAATTAGAATCAAAACTATTCAAATAAGAAGCAAATTAGCTCAGATTAACAACATTATTATTTAAAGTTGCATATTTTAACACTTTTCATGCACATGTTAAGCATTTTGCTTGCATATTTCAAACTTTTTACGTTGCATATAATCCAGCCACTAGTAATGAGTGTAAAAGTTTAAGTTTCGTAAAAAAAATTCGTTTAAAAAATAGAGACTTATAGAAATTTCGAATTTAATGTTGTAATTTAGGAAAGATTTCAAAAAAAAAGATTGAAAAAGGAGAAAATGTTGAAGCAGATTTATGACAAATTTCAAAATTCCTGGAAAACCCACGAAATCTCAAATTTTCAGTTAATCCCTTGGTCTCGTCAAAATTTTCAGTCAGAATCTTCAAAATTTCGGGTTTTAAGTTCAAGTTCAGGGGCAAGGTAATAATAATAATAATAATAATAATAATAATAATAATAATAATAATAGCAAAATAAAATAATAATAATAAAAGTTAAAGTAGGAAATTTTTGAAAAAAAAAGTGAAAATTTGAGACTAGAAATTGAAAATAAATAATAAATAACAATCTCTAGAGATTTCCAATTTCAAGCTGTCACCAACGTTGATTTTGAAGACAAATTTCTCGAATAAATAAAATGTCCTGAGTGAAGTCCAAAATACACGATTTAGCTAACAAATAACAGTTTAAACAAAAGTAATTGGTATTGTTGCTTAGAGAAAGTTTTTTTCTTTCAAAAAGCTATTTAAAGATTGTTTTTTTTTTGTAGTTATCTAAAATAGATTTAGTTTAATTGTAAGATATTCGTTTTACTCTTAGTTAACACTAAAGCAAACCATCATTGACGATGGTAGTGGTTTGCAAAAGAAGTGTCACAAAAGGGAAGAGAAAATACTTACAATTTCTTACGCTTAATGAGTCTGTCACACAAGCGTTATGCGAGATGCCACATACCTGAAAAGAAAATGAAATTTCCTTGAAATGTAAACATTTAAAAATTATAATCTAATGGTCACATATACTTGTTCCCGAGTTAATTGATTTGGAGTATAATTAAAACATCATTAACATAAAAACAATTTTACATAAATAAGTCCAAAGACATCAAGGCGTATGTATTTATGTTTTGCGTTAATTGAAAACTTGATACATGTATAATTATTACAAATATAAGATAAGATTTAATAAGGTACAAGTAAAATGTTCGAGACATTATTTTTCTTCGTATTTATTTAAATTACCGCCGTAGTATCGCAAGTGCCATCATGGTCGTTTATATTCCGCTAAATTGTGTTAGCATAGTTTTAATAACATTAACTTTGGCATTTATCTACACCAAATGGATCTTCACTCACTGGTCGAGAAGCAAAGTGCCAACTCTTTCCCCTATTTTCCCGCTGGGCGACTTCAAGAATTTCTTACGCCAACACAACGCGGAATCCATCAGGGAATTTTATCAAAAATTCAAAGCGAAAGGTTGCCGTTATGGCGGCGTTTACGCCTCATTGATTCCCATCTTCCTACCCATCGACTTGGATCTAATCAAAAACATCCTAACCACGGATTTTCACTATTTTCCAAATCATGGTTCCTACATCGACGAAAGCAACGATCCCTTGTCGGGTCATCTCTTCAATTTGCGAGACGATAAATGGAAAACTGTCAGAGCTAAATTGACCCCGACGTTTACATCCGGTAAGCTGAAGATAATGTTCGAAACGCTAATGAAAGCTGCCGATGGAATGGAGAAACTTCTGAACGAGGACCCTCTAAATGGGGAGTCTGTTGAAATGAAAGATATATGCGCTAGATTCACTACGGACGTCATTTCGTCGTGTGCTTTCGGAATAGAAGCCAAATCGTTGGAGAATCCAGATTCCCCCATGAGGTACTACGGCAAACAGATTTTCCCCACCACCAAGTTCGAAGCTTTCAAGAAATTTGCCGAATTCGTCATACCCACCCCAGTCCTCAAGTTAATACGATACAAAGTTACCAAACCAGATGTAAGCGATTTTTTTATTGGAGTTATCGAAAATAACATCCAATGCAGAGAAAGAGAAGGGATACATCGGAAGGACTTCTTGCATTTACTTATTCAACTGAAAAATCTAGGAGCAGTATCAGACGATGCTAAAATACTCGATGAGGGCGGAAGGACTTCAGGGAATTTTACAGTGGAAGAGATCGCAGCTCAGTGCTACGCGTTCTTCTCGGCTGGTCACGAAACCTCATCCAATACAATGACTTTCGTTTTATACGAATTGTGTCTTAACGCGGAGGTTCAGGATGTGGTGAGGTCGGAAATTTCCGAGGTTTTGGCCAAACATGGTGGGGTTCTAACATATGACGTGGTGAAAGAAATGAGATACTTGGAGCAGGTTATCCAAGGTTTGTATTTGCCACTTTTTACCCTTATACACCTAATTCCACTCAATGCTTTACTTCTACCCATTAAGAAGGGTGTGTGGCTTAATAAAAATAGGGGAACAGAGGAGGGCATAAGGAAGGAAGAAAAGCTAACAGCATCTAGGGAAAAATATTAAAACTATTTTCTTTTGTTAAGTGGTGGTGTCTAGAAAAAGTGATACGCTAGGAGATAATTTTGATTCCAAAAATGCTGGAGATCATTTGATCGAATTGGGACAAAAAAATATAAATATTTGAGATCACAGCTAAACAAAACTCGAAATTTCCAAAAGAAGCAAACAAACGTCTTCGAAATTTTAAAAAAGTAGAATTTTCCAAATGAAAGTTGAAATTAAAAATCAATTAATTTTGAAAAAAAAAATAAGTCTAGTCGAAATTTGAGGAATAAAATTAAAAAGATAAAATATATTGCACTTTTGACAAATTGAGTTCTCGAAAAAATATCATTTGTAAAAAATTGAAATTTCAAGACGCAAGCGAATATTTCGATTTAACACTTCCAAAAGAATCGCATCTTAAAGGAAAAGAATGTAAAAATCGTTAATAAAACCCCTCCTCGCGCGCAGTTCTCGAGTAGGTTTTATAGATGCAACTTGAATTTTGGAATTTTTTTCTTTGAACTAGAATGTTGAATTTAGATTCTAAAAAAAACCCTTTTCACGGAATTTTGAGTCTGACATTGAAATATAAACGCTGACCGTCAAAAATGTCGTCGACTTTATAGCCAAAATTTCTGCTATATTTTTTTCTACTACTTTGTTATAAAAAATTAAGATTCAAAGGCAAAAGTTTGAGTTTATAATTTTAAACATTTGAATGGTTTCCTTCGCCTTGGCCATATCACATTATTGAACATGAGCAAAATGGGGGGACGAGGGAGTTGTGCCTCATAAATGGGAAAGTTAATAAGAGCAAATATACCACAACCTATTCTGCTTTTATTGTAATGAATAAAAAAATTTTTTTTCCACGGTCGGGAGTAGAAATCAGTTTCTATAACATCAAAATTAAAACAGAAGTAGTCGATTATTCCCAAGGGAGTATAATGCTCCCAAGGCAGTTTACATTATGGAGAACGTTTTTCATGCAAAAAAAAAAGATAACATTTAAATTATTTATTGACATTTAAAAATGTTACATTTGTTCAATTTTCAAAATTAATATTAGAAGGAATATTACTTTCGCTTACATTTACAGTTTTTGTGATTGCACTAGTAGTGGTACTTACTAAAACCTGATTAGCAATTTTGGTCTTATTTTCAATGGAGTTCTCGACATAACCCTCAGCGACTGTCGTTGATTTCCAACCAGCATGACGCTTTATTGTCGTGATATCCACACTAGCATCTGCCAGTAATGTCGTTGAAGATCTTCGTAAGCAGTGACCAGTATAACATGCAGCATCAGGTAACTTTAAATACGAAGCTACTATACTCGGAATTTTTCCCATGGTATTCTTGCCAACTGGCTGCGAACTACATTTTCCTGCTTTGTATTACAAAAAAAGGCGCTTATGCTTGACGTGGGGAGGACGAAGGGACAGGTATTTTCGAAACACTTCAAGCATATTTCTTACATCGGTAACCAGAAAGGTTCGTGGAATCTTTGTCTTAGTGTTTGGAATTTTTACAGTCAAGGAAGAGCCTACATCCTCAATATCATCTATAGCTAAATTGACTACTTCATCAGTTCGACAAGCTCCGGCAATCCCCAATCCAATCTATAAAAAATCAAAATACTTAATAATTGAAATACCTAACAACAAAAGTAATCTTACCTTAATCTTTAAGAATTCTTTGTCATCTGCACTTGATAGAAAACTGTCGATTTCATCCTTTGTCAATATTTTCGATTTTTTCGCTTGATATCCGTCACCGGTTATTTTCAAAAATACGATCAGCTTGGGGAATTTGCTTATATCGATGTTGTCGTAAATTATCAAGCATGACTTAACCATAGAATATTGCGCCCATAATGTGGAAGACTTGTAATTCTTTGCATTTTCACTGAAGTATGCCAACAAAACATTCTCGCTGTATACTTGAACATTTTTCTCCGCGCACCACTTTTTGAACCGATTGTAGGCTATATCGTATAAAGATCTTGACTTCGTAGGCAGCAAATTGCTTATTGCAATGTTTGCAGCCTCCACAATCTCTTCCGACTCACAATTATTCATTGTGCACTAAACAAACTTTAAACTAAACCAAACTAGCACCTTAATTTAACAATTCTTTTTGTTTGTTATGACAATAACTCAACGACTACTAAATAAATGCTCAAATCCGAATACAATAATTCTGGTGCTACTTATTTCATAATAACAAAATATGTGTCTTTAAGTTAATAAGACCGTGGAAAAAATAGTATAAACTATTCGGGAGAGATGCTATTTTGTCCTCTGTGCATTGTAGCCCTCGGGCTTCAAATTGCACCTCTGCCAAAATAACGAATTTCTCTCCCTTATAGTATAATGTACTATTTTCTTGACATCGAAAAACTCCAAATTTATTACAATGAAATTCGTGTTTTAACATGAAATTTCTAGAAAAAAGTCGATATTTTAAGAACTTGGAGTTGTTAAGACTTCTAGGAAAGTTAAAAAAATAAACTCGAAACTTTGAAAAACATGTCTTTTGAAATGTTTTGTTAGATTTGGTGTTTTCCTGAAATTTTGATTTTGAATTCGAGATTTAGATTTTTCTCAAAAGTAGACTTTTTTTTTTGGAAATGGCCAAATTAATATCGAATCTGAAAAAATTGCAATTTAGATAAAAATTTGTATTTTGGAATTTTGTTCGAAAATTTAATAAATTCTAATTTTCACGGTTCTACTGACTCGAAATTTAGTCTGTTTTTTTTATGTGAACATTTTTTTAAATTTCGAAGTAAAACTAGAATTTAATAATTTCAAGTTTAAACTAAAATAGATTATTTAAGCAAAAATTAGAAATTTTAAAATTAAAATACAAATTTTGAGGGGCAAAGTAAAAAATTATACAAATTTTAACCTCTAACCCAAATTTTCTAGAAAAAAATTGACATTTTGGCGCCAAGGACTAAATGTCCAGTAAAAACTCGAAGTTTTCCATTTTAAGGTCGAAATATTGTAAAAAGTAAAAGATTTCCAGCTTTAAGTAGTCAGTTTGAGGAAAACATACAATTGAAAGGAAACTTAGGTTTTGATCGAGTTTTAGCACAAAAGTTTAAAAAGCTGGATAAAATTTTACGTCTAAATTCCATGTTTCGATAAAAAAATGAAACTTTTAAACCAAAGTTTATATTTTCATAAAAAAGTGAAATGTTTTAGAACAAAGGAAATTTTGATTTTTAAATTAAAAAAATTTAAAAAATTATCAATTTCAATATTAAGCTTGAAATTTTGAGAAAAAAAAACTGAAATTAAATTATAGAGAAAATATTGCATGTTTAAATTAGGAATTTTGGAAAACAAGTCCCAAATTGGAGTTACTTTTTCAAATATCTGCCTTAATTTTAGATTTTGAATTTAAATTCAAACACTCTACGTTTTTCTAAAAACGTCAAACCCAAAATTTCTACAGATATTTGAAATTCATCGTCACTTTAAGAATTTCTACCTTTTCGACTAAGGAATATTCTATTTTTTCTAAATTTCTAGAAGAAATTTCGATATTCTCTCTCGAGAACTTCAGACAGGATACTTAAGTAAGGAATTTGTGTTTAGAAGAAGTAACTCAACATCTAAAGAAACAAGGTTAGAGAAAATTATTAACAAGGAAAAATAGCTTTGGTGGAACGGACTATTCCTTGGTTATCTTCAAAAATTAAAATACAAATCTTGTCCCCTAAAACCAAGAAAGATTAAAAAACACAAAAAAGGTTGCTCTAACGCGTTTCGATAGCCTAGCTATCAGTATATCTCTGAAGATGAAAGCTTAGCTATCGAAACACGTTAGAGCAACCTTTGTTGTGTTTTTTAATCTTTCTTGGTTTCAGGGGACAAGATTTACATTTCAAGGAAAAGTAAAATTAGATAGGAACAACTTTTAACCAAAGAATAGTTAAAAGCGTCTTTTGTAGGCTGATTTTACTACCTATCCTACTCCAATTGTACTAATTTTTATCGACAACTGAGAAAAATTGTTTTTAGAAACGCTGCGCAAATATCCTCAAGCTCCTGTTTTGCCTAGGCTTTGCAGCGAAGATTACAACCTGCCTGGCACTTCTGTGGTGTTAAAAAAAGGAACGATCGTATTCATCCCAGTTTATGGTTTGCATCGAGACCCAGATTACTTCCCAGATCCGGAAAAATTCGACCCAGATCGTTTCAGTCCTACCAACAAAGCCAAAATTCCGAATTACGCTTGGTTACCGTTCGGGGAAGGCCCAAGATTGTGTATCGGTGAGTATACTTTGAAGGCGAATTATGATAACGCATCAGAACCATATTTGTGTTGCAGGATGGAGGTTTGGAATGATGCAAATGAAAATTGGGCTTATTAGTATTTTAAAGGAGCATAGGGTCGGTTTGGACGAGAATAAGACGCTTTATCCTTTACAGTACGATCCAGCGACGATGACTTTGAACATGCGCGGTGGTTTGTGGGTTCATCTGGAAAAAAATTAAAATTCCTGAAATGAGAAAAAGACTGTCAATCATAATAGTTTTAAGAAGAAAAAATTGAAGCCATATAAGTGGTGCTGACTATCGGAGATGATACTACTCACTTGCGCATATTTGAGAATTTTTACATAAATAAAATTTTCTTCACTACTTAAGATCAGAGTTTTTTCACTTATCCAAAGATGAGTAAAAGACAATTTTAAAATATAACATAAATTTTGATTGGTAGTTTCTAAATACATTTTAGAAGATTTGGTTTGGACTTCGAAAATGTCCAAGTTTCGAAAGAAAGTAGAATTTGAGATGCTTAAGTGTCCAATTTAGAAAAATAATGTTTATTAATTTTATTTAACATTTCTACGACCCACTTTGGAAATATTTAAATTTTTATTAATTAACGAGCTCAAATGAGAGCAAAACATCGATGTCCAGTGCTACAAGCTTTTTTTATTATATATTTTTTATTTTTATAATTTATTCAAAAAAATTTTTCATATCTAATTTTGGTCCTCTATTTATCATTTTTTCCTATTCTACATCAAATAAAATAACCTATTTTTTGTCAGCTATCATGAGGTGACGTTTTAAATAAATTTAAGTAGCACGTAGTCATATTTCAAAAACTGTTTTAGAATATTGTCAACAAACATTAATAAAAATTTAAATATTTCCAAACTGAGTCATAAAAATGTTAAATAAAATTACTAAACATAATGTTTCCGACCAATAAGAGTCCACCATGAAGAAATAGAAAAATAACCCAACATATTTGGAAAATAGATAAAATTTCAAAATTTTGAGGAAAAAGTTTAAATTAGAACTAAACAACAAAATTCGTTAATAAAAACTTGTAAGATTTTGAAAAAAGAAGTAAACGTTTTGAAATTAAAGCGGGATTCTTGAAAATTATTAATTTTTCCACAAAGTTCGAGTTTCGTTTTTCGAAATTGTGATTGTTTTCTCAAAATTCCAATATTAAAAAGTTGAGTCAACGTAAGAGTTGAAAATTAAAAAAAAAAGTTGTCAAAATTTCGACTCTTATCTCAGAAAGACACTTTCTCCGCAAACTAAAGTTTCGAGCGAAAAATCAAGTATTTGAGTGTTCGTCAAAATTCAGAGAGAGATTAAGCATGACACTTTTAAAAGCGAAAATAAATTTACGAAACTTCTTTTACAAATTTTCGGTTTATCTGGAAATTTAATAAATTGCTCTAGAAATTTCGCGGTAAGATTTAAATTTGTGTACTATACTCAGAAGTTTTTTTTTCAAAATTTGGATTCTCTTCCCAAAATTTCGAAGTTAAATTTTATTATTATTAAAAAACAATAATTTAAATATTGCAGATTACTCATCGTTAAATATTATGTTAGGAAGAGTAATAGAATATTCAAAAATTGTTTATACCTTGAATTTCATCTTCCTAAATACGCAAATAATGTAAAATAAAATTAATTCTTATGTCAAAGGTTAAATTATAATTATTTATAATTTACTTCTTAATATTATACATAATAATAACACTATAAATTGACAAAATAACAATTTAAAAATCGTGAACAGTTGAAAATATTTTCATGTAGTATAAACACCGCCCCGAAAGGAGCAAATCATCGACTTAAATTATTGTTTAAAATTCCTTAGTCATTCGAAACTTTTGTTAATATAAACAGAAATTTATATTGTTAGGGCAAACGTTTTTAGTGCTTAGAAAGGAGTATACAGCCAGCAAAATTGGAATTAATTTTAAATTAAACAAAAATTGTTTTCTCTAATTGTAAGGTAAGTAAAATTCTTATAATCAATCTTATGAGAGTTATTACATGGCTAATAACGTAGTTTTTCTTTAGTGGCCGCATTTTTGAAAATATTTTGACATACGACTGTGTAATGTTTAAAATTTCTTCAAACATCATTTCATGACTTTTTTTCTCAAACGTCATTTAATGACGTTGTTTTGGAATATAGAGGAACAAAATTAGAATATCTATAGTTTTTAAAAGTAACTCCTGCTATGGGACACCATTTAAATCAGGAAATTTTGACGAACCACCTTGTTTATTTTGTAGTGGAAATTCAAAAAAAATCTCTTTTTTCTTAATCGATGCATTTCAACTTTTAAATTTTAATTTCATGAAATTTTAACTTCAACTCTTTTCGAGAAGATATTTTTTTTAATCTATAATTTTTCTTTTTTTTTTCTAGCATTTTTCTAGCACGTTTATCAGAAATTTTCAATTGAGAAATAGTAATTTTAAGAAAATAATTAGAAAATCCAAGTTTGCGCCTAGTAATCTAAGAAAAAAACTCGAAATTTGTAAAACTAATGGTTACAATCCTGCTTACGATTATAACTATTTTCAAAAAATTTTGATTCGTAAAACGAAAGTTTGCAACTTTAAAAATCAAAAAAAAATATTAAAATTCGAAGAAATTTTGAATTAAAAACAAAATTCGAACTTTTTTTTCCCAAAGTTTTAAGAAAGAAATTAGAAATTTATTTAAACTTGTTCCGATTTGTTTCTCGAAATATCAAATTTTTTTCTAACCAAAATTTTTTCTAGAAGTTTAAAGATTTTGACGTATAAATTCTAAATTTTGATACGAAACTTTTTTGGAAAGTAGATATTTTTAGATGAAAGTAGAAACTTAATACATCTTGAAATTTAAAAAAAAGTTATAATTAAATGTTTTCTCTCAATTTTGAGGAAAAGTTGAAATTTTTAAAAAGAAAAACTCACAATTTATTTTAAATAAATTCCCAAGATTACGAGTTTACTGGTAATATATTTTTTTCCAATAAAACTTTTAACTTTGAAATTTTTATTTTTTTTAACATTTTTATTTTAAACAAAATATAATCTTTTTTTATGTTCAATTTTTCAATAAAAAAGATTGCCGCAGGTCAGTCAATTACTTGCTCAGATTCGTAATACTTTAGATGAGTCAAAGGAGTATCCAAATAAATAAAATCAGTAGTGAAACGAAATGAAATGAATTTTTTTGTTATTGAATAAGACACTGCTATAGAGCTGATTAACTTATTTTGAAATAACTCAACTCCGTTACGTTTCACAAACATTTTACTAATATCGAACCGATTTTGGACGTTTAGTCTATTATTCTAAGATATGTCAGACTTGAACAAAACTTAAATATTTCGACCTTCTTCACATTTTACAGCAAACACTCAATTTTAACATTATTTTCTGAAAATTTCAAGATTTTTAAAAGCCCTATTTTAAACCAAAAAAATTCATTCAAAATTTAGACTTTTGCTAAAATCGAAATTGGAAATTGAAATTCGAAATTAGAAAATTCAAAATCACTCCAACTTTGGGAAAAAAGTTTAAATCTCGAGAAATAAAACTCAAAATTTTTGACAATTTATTTAACCTTTACGTTATATTACCACATTTTTTCCATGGAACCCAATCAATGCAACAAACTTTTATTAACAGGCTTCCTGTTTTTTACTTTATTTTAGCAATCGTTAAAGATTTTTTTATTTTATTTTAGCAATAGTTAAAGAAAACTTGCAGACTCAATTGCATTTTTCAGCTCTAACAATGGTGATATTAACCGATAACCTAACCGTGGATCTTTTCGCAATAGCAGTAGGTCTCCTCACCGCTTTCGTAGTCTACTTCAAATGGCAGTTCACCTACTGGCCCAGAAAAGGAGTACCCATCCTCTCGCCGACGATCCCCTTCGGCGACTCCAAAACTTTGATCCACAAGCAAGAATGCAACGGGGAACTTTTAAAACGTTTCTATCGATATTTCAAATCTAAAGGCTACAGATACGGCGGCGTTTATGTTTTTACCGTGCCGGTTTTCGTTCCCGTGGATTTGAATTTGATCCGCGACATGACGACCAAAGATTTTCAATATTTCATGAACCACGGCACTTATTTCGATGAAAAAAACGATCCTCTAAGTGCCAATCTCTTCAGCTTGGAAGGTGAAAAGTGGAAGAATGTTAGAGCGAAGCTCACGCCCACTTTCACGACGGGGAAGATGAAGATGATGTTTCAGACATTGGCAGAATGCGCCGAAGGATTGTCGGATTTATTGAACGAATTTGCTGAGAAGAGGGTGCCTGTTGATATCAAGGATACGATGGCTAGATTCACAACTGATATTATTTCTTCGTGCGCTTTCGGTTTGGAAAGCAAGTCGTTGAAAGAACCGGATTCTTCCATGAGGTATTATGGGAAACGTATTTTTGAAAATACTCCTTATGAGGCGTTGAAAATGTTGCTGAGTTTCTCTTTTCCTATGAATATATTGAGATTGATTCGCTTCAAAATAACCAAAGAAGACGTTCACAATTATTTCATGAGGGTTGTCAAGAAGAATGTCGAATATAGGGAGAATAATAACGTTTACAGGAAAGATTTCTTGCATCTACTTTTGCAATTGAAGAATAAAGGAAAAGTTAGCGATGATGAACATTTTTTGGGTGATAAAGGGGAAAAGGGGAACGTTCAGTTAACAATGGAAGAATTGGCAGCGCAGTGCTACGTCTTTTTCCTTGCTGGTTATGAAACATCTTCTACTTTAATGACATTTCTCTTGTTTGAACTTTCCCAGCATCCGGAAATACAAGAGAAAGTTCGCAAAGAAATAAATGAAGTTCTATTGAGACATAGCGGCAAGATTTCGTATGAAGCTATTCAGGAAATGAAATATATGGAACAGGCCATCAACGGTAAGAATTATTATTTTTGTTTTTTTGAATCAGTGCTAAGATATATCTCTAAACAGAGGCGCTTCGAAAGTATCCACCACTTCCATTTTTGCCACGTAAGTGCTCTAAGACTTACAAGGTGCCCAATAGCTCAACGGTCATCGAAAATGGAACTATAGTGATGATTCCAATAACGGGAATTCATAGTGATCCGGACATCTATCCTGATCCTGACAAATTCGATCCGGACAGATTCAATGAAGTGAACAAATCTAAAATTCCTACTTGCGGCTGGATGCCCTTCGGCGAGGGCCCCAGAATTTGCATCGGTACGAATTAATTTGATCACAGTTTTATTGGTTGACTGATCGTAAATTTTAGGTTTACGTTTTGGAGTCATGCAAGCTAAAGTGGGAATCGCTACGTTGCTGAAAAATCATCGAGTTAGTCTGAACAAAGAAAAAACTATTTATCCGGTGGAATATGATGCTACCGCTGCGGTACTGACGTTCAAAGGTGGACTGTGGCTAAACGTAGAGAAAGCATGACTTCATATTTTAGTAACGTACGAAGTTTTTTTTTCCAACACGATTTTGGTGATATTTTTGAAGTAATGAAAATTTTAGCTTTTGTATAAAAAGTTAAAATACAGAATAATACTATGATCTAGTTTTGTGTATAAACAAAAAAATGTCTTCTTGTATCAAGATATTATATGTTTTTTGTTATAAATATAATTATTACTATTTTTTCCTTGTTACAAAAATATATATTTCTAGAATTCTATAAAGAAATCTCATACCCACGTATGAGTCCAATAAAATGTATAATGCTGTATAAAAAATGTTCCCTTCATCGAAAAAAAAAAAAAAATCTTAATTCTTTTTAACCTAATATAGTTAAACAACAAAGTTTAATTTTAGTTGACAATTTTTATGATTTTTTCATTTCTTCGCAACTAAAGCAGTATAAAATTTCTGACAAGGGAAATTTCTCAACCAGGAAATCAAAAATAACGAAATTTTGGGTTCATTAACATTTTAACTTTCTTCATTTTATGGATATTTAAAAACTCTTCATTAAGAAAAATAACAATGATATTAAAATCTGCTTCCACCTAGAATATAATCTACCAAAATGCGCAGATAACGTAAAATCAATGTTTTTGTGTCAAAGGTTAACACACAAATATTTATTGTTTATATTTAGCTGCACTAATAGTAAGATTACAAATTGGCAAAATAACCGTTTCAAAAACATATCATAAAACACGTTGAATTGAAAGCAGCGAATAATCGGACCAAATTAATAATGTCTAGTCATTGAAAAAAATATTATTGATATGAAGAGAAATTTATTTTTTGCGGCAGATGACTATAATATAATGCCTTGAAGTGAGTGTACAGCAAATCAGTATCTCATTAAATAAAAATTGTTATACCTGAGGTAAGTAAAACTTAAAGGGGATGCATGTCCTGATAACGGAAGGAATTTCTCAAGCGAAGGAACCGCTTTCGGGAGTTTTATAGAATAAAATTTACATGGAACGAATATAATTTTCTATTCGTAAAAAACATGTCTGCTAATTTTTCACAAACGGAAATTTGTTTACTATTAAATTGTCTGAAACATAACCTTTTACGTATACTTATTTTGATACCTGACCAATTACGGAAGTTGGTGGAAATGTCGAAGGTTTTCCACTTTGTAGGTGTAAACATTGAAAGGTTTAATTTATTTACCGCACTCATATTTATGAAAAATTGGGGTGTATTTATTTCGACAGTCATAAGCATAAGTAATAAGATTTCGTGAATATTTATTTGGATTTTCAAATACGATCATAAAATTAAAGAGTTTGAATGTAATCTTCGGTTAGTATATTACTAAAAACCAATGGAGAAGTTTTTATTTTTTTTTCTAATTGATTAATTATAAATATTTAAGTAAAATGATACAAATATATGAAAGAATCATTAAAATATCTCTAAAAATAAAAAAGTTACAGACCTTTAAAATTGCGCTTGTAAGAATACGCGTGTGATGTCATTTCTCCTAATCCACAGGGGTAGAACTACCCTTAAAACCGTTTATCAGTCGATAAAAAATACGTGTTTCTTAGATTTCGGTCCTCTAAAACATATCCAAAAATTAGCAAAATCCGCGAGCTTTTCTTCTTGCTTAGTGATTTGTGATGCGACGATCTCAGACGGGCCAAATGACGTCACACACACACACACACAAACGTTCGCGCTAAAATACGTAAACTTCAATAATTTATTTCTCAGTCACTTATTAACGAATTTCAAGAATTTTTCAATAATTTATTAGTTTTCATCTATATTTTGATCTCACTACATTAAACATAATATTAACAACATCATGAAACTTCTCCATTTCAAAGAGCTTTTCAATAATGTGACGTAAGGGTGGGGTTGCTATTTAAGATTTTTAAATTGAGAAGGGAGCTAGAGCAAAGGTTTCATTTAGTGAATCGTTTTTCTTTACTTACTACCATCCAAATGGGTCCGAGAATTTTATTAATTTATTTATTGAAGTGAAAACTTCTTTATGCGCGTTATAGAGGGAAAATTTACGATTTCGCGTCAGCGGTATGCTAATCCGCGTTACCAATTTTGAGAAACACTTAAAAAATTGCAAGTTTAAACTTGGAAACTTGAAAAAAACTAAATATTGAAACTAAGCCTGTAAGCAAGTATGTAAAAAAAAGATATTAGACATTTTAAGTGTCGCATTCATTGAAATATGACTTAGTGACCCACGAGTTTGTCATAAAAATGATAATCTGACCCACGTTTCAGAAAGGTTCGCCATCATTGCTGTGGGCACTCCATGAAACATTTTGAAATAACGCTTGGTTAAATTATCAGATTATCACGCCACATTTGATAATAGGCCAATTATTTGGAAATCAGTCGGGTATAAATAATAATTTTGTAATATGTTATGTTGAAAGTGCGGCTATGATTGCAAGTGCATCTACTGGAAAATCGGTGGCCTAAATATTTTACCAACTCTTCCCTACAAAAATGGAAAGGTTGAAAGCGCGGCTACTTCATCTGCAGCAACTGTTATCTTTATAGACACATATTGTTTACAAATTGTAAAATTTAAATTTCCTAAGGGTAAACACTTGTTCCTATAATTATACAGGGTCCGGTATTGAAACTTTCTTTTTTTAAAGATAAAAAATAAAAGTATAAATTGTACATTTTATTTTTTTTTATTATTAGAATTAAGCAATAACATGGAAAGTTTGAAATTAAGATGTCTTAAAAAGAATATTTGACAAGTGTCTACCGTTGCATTGTTGTAGCCGATTTCTCAAGTTGATGTGGACTCTTTCGAGCATTACAACGGGTATATTGGCTATCTCGTGACGAATACTGTTTTTCAATTCTTCCACAGTTGCAGGACGGTTGTTATAGACTTTAGATTTAAGGTAGCCCCATAGAAAAAAAATCGCATGGAGCTAAATCTGGCGAGCGTGCGAGCCACAGTATGTCACCCCTGTTGGAGATGAGTCACCCTGGAAAGTTTTCTCGCAAAACAGCCATCGAAATTCGTGATGTGTAGGCCGTGGCCCCATCTTGCTGAAACCATACTTCGCCTATAGCCATATTTTCAAGAGCTGGCAGAAAGAAGTTATTAATCATTGCCACACAACGCTCAGAGTTTACCGTAACCGTGCGATTGATGTGTGCTGATGAACTTCCCTAAGATTCGTATCGCTCCAACAACGCATAATTTGTTTATTAACACAACCTGAGTGGTGGAAGTGTGCCTCATCACTAAAAAACACAACTGCTTCAGGGGGCAAATTAAATAAATCTCCCCACCAACGTTCTTCCTTAAGAGCACTGCCTCGCCGCAATCATCTCCAGTAGCGTCCTCCGTCCACGTCTCATTGAAAAAAGAAAGTTTCAGTGCCGGACCCTGTATTTCTTCTCTTTCTTTATTTAGGTCCGAATCTGACATCGTTTACTACTTCATCTGTTTATTTTCTACTAACTACTAAGAATGGATTTTTCCTGGGCGCGTATAAAGCTTTTATTAAATAGGAAAGCTATTTTTTGTTCATAAAAATCTCGACAAATTCAAAGTTTCAATTTTCATTTCATTCATATCCTTTTGTAACCTTTGCTTTCTAAAACAAATTTACAATTGCCCAATAAATCCATTTTTTAATGCATATAAGATAATATATCGAGACTCGCCGAGGGAGGGGAGGGGGGGCAAATGCTCTGGGGTATGTGTTTTATGAAGGCCCGATAATCAGTAGTCCGTGAATTACAAGAATGTTGATGGCTTCTTTATGTCGAAATTTCGCTTTAAAACTCGGGTTTTTTAGGTAACTTTATATTTTTACTTTAAATTTGAGCTAGTTACATCCTTGAATCTACCCAGAAATTACGTAGTAACGCTGACCTTAAAGATACCCACCTGGATTCAACGTCAGCAACTAAAATCTATAAAAGGAGACAATCTCCACTCTTTCGGAGATTGCGTTATGACCACCAGTAGTGATAAGTAATCAATGTAGAAAAGACTAACTAACCAATCCGAATAAAGTCTTTAGGCGCTTGTGAGGTGTGTTCCGTAGTTTTTAAAAACCCTTTTGCTCGACCGCGAACGAAAACTATTTCTTCTATTATGTTTATATTTTAAACTCGAAAATGCTTCCAACTTTCAAGTTTTTTTAAAAGTGTTTAGGTCAAACTTAAAAAAAATGCCCCTTAATGCCAGCCATTCGTCAGATTCTTAAAAAAATAGACAGTCTTGGAGACTGCCGACAGAAGTGAAAATCTAGGAAATATGTAGTGTAGTTCCAACCCACACTAGTAAACAAGTCAGAATATTGGAATTTTTTTCTATATTTGTGGTTTGGATGCTTGTATCGTGTAGGAACCAATCTAGTACTTATTGATAATGAACTACAATTTAATATGCTCTAACGGTAACAGGGCATGTTGTGATGGCCACGCGTGATGGTCACGTGTAACCACAAGTTTACCCCCTTTTCAAAATGAGTTAATGCGCCTAAAGAAATATTCACTAACAAAATCTGACCATCTCCAAATCTTTTACGCTGTAAATTGGAAATAGATGAAAAAATAATGACATGAGGCTAACCAAAAAAGTCCAAACATAAACATTTAAGGCGGCAAGAATCTCGGGGTGCCTAAGCGATATTGTCTTCCGTAATAAGTACATGACAACAAAAAGTAAGATCCGATTATACAAAACCACAGTACGTCCTACGAGGGTAAATCAAATATGAACCGGAATTCCTATCATGTCGCCAAGAGGGCGTCGGGCGTGCGCATACTCTTAGACATGTTAGGTGGGGATATCACGTGACTTCTTGTACTCAAGCAAATTCCGTTCACGCCGCTCGTCCTTGCCGTTGAAGGTGTAAAGCCCGCCAAAATTTTTCACAGACTAGAAGCACAGTTTGGGGATACTTGTTTGAAGAAAACTCAAGTGTATGAATGGCACAAAAAAATTTTGGAAAGACGAACTAAAGTTGAAAATAAAAAGCGATTCCATGATGATGCTATTGTTGAGAAATTTGTGGGCAATTGGCTGCAAACACGCCTCCCTTCTTTTTATGATGATGGCATTAAAAAACTCCCAATCCGTTGGGAAAAATTCATAACAAAATCAGGAGGATTATGTAGAAAAAAAAGTCAATAACTTTCATGTATGTATCTTGTACCAATAAATTTTTACAAACAAATTCCGGTTCATATTTGATTTACTCTCGAATAATGAGGTATGGGGTAGAGGTAAGACCAGATACAAAAAGAGCAAATAATGAGAACCATGGAAATGAAAACATTAAGAACGATACATGGGAAGACACTGAGAGATATGTGTAGAAATGAAGATACAGAGATTGACTGATATACAGGACATATATAGTCACAAGAGATAAAAGAGAATACTGGAACCAGCACATCGAAAGAATAGATGAAAATAAAATGGTCAAAAAAGCGAAGATATTAAAACCAACAGGAAAAAGAACGCAAGGAAGACCGATAAAAAGATGGAGAGAATGCTGGACATCATAAGAACAAGAAGCTACGTACCTCACACAATAAAGAAGAAAAAGAAGATGAAGAAGAAAATCTGAAAAAAGTTCGATATTTTCAAAAAAGGCTAACTTTACAAAAAATATTCAAAATTTTGAAAAATGCTCAGTATTTCAGAAAAGTAAAAACTTCTATGAAAAGTTGAAATTTTGATCTGAAAAAAGCAAAATTTGTAAAATAGTGGAAGTTCTAAAAAAAATTTGAAATAATGATAATGAAATGTGGAAATTTTGAAAAAGCGAAAATTCTGGAAGAGATCGAAGTCTACATTTTAAAACAATCAAACTTTTCAAAAAAACATCGATTTTTTTTTACAAAAGTGTAATTTTTCATCAAAAAAATAAGAAAATTTCTAAAAATAGCAAATTTTTCAAAAAATTTAATTTACAAACATTCCAAGATTCGAGAAAAAGTCAAAATATAAAAATTTCAGAATTATCAAAAATAGTCAAAATTTTAAAAAATAACCGAGGTTTTGAAAAAAGTCAAAACTTCCAGGAAAAATCGAATGTTTGATAATAAAATGTCGAAATTTTGAAAAAAGTGGAAATTTTGAAAGAAAGATCAAAAATTTCAAGAGTTGAAATTTTAATAAAAGTAGAAATTTTCATATGTCATACATCATATTTAAAAAAAAATTGGAAATTTTCTGGAATACGCAAATTTTTCAAACAGTTGAATTTACAAAAATTCGAAGATTTGACGAATCAAAATTTCAAAGAAGGCAAGACAATGCTTTTCAATAAAAAAGTTAATATTTTGAAAAAATGTTGCAGTTTTGCAAAAAAACAAAGTCGAAATTTTTATGACAAGAAGTCGAAATTTTTTTTAAAATGGAAATTCTAAAGAAGGATTGAAAAATACAAAAAAGTCGAGAATTAAAATAAACCTAAATTTTCCGAAATGTCAAAATTTTGAAAATATATGTTGAATTTATATAAAAGATTGGCCTTTAAAAAATCAAAATTTTAAACTCGGAAATTTTTCAAAGGTGGAAATTTTGAAAAAAGTTGGCAGTTTAAAAAAATTATGAGAATTAACAAAAAGCAACATTTTGAGAGTCCAAATTTTGTGTTGAATATTTTAAAAATTTCGAAATTTTCAGAAAAAATCTAAATTTTCAACAATGGCAAAATTTAAAAAATAGTAGAATTTTTCAAAAAATACAAATTAACAAGCCGAAGTTTCGAATAATAGACGAAATTTAGCAAATATACTTGAGTTAAAATTTTGGAGAAAGTCGAAATTTCCAAAATTAAGTTAAAATTTTAAGTAAAGTTCAACATTTTGAAAAAGACTGGATGTTTTAAAATGTCGCAAATCTCAAAAAAATTTAGGTTTTGAAAATAAATCAAAATTTAAAAAAAAGTCTAAATTTTCAATAAAAAGTGAATTCCTCAAAAAATACTGAATTTCTTAAATGTCGATTTTTGAAATAGGTCGAAAACGTCGGTCATTATTAAAAAAAAGTGCAAATTGCAAAAAAAGTGGAAGTTTTCTAAAATTCCACGAAAAATAGAAATTTCGGAAATAAAGAAGAGCAAAAATTATTCTAAGAATCATTAGAATTTTTAAAAAGATCGAAATTTGGAAGATCTAAATTTTGAAAAAATTCGAAATTAAAAAAACCATTTTTGATTTATTTCGTCGAAACCTAAATTATGAAATAAGCTTTTTTTTCTCATTTTTATTACACGGGGTATAGTAGGAGCTCGCGCGCCTAATATTTATATGGAATGTAAAGGGCCCAATACTCATAAGTGTCTTAGGGTCTGAGACTTCTCTCAGCGGACCTGAATATATCAATATCTGGAACAATTTAAAGCATTTTGGGCAACATGTCAGTTTTATATTCATATATGGTTCATTGTTTTTTGATATACACTCAAATGGTGCATTTTCAACATAGGTTGAAATACAAATCTTATTCCCTGAAACCAAGAAAGATTAAAAAACACAATGAAGGTTGCTCTAACGCGTTTCGATAGCCAAGCTATCATCTTCAGAGCGATATCTCTCTGAAACTCTGAAACTTTACATATTTATTAGTTTAATGACTGTCATGTATAATTAAGATATTTATTGGATCTTCAGCAAATTAGCAAGGATATTTCCAGTGGCCGCACTTTCAACTACGATTTTACCATCATTAAGCTCAGTTATGAGAATTTAAATTCTAATTAAGTATTGGCCGCACTTTCAGCCCTAAATGAGCACTGGCAGCACTTTCACAGACACCAAATCATCAAGTATGACGATCTAAAGGTCATATGACATTGTCTTATCAACAATTAATGTATTTTATCGAAGTAAGTTTTTATTAATACAATACTCTATTTTAGCAATCACTTAAGAAAACTTATAAATCCAATAGCGTTTTTCATCCTAAGCAATGGTTGGCAATACAGCGATGGATTTTCTTGCAGCAGCTGCGAGTCTGCTGATCGCTTTAGTTCTCTACTTTAAATGGAAGTTCTCTTACTGGTCCAGTAAAGGAGTGCCTACCATCTCGCCAACGATTCCTTTTGGCAATTCGAGAACCTTAATCTACAAGCAGGAATGCAATGGTTACCTTTTAAGCCGTTTCTATCGCTTCTTCAAATCTAAAGGCTACAGATACGGCGGCGTCTACATTTTCAGTATACCGGTTTTCATCCCCGTCGATTTGAATTTGATCCGCGACATGATGACCAAAGATTTTCAATATTTCATGAACCATGGAATTTATTTCGATGAAAAAAATGATCCGCTGAGCGCTCATCTCTTCAGCTTAGAGGGCGAGAAATGGAAAAACGTAAGAGCGAAGCTCACGCCCACCTTCACGGCGGGTAAGGTGAAAATGATGTTCCAAACGTTAGCTGAATGCGCTGAAGGTCTGTCAGATATGTTGACCGAATCTGTTGAGAAGGGTGAACCTGTTGAGATCAAGGATACGATGTCTCGATTCACAACTGACGTTATTTCTTCGTGTGCTTTCGGTTTGGAAACCAACTCGCTCAAAGATCCGAATTCTTCCATGAGGTATTACGGCAAACGAAACTTTGAAAACACTCCTTATGAAGGATTGAAAATGTTAATAAGTTTCTCCTTTCCCATGAATATATTGCGAATGATTCGCTTTAAAATTATAAAAGAAGATGTACATAATTTTTTCATGGAAGTTGTTAGGAAGAATGTCGAGTATAGGGAGAGTAATAACGTCTACAGAAAAGATTTCCTGCATTTACTTTTACAATTGAAGAATAGGGGAAACCTTAGCGATGACGAAAACTCGTTGGGTGATAAAGGGGACAAAGAAAACGTTCAGTTAACGCTGCAAGAATTAGCAGCTCATTGCTACGTCTTTTTTGTTGCTGGTTACGAAACGTCTTCCACTTTAATGACATTTCTTTTATTTGAACTGTCCCAGAATCAGGAAATACAAGAGAAAATTCGCAAAGAGATTAATGAAGTTTTATCTAGACACCATGGCAAGATTTCCTATGAAGCTATTCAAGAGATGAAGTACATGGAACAAGCAATCAATGGTAGGAACTTTTTCTTTTTTTTTTCAATCAATGTTAAAATAAATCTTTAAACAGAGGCGCTTCGAAAGTACCCACCACTTCCATTTTTGCCACGCAAATGTTCCAAAACGTATAGGGTGCCCGATAGCTCCCTGGTGATCGAAAAGGGAACAACCGTAATGATTCCAGTGATGGGAATTCATAGTGATCCGGACATATATCCTGATCCTGACAAATTCGATCCAGACAGATTCAGTGAAGTAAACAAATCTAAAATTCCCACTTGCGGCTGGATGCCCTTCGGCGAGGGCCCCAGAATTTGCATCGGTACGACTTAGTTTGGTTAGCGGTGCGTTTACACTATATAGACACTTTATTCCGTACATTTCTCTGACATAAAATATATTTTCTCTCTGATATAAGTGTCAACTATCCTGAGAGAAGCTCTCCTCCCAGCTGTGTAGATAAGCCTCGGATAGCTTCTCTTAGGCTAGTTGACACTTATGTTAGAGAGAAATATACGGAATGGAGTGACTAATCTAAACGCTCCCAAAAGTTTAGCAAATCTTATTTGTTTATTGATTAAATATTTTAGGTATGCGTTTTGGGGTCATACAATCCAAAGTGGGACTAGCTACGTTCTTGAAAAGTCATCGAGTTACGCTAAATAAAGAAAAAACTATTTGTCCGGTAGAATACGATGCTACCGCTATCGTTCTGACGTTCAAAGGTGGATTGTGGTTAAACGTAGAAAAAGCATGATTTTACCTTTTAGTCGATGTTAAATAATTTTCTGCCAGTTAAATATCAATTTATTAGCATGTCACAAAACAATTTTCGTGATTTTTTCAAAGTATAATTAAAATTCTAACTCTGTACAGCAAATCTACAAATAAAATGAGGTTATGATCTGAGTTTGTCTAGAAAAACAATATCAAATGTATTCTTATGTTTTATTGTCAACAACAAAACAGCTATAAACTCTAAATACAAAATAAATGTATTTTAAGAAGATAAGATATTATAGTGAAAAATAAACAGATCTTCCTAAAAAAGATATACAGTGACTCACAGCTCACACAGTGAGCATACAGCAGATAAAACTACTGGCACAAACATATAGAAAGAACTAAAAACAAAGAGTTACTAACAGTTATAAACCTTTGCAAATATAGTTCAAACTCTATAACTTTATTGTATGTCAAGCTCTTAAAGTAATGTACCTGAGGAAAAACGCAAACAAAAAGATGCATCTATAAAATAGAGTTCACAGCTAAAATGATGCAGTCATTATTCTAACCATAAAATACCATAAATTTGTACTCTATCAGTAATCTACAGGTCTCTCTTTGTTATTAATAATTGCCTGTAATCGTTTAGGCATTGTCTTTACTAAGCTTTGGGTGTATTGAGAAGAAATTGCCTTTCGTTCTTCAATGATCATCTTTAACCCATTTTTATTGTTCACGTTATGTTTAGTGACTTTTTTCTTTTATATTGGCCATACATTTTCTATTATATTAATTTTAGATGATAGTGGTGGTGTATTAGGACACGCCAGATAATTCTGAAATAACCATTCTTCGTACAGTACACTCTGTAAATTTTGGATTGTTGTTGTAAAAAATTAAAAATTCTGTTGAATGTTTAATTTTTCAGCACTATATTGTAGGAACTGTTTAAAAATATTGAAACAGTAATACTAACCCATTCTACCGCCACTAAAGTGTCTTTTGTCGACCCCGACAAAAGACATACAACCCCAAAGCATCACGTGTTGACCACCCTGTTAAACTGTAAATTTCAAATTCTTAAAATTTAATCCTTCTTTAGGTTTTCTCTTAAAGTTATCTTCCCATCTGATGAAAAAAAGGTTAAATTTTATTTCATCAGCCAATAATACTAACTTTACGCAGATCATTCATTTATTAAGATGCTTCTGAGTGAATTCCATTTTTAGCTTTCTTTTGAGGGGTATATTTCAAGCTGCTCTCCCGTGTAAATTAACTCCCCTTGAAACAGGTCGTATTTTTTGCGCAACATTGTTTTTTGATGTCTTACGAAGTTCTATTGTTAACTTTGAAGCATTTAATTTGGGGTTTTTGGTGCTTGTTCTTACATCCGCTCCTTGCCATATTGAGTCAAAATTTTGTTATAAGCTTTTGTTAATTTATTTAAGGTCCTGTTTTGGTTTATTATAATGTTTTATAATATGTTGAACTGTTTTTTGACCTTTTTCACCATTTTAGCAACTTTCTATAGTTTTAACCATTATTAAAATGGTCAATCATCATTTGTGACTTCTCAATTGTGGTATGACGGTCCGCACAGTTATTTGTGTCTGTTTTACAAACATTTAACATAAATAATATGACACAAAATTAAGATTTACTGTTATAAACATCTAATAATTGGCGAAATCGGAAAATTCTTCCGTAATTCTGATGATATGGTGCAAGTGCTGCAGCCTGCATCTTTTAAGCTGTGATGCTGAATTTACCGGTTTCCACAAATTTTCATTTATATTTTGGTTGTTGTCAACATTGTATTCATATTATTCTAGGGGTAAATTACATGTATATGCCCCTATTTACATTTGCTTATTTTTATATGCGCTTTTATAATAAAATATGATATCTGCATCATTTAAGCTGCGAGTCATTGTATGTATCTTGGACGAATTTTTGCTACCAGTTCTGAAAAAATATGCGATGTAGTTTCTTTGCTAGGTAAATATTTAAATGTGGGCAGCAACGTAAATGGCTTCTCCAACCAAAACAAAATGTAACATAAATCTCACGCTGTTTCTGGTCCTGGAAATCTTCGTCATATGAACCTTTTTCTTTTTTCAATGATACCTCATGAAGCTAGGAGATTTTCACGGTTAACGCAAAACTTGAACTTTAATGAAAATCGCACTAATGTTCCCAGATTATTAACATTATTTGTTATTTAAAAATTTTGCCCATACCATAAACAAATATTTTTTTTGTTTCTATATATGTTGTAGATAGCTATCTCAAACAATTTCTTTGTTGTTGTTGTTGTTGTTTTTTTGGGATTTACACGATGATAAGGAGGAAATAACCTTAGTGTTTACTTATACTGTTTGTTACTGTTGGATGAGAACCATACGACTGTAGCACTATTTGTAGGAAGGGTTGACCTAATGATGCCAATATTTGCACAGCATTTAATTTTTGATTCACAAAATTTGATCGCACAAAGTAAAAAATAATCTAAAATAAGTGTTAAGTGTTAATATCGCAGAATAAGAGTAATTAATAAGATTACAAATTGGCAAAATAATCGTTCAAAAATTTCATAAATCCGTTAAACTGAAACCTGCAAATCATGGGACCAAATCACTACAGACATTTAAAATTGCGTTGTCATGGAAAAAGTATTACTGGTAAAAATAGAAATTTATGTTCTCATGACAGATGATTATAGTGCATTGAACGCAGCGTACAGATAACTTGAAATTCATTCCTAATTAAATAAATAAAAATCCTTGCATCAGAAGTATATAAAATTCTCGTAAATCTTTTAGAGTTGATATGCGCATGTTTAATAAGGTAGTAAAGGAAACGTTTTTTTACGCAAAATCGACTTGAGTGGATTGGACACCCCAGGCGAACAATTAACAAAAACTTTGCCCCAAAATATATACAAGAAACTGATTTCTGTGGACTAAAACAAAAATTAGCCTTTTAGATCCCAAGTATTCATAACTACTAAACTTTATAGACGATTAAAACAACAACAGATATTAAGAAAATTGCTGGTATAACCTCTGATGATGCTGAAAAGCGAAACCATGTCCGGTCATAGCAAACATGTATCGAAACATCGTGGAATTTTTAATATCTGTTGTTTTAATCGTTAATAAAGTTAAATAATAATGAATAATGAAGAATTTCAGAAAGTAAGGGTTAGAGATGTCAAGATCCTAAGTAATTACCTAGTTCGCCCTAAGATTGATTCAGTAGTTTTAGAAATTAGGCCAGATAAACGGAACGGAAGACAATTAATTAGACGCTTCAATTTTATGTTGCGTGTTATCGGTTCGATAATTAAAACTTCGTGAATTGTAATACTATTTCCAAACTTATTTCGGAACACTACAATTACGATTCACTTAACTATCAGACTATCTATCCGACTAACTGAGGGAAAGACGATCGCGTATTTATACCGTACCGGCTTCTAGAACGGATCTCCGTACAGATAAGATTATCGCTTGCGGAAATCTCTGGAGCCTTACCTGCCGTATGATTTCTTCTCGCAGCCGCTTTCCATTGTCAAATGTTTCCAGAGAGTTCCTTACACTACACAATCACTGATACAAATTCTATATCTACATTTTGTTAAAATATAGAAGAAAAAATAGTATAGTTGCCAAATATCTACTTTTGATACTGGCAAAATTCCGAAAATCAGGTCCCTACGTCCTACTAATTTTGCATCAGGGGCAAACGTTGACTTCAGAAACAGTCGAAAATTACAGAAAATTTGTTTCAAATTTCAGGTTAAATTCTAAATTTCGGACATATAAATAAAAATAAATAACTGAAATTATTTTAAGCACGCGTAAAAATTCACAATGGAATATTAAATTTGTGAAGAGGTTAAATGTCTATAAAAAACTAACAATTTAATATTGAATAATTTCAATAGTACGAATTTTGAAAAATAAAATTTAACTTTCTAAAGGGTCCAAATAAAAAAGTCTGGAATTTCTCAGAATAGAACTCTATTGATTTTGATGGGGACTGGTCAAATAATTTAAATTTTATTAAAGAAATACGTAGTTTATTAGAGAAAAATAAACCTAGAAATCCCAGGTCCTTATAAGTTTTACACGTATTGTAGATCAGATTTCTCAAAAATAAAGTTTAAAGTAGTGTTCACTATACATCGATACTTTTTATCATTAATAGTATAATAGATTTTTACAAAAATATCGATCGTTTTAGCTGATAGTTTTATTTAATAAAATGAACTTTTCAATTTGACTTGCCGTTGCCATCTAGGCTTCAGCGATTGTCTCCGCGAGGAAGACAGTTGCTCCAATTCGCCATGCAAGGTGAAAGGATACGAATTTTCGCAATATTTGTAAATATCATTCGTGCAACATGCACGTCAATTTACTTTATTTCTATTGGAAGATGTAACACACTTGACGATCTGATATAATAGACGAAAAACAAGTTTATTTATAGATACGTATACAACATTTTTTAACGATTGTATATTTTATGGAGTCACTTCAGTAGTGTATCATACATTTGATAAATCGGGAAACTGTTCAGGAAGCTTTTGTCCGATTTCTTTTTTTTTAATTCCTCCTCTTTGACAACATCAAATTTGAAATTGGAGTTTTTTTTAATTTCAACTTTAAACCTGAAATTTTGAAACGAAAGTCGAGGAAATTTTCAGAAAAAGATGACAATTTTTAGTTTCGGATCTAATTTTTTTCAAAACTTTGACTCATTTAGAATTTCAACTTTAAACTTGGAATTACTATTTTTTTAAAATCAGTATTGAATTTTCAGTTTTAAAATTTTTAGACTATATTCAAAAATACAACTTTGACTTAAGAATTTGAAAAAAAATATGAAAATTTTTAATTTTAAATTTAGAGAATGTCAAATGTTTCAAAAAAAAAATTCAACATTTTAAACAAATTCGAGATGTTTTCTGAATTTTTTAAGTTTTTATTTTTTCGAAAAACTTCGATTTTTTTCTAATCCAAATTTGAATAAAAATGTCTACTTTTTTTTTAAATTTCAACTTTAAAACGAAATATATGTAGAGAATAAACTTGAAACGTTCAGTCAAGTCAAAGTTTCAAGCAATGATTCAATTTTTTGAGATAAAATTCAGAATTACAACTTGTAACTGAAAATTTTTAACTAAAAGAAATTTAGATTTTAAAACTTGAATTTTGAAATTATGAAGTCAACATTTTAGGAAAAAATGTAAACCTGAAAATGTTTAACTTATTTCCTAAAATGTCTGTGTTTAAATCAAAATTTGGAAAAAAAAATCAGACAATTTCGTGAAATAAGTCTAATAAATATGTTTTTTTTTTGGTGGAACGGACTGGTCCTTGGTTATTTTCAAAACATTGAAATGCAAATCTTGTTTAAGATTTGTATTTCAATTTTTAATAAATATATCTAATTTTTTAAAAACTTTGGTAAAGAAAGGTTGGATTTTTCAATTTTATTTTCAAAATTTTAATTATATAAAATGTCAAGATTAAATTTTTAATCTTTTTTTAATTTCCACTTTAAAAAAGCTTCAACTTTTCTAAAATATATTAAAATTTGCAAGATTGTAAAAATTATTTTTTTCAAATGTTTTTCCACCTTTTTCTAAAACAGATTCGAGTTTTAAGACGAAGTTTCTAAAAATAGGCCAAAATATCGAGAAAAGCTGTTAAAGTTTATTCAATTAATTTGTGTATATCAATCACGGCGAAATTATGACAAGCGTGTCAAAGCTGAAACGTCAATTTTATTCAATTAAAATTGTCATGGCCCAAGAACAATAATAATGCTGACATTCAATAATGTGAGGTAGCTGAAGCACTAGAGACTGTATAACATACCATGAATACAAGGTACCGAAATAAATCTGTTGTAGTAATGCCATGGACATAGAAGATGCATAAATTACTCAATGACTTTCAACTGAAAATTTTGTCTTGTGGTATAACTTCACCAAACAAGATGCTTACTACATACAAAACATTTTTATTTACAAACACTGCAAGTGGTCATATCGGAAACAATATCATGAGAAGTATTTTTTTTAACGAATGCATACATACGGTATGTTTATGGCAGGAATAATATTGGAAACATAGTTCAGAAAACAGCTTTTTTCTGGAAACTTAGAGTTCAAAACAAAAACTTTCAATTGAAAGTTAATGTCTCGAGAAAAATGAAAAATTTAACTGTAAACTAGAAAAGTAATTGCCGCAGTGTGCACTTTTGGATTTACCAACGATTTATCATTTTCAATTATTCTGGCATCGATTATTGTACCGTAGCTGTTTGCAAATGATTCGTTAAATTCAATTTAGTATGGTTTAGAATCATTTAAATATTCCTGTTGGCAAAAACACCAATAAGATATTTAAAATTTGTTTGTATGTTGAATTTCATCTCCTTAAGTACGCAATGTAAAATCCTCTCTTGTCAAAGGTTAAGTCATAATTATTCAGTATTTATATGTGACTACTATATGACAAGATTATAAATTGACAAAATAACAATTTAAAAGTCATCTTACAATACGCACTGAACTGAAAGGAGCAAATCATCGGACCAAATTGCTGTTTAAAATCGCCTAGTCATTGGAAAAATATCGTTGATATAAACAGACATTTATTTTTTCGTGGCAAATGATCTTAACAGTGTCTTGGATTCAGTGTTTAGCAAATTCGTCCCCAATTAAATAAAAAGTGTTGCACTGGAGGTAACTAACATTTGTGTAAATTTTCATTTATGTTCTTCATAATAGAGGGAATGTTTCAAGCAAGAGAATCGTTGCTTGCGCTTTCGTTTCAGAAATTTTATAGAATTCCTACAGTAAATATTTGGACATTGGACTTATTAACTAGAATAATTGTGCATGTAGTAAAAAAAAATACATTCCCGGACGGCGGCGACGATGTGAATTGTGATCGAGGCGTTCGCCGAGGCTAACAAACATCGAAGTCCGGGAATGTGCTTTTACTACGAGGTATACGTACTATTTTTTCTGGAATCGCTATCAATATTACTTCAATTAAGGAATTTTCATACATTCGTGACATTTTTCATTGTCACCGTCACTGTAAAAGTTACATACGTTTTCTGGCCTAGGACGCAAAATAACTTCCTCGGATTGTTTTGTGATGATTCCTCCGTGTGTGTGTTCTCCGTGATAGCTAGCATAGCTTCCCTTTTAAAATGATTTTTTTTCATAAAATTTAAGTTTTCCGGTTTTTACTTTTTTCAAGCTTGGTAGTTTAAGATTTTTTTCATAAAATTTAAGTTTTCCGGTTTTTACTTTTTTCAATCTTGGTAGTTTAAGATGATTTTTTTCATAAAATAATTGGTAGTTTAAGCTGAAAATATAAACCTCTTTGAGGTATTATTGGTTAATCAAGAGAAGAACTCCATGGTATCATTATCATCAAAGTTATGTGCCTTTGAGATCGAAGCAGTTACCAGATAATACTGCTTGGTCTCAGCTGCTGTTTACCATAAGAATATCGATAATAACATTACCAACAAAGATATTTTTATTAAATTCATCTCATGTTAATAATCGTTGAATAAAATTTGCTGACTCAACCAAACTTTTTAGTTTAAAATATGGTGATCCTAACGGGCAATACAGCGTTGGATTTTTTCGCAATAATCGTAACTCTACTCGCCGCTTTCGTCATTTACTTCAAATGGCAATTCACGTACTGGTCAAGGAAAGGTGTACCCTCCCTCTCACCAATCATCCCATTTGGTGACTCTAAAACCCTAATCTACAAGAAAGAATGCAACGGCGACCTTTTGAAGCGATTTTATCACACCTTCAAATCGAAAGGGTACAGATACGGTGGCGTTTACACATTCGGCATACCACTGTTCGTCCCAGTCGACTTGACTTTGATCCATAACATCATGATTAAAGATTTTCAGTATTTCATGAACCACGGTAGTTATTCCGACGAGAAACGCGATCCGTTGAGCGCTCACCTCTTCAGCTTAGAGGACGAAAAGTGGAAGAATGTTAGAGCGAAGCTCACGCCTACATTCACGACGGGGAAGATGAAGATGATGTTTCAAACTTTGGCGGAATGCGCCGAAGGTTTGTCGGATTTGTTGAACGATTGCGCTGATAAGAAGGTGCCCCTTGACATCAAGGATACGATGGCTAGGTTCACAACAGATATTATCTCTTCGTGCGCTTTTGGTTTGGAAACCGAAACGTTGAAAAATCCGGATTCTTCCATGAGGTATTACGGTAAAAGGATTTTTGAAAATACCTCCTATGAAGCCTTGCAGGCTTTGATGACTTTCATTTTCCCTATGAATGTATTACGACTGATTCGTTTCAAATCCATAAAACCGGACGTACATAATTTTTTCATGGACGTTGTTAAAAAGAATGTCGAGTATAGGGAGAATAACAACATTTACAGAAAAGATTTCTTGCATTTGCTTTTGCAGTTGAAGAATAGAGGAAAAGTTAGTGATGATGACAATTTTCTGGGTGATAAAGGGGAAAAAGGAAACGTTCAGTTAACACTGGAGGAATTGGCAGCGCACTGCTACGTCTTTTTCGTTGCTGGTTACGAAACGTCCTCTACTTTGATGACTTTTCTCTTGTTTGAACTTTCTCAGCATCAGGAAATACAAGATAAAGTTCGCAAAGAGATAAATCAAGTTCTATCTAGACATGATGGCAAGATTTCCTACGAAGCTATTCAAGAGATGAAGTATATGGAACAGGCGATGAATGGTAAGATAAAATTTCTTATTTGGTTCAACATGGAAGCAAATGAACGAAAATTGTAAATTCATACCATATATTCCTTATTTTACTAATGTTAATTTGATTTGACCATATTTCACTCGAAAACGCAAATTACAATCAAACATTAGGATTAATCAACTCATGAGTAGTATAGGGTGATTACTTTAACTGAAATGATAAAAAACCATCCTAGGATATGTCAAAAACTAACCTGTTTCGGAAGTTTTACGAAAACAATTTGGGTTCAGTTTCCTTAAAGTTATTCCATTTAATTACCTTGAAATGTAATTATTGAGAATACACCTTCACAGTTCGAAATCAATTCATTAATTTATTAGAAATATTTCTACAGAGGCGCTTCGAAAGTATCCACCGGTGCCATTCTTACCAAGAAGATGTTCTAAAAGATATAAGGTGCCCGACAGCTCATTGGTGATCGAAAAGGGAACGACCGTAATGATTCCAGTGACGGGAATCCACAGCGATCCGGACATCTATCCTAATCCTGAAAAATTCGATCCAGACAGATTCAACGAAGAGAATAAATCGAAAATCCCCACTTGCGGTTGGATGCCGTTCGGCGAGGGCCCCAGAATATGCATTGGTATGATTTAATTTGTTATACTCAAGTTACCATTTTCAATTCTTCTGTTGATTTTTTTTTGGATTAAGAACAAACGTCGATATAGTTTTCAGTAAGATTTTTTGAATAAAGTATGTGAATTGTTTAAAACATTACCGACGGTATTTGCCTCCAGACTCATGTAATATGTCATTAGTAATAGATGTTATCGAATTTCCTAATACTAAATTCCATACGCAGTTGGGAGTAATGATTCGTTACGGTGCGTCACTAGACTCTTTATTGCGTATATTTTTCTCTGACATAAAATATATTTTCTCTCCGACTTAAGTGTCTAACTATCCTGAGAGAAGCTATATCCTCCCAAGTGTGTAGATAAGTCTCGGATAGCTTCTCTCAGGTTAGTTGACACTTATGTCAGAGAGAAATGTATGGAATATAGTGTCTAATCTAAACGCACCATTACTTTATTAGCCGTTTGAAAGTGTTTTCCTTTCAAGAATACATTTAAATATTTAAATGTATAGCAGCATTACCTACAGACGATTCTTTAAACGAGGGTTGCCTTTTTAGTTTTGCATATTAGTTAGTCCCTTAGAGGGCACAAGTAATAAAATGCATAGTTCCTAAATTAATTTCAACATTACATTAGCACGTGTTGAAAATTTCGTCAAAATACAACAAGTGATTTAGTCACAGTGAATTATAATTTATAAATTATTTTTCAGAAATCTATTTACGACTCCAAAAACATTTTTAAATTTTTGATCAATTTCCTCGCCTACATATTTAGAGTGTGAACGATTTAATTAGAACTGGATTCATCCGAAATTCTTATCAGAAATTGATTATTTTCAGGTTTGCGTTTTGGGGTCATGCAAGCAAAAGTGGGAATAGCTACGTTGTTGAAAAATCACCGAGTCACCCTGAATAAAGAAAAAACCAACTATCCGATAGAATTCGATGCTACCACAACAATTTTGAGCTTCAAAGGCGGAGTATGGTTAAATGTAGAAAAAGCATAATTCAACATTTTGGTAGATCACAGAATTAAATCCTTTCTCTCTAATAATTTGCAAGTTGTTCTTAATTCAATAATGAAAAAAAAAACCAAATTTAATGCTATTCGACTTCGAATACAACTTCGATATTTTTATTACGAGTCTGACGTAAAGAAATCAATAATTTAAAAAAAACTATTATGATTTAGTTTTGTTTATAAACAATATTTGATATTTTTCTTGTATCAAGACATTATGAATTTTTTGTTCCTAATTATAAATAAACTTTTATTACTCAGCCTATTATTTTCATTTCCTGTTAGAGAGAAGAAAACAAGGCGAAAAACAAACCACGAAAGATTTTCTTATCAAATACAAATGTAATCAGATTTAAGGAAAAGCATCTGATGATAATTATTTTTTACTTAATTACGATTATAAACTTAATTACGAATATAAACTACTCGTTGGCGATATTTTTACTTCTCGATTGAATGAAAATATCTAATAAGAAAACAAAGTTTTCTAGATCTTTGCAATTTCCATCGAAAAAATACAGTGAATAAATGAGGGGCTTTTCCCAAAATAGAAAAATGTTTGTTAATATAGCGAAAAAAAATGTAAGTAATTGAACAACAAACCACAAAAACCTGAGTTACCTCTGTTGGCAAAATTTTCTCGCAAAAGAAACAAAAATCAGCAGAACTTCACTATAAAAATTCTCTCGACATAACGTAATACCGGTCTGATGATGCCACCCATAACATGAGATTTTTAGCTTTAAAAGTTCATGATATTAAAAAAAACTGTCTTTCCTCCCAAAAAGGTCGCAAATCCACGAAAGATTAAGGTAATAAGACTTTTGGTTGCTTTTATAAGAGGCCACAGAATTACGAAGTATTGGTAACGAACAACATTGTGTCCAAAACCAAGGACTGATAAAGATTGAGAGGTTGCCTTCTTTACATTCTAAATTAATGATAATGTTATTGCGTAAAAAGAGGAAAACAGGTGATAATATTATTAAATATAAGGAATTAGCGAGTTAAGTCGCATGTAGGCCAGCCAATAAACATGTTCAACTCCGGTGACACAGAAATCACATTCACACGAGGTTGAAATTTGTCAAGAAAAAAATTTATAAATTCTATATATTTTTTCGATGAAGTATATTTAGAAAATGACAGTATAAAGGAAATAAAATAATCAAAAGAACGACCATGTACATCACAATAATGATTTAGAAGTAATTAAATGTTACTTACGTATAGATAAAGAAATAAAAGTCAATTTTATATTCTCTAAATTACTTCAAACAGCACATACTTTACGTTAATTTTCCTTTAAATTTAGATAGCAAATATACCATCTGTAGAACAGAAACGAATTGAGTTTTTGATGAAAAGTAATATTATCAGCAGGGTAAGTTGAATTCTATTAAGCAATATTACAGTTTGAATGCAACAAAATTAAGAAAGCGATTTCTAATCTAAAACTATCTAAAGAATACACCAAAAACAACGACTAAACAGGTACTTGTCGATTTTAAAAAATGGAGTCCTAATGGAGTGAAATAAGGTATTAATTGAAAATTGAAAAGGTTCAAAATTTTCTTTTATAAGTTAAAAATCAGCTTTCAAAAACAACTTTGGCTCAACAAGACTATATTTTAAAAAATCTTCAAGAAGTTAAAATTTTGAAAAATAGTATAAGATTTGAAAAAAGTTGACAGTTTAAAAAAGGTCGAAATTTTTAAACCATGACGACATATAAAAAAATGTTCATATTTCCAAAAAGCGGTGAATTTTTCAAATAAAAGCCGAAAATTTGAACATGAGTCGTGCCTCTCAAAAGAAAAAGTCAAAAATTCATGAAAAGTTCGAAAATTTAAGAAATGATTAGAATTTTCAATTAATATCAAAATTACGAAAAAAATTGAAATTTTTAAAGTTACACTTTTTGAAAAAATAAAAAATGTCGGTCCAAAAAGCGGTGAATTTTTCAAATAAAAGCCGAAAATTTGAACATGAGTCGTGCCTCTCAAAAGAAAAAGTCAAAAATTCATGAAAAGTTCGAAAATTTAAGAAATGATTAGAATTTTCAATTAATATCAAAATTACGAAAAAAATCGAAATTTTTAAAGTTACACTTTTTGAAAAAATAAAAAATGTCGGTCGAAATTTAAAAAAAATCAAAATTCGGAGAAAAAGCAAAATCTTGAAATGAAAATCGAAATTTCAAAAAGGTGACAATGTTGAGAAAAACAATGTTTATTAATTTTATAACATTTCTACGACCCAGTTTGAAAATATTTAAATTTTTATTAATGTTTTAAATAAATTTAGATATTACGTCGTCATATTTCAAAAACTGTTTTAGAATATTGTCAACAAACATTAATAAAAATTGAAATATTTCCAAACTGGGTCGTGGAAATGTTAAATAAAATTAATAAACATAATGTTTCCGACCAATAAGACTCCACCATGAAAAATAATTCTAAAACAAGTCATAATTTTGAAAGATTTAGATTTTTTTTTTAAATTAAATCTCTACAAAAGTTGAATTTTTTAAAAATCGAAATCTTCAAAAGAGTAAACAAATCAAAATTTTGAAAAACACTCTAATTTCAAAAAATGCAATTTGCTAGAAAAAGTCGAAAATCTCAAGTTCGAGATTTTACAATAAGAACATTCCCCCAAAAACTAAAAATGTCTAGGAAAATATGAAATTCCGAATAAAAGTCAAAATTAAAAAATCAAAATCCTGAAAAAAATCAAAGTTTGGAAGACTCGAACTTTTAAAAAAGTCAAAATTTTGACAGAAAGTACACTTCCTTAATAAAGGAGAAATTTTTCAATAAAAGTAAAATTTTTCAAAAAAGTTGGAGTATACAAGAAGTGGATTTTCAAGAAAAGTAAAAACTAGGATATAAAGTCAACAGTTAAAAAAAAAGGTTAATATTTTGAAATTAGAAAATCACAAAACAAAAAGGAAAATTTTGAGAAAAAGACTAGGTTTCGAATAAAAGTCGATATTTTTTAAATACGGCAAAATTTTAAATAAGTATAAAAGTGTAGAAATTTTGAAAAAAATATTTAAGTACAAATTTTCAGTAAAGTCAATACCTTTAAAAATTAAGATTGGTATTAAAAAAAAAATAAAATTTCAAAAACAAGTATCTATAGATTTTGAAAAGTTAAAATTTGAAAAAGTCGAAGTCGAAATTTTGAATGGGTCAAATTAAAATAGGTCAAAAGCAAAGAAAATATCAACATTTAAAAAAGAATGGAAATTTTATAAAAACTGAAACCTGTGAAATTTTCAAAAGTCAAAATTTTTACAAAAAAGAACATTTTAAAGTCAAACTTTAAAAAATAATGAATTTTCATAAAAAACTTTTTTAAAAAAACGGTCAATTTTTTTCCAGTATCTCTCTGAAGATGATAGCTTGGCTATCGAAAGGTGTTAGAGCCACCTTTGTTGTGTTTTTTAACCTTTCTTGGTTTCAAGCGACAAGATTTGTATTTTAATTTTTCAAAATTTTAAAAAAGTTATAAAAAATTTTAGTGGAAGTTTTCAAAAAACTATTTAGGTAAAAATTTTCAGTAAAATTCAAATTTTAAAAAAAAAATTCAAAAATTAGGAGTAAAAAAATAAAATTTCGATAACAAGTAAAAATTTTGAAATTAAAATAAGTTGAGTTGAGAAAATGTGAACATTTAAAAAAAAGGAAATTTTATAAAAAATGGAAACTGAAATTTTCAAAAAGTCAAAATTTTTCCAAATATGAAAATTTTTAAGTCGCAATTAAAAAAATGAAATGATCATAAAATATAGAATTTAAAAATCGAATTTTCAAGAAGTCAACATTTCGAAAAAAAGCCAATATTTTGAAAAATTCGAAGATTTCAAATAAGTCGGAAATCTTCCAGAAAAGGCGAAATTTTTTTTAAAGAAATTAGAAATTCTGAGAAGTCTTTCAAGGAAGTGAACACATTTAAAAAAGTCACAGTTTTTGATAAAAGTCAAAACTTTGAAAAAAAATCAATATTTTCAAAAGTTATAATTTAAAAAAAAGTTGAATTCTGCAAAAAAATTCAAAACTTTGAAATAAGGTGGGAAATTAAAAAAAAAGTCAAAACTTTTACAAAAAGGAAAATAAAGAAATGTTCATAAAATATCGAATTTAAAAAGTCAAAATTTTCAAAAAGTCGACATTTTGAGAAAAAAAATCGAAAAAAACCGATATTTTAAAAGTCCAAGATTTCAAATAAGTCAGAAATCTTCAAAACAGGCGAACATTTTCAAAAGAATTAGAAATTCTGAAAAAAAAAGGTTAACATTTTTCAGTGAAGTGAAAACATTTAAACAAGTCGCAGATTTTGATAAAAGTCAAAACTTGGAAAGAAGTCAATATTTTCAAAAGCTGAAATGATAAAAAAAGTTGAATTTCTCAAAAAAATTCAAAATTTTGAAATAAGGTAGGAAATTAAAAAGCAAAGTTTTCACAAAAATGAAAATTTTTAAGTCAAAGTTAAAAAAGAGTTCATAAAATATCGAATTTAAAAATGGTCAAAATTTTTAAAAATTCAACATTTCGAGAAAAAAAAATCGAAAAAAACCGATATTTTGTAAAAATCGAAGATTTCAAACAAATCAGAAATCTTCAAAAAAGACAAACATTTTCAAAAAAAAATTAGAAAAAAGTTAAAAGTTTTCAATGAAGTGAAAACATTTAAACAAGACGCAGTCTTTGATAAAAGTCAAAACATGGAAAAAAGTCAATATTTTCAAAAGTTGAAATTTAGAAAAAAACCGAATTTCGCAAAAAATCAAAACTTTGAAATAAGGTGGGAAATTAAAAAAAGATTTTTTTTAAGTGAAAATTTTGAGCAATCGCAATTTTTAAAACAGTAAAAAATTTGAAAAAAGTCAAGAATCTCGTAAGTTTTAAATTTTAAAGTATAAATTTTGAAAAACTTTTCCAATAAGGTAAAAGTTAAAAAAAGAACGACATTTTTTTCTCAAAAACGGAAACATTTTGAAAAATCGCAGTTTTTAAAAAAGTGAACATTTTCTAAGAAGTGAAGATTTTCAGAAAAAAGGACAATTTTTCAAAAAAGTCAAATCTTTCAAAAGGTCGAAAATTTGAAAGATTCGAAATTTTCAAAAAGTCAACTTTTTAAAAACGCTGAAAGTTTCAAAAAAGCAAAACATTTCAAAGAAAGCCGTTTACATCAAAATATAAATTTTGAGAATAAGTCTAAATTTTAAAAAAGTTAAATGTTTTAATAAATATCAAAATTTTGAGAAATAGTTAAAATTTTGAAATAGTTGAAATTTTCAGATTATAACTCAAAATTCTGAGAAAAAGTACGGATTTCCGAAAAAAATATGGAAAGTTTAAAAATATAAGTAGAAATTCTAAAATCTCAAAATTTCGAAAATGAATCGATGTCTTCACAAAAGGTGATATTCTTCAAAAAAAAGCAGAAGTTTTCAAGAAGAGTCGAATGTTTTAAAAAGCCGAAACAGAAAATGTTGAAATATTTAACAAGGTCGAAATTTTCATAAAAAAGTCAACTATATTATTGAAGAAAAAGTAGAAATTTTAAAAAAGTCGAAATTTTGAAAAAGTCGAAATTTTGAAAAAGACAAAATTTCCAAATGTTATGAAGTCAAAATATTGAAAAAACTAAAAACTTAAAAAAAATATTAATTCTGAAAAATAGTCGGAACTACCAAAGAATCTTTTTTTTTAAGTTGAAATTAAAAAAAAGTGGCATTTCCAATTTTCTCACAGTTTTCAACAACAAAAATTCACAATGTCCAAAAAAAGGCAAGCCTAGAGAAAGGATTGAAATGTTGAGAAACTATTGAGATTTAAAAAAAACTGCAATTTTCAAAAAAGCCAGAATTGTCGATAAAAGTTTAAATTTTCAAAAGGAGTCAAAATTTTCATATTCTTACTTAAATCGTCCTTAATCGTCAAGGTAAGAATAAAGACTCTGCATATAAATATACATTTGGTATTGGTCGAAATTCGAACAAAAAGGATAAAACTTTTTTTTAGATATTTAGATTTTTTTGGCTTATTATTATTACTTTAATGGTTTTGATAAATATTGGCGACATAAGTCCATGTTAATTTAGGACGATCACTAAAGATTACTTTTTTTATTATGAACATACGTTTTGGCATTTAAATTCTTTTTCCAAAAATGATGAATTTCTCACGAAATTTCATTTAAATCTAGAGGAATTTCGAAATTTCGACTTATTTTCAGGAATTTTGATTTTTTCCTGAAACTTCCGTTTTGATTTCGATATTTCGATCTTAACCCTAAAATTTTAAAATTCACTCTTAACATTTTGAACAAAAATGTCAACAGTTTGAAAATAAGATAAAAAATTCCCCAAAACAATCGAAATTCAGAAAAAATTACGGAGTTGAAATTTAAATATTTGCAAGAAAAAATAAGAAATTCTAGAAGAAAAAATTCTTGTGCATCCGCTTCCTTTTCTCTAACTGTTAATCCTTTTTACTTTTCTCTTTTAAAAATGTCTACTCTAAGTAGTGTTGCCTACTTCTAAGGCAACTTCAGGATAACAAAGAATATAAATTGTACGAAATGTGATTGTAAGTTTGCTAAAGAAAAAAAGATTCTTGCATCAAAATAAATCATCACCGGTGGCGATGCAAATACAAACTTGTCTAAAACAAATTCTTCTCTTCCAATGGCGTAAAGATAAACTTGATGATTAAAAAAAAACTCTTTACATTGAGTGTAAGTAAATTTGATCAATGACTTTTTGAATATTTCGACATTAAATCTGGATTTTGAACAGCGACTTCAATTCCTGGATAATCCTGGGCGCAATATGACTAATTTAAAAGATATACTTCTTCCAGGATTGGATCTTGTTAAGGAACTGTTAAATTTAATAGTTCCTTGATACTTAACTAACTCTGGCCATAGAAGTCTACGTAACTACCGTGTGTACAAAAGGTTTTCTAATCTAGTATGCTGCTGTCATTTTTTGTCATGTTTACGTATATTTCTTACTTAACCTTAAAAAATATTTCACTGATTTGATGTTATGTTGGAAGAAAAACCTTTATTGTTGAATTCTACTTTCGAAAAGCCCAAAAAAGCAATAATGAGTGGACCTTTTCTATTCCTCATATTACTGCAGAATTTTTATGCCAAGGTTAAATGCCAATTTGATGAGAACGAATCAAGTAAGGAACATATGTAAATATTTTTTTGGCCCATAGTTATCTTCAAAATTGAAATACAAATACTGTCCCCTGAAAAGAAGAAAGATTAAAAAACTCAACAAAGGTTACAAGATTTATATTTCAATACGTGAACATGTCAAAAAATGACAACAGCACACTAGATTAGAAAACTTTTCGTACACTTGATATATGCGATTAATTTGCCATACTTACTCAAGAAATCTACTAATTAACAAAATTTTTCAGCTTTTAAATGTCAGTCTTCTCAGAAAGTTTTGCGATTGACCTATTGGCATTCATAACCTGTCTGGTGATATCCTTCCTACTATGCTTCAAATGGAAGCTTACTTATTGGACGCGAAGAGGTGTGCCGACTCTTTCGCCATCCATTCCATTCGGCGACGCGAAATTCCTGATCACCAAGAGGATCAATAACGGAGAGATCCTGCGGCGCTTTTACGAAAAATTCAAGAGCAGAGGTCACCAATATGGAGGTATTTACGTCTTCGGTATACCGATTTTTATACCAATAGGGTTAGACCTGGTAGAGAGGATCGTAATCAAAGATTTTCAATATTTCGTCAACAGAGGAAATTACTGCGACGAGGAGGACGATCCCTTGAGTTGTCATCTGTTCAATTTGAAGGATAAGAAATGGAAAGATTTGAGGGTAAAACTGACGCCGACGTTTACCTCTGGGAAAATGAAGATGATGTTTGGAATTTTCGTAAAATGCGCGGAGAGCCTTCAGGAGATATTCGACGAATGCGCTAAGAAAAAAACGCCTGTGGATATTAAAGAAACGATGGCGAGATTCACTACTGACACAATTTCTTCTTGCGCCTTCGGTTTGGAGGTTGATTCGTTGAAAAACCCCAATTGTTCTATAAGATATTACGGTAAAAAGATTTTCGATCAATCACCATTCGAAGCGTTTAAGGTTTTGATAGGGGCCATTGCTCCCCCGCACTTACTAAAGATGATACGCTTCAAAGGCAAAATGGACGTTCACAATTTCTTTTTGAACGTAATCAAGAGAAATGTCGATTATAGAGAACGAAACGACGTTCGTAGAAAGGATTTTTTGCACTTGTTGTTGCAATTAAAGAACAGGGGAGAGCTTTCGGACGATGAGAGATTGTTTAGTGATAGGGGAAAGAGGGAAATTAGTTTGACCGTGAACGAAATAGCGGCCCAATGCTACGTATTTTTTTTCGCCGGTTATGAAACATCCTCCACGTTGATCACCTTCCTGTGTTACGAACTGTCAATTCATCCGGAAATACAGGACAAAATACGAGACGAGATTCGGGAAGTTCTCTTCAAATCCGATGGTGTAATAACCTACGAGGCTGTACAAGAGATGAAATACACAGAACAAGCTATGAACGGTAAAATTAAGATATATAGCCCATTTTAGATAAATATGCGTGCAGTAGGCCATGAAATATTAAATCGCCCTTTAGATAAGTTACTACAAACATCAGTAGAACTAATGCTGGCTTCACGCCTAAACGTTTTAATGATTAATATGTTGTCTGTATTTCAGGGGTTGTTTTGGCAGAAATCATCCTACTAAATGTTTTTCATATTAGCTTTATTATCATTATTAACAATTTAATAATTTTAGCAGAAACTGACGTAAAAGAATCACTCTTAAAATAACCAACATAAATCAAAATATTTAATGACATTTGGATTATGATTTTAAGAACACAGAACACCAATAAGAAATGTCACAACGCTGCCACAATATTACTAGTTCTCGTTGTTGCCACTACTAAATTAGACGTTCAGTGCGCATTTATCTGAAGTGGGTTATTTTTTTTTAATTCTCGAATTCACTTCTTTAAGTAAACCTTTAAAATTAATTTTATCTTGGGGTTGTACAGAACTTCAAGCCATCAAGTCAGTTTTTTCATTTTGAACAAAAAATTTATAAGTCCGTTTTAAAAATAATACCATTAAAAAAACAATTTTGAAACTTAAAAAAATTGACAGGACGTTTGATAAACTTTCAAAGTCTAATTGATGAAAGTTTGCTTAATTTGAAGAGTTTAGAGTTCTGTTCATGTGACTTATTTTGTGCAGAAGCGCTCAGAAAATATCCCCCGCTGCCATTCCTCCCCAGAAGATGTACAAAGCCCTACCAAATCCCGGGCACCTCGGTGATAATAGAAAAAGAAACTTCCGTCATGATCCCATTAGAAGGGATCCATAACGATCCGGAATATTACCCGGATCCGGAACGTTTCGATCCCGAGAGATTCAGCGATGAGAATAAGGCGAAAATTCCCAATTGCGCTTTTATGCCGTTCGGCGAAGGACCTAGAATTTGTATCGGTGGGTTTTTGGGGCAACGTACCGGTGTCAGACTAAATGTTTTATTTCAGGTCTACGTTTTGGCGTACTGCAGGCGAAAATGGGTGTAATTGCTTTGCTAAAAAATTATAGGATCACGTTGGACAAGAAAAAAACAATTTTTCCTGCACAATTCGATCCGATTGGGGTCACGCTAGCGTTTAAAGGTGGCTTATGGGTTAATCTTGAGCCTGTACTTTGATCCTTTGAAAGTCTAACTGAACATTCGCCTCAGAATTGGCAAGACGAAAATATAAATAAATTACATTACAGATGTAGATATTCCCAATTATCTATCTTTATTTTTAATTTAAATCCAATAAAACAAATTGAAGCATAGTGGCTTAACACCAATTAATTTTGAGAGTGTTTTTGAAATTCAACTTTTTTCCCAATACTCCATAATAACCCCTCCAGTTTTTTTTCACCAATATTTCTAATTATTAATACTATTTACAAATAACGAAATATCGACAACATTTTTTATATAAATGATTTACATTTTTATTTTCTATTATTTTCCAAAATTTTTATTTCAGATTTGAAAATATAATGTTGACTTTTTTCGAAATTTCGACCTTAACCTTGAAATAATCAGCATTCGAAAATCGGAAAAAAGTTTTTTATAAATTATGAGTCGGTTTGAATTTCCATTTTCTAATCCAAGCAATAAGCCGTGAAATAAATAAAAAATATATAGTAGGTTAGATTTTCAAAATTTATATTCAACTAGGTTACTAGGTAACATTTTTTCTTTAAAATTTTGCTTTTTTGCAAAATTTGTCTTTTATTTTGAAATTTCCAATTTATCATTAAAATGTGACTTCTTCCTTATCAAAATCTAATATCTTTAAAATTTTGAATTTTTATTTCAAAATTTTTCGTTTTTTTTCAACATTTTCATTTTTCAGATTCGACCTTTTCTGAAAATTTTACTTTTTTAAAACTCAAATTTCTGCAAGTTTCGATTTGTTTATCAAAATTTGCCTTTTCCTCAAAATTTGGTTGATTTTTTGATGAAAAAGTAAAAATTCTGAAAAAAAAGATTTTTTGGAATTTCTGAATTTTTGTAAAAAGACAAAAGGCCTAGCAGATTTTGTTTGGAAATTTCAAGGTTTTCGAGATTTTTTTTAAACTTATATTTTGAAATTTCCAACTTATTTCTTAAAATGTTAACATTTATCTCAATTTTCTTACGTCATGCTAGGACACTTATCTCCCTCTGACTTAAGCTGTCAAGAGAAAATAAATATTCGACCTGAAAATTTAAAGTTTATCTCAAAATTTGTCCATTTTTTTTTTCAAAACTTAAGTCTCTCTGGTATTTTGAATTTTTACTAGATTTCGTCTTTTTCCCTGATATTTCTTTTTTAAAATTTGATTTTCTCTCAAAATTTCGTTTCTTTAAGGTTTTTTTCGAAACTTCGTTTTTTTCAAAACGTTTTTTTTTTTAACATTGGATCCTTTTTGAAATTTTCTACCTGGTAGATCAGGAGTTTCAGATACTTTTACTATTTGCTTAAAATTTAAGTTTTTCTCCAAATTTTTATGTTTATCTCAAAATTCAGTATTTAATATTTCTGAATTAGTATATTTGTTGCATTATCCCTTGATGTTTTATTAAAGAAAACCGTGGCCTGAGTTTTTGAAGTGTTGCAAGTTGACTAGATTTTTCTCACCCCATTCCAGAATGATTTCGAGATCCCGATTAATCATCTGTATCTGCTGTTCCCTAAGTTGATCTGGAGCAGCGACGGATAATGGCTTGTCGGAGAAAAAAGATGACACCAGGCGACTATCATCTACGTAACTGTATATCGGATTGGAAATTGAAACTAAGAGATCGTTTATGTGTAACAGAAACAGAGTAAGAGTCAGAACAGACCCCTGGGGCACCCCTGCATTAATCGCAAATGTCTCGGATGAGATGCCATCGACAACGACCTGAAGAGATTTCTCAGCGAGAAAACTGGATATCAAATTAAAATTAATTCAGTCGCCAATCATTAGTAACCACTAAAAGCTTTAGTTCTAGTTTTTAATCGTTAATCAAACTAAGTTTTTACCTGACTCGCACCATAATATAAATTTAACTATAATTTGCCAAGTGTGATCAACGTATCAAGTTTAGTAGTAGCAAAAAAACGATTAACATTAATTCTAACTATCAATATCATGTTGTACGTGTAAAATAATCTATAAATATCTGGAATAAAAAATACAAAAGCATTAATTAGTAATGTAGCAGCGAAACTGCATTGCGTTTCAGACAAATAAATTAGTAAAGTAAGTAAAATATTAGATTTTAAAGCATCTACATTCATTTCGACCTCCTACTCGTTATGCCATCTGGGTATAATAGGTATAATAATATAACAGACTTTGCAAGTGGATTGTGCTTAGAAAATATATTTTAGAAATAAGTAACATTGTCATAATTTTTGTTAGACTTATAATTTTACGATCACAATTTTCTTAAGACTCAATAAATTTTGTAATTATATACACAATGATCAGGAGCTTTCAAAGTAATTTTTTTAGTCAAGAGTGTAAATCTAGGGAAATTCCATGGATCAATAATCAGTAGCCTTCTATAGCAGCTGGCAGAAGAATGTGATCTATATTCGTATATGGTTTCGCTATCACCATTCAAATTATAAATCACCTAATTTTAAAATAAATATATTTTTTAATTTTCTTGCAGCCTGCTGAAGTATGACCTTGACCAATTTTCTGTTTGGGACGTTCGAAATCATAATCCTTTTACTCGTTTTCCTGTTGCTCTACATCAAATGGAGCTTCACGTACTGGTCCAGGAGAGGAGTTCCAACTTTAAATCCCACCATCCCATTCGGTGATATAGAGCCGTTGATTAAGAAACGAGAGAGCAACGGTGAGTTACTACGTAGATTCTACAATCACTTCAAATCCAAAGGTTACCGATTCGGTGGCGTGTACAACTCGATTCTACCAATTTTCATCCCGACGGATGTAACTCTGGTGAAAAACATCCTAACCAAGGATTTTCACCATTTCGTTAACCACGGCAACTATATCGACGAAGATTTGGATCCACTGAGCGCCAATTTGTTCAATTTAGAGGACGATAAATGGAAAAGTCTAAGGGCGAAGTTAACTCCAACGTTTACTGCCAGCAAAATGAAGATGTTGCATGATACGCTGAAGAACTGCGCTGAGGCGCTTGAGGAAATTCTCATCGAATACGACGAAAATAAAGAACCTTTGGATATAAAAGAGACGATGAGTAGATTCACTACCGATTGCATCGCATCGTGCGCTTTCGGTTTTGAAGCCAAAACCCTCAAGAATCCTAACGCGAACATCAGATTGTACGGCAGGCGCATCTTTGAGAATACCCCATATGAGGGTTTGCGTTTACTCATGAGTTTCGTGGTGCCGAATCGCGTTCTGAAAATATGTAGGTTTAAAAGTACGAAGCCTGATGTGGAAGAGTATTTTATGGGTTTGGTGAAGAAAGGAATTGAACACAGGGAGAAAAATAAGGAACATAGGAAGGATTTTCTACATTTGTTGCTCCAGTTGAAGAATAGAAAAATGAGTAATGAAGAAATATGTGATTCGAAGGAAAATCACAAAGATGTTTCGTTGAGTCTGCGACAGCTGATGGCGCACTGTTACGTGTTCTTCGCTGCCGGTTACGAAACATCATCAACGCTGATGACTTTCGCGATATACGAATTAACGCTCAATCCGGAAATGCAAGACAAAGTAAGGCAGGAAATTCAAGAAGTTCTGGGAAGACACCATGGAAATTTATCCTACGAGGCGGTGCAAGAAGTAAAATACCTCGACTTGGTGCTAAACGGTGAGAACATAGAAAATGTAATACTTATAAAGATTCAAAATGTGACATGATTATGTGATTAGGATACCCTACCTTTCACCTGGAGAATCGGTGTTCATTAAAACTGCCCAGCAGTTTGGTTATTATTATTATTATTATTTTGATTTTTTCGTAGTCGCGTTTTGAACTCAGGTTTATTAATTCTCGATCGAATGATTTAATCACTAAAACACATATCATTAACAATTCCACTTACGATTAATGCATTTTAAACCTACATATGTTTCCAGAAACTCTTCGGAAGTATCCACCAGCGCCATTCTTACCCAGAGTTTGTGGCAAATCTTACAGAATACCCAATACTTCCGTAGTCATCGAACGAAATACAACAGTCATAATACCAGTCTTTGGAATTCATTACGATCCTGATATATATCCTGAGCCGGAGAAGTTTATCCCTGAAAGATTTAGCGAAGAGAATAGAAGTACAATACCAACTGGAGCTTGGTTGCCATTCGGGGAAGGACCTAGAATTTGCATCGGTAACAGAGTTTCGTTTAATCAGCTGAGTATACCCTTGTTACATGCATGATGTGTGTGATTTTGCCGATTCTTTCTTTTGCATCGTGTTGGGGAGTAGCCCAATATTTTAATAAAATAGAACTTAATTTATAGTCCTTTTATTACAAACAATTTTATTGTGGATACACATAAATCTGTAAGGATAGGTAACCTTGCAAAAGGAGACGTTTTCAATTTTATGCTTTTTGCTTTCCTTTTTTAATGCACTGTTATACTTAAAGACTGCACTGTTTTATTTCTCTAATTCTAAAAAAATTTAAACCTTTGTTACACAACTCATTAGCAATGTGGAAGAGGTCAAACCTTTTTCTGTCGTTAAAATGGTTAAAGCCATAAAATCCTTTTCTTTGTCGAATGTAATGTACAACAAGTAAGCAAAATAAGCCTCTTTTACAAACTGTTAAAAATATTATTTTTCAGGATTACGTTTTGGTCTCTTCCAGACCAAATTAGGCTTAATCAAAGTGCTCAAGGGCCACGAGTTGATTCTGAATGAAGAAAAAACCTTTCATCCGGTGAAGTTCGACCCGGTTAGTGCTACCCTCTCGTTTAAGGGAGGTTTATGGGTGAATGTACAAAAAACTTGACTGTGACTAGTGTTTTTATTTAGACTCTAGTCAACGATAGTTATTATAAAATATTAAGCTTGAATATAAATAAAATAATTGTAAATTCGGTCTTTTGTATTGTCATATTCCAATTTATTATTAGGCGGTTAAAATAACGTCTGGCATCTATGCTTATTTCATTTTTCTCTCCCTCTCATCTAACATTGGAATTTGTTTGGCTTCTCTTATTTGTAAGTCAAACGGAATTAACAAAATAGCCAATCATTGTTATAAATGTGAACTGGATCGATTGTTCGAAATATTCTTGAAAAATCTGATTTGAGCATTTATTATAATAATAATTGGTGAAGTTAATTAAATGTTTGTAAAGACAAATGATAGTACGAAGCACTAATTGCGTAAATACGAGTTATCCTTGGCAGGACGCATTTTCCTTTTTTATTTTAATCGCACCACATCAAATTAAAATTTATGAATGTTGATAAATAATTTATAGTGGTTTAAAATTAACTATACTCGTAATTTCAAATGCAGTTCATTACATTATTTGTAAGCAACAGAAGTTTAAGTTCCATATTCTTGTGGTTGAAAAGTCTTCTTTAATACTGGTACAAATACTTTTCTTAAACAGATTTCCACTTCTTACAATTTACGTATTTCAGTGCTTATCATTTAAGGCTTCCCCAACTAAAGTTTTCAATAAATCGAACAGAGAAAACAGTAAAAGCGTTCACCAGCATTTATTATATCGGATTGTGTTCGGGGAATTGACAAATAAATTTGAACAAATAGTTGAAGAATTGCAGCATTTCTCAGACTTCGACTAAGAATGGCGGAAGATTTAGTAAATATGTTTGCTGGTATTTTGACTGTAATCGTAATTACGACCCTCTATTATAAATGGTGCTATACCTACTGGAGTAGAAGAGGATTTTTCCAAGCAGTTCCCTCTTATCCGTTTGGAACGATCAAACAAATTGTCGCCCAAATGATTCACATAAATGACGCTCTAACGGACTCCTACAATCAGTTAAAATCCAAAGGTGTTACAGGTGGAGGAATTTATTGGTTTTTCAGGCCGGTCTACATGCCGATCGACGGCGAAATAATCAAGGATATGTTGACGACGAATTTCGCCAACTTTCCGAATCACGGCATTTACACTGATGAGAAAAACGATCCCCTGAATCGCAACCTTTTTAATTTGAACGGTGCCAAGTGGAAGAACACCAGAGCCCAACTGTTGCCGGCTTTCGCATCGGGAAAAATAAAGGCAATGTTTCACATCATGGCGGCTTGCAGCAAAAACCTTAGGGAATCGATCGACAAAGAGGCAGAAGCCAGGGTACCTGTAAACATCAAGGAAGTGGTCAGCAGGTATTTGTATTTATTTGCGCAAAAGAAATGTACTTAGAGGTCTAATTAACATGTAAAGAATAAAATTAGACCCCCGTTAGTACAGGTATGGTTATAATATTATTTTACGATTTCATAGCTCGACAGATATTAATTTAAAAATAAATATCTTTCATTAAAAAAAAACTTGTTCTGATTTCCAAGTTCCAAGGTTCATAATTGTAGAATAATCAGAAACAAGAAATTATGTTAAATATTTCGTAGGTTTACTATCGACGTCATCGCAAACGCAGCCTTCGGAATAGAATCAAATTCCATAAAAAATCCAGACGAAGCGTTCGCACGTTTTGCCAAACTATCCGTCCATGCTAGCATAATAGATAATGTTCTCTTCTTTTGCTCAATGGCTTTGCCCGGGCGTCTCCTCCAGGCTGTAAAATTCAAAATCACTAAAAACGAAGTGGAACGGTTCTGTCTTAATCTAGTGAAGAACAACATGAAGTATCGAGAAGAGAATAACGTGTCCAGAAGCGATCTGTTCCAATCGCTTATCCAATTGAGATTAGGTGATGATCTCGTCGAAAATCTTCAGCAAAACCGGGATAAACTCAAATTGAATGAAATAGCGGCGCATTGTCTTGTATTTTTGATTGGAGGTTTCGAAACTTCTGCTGCTACTACAACGTATGCGATATACGAGTTGGCCAAAAACCAAGACATTCAAGATCGACTTAGAGAAGAAATTAATCGAATTTCGGCCAAATACGATGGCCAGTATTCCTATGAAGCTTTCAACGAAATGAAATACTTGGAACAAGTTATCACTGGTAGGTAATTAGGTAATTGGAGGACTTAGTAGGTATTTTAAGCTTTGAGCATCCATTGGGACTTAATTCTCTATTGAGGGAGGGTGCTTACTAATTAGAATAAAAACGTCATACTAGATTAATTTTAATTTTACAACCGCCCCCTCTGATGATGGTTTAAAAATTAGCTCTTGTGTGTTAGCTATTCTCTGAAGGTTGACTGAAAACTGGTTTATTTTTATTAAATTAGAAACACTAAGGAAGTATCCTCCTATTCCGCTACTGATAAGAGAATGCAGTAACAATTACAAAGTGCCCGCGACTTCAACTGTAGTGGAAAAAGGCACTTTGACGATGATACCGATATGCGCCATACACCATGACCAGGATTTATACCCCGAGCCAGAGAAATTCCTTCCGAATCGATTTGCCGAGGAAAATAAGAAAAACATACCGCAATTCGCATGGATACCATTCGGTGGAGGACCCAGAATTTGCATAGGTACATCAACTTTTTTTTAATTACTAACACTCTGAGTTTATTCTGTATGGTTCAATGGGTTCTAGGTCAAAGATTCGCCATGATGCAAACCAAAATCGGGCTGACTACTCTTTTGAAGGACCACAGAGTGACCTTGAACGATAAAACGGATAATCCTCTGCTTCTAGCGCAGAAAGTTTTTATAACTGCTCCATTAAATCCAGTTTGGGTTAACTTTGAAAGATTAAACTGAATTTAATTAAATTAATTAATTAAAATTTGTTGATAAGATAGATATCGTTTTGCTTTATTAGAATCGAATAAAATTAGGAATTATTTTAAAGATTTTTGTTGATTGATTATGTTGATTATAATAGATTTTTAGAAGAGGTATTTGTGTTAATGGGTGATTCTCTGCTAATCGGAAAATCCGCATGTTTTTTCAGATAGATATTTCGGTATTTTTGTTAATATTTTTGTGCAAAGAACTTCAAATATTCGACTGAGTGGTTAAGTTGCAAGAGACTACTATTTATACTTTTTTCTTTGACATCCTAATCATATCCAAAAAGAGTCCTCTGGTATGTTAAACGATGAACATTTTACCCTTTCGAAGAAAGCTTAAAGTGTTAAAATAAGAATAATTTCGTTTTGGAAGTATCAATTCAAAGTAGATAAAAGAGAAACAAAAATTAAAATGCGCACTACAATTTGTCGACTATGTGTTCAATGTTAAAGCTTGTCTCATGTGTTCAAAAACCAGTCCCCTGCCATTTTGAAAATGGCACCAAATGTGGCATTCGGACACCTAGATTTGTATCGAATGGAATGTTAATATTATCAACTATTTGCATCTTACTTCACGATATAAAAATTAATGTTTACATAGATTTTATACAGAATTTTTCAGTCAACAGAGAATCACCTTCATAAAGAATAGTGAATAGTTATTCACGTGAATGTGTCTCAAGCAGCAAGTGGAAGTTGTTTATTAATAAAATGGCCAGCGAAAATTTGTATTATAATAAGAGATAACTAATGATTCTTATAATATTAGACTGTCACGAGCTGTTCACTACATCATTAAATCGCATAATAATACATGCCTATAAAATAAAATTGCTAAGTCACACCAGCATCATAACAATGTGTTACATAAAGTTCATATTAACGAGTCATTCTATATTTTTGTTAAGATATATTCGTATCAGTTGTTTACAAATTATATAAATGTATTAATAAATACGATTAGTGATGTGTAAATAATGACATTTTGTGCCACTGGAACAAAGTGAATCTTAAAAGAGAGAAAAAAAGTAGTAAGTATTTTTGCTATTTTTTCAACAAACCATGCAACACCTTGGATCAACCAAACACGACTTTTAACTTTTTCTAATAAAATTGAATTTTCGTACGAAAAAATAAATTTTGATTAAACGCTAAAAAATTCAGCATTTGGTTCTAAATAATTCTCCAATTCGTTATAAAAGATGTATTTCTGGAAGATCTTCTGAAAAGAAGGGGCTTTTTAAAGAACGATAAATCAGAAGTCGAAAACTCTTATCTGGTCTTCGTGCCAAACAATGTCTCTAGTGTTTGGTGTTTTTTTATGAAAATCTAACCTTACATTGTTATATTAAGTGTACAAATAATAATCTGTCATTCTTTTGACATGTTCACATATGTTTCTTACTTGATTCATACTCACCAAATTGACATTAACCTTGACATAAAAATTCTGCTGTACTATTGGGAATAGAAGAAATCCATTCACCGTTACTTTTTTTGGACTTTTCGAAAGTAGGATTCAGCAATAAAATAATTTTCTACTATTGTAAATCAAACCAATAAAATATTTGTTTAAGGTTATGTTTGTTTACCAGTTTGCGATCAAGTAAAAAACATACGTAAACATGACAAAAAAATCACAGCAGTACCCTAGATTAGAAAACTTTTTGTACACAGTTACTTGTTTATATGCTTCCATCTTCAAGATCATGGGCTTGATAAAAACGTTTTTCTTTCTCTCTATTTTTTTCTTTCTCCTGCTAACATATCATTGGTCTTCTACAGGAAAGATGCTATTTCTATCGAACGCCCTTTTCTACAACTTACTAGGTATTTTCGTAGCCCTACTGGCAGTCACCGTAGCTTTCTTTAAATGGAGTTACAATTATTGGACCAAAAAGGGTATGATCCAAGCAGACCCTACCATGCCATTCGGCAGCCTCGGTCCGGTATTCAAGCAAACCAAATCTTTTGGTGAAACCGTTAAAGAAATTTACGATAATTTCAAAGTGAAAGGTTTCCGTCACGTCGGTATTTATGGCATTTTGAGACCAATCTACGTACCGATTGATTTGGAGATCATTAAGGATATGATGACGACGAATTTCGCCCATTTTGTCAACCATGGCACGTACATAAACGAAGAAAAGGATCCCCTGAGCGGCCACCTGTTCAATCTCGAGGATAATAAGTGGAAGAACGTCAGAGCGAAGCTTACACCTACATTTACTTCGGGGAAAATGAAGATGATGTTTGAAACTTTGGCCGATTGTAGTCAAGAGCTGGTGAAATTCATCGATTCTTCCGTGGGATCGAGAGAGGGACTAGACATTAAAGATGTAGTGGCTCGGTGAGAAAACAATATTTAATAATAAAACTAAAGCACTATTAGTTCTCTACCAGATCAATAAGTTTCAATATTTATGAGATTTAGAGTTCGGGAAACTAAGACCACTTTTGATCTTGTTAGATCTCGTTAGTTTGGCATACCAACGCGAAGCTGACAAATGCTCTGGCAACAAGTATGCACAAGAAGTTACAAGTGTTATTAAAGATAATTTAGTCTAGCGCCACCTATTGGTGTGAGATGGGTTTTATAAGCGTCATGTAGGTAAAATACGACCTAATCTGAACTACTGCCATTCTCTAAATGTATGACAGTGATTATAAGTAGCTGAAATATCAACAATTGACTCACTAACATTTTAGCAGAGACGAGCGCTCTGAAAAGGTTTAGAAAAATATAGAATAGTTACGCGTTAAACGTTCGATTAAAAATATGTCGTGAATTTAAACACTTAGATTAGACACTTTATTCCGTACATTTCTCTCTGACGTAAATGTCAACTATCCTGAGAGCAGCTATCCGAAACTTATCTGCGCAGCTGGGAGGAGATAGCTTCTCTCAGGATAGTTGACACTTACGTCAGAGAGAAAATATATTTTATGTCAGAGAGAAATATACGGTATAAAGTATCTAATGTAAACGCACCGTAAGTGGTATTCTATCTGCTTGTTACTTTTTTAAAGTCAAAAATTCAAAAGACTTCTTTTAAGTATAATGCAGTCGCAAAAGGTAACCATATCATGCCTTTGTGAATAGGATGCGGAAATAAAGAAATATGGCGAAGAACCTTCTTTACCTTTAGATTTAGAAATATCTTAAATTCGTCACAAAAAATGGAATGTGTTACATTTTAGGTTCACTACAGACATCATAGGATCAGTAGCATTCGGTCTTGAATGCAACACACTGAAAAATCCAAACGCCGAGTTCAGAAAATACGGAAGGATGGTATTCGAGAACGACATATGGCAAAATTTTAAAGGTCTAACCAGCTTCGTTGTACCCATGAAATATCTTAGAATGTTAAATTTCAAAGTCACCAGAGTTGAAGTAGAGCGTTTCTTCATGAATATAGTTCAGAAAAACATCAAATATAGGGAGACCAATAAGGTACAACGAAAAGATTTCTTCCAATTGTTGCTACAATTGAAAAATCGCGGTAAAGTCTTAGATGATGAAGATGCTACAGAATCCACAGAGAAAATCGAAGTTAAACTAACACCCAACGAAGTAGCTGCGCATTCGTTTGTGTTTTTCTTGGCTGGTTTCGAGACTTCTTCCACTACGATGACTTGGGCTTTGTACGAGTTGGCGAAAAATCCTAAAGTACAGGAAAAATTGCGTGACGAAATTAACAAGGTTTTGGCGAAATACAACGGCAAGTACACCTACGAAGCCTTCATGGAAATGAAGTACATGGATCAAGTGATTAACGGTTCGTTTTCTGTCGTTAACCACGAGACATTTTTTAATACTTTTATTTATAGAAACGCTAAGGAAGTACCCACCGGTGGGGGTCTTGTTTAGGCTGTGCACCAAAGACTACACGGTGCCCGGGACGAGCGTCGTTATAGAAAAGGACACTATGGTTATGTTATCGATATTGGGGCTACATCGGGATCCGAAATACTTTCCTGATCCGGAAAAATTTGATCCTGACCGCTTCAGCGATGAGAATAGGAAGAAAATTCCGCCGTTCGCATGGATCCCGTTTGGCGAAGGACCTAGGATTTGTATAGGTACTTAAGGTGGTGATTATTTTCGAAATCAGGCACTAAATTTGGGTGTTTTAGGTCTAAGGTTTGGCATGATGCAGGCGCGCGTCGGGTTGGCGACTGTAATAAAAGGTCATCAGGTTAGTTTGCATAAGGATACTAAAGAACCGATGGAGATTTCTAAGGAAAGCTTTATAACGACAGCGGAAGGGGGTGTATGGCTTAACATCAATAGTATATGAATATTGTTTTATATTTTAGGACAATAAATATTATAATTAAATTAATTGTTTAATGCAATCAATTCTAGTAGTCGGATCATTCATATTAACTGATACTGATTCGTAAATATTAGACTGAATGAAGTTTAGCATGGTGAGGCTAGGATATCTCAAAGGTCTTCGACAGAGTCTGGGACCAACCCCTTCTCGCCAAATTAACATCTTATGGTCCTCCTCCTGGACTCTGTTGATATCCAGTTTTCACTGCAATTTCCTCGCTGACAGATCTCTTCAGGTCGTCGTCAATTGCATCTAATTCGAGACATTTGCGATTAATGCAGGAGTGCCTCAGGGGTCTGTCCTGTCTCCTACTCTGTTTCTTTACACATAAACGATCTCTTAGTTTCAATTTCCAATCCGATATACAGCTACGCAGATGATACTAGTCTGGTGTCCACTTTTTTTCTCCGACAAATCATTATCCGTCGCTGCTTCAGATCGACTAAGGAAGCAGCAAATACAGATGATTAATCAGAATTTTGAAATCATTATGAAATGGGACAAGAAAAATCTGGTCGACCTTAACGCTTCAAAAACACAACAAACATACTAATGGACAGTAAAATCCTCCAGATGGGATCTAATCTGTCTATCCTAGGAGTGAATGCGAGCACTAACTTCTCTTGAGATCATGTGCGCGCCATTGCCAAGTCCGCCTCTCAGCTATGCTTTCTTTTGAGAGCTAAAAAGTATTTCACATCTCATCAGCTACTACACTATAGAAAGCTCAAGTTAGGCCAACACTAGAATACTGTTCTCATGTTTGGAGTTCAGCCCCAAAGCACACCAGCTCTTTTGGATTCAATTCAAAGAAGAGCGATTCGCCTAATTGATGATGAGAGTTTGATCGATTCTCTCGAAACACTAGAGCACAGGCGAATGGTTGGTGATTTATCTCTTTTCTATAAGTACTTTTATGGGAGATGCTCACAAGGACAATAGGATTGATTTCCCTAAGAGCAACATATTTGAGGCATACAAGATAGTCGGGGACAGCGAATTCCTGTGGGGTCCAGCTTGACACAGTGAGGACTTCTGTCTACGGAGGCTCTTTTTTCTATAGAACTTCCAAGTTATGGAACTCGTTACCGAACGGAACCTATCCTTGTTTAAGAAGGTGGTTCAGCGCCATCTATCCTTGTTTCCCCTTCCTACTCGCAGTGATTTGAAAGCATAATAGGGTTGCCCTTTGCGAGTGGATTGGATAAAAAAATATAGTTTAATTTACTTTAAAAATGGAGCAACTATACTTATATTTCATTGACGAGTGTTATATTATTTTGCGGATGGCGAACAATCCTAGATTTATTTTTCATTCATACAAACGCATATTTATGCATATCTATATTAATTAAGCTGATTATAATAAACCAATAAATATGTTGAGTGCATTTTGAAGTACAAACTTGTTGTCTGTCGTTGTACTTGTCAAATGGATACCAGCAAGTGACATATTTTTATTGCAATTAAATTATTTAAAAAAATGCAGGTACACTTTTTTATCAGTATCGTTCCAACAGTCAACTTAGTTGGATTTGTTTGTTAATCAAGAAAGATCAACCAAGTTAGAAATTTAAAAAAAAATCATGTCTTTCAGTAACACATCTAAATGTACTATCGAAAAACATGATTTTTTAAAATTTTTTACTTGGTTGATGTTTCTAGATTAACAGACGAATCCATATATTACATATAATTTAAATTTTGAGTCCCAAGAGGTTGTGAAACAACTAATATATAAATTAGGCCGTTTCAAAGAAAACCTAGCGAAACAAACTGAAAGCAGCCAAAACATACAAGATATAACAGATTCCTATTGTAGTTTTTTTTTTCAGGATAATGATAGTATTGACCATTAGCAACTTACTGGCAGTAATAGTGGCTCTCTCTATCCTTCACCTAATGTTTGTCAATTGGATTTACAGCTACTGGATCAGAAAAGGTATAAAACAAGCCACACCCACTGTACCATTCGGCAACTTTGGGCCGGCGGTAAGACAGTCCAAATCTTTCGGGGAAACCATCAGAGACATTTACGTGGACTTCAAAGCTAAAGGTGTCCGTCACGGTGGCATTTATGGATTCTTCAGTCCGATCTACGTTCCGGTCGATCTGGTTATCATAAGGGATATGCTATCGACGAATTTCGCCCATTTCGTCAATCACGGCTTCTATTTAAATGAGCAAGCGGACCCACTGAGTGGCAACTTGAGCAATTTGGAAGACGACAAATGGAGGAGCATTAGAGCGAAGCTCACGCCGACTTTCACTTCGAGCAAAATGAAAATGATGTTTAATACCTGGGCGAGTTGCAGCCGAGAGTTGGAAAAAGTTATCGAGCATTCGGTCGGTTTGAAAGAAGGGGTCGATATTAAAGAGATCTCTGCGAGGTAAGTAACCTCAAGAACATCAAAATTATAGAGTGACAAAAAAAAAATTATGGTCGAAGTCAGTCAATCATATTTATCAGGGAGAAACTCTTTCGGAAATAAAAGTGAAAAAAAGGGGACAAATTGGAGTCAATACAGTAGAACAGAATACTCAAGAACACCAAAATTAGATAGCGATAAAAAAAATTAGTCAGAGTCAGTCAATCATATTTATCAGGGACGAAACTGTTTCGGAAGTGAAAGTGATAAAAAAGGGGACAAATTGGAGTCAATACGGTAGAGCAGGATAACTTAGTATGTCAACGACAGTAGAGGTAATAATTTTCACTTCAACAATGATCAGTGGCGGGTCGCGCATAGCCGCTATGGAACTGCAGCAACCCCAATTTTCAATTTTTTCAAAAATTTAATTGTTAATTTAAACATTTTCATAATTTCAACTTTTTTGTAAATTTTGACTATTCTGCCTAAAAGCTTTGGATAATTTTTGAAAAAATTACTGAAAATCGTACTTAAACATTTCAACTGTTTTTGATAATATCGAGATTTTTGAAACATTGGAATTATTCGAAATATCAAGTCTGATTCAAAATTTAGACTTTTCTATCAAAATATTAACTTCTTGTCAAAATATGGAGTTTTTTTGAGACTTCAAACAGTAGTGTTTTAAAATGTTTGCTTTTCTAAAAAATTTCAACAATTGAAAGTTACGACACTTTGGTAAACAGTTTTTTGAAAATTGCCATTAAAAATGTCGACTTTTCAAAATTTGGATTTCTACGAAAATTTGGACTTTTTTGGAAAATTTTATTTATTTCCAAATTGTCATTCTGTGCTTTGTTTTAAAAAATATCGAGTTTTTTTTTCAAAAGTTCTGCTTTTTAAAATTTCGTTTTTCTCTCTTTTTTTTGGACGATTTTTTAATTTCGGTTTTTTCCGAAATTTTTACTTTTTTTTTAATTTTCAAGCTTTGTAATCTCAATATTTTTTGAAATTTTTGATTATTATTATTGACTATATTTCAAAATTTTGAGTTTTTTAAAAAAATTTGATATCAATCCAATTTTTTAAGTGGTTTTTAAAAATTTCAATTATTTATTTTATTTTATTTATTTTTTTTATTTTTTTCTTAAATCTTCGACTTTTTTTTTAATTTTCAACCATAGTCTCAACTTTTCGGGTTTGATCTCAGATTTCTTTTTTATAAATTCGAAGTTTTATCTGACAATTGCATATTTGTACATTTAATGTTAATTTTCCCAAAATTTAAGGGTATTTTTGGAAATTTTAATTTATTTTAATGTTAATACAGATACACGTAACTTTAAAAAAATCAAACTTACACTTTCAATCTATATGTTTTTAAAAGTCTAAAAAATATTAACCTTATTCTGAAAGTTTCAAAAAAGAATTAATTTTATTTCTAAAATTTTTATATTTTAACTCGAAATATCAGAGTTGTTTCAAGATTTCAAGTTTTTTTTAGAATTGTCGAATTTAAACTTTAATATTTCTTTGTGTAAGTTTCGATTCCTTCACGAAATTTGGAATTTTTTCTCTAAATTCTGATTTTTGTTTTACCTTTTTTTTCTAGAATTTCACTAATCCTATTTTTATTGAAATATCGATAAAACCTTTTTTAATTTATTTTGTAAATTTGAAGTTTCTTCCCAAAAAAGGCAAGGTACAACTTCTATTTTTTTTTACTAAAATCTCGATCAATTTTTACCGTTTCTAGAAAATCAGACATTTTATTTTGAAAGTTAGCACTTTAATTTTGTAATTTCGAATTTTTCCTCAAAATTTCGAATCGAAACATCTAAATTATGTAGAAAATAGATTTGTAATACGAGAAAAAACCTTAAAAATAAATCAATCTGAACTGAACTGAAAAGCATATAAATCGAAACGAAAACCGGCTCCCAACCGATTTATTTAATAGAATTGGAACGAAAACCGAAACAGAAAAAGTAACGGTTCGAAGCCCTGATTTTAACACAAAAGCTGAATATTTTCTGGAGCAGGACCCCCATCTAAGTCACGAGGGACCACTGCTTCTGATGATGATCTTTGAGTTACCGTGCTCTTCTGTCTCGAATTTGATTTCCTTTTTTCTTGAAGAATATCTGAATGTCCAATAATTTAAATGCAAATCTTGTCCCCTGAAACCAAGAAAGATTAAAAAACACAACAAAGGTTGCTCTAACGCGTTTCGATAGCCAAGCTATTATCTTCAGAGATATGGCTATCGAAAGGCTTTAGAGCAATCTTTGTTGTGTTTTTTAATCTTTCTTGGTTTCAGGGGACAAGATTTGTATTTCAATTGTTGAAGATAACCAAGGACCAGTCCGTTCCACAAAAAAAAATGAATGTCCAACCATGAACAAATATATGTTTTAATATAAGCTGGTGTAAATACTGTTCTGTCAAAATATTAAACTATTACAACTTATCCTTGTTTAAAAAGGTAGTTCATCGCGCTATCTATCCTTGTTTCCGCATCCTCCTCGCGATGCTTGAAGGCATAATAGGGTTATCCTTTGCGAGTGGATTAAACATAAGAAAAAAACTAAAATTAGCGATTCCCTCCACTGCTAGGCTCCTCCTTTGTACCTGTTTTAGCTGATCATAATATCGAATGGACAATTTGTTGTATTTAAGTGGATGCTAAGGATAACAGCTTGTGCTCACAACTTCAAATCTGATAAATACTCCAATGAGTCTTATATTGTTTTTCCCAGGTTTCACGTGAAACGCAGTTTTTTTCAATAAATAACTAGCATATTAGTCTTCTGCCAAGCAAAGGTGATTAGTAGCGTAGCAAAACAATAGTGTAAGACAGGAAAATGACTAATTTTATTTTGTTAGTAACGTAAACAACTCTAAAACGGGGTCAATTGTAGATTTGCCACGGATGTTATCGGTACGGTAGCTTTTGGACTCGAATGTAATACATTAAAAAATCCAGACGCCGAATTTAGAAAATATGGAAAAATGGTGTTCGAAAACAGTTTCTGGCAAAATCTTAAAGGTTTAGGCGGACTTCTTATTCCCAATAGATATCTTAAAATGTTTAAATTCAAACTTAACAAGCCGGAAGTGGAACGTTTCTTCATGAATATAATTCACAAAAACATCGATTACAGAGAAAGTAATAAAATAGAGCGAAAAGATTTCTTCCAGTTGTTGCTCGAATTGAAAAATAAGGATGGCGATTATGAAATGTCATCCACAGCGAAGAGGCAAATTAAATTGACCGAGAACGAAGTGGCGGCTCATTCCTTTATATTTTTCTTGGCCGGATTCGAGACTTCTGCTACCACGATGACCTGGGCTTTATACGAGCTGGCTAAAGATCAAAAAGTCCAAAATAAACTCAGGCAAGAAATTGATGCAGTGCTGAAAAAATACAACGGGGAGCACACATATGAAACTTACCTAGACATGAAGTATTTGGAGCAAGTAATTAAAGGTAAGTAAATATCTCATTAAACTGCAAGACTAGGAGACATTTCTTTGTAGAAACTTTACGTAAGTACACTCCTGGTGCTATGTTATTCAGATTGTGTTCGAAAGACTACACTGTTCCTGACACGAATGTCACCATTGAGAAAGATACATTGTGTATGATACCGATTTGGGGGTTACATACTGATCCCGAGTACTTTCCAAATCCCGAACAATTCGATCCAGAGAGATTTAACGATGAAAATAAGAGGAAGATACCACATTACGCATGGATACCTTTCGGGGAAGGACCTAGAATTTGTATAGGTAGTCGAAGTGTTTTAACATTTTATTTTTTTCATTGTCGATCTTCCAGGTTCACAATTTGGTATGCTGCAAACTCGGGCAGGTTTGATCAGTGTGTTAAAAGGACATCGAGTTACTCTTCATGAGAAAACCAAAGGAAGGATTCAAATTTCCAAGGATAATTTCATAACGACTCCCGAAGGAAGTGTTTGGCTTAATATTAAAAAATTGTGACGTTACGTGATAAGCATTGTCTGCTTAAATATAACTCCACATGTAGCTCCATCTAAAAATACATGGTTACAAAATTAATTATTATTTCTCTTTATTAACCAACTTGCTTGAAATTCTACATCGTATCTGTAAAGAAGCAAATTGTTTTTTACATAACTGTTATTTATTTCAACACAAATTCTTAATTCTAACAAAGCTTGACGATGTTGGGCAGATTTTTTTGCAACTCTAATTTTTGTACTGTAATTTTTTTAATTTTTTTTTTCAAAATTAATGAATTTGTCACTCCTTTCAGAGACTAAATTTTTAAAGTCCACCATATTTAGTCATTTCTTTCATAGTTGATGTCTAAGCCATAATTAGCTAGAGCTAGATTCACAATCGCAATCATATGAAATGTATCGCAATAAATCGGACAAAAGATGCGAAGGTTGCGTTTTGTGTTATGTTACATTCCGAAAAAGCATTGAAACTGGCTCGCTAACCATTAATTAAATAAACAAAGAGGGGGATTTCATCTACTCGTCCAGTATACATAATTGGTTTGTGTGGTGCAATTAGTAGTTGTTATCTAATCTTATAAAATTTATTTAATTTATATTAGGTGCAGAAGTCAGTAAGTAGTAAATAAGTAGATGACTGCATACACTTAAGTATTGGTGAATGAAGGTGCATTTGTGTATTTTTTTTTAATTAAAAACGGTAAGTAAAATGACCTTAAGCCGTCTTCATTTAAACTCCATTTCATATTAAAAATAATAATAATAAGCTGGTACATTTTGCTGTAATTAACTAGTTTATTTATTTAGTTACTATAAAATTCCTAATATTTTCGTATTTTCACCCAAAACAAAGACAATGGAAAATTTTCATTTAAGGATGGTTATATTAAATCCTTTTTTAGAAAAGTCCACTACAAAGTATCTTATTTTTATGGCTATATGTGAAAAAAAGTCACAATTAAAAAAATCATTATCATCATTTTGGGAGAGGGGTACCTGAACCCTCGTACCTGAAAATAATTTTTAAAGAAAGATTAATCCTAAAAATTGACTCTACTTTCCTTTAAAAAAATTTGCTAATGGTGCTATATTGGATTTGCACTATATTTACCATCAACAGATTAAATGCGGTTACGAATATGTACCCTAAGTTTGGCAATTTGATGCGGAATTCAAGTATTGCACTTGAAGCAAAGTAAAAATCAGAGTTGAAATCATCTAGAACTAGTGCATACTTTGTGTTATCTAATTTTTATCTATATTTTTATATTAAAATAATATTAATGCTAATTTTTGCCTATGAAAAGATAAGTAAGTAAATAATATATCGATAACATTTTTTTTAATTTTAAACTAACGAGTCATCTTTTAGATGAAACCACATAAATATTCCACCATACATTAAACGATAATGACCATGATACTTTGTCGCCATAATAATAACTTTGAAATTCTACAAATCACCTTGAAAAAAAATGCGTTGTATCTCATATACTTCCGGCAACCAAAAAGTAGCAATTAACTAAAATAAATGTAAAATTTATTAGATTGAACTGGTTAACAAAACTGAAGTTTTGTCATGTCATATGAACTTCTTTTGTACTTTTAGTAGTGTTAGTTGTTGTCATTTAAAATAAGCAGTTTTGAAATTTTCATCACCCACGACACTTGTCTGTTAAATGTTTGAAAAATGATGGATCTTCAGAAATATAACATAAAAAATGTAGGTTAATTAGGAACTTGTAACCTTTGTTTTTCTAGATTATTTAGCTTTTAATTGGTCCGCCTTGATTAAGCAGTAGTAGTCAGTCAACACCCTTGAGTTTAATCTGCCCTGATAAAGTTCTACCATCATTGGAATGTCCGCATAAAACTTTTATCAGTTCTTATCACTTAGAGACCCCTAATTCGTAGGAATAAAATCAAGACATGTGTCTAAAAAATGAGTCTTGATCCCCTCACTTGCAACCCAAAGTTTTATACTCCAATAAAAGTTTTTTAACCAAATATCTTTAGATGTCACTCTTATGGTAAACCAAAAAATTTCCAATTAAATTTTTGAAGCATCTTCATGCTAATTTTTTCAAAACATTTAATTTTCCTTTAAACAACGAGTCTTTTATTAATTTTCTTAATTTGAGGTTCTACTATTACTTCTACTACTACTTCATTCATTCTGGGGAATTTCTCTTTGAAATATAAAAATCCATTTTTATTGGAACCCGTTTCCTCTAGAAAATTTTTGGTAAGCCTGATTTGATATGATGTGATGGTAGAAATATACCAGAGAGCTTTACAAGTGTAAATGCTTTACAGTTTTTTATTTTCAAATTAAATATCTACGTGTAGGTCAAACTTTTTCCTAATTGTGATTTTTTCGATCCCTGGTGTCCCATTCACATAAAAAGTACATAAATTTTAATGATAAAAACACTTCAAATGAAGAATTAATATGATCATGAAATTAGGTTTTATTTCTGAAAAAAAAAATTTTAAGATGTAAATAATATATGGACCTAAATAAAACGAAAAGTATTTGGGAAGACTACATTTCGAAAAATAAATTTTACCTTGTTATAGGAAAACTGGGGGTGATGGAAAAAAAAATAGGTACGGTTTCATGATGGCGGTAGGTAGTCCAAATACCATTACCTACCAGAGTTCGTGTGACAAAATCAGTTTTGACCAGTGTTATTTATCATACAAAATTGGAAATTTGGAAAAGAATTTAATACTTTGAAATTACCAATTTTAAGAAAGCAAACCTCATTAGATCTATACATACGCATTAGTGATGTAACGAATATTCGCATTTGCAAATATTCGCATGTTTTTCAATATTTGCATTCGCATGAAATTATGCGAATATAATGCGAGTGTATTTGGAAGCAAAACAAAAAATTATTGATGAAATGACCAATGCCCAATACCAAGGGCGGTTTTTTTTAAACTGGAGTTCATGGATCCTTAAGGGATCCAGATCATGAGAGTCGGGGGTACATGTTAGTGTTCACTATACATCGATAGTTTCTACCATCGATAGTACTGATAAATTTTTACAAAAATATTGATAGCATAATAATTTTATTTAATAAATATAATAATAAATTTTATTGAATAAAATGAACTTTTCAATTTAACCTACCATCTAAGTTCCAACGATCGTCTCCGCTGGGGAGATAGCTGCCCCAATTCGCGATGCGTCGAGAACCGATGTAAATTTTCGCAATATTGGTAAATATCGTAAGTGTAAACCGCAATAAATTTTCTCATTGGTCGATTTATTCTATTTCTATTGGAAAACGTAACATACACTTAATCTAATATAACTGAGGAAAAGAAATTTGTTTATAATTATACATAATTTTTTAAGAACGCCATATTTTTTGGAGTCATAAGCGTAGAGCAGGGTACGACAAAAATGTATATCTCCTCAGTTGAATATACATTTTCACTTTTTCACTTTAAAAAAATTTCTATTTATTTTCCAAAATCGTCTTTTATCTTGAAATTTTCATAATGATTTTTTTGAAAATCTTAGGGTGGGGCAAATTGGGTGCATGTCTGTCTCCGATTAAAGCAGTCAAGAGAAAATTCCGGAAATTTCATTTTTCTCAAAATTTGTCCTTTTTCCAAATTTCCAATAAAATTAGATTCTCTCTGGGCAATTTCGAATGTTTACTATTCGCCCTTTTCTCGAAATTTCGATATTTTTCTTCAAATTTCGATTTTTTTTAAAATTAATTTGTTTTTCTAAATTCCGGGAACAAAATCGACACAAAAACGAACTTAAAATAACCCGAATTTCAATATTTTTCTCAAAATCAAACATTTTTCGAAAATTTGAAATTTATTTTAAATCTGATCCTGTATGTTCCTCGAAATCTGAATATTTTCCTCCAAAATTCGTCTTTTTCTTAAAATTTTGATTTTCTTGTTCACGTTTCGTTTTTTTCATAAACGTTAATTCTCAAAATTGTATCTTTCTCTTTAAATTTGACTTTCTTGGAAAAAATCGATCTTTTTCTTCATTTGGTAGTCGAAATTTCGAAAATCTACTTTTTGGGCTCTTTTTTAAAATTATTTTTTCTGTCAAAATTCTGTCACTTTTTTTCTTATTTCGATTTTTAAATTTTTATTCCGCTAATTTCAACTATAACTTAAAATTCGCCTTATTTCGATTATTTCGGGAAATTTCAATATTTATTTCAAAATGCGATGCTTTAGTTCCTAAATATCTCGATTTTTTCATCGAAATATGTCTTACAATTCGGGGGGGGGGGGAATTTCGAGAAAAACATTCAATTCTTTACTAAGATTTAAATATTATGTTAAAATTGAAATAATGAAATAAAAAGTGCGACTTCTTTCACAACATCTTTAGAAATATTTTGGCATTATTCGAATTTTCAACATTTTCGTTTCAGTCTGAAAGGTTGGGTTTTTATCTTAAATTTGCTTTTCTAAAAAATGCCAAAATTGGATTTTTTTCTCAAAATTCGTCGTTTTCGAAATTAAGAATTTATTTTGAAGAATACAACTTTTCTGTCTAAAAACTGACCTTTCTCTTGGAAATTTTGAATTATCTCTTAAAAATTTTGACTTATCTTTATATTTTGACAATATTTTTCAAAAATCATTATTTTTCTTATACATCAAAATACGATGTTTCTGGAAATTTCTCCTTATAATTTTGTTAAAATTAACTGGTCCTTGGTTATCTTCAAAGGAACTGGTCCTTGGTTATCTTCAAAAATTAAAATACAAATATTGTCCTTTGGAACCAAGAAAGATTAAAAAACGCAACAAAGGTTGCTCTAACGCGTTTCGATAGCTAAGCTATCATCTCTCTGAAGATGATAGCTTAGCTATCGAAACGCATTAGAGCAACCTTTGTGGTGTTTTTTAATCTTTCTTGGTTTCAGGGGACAAGATTTATATTTCAACTCATAATTTTCTCAAAATTTCTACTTGTTGCAAAATTCCTTATTTTTTTCAAAATTGGGTCGATGTTTCAATAAAAAACTAAATATTTTAATTTTTTTCGATAACTATTTTCTTTCAAGTAACGTTCGGCGGATGGTAAACGGTGACAGTACTTCGAAATTTCCTACGTTCCCTGCGAGTATTTTATAAAGCGATTCGACCGTAAGGGGTAGAAAAAGGCATTCGAATTCTTTTTTTTTGGGAAATTTTTAGGAAACTTCAAGAAAAAGATTTCTTGTGAATTTTCGAAATTAGCAAGAATTTTTTTAATAAACGAAAGTTTAATTTAAATTTGTTTTTTTTACCGGAAATTTTTAGCATTAAAGTGTTTGGAATTTTCGAGTGAAAATTTCAAGCTTAAACCTCGCATTTAAAATAGAAGTTCTCAAGATTTTTCACGAAACATTAAACATTTGTATTAAAAGACGAACGTTGCTTTTTAAGAACTATGGATACTGTGGGCCATTACTATCGATAGCTTCCGATAGTCGAAACTATCAATATTATCGATAGTTTCTATCGATGTTTAGTGAACACTAGTCCATGGATAGCGTAGCTAACAACATTTGCTAAGACAATAACTAATGCAGTATTATAGCCAGTTCCACCTAATATGTTTTTTAATTCCTTTTTTCCTAGCTACAATAGGATAGGGAGGGACACTTGCATTCACTTAGTTTATACAGCCAACCCGAAGATTTATTTTTTCAACTGCGGGAACCTTTTCCAAAAACTTAATTAGTTCTTTTTCCAAATTTCGAATTTTCTCGAAATTTCGACTTTTTTCTCAAAATCCGTTTAGAAAATTTCTTTTTTTCTCTGAAATTTCGAATTCATTTTAAAATTCGATATCAAAAAACGACTTCTTCAAAATTTCGAATTTTTATATTTTTTCAACTGCGGGAACCTTTTCCAAAAACTTAATTAGTTCTTTTTCCAAATTTCGACATTTTCTCGAAATTTCGCCATTTTCTCGAAATTTCGACTTTTTTCTCAAAATCCGTTTAGAAAATTTCTTTTTTCCTCTGAAATTTCGAATTCATTTTAAAATTCGATATTAAAAAACGACTTCTTCAAAATTTCGAATTTTTATCCCAAAATTCCTCGGTTTTCAAAATTTCATCATTTCCCAATTTTTTTTGATATATGTATTTTTGCTTTCAAACTGTTGATCATACTTCACCTTTTTCTCGAAATTTGATAGACCTTTTGTTAAAAAAGTAAAATTGTTTAGAATTTTGAAAAATATTTATTTTTTGAACATTTACAATTTTTGTAAAAAGAAATTTTCCGTAAAATTCAAATTCTAACTTGTTTCTCAAAATTTCGACGTTCATCTCAAAAGTGGATATTTTCTGACGTCACAATGGGCAGGGGGGGAGGAACTTATCCTTCAGACATACACTCGTTAAAATACAAGTATTCGGTCGAGAAATTTCGACTTTATTTGTTGAAGTTTCCACTTTCTTCCTGAAATTCGCCGTTTTCTCGAACTTTCGACAAAATTTGACTCCGATATTTCGAAATTTTACTAAATTAGGATTTTTTTCTCAAAACCATCTTTTGCTCAAAATCTCGATCTTTTTTTCAAAATTTCGATCTTTTTTTCAAAATTTCGATCTTTTTCTCAAAATTTCGAGCTTTCTCTCAAAATGTCAATCTTTTCCTCAAAATTTTAATATTTTTTAAATTTGTTTGGGTTTTCAACTATTTGCCTTGAAAATCGTTTTTTTTTTCGAAATTTCAATATTTTCCATAAATTCAGGTTTTTATATTAAATTTGATTTCCTGAAAATTTCGACTTTATCTCAAAGCTGGTTTGTTTTATTATAATTCGTCTTTTTCTAAATCACGAGTCTATACTCAAAATTTTGTTTCCATTCAAAAAACCGGTCTCTATTAGAAATTTTATATATTTTATGAAAATTTCAGCCTTTTTCTCGAAATTTTTACTGTCCGAAAATTTCAACTTGTTCCTCAAAATTTGATTTATTCTCGAAGCAACTAAATAACTTATGTGTCTAAAAATTTCTACTTAAAATTGAACTTTTTATCCAAAATTCAATTTTTTCTTTCAAAATTCGTTTATTTTTCTAAAATTAGGTTGAAGTTTTGATAAAAGTGTATGTATTTTTTCATTTTATAATTATTACTATTATATTGTACATTTTTATAAACGTCGATTTTTTTTTTCAAAAATTGTAACTTATTTTTAATTTCGATACTAATTTACAATTTGTATGTTTCGTTTTATCTATAATTTCGAGTACACCCTCCAACTTTTTACTTCACATCACAAAATTATGCGCTTGTACTTTTAAATTTAATTATAAACTCAAAATTTTGACTTTTTCCGAATTTTAACTGTAATATAGAAATATTGAATTTTGTTTAAAATTTCAACTGTAAACTGAAAACTCAAATTTTCTGTCTACTGTGCAGAGCGACCACCTAGTGCGGAATGGTAGGATATCTCAGTAGTGACTAAAGTTACTGAAAACTTTTAAGAGGCAATTCCTCCTTTTTTAACAAAGCTCTACAAAATTAAAATATGGTGAAGTATACAGGGTGTTTAAATTTCCCTGTGCAGGTACCAATTGTTTTTGCACAAACATATAAATAACTTAAAAAATATTAGAATTTCGGAAAACTTTTTTTTTACAAAGTAACTTTTATTTTGCCGGGGAATCAGAAAATGCAGTAATAAATATGGGTTGCTATTTAAAAAAAATGAAGATGCTACCTGTACAGGGAAATTTAAACACCCTGTGTCCTCCACAATATTTTAATTTTGCAGAGCTTTGGTAAAAATAAAGAATTGTTATTTAAAAGTTTTCCGTAACTTCAGTCACTACTGAGATATCTTACTATTCCGCACTAGGTGGACACCCTGTATTAAATTTAATTTCGTTTGCAAAATTTTAATAAACCTGCAATTTTTGTGTCTTTACTTTTTCTTAAAACTTCGGATTTCAGCTTTAAAATGTTAACTCTTTAGATAGAATATTTTGATTTTTATTTTTCTAAATTTAAACATTATTCTCTCGAGTTTAACTCAAGATATCGCATTAAAAAATAACAACTTTGGAGTAACTTGATTACATTTTGACTTTTTTCACAAAATTCCGTCATTAACCTTTAAATTTTTATTAATTTTCCTCAAACTGTCAATAAATTTTGACATTTTGTTTCTGTTTTTGGACAAAATTCCGCCTTTAACCTTTTAAATTTTATTTATGTTTCTGTTTCTAAAGACTTCGAATCTTTTTCGAAGTTTTGACTTCAGTCTCCTCATTTCGATGTTTTTCTTTAAATTATGAATATAAACTCGAATCGAAAACTCAAAATTTTTCTTCAAAATATTGAAACGTTAATTATTTTCTCGATATTTAAGGATCATTTTTTTATTATACATCATGGGTGATGGGTTTCTTCAAATTTTTAAACCCCAAAATCCAAACTTCAATTTTTACTTTTATTCCCAAAACCAATAAAGATCGCAACAAATTTTACAGTTTTTTATTTTTTAAATTTTGAATTTAATTTAAACTTTATTCTTAAAAACTAGGGATATTTATTCAAAATATTGACTTTAAACGAAATATTTTAATTTTTTCCAATGATTTTGATTTGGGTGCAAAATTTTTTCTTAAACTTCAAAATGCTGACATTGGTTTCGATATTTTGGAACAGTTAAAATTTTTTGAATGCCTGAAATATTTTCTTAAATGTCTTATTTCTTATGTTCACTTTTTTCCCGAAACTAAACTTGGAATTTTGACCTTATTAAGCCATTTTTGCTTTTTTTTTTTGTTTTTAATTTTCGACCTAAATTTTGAAGTATTCCATCTTTCCCTCAGGATTTCGAGTGTAAACTTGAAAATTCAAATATTTTTTTCATCGGATTCTCCTACAATTTTAATGTTATTCTTTGCAATTTTTATTTTTTCTAAAATTACAGTTTTCATTAGTCAAGGTTCTTCTAAAAGAATATTTTTTAAATTAAAATATATAACCAGGTAGACTAGGAAATAATTTAAACCAAAATAATATGGCATTTCAAAGAAATATTTTGATCCAAAGAGAAAACAGTCAAACGTTAAAATATATTAGCTACAGAAGAAAAGATTTGTCAATAGTGTTGTAAAAGTAATCTGCTCTGCACTGTATTAGGCTTGCCACCTCTCCAAGGTTGATCCGGAGTCTTCGGGTTCAGCGAAATATCTACGGGCTCCGAGTTTAACCGATTATTTCTCCGGGGCTCCGGGTTTAACCGATTATTTCTCCGGGTTGATCCGTGAAAAACTTTTTTAGTCATAAATTTACATTTGCAAGTGAACTAAATTTGCGGTTGGATTTTACAATATAATAATGGAATGATAACCCTTCGGTAAAGGGCCACTATCTTAGGTAGCCTGCCACAAAATCTGAAGCCAGTCCGTCCCTGTCCCAAAGATTGAGGTTACGTATGATCTCGTGTAGTGACGGTCCCATCGAATTAAGGGGATAACTTTGTACTTGCTACAACCAAATAGTTTTAATTGTGTATCTGTATTAAAACGAACATTCTGGTGACAAGCTGCTACTTAAATTTAAATAGGATATGCATTTTAACCATTAAAAGCGTATCTTGATTTACTATGGACAGTAAAATATATAATTAATTCAACTATTTTTTTTTTAAATTTCATTTGAAGGTTAAAGAGAGATATAATATAATTAAATACGTGATAAGCATAAATACATTTTGGGCAAAATAGCGACATGTAAATTATTCATTATCAAAGTTAAGTTACTTTTTCAGACAATGGCCCTGATCACCGAGAGTTTCCTCTTTAACTTATTAGGAATATTGATCGCCCTGTTAGCAGTTGCCATAACGTTCTTCAAATGGCGTTACAATTACTGGACTAGAAAGGGTGTACCCCAAATGTCCCCTAAAATCCCCTTCGGTAACATAGGGGAGGCTTTGAGTCAGCGAAAAACTCTGGGTGAAGTAGGCACCGACATATATAACTGGGCCAAAGCCAAAAATTTACCGCATTTGGGTATATACTTTTTGGCAAGACCTACGTACTTTCCTTTGGATTTGGAAATCGTCAAAGACATACTGACCACAAATTTTTCGCACTTCGTGAATCACGGCGGATTTGTAAACGAAGAAGACGATCCTCTTAGCGGCCATTTGTTCAATTTGGAAGATACAAAGTGGAGAAACGTGAGAATTAAGCTGACACCCACGTTTACTTCTGGAAAGATGAAGATGATGTTCGAAACGATGGTTAAATGTAGTAGAGAGCTTAATACCTTTGTGGATTCATCAGCGAATTTGCCAGAAGGTTTAGATATAAAAGAAACAGTAGCTAGGTAAATTAGTAGTATTTACTCCTTGTTAAGAGCCTACTAGTATATTAAGTGTACAAAAAATTTTCTAATCTAGTGTTCTGCTGTCATTTTTTGACATGTTCAAGTATGTTCCTTAATTGATTCGTACTCACCCAATTGGTATTCAACCTTGACATAAAAATTCTGCAGTGTTATGAACAGAAGAGAGAGAAAGAGAGAAGAGAGAGAAAGAGAGAGAGAGAGAGAGAGAGAGAGAGAGAGAGAGAGAAGAAAAGAAAAAGAAGAGATCCATTCACAATTGCTATTTTGGGGAAGTAGGATTCAAAAATAAAAGATTTTCCTTCCATTGTAACATCAAATCAATAAAATATTTTTCTAAGGTTATGTTTGTTCACCTGTCTGTTTAAAATATCGATCAAGTAAGGAACATACGTAAACATGACAAACAATGACAGCAGCACACTAGATTAGAAAACTTTTGGTATACACGGTACATAGATATACAAATACATACATACATGATTTATTTAGATTCACCACCGACATAATCGGATCTGTGGCTTTTGGAATTGAATGTAATACCTTAAAGAATCCAGATACACCATTTAGGAAGTACGGTAGGTTGACTCTGGAAAACGATTTATGGCAAAATTTGAAACTTTTCGCAACATTGGTGTTTCCACACAACATATTGAAGTTTTTCCACTTCAAAGCCACGAGATCGGACGTAGAAAGCTTCTTCATGGATTTGGTTAAAAGGACGGTGCAGTATAGAGAAAGCAACAACGTCTATCGTAAGGACTTTTTGCAGTTGTTAATGCAGTTGAAGAATAAGGGAAAAATTTCGGACGAAGATAACGAAGCAATGGACGGGGAAAAACTCGAAGTTAAACTGAATATTAATGAAGTGGCCGCACATTCTTTCGTCTTTTTCATAGCAGGTTTCGAAACATCTTCGACAACAATGACTTTCGCTCTGTATGAGTTGGCGAAACATCAACAAATACAAGAAAAATTACGCGATGAAATTAATAGAGTTTTGAAAAAACATAACGGGGAATATACTTATGAGGCGTTTATGGAAATGAAATATATGGATCAAGTCATAAATGGTAAGTCAACTTGTAGATGAAATTATAATATTGTTGCGATTATAAATATGCCGCGAATTTATTATTTTATTTTGACGAAGATACAAAAAGGTAATACAATAACGAATAACATAAATCGATTACTGAATACTGAATGAATCACAATAGGTGTGCGCATTTATATCCGACACTAGGGATGCATATGATAGATACATCGATGTATCAAAAGCATCGACGTTTTCGTTTCGATGTTCGATATTTTTGCATCGATACTTTCGTTCCGATGTATCGACGGTATCGATACATTTTTTCGATGTATCGATTAGTGAAACAAGTTCAAAAAAATCTTAACGGTTAAAATTTATCTACGTGGTTCAATTCACTATTTCACAGTCACTACTTTAATTTGTTTAAAGAAATCGATTTTTTAAATATCACTTTTTTTTAATTTCCGCCTTTTTAAATTTAGTCTTTTTCTGGAATTTCGAACTTTTTAAACTTTTCGACTTTTAAAATTTCGACTTTTGAAATCTCGCTTCTTCAAACTTTCGACTTTTCCGAAAATTTCAACTATTTTGCCCACTTCACTTTAATGAAAGTAACGATTTTTTTACTGTTATTCAACCTATCAAACAGTTAATCTTTTTAAAACATTTGACTTTTTAAACATTTCAATTTTTTAATTTAAAATTTCCAAAATTTCAACTTCTCTGAAAAAAATCAGAATGTCGAGTTTTTTTAACGACTTCATCTCCAAATTTTGAATTTTTTATCAAAATTTCAACTTTTTCAAAACTTGAGGTTTAAAATTTTTTTCACACAATTTTCAACTATCCGAAATTCTGACTTTTTTAAAAATTTTACTTTTTTAAAAATTTCGACTTTTCTGATAATTTAAAAAAAAAATTTTTCTCGAAAATTCTAGATATTTTGGAAGGCTTGGCACCGAAGATTTCTTTTTGCGATTTTTTCAAATTTATGATTGTATTTTAAAATTTAAACTTTTTTCCGAAAATTTCGACTTTTTGTCAAAACTGGCGATTTTTAAGACTTTCGACATTCAAAATTTCTCTATTGTTTTAAAAAATTTGTTTTTTTTTAAGTTTAGCTTTTAAAAATGTAGATTTTATTTTCCAAAATTTTGACACTTTTGAAAACATTGACTTTATGAAAACTCCGACGTTTTTTCCAAATTTTCACTCCTAAAATTCTTACTTTTTTAAAATTTAACCTCTTTTTAAATTTCAACTTTTCCATAAATTTCTAGCTTTTTTGAAAACCGGATATTTTTGAAAATTTCTTTAAAATTTCGACTTATTCGATTCGAGTAGTTTTGACATTTTGAATTATTTTGCAACATTTCTAATTTTTTTCATACTTTCGTTGGTTTTAAAAGTTTCAATTAGTTTCAATTAGCTTAATCAAAGCGTCGACTTTTTACACCCTTAAAAAAAAATTTGAACATTCAGAAATTTCAATGTTTTTTTCTAAATTCCAATCTTTTTGAAAATATTCAAACATTTTGACTCTTTAAAAAAAGACATTTAATCTTTTTTTTAATTTTAACCAACCAGAATTTTTCTGTTTCTTAACATTTTTACTCTTCATTTCTAGTTTTTTTGGAAGTTTAGAATTTTTAATAATTTTAATTTTTCTTCAATAATTGGGCTCTTCAAAAATTTCGGCTTTTCTTTGAGAAATTAACTGTTTTTTGATATTCGGATTATTTTTCAAAATTTCTACTTTTCTAAAAGTTTTTTTTAAATTTCTTTATTTTATCAAATCCTTTAATTTTTTTAAAAGGTCAACTTTTAACAGTATCTTTTCAAAATGTTGGGATTATTTTTTTAAAGCTTGATTTTTTTTAAATCCTAATTTTCTATGAAAATTTCGAAAATTTTCGAAATTTCGTCATTTTTTAGAATTTTGACTCAAAAATTTCCACTTTCTCATTTCGCTTTTATCTGAATAAATCGATTTTTTTAAATCGATTCTAGTTAAAATTTTGGATTATTTTGCAAAAATATTTTAAAGTTTTTGATTTACTTCGAAAATTTAAACTTTTTTCATAATGTCGATTTTTTTCAACATATTGACCTTTATTTTTTGATAACTTCGACTTTTTTTTAATTGAATTTCTTTTTGAGATTTGTGACTTTTTAACTTTTTTCTTAAAGTTTTAACTTACAAAAATTTCGAAATTTTCGATAATTTAAACTTTTTTCGGAATTTAGGCTTTTGAAAAATTTAGGTTCTTAGGAAATTTCACTAGAAATCCTACATTTCTTTCTCGACATTCTTAATAATTTCAGACTATTTTTTGAAATTTAATCTTTCCTTAAGTTTTTTTGGAAGTTTTAACTTTCTGTTAAAGCTTAGACATTTTTCAAAATTTTGACCTTTTTGTAAATTTTGATTGTTTGAAGAATTTCCAACTTCTTTAAAATTTAGACCTTTTTTGAAACTATTCAAAATTTTCACTTTTTTAAAGATTTGGAATGTTTTTGAAAGATATAATTATATTTAAAACATCAACATTTCAAATAATTCTGGAGAAATCGACTTTTCTTTGAAGATTTTGAAATATTTTTAAATGGATCCTTTTTTAAAATGGTTTCTTTTTTGAAAGTTTTGACTTGATAAATTTTTGTTTTTTTTAATCAAATTTTCTTTGAAAACTTGGACATTTTTATATAATATACGCAAGTGCCTATTTTAAAGAATTTAAAATATAATGCGAGGTGTTCAAAAAATTCCAAATATTTGGGAAAGTCGAAATTTTAGAGTCAAAATGTTCAAAAAAAGTTAAAATGTTAAATAAATCCGAATATTTTGAACAAATTTTAAAAAATTGAGGAATCTTCATAAAAAGTACATATTTTCAAAAAATTAAATTTTCAAAATTATTGGCGCTTTAAAAAAAATTCATACTTAATTTTTAAAAAAAGTCGAAATATTGAAACACTCAAAAATGTCAAAAAAAGTAAAATTTTGAAAAATAAAATAGGAATTTCCCGAGAAATTCAGTCTTAAACAAGCCATGCAATTTAAAAAATCTAAATTTTTAAAACACAAAAAAAAGCAGAAAAATTTCCAACACTTTAAAAAATGGATGAATTTTCAAAAAATGCCGCAATTTTAAAAAAAGCCAAATTTTCCAAAAAGGAAACAATTTGTAAAAATAAGTAGAAATTATAAAGAAAAATTTTGAGAAATGTAATCTTTAAAAAAGCTATTTTCAAAGAAAATAGGGTCGAAATTTTGAAAAAAATTTGTATGAATTTTAAAAAAATCAAATTATTGAAAAATGGGTTAATTTTCAAATTTATTCGAAATTATAAAAATGTTTTAAAAAATATTTTGAAAAAGTCAAATTTTGGAAAAATAGAAAATTAAAAAATGATCAAAAATTTTAAAAAATAAACTTAGAATTTTGGAAATAAGTGCGAAAATTTGAAACTAAGTCAAAATTTTAAAAAATTTCGAAATTTTAATACAGGCATTTAAAATGTTCAAAAAAAAAACGAAGGTTTTAAAAAAGTAACAAGTTTTAAAGAACGTTTGAAAAAATCGAAATTTGCCGAAAAGTAGGGATTTGAAAAAAAAAATCGAAATTACCAATAAAGTTGAGATTTTCAAATAAAAATCGGATTATTCGAAAAAATTGAAATTTCTAATATTTCAAAAAAGGTCGAAACTGTCGAAAAAATCCAACTTTCAACAGCTAAAGTAAAAAGTAACAATTTTGAAAAACATCGAAATTTCAGAAAAAGTGCAAATTCTGGAAAAAGTAGTCTTAATTCTGGAATAAAATCGTAAAAATTTTCAAAAAACTCGACATTTTCAAAAAAATATAATTCTTAAAAACTCAATTTTTTGTAAATAGTTGCAATCTTCGAAGTTTAATAAAAAAAAAACCAAGATTTAAACAGAAGTGGAAGTTTTTTATTAAATGATCTCAAATTTGGAAAACTCAAATTTTTTAAAAGTCGAAAATTTGAAATAAGTAAAAATTTGTTTTAAATAGTAGGAAAGCGGGGAAATTATGAGAGGCTCGTCTCGCTGGTTGGGAAGTCCTGGTGTATGATATTTATATGATACATCGAATATCGAATAAATTTACCGATGTATCGAAATATATCGATATATCTTTTTTGATGCATCAATTGAATACAGCATCGAAGTTTTAAAAATGTTGTGCATCCCTATCCGACACATGCTTCCATCTCAGGAAAACCTTTACTATTTGGTGGAACGGACTGGTCATTGTTTATCTTCAAAAATTGAAATACAGAACTTGTCCCCTGAAACCAAGAGAAACTCATCAGTTTCTCTCTGAAGATGACAGCTTGGCTGTCGAAACGCGTTGGAGCAACCTTTGTTGTGTTTTTTAATCTTTCTTGGTTTCAGGGGACAAGTTCTGTATTTCAACCTTTACTATGTTCTAGACGTCTAGACACCCGGATATGAGTCACTTCGCGATAACTGTCTGGTACATAAGGGGGTTCATATATTATACTTTGCGATTTTTATAACATCAGTTCGCTACAATATAATAATAATAATAATAATAATAATAATAATTAACACTTTCACGATACGATTATATTTTAGAGACTCTTCGGAAATACCCCCCTGTCCCGGTGCTCACAAGAGCGTGTACGAAAGATTACCAAATCCCCGGAACTTCCGCAACGATCGAAAAAGACACACTGTGTTTCATTTCAACGATGGGAATTCAACATGATCCGGAATATTATCCAGATCCGGAGAAATTCGATCCGGACAGGTTCAGCGAGGAGAACAAGGATAGCATTCCGCAATACGCCTGGTTACCGTTCGGGGAAGGTCCCCGAATTTGTATAGGTACGTTCCTGCTTTTATCATTGAAAAAAAATCATCGAGTTGCTTTCAGGTTTACGATTCGGAGTGATGCAAGCTAGAGTGGGCCTGGCTAGTATCGTAAGAAACCACAGGGTCACTTTAAACAAGAAAACCAAAGAACCGCTGACTTTTGCTAAAGAGTCGTTCATTATATCCCCCAAAGGGGGCGTATGGCTTGACTGCCAGAAATTATAACATCATTTGTTTGTAAAATAAATTAATTTACCAAGTTGTTCTCACTTTTTATTGATTTGTTTTTGTGAAATTTCTGCTAAAATACACAATGTCGATAAATCTTAAACGTACCGGTGGACATTATTTTATAGAATTGTTTGAAATCGAGATCAAAGGACTGAAAAATAATTACAAATCAAAAACAGATTTGTCTTGATTCTATTACAAGAGCGGCTACAATTTAATCGGGAGTTTCTTTCACTTATCACCTAATAAATGACAAGGTTATTGTTTATTTCGAGAAATGAAAAATGCTTTCGCCTAATCAGTTTCGCAAACGAATTACGAGATATAAGATAAATTTAATAAGACCATGTTATTAAAATTTAAACTAAACTAGTTATTGCTCTATAATCTATAAGATGTTGACGATTATCTAAATATTGTACATAATAAAAATTGCATAAATAAAATTGCAATTTTATTTATTTATTTATTTTTACCCTGCTTAACATCTAACTTTTTATTACTTACTGTATTGTAGATCAATCTCTTTACCTGAAACAAAATATAAATATTACATTATATTCCACTACACTGATATGGCAAATATGATTTTTGTACTAAATAAATAGCAATAAGGATAGTCATTAAATAATTTTAAATATACCTAATTTAATAATATGTAGCTGCAAATAGTAGAATTCGTGAAATGAAATACTATCAAAAAATGTAAAAGATGTAAGTTTTGGAAAAAAAAAAATACGAAGAAAAAAACCATAGTTATGTTTATATTAAAAGAAATTTGTCGAAATTATTTTATATTAAATGCGAAATTTTCAAAAAAAAACCTATAAACGAATCTAGAAAAAGATTTTTCTTGGTTAGAGTTGAAATTAAAGTCAAAATCGATAAGAAACATGGAAGGAAAAATGGAATTTGTGCTACTTTTATCTGCAAATGTCGAGTTTTTATCTCAATTTCGAGATTTTGAAAAATTTCAACCAAATTTTTACTCCGCTCCTGAAAGTTCTCGTTATGTTTTTTTTTTTTTTTAGCTGAATTATACTCCAGGTGCCAAATTGCAATATGTGTCCAATCTAGCAGAGTTAAGTATGAATTGGTACGATTTGAATTTGAAAAGTGAAGAACGCAAGTTGCACCAATCATTTAATTTCATATTACATATAAAATGTAAAATAACAGATTTTTATATTTTACGAAAAGTGCTACTCTGTGGCGAGATATGACTTTCGATTTCACTACTTCCGTACCTATGCCCATAATTGGCCATTCCCTAATTGAATGTATTTAAATTTCTTAATATAAATAAATCTTGAAGTTTTAGAATTCACATACGTATCTTTAACTTTGATTGGATTCGCATATTGGCACTATATTTCCAGATATTGTTAAATTTCATTATTAAAATTGAGATCCAGATTTTAAAAAGTACTTAAGCATTTCGTTATTTAATAATTTTATGAGAAGGATGAAGCAATAAATTAAAATTAGATACATACTCGAATGCCTGAGTGTGCGAGCATAATGCGTAACCAACCATCCCGAATAAAAATAATCTCGAATAAAATACGCATTCAATAATGCATGTCTAAGATGTCGAATACAAGAATCGGGTACAGTGTTCAACAACGGAGAAGTTAAGAATCGGAGATATAGCGTAGTTAGGACACCGATTCTATTCGCTACTCAGCATTCCAATGTTTTGTTGTATCACAGATTTTATATTTTACGAAAAGTGCTACTCTCTAAGACTCTAAGCATACATGATTTAATTTTTTATTTTGTAATGGCATCGCTCATTATTTCGGTCACCGTACCTAAGCTTCCTATCATGATCTTTTAGACCAGCGTTTCCCAAACTTTTATTTGTCATGACCCGCTTATTTTTAGGCTTTTCCTTCGTGACCCAATAAACATTTCTTTTACTATTTTAAAACGTCATTTTTCTTTTTAAAATTTCGACCACATTTTTAGATTAGAAGTTAAAATTTCGTCATTTCCTTCTAGAATCTTTCATTTTCTTTTCTCAAAATTTCGACTCTGATCCCAAAATTTCGAGTTAAAGTCTCAAAATTCAACCTCTTAAATCTTAAAACTGAATTTTTTCAGCGATCTGAGTTTCTTTTAAAATCTCAAAACTTTTCTGAAATTTGTTCAAATAGATTTAATCCTATATTGTCTAAAAATTTGACGTTAAATAAGTACTTTATTTTCTCAAAACTTCGGTTGAAATTTTCTATTTTGAATTTCGAAGTCAAAATTGAAAGAAATATTTGGAAAATTTTGAAAATTAGGTAAAACTTTTGGAACAAAACATGAAATGATAAAACTTTTCTATAAAATTTAAATTTAAACTTCCAATTTTTGATGTTTAACAAAAGATTTCGTTTCTTTGTTATTTCGACTTTTTTTCTGTTTAGAAATGTTAGTTTTTTTTCAGATTATTTGTTAATTAGAGTTAAAATGTCACTTTCTTATTATTTAATTAATAGTAATGTTTGAAATTTAGAAAGTGGAAGCTATAATTGAGATTTTTTTCTCTTAAATTTCTCATTTTAATTAAAAAAATCGATATCTGGTTAACAATGGAAATGTCAAAATAAGAGCTTCAATGTGGACTTATAACTTTTTTATTGTAAATTCATAATCCAATATTTCAATTCTTCTCAGCACCTACTCCAAATCTAAATCTTTATTTTTCAGTTTCTGTGAGTTTAAGCCAGCAAGTTTAAAAAAAATATCAACATTTGACATCTTCAAAAAATTAGGATATACTTTTTCAAAATTTCAAAAAAAAAATTGAAATTTTTAAAATAAGTCGAAATTTTGAAAAAGGAGTAAACATTTTTAGAAAAGTGGAAATTTTAAAAATAAAAGTAGATATTTTGAAATGCCGAAACTTTCAAAAGGTCAAAATTTTCCGAAAAGGTTGAAATTTGAAAAACGCTCAAATTCTGAGTCAAACTTTTTAAAAAACGGCAAATTTTCGTAAAAAGAGTAAATGTACAGGGTGTCCCATTTTCGGCACTTTTCGGGGGCACTGGACTTATTAATAAAGATAGAGTATTGGGATTTTCACTTCACTGGTCTACTTTTTGATAAAATGAAAGATTCCAGTCTTAAATTTATCATGACTGTCTTAGTTTTTAAGCTACAGGCTGATTTTGAAAATCTTTACTTTTTGGCCAAGCCTCGTATTTCCGTTATGCCTTCTTATATTAAAAAGGTAGAAACTGATCTTGCTAGAGTTTTTTACGTTCAGTTCAGTGGCATAGTCAATTTTATTCTAGAAAGTCAAATTATTGAGATATTAACCAAAATTAGATTTTCTTAAATGGAACACCCCATATATTTTTTTTATATTGGTTAGACGTAATTTGAGTTTCTCAAAAATATATAGCTGTTGACGTTTATTTATGACGTTGAAAAAAAAGTTCAAAATCTAAAATTTTTATAATTTATACTTTACTTTAGCAGTAGGCTATGACCAATTTGTTAGAAACAAATGCAAAATTCATAATTATTCTAAAACTTCAACCCTTCAAAAGTTATTTTGAAGTTTTTCTATATTTTGAGTTGGGTATTAAAAATTATTTGTATTTATATTTTTCCAAAATTCTTTCAGCCTTAAATGTTGTTATACCAACACCTTTCTCTATTTTTCAACGAGATGACCAAGTTGATGATTCTGTATACTATAACACCTTTATTTCTTTTTCTGTTTATGTTGCTGAACTTCGTAAAGGGGTTGGTTTGGCGTACCGAATCATTCGGCATAGACCAATAATTCTGGTAAATTCAGTTAAAAAAGTAACAAAAATATACCAATATTGCATTTAAAAAGGGGTTCTTATTTTGAAAATAATCTTTAAAAAACTTCAGCTTGTTTTTATTAGATAGAGCTTTTGTGTTTTTACCACAAAGTGAAATATGCAATCTTGATTAAGTTTTAATACAGAATTGAAAATATTAAAAATTATTTTTGGAGAGTTTCATTCTTCGAATAATAATTAATTTTGCCTTTGTTTCTAGTAAATTGGTCATAGCCTACCGCTATAAATTATAAAAGTATCGAATTTTGAACTTGTTTTAGAAAATAAACCTTAACAATTATATATCCTTAAAAAGCCCAAATTATGCTTAATCAAGATAAAAAATAATATATAGGGTATTCCATTTAAAAAACTATAACTTTGGTTAATATCTCAAAAATTTGACTTTTTAGAAAAACATTCACTACGCCACTGAACTTAATAACGAAAACATGTGTAGCAAGATCAGTTTTTACCAGAGACTAAATAGACTGAACATTTCAATGCTGTCTCATGCGTTCAGTTGAAGCTAAAATGCGGGGTAGTGGGAAGCTGCATCCCACTACTCTTGGACATGGCCGGATTAAGTTAAATTTATAAATACGAAACTTGCCGCGTAACGGTTCTAACGATTTAGATGAAACTTTAGAATTAGGGGCTTTTGGACCAATAGGATAATTTTTACAAGTGCTTGTTGGTAAAAGTTCAGGAGAACTATTTTCAAAGACATCTTGGTTTAATAGTAAAATAATTTTCTTTCAATACGCGACGCCTGTGTACAATATTGTTAAGCCGGTGCTGTAAACACGTCATGATTGCAGTGAAATGGCGGCGCGCGCACGCCGATAATTGAATATTTATATATTTCATTTTTACCTACCCAAAGAATGAAACTCTTGATTTTCCTTCACTAATGTGTTCACTGAGGTTTCAACAATGATCCACAATACACTTCCCCATATTTTCAGGCCGTTTTCTAAAAAAAAACCCCGATGTTATGTTCGCAACGGTCTGTCAAATAATGAGAGTGCTGGGTTGAGCTAGGCTTCCGCCAGGCTTTCAACTGGCTTCACTGCTTACCGTCTTACGTTCAGTCTATTTAGTCTCTGGTTTTTACCTTTTTGATGTAAGCAGACGTAACGGAGATACAAGACATGGCTAAATAGTAAAGATTTTCAAAATCACCCTGTAGCTTGAAAACTAAGACAGCTATGATAAATTTGAGACTGAAATCTTTCATTTGATCAAAAAGTAGGACTCTGAACTGAAAATCCTAGCACTCTATCTTTAATAATAAGTTCAATACCCCCGAAAAGTGCTGAAAATGGGACGTGCTGTACAAAAAAGTCAAACTTGCAAATAGTAACATTTTGTAAATCAACAATTGCAGAAAGTAAATTTCAAGAAGGCCAAAATGTAAAACGAGGCAAAATTCTCTGTCTAAATATTCAAAGAAATCAAAATTTTTAAATGTCGAAGATAAATTTTCAAAAACAATTTCGAGAAAAAGTAGAAAATTTGAAGTCAGAATTTTGAAATAAGGTCGTTGTTGATAAAAATGGGAAATTGAAAAAGGTGGAAATTTTGAATGTCCATTTTTTTAATAAATCGATATTTATAAAAAGGTCAAATTCCGATAAAAAGCCAAAAAATCGAGAATTTAGGAATAATGTAAATTTTGAAATGACGAAATTTCAAAAAGTTGAAAATTTCAAAAAAAGCTGTAATTTTCATAAAAATCGAATCCTTCAAAACTAAGTGAAAATAGTGTCAGAAAGTCATCATTTCGAGAAAAATCAGAATTGTTTTAAAAAACTTGCCACCTTTTGAGAAACGTCAAAGTTTTCAGCAAAAGAATTTTAAAAAGTTTTCAGAAGGTACAATAAAAGTCGAAATTTCAAGACAAAGTACGAAATTTAGAGAAAAAAAATTGAATTTTTCAAAAACAAAGTGAAAGTCGGGAATAATTAAAAATTTTGAATCGAAATTTTCAAAATAAATAAAAATCAAGTTTTCCAAAAAAGTAGAAATTTTGACAAAGGTAGAAATTTTTAAAATAAGTAAAAAAAATGCAAAAAAGTGGAAAATTTCAAGTAATTATATAAATTCCCAAAATATGTGAAATTTTAAAAAAAAGACAAACATTTTGAAAAAAAATGGAAATTTTGGAAAGTGCAAATTTTGAAAAATAAAGGAAATTTTTGGATATCAAAGTTTCAAAAAACGTCGATATGTTCATCAAAAAATTAGAAACACTGAAAATTTTCTAAAAAATGGTTTTTTTATTTCAAAATTTTCAAAAAGCAGAATTCTTCAAAGAAGTTGCGTTTTTTATCAAATCAACATTTTTAAAATGGTTGAAGGTTTTTAGTTTGTCAGGATTTTCAAAAAAAAGTAACAAATTTGAAAAAGGTGAGATTTGTAGTCGATCGAAATTTTGAAAAAAATTTAAATATTCAAAAAGTCGAAAGGAGATTTTTGCAAACATTTTAATTATTAAAAAAGTGGAAATTTTCGGCAACAAAAAATTAAAATAAAAAAAAATCAGTTTAAAAGTCAATTTTTTAAAAAACAGATTACTGAAAATTTCTTTTCTTATCTTGAAAATACTGCCCGTTAAATCAACGCATAAAACAGTGCAGTGGTTACATTTCGAGAAGAACAAGCCATACTTTTTAGGAGTATAAACATTTACTGAAAAAAAATAAGAAAAAGTCTAAATTTATTAACACAAATTTTGCAAAAGCCAATCAACATTTTCTTGCTGCACATTTATAGGGTTACAAAAGGCACCAAAAATTTAATCTCTTGTTCTCGTAAATTTTATGAATATGATTGAACAATATAGAAATAATTCTGCCACTCGGTTATTTTATTTTCATAACCTGGTGTCGGGTCGCGTCCTACTATTTGGGAAACGCTATTTTAGCCTTACAATAGAGAGCGCCAAGCCCTATTTCTTAATTAAGAAAGTTAATTTTCCAGAAAAGGAAAATACAAACTCGCGTGTAAAACGTGCGTTTCAAATTCCACCTAATATATGTATTAGGAGTAAAAACTTTATTTGTGGCTAACAAATAACAAAGGAAAGATGAATAATAGGTGCGTGCCGTAGGGAGATTTTTATATTTTATTACTAATAAAAACCGACGGCGAATGACAGATCATATTTTACATATTTTATCGTTTCGACTTTTTTGATATGCTTTGTTCTTGGGAAAATTTAATGCAGAATTATGAAACTGGAATACATGGAGTAGACACATACTGCATCTGCAGAATACGTAGTAGACAGTATATACTGCATGCATAGAACACCTGCAAAAATATATACTTACGGTTTAAGTCTCAATATTTGAATAAGTCGGCTAGGATGAGATGAAGTAAAAGCAAAATCATTGGATGTTACTCAGCCCTGAATTTTGATACATCTAACAACCTTTACGTGTTCATGCATCGGGTGTTCAAATGAAAAAGTCATCAAATGTGGTGTGATTTTTTTTTGCTGAAAAAAGACCTGGCGAAAAAAGCATGGTATTACTTATTGCTTGTTTTAGGCGATCTGTGAAAAACCACTTTAAAATCTTATGTATGCAGAGAAATTAGAACTTACTAAGGCAAAAGAAACTCCTTTAGATCTTTAGAAACTTATTTTCTTTGACGAAATATGTTTTCTATTAATGAGACACACAAATTCATAAATAGTGAGTCCGATAATTTTATACAAAATCAATGGGATTTTCCATCATTAGGTTTGTTATGATGGTAGTTCAAATGTATTTAAATCTTACAATTATCAATCAGTGATAACATGTCAGGCATATATTAAAAACATTAAAAAAATTCACTGCCAACTTGATGACTTTTTCATTTGAACACCCGATATAATTGTATATTGGACTATAATTCAAAAATTAAAGAAATTAGCAGCCCATTTTACCTTAACAGGCGTAAACGTGCAATGAATTGACCTTTACATTTCTTATCAAGATCTACCCCCGTAACAAACTTGGAGGTTCATTAAGCTCGTCCCCGCAGTATGCCAACAATATCGAAACATTGCTAGTAACAGCAGCATGTAAAACAAAGAGACAAAAGCTGAAATGTTGTCTTCAGATTACCCTCTACGACGTTGTGACAAGTTATCTCTGGTGTACATACCCACATCATCAATTTTTTACCCAACATCCCTTCGTAAATTACGTACATTATCTATTTTGTCATTTGTAAGACATGCGACTTGATGGAGGCAGATCATAATGTCTGTTTGCGATGGCACTTTTCCCAAATATTAAACGAGAGATATGAAATATGGAAGCTTCCAGATAAGGTTTTCGGAGGCGCAGATGTATGAAGGGCAATTTCTTCGGTGCAATGAAGGCCTTGACAAATATGTACTTTATCTGGTATGAGCTATTACTTGGCCTTCTGACTGCATGTCGGTATCATTTCCACTTTATCGACAACCTCATTTATTCCGACCTGCAATGTGTGTCAACATTAAACTCGTCCTACAGACTCTTAAAAAAAATTAGAGAGATCTCAATCTCTTTCGACATTTTTGGGAATGTATATTGTTACGGGCTTTATCGGTTCGAATAGATTACCACGTGTGAATTACACCACTTTATTACCAAATTAACTCGGCACACTTCAACTGAACAGTAACTCATCACTTATTTACTAATTGCTAACCCACTAACTACACTGACTTCTAACTGACCTACTCGAGAGAAAGCTGACCACCTTATATAGTTTTGGCATCCAGGTTCTAGAACAATGCGGCAGATAAGGCTTATAGTTTGCCGAAATTTTGAGAACGCTTATCTGCTGTTTGCTTCGTTATCGCGGTCGCTTTCCTCTTATCAGATCATTCTAGAAACTTTTCTTATGTACTAAATTCTACAATTCTATTCTAAATTCTATTATTTACATTGCGTTACAATATTTTAAGTAAACATGGAATTGTTTTATGATAATGGAAGTTATTTTAGTTTTTTGAGATTTCAACATCAAGGGAATCGAATTAAAAAACATTTTTGGATATTATGGAGGAATAATATTGTTACATGTTAAATTCGATTATAACGAGAAAATTTAAACACTTTGTTTAGATCAAGAAACAGAACATAACACAACAACGAATAACATTAAGTACTGAATACCGAATCCCACAGCGAATGAATCACGGTAGGGGAGCATGTATATTTTACACCTGCTTCTGAAGGAAAACACCTTGCGGTCAGGAGATGGGCACCTGCATATGAATCATCTTACGATAACAACACTCTGGCACGTTCCATAAAGAGGTCCATATACTACGCGATTTCTAACACATTATGATTTCGACTTCAAACTTCAATTGAATTGAGGAGAAATGGAAAGTAAATAAGAAAAGCTAGTATATTTTGGCGTTTTAGCACTTTGAGGTCAACCTATGTAGTTTATTTATACGTCGCCAACACATATAACTTCTCTTTTTTCCACGTATTTTGGAATGGTAGCCTTCATTGTGCGATTGCTTTAATAGAAATGAATCCTGCAAAACGTAACGTTAGACAACCGGAATGAAAGGCAAACAGGAGAAATAAAATGTTTGTCGAGAAGCGCTCAAAGAAATATGATGAGAGTTATTCGACGGGGTTCCGAGTTGTTGAAACAAAACTGGAACGGACCTTGTAGGGAATTTGCGAGCCGTGAAATAAGGCGATCAGAAAAACGGCAGACTAAATAAACACGGCATCCCGAAAGAAAAGCAAACCGTTCGAAAGGAAAAACGGCAGGAAATATCGGCGGAAATTCGAGTCGTCCTGGCGATTCTCTAATACAAAATATACACCGGCTAATTTGACGGTCTCAGCCGGAACGGCAGGTAATGCTTTTCGTATAATTTTCCGCTATCAGTGTCTTTTTTTGGACGATAAAGTTCCGAATTTGGCCCGTGCTTTTAACGTATTCCTTTTACCTCGTAAACATTTCGTGCCGTTGAATAGTTAGTGGGTATTATGTTCCTTGTACCAAATTATTCGTAAAATAGACGTATCTACATATAAATGGGCTCCACCCGGGTAATCCACTTTTCTATTAAATGAACAAATATCGGTCTTTTAAATCTCGAAATATTACATCGACTTCGTTCGCTCAATTTTACCAAAACAGTTTTTTTCTTATTTTTTCCTATGTGATTGGAAGCGCTTTTATCACGAACAATTTTTTGCCTAAGAAAATATATAGCGTAAATTCAAAGACTTTATTTAGACAAGTAATACAGAACGTAATACAACGAAAGACACGAATTAATTACTAAATGTTGAATACGGAACGAATAACAAAATTAGAGAAGCCCATATATATTTAGAACGCACACCTGCTTCCGGAAAACCTCTATATTCTAGCCCAGCGTTTGATAAATAGTACAACCCTGCACCGGGCCACGAAAATAAAATATCGGGTCACAGAATTATTCCCATATTGTTCAATCATAGTGAGAAAATTTATGAGAACGAAAGATAACATTTCTAGTGCCTTTTGTAACCCAATAAATGAGAAGCAAGGCTTTTTTTCAAAATTTTCGTTAATAAATTTAATCTTTCCTTATTTTTATCTCACAACATTTTTATACTCCTGAAAATTATGGCCTCTTTTTATCTTTAAATTTTAACATCTTGACGATGTGCTTTAACTTTGATTTAAGCTATGAAATATCAACTTTTACTAATTTTATATATATTTTTTTAATTTTGTTAATTTCTAAAATGATTTTTTTTAATTTAATTTATTTTGTTAAAAATTTTCACTTTTTTAATAATACAATTTTTTACAAAAATTCTTTCTTCTTCTTTTTCCGAATCTTTCCACTTTTTATTTGAATATTTTGAATTTTTTTTTGAAAAATTTTATTAACTGTAAATCTCAAACATTTTTCAAAATTGTTTCTTTTTTTGAAAATCCTGACTGAAAATTTCGACCTTTTTAAAAATATTGATTTAATAAGAAAATTTAACTTTTTTGAAGAATTCCCCTTATTGAAAATTTCGATTTAAAAAAAGACCTTTCGGAAAATTTCCACGTATTTCTAATTTTTTTACTGAAAATAGCGACCTTTTTCAAAACTTCCGCATTTAAAGATTTTCTTTATTTTTCAAATTTTACACTTTTTTAAGATTTTCATTTTTTTTAAATTCATTTATACTGGGAATTTCTATATTTACTTCAAAATTCTGAGTTTTACCCAATTTTTTGACATATTTTAAAAATGTCCACCATTTTTAAAATTTTGGCCTTTTTTAAAAATTTTATTTTATTTAATTCGAAAATTTCGACTAAAAATTTTGACTTATTTTCGAAGTTTTTACTTGATTTTGAAAAACTGGAATTAGTTCTAAATTTCGTAATTTGTCTTGAAATTTCGACTTTATTGTAGCTTCTGAAAACTTTTTGAAATTTTTCTAATGAAAATTCCCACGTTTTTCTAAAGGTGCACTTTTTTTAAATAATTCTGCTATTTTTCTTTTCTAAGGAATTCGATTTTTAATGCAAATTAGGACTTTTTTTCAAAATATCGACTTTCTGTAAACTTTTACTTTTTGAAATTCCCATATTTCAAACTTTACAATTCCAAATTTTGATTGACTTTTTTATACAAATTTCGATTTCAAATTTTCGCCTTTTTATCGAAATTCTGACCTTTTTATAAATATTCATTTATTAAAACAATTCGGTATTCAAGATTTCTATTTCTTAAAGTTCCCATTTTTATCAACATTTTGAATTTTTCTTAAAACTTTTTTGTACATTTTAGCTTTGTTCTACTCTCAGAATTTAAGCATTTCTGAAATTTTAAGTTTTTTTCAAAATTCTGACTTTTAAAAAATTTCGGCATTTCAAAATACAGTCAAGCCTCCCTATAGCGAATTCCAAGATCCTATGCAAAAATTCGCTATAGAGAGGGTTTTCGTTATAGGGAGGTAGCATTAAAAATGCACAAATCACATGTAATATTTCATATTACAGATTTACTTAAATATATGTAAACAAACATATGTAGATAAATTAAATTTAATTTAAAAAAATCTGTGATTTCTTTTTGAAGAGAGAATTTAGGAACTGTTTGCTGCTGTTTGCTGTTCAAAAAATACTTCGCACCTATTTAACGCATTAAAAACAAGTTCAGCTGTGCTCTCAAACTGTAAACCGCATTTATACTTGCAGGTAACCAATGTCATTAGCATGGGGTATCCCAAAAATTGAGTATTTACTTATTTTGAACGCGAGGCAATTATAAACGAATCAAACCTTGGAATGTCATTAGCATGAGGTAGGCATTTCTCTGAACAGAAGGCCATTATTAAAACTAATTAAACCTTGAAAAATCTTGGTTCAAAAAGTTGTTGTAAAGAGGTATCCTGTTCGTTAAATGGGGGTAATATTACGTATAAATTTGCTTAAAATGCTGTTCCCTGAAAAAATTCGTTATATAAAGGAATTCGGTATATAGAGGTTCATTATAGGGAGGTGTGACTGTATCTACTTTTACTTTCAAAATTTCCACTTTCTTCAAAATTGGTTAAATATCGGCTTTTTATCAAAATTCCGACTTTTTTTGAAATATGATTTACATTGAGGATGTCCATTTTTTTTCAACAATTTTCTCAAAATTGCTGGTTTCAACCCACAGAAACTGAAAACTGAAGATTTAAATTTGGAGTACTGAGAAGAATTGAAGTATTGGATTATGGATTCAGAATAAAAAAGTTAACAAGTCCACGTTTAAGTTTGTATTGTGTTCTTTCCATTTTTAAATAGACTTTTGTAATTAAAATAGAAATGTTCAGAGAAATGGTGAAAATTTCCAGAAGAAAATACCCAATTATAGCTTTTTATTTCTAAATATCGAAACAAAATCCAAAATTTTAAAGTCAATATCGTGGGATTCTAAGGCACAAACCAATAGGTTTGAACAAGAAACTTTATTAGATTCAAAGTTTGGAAAGCAAAGCCCGGTTTATAAACATCGAATCTAATAAATGTTCAAACCTATTGGTCTGTGCATTAGAATCCTTGTCTTCTGGGACCTTCCTAGAGAGCAACCTCTTCCCTAGATGTTTGTGTTTCAATTTTTGGTAGTTCAACTACCTATGATTCATTATACATGCCTAGAGGGCGTCCAGGATGCATTCTACTGGCAGTCGATATCGTAGGTCTAAAAAATTTCAATTTTCGGTACAGATTTGTAAAAAATCAATGTCAATCAATTTCAATGTTGAGAAAAATTCTAGTCAAAATTGGTTTTAGGAAAGACATGTTTGAGTTCAGATCAGACGTTTCTAAGAAAAAAATGAAAGGTTTGTGATGGAAAAAGTTAAAAAGAAAACGACATTTTAACTCTCATTAACAAAAGTTCGAGTTCTTTAGAAAATAGTGGGAGTAAAAAAAAACGAAATTCTAGGTTAAACATGAAAAACTGCAAGTCCTCTAAAAAGTTTGACAGTATTTTTAAAATTCTCCACATTTTTCTTACAATTTTGACTTTGAGATTCCCAATAGGCAAGATTTCAACTGAAATTTGGAGAAAATAGAGTCTCTATTTAACGTTTAATTTTAAAAATTGAAATACAAATCTTGTCCTCTGAAACCAAGAAAGATTAAGAAACACAACAAAGGTTGCTCTAACGCATTTCTATAGCCAAGCTATTGTCTTCAGAGAGATACTATTTATCAGTATCTCTCTAAAGATGAATGTTTGGCTATCGAAACGCGTTAGAGCAACCTTTGATGTGTTTTTTAATCTTTCTTACTATATAGCTGTACTATCCATTAGTATCGCTTTGAAGATGATAGCTTGGCTATCGAAAAGCATTAGGAAAATCTTTGTTGTATTTTTTAATCTTTTTTGGCTTCAAAGGATAGATAATATCTATCTCTCTGAAGGGGATAAGATTTGTAATTCAGTTTTTAAAGATAGCCAAGGATCAGTCCGTTCCACCAAAATGGTGGAATATTAGACAAATATAAAGAAATAAATCTACTCGAAAAAGTTTCAGAAAAGTAGAGCAATTTTAAAAGAAACTCAGGATGGCGAAAAAAATCCAGTTTTAAGATTAAAACGAAATTTGAAACTTCAACTCGGGATTTCGAGGCAAAATTTTGGGATCAAAGTCAAAATTTTGCGAAAAGAAAATTAAAAATTCTAGAAAGAAAAAACGAATTTTGACTTCTAACCTCAAAATGTCGAAATTTTGAGAAGAAAACAGAAGTTTTAAGATAGTTGAAAAAATGTTTATTAGGTTACGAAGAGGAAGCAAAGAAATAACTGGGCCATGACAAAAAAAAATTGGGAAACTCTATTCAAGAGAATCTAAATATTCTAGACGGTGTAATAAGGAGATGCCTCCCTACACATGAGTCATTTCGCGATAACGTTCGGGTACCTTCCCTAAGGGGTCCATATTATACGTCTATGTATATATCAGCCACTTCTGTTAAATTATTCCGTTACAAAATTATTTTTTATTGTAAGGATCTTATTTTTTCTTTCGTTTTTTTTTTAGGTAAGCTTTGAATCGTTTTTCTTTCTTTTGCGTATTTTAAATAATTAACATATCAAATGTTAAGCACTATTAAAGTGAGTAAGTAAATAAACATTTTAAAGGCCGTTGGACAGAGTAAAATAGAATTTTGATTTAATGACCATTGAAATTCCCAGACTTGACACCACTTGATGTTTTTCTTAAAACTGATAAGCCGTCCCAACATAAGCCTCTTGGAAAACGAATATATTTATTTGATTCTATCCCTTAAAAGCAACTAAACAATTTATGAAATGTTGACTGGTCCCTCTTGAAAAATGTTACTGTAGATTTCAATTACCGAAAACTTTACACTGTTAACAAACAATGTAATATTTAACCCAAATTTCACGATGTTTTAGGATACGTCCAAGCCGCCTTCCACATCAGCAGTCGCTTGTCAGTCAAGTAACTTCCCAAACGACTTTACAACTTCCCTTTGCGCTGTTTCGACGCGCTCGAAGGCGCGCCCGCGGCCTAATGATAATGACTCTTGTTGTTTTATTGTTGGACTGACACGACTCGTCGAAATTGGAGCCGGGGGGTAGTAGCCACACATGAAACACGGCTTTTACTTTTATTCGTATCCACTTAGCGAACGCAATCTCTCCGACGACCGTCGAGCATTTACAACCCCATAAAGGTCACTAGAACAAAGAAAAGGCCGTAAATAACCCACTGGGCCGGTTATGTAAGTCGCCCGCGGCAGCCGCAATTTCACTTGATGGCAGAGCAAATAAATTACCGACGAAAATTGGACCTACATGACGATTAAGGAAGAAATTGACGCACGCAGTGAAAACGACTTCGGAAGCCCAAAATACAAGGCATTTCTTTAGCAAAATAAAGTCGACCAACGCGGCTGGCATCCGTTTAAAATTTATAGTTCTAACTTGATCCAGTTTAGAGCAGAGGAATAATTATTTGAAAGATTTCAACCATTGTTTAAATAAGTCGGGATTTAGAATACAAAGCTCAACTTAAAAAAAATCAAAACTTCGTGAAAGATAAAACTTTGAAAATTGTTTGGAATTTTTTAAAAAAAGTGAAAATTATGATAAGGTTCGAAATTTTCAAATGCAACATTACAAAAAAAAATCGAAAATTGCAGAAAAGTCGTAATGATAAGAAAAGACTAAAATGTGGAGGAAAAAACGAAAGTTTGAAAAATGTCAAACTTTTGAAAAAAAGAGTCGAAATTTTGAAAGATCTTAAATTTTTAAGAGTTTAACCTTTAACAAAAAGTGAATATATTAATAAAGTCGAAAGTTTAAAAAAAAAGTAGGATTTTCAAAAAATCAATTTTTTTAAAAATGTTTATTATTTTCAAAAACAGAGGCATTCATAAAAAAAGCCTAAGTTTTCAAAGTTGACATTTTGCTCTAAAATTAAAATTTCTGCATAAGCAGGATTCTCAAAAAAATGAAAACTTCGAGCAAAAGACGAATCTGAACAAAAGTCGTAATTTTCAAAATAAAAACCAAATCCTGAAAAGGGTAATATTTTGGGAGCTTCGAACTTAAAAATCTTTAATAAAATCGAAATTAAAAAAAGGTTAACTGTCCAATAATTTAAACCAAAACTTTGTAAGACAAAACTTCAAAAAAAAGTCAATATTCCAAAAGGGTTATTGCGTTGATATTGAAGAGGTTTTTATTTAAAGAGGTCTCGTTATGAGCTCCGTACCGCAGCCAACAAAGAGTGTGTCAGCGGGGCCAACTCTCTTAGTTACAAGTTACAGACTAAAGCGCAGCCATATCATTGCAGTGATGTGTTTAGAGGGAGAAGACTTGCGAAATTTGCCCCGTGAGCGGGCGAAGAAGGCTCGCCACGGATAAACGTCGGAGATGCGGCCTAATCCTCAAAGTAAGGGCTCCCCGGAGCCGGTAAAGTAGAACGCTTTTTCACTGGCGGAATTTGGCAGGAATTTCAGCAACCACGGTTTTATACGGGATTCTCCAATGACAAGCGAGATTCACTCGTAAATGTTCCCTTGTTATTACTCAGTCGTTAAAATATTTTATTTTAACGCTAGGCAGATTTTGCAAATAGGGCAGCTTAAAATTATTACTCATGTAGGGAAAGGGCCCAAAATAATTGCGACAGCGTTATCTCGCGTTCAACATTTGGACGGCTTTTTGCAGAAAGGAACCAAGCCACAAATTCTTAAACATTACGTTTTTGGCATATAATTCAGAAGAAGTCAAATCTTTGCTATAAAAATGAACCAGATCATACTAAGGTAAACCGTACGACGTTCATGCAGAAAATCGGCGTGCACAACAGCGTTAATCTTGTCCGCAGTCACACTGATCCGAGGACGACGGGCATAGGGTTCATTTTCAACTTGAATTCGTCCTTCCAAAAATTGTTTGTGCCATTCATAACTTGAGTTTTCTTCAAACAAATATCCCCAAACCATGCTTTTAGTCTACGAAGAATTTCTGCGGGCTTTACACCTTTAACCCGCTGCGCAACGTGCGGATATACCTCTCATTGTACTTACAACTGACGAATGGCGAGAACGGAATTCGCTGGACCACAGGAAGTCTCGTGATATCCCCACCTAACATGTCTAAGAGTATGCGCACACTCCCGACGCCCTGGCGACATGATAGAAATTCCGGTTCATATTTGATTTACTCTCGTATTTTAAAACTTATTAGCGAAAGAACCATGCAGCTGAATGAATTGGGCAGGTAAAAAACCTGCAGAAGAGATCCAAGTGCCTTGGTTCCGTTCTGCAAAACAAGTTAATAATATATTAATCGTGTTACTAGAATAGGGCAGGGCACAGTACTTACCACCCCCCCCCCCTTTTCGGTTCAAGCAATGAATCGAAATTTTATATTCAACTAAACGGACTTTTTTCAGAGGTTTAGATTTGTTCTTCAGATTTCTTCCTTCCTTGAAATTTTGACATATTTTCCCCAAAAATCGAGTATTTTCGTATTCTCGTTCGTATTTTCTTTTACAAAATTTGTCTTTTTCTATTGAAATTTCAAATTTATTTTTGCAATTTGGCTTCCATTAAAATTATTATAATTTATAAATTTTATAACTTATTTTTAAAAATAATTATAAAATCCGATATAAATTTCAGTTGGTTTATTAAAATGTGTCTCTTTTTGAAAATTTGCCGCAGGATCTTTTAATAAACAAGTAAATATTTTGAGAAATAACTTTTGAAAATGTTGAACTTCTGTATTAGGTCAAAAATTCAGGGAAAATTTCTTTGGAATTTAAATAGTTTTATTTTAATCCAAATTTCTGGAAATCCAACTTGTTTCCCAAAAATTTGACAACCAACTTAATACTGGACAGGGCGGAAATCTCATCTCCCTCTGGCCTAAGCACTCAAAATAACTAACCTAACCCTTACTTCATTAATAAAGTTTAATAGTTATAAATATTCAGCCAGCAAATTCTCAATTTTTCCGATATTTCCACAAAATTTGACTGAGAAATTTAGAATTCTTACTACAATTGTCCCCAAAAATTGATGTTTTTCTTGTTACTTTGATTTATTTTTTAAAGCCTCGATCTTTTTGTAGAAATTTCGTTTTTCATAATTCGTTTTTGTTTTTGGGACGTCTTCATTTTGAAAATTTCGATATTTTTCTTAAAATCTGTCCATTTTAGAAATTACGGCTTTATCTCAACTTTTTCCTTGAAATTCGTCTTTTTCTCAAAATTTGTCTTTTTCATTAAGAGTGTTCTCAAAATTTAACCATCTTTTCTCAAACTTTGTCTTTTTCATAAAGAGTATTTTCAAAAGTTGACCATAGTTTCCCAAAATTTTTCATTCGATGCAAAGTATCCATTTTTCTCAAAATTTTGTATTTTCCTTGAAAGTTGTTTTTCGTAATTTCGACTATATTCGTTAAAATTTCCCTTTTTTTAATTTCGACTTTATTCTGGAAAATCGACTTTTTTGATATCTGTGAAATTCGATTTTTATTTTTCGAAATTTGTCGTTTTTCTAGGAATTTCGACTAGTTTTTGAAATTCATTTTTTTTACGGACTTTATTCGCAAAATTCGAATTTTTTTCTTAAAGTTCATCTTTTCTAGAAAATTTCGAATTTTTTCTCGATTTCATGTTTTTCTTTAAATTTCGATCGTATTTTTTTAGATTTCGTCTTTTTTTGAATCTTTTGAAAATGTCGACCTTTTAGAATCTGAATTTTGAAAAATTCTGACTGGATTCAAAGTTTGACTATTCTTTGAAGTTAAAGTTGGGATTTTTATTTCAATTTGTTTTTAAATTCATCTTTTCCAAAACTTCGAATTGATTCTCAAAGTTTTACTTTTCGAAAGAAAATTTTAGAAATCGCCTTTTTTTTTAAATGCCGCTTTGCTAGACATTTTTTTGGAAATTACAACTTCGAAATTTCATTTTTATTTCAAAATGTGATATACATGTATATTATGTTTTTAGAAATATTGACCCAGTGGCGTCTTTTTTATTAAAGCTCAAAGGCTAAATTAAGAGAAAGAAGAAGAAGAAAAAAAAATTCAGAAACCGCATTTGTTTGAAGTGCTGCTTCATACTTATCTTTTGCCAGATGCCTTTTTGGAAATTAAAACTTGGAAATTTCATTTTTATTCCAAAATGCGATGTATATATTATATTTTTAGAAATATTGACCCAGTGGCGTCTTTTTTATTAAAACTTAAAGTCTAAATTAATGGAAAGAAGAAGAAAAAGAAGAAGAAAGAAATTTACAGAAATCGCCTTTTTTTGAAATGCCGCTTCATATTTACCTTTTGTTAGACACCTTTTTGGAAACTATAACTTCGAAATTTCATTTTTATTTTAAAATGCGATGTATATATTATGTTTTTAAAAATATTGACTTCTTGCTTCTTGCTTCTTTTTTATTAAAGCTAAGGAAACACAGCAAATTCGAATTTTTGTAAAAAGTTCAACTTTTTTCAGAAAACTTCGAATTTAATCGGCTCCTTAAACTTCGATTTTTCCTTTCATAATCTAATTTTTTGAAGTTACTAGTCAAATTTCAATCCTTCCTGATTTTTTTCTTCAAATTCCGCTTAAATTTCAATATACCAATTTTTTCCTGGAAAACCCAGATTTAAATCTGCTGATATTTTACGAGGCCGACTCCCTAAAATTTCCTAAAATTTCAGGATTTGACGTTTTTCTCAAAAATTCGGATATCTCAAAACTCAAATGTTTCCAAGAAATTTGTAACTTCGGTCAAAATTTCAACCAAATAATACAACATTATATTCCAATTTAAAGCCAGGATCTTGAAATCCAGGTCGAAATTTTGAGAGTAAATTTTAAGTGGTGGTCCTTGGTTATCTTCAAAAATTAAAATATAAATTTTGTACCCTGAAACCAAAAAAGATTAAAAAACACAACAAAGGTTTCTCTAACTATCAAACTATCATTTTCAGAGAGAAACTTTTGTTGTGTTTTTTAATCTTTCTTGGTTTCAGGGGATAAGATTTGTATTTCAATTTATGTTAGAAAATGTCTAATTTAAACGTCTGATACAGGATATACTTCTTCCGGGATTGGACCGTGTTAAAGAACTACTAAAAGTGTTCCACGTTTCGCCCACCAACGCAGGGGGCTTCTTCAGAATCAAATAAAAGAAACAATAAATGAAAAGAGGAATATGAGAGAATATGCAAAAAAGAAAGAATGAAAAGGCCAATTTCAAAACATCGGAGCACGGTAACTCAGTATGTCCACCACACCAGAGGCGAAACTCTTCTGAATTGAAAATTGCTACAAAGGATAAGAAAGTTTTGACAGAAGAGCACGGTAACTCAGTATGTCCACCATACCAGAGGCGAAACTCTTCTCTGGCCGTAGAAGCCTTCGTTATCTTAAACGTCTAATGTTTTACATAGGTTTGTTTACGCTAAGATAGTTATTATTATTCCGAAAACTTTGAATTTTTTAAGTATTCAATCTCGAAACTGCGATTTTTTTTACAGATTATGTAGAATTTAGAAGACAAAATTAAGTGTTTTCTAAAATATTAATTGTTCTCAAGATACTCCTGGTTTAAACTCGAAAGTTCGTCTTGTCACTCCTTGAATTTTAGTGTCAAAAATCGATTTTTACATATTTTTCTCAAAATTTAAGTTTCTTCACAAACTTTTTAGCTACAGCTGAATTTTTTCTGAAATTTCGTCTTTAAAATTAAAATTTCGCGTTTCTTTTTCCGAAAATTTGTCGTTGATTCTGAAATTCGAATTTTTCTATAGAAAATTCGAGTTTTAAAACTGAAATCACTTTTTTCACATCTTTTTATAATATTTTTTGCTTTTAGTCTTAAAATATTCATTTAGATTAAAAATTTCGAAATGTTGCTTAAAATGTTAGCAAAAACTGAATTTCAATGCAAAAGTCCTAGTTTGAACTTGAAAATTTATTCTAATGCACAGACCAATAGGTTTCAACATTTATCAGACTGGAAGTTTGAAAACCGCAGACCGGCTTCGATCTTGTTAGATCTCGTCAGTTTGTTTTTGTCGAATGCTAACAAATGTTCCGATAAGCATTCGAGTAACTGACAAGATCTAGCAAGATCTAAACCGGTTTCCAAATTTCGAATCTAATATAGTTCAAACCTATTGGTCTGGGCATTAGAATCCTTGTCTTCTAGGGACTTTCCTAGACAGCAACCGGTTCGCTAAGTGGCAGTGTTTCAAATGTTGATAGTTCAGCTACCTCTGATTCACTATGCACTCCTAGAGGGCTGCATGAACGTGCAGTTCAGGTTGTATTCTACTTGCATTGAAAGTTTATATTTTTTTATTTTTTCAAGAAAAAATCCAACATTTTTATAAAACGTGTAGGTTATCAGGAAAAACAAATTAAATTTATGAATAACAATCATTTTTGAAAATTTCGAATTTAATCCCATAATTTCGGGTCCTGTAAAATTTGATCTTTTGTATCTAATAAAATTCCAAGTTTAAACTTTCGAGAGTAATGCCCATATTTAACCCTTTATTTACCGATAATTTCCACAAAACCGTTAACAGAAACGCAAAAATAAATGCCCAAAAAGAAATTATAAATGATTTTTTAATAGGAACTAAATATGACATGACTTTATGACAGAATCGTCAATAAGTGACACAGGATCCTGGCTTAATTTGTTAAACTGCTTATTGATGGCACGCGTACCTCACGAAAGAGTAGTTGGACCGTGTCGTCTATTGACCACAGCCGCAGTTAAAAGGTTAAGGAATAAATTCAACATGTCGTAAAAAGGGTTAGGTTATGTTAGGTTAGGTTAGGCTACGCTAGGCTGGTTTAGGTTAGGTGAGGTTATGTTCAGTTAGATTGGGTTAGGTTGGGTTAGGTTGGGTTAGGTTAGGTTAGGTTCGGTTAGATTAGATTAGATTAGATTGGGTTAGGTTGGGTTAGGTTGGGTTAGGTTAGGTTAAGTTAAGTTCGGTTACAATAACACTTGCTAGAAAAAGGCTAAATTTTATTTAAAGTCGAAATTTTAGAAATCAAAATATATAAAAACTAATTTCGAACTGAAACTTTAAAAAAAAAGGTAAAAGATCGAAAAAAGCTAAATCCATTGACAAAAGCTTCCTGAAAAATTTTACTTTTTCTGGAAATTTCGAAGTTTTCAGCAACAATTGCAAAAAAAATTGAATATTTGGGTTTAAGCTAAAATCTCCTAAATTAAGGTAGAAATTTTGAGAAGTCTTCTTTTAAAATAAATCTGAAATTCGTTTTTTCGAAAATTTGACTATTTTGTCAAAATCCTAATTAAAAACTTGAAATTTTTATTTTTTAATTTGTTTTTTTTTTCTCCAAAGTTCGAGAAAACAAACTCGAAAGAGTGAAAATCAATTTTAGAAAAAGCAAGATTAAGTCAAAACCTTGAGAGAAAACCAAAATTATGAAAAAAAAGTCTCTTAAGTTTTCGAATTTAATCGCTAAATTTCGCATATTCTAAAAGTTTTTAACTCTTGGGAAAATAATCAGATTTTTATAAAAATTCCTTATTTAAATGTGAAAGTTTTAAACTAGGATAGTCCGATTTATTTTTTGTAAAGTTCAGGTCTTTTTTGACATTTGAACGCAAAATAAACTCAAAATTGAGAGTTGAGGCTTTAAATTTTTAAACTCTAAAAATTGAGAAATTTTTTCCAAATTTTAAGGAAGGTGAAAGTGCTAATATTAAAAAAAAACATGTGCTTAATTATGCTAGAAAATCAATTTTAAATTCAACAAGAAACTTTTCAAAAATTGAAAAATGAGTTACCCGGAACTGAACCGAAAACCAGAAAAAACCACTATTTTTGTTGGAACGAAATCAATATAATTTTTTTCCCGGAATGAAAACCGAAAATCCGGACGAAAAAAATAGTGGCTCGAAGCCCTATACAGTCCACTTTCAATTTAGTGTCTGTAGATGATCAATACAATAAAATCAAGTGTAGTATGGTGTACAAGTCGTTTTAATCCGCGATACGTCGCCCTGCCGTTAAATTCTGTGTATTAAGTTATTTTATTGTTATGTTACGATAATACCTCGAGCTGTGTTCGTTATGGTTCTAAACTTGCAACAAGGGATTCAACTAATGCAAACTAATGGAGGGCCATTATTGAAATTTCTCTAGTATAACTCCGCAGCCTAGACCGCGCGGGAGAAGTAACCCCTTTGAATTGTGTTCATTAACAGAGATTTACCCACCTGAACCTCACTCTAGTTCAATCCGGGCTTGTCACGGGCTAATGTATCATTCGCGAACAACTTCACAGGTTTTTAATCAAACAACGACATATATTGATGATGCCCAAGTGACTCTTTTATTAACAAAAGGAGTTGTTGATTGAACATTACATTTTTTGTAAATTTAAGTTGAAGAGTTAAAGGAATTTTTTTTCTTATTTTCTTCTTTTACGTGAGGGTAAAATGAAACGTTCAAAGTGAATAATGGGGGTAAACTAAAAGGCGAAAGTAATGAGCCAGAGGGATACGACTGGACAGGGGGTTTTTGGTAAAGCCAAGCTCTTGGTTACATCAATTTGGTAGGGTCCAGATTGCGGTCGGAGGTCATTTTCTGCTTATTTTACCATAACAATTAAGCAGACCGGTAGGGTTTCAGAGTTTAATAATTATTTAATCGTAAGTGGAGCAATAGAAGAAAATTAGTGCAACTCTGGGAATGTTTCTGAATATTTATAATATATTGGTTTTATCCCTCAGGAAATGATTATTTTTTAATTCACATCAGAATTCAAAATAGCGACTGAAAACTGACCGTTTCATTAATGGATGCTAAGTATTCGTTAGCAAAATAATAACTTAACTGATATTGCTCTGAAATACAAGTTAGTAGTTAATCTGTCATGATAATATTAAAACTCAAAGCTAGAATATAAAATTCTTTTAGTTTTTTTCGGTGTTTGTTCGAACTAAGATCATGACTATTTTTGTGAGATTTGCACTCAGATCTAAAGTATTTTCTTAGGTAACCAATTTGAACATTTAATAAAATAACATTCTTTCATTTATTGATAATTTTTTCTGATTCTTTAAGTGATGATTTTATTATTACTGTTACGGGCTCATCGGTTCGAAATGATTATTACGCCGTGAATTATAACCACTTTATTTCCAAACTAAACTCGGAACACTACAACTAAATAATTAACTCACTTCTAACTACTAGCTCACTAACTAACTATACTGATTCTAAATGACTGACTCGAGGGAAAGGCGACCGCCTTATATAGTTTTCGCTTCCGGGTTCTAGAAAAATACAGCAGATAAGGCTAATCGTTTGCCGAAATTTCTGGAACGCTTATCTGCCGTTTGCTTCATTATCGCGGCCGCTTCCCCTATCAGATCTCTCTAGAAAATTTTCTTAGATTCTAAATTCTACATTTCGTTACATTACGTTCAAGTCTAAATTTAAAAAGTCATATGTCATCATGAGTAGAATTAAAAAAGCTTATATATGAGTTGCCACTCAACCTCCATTTAAAGGGTATTTTATGTCCCGGCTAAAGGCTTTCAGGACACCAAAACATACGTCATCTTGAAAATTCGTCTAAGGTTTTTTCCCAATTTCGATATTTTCCACGTAGAGAAGTTTTAACCGAAGGATCTAGTATCTATACCTAGTGCAATTATTTTGAAACGTAGCTCTTATTTTTAAAATCCTTGGTCTCATTACCCAGCATAATTCTAGTAAAACAGATATAAATTAAAACATTAACTTTTCACCTAAACAACGTCCATAGAACGCACACAAATGCGAATAAATTAACGAGAAAAACAAATATGGGACGCAACGGCGATAACAGAGATGAAAAAACATGACGTACATTGCGTCGCTTTGCATTTATCGCCCGGTGCGCTTTTCTATGATAGAATGCGTGTACCGGCTTAGGTGAATAAATTACAACACATGATTTATACACTGTAATTGGTCAGAGATGCCATCTATAATGCTAGTTTGCGTGAGATTGGACTTATACATAATCTCGTTGTCACAACTGATTTATATTTCTATGTAGATGTCACTAGTGGCATTTTTAGATTCTTTTATTTAAGAACTAACTGATATCCGCGACTTCCTCCGCGTGAAAAAGCAGAAAGGATCCTTGGTCATACTTTTGAAAATTCGAACATTTTTAAAAAAATTCAATTTTTGTTGTTCGACTTATTTTAAAAATTTCGACATTTTTAAATATCGATTTTTAACCTTTTCTCGTTCGATTCCCGAAATCTCAACTTTTTGTCAAAATTTTGACTTTTAAAAGTTTCGACTTTTTTTTCGAAATTTTGACTTTTACAAAATTCCATTTTCTTTAAAATTCTCACTTTTTTGTATACTTATAGGTATTTTGATTTTTTTGAAAATTTAATTTGTTTGCCAATTTTTATCTTAATTAAAAAACTTTTTTGGAAATGTCAACTTTTTTGAAAATTTCCTTTTGAAAATTACAATTGTTTGTAAATATTTTAACTTTTTCCCCAAGTTTTGAATTTTTTGGAACGATATTTGTTTAAATGTTAACTAATTTACATTTCCAAACCTTATGTTGCTTTTTGATCGTTAATACAGTTTAATAGTTATCAAATGTTTAACCTTATTTTTGAAAATTTTGATCTTTTTTCAAAATTTTCATCTCGTTATTCAGAATGTATACCACTTTGAAAATATAGACTCGAAACCTTCATTTTTTTTGGAATCTGACTGGTTTAAAACTCAGTTTTGAAAATATTTTAATTCCTTTAAAAATTTGAATTTTTGAAAGTTTTGACGTTTGTTAAACAATGATCCACTTTTTAAAGTCATCGATTTTTTAATTCGATTTTTTATTAAAATTTCGACTTCTTCTTAAAATTTGGACTTTCTGAAAATAGCAGCTTTTTTAAAAAATCGGACTTTCTTGAACATTCTTTTTCATTTCGACTTCATATTTTAAAAATTTCGAGTTACAAATTTTCCATTATTTTAGTTTCTACTTTTTCTAAATTATAAATTATTTTGTAAATTTCAATCCTATCACAATTTCGTCTTTCTCTAACATATCGATTGATTTTTAAATTTCTTGAAAATTTTGGTATGAAATTTTGAACTTTTCTCAAAATTTTAAAATTTTTCAAAATGGTGATTTTTTTAGAATTCTGATTGTGTCGAAACATTATTTTTTTGAAATTGTCTACATCGTTTCGAAGTATCACTTTTTTGAACATTTTCGGCTTTGTTCAAACTTTTAACTATTTCTCCAGTTTTTGAATTTTTTTTCAAAAATTTTGATTTTTGCTGAAAAACTCGACTTTTATGTAGTAAATTAGACTTTAATTGAAAACCTCGACTTCTTAAAAAATCACGTTTCTGAAAAATTATTTTGTTTTCAAAATTTTGATTTTGAATTTTTTTATAGAATTTTCAGTTTTTTTTAAACTTTCGACCTTTAATCATCAAATTTCAGCTTTTTCTCGAAGTTATGATTTATTTAGAATTTGAACTTTTTTCGAAATCTCTGCCTGTTTTTGAAATTTCGATTATTTGTAAAAACTTCGAGATTTTTAAAAAGTTTGGCCTTTTTCTTAAAACTCTGAATTTCTGTAACTTCTAACTTTTTGGAAAATTCGACTGTTTCTAAAACTTTCAAATGTTATAGAAGAATTTAAGTTCCTAAATTGCGAATGTTTGAACATTTGAAGGAATTGTCTAAAAATAATTGGGGATGTTCGATTTAAAGCCGGAATTTAAACAGTAATATTTTTTAAGTTTAAACTAAATATTTTCTAAAAAGCCGAAATTTAGATTTTAAAATGTAAATAGGAATTTTGAGAAAAAAACATAAAACGAAATTTTGACTTTAAGTTAGAAATTACGATGTTTAAATGGTAATGCAAAGGAACATATTTTTAGACATTTAGAAGTTTCTTCTCGAAATTTCGACATATATTCCAAATTTTGCCTTTTAAGTCAAAATTTCGAGAAATAGTTTTGTAGCAATTCAAGAGATTTTTGACTTTAATCCCTGCATTTCAACTTTAGTCCAGAAATTTCATCTTTAAATATGAATTTCATCTTTAAATGAAATGACATTAAATATGAAATCCCAAATTTCAAAACAAAAAAAATTTAATATAATTTTCCTTAAATGTTTTATCTGGCATTTTCACGATAATAACAAATTTTTTAATCATAAAGTTGCAATTTTAAGAAAATACATTAGAAAATGCAAATTTTCGCTTGTTATTCTGGGAAAAAGTTGAAATTTGTAAAAATAATTTCTAACCATCTTGCAGTTACGACTTTTCAAAAAATTTTGATTTCTAACAGAAGCTATCAACTTCGGAAATCGTGCCAAAAAATTCGAATTCGAAGAAAGTTGACATTTTAAATCAAAAATATCGAATATTCGAAGTTTTCTTTGAACTTGTTTCGATTTTTTTTCTGTTTCATTTTCAAAGTTAACATTAAAAAAAAATCAGAAATTTCAGTAAAATCATAATTTACAGAAAAAAATTTTAATTTCTAGCAAAAGAAATTATGAAACGAGTCGAAATATTAAGATTCAAAAGTCTAAAAAAGGTCATAATTTTCACAAAAAGTAAGTCTTTTTAAAAAAATCGAAAGTTTCAAAATGTAAAATTTTTCTAAAAATCTAAATAATGAAAACATTTTCAAAAAATGGTTGAAATTGTCAAAAAAAAGTGGAAAATATCAAAAAATTTTAAAAGTCAAAATGTAACAAGATCAAAAATTTCAGAAAAGGAAGAGTTCTGAAAAGCAGTAAAAATTTCGAGAAAACACGAATTCTGAATAGAAGTTGAAAATGAAAAAAAGAGACACAAAATCATCAAAAAGGTTAAAATTTTAAAAGATCAGAAGTTTTAAAGTAAATATATTTTTCAATAGCCAATTTTTTAAACTGGTTAAAACTTAAGAAAAGTCTAGGTTTGAAAAAATATTCGATGTTTTAAAACAAATATTGGAATTTTTAAAATACTCGTAACAAAAAACCAAAATTTCTAGAAAAGACAAAGTTCTGAAATTAGTTAAAATTCTGAAAAAAAATTACATCTCAATTTTTGAAAAAAATTAATATCTAAGTAGTTATAAAAAGATTATAAAGTAAACAGCTTCAATAAGGTCAAAAATGCTTAAAGAAAAATTTTTCAAAAATTGAAATTTAGAAAAAATAAATAAATCAATAATATTTCAGGAAAAATTAAAATTTTTTAAAAAAGTTAACTTTTGCAAGAGTAAAAGATTTGAAAAAATATCAAAATTTTGAAACATTTTGAAAATTTACAAAAAAATTTAATCAAATTTAAAAATAAGGTCAAAATTTCCAGTAAAAATGAAAATCTCGAATAGCCGACAATTTGGAAAAAAAATCGAAAACTTCCAACTAAGTAGAATTTTCAAAAAAGATGGATATTTTTGAAATAGGTGGCAATTTGCAAAACAAGTTAAAATTTCTACTATAAGTAGAATTTTTCAATAAAATGAAAACTTTTAAAGCCGTAGCAGTTTAACAAGGGTCGATTCTTTAAAAAGTGAAAATTTTGAAAAATCGCAATTTTCAAAAAGTCAAATCTTTGAAAATAAGTTAAAGCTGTCAAAAGATCAACATTTTCCAATTAAAAGGTTGCATTTTTAAGAAAAGTCGAAACTTTTAAAAAGCCAAAGTTTTCAAAAGTCAAGAATTAAAAAGAAGTTTCAAAAATTAGAAATATTTAAGATGTCGGAATTTAAAAAAAATCAACAGTTGATAAAAAATCTACATAAAAAGGTTAAATTTTTTGAAACAAGGTTCAAATTTTGGAGTCAACATTTTCAAAATAAACAAAATTTACAAAAATATTTCAATTTTAAAAACAGTCGAAATTGTCAAAAAAAATTTTTTTTTTAAGTTGAAATTTAAAAAAGTGGGATTGACAACAAAAGTACACAATGTTTAAAAAAAATGAAGCTTTGAGAAATGATCCAAATTCTGAGAAAAATGAGATCTTCAAAATAATTGTAAATTTGAGAAGAGTTGAAATTGTCGATATAAGTCGTAATTTAGCTCAGGTTAGGCCAACACTAGAATACTGTTCTCATGTTTGGACTTCAGCCTCAAAGCACATTTTAGCTCTTTTGGATTTAAGTCAAAGAAGAGCGATTCGCCTAATTGATGACGAGAGTTTGACCGATTCTCTCGAAACGCTAGAGCACAGGCGGATGGTTGGTGACTTGTCTCTTTTCTGCAAGTACTATCATAGGAGATGCTCGCAGGAACTTATAGGATTTATCCCCCCAAGGACAAGATTTTTGAGACATACAAGACAGTCGGAGGCAGAAAATTCGTGTGCGGTCTAGCTTGACACTGAGGACTGTTGTCTACGGAGACTCTTTTTTTCTATAGAACTTCCAAGCTATAGAACTCGTTACCGAAGGGAATTTTCCCCAAAAAATAAAACCTATTCTTGTTTAAGAAGGCGGTTCATCGCCATGGCTATCATTGTTTCCGCATCCTACTTGTGGTGCTTTGAAGACATAATCGAGTTGCCCTTTGCGAGTGGGTTAAACTTAAAAAGAAAAAAAAATGATATTTCCATTCCTTCCTTCATATCATCAATGTAAGAATTGCAAATTTGCACAAAATAATGAATTATATAGAAAATAATTTTGTTCTTTGCAGAATTTTGTCCACAAGCCATGCTAGTGTAAGTTAAATTGACTACCTGGAAAGTTCAGTCTGTATGTATATTGTGTTGCGCTTAAATTTTGTTTTTATTTGATTATTATTTTAATTGTTTAATAATTGCAGAATCACTATGCAGTACAACAATAAGTACTAAACATGCTAATATTTTTATATTGTTATTTACAAAATCTGGAATTTTAATTATTATTTTAATTAATTTGAAATTTAAAAAAACTATTATTTTATAGCTTTAAGTTTTTACTTGTGTCGGCATTTCCCATGATTGCCTATTTTTTTAATGACAACCTAAACCTTTTATTAGTTACTTTTAACAGCTTTTTGTGATATAATTGTTAAGCTATCAAAAGCATCGAATAAACACATAATTTGATGCCAAAGATGGATTTAAAGTAGGACGTTTGTTTCAATAAAAATAAAAAAGCGTCAGCAAGATCGAATCAGTTCGTATTTTTAAGACACTGATTGCGACAAAAATAAAACTAAAACGATAGAGTGGTAACTTTAGCATTCGGGCGGGAATCGAAAAACACCATGTTTACGAGGATGTCGTCAAATTGCGACCATAAATTAGATGGCACCACGACTCCTTTCCGAATTAAATATAAAAGAAGAGAAACTACGCCTGTTAAGAGCGAAGTAACCAGCAGCAATTTTACGCCGAATCGATCAACTAATATTTCGACTTTTCCCGTAATCCTTATGTTCTTACGCGTTAAAACACTCGCTCGTTTAGTTCAAATGCAGACAATCAGCAATTAAGTGTTGTCTGTAGATTAACGTGAAATATTCAAATTATCTTTATACTCGAGGCCTATAGCCTTTGCTAATGAAAATCATAATTCAAGAGTTTTAATTTCAGGTTAGTAACTACCCTTGAGGCACTGTATGGCGTAAACTGCCTGAATTTTCGCCTAAGCCGTAAAATTGTTCATTAGGTGACAGTTAAATGAACGTAAATTGCTCGGAGAGCCTTTTCAGTCCGAGGCGCTTCTTACGTAAACAGTAACAGAAATGGGCCTCCCCTTAAAGACGACTATAAAAATCTACGACTGGAAGATGATAACGTAGCGACATTATTAAAGCTTTCGACAAAGTAAGTTTACTAGAATGCAGAAAACGCTTCGTAAAATATAAAAAACATTTCCAAAGAGTAGTAAATCGGGAAATATGATATGAATGAATGAACGATAACAAAAAATATGTTCGCTCCATTACGCTTCAAAGTGGTGCCGTCATGATTTCGGCGTTTAGAGGGAAACAATTTAATCCGGTGATTGCGGCAAAACAATGGAGAAAAGCCAGACTTGGCAATAAAACAAAATAACCGGCAACTGTTGAAATACATCGCGAAATAATAATATGAAACTAAAATAAAGCCCGTTGCCTCGAGCACTTTGTTCTCTCGGAAGCTGGAAACTTTGTAAACTGCAAGTCGCGGAAACAAAGAAAATTAAGTGAGGCCCTGTTTCCACCAATATGAATAATTATAATGAGCAGAAGTAACTCCCGTTATTATCATACGATGCATGAGGTGATGCAGGGATAGGTATAATTTAAATTAAAGCAATGAACTACCAATACATATAGAAGCAATCGGAAAGTATATGGACCCCCTTATGGGACGTACCAGTGTTGTTATCGAGAAGTGACTCATGTGCAGGTCTACCTTTTAAGGTAGAACTTGGATGGAAACCTGAAGAAACAGATGACGGATATAAATATATGAGCACCCGCATTGTAATTTATTGTATCAATGCCAATATTTAATAACTAATGAAGTACTGATATGCAAACCTTGTACCCTAAAATCGAACACAACAATACTTGCTCTAACGCGTTTCGGTAGCGTTGGTTTCAAGGGTCAAGATTTGTATATCAATTTTTAAAGATACCCAAGGACCACTCCGTTCCACAAAAAAAAACTAATTAAGGGTTGTTGTTTTACGTTCTATTTATTTATCGAAATAAAATGTTTCAATTCAAATTAAATTGAATCAAACACGAAATAGTATTGTAGCGACCTGTATTGTTTCCTTAATTAATTTATTAGTAATACTAACGTGTAAAGTTATTTAGGTGATTGCAAATAGTCACAAGAACGTTATGGTGAGTATCCACTGCTCCCTTTACATCCTCTTCTTTTTTATTTTGCATTATGTTTCATATCGAGGTATCTGAATTCAACAGATTTTATAAAAGCGCAATAAGATTTTATTTAAATTGAAAACGGTTTCGACCGAACGTTCCCGGGGATACATAATTGCCCCTTTAATGGTTGCAAGCGGTGCAGGCGTAACAAAAATCTCCCTATATAGCAAAATAAACACTTTATTAATACACGGTCGGAATAACAAGCAGCGTAAACGCGCTTTATGCAATTTTCTTTAAACGCTTTCCGCGCTTGTTTCTTTTTAAAGTCTAAAACTTTTAGCAACACGGCAAACAAAATGTCACTATCCATTTCATGTTATTATAACAAACTGTGTAAAATTTAATTGACTCTCAGTCTGCATAGAATTTAATTGACTATTAGTAATCGTAAAGCATTCTTTAAATTACGTGATTTCCTAGAATTTATTAATATGTTAGAGGAGATTTAGACGCAAGTCTTCATTCCAGTATCACTATAAGTCGAACATTCGGGCTAGGGCAATTATTTACCCTTACTAATATATATTATATATTTTTTGGTGGAAAGGACTGGTCCTTAGTTATCTTCAAAAATTGAAATACAAATCTTGTCCCCTGAAACCAAGAAAGATTAAAAACCACAGAGAAGATGATAGCTTGGCTGTCGAAACGCTTTAGATCAACCTTTATTGTTTTTGAATCTTTATTGGTATCAGGGGACAAGATTTTTATTTCAACTTACTAATATATAAATGCGAAAGTGTATTTGTCTGTCTGTTTGTCCGCTTCAGTGTTCCCAGATTTGCGCACTTTCTCGGTATTCTACTCTCGCGCACGACCCATTTTCTACGTAAGTAAATGCAAAACTTAGAAATGACAACACAACGACAGCGTCATCTAAGGATGAGGCTCCAAACTTAACTTTGCAGGTTAGATTCTTTTGCAGGAAGTCGGACAGTTTGACAGCATCATAACGCGATAGGGCGCAACTTCCTCTCTTCTTGGCTTCTCTGCATTTATAGTTGCCAGGTCACCCGTATTTTACGGGTTCTTCCTTATTTTGGTAAATCCGTATTTGGATATAAATCTCCCGTATTTTATAGAGTGCAACGGTAACACAAATTTCATAAATAAGAAAGCATATTTGATCGGCAGCACCATCTATTGCAAAGACAAATAAAAACATTAAAACAAATAAATTCTTTTATTATATTGGAATTAGTAACAGTAACAGTAACAGTAATAAACATATTTTTTCTTAGTGCAGGATATACTTCTTCCGGAATTGGAACTACTGAAATTGTTCGACGTTTCGCCCACCATAGTAGGGGGCTTCTTCAGGAACAAAGAAAAGAAACAATAAATAAAAAGAGAAATATAAGGGAATATGCAAAAATAAAAGAATGAAAAGGCCAATTTCAAAACATTAGAGCACGGTAACTCAATATGTCCACCATAAAAGAGGCGAAACTCTTCTGAATTGAAAATTGGTACAAAGGATAAGAAAGTTTAGACAGAAGAGCACGGTAACTCAGTATGTCCACCATACCAGAGGCGAAACTCTTCTGTAAGTGGTGGTGGACATACTGACTTATCGTGCTCTGATGTTTTAAAATTGGCCTTTTCATTCATTCATTTTTGCATATTCCCTTGTATTTCTATTTTTATTTATTGTTTCTTTTCTTTGTCCCTGAAGAAGCCCCCTATAATGGTGGGCTTTTAGTAGTTTTTTGACACGGTCCAATCCCGGAAGAAGTATATCCTGTACTGACTCTGGCCGTGGACGCCTTCGTTATCATCTCTTGTTTTTTAAATTTAAATAATTAACGTCCGCTTAGATTTTAAGTCTTCGAGTTTGTACTCCAACTCAACTGATTTTATTGTCCAGCAAAGTTTTTTTTTCTGGAAATTTTAATTATCTTTACAAAATTTCGTTTTTTTTAACGAAACTTCGATTTCGTATAAAAATATTTTATACAAATAAATTTATAAAAATTTCGACTTTCCACGGAAATTTTAAAAATTTTGATTTTTCTTGAATTTGTTTTAGAAAATGTTTCAAGTCATTTCAACATTTTAAGGTTTATTTTATTTTCTAATTTTAATTTAAAAAAATGATAACTAACATGAACAAATTTTTCTAGAAAATGTTTAGATAAAATTGAAATTTCGAGAAAAACATCGACATTTCGAAAGAAAAAACCGATATTTCTATAAAAATATCAACATTTTAAGAAAAATGCTAAATTTTAAGAAAATATCCCAAACTGTCTATAAAATGTAAAATTTTTTAAGAAATATTGCTATTTAAAAAAACCAAATTTCAACCTTTTTCGCATTTTGATATTTTTCTAGCAAAAATGACAAGAGTCTTCGATTTTTTTCTTGAAACTTCAATTTTAACTTTTATTGTCTACATACAGAAAGAAAGTTTTTTTTTTTTCTAGTAATTTAGATTTTTTTTGCGAAATTTTTATTTTTTTACTACGAAATTTTATTCTCTTCATTTTATAAAGACATTTTCTAGAAATTTCGACTTTTCCTGGTAATTCTGACTTAAACATTTTGATACAAAAATTTCAACTGCTTCAGATTTTTTTGTAAAAAATTAGATTTTGCTCTAATTTGTTTTGGAAATTTTGACATTTCGACACTAAAATTTATTTGAATTTTGTAATTTTGATAAAATATTGTAAATTGTTGTAAATAAATTTTTGTCGACCCTGCTAGGAAAAATTGAAATTGAAAATAGAAATTTCGAGAAAGAAAACAAGATTTCTATAAAAATACCAAATATTTGAGAAAAAAATTGAAATTTTGAGAAACAATTCCGAAGTTTCTAAAGTAATATTAAAATTTTGAAAAAAAACATTGATATTTCAGAAAAAATTATCTAAATGCCAACTTTTCTCGCATTTTGATATATTTCTACAAAAAATAACTCAGTCGAGTTTTTTTTTTAATTTCAATTTCAATTTTTTTTTGTTTACAGAAACTTCAAGTGTTCTCTGAAAATTTCGATTTTACAAAATTCCTATTTCTAATTCTTTTTCTTACGAAAATTTTATTCTCTCAAAAAAATTTTAAACAAAAAATGTTCTAGACATTTTGGCTATTGCTGACAATTCTGTCTTAGAAAAAATTTTTGTTAACAATTTCAACTACTTCAGATTTTTTTTGTAAAAATTTTGACTTTTCTCTAATTTGTTTTAGAAATTTAGAAATTGCTTAACACATTTTGACATTTTAAAGCTTACCTAATTTGGTAATTTTGATAAAAATTTTAAACTTATTTTAAACAAATTTTTGTCGACATTTCTAGGAAAATTTGTAATTTTGAGAAAAACGTCGACATTTCGGGAAAGAAGGAAATTTATATAAAAATATCAAACCTTTGAGAAAAAATGGAAATTTCGAAAAAAACTTCTGAAGTTTCTATATAAATGTCAAAATTTTGAGAAAAAATATGGAAATTTCAAAAAAATCTTAATTCAACTTTCTTTCGCATTTTGATTTTTCTCTAAAAAAATAATCCAGTCTTTGATTTTTCTCTAAAAAAATAATCCAGTCTTTGATTTTTTCCTTACAATTTTAAGTTCGACTTTTTAGTGGAAAAAAGTTTTTTCTGAAAATTTCGATTTTTCTACCGAATTACGATTTTTTTCTATGAAATTTCTGTTTTTTTCTAAACATTTTAAACAATTTTATTGAAATTTCGAATTATCTTGAAACTTCTGCCTGTAACAATTTTTACAGTAATTTTAACTTCTTCAGATTTTTCTTGTAAAAATTTTGATTTTTTTCCAATTTATTTAAGAATTTCTTTGACGAAGTTTCGACATTTTAAAGTTAATTTTATTATGATATTTTGAGAAAAAGTTTAAACTTAACAAAAACGAATTTTTGTAGAAATTTCGAGAAAAAAATAAAACTCTGGAGAAAAAAGTTTAAATTTCAAAAAAAAAACTCGAAATTTCGCATAAAACTGATAAAGATTTGAAAAAAATATTTAAGTTTCAAGAAAAATAAATGTAAGTTCGATTTTTCCGCGATTTGACATTTCTCGAAATAAGTTACCCAGTTTTGTCTAGAAATTTCAATTTTGACTCTTTTGACATGGAAAGCTCCAGATTATTTTCTGGAAATGTCGATCTTTCCTATGAAATTTCTATTTTTCTCTAAATATAACAAAGAAGATGGAATGTCGACGAGAATTTTCTCGAAATTTCGATGTTTTCTAGAAACGCTGTCTTTAAAATCTGTTTTCATAAACTTCGACTTCTCAAAATGTTTTGATAACAATTTTGATTTTTCTTTAATTCATTTTTATAGTAATTTCAAATTTTGAATTGCTCGAGTTTGAAAAGTGAAGGAATTGTATAAGTTTTGTAGCAATTAATTTAATCCGGATATTTTCTTGTCATACAGTTTAATGATATAATAAAAGAAGAAAAACCGTTTCCGGGGTAACAATTTCATTCCCTTCAGCAGCTGTACAAGCTGTATTTCCACAGACTTGAAACTAATATGAAAATAATCGCATCTATTTAATATTCCTGAATTCTTTAATAATGAAAATTAAAACAGAGTAAGTTATACAAAGTGTTCCCCTCTATATTCTGCATTTCCACAGGCTAGAAACTAATATAAAAATAATAGCATCTATTTAATATTTTTGAATTTTTTAATAATAAAAATTAAAACAGAATAAATTATAAAAATTTACTAAAACAGTTAACCCATGTGAGACAAACTAAGACAGGAATTTTAAAAGATAGCCGCCATTGTTGCCAAATGTCACTGATAGTTGGGAAAACGTTTGTCCACGGGGTGAATTACAATTGTTGTTGGATCTTATTTATGTCGGCTAATAACGATTAAAATGCTAGTTTTGCGCCGGTAGCAGCGGGGTCGTAAACTACAACAGAATTTCTCTTCGTGAAATTAGAAAACTTGGTGTTGTAATGGCGCTTGCACAAATATATACATCTACATCTCTGAAACTTCGGGAATCCGGGAATTAGGGAATAGGGGATTAGCCTCAGAGTTATTCGCCTTCGATGTTGTATGATACTCAACGTTTACTTATAGGCCTTACGGCTTTGATTTACTTACAGTTTGTTGTTCAGGTTTTACAATGAAAACTCATTTCTCGAGACCGCATAGTAAAGTCTAAGTTCTAAGTTGGGCAATTTGTATTTTCCACTGATAAGTTCAACGAAACTAATGGATGGGGCAGAGGTGTTTACTCCCGACTTATGTACGGAAACAAAAGGGATGAATGGTGAACATAATTAACAAATGGGTTATGCAACTAATGATGTGTACAACTTTAAGACTTTTGAACTACTAACTAGACCCGACAGACTTCCAAGTTTTCCCTGAAGGAAGAAGCTAAATAAATGGAATTAGAGCAGCTGTAGACAGTGCGGTGCACATTATATGTAATGTTACGTGTTGGGTTCGACTTAAAGTTGCCATGAATGTAAACACTTTATTTAAACTAAGAAACAGAACGTAGTACCACAACAAATAATAAATAATTAAGAAATACTGAACGTCAGAACACAGAATCCTGTTTTTTATATAGTTTGTTTATTAATGGATATCAGTTATTATTTCGTCTCAGACCCAAAACGTTGATTAAATCAATAGACTAAAAGCACATGCAGATAATTCAAATCGCAATAAAATTGTTGTGTGGGAATCCCAGTAACAACACAGCTAAGAGCGATGATTTAGTACTGAAATTTCCACCACACTAATTTTCGTCGCAGAATATCTCTTCATTACGCTCTTTGTTTAATTGGTTCGGTCGGTGTAGGAGAATACAAGGCTCGCTCGGCGAATTTGTGAAAAAAACACAAATTTGAAAAAATGCTTAGGAAAATTTAATAATTTCGAACAAGGGTCAAAAAATTTCCAAAAGGGGCCGAATTATATGAATAAAGTCGAAATTTCGAAAAGACACATTTTGAAATTTCACGAATAGTTTGAAATTAGACAATTAAGTTCTTCAGAAAAAAGGTCTCATGTCCCAGCAAAAAGTCGATATAATGTTTGAGAATAAAGTTAAAACGTCAAAAAACAAATTTTCAGAAAAAATTAAAATTTCTAAAAAAGACGAATTTTAAAATAACGTGAGTTGAAATTTCCAGTCCAATTCAGGAAAAAATCGTTTTTATGAACATTTTTCCAAAAATTCTGTTCTCGAGGAAAAAGTCGAAATTTTGAAAAAAATACTTCTAGTTTTGGGAAGGTGATGATAGGATATAGGAATTTTTACTTTTCAATTTAGATTTTAAATATGTTAACATTTTTTTAAATTCTCGAAAATTTTGGCTTCTTTTGAAACTTTAAAAGTTATCTATTTTTTTAAAAAACTTAGGACTTTTTTTGAGAATTTCTACGTATTGTCAAAATTTTCTACCTTTTTCAACATTCCATTTTTTTTCAATATTTCATTTTTGCAGACTTGATTTTTTTTTTAAATTTAGATGTTTCGTTGAAATTTTGAATTGATTTTTTGAATTTCTTGGATATCTTGTAAATTTCGAGTTTTTCTGAAAATTTTAAAATTTTAGCCAAATTTGAACTTCTTTCAAAAATTAGTTAGTTTTTTATGAAAGTTTTCATTCAAAATTTTGGCGAACAAAATGTAATTTTCCAAAAATTTTGCCCATTTTAATTTTTTTTTGGAAAAATTCTGACTTTTTCGAAATCTTGTCTTTTTTTAAATATATCTTTCAAAATTTTTTCTCGACATTTTGCAATTTTTGACCAAATTAGGACTTTCTAAAAATGTGGATTTTTTTTCAATATTTCGATTTTTTTCTAAAAAACATACCTTTTTTCAAAATTCTTCACCTTTTTCAAAATTCCAACTTTTTTTGTACATTTTGGCACTAAAATTTCCACGCCTTTTGAGAATTTCGCTTATTTCTCAAAATAATACATTTTCTGGAAAATTTAGTTTTGTTCAAAATTTTATTATTTTTGCAACATTTCGATTTGTTTTGGGAAAATTCTAATTTCTTTGAAATGATGACTTTTTAAAATTGATTTTATATTGCGAAAAATTTCGTATTTTTCTCGAAAATTTGAATTTTTGACTAACTTTGGAATATTTGGCCAAATTTGGAATTATTTTAAAATGCCCAGTTTTTTCTCAAAATTTCGACTTTTTTTTAAATTTCAGCATTTTTTTAAAATTTTATCTTCTTATGTAAATTTTTATTCAAAAATTTTGGCTTATTTAAAAAATATTTGACATTTTCGAAGATTTAAACTATTCAAAATTTCGGCTTTTTGAACATTTTGACTTTTTTGTTATTTTTGGCTTTTTTTCGGTATATATTTAGAATTTTCAAAAATTTTAAAATTTGACCGCAAATATTTTAATTTTTTAAATCTTGACTTTTTATTTTAAATTTGGACTATTTTTTAACTGTAAGACTATGTTTCAAAATTTCTCCGGATTTTCCGGATTCTCAAATTTTTTGAAAATCTCGATATTACCAAGATGTTTCCAATTTTTAAAAATCTAAACTTATTTATGGAAATTTTAATTGTCTATGAACATTTCAGACATTTCTAAAAAATGCGATCCTTTTTCAACAATTTGGACCTTAAAATTTTTCACTTATAAAAAACCTTTCCTGAAAATTTTGTCAATTTTCAAAATTTATTTAGTCTCCTCCTGAAAATTTGAAATTTTTTGAAACTTCTGTCTTAAAATCAAATTTTTCGAAATTTCAACTTTCCCAAAGTTTCAACTTTTTAGAAGGTTGGCCCATATTTTCAAATGTCGACACTTTTAAAAATTTCAATTGTTCTCCTCTGTTTTAACTTTTCTGTCACATAAAGTCCTTAGATAATTTTTTATCAATTTTAATTTCGAAAAACTTCTTACAGCTGTTGCAGTTGTAATCGAATGTGAGACGTTCTGTGTTGGCAACATTTGGGCGCTCGCTTAACCCGGCAAAACTTCTTGACTCAGTTTTGGTCGAAGAGAATGGTCTTTCGTTATCTTCAAAAATTGAAATACAAATCTTATCCCCTGAAATCAAGAAAGATTAAAAAACAAGAGCAACCTTTGTTGTGTTTTTTAATCTTTCTTGGTTTTAGGGGACAAGATTTGTATTTTAATTCTTTACTCAAGTTAAGCACTTTTTTATGATATTGTTGCGAGCTATCAGTTCGAATGATTATTACGTCGTGAATTATAACCACTTTATTTCCAAACTAAACACGGAACACTACAACTGAATAATTAACTCACTTATTCAGCGACTTCTAATTACTAACTCAGTAACTAACTACACTGACTTCTGACCGCCTCGAAGGAAAGACCACCGCCTTATAGAGTTCTTGCTTCCGGGTTTTAAAAAAATCCAGCAGATAAGGCTTATCGTTTGCCGAAATTTCTGGAACGCTTATCTGCCGTTTGCTTCATTATCGCGGCCGCTTTCCCTTACCAGATTTTTCTAGAAAATTTTCTTACGTACTGAATTCTATAATTTACATTTCGTTTCAATGTGGTTTTTTTCTCGGGAAGTATGGCCTAAGAGTTTAAATTTCGTTAGGAATATCACCTTGCAAAACATATTACTTTTTTATCAAAATCTATAGCAACGTTTGGACGTGATAAATTAAAATCTCTTCTATATTCTTCGCCTATATCTTATGTGTTAAAAGTGGTAAGTTTGACATTGAATATCTCAGCTTCAGCACCAGCACTCGTTTTCTAATTTTGTAGGTGTATAGATAATCCTGTTGGTAACATCTGGCCGAAATTTAAAGAAAATTTATTGAAAATCAATTGACCGGTGAATTATCTTAATTTCGATCCTCAGAAACTTGACAAAAGCAAAACTTGACAAACTTAATGTGTCCCCTGACGTTTATTATTAACGCTTCTACAACATTAATGAACCTTTTCCATTTCGACGGAAGGCTAAGTAACGTATTGTGTAAAATGTGGCATAATAGTGGGCAATTAATATGGGGTCCATTAAGATCAGTCTCTACGGTAACATCCAGACTAGATCTACGTCAAGGCGGCGAACAGTTACATTTTTTTACTCCCCTCGTTTCATATCATTAATTATCATTATAACTGATATAACTAAAATAAATATCGCCTTTTGTTCTCATAATAAAGCGCCTCTATTGAATTTGGCTAAATAGTAAATAATAATTATTGCCCAATACCATTCGCTAAAAGCTTTTCTAAATAAATTTCCTAATTTTATTCAGCTTCTTCGCATGCCTCAAGTACGAACATATCTTCTATTTAACTAAAATTAAAATTACCCCCTACAGCAATTAGAAAGTGAAACTTCCTTTATGTAGCAGTGTCACATAATGACTTCAAAGGTTCCCCGAACGAATGTTCATTGCAGAATAACCGTCTACGCTCTTAAAGGTAAATGCGTAGTATGAGCGTTTTCGCTTTGATGGTTTCATAGAAAAGGGTAGAAACAAAGGACGGAATAGTGAGTATAATTAGCAGATGGGTTATGCGGTAAATGGAGCGTAGAAGGTTTGCGGTTGCAGAACTAAGAACTCTCGCAGGAGACGGACCTAGCGTCAGCGTCGAGGCCAAAGTTTGGAAACTCGGTTTTGTAGACGACCTCTCTCTAAATGTACCTTTTCAACTGAAGCTGCCCACGTTTTTTACCCAAATGGGACAGTAAGCGCAAACGTATTGTAGATGATACATATTGTATGCTTCTATGACTTTACCTGTGTATCTACGAAAAGTGTTGTCAATTTTCTCGAATTAACTCATTTTTCGATTATGCTTTACATCTTATGCACTAAAGTAATTCGAAGCTCATATAATGGAAAACGTATTAGCAGCGGAGTATCTTCAAGGGGGTGGTTGCGGCAAAACGTAAACTCTCAGAGCACGTGTCGGAAATTAGTCAAGTTTAGGCCGGCATTTGGGAATAATGTGCGCGACTGTCATAGAAAATCTCATAAATAAGGAACTGCGGAATTCACCACCCTAACGCTTCCAGTCGCTTTATAGCTCTCTGCGCTGAATATGTCATGATTTCATCAACTCGGTTTATGACTGGTCCAAACCAAAGTACGACTTCCATGCATTAACACTTCGAGAGTATTACGTTCGCAGATGTGATTTTCCCTCTTATAACAGTAATGTAAGGAAACGATCCATTTTTAATTTAAATTTTTTTCTAAGGCGATGTTCGCTACAGCAGTTATTTTTTTAGCATTATCACGCTAAGATTTTGTTTTTAATTTTCCCAATACTTGTTTACAGTTGTATCTTATTAGAACAGATCAAACTCGTTTACTGTTTCAGTAAACTTATGGACCCGATGGGTTTAAAGAAGTTCCCATCCACTTCAAAAATGAACACAGCTAACCAAGGGGGGGGGGGGCATTTTTAGAGATTGGTCTCGCCAGAATTTCCCAAACATTCCCTAAAATGAAAACTTCGTAAATCATAACATTTTACTGTTCGAACAGATCAAAATATTTCACTTCCAAATTTTTTAGCAAAATTTCGACATTTACACTGAAATTTCATTCCAAAAATATAGATTTTTTTAATAACCAAAATAAATAGTTCGAAGTCAGAATTGCAGGAAAAAATCTAAACATTACGGGTGTAAACTCGGAATTTTGAGAAAACAAGCGAATATTTCAAAAAAAGTTTACGTAAAAAATCTCGACTTCTAGAAATTTCGTGTGTGCGTGAAATTCTGCGTTTAAAAAATATTAAAATTTCAGCAAATTTCGAGTTTAAAAGTCGAAATGTCGAAAAAAAAAAGTTGGAAGTGAAATTGTGGTTTCATAGCGAAAACGAAATTTGATTTTTTTTATTTAGTTTTTTTTTGCTTTTCCATAAAATTTGGCTTTAGCCTTAAAATATTTTTTATAATTTTGAAGTTCGAACTTATTTTAAGCCTCTCAATCCTTTCTAAGAAAAATGGTCGAAATTTCAAGAACTTCAAAATTTTGTTTTTTTTTGATCAAATACATTTTTTTTATTCAATTTTTTTTGGAAACGTCACCCTTGTTTTAGAATATTTCGAGTTGCAAATTTAACTTTTTTCTAAAATTTTGGTCCAAAATACAGGAGTTTAGGATTTTTCATTCCCGATTTCGATTATATTCTGAAAATTCGATTTTATTTTAAACTTCGAAATGTTTTTTCCTTGAACCCAAAATTTTATACGAAATATTTTAACTCTTCTCGGTAATTCAAGCTTAAATTTTAAGAAATATCTTCTACTAATTTAGAGGGTTTTTTTGTGGAAATGAACATAGCATGAGTTTCAAAGTTTTGAAACAAATTCGAGAAAAAAGAAATTTTTTGGTTTAACTTTGTCTTAAAGTTATAGTTTTAAATTCCGCACTTTATATTTCTCTATACATTATCTCTGGAATCAAGTGTATTTTAGGGAAATTTTGGATTTTGAGGCAAAATTTAAAAAAAAATCGAAATTCGAACTTCTTGATTGTTATTTAAATTTATTCAAAATTCCAAATTAAAACTAGTAAAATTAATCGATTTTTCGTTATATTCAGGGTCTATTTTTGGATTACCATTATTTTCACCTTTTCTCGAAATTTGATAATTCACGATTATAAAAAAAAGGTTTTGAGAAATGACATTTAGAGGTTTTTTGACATGATTTTCCCTTTTTTTTCGGAAATAGTATCTTCTTTTAATTTTCAGGTTTAAATTAAACCTTTTATTTTTCAAAATTCAAAAAAAATTCAAATATTTGACATTTAATTCGAAATTTCCTTATTAGTCAAAATGTCGAGTGAAGTTGTTCCCTAAAATTTTAAGTTTTTATTTTCGAAATTTTCAATTTTTCTGAATTTTATTTCAAATTTCAGTCTTTTTTAGAAAATATACATTTTTTTCTCGTAATTTGGACATTTTTCTTAAAATTCTAGTTTCACTCATTGTCAGTCCTCACACTTTTTTTTTCAATATTTCGATTGTTTTTGAAAATTCGAGCATTTTTTGTTTTATAAATTTAAATTTCCTCATAACGTTCTCGTTTTGTCTATACAACTTGATTTTTCTAATAAATTTCTACATTTCAAAAAAAACAATTTCTAAACAAAATTTTTTCTTAAATTTTTTTTGGAAAGTACGAATTTATTCTCGAAAAAAGTCATAATTTTGAATTTAAATTTAAAAATTTCAGTTTAAGGTCGGAATTTTAAGAAGAGAAAAATCGAAATTTAAAAAGTGGAAATCTCAACGCAATAGCTTTTAATACATTTTTTAAGTAGAAATTTCGAAGTTGTTCTCAAAAATTTTTAGAATAAATTCTTCAATTAGCTAGAACATGTTTTTTAATGTTCGAACTTTTTATTAACGATTGAATTCGCAATTTTGAAAATTTTTCTTAGAATTTAGACTTGGAGCTAGAATCTGAAACAAGCCAAGTTTTGAAAAAAGCCCAAATTTCCAATTTAAAGCCAAACTTCTAATAAAAAATTTCAAAATTTTTAGAAAAACTCTTAAACTACCTGAAATCACTTTCTTCGTTTTGTTTCAATTGTTGTCGTTTTCTATATCTGATTCCAAATTTGGTAATTATGTATTTGATTTTTCTTGACAGTAAAACTATGACATTTTTATTATGAAACTTTTTAGAAATTACTACTCATTTTTTATTTTTTTGCTTTTTTTTTCTACTTAACACCCAAGATTGTGACTCCAATTTTAGTTTTAGTCTCAAAATTTCGACAATATCTTGATTATGATCACGAAAAAAGTTAAAATATCGAAAAAAAAAGGAAAAATATCAATAAAAAAAGGAAGGAAATTGGAAATTAATGATTTCATGAAAAAAGAAACTCGAACTTTAGAAAAAATGTCCATCTCAAGGAAAACTTAGTATAGTATTTTGATTTTTAAAAAATTCAATTTAGTCTCAAAAAAAGTAGTCTGGAAAATCAACTTCAAATTTAAAGAAATTATGACTTCGTTTATGAAATTTTAGGTGCGATCTCAAGAAGTGTAAACTTTCAAGAAAATGATTCAGTGTAAAGGAAAAAATCTAAATTTCGAATTTAAAATCGTTTTAAGAAAAAAACTTTAAATTATAAATGAAAAATAAGTTCGAGTAAAATAACTTGAACAAACTCTATCAACTTTTCTTTTTCGGTTTTAAATTCAAAATTCTAAGTTTATTCGGAAAAAAAAGGTGAAACTTTCAGGTTAAAGGTTTTTACCAGACATTTGCAACCCTTACTTCGTGGAATTCTTTGATATTCATAACTAATAAGCTTTATTAACAATAAAAACACAACAAAATTTAAAAATTCCACAAGGTTTTCGATAAATATATTGCTAACACCGGACCAGGTTTCGCATTACTGCATCATCGGCGACGGTCATACCAGTAAAAAATTGCTGGTCTGACCGCCGATGAGCACCAAATTAATGGTTTCCTTTGTTTTATTTAAAATCTCCTTAAATTTTGTAACTGAATTATGTAACGCCGATTTCGACATATTGCGTTCAATTTCCATATTTCCCCCATCTTGGCGTAGCTGTCTCGTAAACATATCGTTTTCCGACACCTCTCTAATCGAATAATACTATTTGCTTTACTTTGCCAGTCAATTTCGAAAACCCTCTGAGCATCATACATACACGTACGTATACAAGCCATCGAAGCATCTGAAGATATTGAAAAATGGGACGGCTTCGTATTTCACCCGTAGATGGCAGTCTAATCGTCTCGAGATCTATTCACACATGGCGAATTGAATCGAGAAATCATACGAGAATAATTCTACGACAAAAGCACGCCTAACTCTGCCAGATTTACTGCACTATCCGGATGACTTTCCACATATTCTTTGTCGTTTTCCTTTGTGTAACGTCTTCGACTGTTATGGATGGCGTTATTAAATCCTCAATAGCTGCCACTACTTAGAAAGTGACTTAATTTATTGGATAGCCACTCGTGACGTCGCGGATTATTCCGAGGATCTAAAAACGATTTATTTGAAAAAACATCGAAGCTATCCCACGGTTCCTTATTATTGAAGTGTTTACTTTATCAAATTATTCCATTTTAGTCCTAAACGACACGCTGTGGTATCTTTAAATTATTTTAATTAAGTCGCATAAATCGCCTATAATGCGGGGAACTTCCCGTCCAGAGTCCAGAACTCCAAAATGCATTTGGCAGCAAGAAAACCTTTGGGGCTCGAATTGGTGTATGTACGTCTGACTTAATTACGGCATCCTAACATCTGCCTTCACTAACTCATTCTCGATTACACTGCCGTTAAATTGCTGTGTCTCTAATCTTAACTTATCGTCTTTACTAGCTCAACTTGCTCTTGTCTTAATTACTCCTGGCGTATGCAAAGGAAAACAATGTCTGCTGCTTACATAATGGTCCAATTCGAATGAGCAACTATCCTAAAGAAAATAGGATAGAATGCATCCCTATTTACTACGGGTTATTATTTTGTTTGTGCTTGCCTCCCTTAGTCTTTTTTCGAAAACCTATTTGGCTGCTCTTTTTTCTTCGTGGAGGAATGCCGAGTTGCTCCACAGCGATGAACAAATCTGTCTGCAGTTGTCCCTTTATGTCGCAATAATGTAATAAAAAACGACATGAGTCAGAAAATCGCAGAAAGAAAAGACTATAACATTTGGCTGACAAATTATGCTATTTTTCATATTCGTTTTTCGCACATGACAGTTAATATCACTATGATTATCTGGCTCCTAATAAAGTTTTGGTAGATGGTGTCCTTCAACAGAGATTATTTTTCAATGAACTAACATACCTTTTCCCCGATTGAATCAAGTTTTATTTTTTGGTAGTTAAATTGGAGTAAAATATTAGTGATTGAATTACAATGCTGTTTTCGTCATTCACGTGAAGAAACTTTTTTTTTTAAGTTCAATGCACTCGCAAGCAAAAAGCAACCATATTATGCCTTCGAAACACCGTGACTAGGATGCAGAAACAAGGATATATGTCACTGAACCGTCTTTTTAAATAAGAATAGGTTGAAATTTTCGGGAAAAATTTCGTCCAGTAAGGAATTCTTGAAAGTTCTATAGCAAAAAAGCGTCTATCCATAGTGAGAAATCCTCACTGTGTTAAATTGAACCGCACAGAAATTTGCTATCTCCGACTGTCTTGAATGCCTCAAAAATCTTGCTCTTAGGAGGATCAATCCTATTAGTTTCTGCGAGTATCTTTCATGAAAATACTTGTAGAAAAGAGACAAGTCACCAACCGTCTCCCTGTGCTCCAGTGTTTCGAGAGAATCAGTCAAACTCTCGTCCTCAATTAGGTGAATCTCTCTTCTCCAAAAGCGGCAAAAGAGTTTTGGGGGTGAACTCCAAACCTGAGGACAGTATTCTAGTGTTGGTCTAACTTGAGCTTTGTATAGAGTGAGCAGCTGATGAGATGTGAAATACCTATTAGCTCTAAAAAGAAAGTCAAGTTTTTGAGAAGCGGACTTGGCAATGGCGCCCAAATAATCGTCCCAAGAAAAGTTAGTGCTCGCATTTACTCCTAGGATCAACAGATTAGATCCCATCCCTTGATGTTTTCTTAGAACAAACCGCGATCTGAGTTTTTAAGGCACTGGAGTCAACCAGATTTTTCTTACTCCATTCCAGAACGATTTCGAGATCCCGATTAATCATTCCCTTAGCCGATCTGAAGCAGCGACCGATAATGGTTTGTCGGAGAAAAAAGGTACTAGGCGATTATCATCTGCATAGGTGTATATCGGATTGGAATTCAAAGCTAAGAAGTCGTTTATGTGTAACAGAAACAGAATAGGAGGCAGAACAGATCCCTGAGGCACCCCTTCATTAATCGTAAATGTCTCGGATGGAATGCCATCAACGACGACCTGAACAGATCTACCAGCGAGAAAATTGGATATCAAATGACAGAGTCCAGTAGGAATGGTACAATGAGAAGTTTATATTTTATATGTTACTATGTTAGGTTATTTATGTGAATTGGAATTGCGCTAATACCATTTCTTTATCCCTAAAGACATAAATTGAAATGTCCATCCAAAGCTTGATAACGACAGACAGTCGGTTTGCGTGTGGTCATTAGGATTATCCATGACTCAATATAAGTGTGTGGGTCTTCCTGCAAGTGAACGATTGACGCACAGTGATTGTGACAACCGAGGGAGTTATTGGATTTATCTACGGTATGTTTGTCCTATGGAGGAAAAGCATTACATAAATAGATTGATGCGACGAGAATTATTTATGTTCCCACCCCATAACCATTTGTTTTGCGTTATTTATTAACTCGATAGCGCCCTTCTGTCATACACACATACACCCTCTCCCTCACACACGTTCAGCGCGCTCAAGCCCAAATCGCTGTTATCAACTTTATTTAATATGCGCGGCGAATTAACCAGAGATTAATGATCATGGCCAAAACTCGTGAATTATGTGACGAACCGTTCGTTTTGTTCGAATATACACACATCTGCATAATATTATTTAATACATGCCGAATACTGATTTCTATTCTGGAAGCCTTCGTGATCGACATATTATACAGACGGGTGGGGCAATGGGGCGAGTAATTAAGGATTCGGGCAGATTATTCAAAAACAAAAAAATTTCAGATATTAACGCCGCAGTCGCCAATTATATAAACATTGCGAACGACTACATAAATAAAAACTAGTTTTATTTGGTCTATTGACTGTTTACTATGGCAATAATTGATGTGGAATCCTAATTGTGCCAGCGCAACTTGCTCTGAGCTTCATTTTTGTTATTTACAGTTATGCAGTGTAAAAGTTGTCAACATTTTTATAAATAATACGTTTCCATATCCGTCAAATGTATGCAAAGTCGCGGGTGTGACTTAATTTGTAATAATAATTAAAATGAAGACATTTTTATATCAGGCGTCCGACAAAGCGTCGTTGTGAAAGTCCATTTTGGAATTTTTCATTAAATCGAAAATGTCCAGCTATCCAATTTTCATTTTAATGTGCCCAACGACAGTTTCATTTTCTCTGCACATTTTACGACACAATGCCGTAGCCCGTAATGATGGTGCAACTTCAATTCGATATTACAATATTACTGTCGAAAGCATCTGTTAAAAGTGCACTTTATATGGGGATTACATTCGTTTCGAATGGGCAGTGAATACGCGAATATTGCTGCGCGAAAACGACCCATTGAAATGAATATCATTTTTCAGTGCATATTTCCGTTTATTAGCTCACACCAGCTAAAAAAATCTCCTATATTAAAAAATATTAGTTGAGGGTGCGTTCGGTAAACTACCGCAGAAATAATTTGGTGCGAAGGCCATGTTTCACTCCATTACGCGATAAGACATCGCTAGGGAATAGGAATGGAAGCAAGCGATCATAGATGGCATGTTAAGTAATAAACAAACGAATCTACGGTTCCCTTAACGCAAGCTCTATTTCCTCATGGTTAAATCTACTCCCCAAGACAACATAACCGTTATTTTTTATAAACGTTCAGGTTAGAACGTCTCAAAAATGAGATGTTACGTATTCAAATGGCTTGTAAAAATTTCAACCAACGCTATGCTCGACAACTTATCTTCTTCTACAGTGTACCTCTTTTAAAAATTTGAACCCCATATACTGTTATTTATAAGCACTGGCCATCTAAAAATTCAAAATATTATACTGTTACGTATTAAGATTCGATTAGAGACAGATAATAGATATGATAGGGGTCGGACAGGATATATACATTCCTCTCATCACTGCGACCTCAAAAATCTATTGTGATAAACCCCGATATATATTGTTCCTAAATTCCCAAGCCTTTGTAAAAGCATAGGATTTTCATAGGAGAAATTTTACTTCTCTCTGCAGGTGTAACTTGTACCTGTTCCATGTGAAGTAGTCGCCTGTAAAACAATGCTTCGCATGTGTAAAGTAAGTGTTTCCTTGGCTTTGTTGCAGAAGCGACAAGTCTCTGACTCTGCATTGCCTTTTTTTTTAGATGGTATCTTAGCACGCAGTGTCCTGTGAGAACACCTGTTATTAAGCTTAACTCCGGTTTGCTGAGGTCGAGAAGTTCCTTCGTCTTGGGGTGCGAATATGTGATAAACTTTTCCGTATAGTTTTGTCCTGAAATTAATTTCCAGTGGAATTTTTTTGCTTCTCTTCCCATTTGAGGACTTCTGTTTCTCTTCCCATTTTTAGACTTTCGTTTCTTATATGGCATTTTGCTATATGAAAGTGAGGTTCGGGTCTAAGAAATGGGGATGCTGCACCTTCTCTGGCTTCTCTGGCAATCTCATTTCCTTTAATACCCATGTGGGCTGGCACCCACATCAAGGTAACCTTGTTGCGGACAGTCAACTGTTTTAGTAGTTATAAACAGTCCCACCCTAGTATGGATTTGACAGTAAAGCTACTCAGAGCTTTAAGTGCCGCTTGACTGTCTGAAGAGATATAGATCCTTGCTCCTCGTAAGTCGTTTGATAGACCCGAGTGCACATTTCTATGGCATGTACATTTGCCTGGAAGATTGTGGGAGTTTGACCTAAAGCCTATATCTTGGGTCACATACGCCGACCCCAACTTCTTCTGCTGTGTACCAGATAAGTGATCCTTGAGGTAGTTTAGGTTTTTGGTCCATCCCACTCATAGGACGATCATTTATGACCACTTCAAATGAGTCTTCGAACACCAACCCGTTTTATCATTACCAATGACACAAATTCTTTAAGAATACTCATGTGTCCGATAAAATCTCCTTTCTTCAGATCCACTGCCTGAACCAGTCTTAAAGCCCTCAGAATTGCCCCCTTCTTTACTTGTAGATGTAAAGGGGGGAAATTCAGTATGACTTCCAGAGCTGCAGTTGGACAGGTTTTCATAGCTCCTGTAATTCCAAGACATGCTAAACGTTGTACTTTTGCAAGTTTACCTTGTGCTGTATTTTCTTTTGCTTTTGGCCGCCTTACTAACAAGGCGTACGTAACCGTTGGTCTGATAACCGTCAGGTAAGGCCAGTAGATCATATTTTTTTGGGGTTCAATCCCAAGGTTTTTCCAAAGAGTCTACGGAAGGTCCAGTTTACCACTGTTGCACGTTTAACTACCTTTGTCGGGTGTGTATTCCAAGCAAGTGTCTGGTCTTGCATTAAACCAGGTATTTTGTTTCACTTGAGAAGTCAATTTGGTCTCCGTTCATGATAGGAGCTATTAATGAGAACTTGCTTTTTTTAGTGTATGGAATAATAACTGTTTTGCTTGGATTGACTCTTGGGCCTTCCTTCCAGCTCCAATTGTTAATGATATTTAGGGTGGTTTCCATCAGGTTTGACATAACTTTGTCATTCTTTACCCTTACAGTGACAAGGTCATCTGCGTTTCAAAGCTTGAGTTGTGTAACTTTAGAAGGAGATCGTCCACAACAATAGGCCATAGTAGGGGTGATAATACTCCTCCTCGAGGACAGCACTTTACCGCAGTCACCGTTGCTGAGTCTCCTCCCAAGTTTGCTTTGATCCTTTTTCCTCTAAGCATGGATTGTATCCACTCGGTTGTTGTTTTGAAAGCCCTTGATTTGTGCAGCCTTTTTTATGGATTCGTATGAGGTGTTGTCGAAGGCACTCTCTATATCGATGAATGCACAAAGAGCAATTTCTTTTGCTGCGAGTGCCTTTTCGATCCCCTTTATGAGGTTATGTAAGGTCGCCTCAGTAGATTTGCCTGACTGATAAGCTAATTGGTTCTTGTGAAGTGGTGCCTGTGTTAGGACCTTGCTTCCAATGTGAATGTTTATGATTTTCTCCATTGTTTTGAGGAGAAATAAGGTTAAGTTAATAGGTCTATAAGATTTAGGCTAGCTGTTTGATCGCCTTCCAGCCTTTGGGATGAAAACCACATTAACTTACCTCCAGGTTTAAGGAATATACCCCAGGCTATAATTATCATCCTATATGAACAGTAGATCATTTTAGGTTTCAGTCTCCAGGTTTTGCTGAATAATCTGCGGCACATCCAGAACGGTGTCGTGGCTCGCTTGATTATTCGAGTCAAATGAGGATTCCAGGTGAGCTTTTGGTCCAGGACTATTGCTAGATATGTAGTATCACTTGAGAAGTTAAGTTGAACTCCATTTATAGTGGGGGCTTTTAGATTTAGCTTCCTTACTCTTCGTGAAAGGAATTATTATTGTCTTATTTGGGTTTAACCCTTGTTTTAAACACCAGTTGTTAGGGCTTTTTGCATTAAATCTGACAGGTTTTTATCATTTTTGCCCTTGATAATGACAGTAATATCATCTGTATAACATATTGCTTCAAAGCCCGAGTAGTGCAGTATATTTAGGAGGTCATCGACCACGATGGACCACAGCAGTGGAGATAAAACAGCTCCTTAGGGAAAACCCCTTGCTGTGCTCACTGTGACTGAATCACTGCCTAAGGTTGCGTTGATTCTCCTACCATATAAGATGGAGACGATCCAGTCGATAGTAGTTGAGAAGGGTTTGTTAATTAATTCATTTTTCAATCTTCGATTTCCTTTGAAACATTCCAAAACTGTTTATATATTTTCTAAGATCTTGACCCCAAACTCGGAAAGTTTGCTCCCTTTTTTTAGAAAATTAGACGATTTCTCCTTTATTTTAAAATTAACAGTTTAAATTCTCAAAAAATGTACAAAGTTCAAGTTTAAACTCATCATTCCGAAACAAAGTCGAAATGTTGTGAAACTTGGTTTTAGTTTCGGTGAAAAACTAGTTTCGGTTGGTCCCTAGTATTTCAACTGACGTTTGTAGAAAAAAACGTTATTTACATCATTTAGCATTTTATTGTTCGCGAGATTGATGCAGAACTCATACATCTCTTGTCTCTCATCCCAAATTATCGCATTATCGATTTCAGGCCATCACTAGGGCACCATCTCTCTTTGTTCAGAGAGCGTTGCTTGTCCGCATTATACGAGCTTATCTTGTAAATTCAGGCGTAATAACGTTAACGGACATTTTGTCAAGTTAATGTCACGTTTCGAGATGAAATGTTTCATCAAAAGCTTGCAACAAAAGTAACATTACAGATTGGTTACCTTTTCCTCTAAATCTAACACGATGGTTTAATATTAGAATCATTGATGATTTAATATTAGAATAATTTAAAACAGCAATCCAAAAGAGAAAACTAAATGAAAAACGTAATCCAAATGAATAAAACTCTGGATTAATAGCTTTGCAGGATAACCATTTAATCAAATAAAACCAATTACGTAGCCGGGGTTTGCCATTGGCAGCGAGATAGAAGTTAGTTACTCTGCAACTACTATGTCGCTTTGCGACTCCTATTCAACTATAATTAAACGTATTCCAACCGACCGCCAATTAAAAGTAAATAAAGTTGTCGAAATGGAGAGATATCCTTCTTTCGAAAATTAATTAAAAGTAAGCACTTTGTATTTTGCATTGTCGACTCCAACTCCGGCTCTTAATTTTTCGTCGCGTTCTTCCTTCGCCGGTTTGTGACAATTTATTGTTTTAATATTTATACAAGTCGGGGACGCGACGGCGATTGTGCGATTAAGCCAAGCAACTAATTAATTATGCCCGAGCTCGAAACATTCTAAGCTTAATTGTTGGCGCGAAACCAACTCCAGTTTTGGGGATAGTTATGACCGAGGACACCGAGTGCGGTAGCAATAGCTTTGACAAGATTAATAGTGTTTTTATAAATTGATGTAAAAGCAATCAATACCCCGGGTCGCCCCAGCGCCTTTAAAAGTAGAAAAAGCTTAAGGGCTCGAATTCCAAAAAAACTTTCGACACCAGCAGATTTTAGCTATGTAAATTCATTCATCATTTTTCATTTTAGATTTCGAACCAAGGATTATGTTCCCTAATAGTAATAATTAGAATTGGAAAGCATTAATATCCTTTTTCAGAAATATTCTGAAGCAGTTTTTCCATCTTCATCTGATAAGGTGATAGCTGTATGTGGAAAGCCTAACGACTGGCGACTAGCAACTGGCGACTGGAGACTGGTAACAGGTAACTGGTGAATGGTGATTGGTGACTGGCGACTGGTAGCTACGTCTCTTCAAATCTCAGACCGCGGGTCGCCGCATCAAGTGGTTTGGTTGACGCACCCGGGTTTAAATATTTGAGCTCCTACACGACCAGACTAGCGATACTAGCAGCCCAGTTGTCGGGTTGTCTTTAAAAAGACTAAGGGTATAATGGATGATAAAAATGTATTAAAATTAATTTTATTACAAGAGGAAGAAGAGGACGAAGTTTCACAGAAAATGCCTGGAATTCAAAATATGTTTTTGAGGCGGACTAAAGAAGGATATTTTAAGTCACTTATCGACCATCTAAAAAAGGGTAAAAAAATTTTAGAGAATTTTTTCGTTTCAATCTCTCATCATTTATATAAATCGCACGACAGCGCCACCTAGCAGTCCAGTCCGCGACTGAAACGCTCCAGAGAAACCAAACATACATAATTGTATTAAAACAGTGGTACGTGTCTGGATGCAGCCGTGAGTCGCCACCACCAGACGTTCCAGCGAAACCATACTTTAAAAATTAATAAAATGAATTTTAAAGAACATGTTGCAGAAGTACTGCTACAAATATCCACGAGTGCAGTTATTTTCTCTTTTGTTGCCGAACCGTTCATGAATAATTTCCTTCCAAGCTTCCCAAGATTTCTTTTTTTTTTGTTCTCCCAAAACTACCACTCTAAAACACAAGTTGTCAAATTTGTGGCTCAACAATACATTCTTCAACTTTTGCATCACTTAAAGAAGGATATTCGTCCCTTAAATATGTAAAGACCTGTATCGATGGTTCATGTCTTTGACAAAATTTTCATGAAACCTTTTTTTATATAAAGCGGTGGAAGATTTTTTTTCGGATCCACGAGGGGCACGACAAAAACAGTTTTCTTACCAGAGTTAAGATCTACTGATAGCTAAATTACTTGAATGTAATGTGATTTCCAGGATTGCCACGTATAGGTGTGCAGGTTGTGCACCAGGTAAGGACGGCTATTCAAAAGAGGCAGCAATTTGACTGATTTCTATATCCAGCTTTCCTAAATATCACTTCAATGAAAACACTTCTTAAAATATGAAATTTTGGTAGCTTGTTGTTTGCTTGTAGCTTGTAGTGTAAACGAGTCAGTTAAAGATATTAACTTTGAATGTTTAACCTAAATGTCCATCTTTAACCTTGAATATATTGTTCGAAACCTCCAAATTTTTAGAAAAATTAGAAATTTCTAAATTAATATCGAAAATTTTAAGAAATGACTCCACATTTATAAAGAAACAATCGGGAATTTATTTTAATTTATAGCTCGCTTCAATTTAAAGTCAAAATTTTAGGAAAAAAAAAGAGGTCAAAGTTAAACAAAACACTAAATCTGTTAAAAAATTTCGAGTTGAACCGCCTTTTTCTAAAAATTTTGGAAGACTCGAGATTAAAAAATAATGTTAGAATGCCAGCAAACGAGTTTAAAAATTCAAAATTTCAAGAAAATGTATCTACTAATTTTGACCTTAGTAGCTAAAAGTCAAGATTTTCTTTTTGAAATTTTGATTTTTTTCAAACTCCGGGTGTAAACTTATAACCTAAATCTATAGTTTTTGAATAACTTTGAGTTTTGAGTTTAAAACTCAAAATGTCATAAAACTAAAGTCGAATAATGTAGCTAACCTTGAAATTAAAGTTGAAATTTTAAGAGCTACCTAATTCGGAATTGCGAAAATTCTTGATATCAGCTTTCTTTTTTCGAAAATTTGATGTTTTTCCGAGAATTCTGAATTTGGACTTACAACCTTTATCTATTTATTTATTCGTAAATCTTCACCACAAATTTTTTTCATACATTTTGATTTTTTTTTAATTCGATCTGTTTTTACATTTGTAATTTTTTTGCTTTTTCCTATTATTTAAAACTTTCAATTTTTTGATTTTTCTCAATAACTCATGCTTAAATTTTCTCAGCAATTCATGTCTACATTGGAAAACTGAAAAAATTGTTTCAACAAAATGATCATTATTCTAGTAATTCCGATTATTCCTAGAAGTGTTTTTATTTTTAAAATCTTAACTTTTTCTCAAAATTCCAAAACGAAAAATTACAATTTTGTTATTCTCTTCACATTTCCACTTCAATCAAGAAATCTGGACTTAGTTTCGAACAAACTTTCAAGAAAAAAAATGGAAATTTCGCTATTTAATGTCGTGAGCATTATATATTTTTCTTTTTTACTCTTCAACTCGAAACGTCTCTGTTAATCCATTGGTTGATATTTTAGTGGACCACTCAGGTAAAACACTTACTACTGTCACAACCAACTACTTTCTTTAAAGTGTTAAATGAGTCATTTTGTTTTAATTTTGAGGTTACACTTTTAAAATGTCCACATTTCAATTTTTGATTTTGAAATTTTCGCCTTTCTAAATTTAGACTTTTCCGACATTTTGACTTTTTTTCACAATTTCGGTTTTTTAAAAATGTTCAGTATATTTTGAAAATTTGAACTTTTCTGAAAATTTCAACTTTTTTTCAAAACTTTTTGAAAAATTCGGTTTTTTTAACTTTCAATTTTTCTGACTTCTTTGAAAATGTGTTTTTTTGAATACCTATATTTTCTCAAAATTTCGATTTTCCCTTTCCACTTTTTTCTAAAATAAAATTTAGATTTTGTCCAAAATGTAACTACCTATTTTTTCTAAAATTTCTACTTTTCTGATAATTTTTGATTTTCTTCAAAATTTAAATCTTTTGAAAATTTCGGAATTTTCTGAAAATTTTACTTTGATAATTCCGAATTTTCGAAATTTTTTAGAAATTTAAACCTTTATGTGCTTAAATAAAGAAATATGAGCTTGGAAGCCGAAGATACATCGTTCGTTGATGACGTATTGGGGAAGGGGCAAAAATTTCTTTGCTCCGCATCGCGTCCGTCTCCGTACCATGTCTGACCCGAGTGAGGCTAACAAATACAAGCGCAATTTTTATGCCAAACACCGCCTCCCATTTTGCAAATGGTGCCTTTATTTTTAAACATTTTGTTTTCAAGTTTGGAGAACTTATAAAGCAAGGATGTCGAATTCGCGCTTTGAAAGTACTTTTTTCAAATTCCGCTTAATTTCCGAGATATTACCTTATGAAAACAGGCAAAAAAAGGACAAATTGTACGTCCATTTGTGGGAATACTAAGAAAAAAATCAATATTTTCTCAAAATTTCAATTTTCCTGTTCCACTTTTTTCTAAAATAAAATTTAGGTCCTGTCCAAAATGTAACTACCTATTTTTTCTAAAATTTCGACTTTTCTGATAATTTTTGATTTTCTTCAAAATTTAAACTTTTTGAAAATTTCGGAATTTTCTGAAAATTTTACTTTGACAATTCCAAATTTTCGAAATTTTTTCAAAATTTAAACTTGTATGTGCTTAGATAAAGAAATATGAGCTTGGACGCCGAAGGTACTTCGTTCGTTGATGACATATTGGGGAAGGGGCAAAAATTTCTCTGCTCCACATCACTTCCGTCTCCGTACCATGTCTGACCCGAGTGAGGCCAACAGAAATATAAGCACAATTTTTATGCCAAAGACCGCTCTCTCATTTTACAAATGGTGCCTTTATTTTTTAACATTTTGTTTTCAAGTTTGGAGAACTTATAAAGCAAGGATGTCGAATTCGCGATTTGGAAGTACTTTTTTCAAATTTCGCTTAATTTCCGAGATATTAGCTTCTGAAAACAGGCAAAAAAAGGGCAAATTGTACGCCTATTTGTGGGAATATTAAAAAAAAACAAAAATCTGCTTCAAAAGCCCGAATTGCCCAACATTTCTAAACATAATTACCAATTTTTATTAAATTCCAAGCGATAGTATTGACGTAGTTTGTAAAATGGCAAGCGAAGAATTTCGACGTTTTAAGAGTACCACACCGCCGCCTTATAGATGAAATTTTCAACTTTGAAATTCGACATTTTTTACAAATTCGATATTATTTTTAATGTCGATTTTTCCAAATACCTCAGTGTGAATTCGCACTCAATTTTTATTTTTATTTTTTTGCAGTGTTTATCCAAAATTCGACTTTTTATCGAAATGTTATTGATTTTGATTGGATTTACAAGGGGCGTGAGGTGGGCCTGGTGATTTCTTTGAATATGTAAACCCAAAAAAATGGCACCTCCAAAACAAGAGCTAATCGTGTTTATGATTTTTGAATTTAGAAGTGAAAGTTTATTTTGGACCCATCACTGTGCAGTTATCGTAAACATAAATTTTTGTACTAATATCCGCAAATGACAACGAGTCGAAGCATCGGCATCGGATCGTCTTGCATCCGTTGCACGACGTCCTGAAGAGGGGCACTAATATCGGTGGATATGAACAAGTGTCGTTCATGTTCGCAAAGGACGCCCTCTTCTGGGCGAAAGTCGCCGACAAATCTCCGGGATTTTGCAGTAATAGCAATTCTGTCTGTCTTGTCAAATGCTCGCTTTACTGACGGCTTTTATATTGGAATATTTTCGGATAGTGGGGTATTTTGCGGTAGAAGCAAAAAAAATATATCATCGAAGAAAATAAAACGGATTTTATGTCCTCCTTTTATTTATTTATACGGGATTTCGTGGATAAAATGTAATAAGCGTGTACGTCATTTCCATACTATTCCAAAAATGCGTCAGATTTAGTTTTTACTGCACGGATGTCTCTCGGAGGAATTTGAGATGGAATTTTAAATAGTCTTGCGAATAGATTTTTTAGTATCTACTTGCTGGAATATTTGGTATCATTCGGGTTGCTGACTAACGAGATCTAATAAGATCGAAATCGGTCTTTGGTTTCCAAACTCTGGATCTAATAAATGTTCAAACCTATTAGTCTGTACATTAGAATATAGTCTTCTGGGTCTCTTCTAGAGAGCAACCGCTTTGCCAAGCATTTATGGTTGAACTGTTAGTATATCGGCTACTTATGATCCACTATACACGTTTAGGGAGCTACATATATAATATAGGTTACATTTCATTTCCTACAACACTGTTGGAATCGTCCACAGTTTCTCTATGGACCAATAGGTGGCGGTACTTAGGAATCACACGAACGACGTCCGTTGATTTTGTGGTATATACTTGCCGGAAAAATTGTGTGCATTTGGGTTGCATATACCAAACTGACGAGATCTAATAAGATCGAAACTTGTCTTTGGTTTCCAAGCTCTGAATCTAATAAATGTTCTCTGCATTAGTCTTAACTTTATTTTACAAATTCACATCCAGATAAGTCAGAATTTCAAGACGAAATTTCTCGAAAAAATTTGGATGTCAATATCAGAATATCGAAAAAATTTCAAGTTTTAGATAAAAACTTTCAAAAAATTACGAGAAATTACTCGAAATTTATAGAAAAAAATCCAAATTTTCAATTTTTAAGCACCGAAATTTTGATCACCAAAATTTTAAATTTTAAATATTCCGAGATTTGACATGAAATTGAAATTTTAAAGTTGCCCTTTTAGAAAAAAAATACAATTTCCAAGTGGAAAAATTCAGAAAAAGTTTCCAATTAGGAGAAAAAAACTCGAAATTTCGATATAGCAGATTTAAAATTAACCAATTTAAATCAAAGTAGTAAATCTGAAAAAAGACTAAATTTTGAAAAAGAAAAAAAATTTTAAGAAATATCAAGCCTAAATTCATAATTTTTTTTTAAAGTTTTAAGTCGATTTCGAAAACAATTCAACATTTATAAAAAAATCGAATCTTCGATTTTAAAGTGTAATCTGAGGTAAACAAATTAAAAATTGGAGGTTTAGGTTAGTAATTTTGAAACCATTGAATTAAATCAAGATTAAGTAAAACATTATCGTAATGTTTAACATTTCGAATATTTTCTCGCATATTTTTGTTTCCATTTTTTCCTAAATTTGATATTTCATTCGAAGCTTAAAATCTCTATAAACTAACTGGCCAAATATCTAAATTTGATTCAAAAATTCAAAAAAACCCTTAAATTCCAAGGTTAAACTCAAAATTATTTTTAATAAATTAAGCTTTTTAAGAAAATTAAACTTTTTTATTCAAAATGTGGAATTTGCTCTTAATATAAAGAAAAATTGAGTTTCAGATTTAACGCTTAAATTCCGAATTTTGATAAGTCAATTTTTGAGAAAACTCAAAATCTTTAGAAGTCAAATTCAAGTTTTAACACGAAATTTACCGGAAAATTCAACATTTCAAAAAGCTCAAAATTTATAAAAATACAAATTGACAAATTTGAAAACTACAAAATTAACTCGGAATCTTTTATTTCTTTTTTTATTATTTCAATACTTCTACGGAAATTAAAATTTCAAAATTAAACTCAAAAAATAATACAACTTTTAGTTTTTCACCTAAAGTTTTCATTTGCATGGAGCTTTTCTAACAAACTTTATTATTTTTTTTTTAATTTAGACTTTTTTCCTCAAGGCTTTAGAGTTGAAAATATGTAATTAAAAATACAGTGCTACACTTTAACTTGAAATAAATTCAGTAAATCAAATACAGTTTTTTTTCGGAAATATGCTTGGACACGCCGATTAATATTTTAATTTGCGCTCTTTTCGATGTAGAAAAATTGTATACAGTCTGTCCCAAATTTAAGATATGACGTCATCGATAATTTTTTTAAATTACATTTTTTCTCGACTATTCTTAAAGGGTATATCACGTTACACATGCGTACCAAATTTCAATTTTGTATTCTTTGTCATTTAAAAAATATTTACAAATTTAGCAACTTATTCGAAAAATCAAGAAATCTGATTCAATTCAATAAAATTTTCATCAAGGTTAAAAATCGGGTATCAGAAGGTATCCGTTTGACATTTTTTATCAAACTGGGTTGACGCCTTATCACACTCTTCTAAAAAAAGTTAATAAAAACAAATAGAAGAGTAATATCGTATTGATCGAAGAGGCTATTAATTTGTCGTTTAGTGAGAAACACCATTTATTAATTATCGCCCAAAATGCCGTACTTAACTGAAACCCACAAGTTTGAAATTTTAATAATGATTGGCTACGGAGATAGAACAAGAACACAAAATGAAGTTATTTGTTTATTCAGAGAGAAGTATCATGATTTACCACCCATATCGAAAAGTACCGTAAGCAAGAATTAAAAACAGTTTCGGGAAAATGGGCATTTAAGAAAACCAAGTAACCCCCGACAGAATGCGCTCAATGAAGATGTCAAAATTAATGTACTTCTCTCTGTCCAAGAAAATCCTCATGTCGCCACAAGTCAGATAGGTAGGGAACTCGAAATTAGCAGTCTTCAGTTGCAAGAATTCTGAAAATGCAAAAATTTCATCCTTATAAAATGACAGCCCTCCATGAACTCTTAGAAGATGATGCGGATAGAAAACTCCAGTTCTGCGAACAAATGATGGATCTACTGAACAGAAATATTCTAAGCACAGAAAATATCCTGTTTTCAGATGAATCAACGTTTATGTTAAATGGTGAGCTAAATCGTCAAAATTGTCTTTACTGTGCAGACAACAACCGACGGCCACACTCAAAATCCAAGGAAAGCCAATGTTTGGGGAGGGATTGTTGGGGATCGGGTTATAGGACCAATTTTCTTCCAAGGAGATATCAATGGGGCAGGATATTTAGAATTCTTGCAGGAAGAGCTAATTCCTGACTTAGGTATTTTGTTTCCTGATCCGGTCGAAGCTGATGTCCCGAATAGAACATTTGGTTTTAACAAGACGGTGCCCCTCCTCATTTGGCAAGACCTGTCCGTGAGTATCTGGATGATGTATTTCCAGGCAGATGGATTGGTAGAAGAGGACTTTTTGAATGGCCATCCAGGTCTCCGGACTTAACACCTATGGACTATTTCTTATGAGGGTATTTGAAAAGCAAAGTTTAAGACCAAACCTACAAATATTAAGTCGTTGAAAGAACAAATGAGACAGGAGGGTAGACTAATTTCCCCCGAAGTAATTAGAAATGTTCAAACCGAGTTTCAGTTCCATTTAGGGTATTGTCAATGGACAACATTTTGAACATCAATTGAAGAAAGATTGACTTGAATCAGATTCCTTGATTTTTTAAATTAGTTAATATTTGTTAAATATCTTTTAAATGACAAGAAATAAAAAATAAAAATTTGGTATGCATGTGTAACTTGATTCATACTTTAAGAATAGTCAAGAAAAAAATAGGGTTGTCCTTTTAAAAAATTGTCGATGACGTCATATCTTAAATTTGGGACATTCTGCATAATATTTTCCTACATCAAAAAAGAGCTCAAATTAAAATATTAATCGACGTGTCCGAGCATATTTCCGAAAAAAAACTGTCTTTGATTTACTGAATTTATTCCAAGTTACAGACCAGCACTTTATATACCTATAATTAAGTGTTAAACTGTACGAAAAATCTTTTGAGTTTCTACAAAAAAGCTTCTCAAAAATTTGGATTTAAATTTAAAATTACGAAGATAAGTAAAAAACTATAACTCTAAAAGGCTCTATGAAAATACATAGGTATGTTCTTTTTGTGGATTTGACAAAGTTGAAATAAACGAGAATTGCAATATCGGTTGCAGGACTCTAAACTATAATTGGCTATTATTCGGGAAACACTCAGTTTTACAGTCCCTTATTACTTTGTTTCATTTTAGTGGATTTCTATTCCGATTCCATCCGGCAAGCCTGGCGTACGGATTGCCATAATAAAATATACTCCCATAAAAACTTTACTGTCTCGTTTTAATGGATTACCTCTCCTAGAGCCACATTACACCGTTTTAGATACTACCGTTCGGATGGTTTTCGCTACGCGCCATTCGTTCTTCTTTAGAGTATTTCACTGTTTTAATAGCGTGCTCAAGAACACGTTAAATATTTTACATGTTGTTTGCTTCGAATATTTTCAACCTGCGATTTCGAATTTCGAATAGGGGATTTGATGGCGGTTTTAAATTTATTTTTGTTGCAAAAGGAGTGTCTATGCTTTTCATTGTATACTAGCCCTAACTTCGCCACTACAATTTACTTCTATAAAATGCGATCAAATTATTATGCAACGCATTAAATTTTTTATGTTGAAATTATTATAAATAAATTTATATCCAAGGTTTTGAAATGTGTTTCGTTGTGTATCATGATACAAGAATGCATTGTATTATGTTTGTGTATATTAAAGGGGAATTAAAAGCGAGACTCCAAATTCCCCCTTTCGGAGCCGCTCACCATCTTAGGTAGGAGCAATTGATTACTATGATTCCATGCGTGGGTCGAACTCGTCTTCTTCTTTTGTTAGTGGTTTTGCCTTTGGGAACGCTTTTGAATACAGAAACGTTAGAGCTTAGAGCAATAAATGGAATCCATTATAAGGTAGAGGAGAGGTGCGAATGGTTATAAAAGCATTAGAGAAACGAAATGACGAAACGATGCGAGCTGAAACATGAACACGGCCAACTCCCGAAGGATATAAATAATAAATTCATCTCCTCTTGTTTTTTGTCTGTCTGTCTCTCCGTGGGCCTGTCGCCGATCTATTTTACAAAACGACACGTCAAGTGATACTTATTTTTTGGCCATTATGACTAACAAAAGAATTAATGCAATCTTTTTTCGGGTTGCCAGGAGAGTCGAATATCGAGCAAATTTGTATCTTTTCAAGATTGCGTAAAGCAGTTTTCTTTGTTACGAAAGTTGTGGGTAAACAAAACGAGAAATCTTAACTAAATTAGTTTAAAAGTCCGCCTCCTCGATAACATTTCTCGCAAAATTGGCCGAACCAGGAGCTGAATGTTAAAGTTTGTTTTTTTTTCTTAAATAGATGACACGGGAATTGAAGCTTGCAAAGAATCCAAAGAGGAGATTTAAACTGTTAAGTGATTAGACTTGACACGTGCAACCTCTCTGGAGAAAACAGTGATTGATTGTACCAACAGGAAAAAAATGAGGCTAGAATTTACAAAGTGGTTGCCATTTATCTTTATTACAATCTGTACTGCCTCCACTTTTCTTATTTTAATAATTCCAATATCGACAATGTCGGAGGAGAGATGCGTGCGTAAGACGCCATCATAATTCATAAATCTTCAAAACTATGTAACTTTCCAGCAAATAATAATGTTCGTCGATCAGTATTTTTTACTATGGCAACGCCGCCGCTACATAGAAGGCTTATAATTCGTAAGACGGATCCACATCAATAAAAATTTGTGTTGTGCGTGGTATTTAACACAGTGTCACGGTTTGTGCATATCAAGCGGATTGAACATAAAAAAAAGGTTTTTGCACTGCATTTGAAGAATTTACAACACACAAAGTAAGTAATTAAGGCATAAAATAATTGACACTGCGTGTATTTTTTAATTTCAAAATACAACATACGACACAAATTTTTATTAATGTGGATCCAAGTTTACAAGTACAACACACAAAATAAGTGCTTAAGCCACAAAATAATTGACATTGTGTCAAAATGCAACATACAACATAAATTTTTATTGATGTGGATTCAGCTTTACAGTTTGAGTTTGTTTGTACGTAAGATAATTTGTTACTTCGTACAATGCAAACCAATGGACCGATTTTAAGGAAAAAGGTGTCTTCGATTCATCTTAATTCAAATTCTATCTTAGGCTAAATCACAATCAGTTTAATGTAAAAAACCTCAATGACTTAATTTGAAGACATAATCACGTTATTGGGAAACAATGTTGAATGAGGCTTTATGGTTAAGTTGTTGTTATTCCGTGGGTACCAGGTTCCAATCTGTTCTAAGAACAGCACTTTTTTTATCATTTCAATAACGTGCGTCCATCAGTTCAGAAATTATTTTCGTGTTTGAGGTATGAAGTTTCAATTTCAAATTGAATTAAAGCTAACAAGTGAATCATGTTTATTTATGTTATTTGTGACACAATAGACAGTAATAAATATTTATTTAGCGCTCCGCTTACCGTTTAATGTATCAAAATTTCGAGAAAAACTTGGAACTAGAAACAATTCTACATTTTTGAATTAAAAAATTTTATCTTGTCGATAAGAACCTTATTCTGTTGATAAAATATTTAATATTTGTATTTAATTTTGTGCAGAAAACTTTTTTTATAAAAATGTCCAACATTTCGAGAATATACTAGAAAATTTGTTATTTTTTTAATAAATTTAGTTTTTGTTTCGTGATTTTCATCTTGGCAGTAAATAAAGTAAAATTTTGTAATAAAAAATAGCAATTACAATTTTAAAGAAATTTTGAGAAATTAGTCAAAATTTCAAAAAAAAGTGACGCAATTTATATTCCAAAGTTCGAGAAAAAAGGCGAAATGTTGCTGAAAAATTATAAACCTCTAAAAATTTATTTTTCTCTAAGCACACACTTGGAGAATTAAAGTGACCCAAAAATCTTTTCTATTGGGTTTTTGCTTCCTCTTTTAAAATAAAAACGGCGCAACCTTTTATTCTTGCTTATATGAAGAATACACAACATTACATCTTTATCTTTAGATATTTAGACAAAACTATTGGAAAGGTGCATTTATTAAATGAATCGTACAAAAAGTGAAGTAAACATTTTCTTCTTCTTCTCCTTCTTCTTCTTCTTCCGTCTTCTAATATAGGCATATTGCCTGTTTTTCCTCGTCTTTGCCTCAGGTTACTCGCTTGGAATATTGTCACGCCAACGCTTTCGGTGTCTTCCTGTAAACATTTTACCAGTTGATTGTAGGTATTAACGTTCACGTGCAGGTAAAAATTTTTCAAATAATGCACCAATTACAGATATGATAACGGTAAAACCCACTTCTGCACTTTAATATAAAAGTCATTTGTATTAATGTTCAGAATTGATGCAAAAGCAAGGCTTTGCTTTAAAATTATCTTTTGTTAAATTAGAAGCGATAAAAATGTTCCATTTTGTTCAGGTCAATAAAAGAGTCATTGTTTAAAATTAGTTGAGGGAAACTTTGTATTTGGTGATAATAGTCTCACCGTCTAAAGTGGAGTATCCGCAATATCTTTACTGCTCAATTTCCACATGCAAATGCTCCGACAGGAGCATAAAATGAAATAGAACCGGAGAGTTTACATTTTAGAACACCGGCTCGTATGTAATCTCTAGTTAAATGAAAATATTCGTTCGCTGGCTGTGCAAGTGCTACATACACTCTTACGGAAACTCCAACTCCGTAAATTCGCTATATCTCGAGTCGAATTGAAACGGGAGCGCATGAATATTATGGCCGGTATAAAAGTTACAGAATTTTTTTTCCCACCGGTAATCCTATTGTATTTAAATTAAGTCTGTTTCGTTATCAGTTTATTATATCTTTTTCTTTTTCCTTGTAATAGGACGCTGTCCTGTTTGTCTTCAATTTGGAAGGTCCTGTGAGCTGGATGCCCAGCTCTCGTGCCAACGTTTCGGTGTTCTTCCTGGTGATCGTTCGATGTTGGGTTTTCAGTTAGGGCTACTATATTTGATTATTAACATAATCGATTATAACGAAGTGATGTGTAATAGAAATCGCGAAGTATATGGACCCGCTTATGGAACCAGGGTATTGTTTCTGCGTGACTCGAGTGCAGTGTACCATCCAGACTAAAATATACTAAAGGTGGAAACAACGGAAAGCAGGTGTCAGACATAAATAAATATACGCGCTCCCCCATTGTGATTAATTCAATAGGAAGCATTAATTCAACATTGAGTATTAAACATTCTGTATTTAGTATTTAATTAGTGTTAATCGTTGCTATATTACGTTCTGCTTCTTGGTTTCAATAAAGTGTTTAAATTCACGTCACCTTTATAATTAAAAGTTAAAGTACAAAAATACAATTTTATTAAACCACAGTTTCGGACATTACCACAAAAAATGTCGATTTTTAACTGTGTTATTCAGAATAAGTTGGATATTCTTTGAGAAAAGTGATGAAAATAGCAGGAAATATCTTGAACAGACCGTATATAAGTAGTTTTTGCAACAGCGAGTATCGGAAAATTATTTCTCTTACTTTTCCACATTATCAAATTATCCAAATAAACTCAAAATTGAATCGAACCCCAGTGGCGTGTCGTGACTTTTATGAATGGGCAAGCTGAGCATAACCTCTTTTAAAAGATTAATTACAATTTTGCTTTCAACTGATTACATGTTGAATGCTTCAGCACTCAAAGAGTAATATTTCTGTTTGTGGTGTTTTGAGTAGTCGAAATATCGATTTAAATTCAGAATTTCGAAGCAATTCAAATTTCGAGATGGTCGAAATGTTGGAAAAAAATTAAAAATTTTAAGTCTAAATTCAAAAGTTTGTCCAAATTTATTTTAAAGGAATCCAAATTTTCAAATTTCAAGTTACACTGTAAACATTATTTCTTTAATGTTTATTAATTTTATTTAACATTTCTGTGGCATAATGTTTCCGACCAATAAGTCTACCATATTTGTATAATGTTCAGTTTGTTTTTTTAGGCTACATTCTATTTTTTATATTTTTTTCTTTAAATTTGGATCTTTATTCAAAATTTCGAATTAAAATTCTTAACTAAAAGAGAAGAAAAAATTCAAAATTAAACTCAAAATTTATGTTAAAAAATTACAAAAACAATTTTAATCGCAGAATGAACTTAGCCAAGAATATAGCTTTTTCCTGAAATTTTCTTTGAAACTTCAACATTTAATGAAAATCTAAATTTTAAGAAAATTTAAATTTATTTTTCGAAAAAATTAAAGTTTTTAAAAAAAGTCCAAATTATCAAAAAGTCGGAATTTCTAAAAAAGATAAGTAGAAATTCCCAAAGAAATCAAAATTTAAAAAAGATTCAAAATTTTAAAAGACGTCCTAAAAATTCAATTTTTTTAAAAGAATTCAGAATTTCTAGACAAAGTTACGTTTCTGAAAGGTCCAAATTTTCATTATGAAAAAACGTCGAAACTTCTAAGTTACAATTCAGAAAAGTCCAAATTTTTAAAAAAGTAGACATTTTCATAAAAATTATTAAAGTGAAAATTTTGAGAAAAAGTTAATATTTCGAAAAATTTAAATTTTTCACAAAAGTCCAAATTTTTAAAAAGGTGAAAAATTTTACGTCAATATATCAAAAAAGTCGAAATTTCCACCAAAAGTTGAAAACTCGAAAAAACTGGCTTTTATTAAAAATTAGTCACAATTTTTAGAAAAAGATCGAAATTGTACAAAAAACCAGATTTTCAAAAAAATTGAAATTTTCATCATAATTATAATTTTGAAAAATATTCAAAATTTTCAAAAAGTCATCTTTAAGAAAAATCGAAATTTCCAAATAAAAAAATCGACATTTAAAAAAAATCAAAATTATAATGAAAAAAAAAGCTTTTACCAGTTAATATGTTGAAATCTCTACCTTGTTAAGAAAGTCGAAATTTCCACAAAGAGCTGAAATTCGAAAAAACTGGCTTTTTTTAAAAATTAGTCATAATTTTGGGAAAAAGATCAAAATTGTAGAAAAAAAAGCATATTATCAAAAAAGTCAAAATTTTCATCATAATTAAAAATTTCGAGAAATACTCGAAAATTTTAAATATGTCAAAATCTTTTTAAAAAAATCGAAATTTCCAAACAAGGGGTCGACATTGAGAGAAAAACAAAGTGTTTGAAAGTTAATATGTTGAAATGTTTACCTTGTTAAAAAAGTCGATATTTTCATTAATAAATCGAAAATTAAAAGTTAAATTTTTTTAAAAATATTAAATTTTCAACAAACATGGAATTTTTCAAAAAAGTTACAAATTGCAAAGAAATCGTAAATTTGGAGAAACATTTGAAATTTGGAGAAAAAAATTGAAATTTCGAAAAATAAACCCAATTTAATTATAATTATTAAGCTTGGAGAAACACAAAAAGGCCGACAAATTTTCATAAAATCACAATTTTTAGAAAAGAAATTTTAAAAAAGATTTTTAAAAATTTATTTTTAAAAAGATCGAAATTTTCATATACATTAAATTGGAATTTCGAGAAAAGGTCAATGATTTAAAAAAATGGATTATTTTTGAAATGTTGAAGCTAAGCTACTAACTAAAATCGGATTTTAAAAAAACAAAATGTCATAAAAAAAAACTTTGAAACGTCATGATTTTCAAAAAAGTTAAAATTTCGAGAAAAAAGTTGAAATTTTAAGAAAAAGTCATAATTTTGAGAAAAGGAAGCTTTCATGAATTTTGAGATGTCTAAATTTTGAAGTCGAAATTTTCAATAATTAATTGAAATTTAAAGACAAATTTTTCAAAAAGAGTTAAAATTTGTAAATCATTCCACATTAAATAAAAACAATTTTGAAAAATGTCAACATTTGCAATAAAATTCGAAATGTTCGTACTCTTCCACGCCTTATAACATAAATAAATTTCGATTAAATATGTCAAAAATAAGTTGAATTGTTTACTTTAGACACAATTGTTAAAAATCGATCATAAGCATTACTAGTATCAATAAATAGAGGTCGTACAGGATACACTTCTTCCGGGATTGGACCGTGTCAAAGAACTACTAAAAGTGTTCGACGTTTCGCCCACCATCGTAGGGGGCTTCTTCGGGAACAAAGAAAAGAAAAATAAATGAAAAGAGGAATATGAGGGAATATGCAAAAATGAAAGAATGAAAAGGCCAATTTCAAAACAAGAGTTTCGCCACTGGTATGGTGGACATACTGGGATACCGTGCTCAAACTCTGGCCGTGGAAGTCTTCGTTATCAAATAGAGGTCGCAGCTGTTGTATAAAAAAGAGAGGTTTTAAAATAACATTTTCATTTTGTAAGGAAAGTTATGCTTCCCTAGCTTTCCCACGAAGAACATCCCACTTTCGAATCCTAAGATTTCGACACTATCGAATTCTAAAATTTTGACACTATCGAATCCTAAGATTTCAAAAGATTGAAATTCGAATCTTCTGGTTCTCTGTGTAAATAAAACAAAATGCGGATGCTTTTACTGTAACAGAAGCAGTTGAATGATACTTTTAATCTCGTTTGATTTAACAAGCGTGTCATAGTGTCATCGGTTCTAATCCTTATAATGCTTGTTAAGAAATGTATTTGACATCTGTTAATGGTAGTTAAATAAATGTTAGGCATGCAGATCACGTAATAATTGCGAACTATCCGTAGCAGGGGCGGCAAATAGCATGTGATACATTCTGAACTATCGAACCTAATTACGTCGGTCTATCTCGATTAATCAATAGGGCTTGAGTGCTCGCTTTGTAATTATCTGATGCGTTTCTCTCTCCGTTTAACCGCCTTGGCCGCCCGAGATAGCTCGACAGACGACCTAAGTGAAATGTCACCGCAGCTAAGTGAAGGAATTTGTCTTGAAGTGTGCCCAGGTGGTGTATGGGTCAATCCCCGACACGCCGCCCGATGATGGAAGGTCCCCAGTGTCTCACCTGGCATGCTCGTTATTAAATTTCCTCCTTGGATGTAGGGACATGTGGAAGAATATGAAATAACTGTATATATTATTTTGTTAATAATTATTCTTTAACAGTGAATTTAACCAGAAATAAAACGTACAGTATCTATTGGAAAGTTTACTTATTTGATTGAACGCCTAAATACCTAAGTAATTATTAGACATCCATAAAGACCAATTAGTGGGCCTGCTATTTGAAAAAGTTATAAGGGGCTGCCGACAGAAGTGAAAACTTAAAAATTTGCCAACGCTTTTCCTTTTCTGATGTAGTTAGTTTTAAACTTATACATTGTAGGCGTAGGAACAGATTATCAAGCAACTTAAACTTTTAATTCAACAAGAGGATATAGCACAATGGGTAGGATGACAACTTCTTGCGTGCTGCCGATCACGCGTTTTTTAATTTTATTCCGCGTCTTATTTGTACCTACATAATACTGTTAACATAGGAGCATGTTGGTAACGAAAATTAGCGTGATGGTCATGAGAATTAGCATGATGGTCACGTAAAACCAAGTGTTCTCCGTTTCAAAATTTTCTTTTTTGTGACGACGCCTGTTTCACTTTTGACATATATCGTGCAATATATCAAATTCTTCAAAAAATTTTACAAAATTCGAAAATGAAAAAATCCAATGTCGCGTCCATAAGAAAAGAACAAAGTTCTCATATGTGATTTTCTCAGAAATAATTTAACATAAAAACTAATCGGCAAAAAATTAGAAACCAGGAAAGATTTAAGGTTTTGCAATGGGACTACAAATTAAGAAGTTACAGCAGATTTTGGAAAATGACAAAAATTTACAAAAATTAAAAAATCTCTTGTATTATTCTAAGCAGACGACAGTCGTAGAAAAATACTTCAATTTACCTTATCAGTATTTATGAGGAGTCCAAGCGATTCACTTAGACCTCCGTTAAATAGAAGATAAGCGTTGTACGAGGCGAATTTAATGACAATTTGTAGGCTAGGTGCAGCAAGGGCTTGAGTTAGTATAAACGCAGTAAGACATTCCTGTGTTTATTGCATACCAGCTAAGCATATTAGATCTTAGTACGAGTCCACGCATATGTTTGCTTCATTATCTGCTCGTCCGACTTGTGCCTTCCTTATCTCATCCCCAAGTGAAGGGAGAATATAGGAAATTTCAAACCACCGCAGTGTCCACCAACCAGCAATTTAGCACCATCAGCTTTGCCTATCTTTCTATATAAATGATTCCTTCCTTGTGTATTATCTGTAATTTGTTTTATTATCATTATTTGTTTGTCTCTCACAACAATAAATATTTAAAATTCGACAATGTTTGGACAAGATTAAGATTCTACATGTTATTATTCAGTGTTTTAGTCATAATGGCATTAGATTTAACTACGTCTCAGCAAGGCTTAGTAAATACAGAAAACCGAGAAAAAAATTTATTTGACCTTTTAAAACAGACCCAAATCAATCTAATAACTGCCCATAGTCCGGCACTAATGACCACATTAAATGGTATATGACAAGAGACACTTTATCATATTATCATTCACTCATCAGTTACAATGATAAGACGAGCTGGACAGGGCGAAACATCTAGTTAATGGGAAACAAGTCTTTATTAGTTATTTAGACGAATAAGTATTTCTATTTCATACATTTAAAACTTTTTACATTATTTTGCTTCGTTAATTAATCGGTCTAACGAAAAGTAAAACACAAATTTAAACAATAAACATACGTGACTTAAACCAAAATATTAATTCTAAAAAATTAACGACGAACTGGTTTATTTAACTTTAAAGCATATTAACGTTGGTTGGCAGTTAGGTTGTTGTACCCAAAAAAATATGTAAACAATAACCCTCAGTCAGAATAGGTGCAATGTACTGGCATTAATACTAGAGAGTGCCCCTTTTCCGAACTATTTGAGAACTATCGGGTCTATGAAAAAAATGATATTCTCTGCATCTTCTTTGCGAAGTTTATTAGAAAGAATGAAAATGCCACTCAGGAATGAAAAAAATGATGATTGGTCGGTAAATAATACATAGCTTAAAAAATTTCCGTCTCCATCACATATTGTTCTTAAAGGATCACAAAACACAAAACGTCGGGAAATAGCTCTCGAGTATCAAGCCCCACTACAGTGAATTTAATTTATTACTTACCTCGTCGATCTCAACGCTTGCACTAATCTCGCTATTTCGCTTTTTTTTTTCTTCTGCAATCCTTGGTTAACCGATTTTCAAATAAAAAAGAAAATCACCCAACGACTTCTTCACAACTCTCGGTGCGCCAGTATCATTTAATGATTTTCGTATTATCATCATTCAGACATAACTTAACAATGTTTTGTTTATTAGTTTCGGCCGAGGCCCGATTGCGAAGCCGTCGTTTCTTCTTCTTCTTCCTATTTAACTGGGTCTCAGGTGTTTTGGAGTCAGTAGCAACCCAAAAAGAGGTTTCAATTATGATTTAAAAAAAATTTATTTCAGCGTAATTGTAACTGATTTTTTTTAATCACGTATGCCATACTCATTTTTCTATATCTGCCGTTAAAATTAATGCCATTATAACTGGAACACCCTGTATACAGAGGGACTCAATCATAATGGCAATAATTTTAACTACGTGTTCGGAAAGCTTAGTAAAGACAAAAAATCGATATAAAAATTTTTATTCGACTTTTTAAAATAGACCCAAAGCAACATATTGTCCACCAAAAGCCCGGGCCTACTGACCACATTAAATGTTTACGGCAACAGACATTGATCACGTTATCATCCACTCACCAGCTACAATGATAAGCAGGACCGGCGAGGGCGAAACATCGCTTATTAATGGACAACAAATCTCTATTAGTTATTTTGACGAATAAGTATTTGTATTTTCTTTTTTTGTTTCGCCAATCATTCGGTCTGATAAAAAGTAAAACGCGAATTCAAAAAATAAACGAACACAAACGACTCAAACTAAATATTTATTCTACAAATAGATAACGATACGACGCACTTGTTTATTTAATTTTGAAGCATATTAATGTTGGTTAGCAGTTAGGTTGTTCTTTATAAAAAATATGTCAATGATAGCCCACAGTCAGAATAGGTGCAGTGTACTTATATTAATACTCGAGTGTCTTTTCCGAACTATTTTAGACCTGTCGGGAACATGAAAAAAGTCATGATTCGTCGTTAAACTACACATGATTTAAAAAACTTTCTTCGTATCACAGAGGGTCACAAAAAATAAAACGTCGGGAAATAACTCTCAAGTATTAAACACTTTTGACACTTGCACCCACAACAGCGAATTTAATTCAGTACTTGCAGCGTTGATATCAACGTTTACATCCATCTCGTGATTTCACTTTTTTTTATTTTCGCGTAACTTTCTTCTGTAATTCGTTGTTACCCGATTTTCATTTAAAAAGGCAAATCACCCAACGACTTTTCCTGAACCATCGCCGTCAGGATCATTTAATGTTTTTCGTATTGTCATTTAGACATAACCTAACAATGTTTTGTTTATTTGTTTCGCCCGAGTCCCAACTGCGTAATCGTAAATTCTTCTTCTTTCTATTTATCTGCGCCTTGGAGCTTTGGAGTCAATGACAGCTCAAAAATTATGATTTTGAAATTATTTTTTTTCAGCGCAACTATACCTGAAATTTTTTTTAAATCACGTATTCGTATTTTACTCATTTTTCTCTATCTTCCCTTAAAATTAATGCCATTATGACTGAATCACCCTCTATATGTAATAATTGGTGATTAAAAATAATTTGGAGGTGTTTCACAAGAATATGTGTTGCGCAGGACAGAAGTCGTGTAAGCATCCATGAAGACGACGAGACGGGCGCCCAAAGCGTCCCGTCGCTTCGACGCCACTCATTTTTACGCCGGTTTGAACGTCGTTCATCCGATGCTGAATCCTTATAACATTTTACCGAGTCGGAGCAATGTACTCTCTGGTTATGATAGTAAATTGAAATTTTCTTACACTTATATTAGTCTGCAGATACATATGGACGGAATTCCCTCCGAATTTATTCGTCTTCTTTGACTTTTTCATTTCATTTTGGAAAAAATTTAAGAATTTGTCGATAGTTCTATATTTATTTAAACAATTTATATTTTAGCATAGTCAACTGAAAAAAAAAAACATTGTAATGGACTAAAATTAAAAGTTATTTACTAGATGCTTATTAATAAAGCTATTAAGGAGCTCCGAGAGATATACTCAGCCGGAAGTCATAGGTTTGAGACGTCGATCGAATGTTTACAAGTAATTGGGGATATTAGAAAGGTACAAAATTTAAGACTCGAATGTTCTAAAACGGCGTTTCCCAGATAGTTTGTCGTGACCCACCGGGCAAGGCCACCAAAATAAAATACCGAGTCGCAAAATTATCTCCTTATTGCTCAATTACAGTGAAACCTCCCTATAGCAAATTCCTAAATCCCACAAAAAAAATCGTTATAGAGAGGTTTTCGTTATAGTGAAGTAACATTAAAATAACACAAACCATATGTAAAAGTTCATAGGCTTGCAGAGATCCAAAAGTTGTTGGCGATTGGCGATGTCCTTTTTTTGAACCTTTATGATAACACTATTGATCAATTGAACTTTTTCGCGGAGCATTAAATCTTTCTCTTCGACATTTTTTTTGCAATTTTACACTTCTTACTCGTCTGGCACAAGAAATCAGTTTTTTGTGGAAACAGGCAAACAAAGCCATTAGCATGGGATATCCCAAAAATTAAGAAGTTTCTCTTAACCGAATTGAATTAAAAGATAATTAAACCTTGGCATGTCATTAGTGTGGGTACCTTAAAAATTAAGAAATTTTTCTGAACGGAAGTATTTAAAATCTAATTAAACCTTGCAAAATCTTGGTTCAAAAATTGGCTGTATGGAGGTAATTTTATGTGTAAATTTACTTAAAATGCTGCGTTCCGTGAAAAAGTTCGTTATATAGAAGAATTGGGTATATGAAGGTTCGCTGTAGGGAGGTTTGACTGTATATCCACAAAATTTATGAGATAAAGAAATAAAATGTCTATTGCCTTTTGTTACCCCCAAGTATGCAGCAAGAGCAGTCTTTAAAAATAATATTGCCTTCTCTTAAAAATGTTTGCTAATAATTTTAGATTTATTTGTATTTTTCTCGGAAAATGTTGAAATACAAATATTGTCCCCTGAAACTAAGAAAGTTTAAAAAATACAACAAAGGTTGCTCTAACGCGTTTCGATAGCCAAGCTATCATCTTCAGAGAGATAAAAGATTTGTATTTCAATTTTTGAAGATAACCAAAATTCAGAAAATGCTATACTTCTAAAAATTATAGCTTGCTATCATCTTCAAAGAGATACTAAAGATTAAAAAACACAACAAGGGTTGCTCCAACGCGTTTCGATAGTCAAGCTATCATCTTCAGAGAGATTCTAAATCTTTCTGAAGATGATAGCTTTCTTGGTTTGAAGGAACAAGATTTGTTTTTCAGTTATCAAAATTCAACTTTTTCTCAAACTTATGACCTATTTCAGAATTTAAACTTTTCCGAAATTTTGACTTTTTGTGAAAACTTCGACCTATTTCAAAATTTTTGTTGAAAATGAAAATTTTGTAACTGCGATTTTTTGAAAAATTCCCCCGTTCTTGTAAATTTTAAACTTTTTTGAAGAATCTGACTTTCTAAATTGCGTATTTTTAAAATATCGTATAAAAGGAATTCGAGACTAAACTAAATTTCTATTTTAAAGCTGACTTTTAGAAAGAAGTATTATTCAAATTTAAACTGAAAAATTTTAAAAAAGTCGAAAATGAGAAGAATTTTAGAGATTAAAATCTAAATAGGAAATTTCGAAAAAAAAAAGAGTAGAAAGCAAAATTAAAAAATTAAATTTCTATAAAAGTATTTCCCGAAATTTTAAATTTTCAGTTCAGTGGCACAATTTGGGAATGATGTTGACATTTCAAAAACAAACTTCAAAATGTCTAAAGAAAATACTCATCAGTATTTGGTTTTAAACATTGGAAGTGCCAAATTTAAGCCAAAATTTTGGGTTTAAAACTTTAAAGTTTGGTAGTTAAAAGGCAAAAGATGCACTGATAACTTGCAAAAGTATATATAAATTTGTGTGGATTTACATTTGTCAATGACGTCAGCTCTTAAGGCGTACAGGCAACTTTAAATGCAATCCCGTGTATTATTCATTGCATACATTTTAGGTGGTTTTTAATGCCCATTTTTACCACCTTAGAGTCTGAATTTTGAATAATCCTCCCTTGGTGATCACCTACTTATTACTACTGCCATGTGTGTAAAATTTCTTGCTCCTGGACCAATCGGCTTAAGCTGTGTGTTAACTGACAGTTAGTACTTAGAGATTTATTAAATAGATTTTATTATTATTTTTTAGTTACCTCTTTCTAGATGAAAATAATTTCTGTAAAAGTTACAAATATCATTCGTTAAAATTATAATAAGTAGCAAACAAAAAGGGATATTCAGTGCCCTAAGAATATACATTCAAGATTCTCTAGCGGCATTCAAGCAACCCTTAAAAGCCAGCCATACGTTATTTCCAGCAATCTCTTTGTAACAATTTTCCGCCAGGTGTATCGTAAAAGATTGCTTGTTTCCTCAAATATACATTTTGTTAAGTGCATACATTACTCCGTTGTCGCTTCACACATCAAAATGGGGGGGAAAACGTGACAGATTCGAATACGTCCCATCTGGTAACAGGTGAGAGGGAGTTTCTTATTAATAATAGCTTTTAGACGCCGAAAGCGGGCGCAGGGGAGGGAGCGCGAATGTATTTTACTCTAACTGAAATCCATGAATAAATGATAATATTAAAGATGGCGCCTTTTCTGGTGCACATTGAAAAGTGAATTTAATATTTCTCAAAATGGCATAGACGGATGGAATAAATATGGAGGGTGTATTCCCGCAGAAACGAGTAATTATTCATCGCTTGTGTTAGGAAGTCCGCTGTCTGCAGCTTAGTTGGTGTGTGGAATTGTTAGTTGTTGGGCAATGAAAACAATTTGCAAATGTTTGCATACAGGCAACTGTTCCATTATTCATTGAATTAAATGAAATCAACTGGTTGTATTATTATAATAATAAACAATACCAAAAAGTAATGTAATGAATAATTTACTTGCTAAATTCACTCTGGTGTGTATGTTTTTTACCTATTTCTATCATTATTTCCTGTAGGAAATAAAAAAAATATATTAAAATAATAAATCATATTTTTTGTCGAATATTTTTTTAAATTTTTGGCAGATTTCCGCTACAGAAAACTTTCAATTTTTCACCGAAATTGGATAACCATTTTTTTGATACATTTTTAACCACTTAAAATGGGTAATTTTTATTCCAATAAATTACTCCCAAAGCAAAAACTTTGGATGGATGTAATTTTTAATGAACAATCGGTGAAGTATTTCCCGCTATACCATGACCATTCGGCAGATAAATTTTGCGAAAACTCTCTCACTCATATTTTTAGGGAATACAGCCTCCAAGTTGACGCTATAAATTTCTAACGTATGGCCATGATATTATGTTTTATAGTGTGTTTTTTAAAGTTTGATCCCGTCCTAAAGTCGGAGGACAAAGAAAGGGAGAATCGAACGAAAATGTCCCTTAGTTTGTGCGACTTTATGCATTGCGAATACATAAATAAAAAATGCCTTTTAAAATATTTATGCCTTTGTGATATTTCTAGCTGATATACTTGCCATATGCCTTCTGGTTTCGATATTTCTTCTGAAGTTATTTTAAATATTTATTCTTTTAAAACATGAATGCGACGCTTTCGCTATAGCGATCCACTTACGTTGCCAAATATATTTATTATTAACGTTACATAGTTTAATATTAATAAAAGTTGTAGATATTATTCGTAGGTTTCTATTTTGACTATTTTTAAGTCAAGTCTACCTAAACTTTTCCTTAATATGATTTTATGTTTCAATTAACTTAAAAGTAAAGTCCACGCGGGTGGAGCTTAATAAATTCGGTGGCGTTGCAGCAGCGATCCCCTATCGATTACTTCGACTAAATAACTTAATGAGAGAAGGGACGTACACAAACGAATCGCGAAGGATTTGCATCAACTTAATTTGGTCCCGTCCCACCAGCTCATGAATTATTCTATTACCGGAACAAAAATGATCGAGTCACCTTTTCTCAAATCATCTCTAAGATATGCATTTTTTACCTGTCCTGCTAAATTAAACTCTGTCCCGAACGATTTATCCCCGACGACTCCACTAAATGAAACCCTAATGAATATTTTATTCCTTTCATTTTGGAAATCCTGCTGCATTTCTAAATATGCTTTTTGAAAAATTTTCATTCCCATAACTGGTTTTGATTTTCAAAATGGTTTTTTCTTTGATAATGTTAGGCGTTCACACAATTTAACACTACATTTCTCTATGTCTTTGCTAAACAACTTAACAATTTATTTGTAAATCATATAATTCTTATCTATGCTTATGAACATAGGGGTGCGATGGCTCCCTTAGATTCCAAACATTCTGGAGCAGCGTTTCCCAAACTTTTTTTTATCATGGCCCTAAAACTTAGGAGGAAAACGCTAAGACATTTTAAGGCTAGAAGTAAAAATTTCGTCTTTGTTATGTAGGAATCTTTAAATTTTTTTTCTAAAAATTTCGACTTGGATCCCAAAAGTTGGTCTCGATATCCTGAGTTGAAGTTTTAAAGTTGGATCGATCTTAAAAGTAGACTTTTTTCTATGCTGATTTTCTCTTAAAATTACTGTAATTTTTTTTAAGTTTAATCCACTCGCAAAAGGTGGCTCCATTGTGTCTTCAAAGCACTGCGAGTAGGATGCGGAAACAAGGATAGATGGCGATGATCCGCCTTCTTAAATAAGGATAGGTTGTAGTTTTTGGGGAAAATTCCTTTGGGTAACGAGTTCCACAGTTTGGAAGTTCTATAGAAAAAAGAGTATCCGTAGACAGAAGTCCTCACTATGTCAAGCTGGACCGCACAGTAATTTGCAAAGAGTTTTTATAACTAGAGACGACACGCAGACTATTTTCTATAGTGGATGTTGTCGGCAACATATCGTGCGAGTACGCTCTCTCAATCAAAACATTGTACAGTACCTGACTGGTCTAATAGAATAGCCTATTAAAATAAATCAGAACTTTGTTAATAGAGCCCTAACTCTATTTTTTTGCATTAACTCATCTGCTTAACATTCTTAAAATAAAATATTTTTCCAAAACTAAATTAAATCCATAATTATTGTCCTGATAGTCATCGTATAAATAATTTTCTAATAAAACAAAGATTTCTAAATTGATATTGCCTAATGTAACTAATATCTAATACTGAAGCATATTAATTTTTTAAATAAATCAAACGTTATCGTTGCAAATTTAAATTATTGTTTTTCAGCAACTTGGCAAAGATTTATGTAATAAATTTTGGAGCATTGGCTGACTTTTGATCACTATTTAATCTAATTTTTTCCGATATCTAAGTGGTAAAATACCCACAAAAAAAGTAAAAAAAAAGAGTTTTTTTACATATCAGGAAAAATTAATATTTTTCAATAAAAAAATTACAAAAATTCGGAAAATTTTATATTGGTGGATAAAGAATTACAAATCCTTTCAGATGAGCTATAGTAAGCGTCCTTGTTCTATTTGAAAATGTTAAATGGTAGCTGTCACTTCAAGGAGGTTGAAGGAGGTGGTATCAAATTATGTTTTAAAAAACGTCATTTCAGATTTAAAAATTAACGTGATACAGGATTTTTCTGATAAATTGCAGGTAAAAAAACAGTATAATTTTTTCTGATATGTAAAAAAGAAATCCATTTTACTTCTTCCTTCGTGTTGGATATTTTGCCATCCGCGTATCAGAAAAAAAGAATATATTTTAATTGAATAAGGATGACACAAAATCAATCAGAAGTCAGATTTGACAGATATTTGGCACATGAGAATAATTTTAAATACATTTCAAACACATTTTGAAATTGTCAAATTTAATTTTCTCAGCGAATATTAATAAAATTCAAAAAACCTTTGCTGGATATATAATTAAAATACCTTCCAAATGACCTATCAAGCACACTCTCGTTGAATTTAAAAATCTCAAAGGGGTAACTGTCACTTTAAAGTTGAAGAGAAAAGGATAAAATTATGCTTAAAAAGTTTCATTTTAAGATTCAAAATCGACCTCATAATTTTTTTTAAATTACGTCATTGGCCCTTTGTTTGGTTGGATATAGCATTTTTCCATCCACATTGTTTTTTTTACTAGTAGGCTAATTAAAATAGATAGTTTTAGAAAGCATTCGATGTGAATACGACCCTGCATCCTAACCAATAAACGATCTTGAACACGCTTCTCTTTGAAGAATTATTTAAAAAATAAGTCTTTTTACTAACAATTAACGCTATAAACTACTTCGAATCACTATGCTGCATAATGTACACTAGATTTAAACTCATTAAAGCTGCAATTAACGACAAAATTGCAAAAAAACATTGCTTGTGTGTCAAAAACTTCTGTCAAAATTCATGCTGATAAACATCTTCCCTCTCACTCCAATAACAATGACACGAAAGTTTGTTAATTGTCTTCTCTAGTTTATATTTACTCTATGGGAGTTTGCTGTCCTCGACTGCCTCGTATGTCTCAAAAATCCTGCCCTTGGGGGGATCAATTCTATTAGTTCCTGCGAGCATATTTCATTATAGTACTTGTAGAAAACAGACAAGTCATCAACCATTCGCCTGGGCTCTAGTGTTTCCAGAGAATCGGTCAAACTCTCGCCATCAATTAGGCGAATCGCTATTCTTTGAATTGAATCCAAAAGAGCTAAAGTGTGGTTTGGGTCTGAACTCCAAACATGAGAACAGTATTCTAGTGTTGGCCTAACTTGAGCTTTGTATAGTGTGAGTAGCTGATGAGATATGAAGTACCTTTTAGCTCTAAAAAGAAAGTCTAGCTTCTGAGAGGCGGATTTGGCAATGGCGCGCACATGGTCGTCCCAAGAGAAGTTAGTGCTAGCATTCACTCCTAGAATGGAGAGATTAGATCCAATCAGGAGGATTTTACCGACCATTAGTATGTTTGCTGCATTATTCCTTGATGTTTTCTTAGAGAAAACTGCGGCCTGAGTTTTTGAAGCGTTGAAGTCGACCAGATTTTTCTTACCCCATTCCAGAATGATTTGGAGATCCCGATTAATCATCTGTATCTGTTGTTCCTTTAGTCCATCTGAAGCAGCGGCGAATAATAATGTGTCTGAGAAAAAAGTTGACACCAGGCTACTATCATCTGCGTAGCTGTATATCGGATTGGAAGTTGAAATTTATGTGTAACAGAAACAGAGTAAGAGCCAGGACAAACCCTGAGGCACCCCTGAGGTACCCCTGAGGCATCCCTGCATTAATCGAAAATGTCTCGGATAAGATGCCACCGACGACGACATGATGAGATCTGTTAGCGAGAAAATTGGACATCAAATGACAGAGATGTTAATTTAGGGAGAAGAGATCGGTGCCAGACTCTGTCGAAGGCCTTTGAAATATCCAATGCCACAATCCTAGCCTTACCATATTTTTCGATAGCTGAGTTACAAATATGAGTAACATATGCTAGTAGATCGACAGTTGAGCGAGTTGTTGTCTGAAACCGTATTGCCTGTCCGAGATAATTGTATTCTCCTCCAGATATTTGAGAATGTAGATGTTGATAACCTTTTCCATTACTTTAGATACTAGGGGCAACAAAGATATAGGGCGATAGTTGTTAGCCAGATTCCTTTTTCCCTTTTTAGGGATAGACTGCATCCTAGCGGATTTTTAGATGTTAGGGAATACACCTTTGTTATAAGAGAATGTGAACAATTTCCTTAGGGCAGGAGTCAACTCTGAAACGCACTTCTTAAGAACAATAGCCGGGATACCATCAAGGCCAGAAGCTTTCAAGGTGTCCAGCTCGAGGAGAATCTTCCTAATTGCGCGTTGCCTGAAAACAACTTCAGGCATCGAAGTGATAAACTTAGGATGAATAGGAGGTCCTGCGTTTCGAGAATTAAGGTTGGAATTTTCAGCAAACATTAAGGCTAGCAGGTGAGTCTTTTTCTTGGAAGTAGTCGCAATGTTATTATCATCGAGTAAAGGTGGAAAATTTGAAGATGTACAATTCTTTCCAAACCACTTTGCAAATCCCCAAAAGGAGCTGGAACCGTTCGGACAGTTGATAAGCTTCTGGCGCATTTTACGACCGAAATCACTTTTTGCCTCGTCATTAACCTGTTTACAAAAGTGGCCCAAGTCTTGACTGAGGAATTATTTCGCGAAAGACGATATGCGTGATTTTTGCAGGAGGCAGCTCGAGCACATTTTTTGCAGAACCAAGATTTCTGGAGGAAGACTTCTTTTAGGAATGGGGAATTGAGCAATCCATACGAATCAGGATAGTTTCAATAATGGATTCGGCGACTGAGGAAGGGTTGTCTGAGTTAAAGCAGACTTCTTGCCATGAGAAAGATGCAAAGAAGTCTCTTAGTTCTTCCCAGTTAGCAGAGTGTCACACCCTACGGGATTGTGTCTGAGAAGGAGGTGGTATATGAAGCAAGCGAGAGGCTGCTACAAGCTTGTGATCGGAATTTCCAAGCGGTGATGTGTTTATTTAATTATTTATAAGTGATCGTCACTTCTCTAGAATGCATGCACTAGTGTTCTGTGAGAATGTTAGTGGAGATTGCAGGTCACTGAATAAAATGAATCATATGCAGGTGTGCGTTTTAAACTTCTCTAGAAGACGAATATTCGGAAACGCGTAATCTAAATAGACACGTGTAGTCTCAGATTAGATAGAATTTTGTTAGTTTAATATAAAAAATAAAAACTATATCAACATGATAACACCTAAAAATATTAAATAAACTTGAAATAATTATATATGGTAAACAACCAATATCTGCTGCCTTCATAAATACTCATTACAAATTTAATGTACGAATATAAGAATTTAACGAGCAATATAACCGCTGGCTGTAAGTAGTTTAATGCAAAACTTTTAAAATGTACTATATTATTCATAAAATTACTTGCATGATAACCGTTCGGGGTTGGTTGTGCGGCTGTTAAAAGCTTAGCAACATCGTATCTGGGTTTATCTTTGAAATGGTTCGCGCTAATGAGAAATTTCCCTTACAGTGGCTTATTGAGAACATCCATGTAATAATAGTTGACGCCTTTGAACGTGCAATCAATAAATAATTAAATGAAAATTGCCACTTTCCAAATTCACATATTGTATTTTGGTGGAACGAACTGATCCTTGGTTATCTTCAAAAATTGAAATACAAATATTGTTTCCTGAAACCAAGAAATTCTAAAAAATACAACAAAGGTTGCTCTAACGCATTTTGATAGCCAAGCTATGATTTCATCTATCTGAAGATGATAGCTTGGCTATCGAAACGCGTTAGAGAAACCTTTGTTGTATTTTTTAATCTTTCTTTGTTTCAGGGAACAAGATTTGTATTTCAACATATTGTATAAATAAATTTAGCTAAAGAATCTATTTGATGCTTAATGGCTTTAGCTTTTTCCGTTTACAATATCTAAACGTAAATATCTGTGAGTTATTTATATTCCATCATATTCCTTAGACGCTTCTACCTGATTAAATAAGGCGGCAAAAAAACACGCTTACCTTTTCTCTCAACATATCTCTAGTTCTGGTGGCCTGGGACCTACTCCTGTGGAGCTCCAACTGCAATTCCAAGCATCTTTCCTCCCAATTAACACTACCGACATCCGAAGCATGACTCGGTCCCGAATCCAACGCATCGAAAGCGGACAACGGGGGCACTACCGACGAACCGGAATCGCGTGGTATTCGAGGCAACAGTCGCGGCGAAGACGGCGTGGAACGAGATAATTTGTTCAATTCCGTCAGCCTTGCTAACGGATCGAATACCTGACTTAACCTTCTGGGAGAGTCCTCTTCCATTTTTTCTTTTTTTTTGAATACTAGGTTACTTCCATTTTAAATTAGAACGAGACGAGACGGATGGGGGTTTCGGATTAGGCGACTTGTCGGTATGGATGGAAGAAATTATCACAACCTTCGGTATAATGGATGCGCTTTCGGCTTTTCTCGGAGGCTACCATAAATACCATTAAAACCTGAAACAAAATTAGTGCGTCTGATTTCCTCCTTTTAAAGCAGTCGATATAAAATAAGACATTTTTTTTCAACTTTTTTATGTTGAAGTAAACATTGATTAGAAATAAGAAGAAAGAATATCGATGAAAATAAGTTCGTACTATTTCATCTAATATTGACGGTACTTCTCTTCAAGATGTCTGCTGATGTAATCGCGGAAGGACTATTTCATTAAAGATTACATATCGCTAGAGCCTCTAGAATAAAACTCGAGTTCTCGAGAGTGTGGCATCTGTCCAAAGGGAGAGAAATGGGTGGGCAATGACCTTATAACTGCAGACTAAGGTCGATTGTGCACTTATTACTTATTACTATTACTTGGCTTCTTCAATTCTATGTTGACTCATTCATTGATTACCCCGTTTACAAACAATCGTTAATCGAATTGCGCTTTAATTGTCGTAATGGCGCATAGCTAACGATGTGATTTATAGCAATTATTGTCAAAAACAGATGTGTCATATCACTAAACCTCAACAACAATATGTTACGTGGTAATAGCCATGAGTATAGGCGCGATTTTCTTTAAAGGGGGGGGGGGGCAACAATCACTTTGAAAAATTGATTCCGGCTGAGTAATGTATAATTTCACTTAAAAACCACATGAAAGAGCCAAATTTTGAGAAAAAAAACCTTTCGGAGAACTTCTAAAAATGTTAAAATTTAGAAAAAGTAATTTAATAAAAAAAATTGGGCAGTTCGTTTTTCAAACCTTCAGCGGTTTCTCTCAGTTAAAGAGAAGTATAAATAATTGAGGGCGGCGACCAACATTCACTCGCCACCCCCATATACTCCCCAAATTTTCTTTTCTATATACTTTCATTTTGTCCCCCCTCCCTCCTCCCAATTTTTCTTTTTTATATATTTTCATGGTACCCCAATTTTTTCTTTATTATGAATTTTCATTGTACCCTCCATTTTTCTTCTTCATATTTTCATTTGCCCCACCCTCGCAAAGCATAAACTTTGACAATTTAAAATACTAACGAAAAAAATCGAAATTTTCAAAAAAAGTATATTATCTTCGGAAGAGTCGAAACTTCAAAATTTTTGAGAAAAGTGGAAATTTGTAGAGGTCGAAATTATCAGAAAATTCGTAATTTTCAAAAGATCAAATTTTAAATAATGTTATTATTTTGAAAAGTCAAACATTCAGAAAGAGCCGAAAATTTTAAAAAGTCGAAATTTTGAAATAGAGTTGAAATTTTGGGAGAGAATTTTTTTGAGAGAATTTTGAGAAAAATTCAACCATTCAAAAACTCGAAGTTTCAGAAAAAAACAGAGAACTAACAAAATGGACGTCGAAGAAAAAAAACGTTTTTTGAAAAATAAGTTGCAATTTTGAAAAATAAGATCGAACTTTTTAGAAAATATTCCAAATTTCTAAAGATAACATAATTTTAAGAGGAAATTTGATATTTTGGGAATAAACTAATAATTTTGAAAAACAGGAATTTCGAGAGAAAAATTTTGGAAAAGTCGTAATTTTCAGTAATCATATTAAAAATAAAAAATTAAAAGGTCAAAATTTTCAGAAAAAGTCGAATTCTAAAAATAAAAAATCGCAATTTTCAAAAAACAGTGTCCTCAAAATTTAAAAACAAAGAAAAAATCTTTTTCTCGAAATTCCCAAAAATATATTTTCTCAACATTTTTATTAGCATTACAATTTAATTTAGGGAGAAAAGTGACCAATTTTAGAACCATTAAACATCACCTTTTGAAATAAAAGTCGAAATTTGTTGAAAAAAATAAATATTCAGAAAAATTGCAGAATTCTGAAACACAAACGATTTTTAAAACAAAAGTTCAAAAAGTTATATTTTTGAAATGAAATCGAAATTTCAAAAAGGCAAAATTTGCCGAAAATGCTATTTTAGAAAAGAGTCTTTTCAGAGAAAATGTGAAAATTTTGAAAAAAAAAAAGTCGAATTTACAGAAAAAAGGCGAAATTTTTAGAAATATGTTAAATATCGAATATTGAAATAAAAATCAAAATTTCGTGTAAATGCAAACTTTAAGGATCCAGACAAAATTTTAAAAAAATCAGATTCTGAACCATCGAAATTTTCAGAAAATTTCGATGTTCAGAAAAATAACAGAATTTAGAAAAAAGGCAAAAAAGTCAGATTCTGAAAGATCGAAATTTTCAGAAAAAGCTCAATGCTTAGAAAAAGAATGGAATTTGGAAAAGGGCGAAATTTCTAGAAAAGTTTGAAACGGAAAACAAAATCAAAATTTTCCAGAGAAGGTCAAATTTTAAGAAAAAAAGTCTAAATTTTGAAAAAAATAGTCGAAACTAGGGAAAAAGACGAAATTTCAAGAAAATGATCAATGATTAAAATTTGCAAAAAAAAATCAAAATTTTGCAAAAAAGATCTAAAGTTTGAGAAAAAGCGTTCAATCTCAATGAAAATTTGAAATTTGCCAGAAATAGTCAGGTTGTACCAAAACTTAAGAAAAAACGCAAATTTTAAGAAAAAAATCGAAATTTTGAGAAAAAAATAATCGCAATTTCCTTGCTAAATATTTACTTTCTCTTGACCGTTCGAATCAGAGAAAAACATGCGCCCCCTACGTTACCCCAATGTGGCATCAGAAAATATCACTATTAAGATTGAAGTTGAAATTTTGACAAACAAATTAAAACTTCCCGCAATTTGGATTAAAAAACAATTAAAATTTACAAATAAAATTTTCTCGTAATTTTTGCAAAAATTTCAAACGTCCAATCAAAAGATGGACCAAATTTCGAGAAAAAGGCAAATTTTAGTAAACAAACAGAAATTCGTAGAATTAAAAAAATGTCGAAACTTTCAGAAAAAGTAGAATTTCGAGAAATGGAGATATTTCGGAGAAAAAAGGACGAATTTTTAAATAAAAATTCGAAAATTGGAGAAAGTCATGGTTGACAAAAGAACTCGACTTTTATGAAGAAATGCGACGTTTCAAAAAAAAAGTCAACTTTATCAGAAAATACGAATCTGAGAAAAAAGGTCGAAATTTTGAAAAAATGTTTCAAGGAAAGGATGAATTTCGAAGAAGAAAAAAAATTTGGACAAAGTTCCTTAGTTGAATATATATAAATTTTCGGTTTGAAAGGGTGAATTTCGAAGAAAATAAGAAAATTTTGGAAAAAGTCCCTTAGTTGAATACATATAAATTTTCGGTTTGCTGCATGAATCAGAGGGAGGGGGTAAGCGCCCCACCCTGCCTTTTCTAGCTACGACTATGGCAAGAACTCTAAATAATTCCACCAAATAATTCAGTGCATAGCAACGTGACATGCAGATCCAGAATTCTAAGGTGGGGGGTTCAAAGGTAAGCTCTGTTCCAATCCGTGTCGTCTAGAGTTTGGTCCAGTGGCGTGTTCTCTATGGAAAAGAATCGAAAAATTTCAGTCACAACTTCAAACCAAATTTATTAACAAAGACTTCGATTGCAATCGCAGTATTTTTCTAAAAATTTTCGAATTTCGGGGGAAAAATTGAATTTTCATAGTTTATACTCGATGTAGGGAAAGGGTGGGTAAGTAAAGTGGTCTCCTTAACGAAAAATGTTTTTTTTTGGAACGCAAAAATTAATTTAAAACTTCTACTTTAAACACGGAATTTCGAGAAAAAAAACGCAATTCGGACAGGTGCTCACCCAGAAGATTGCTAAAGGGGGTCTGCTACAAAGAGTAAATATGTAATAAAAATAAAATTAAATCTTCTCATTCTTGGGAAGTACACAGATACACCGAGAATACGTTATGCATTTATTTGAGGGTTCTTAAATTCCGATTTGAAACTCGAGTTTTTTCTTTTATCGAAGCTTTCACTTTGAACCCTGAAATTCTTAAAGGTCTTTTACCTCGAAATTTCTAATTTACGGTAAACCAAACAAACGAGATTAAAACAAGAGATAAAATCTTGAGTTTTAAAGTCGAAATTTCGAGATTAAATTTAAACTAAAACATCAGTTTAAATTTAAAAAAAATGTTTTTTCTTATGAAATTTCGACCAAGATATAGAATGTAATACAAGTATTAATTACTGAATAGTGAATGAATCACACTAGAAGAGAGTGTAAATTTATATCCTACGCCTGCTTCCCAAAGTTTTCATCTCTACTATGTTCTAGATTAGACGGTGTGGTCAGCAGATGTACACCTGCACCCGAGTCAGGATAACAACACTCTGGCACGTTCCATAAGGAGGTTCATGTACTTCGCAATGTCTATTACATTAGTTCGTTACAATATTATAGATATAGATTACTTAAGTAGGAATAAGGTATCGCAGTGACCAGAAAAATTGTAACGCGGAGCCAGAGACAAATTATAAATTTATAACAGACGTTTTTTACCCTCCATTTAGTAATTAAATTTAATTACGGTCGGAAGGAGCGCGCCTGGTCTTAGAGAGAAATTGCATTTTTTGAGCAGATATCCATCCGAACATTTTACTTTAAAAGGAATCGCTTTAGGCCTTAAAATTTTTATGCGCCTGTAAAAAGAGAATTTCACTTATTAATCATAAAATTTACGTTTTTCTACGTCGTAAACTCGGAAATTCGCTTCACTCTGTTATCTATTATTCCATGCTCCTCTGTTCTTCAAATTAACTTGGAGCTATTATGATCTCGCAAATTGAATGCCAAAAGGAACCTTATAACGCCCGGATTTATAGCATGGCATGGACGAAAAAAGTAACCTTGTGCGGATATTCTTAATCGATCCTTTCATTTTAATAATAAACTTGCAGACTTTCTATTTGTTAATAAAACTTTTGACGTCAACTGAAAACTTTCCAAGCGGTATTTTAAAATATGACAAAAAATTTAAATTTTGCAAAAAGGTGATATAATAAGAGAAGTCAAAAAAATTCTAAATTTTTTAAAAGAAGTTAAAATTTTGATGAAAAAGTCGAAATATTAAAAATTAGTGAAAATTTTGGTAATTTTCAAAATTTTGCAAAATATACGAAATATTCAAGAAAACTGATAATTTGAAAATAAAGCAAACTTTTCAAAAAAATTCAAAAGAAGCAAAATTTTGAAAAAGCAGAAATTTTCCAAATAGAAATCAAAATTTTTAGTCAGAATTCAACACAAATCAAAATTTAAAAAAAAAATTGCGCTACGATTATTTTAAGAAAAATTCTAACCAGTTTTAAAAATTTCCCCTCGTTCTGCGAAAATCCCCATATAGCACCTACTATAAAAATTTTGACATATTTAATTGAAATTTACTTAGAAATCCAATCACTCGAAAAAAAAAAAATTCAAAAAATTCTAGAACAAGGCGGTAAAAAATTTTTAAAAATTTAAATTTTCTAAAAGGTTGAAATTTTTCAAAAAGAGCATTACATTTCAAATACTGAACCAATTTCAGTGAAATTTTTAAAGCCGAAATATCGAAGAAAAGGCCAAAATTATCAATACAATTTTGCTTTTCAAAAAAGTCGCAATTTTGGATGTTTTAAATTTTGAAGCAATAATCGAACATTTTTTTAGAATAGTCAAAATTTTTGATCCGAATTAAAAAAAATAAAATTTGAAGAAAGCCGAAATTTTCAAAAGGGGTCAAGATTCTCAAAAGTAGCATCTTTTAAAAAATATCAAATTTTATAAACCAGACGAAATATTCAAAAAACTGATAATTAAAAAATAGTGCAAACCTTCTAAAAAAACTGCCAAAGAATCCACAATTTTGAAAAAGCAGAACTTCTCAAAAAATAAATCAAAATTTTAGAATCAAAATTGAACACAAGTCAAAATTTTACAAGAATCGACATTTTCAATAGATTTTAGGACATAAAAAAAGAAATTTTTTTTCAAAATTCGAAACTTTCAAAACAATTGAAATTTTGCAAAAATAACATTACTTAAATTTCAAAACTTAAAAAAGTTTTTTCAGTCAAATTCTCAGTGAAAGACCAAATTTTTAAAGCCCAAATATTGAAAAAAGGCCAAAAGTATCCAAAAAGTTTGATTTTCAAAAAAATTCAAAATTTTGGAGAGTTCAAATATTGATAGTCAAACATTTTTTTTTGAATAGTCGAAATATTTGATCGGAATTTTCAAAAAAAATAAAGAAAGCCGAACTTTTCAAAAAAGGTGGAGATTCTCAAAAAAGTAGATTTCTAAAATAATATCAAAGTTTTATAAAATATTAAAAAACGAGAAAATTTTTGAGAAAAATTCGAAATATTGCAAAAAGGTCGATTGTGTCTATTTAAAAAAAATTGCTAAGTGTCGAAATTTTAAATAAGTTCAAATTAAAAAATAAATAGATGAAATTATTAAGAATCGAAATTTTCAATAAAAGTTATAATTTGCCAAAAAATTGAATTTTGATAAAAAGATTGCTGTGTCGAAGTTTTAAATAAATTCAAATTAAAAAATAGACGAAATTATTAAGAATTGAAATTTTCAATAAGTTATAATTTTCCAAAAAAATGAATTTTTATAAAAAGATGATATTTTGGAAAAAGTCGAAAATTTAAAACAGCCTAAATTTAAAAAAAAAATGTTAAAATTTACAAAAAAGTGAAGATTTTAAAAAAAAACAAACTTTGACAATTTGAAATGCTAGCGAAAAAAATCGAAATTTTCAAAAAAGTATACAATCTTCGAAACTTCAAAAATTTGAGAAAAGTAGAAATTTTAGGAAAAGGTCCAAAGCCTTAAAAAACACTCAAAATTTGACAAGAAGTCGAAATAGTGAAAAAGAACATAACTTAAAGTTAGTTCTAAATTTTGAAATAAAATCTAATTTTGGATAAAATCTAACTGTTCAAAAAACTTGATATTATCAAAAATTGCCATTGCAAGCTTTCAAAAAAATATAAAATTTTCGATAAGTAAAAATTTAGAGAAGTCGAAATTATCAGACAAGTCGTAATTTTTCAAATTTTGGATAAGGTTATTATTTTACCAATTCAAACATTTAGGAAAAATCGAAACTCTTAAAAAGTCGAAATTTTGAAATAAAATTGAATTTTTGAGAAAAATTCAACCATTCAACAAGTCGAAATTTCAGAAAAAAACAGACAATTAACAAAATGAACGTCGAAGAAGAAAAACGATTTTTGAAAAATAAGTTGCAATTTTTGAAAATAAGATCAAACTTTTTAGAAAATATTCCAAATTTCTAAAAGACAACATCACTTTAAAAGAAAATTTGATATTTTGAGAATAAACTAATAATTTAAAAAAAGAGGAATTTCGAGAGAAAAATTTTGGAAAAGTCGTAATTTTCAGTAAATCATATTAAAAATAAAAATCTAATCTAATCTAATTCTCAAATCGAGAAAAATATCGAAAATTCTGAAATTAGTCAAACATTTCAAAGGTCTAATTTTGTGAAAAAATGCAAATTGCTTGTCAGAAAAAGTCGAATTCTAAAAATGAAAAATCGCAATTTCCAAAAAACATTGTCCTTAAAATTTAAAAGTCAGTAAAGACATTGAAATTACCAAAAAATCTTTTTCTCCAAATCCCCAAAAATATTTTTCTCAGTACTTTTCTTAACACTAAGATTTAATATAGAGAGAAAAATGGACATTTTTAGAACCATAAAACATCACCTTTTGAGATAAAAGTCGAAAATTGTTGAAAAAGATAAATATTCAGAAAAATTGCACAATTTTGAAACTATGTATTTTTTGGTTATCTTCAAAAATTGAAATACAGAACTTGTCTCCTGAAACCAACAAAGATTAAAAAACACAATAACCGTTGCTCTAACCGTTTCGACAGCCAATCTGTCATCTTCAGAGAGATACTGTAGAGTATCCCCCTGAAGATGACAGCTTGAAACGCGTTAGAACAACGGTTGTTGTGTGCTATCATCTTCAGAGAGATTAGGTGTTAGTATCTCTCTGAAGATGTTAGCTTGGCTAGCGAATCGCGTTAGAGCAACCTTTGTTGTGTTTTTTAATCTTTCTTGGTTTCAAGGGACACGTTCTGTATTTCAATTTTTTATGTGTTTTTTAATACAAAAGTTTAAAAAGTTGAATTTTTGAAATAAAATCGAAATTAGAAAAAGGCGAATTTTGCGGGAAAGGCGAATTTTAGAAAAGATCATTTTAAGAGAAAGTGTGAAAATTTTGAGAAAAACGACGAATTTACAGAAAAAAGCCGAAATTTTTAGAAACATATTAAATATCGAATATTGAAATATAAGAAACCAGTCAAGATTTAAAAAAAAATCAGATTCTGAACCATCGAAATTTTCAGAAAAAGTTCAATGTTCAGAAAAATAACGGAATTTAAAAAAATCCAAAAAAATCAGATTCTGAAAGATCGAAATTTTCAGAAAAAGCTCAATGTACAGAAAAATAACGGAATTTGAAAAAGGGCGAAATCTCGAGAAGTTTGAAATGGAGAACAAAATCAAAATTTTGCAGAGAAGGTCAAATTTTAAGAAAAAAAAGTCGAAATTTTGAAAAAAATAGTCGAAATTTTGAAAAAAATAGTCGAAACTCCTGGAAAAGACGAAATTTCGAGAAAATGATCAATGATCAAAATTTTGCAAAAGAAGATCAAAATTTTGCAAAAAAGATCTAAATTTTGAGAAAAAGCGTTTAATATCAGTGAAAATTTGAAATTTTGCAGAAATAGTCAGGTTTTATCAAAACTTAAGAAAAAAAGCGAATTTTAAGAAAAAACCGAAATTTTAAAAAAAAAATAATCGCAATTTCCTTGCTAAATATTTACCTTCCTCTGATTGTTCGAATCAGGGGATATCACATTGTCTCAATGTGGTATCAGAAAATATACGCTATTAAGATTAAATGTGTTGAAATTTTGACCAAAAAGTTGAAACTTCCAGAAAGTTGGATTAAAAAACAATTAAAATTTCAAACGTCCAATCAAAAGATGGACCGCATTTCGTGAAAAATGCAAATTTTAATAAACAAACAGAAATTCGCAGAATTAAAAATAAAGTCATAACTTCAGAAAAAGTCGAATTTCGAGAAATGGAGATATTTCGGAAAAAAAGGACGAATTTTTGAATAAAAATTCGAAAATTTGAGAAAGTCATGTTTGACAAAAGAACTCGAATTTTATGAAGAAATGCGACGTTTCAAAAGAAAAAGACAAACTTTGTCAAAAAAAATACGAAAATTGAGAAAAAAAAAAGTAGAAATTTTGAAGTAGTTTCAAGGAAAGGATGAATTTCAAAGAAGAAAAAATGTTTGGAAAAAGTCCCACAATTAAATACATATAAATTTTCGGTTTGAGAGGATGAAATTCGATGGATGAATGAAGAAAAAAAGAAAATTTTTGGAAAAAGTCCCATAGCTGAATACATATAAATTTTCGGTTTGCTGCATGAATCAGAGGGAGGGAGTAAGCGCTCTAGCTTGCCTTTTCTAGCTACAACTATGGTAAGAGCTCTAAACAATTCAATTATTTTAAAATAGAATTGAGTTTTTGAGAAAAATTCAACGATTCAGAAACTCAAAATTCCCATAAAATATCAAAATTAAAGAAAAATTTAAAGTTTTGAAACAAAGTCTTAGTCATTTTTTAATGCCGACGTTTTCCGTAAAGCAAAAATTTTCAAAATAAAGTTAAACTTTTGAAAATGGTAGAAATTTAAAAAAAAACGAAGGAAGTAAAAATTCCAAAAAAATTGAAATTTTGGAAAAATTTTAAAACAAAAAAAAACATCGATTTATTTAAAACGTTATTGAGAGTATTGCCATGGCAATAGTAAGTAGGGTCATGTAACATATCGGCTAGTAAAAAAAAATTTTGCGAAACTCAAAAATATGTAAACACTTTCTTAAAGAGGCCCATTAATGCGGAGACGGCTAAGAGAGAGTAGACTGTATACCATGAATTTAAACAATTTATTTAGATAAAGAAATAACACGTAACTAAACAACGAATATGAATCAGTTTCGAAATACCTAGTCCCAGAATACTGAAAGAATCACAATAGGGGCGCGCGTATTTATATCCAACGCCTGCTCCGAAAGTTTCCATCTAGGGAAAACCTCTAGTATGTTCTAGACGTCTAGAGACTTGCACATGACTCACTTCGCGACAACAACAGTTTGATATGTTCCAGAAAAGGTTTATTTCTATTACATCAGGTCGTTACAATATGTCTAAAGATCTGATATTTTGGTTATTACTCGACAGATGGATTTCAATTTTTTCTCGGTTATGACGCTCTTCAAAGCTTATCTTCGAGACTGGACACACTGTAAATGCTTTTGTTGTTACGATGAAAGATATATTTGCATTTTTCTCGAAACTTTCTACATGCAACTTTAAATTTTTAAAGTACAGTGCTCATGCTCTTTCTCTGCATCTACAAAAATATAACAACGCCTCCTTTGATCTTGCAAACGTACGTCACAGAACTAAATTTTGACCCTTCGAACGTTTTGCAGGAAGAAATATTTTGCAAGGTGTTCCAGCCCTTATTTCCACACTGTAATTAGCCAGATGACTGTTCTTTTATCAATCAAGTTGTAGCGAGCTGCATTACTTTTATATATGACGTTACTATAATGTCTCAGAGTAAAACTGCATAAGTCAAGTTTTTGAGGACTTATGCCACTGTTGTACGTTACACTTCACGATTCTGGGGGACGAAACATTTTAGGTGCTCGGCCTATGAAATAAAGGGAATGTTACACATATACGTACATGCATTCTTAAGTTTTTATTATTTATTAAAGTACGAGCAAGTTTTGTTTTGGCAATATCTCAAATATATAAATTATGACTTAAGCACTTTTACCCTGTAACCACAGAATTAATCTATTTCATGTATCGATCATTTTACATTAGGACCATACGATATCAATCAACTTTGACGTTTAATTTCAAAGTATAAGCACGCCCCCAATCATCAGTTGGGCCGCAACATTAAAAATGAAGCCATTACTGTTGCCGTCGACATGGTCATGCTCAAATATTAAACATAACATTTCATTATTTTCATTAGGGGCCGAAATGTTCATTCCCAGCCGTAGCCACCGACAAAATGAATTTAAACTTCGTTCGTTGGTACGTACGATGGATGATAGCGCGGGTAGAGGGACGCAGAAGCTGATGTATACACGCTCTGGAGATTGACCCTATTTCCGGTTTGATCATCATCTCCGGTCCGCGATGGCTGCTGACCTCCCAAATTACCCTTCTTCTAATGATGTATTGGGGGCGAAAGGTGTGTCTACCCCTCGAGTTCTGCCTCTTCGTCGTTTTAGCACGAATTTTTATTGAATGTGGGCTCTTTAGTGCAATTTTTCATTTTATTATATCTGAAAAGCTATGTTGGTCATTCCTATTTGCAATCCAGTAAAGGAGTCTAGCACATTCATCTGATGTAGGTTCGATTTTCGAATTTTGAAAATTTCACCTTTATTTAATTATCGAACTAAAAGGTTCTCGATTAGTCCAACACCGATGATAATGTTGTTTTAACAGTTGATATGAAACTGATTTGAAGTATTAGTATGTAGATTTTAAAATATTTCATGAAGGATCAAGTGAGTTAACTAATAATAATAATAGCTCCCATTTTGCAGTGATGTCGAAGGCGATTCTACAGACAAACCAACTGACGGAAATGTTTATCAAAATTTACAGACATATTATATAATACTGAACAAATTAACGCACAGACAAGAAAGCGAGTTAAAAAAACGTGGTAAAATATTAATAATGTTTGAACATTTTCAAAGTTTCCTCGTGTAATAAATATAATGTGATATCAGCCAAGAAATCCAACTCGTCAGTTTCGGAATTATTTTAGCGCTCGTATCACTTTGGATTCACTTTCGTCAACCGGAGGGTCTATTTCTCAAAGGGCCGCTCAGAATCTCAATTTCCGTTAAAATTTATGCTCCGTCCTTCTGAACTGCTGCGGAGTGCCCGGCGCACCTGAACCCCTAAAATAAAAAGCGCAAAGGGTAAATAATGTGTCCGATTACAGCTATCGCTTATCTTCTGGCGCCTTAACCCTCGTCGCTCGCCTCCACTTGTTTATGTCCTCCTTATCTCACTTCTGCCACCGTTTCGGCGGGAATTTTAAATAAATATCCCTACATATTTCACCTAGTCGAATGTTTGAGTATTTTTGAGACTATTATAACTGCCTTAAATGAACTTTTTGTTGTATGCAAGTAGAATGCAACTTGAGCTGCAAATTCATGCAGCCCTCTAGGAGAGTATCATAAGTAGCTGAAGATAGCTGAACTACCAACAGTTGAAACACTGTCACCTAGCGAAGCTAGTACTTACTTGTCAGAACATTTGTTAACATTCGAGTTGGATATACCAAACTGATGAGATTTAACAAGATCGAAACCAGTTTTTGGTTTCCAAAATTTGAATCTAATAAATATTCAAACCTATTGGTCGTGCTTTAGAGTAAACTTTTCGTTCTCAAACTGTTATAAATTAGCTAATATTCAAGAGACTGGACGAATATTACAAAACGCCTTCAGATTGGTGTATCTATGAGAGAAACAGCTAATGTTGGACTTTTTAAACTGTGACGACGAAGCATCTTCAGTGTTTTGCCACAGACTGCTACAGGATACATTTAATGGTCATTTAAGGTCCTGAACCTTTTTGGTGTTTCTGATATGTCAGTTGTGATACAAAGTATCGTTTCTTATTAATGAATATTGCTAGAAGCGTTTGTCCTGAACAAAAATTCTCGAAGAAGTTGTGCAGTCATACAATTAAGACGGCGGTAGTGGTGTTACTTATTTTAATAAGTTTTCCGCCGTAACAAGTTAATGAAAGTTGTGTGCAGCTTCACATTACTTACTTTTACTTCACGGCCAAAAGTAGGAATAACAAAACGTCATAAATTTAACTACATAGTTACATCCGTTCATTCTGCCTTCTCGCCACCGCGCAAACCGAGTTGTTCTAGTTCTAAAATAAAAGCCCGATGATCCTGCACGTTTCTTCGTTTAACGTAAATTCGAAGACGTCAGTCAAATTAGATGCACTTTCACACTTACTTATAACATGCAAGTAATTTGTAAAGTAACAATAGAAGAACATATTATTCCTATTCTAAAGGTATTTCGACAGTTTTCAAATTGGAATGGCGGATTACGAATCTCGCAAAATGGCAAACTTATCGAGATTTTTTCTAGTGAAGGAAAAATCGTTCTGCTGATATGTGTCAAAACTGTTACCTCAAAACAATTTTAATTGTTTAACAAAAATAATGTTGTCCATTTACTAACCGACAATACCCTACCCTAAACGGAACTGAAACTCGTTTAGACCTGTCCGTGAGTATCTGGGTAATGTATTTCCAGGCAGATGGATTGGTAGAAGAGGACCTTTTGAATGGCCATCCAGGTCTCAGGGCTAACACCTATGGACTATTTCTTATGGGGGTATTTAAAGAGCCAAATTTTTAAGACCAAACCTGTAAATATTGAGGAGTTAAAAGGACGAATAAGACAGGAGTGCAAACTAATTTCCCCCGCAGTAATTAGAAATGTTCAAAACGAGTTTCAGTTCCGTTTAGGGTATTGTTAGTTAGTAAATGGACAACATTCTGAACATTTATTGAAGAAAGATTGAGTTGAATTAGATTCCTTGATTTTTTAAATTAGTTAATATTTGTTAAATATCTTTTAAATGACAAGAAATAAAAAAATGAAATTTGGTACGCATGTGTAATTTGATATATCCTTTAAGAATAGTCAAGAAAAAAATAGGGTTGCCATTTAAGAAAAAAATTGTCGATGACCTCATATCTTAAATCTGGGACATTCAATATAAAATTATCCTTTATAAAAAAGAGCTCAAATTAAAATATTAATCAACGTGTCCAAGCATATTTCCGAAAAGAAACTGTCTTTGATTTACTGAATTTATTTCAAGTTACCAGGCTAGCACTGTATATACTTTCGCGTGTCTTTTGATAATAAGGCAACAAAAACGACAAGTTTTATTTTGGTTTCATGAACTTTTTTCTACTAGGAGAGGAAAATATATAACTCTACGACAAAATTATGGTAATTATCTGCGAGCATGCATGATAGTCGACTTCCTTATTAACGAATAAATAACGTCAGTTATAAGGCTTGCCCTGGAAAAATAACAAAACTTAATCGCATTAAAAGGAACATTTTCGAGTTATCGTACAAGACATAATAAGCTAGAATTTCATTCCGATCGAGTTGGCTTGTATTTTTTGCGAATTACCAAAGTGAAATAAATGACGTACATTGTCGAGGATGCTTCGAACCGGAGATGTTTTCTTTTTTCGGTCGTTAGGAAAAAGAGGACCATCCAGGGCATCTGACGGGTTGTCATAAGTTGGAGCATTAGATCGCCTTTTTTTCAATTCCTCTTTTGACGCTTAAGGGTGATAATAAATGAGTCCGGAAATAACACGAACTCCTTGTTTTTGTTTTAGTTCGCTCCTAACGTTTTATTCTGACCTCTGAAGCCACCACTTTTTCGACTTGAATGTTATTCGTACTTTACTGACAAAATATGTGGCAGATAAATTAAAATTTGGATTATTTTAATTGTGCCGTTTCTATATTGACAAACTAGCGTTTAAAGATTTAGGCAAATCTGAAAACCTTGGTGTTTGTAGCCCAATTTCTTAATATTTTTAACGACTTCTAAGGTAGTTCATGTATCTATAACGCTTATTTCATGTTTTAGTGGGGAAATTTTGAGTAAGTTCAAATTTTGAAAACTATTAAAAACGGCTAGCATCGCTTGTGGTCGAAAATCAACCAATTTATTGTATTTGTAAATAACGAAACTGTTTTTCACAAAATAAATTTGTATTTATTTGTATGCAATTTTTAATAATTCTTACCTTGAAAGGAATGGGTTTCTACTTTTTTTTTTAAAATTTCGTCTTTCATCAACAACTTTGCTTTTTTCAAAATTTCGACACTTCTAAAAATCTCTATTTTTTGCCAGAAGTTCAATATTTTCCGAAACTTTAACTGTTTTTAAAATTCTTGATTTTTGTATGCCACTTTTTTGAAAATTTCAACTTAAAAACAAACAGACTTTTGGATAATTTAGATTTTCTGTTTAAAATTTAGGTACTTTTTTAAATTCTGATTTTTTTGTAAATGTTGACTTCGAAATTGGAACTTTTCGATTTTTTCTCAAAGTTAAGATTTCGATATTTTCAATTTTTACTTTTGAAGATTTCGACCTGGATATTTTAAAATTTCTACTTGTTTCAAACTCTCCATTATTTTTAAATTGAAACTTTTCGAAATTTTGGCTTAATCTGAAATTTTTAATTAAGTATTTCAAAATTCTGCTATTTCCGGAACTTGCTAGTTCGTCAAAATTTTGAATTTTTCTCAAAATATTTAATTTGTTGTAAATTTCGACTTTATTGAAATAAGTTCTTTTTTTCCTGAAAATTTCGTTTTTTTAAAAAAGTAGACTTATTGAAAGTTTTGATTTTTTTTAAATTTCGTTGAAATGCAGAACTTGTCCCCTGACAAATTCTGTATTTCAATTTTTGAAGATAACCAAGGACCAGCCGTTCCACCAAAATATAAATGTCGTTAGTCTTAATTTTTAACCTTCTGACTTCTTTTGAACAATTTTACATTTTTTTGAAGATTTCTACAATTTAAAATTTCTATTTATTGAAAATTTTAATTTTTTTCCAAATTTTGTCTGTTTTGAAAATTGCGATTTTTCAAAAAATTTACCATTTTTTAAATAATCGGCCTTTTTTAGTGTCTTACCTTGTTTGAAAGTTTCAAATTGTTTTGAAAAATTCTAATTTTTTGTGTTAAAAATTTAAGATATTTTAAAATTTCTACATTTGTGAAAATATGATTTTTAAAAAATGCAACTTTTTAAAAAAAAATTCCATTTTTTAAAATGTTTACCATTTTAAAATTCCGAATTTTTCAAAATATCGACTTTTTCAAGACTATCAATGACTATTTTAAATTCGACATTTTTTGAAATTTACTTTTTTTTAAATTTTATATTGAAAATTTCGACGAAAATTTTAAGCTTCCAGTTCTTCAAAACTTTCATTTTTTTAAATTTCTCAAAATGGTGATTCACTCTAAAAATGTTAGCCCTTTTAAAAATCTATGACCGATTTTTTTTATTTTTAATTTTTTAAAAATTTTTTTTTTAGTAAATTTTAATTTGTGAAAAATATTACTTTTGAAATTTTAATTTTATTAAAAATTTCTAGTTATATAGTTTTGAAAATTTTTACTTTTTTAACAATTTCGACCAGAATTTTTTTTTTAATTTTTTCAGATACCTATGACTTTTTTAAAAAATATTCACTTTTTTCAGAATTTCGTTTTATCGTCAAAATGTTGAATTTTTTGTTAATTGCGAATATTCTGAAGGTTTTAATTTATCACAATAGCTACTTATAAATTTCGACACTTTTTCAAAATGTTGTTTTCGAGGTTTTCATTTTTTACAAAACTCGATTTTATAAAAGTATTTTTCTTTCAAAATTTTGTCTATACTAAAGATGTTTATTTTTTGTGAAAATTTGGAGTTTTCTAAAACTAAAATCTTTCAAAATTTTAACACTTTTTAGGATTTTCTTTTTTTTTAAATCTCGACTTATGTTCAGAATTTCATCTTTTCCTAGAAATTTTTACTTTTATAGGGACAATTCTGATAAATATCGACTTTGAAAACTTTTGATTATAAAATTGAATTAAATTGAAATTTAGACTTTTTTTATAGATTTCGACCATTTTTCAAAATTTGACTTTCTCTGTTTTTAATTTTTTTTAATTAAAACTTTTTTGAAAAAAAAATTTGAAACATTCAACAAAAAAATTAAAATATTTACTTACTCTTTGTGAAAATTTTATTTTTTTCAAAATTTTAAAAATTTCAAAATTTCGACTTTTCAGAATTTCGTCTTTTTCTCGATATCTTGGCCTTTTGAAAATTTCTATTTTTTTGAAAAATGTTGAATTTTTTGTTAATTTTGAATATTCTGAAAATTTTAATTTATCAAAATAGCAACTCATAAATTTCGACCTTTTTTCACTTTTTACAAAATTCGATTTTTTAGTCTTTTTCTTTGAAAATTTCGTCTTTACTAAAGATGTTTATTTTTTTGTGAAAAATTTGGGTCTTTTAAATTTTCGAATCTTGACACTAGGATTTTCAGTTTTTTTTAATTTTAACTTTTGTCCAGATTTTTATCTTTTCCTGGAAATTTTTACTTTTTTAAGGACAATTTCGCTTATTCTGAATTTTATTGCAAAATCTCGACGTTGAAAATTTCGACCATTTTTCAAAATTTGCACTTCTTTTAGATTTCGACCATTTTTCAAAAATTTGACTTTTTCTGTTTTTAATTTTTTTTTAATCTTAACTTTTTTGGAAACAACATTTTTTAAACTTTCAAGAAAAAATTTAAAAACTTTCACAATTTCGACCTTCCGAAATTTTATCTTTTTCTAGATATTTTTTGGTTTTTTGAAAGTTTGAAATTTTTTGCAAAATTGCTTTTTCTCAAAATTTTGATTTTTTCGTATCAATTTCGACTTTTATGAAATTTTTGATACTTCCTCAAAATGTCGCTTTTGATCTTTATCGTAATTTCCACTTGTTTTTTATAAATTCCAACCATTCTTCAAAATGTTGTTCTTTTTGTTTACGACTGCGAAATTTGGGCTTTTTCTCCAAATTGCGAATTTTTTAGGCTATGAATAGCGAATTTTCGATTTTTATCCCGAAATTTCGACCTTTCAAAGCGTTTCAAATTTCGAAAAAAAGCCACTTTAAAGTTCAATTGAAATTTTGAGAATTTTTTTAATAAATTTAGTTTTCTTCAAAATTGCGACTTTCTAGGGTTCCGTACCTTAAAAAGAGAAAACGGAACCTCACTTTCGTGTCCGTCCGTCTGTCTGTTACAAAGAGATTTTCCTCGAAAATTATGTAACGTAGAAATTTGAAATTTTGCAAAGCGTTAGTTCTCGCAAATGCCACCAGCCAATGATTAGAAAACGAAAATATTTTATAATAAAATGGGGGGTTAATTTGGTCTCCGCTTTAGTTAACATATCGTGTGAGGTATAATATGAAAGAACTACGTCTAAGTATCCTAATTTTTTTTAATATTCGGTCCAATAGTTTTAAAGCTACAACTCAAAATGTGTCCGAAATGATCGTCGCCTCCTGTTCTTCTAGGTTTCTAAAGATAACATTTAGATTTCAATAGGGTTGGTAGATATTGGACCATAGATTATCGGAAAACTGCCAGGTTATTTCAATATCGTAAAAGTTGTTGAAAAAAAAATATTTTATGAAAAAATAGGTGCTTGCATTCCAAGACCTTTTGACCCATATAGTAATAATTTCTTTCAAATAAAAAACTTGATTTAGCTGAAGGATAGAATGTAGGGTAAATTTGTCTTTTATATTATTTCATGTAGATGAATATTTTCGAAGTCAGCACTAGTTCACGCAACGCAGTAATTGCGATCTCATAAACTGTGTTATTCATCGACTTATTGCGAATTGCGAATGAGTGCTTTTTATCTGACTTATTATCAACACAGTTATCAGTTCCATAAATATTTGGATTTGTTGTAGAAAGTGTGTTATATCTGACAATAGACATTTTTTTCATTTTTTAATTATGATATCACAAAATTTGGATAACACTTTAAATTCATACATAAGTCAAAATGATTTAATTTGGTTTATTGGCTGTTCATTGTAGTAATTGGTACGAAACCCTAATTGTGCGCGCCCGACTCACTCTTGGCTGAATTATTATAATGTGTTAATGCATCCCATTAAATGTTACTTTCAAAAGATAAAATGCCATAGTCCAATCTTTTAACTTTACATACGCGACACATGGCGATCTAGGATTTTTATAAAGTGAACAGTGACAAGTTGTGCATGTATAATCTGACTACATCCTCTCTACAGACCGACAGTAACCGAGAAAAGCTCAGCCGGTCATAAAGTTATCGGATGGATGAAATATGAAAATGTAAATATTAGTACGTATGCTCAGGAGACCTGTCCTGTGTAGTTGGTCCTCCATCGAACAAGCGCGACACGGTTACATTTCAAACTCAATATAACTTTGCACTTTGTGTAATGTCGTTCAATTTAAAATTTCACAACTTATACATATTTCGTCTATCACAGACACCCTTTTTATCACACTTTTAATTGATTTCCATTTCAGTTCTAATAGTCGTTCTTTGGGACTTCACCTATATAAATGTTGAACTAGCGAACTATATAAACTGAACCCAATTTGATTTTCATTAAAAAAATCTAGGGATGCAAGATGACTTAAATAAGCAGGTTAGTGCAAAATATATAATGTCTTCCAACATTCCGCTGAGAAAGTAATAGAATTTCAAATTCGTCTATTGTATAAAAAACTGCAAATCGCCGTTTTTGAAAATTAACTGTAACTTCTTTCTTTGACGTCCAATTGAAAAAATCAAAAACTATAAAGGGCCGTTTTTAAAGTGCTTCTCGCTGGCGTTTTTGGATTTTATTTGTTTTCTTCTTATCACAGGAGAGCACCTAACAGAATCCCTTAAAGAAAGTATACGCAATTTTACTGAGGAAGTCGACAACATTTGACCAGTAGGTCACTGATAAATTCAATTTTGTAGTAATAAACGTATCTCTCAAAGTGTGATTTCTATCAAACTGGTAACGCGTTACAGTATTATAAAACTTCTTGTGATAATATTTGTTCGCCGAACGAAGAGCAACGCGCAGAATTTATAGAGAACATACAACGTTCATTTATCGAAAGCAATTAAATGCAACAAGTGTAAAATTGCATTGTATATATTTTGTTCTCGTTTGAGCAGACACCACTTTAACGCTCACCATAATAACTAACAGCCGAATTGACAAAAAAACGCTCCAATAATGAAAAATACCTAGTTTTAGGGCCGATGGTGTTATAAAACTCTAATAAATATGTTTAGCTTTTATCCGCCTCTGGTTTCCTTTTTAGATTTAATCTAACAGGAGGGGTGGGAGCTTTTTTATTTCTAGATAACCCTTTCGGGCGAGCTTTTAATTTCCCCGGCTAGATTTATTTTCGCAACAAGGGCTCTAAAATTTATGTATGTGGTTTTTCCGGCAACTGGCGTTTTCAGCCCATTTTTCAGCGATTTTATTTTTATTTGCGTTATTTTTTTAAAAGCATTCTGCGGTATCCTCAGCGCCAGTGAAACACACCACAAAATAAAACGGAAGAACGCGAATATTAGCTTTCCTTTAAGCGAATTTTTTTTATTTTACAATGCGCTCGTTTCACTTTCTTTTTTATTAGATTTCGTTTTAACACATTGGATATACAGGATGTTTTTGAATAAGATGCTAATACTTAAGGAAGCAAGAGATCTTAAAAAACAAGTTCATATCAACATAGGTCCGGAAAAAAATTAGTTTTTCTTTAAATTCTATTATATTTTCAGATATACACACTTTTTCCTACCGGGATATCAAAAATTGTCTTGGTCAAGGGTGGTTGTGGAATGTAAAACGTGTGTCTTACTTTACGCTTGAAATAATTGTGTCACTGTCACACTGACATCATCAATAACCTACAAATTTCATACCAATTCATTTTAGTTGTAATAATGAACTACAAATTATGAAATAACAGTTTTAGTAACAAAAAAAAAACTAAATTACAGTAATTGTTGGAAATGTCTCCCGTTTTGTTCGATGCACAAGTGAACGCGCCTCCTCATGCTGTGAAAAGCGTTTTGCAGAATTTCTGGCGTTATGGTTGCACATTACTGAACAATTCTTTGTTACAGTTCTTGCAAATTATTTACTGGACTTTCGAAAATCTTGTTTTTTAAGTAAGGAAATATAAAATAGTCCATAATTGTCAAACAAGGTGATCTCGGAGGAAACTCAACTTCTGTATACAAACTTATCAGCCGGTCATCAAAAAACTCGCGGAGGAAAGCAATATTTTCTCGTGTAGTAGGTACTGTTGCACCGTCGTGCAGGAAATAACCGTACCGAAGTTCATCATCGTTTAAATGTTGCACAAATTCAACCAAAAAGTTGTGTCTGAACTTTTCTGTGTTGACGGTGAAATCGAAAAAAATTGGCCCAATTATTCTTCTGCGAGAAACTGCCATCCAAACACCAATTTTTTGAGCATGTAGTGGCGATTCAGTAAAAACATGAGGGTTATCATTGCTCCACATTCGCATATTATGAGAATTGATGTACCCCGAAAGGTGGAACCACGCTTCGTCAGAAAAAAAAAGTTAAGTCCAGAAGATCGTCATTCATTAAATTATTGACAAACCAATGGCAGTAAGCAAGGCGTCTGGGGTGGTCTGCGGGCAGAAGAGCTTGATAAGCTTGCATCTTATATGGATGCATATCAAGTCTTTCTTTAAAATCTTCTGACATGTTGCATAAGAAAGTCCAATTTCCTGAGAAGGACCTTTCAAAGGTTTTGCAGGCTCCTCTCTTCCATACGTTGACGAACGTCATTGACAACTTCTTCTGTACGAATTCTTGGTCTACCAGCACCTTTTTTATGAGTCACACAACCAGTTTCGCAAAACACTTCAACACAATTTGTAAAGCACGCATAAAAATTGTCCGGTAATATTGCCACGTTTGGGAAGTGCTCTCGAAAATTGTCCAAACACAAACGCTGACTGTATTGCCAATTTCCATTAACTAGCGCACCCGTTCGAAAGTAGGCTTCAATCATGAAAATTTTGTGCTGTGTGGTAAGAGGCATGATTCAAAAACTGGATTCGAAAATTTCAGCACAATGACTTGACAGATTCGGACACAACAAAACATATTTAAAAATTTAAAGTAAGACAGACGTTTTACATTCCACAACCACCCTTGACCAAGATACTTTTTGATATCCCAGTACAATTAATCCAAATAGTTATGGAACTGATAACTGTGTTGACAATTTCTCAGATAAAAAACATTCATTCGCAATTCGCAATAAATCAATGGCTTAACACAGTTTATAATCGCCTCGGATCGTGCTAAAACGGACGATTGCAAATTGCAACCATAATTACTGCGTTGCGTGAACCAGTGCTAACTATAAAAATATTCATATAAATGAAATAATGCAAAAAAACATATTTGCAAAATCAAATTTTTTATTTGAAAAAAATTATTACATATGGGTCAAAAAGCTTTGGAATGCAATAAAATATTTTTTCTCAATAACTATTGCGATATTGAAAAAACTTGCAGTTTTCCGATAATTTATGGCCCACTACCCACTAACCCTATTAAAATCTAAATTTTATTCTTACGAACCCAAAAGAACAGGGGGAACAGTCATTTCTGACACATTTGGTGCTGCATCTTTAAGAGAACTGGACGAAAATTATAAAGAAAATATTTTTAGGATTCTTAAAGGTAGCTCTTTCAAATGATTCCTCATACGATATATTAACTAAAAAATGATTTAGAAGAAAACTTAGATAAAACCCTCATTTCCAATCAAATTCACTAACTGCACCATTTTCGCCAAACAACAAAGATTTCTCTCACTTTTAATTCCGTCTGTGCGGCCCCCACGATAAGCAGTTATATTAAAATCCTGACAGAGCCTGCTTTTGAAGTGAGCCTTTTTCTACTATTAGAAACCCGTCGCATATTTAACTCACAACAATGGAATCTCACTTTTGCTCGAAAAATCCGAAATCTGGCCATTTAAGTGATCTTTTATATTCGAAAGCTTACGCCGTGACAGCCCTTTGCTAGAGGCTTCGCCTCTCACGATACCGAAATATAAATTCCGTAATCGGTCGATATTGATCTGCCTTTTATCTTTATGTTGCTACTGGGGCACTGCTTGGTCTAAAAATAAATAAAATGTGTTATTAAAATGAATAATATTAATAGTTTATGATTAAGTTCATAGAAGAATATTAATAGTTGTCAGTTTTCAATTTATACAGATAAGGAAAAATTTTCATTGTCCATGTAAAACGCTAAGAATTGCCCCTTCCATAGTTTTCTGTGGCCGTTGAACGTATTCCCCTACTTTGACGCAGCATGCTTGGATCTTCCAGTTTAGATGTCAGAAAAAACTCGTCGAGAGTTTTACAACAGACTGGAATATTGTTTAACACAGTCTGGCGGCCTATTTGAACTCACATTGTAGTGTTTAAAGAGTTATTTTGTTATATTCTTCATTAGAATTATTATTTATTTTGTTTAAGAAATATCGTTTATTTATTTTGGTTATCAAAGAATATCAGTTTAACTTTGCCTCAGATGTTGATTAAATAAACGTATTAAAAGAACAAACAGCATGTGGTACGCAAATTTTAATAAAATTGTTGCCTGCCAATAGTAATGCCATAACAAAACACGTTAGAAGTTATGATGTACTACTGAAATCTCCACCAGCCTGATCGGTGCGCTCTGCATTGAATTGTTCACACCGGTGTAGGAGAATACAAGGCGCCGCCCATCTATCCCGCTATTAGCTCTCAATGTTAAATCTCTCATTAACATTCTCTCTATGGACAGTGTTTGACTTTCCTGATGTGTATATTTATTATATACTCATTGGAGACAATACAACACGTGCGATGCAACAAGATACAAGATCATTGAGGATGCCAAGGGAGGTCGAAGTCGGTCTACGATTTGTTGGTTGTGAATATTTCCAACATTTAACATGTTCGACTGTTTCATTACAGAACATTCAATTGATATTGGAGACCGATATGTGGAAAAGTACTCTGGACATTTCTGTTTTATTAAAGTACTTAGTAGAATGCTAGAGAAATAAATCATGACATTAAATGGAAACTAACAATACAACGATAATTATTGAAGTAAAACAAACATTTCAACGTTCTTATAGCTGAAGGAAAATATCAACTTTATAATAATCCATTAAATCATTTTTGAATTATGCTCTCCAGTGAATGCAATTGACAAAGAAACAATGTTTGTAAAACTAGTATCAATAAACAAAATAAAAGTATTTTGTAAATGAAATAAGCGGATAGAAACAACGTAATGTAACGAACTATCCAAAGTTACAAAGAGTTCATGTAAAACTGCTAGAAACCCTAAGAAAAACTCTAAAGGTTGTGTCCTATAACGAAAGATGGCACGAAATAGTATGAAATTATGTTCTTTTTCAAATTATAAGGAATAATTATGGAAATCTGTTTAGTGTTGTTAAAATTTTACATTTTATGGTGAAAATTAAGCAAACATTTACAACACACTTTCGTATTTTAGTGGCGTAGCTATTGAAGGGAGGGGGGCAGTCGTGTGCGTTGCACAAGAACCCTCCTGAGCCCTGTCGCAGTTTTTTCTTCCAGTTCGGAAACTCTGAATATAAACAAAACTCAAGTAGTCCAAATTTCAGATTCAAACTTCGTTCGGTTGAAAGAATTTGTTAAGAATTTGAGGAAAAAACGTTTCGCGTTAATATTATTCTGAACCAGTAGAGGAACGTAACCACTTGCAGGCAATCAAGACTGCTGATGGATAAACCTTTGCAATCAAGGGCTGAAGTACGTGCTGCAATGAATGAAAACAGACGAAGCAAAGCACTAGGTCTGCTCACTGGCCACGGAAACTTTAAAGGACACCTGGTCAAAATCAACCTAGTAGAAAGCGACCGGTGTCGACTGTGTGGGACTGAAAAGGAAACAAGTTTATACATTGTCCAAACCTTGCCAGATACAGATATAATCTTACTGGCAAAGAAGAAGACCAGAAGATCTGGAAGGAATAAGTGCAGGTCAGATATTGAATCTGGTTGTAAAACCGAGATATACAGAGTGTCCCCGTTTTAGGTGCCTTAAATAAAACAGGTGATAGAAAAAACTATTTTAAGCAAAAAGTTTCATATGAACATGTATCCGGAAACTCTTAATAAAAAAAATACAAGGTGTTGAAATTTGAATTAAAAAAAAAGTTGTTACTTTTTCACTTTCAAGTTTTCTAATATATTTAAGCCAAATTTTGCACCCATGGTGTATAAATGAAGGATCCCAAAATAAAATAAAACTAAGTGTCTATCTCAATCAGTGGTGGAGTTACGAGTAATCTGCGATATTATTGTAGGAAAAACGCGATACACCGCTAGAGAAATGAAATAAAATACCTATTTTGGGTAAAGTATTTAGTTTTGAATAAAAGTTATTTTTTGACATTTTTCCGAATTTGCCACTGGTTGCGTCACGTCGTTGGTTTTGGAAAAAAAAACATCATTTTCACTCGTACTTTCACTAAGGAAAGTCACAAAAATTTAAATTCTGTGACAATAGTCACAAATATGAAATAACGTTAAAAGTCAACTTTATCCAAAAATGTTCATTTCATTTTATTCAGTGTCGCAGCATCTTAAACTGACCCCTCTTTGTGTTAGTCAGTGATTATTTAAAGACCAGCATACATTGTATTCGCACAGTTCCTGGGTAAAACATAAGGTAGTAAAGCCAAAGAAAATATCAAGAAAAAACTCTTCTTCAGAATTAAACGCTTTAAATAACTCTGAAAACTTGAAAATGAAACAATTAAAACTGTTTTCATTCAAATTTTAACACCTTGTATCTTTTTTATTAAGAGTTTCTGGATACATGTTCATAGGAAACTTTTTCCTTAAAACTACTTTTTCTATCACCTGTTTCATTTAAGGCACTTAAAACGGGGACACCCTGTATAATGCTCAATGAGACTCGAACAAACTTGTGGAAGTTACAAAGGATTTTGAATTTAGGTGACAGGACCTATAGACATAAAAAAACTGAAATTTTATGAAATGAAATTGCCGAATTTTTGAGCTTGTTTTCCAAATTTTAAGCAAAAGTAAACATTAAAAATAAACTTGCAATTATGAAAAACAGTTGGGATTTAATAAAATCGAGAAAAAGTGTGTTGATAAAGAAATTGGAATTTATAGAAAGAATCCAAATTGGAAGTGGACATTTTAAGAAAAAAGTAAACATTGATAAAAGTACACACTCCAAATTTTGAGAAAAAATATTAAATTTTAAAAAGTTTATAAATATATTAAAAAATTCTTAAATCTTGATAAAATTAAAATTACTAGAAAAAATCGTTTTAACATCAAAGTAGCAATTCTAAAAAAACTTGAGTTTCCAGCTTTAACTTCAACACTCTCTTCGACTTTTCTAAATCTAGTAATTTAAAAAAGTCAAAATTTCCAGATTAAGACATATTTCACTTCTCAACATTTTTATCGCTTGGGATCCCTGCTTGATTTGATCCACCATTAAAAGTTGGTAGTTTAAAATGTAAAATAGCCATATCGGAGTTTGTATCTTATGTCATAATTTTGAAGGAACGAACTGTTCCTTGGTTATCTTCAAAAATTGAAATACAAATCTTGTCCCCTGAAACCAAGAAGGATTAAAAAACACAACGAAGGTTTGTTGTGTTTTTTAATCCTTCTTGGTTTTAGGAGACAAGATTTGTATTTCAATTTTATTCCAAATCTGGATTTTCTTTAATACTATTGATTTTTTTCTGGAAACGACTTAAATCCTGCAACACTCAGTTTTTTCTCGAAAATATGAGAATCTTTTTTTTTATAAATCATGGATTTTTCTCAATTATTTCTTTTCCTTAAAATTCACGCCTTCAATTTTCATAATAATTATTAAAGATTAATATTAAATTTCAATCTCCAAATTTCAGTTTTTTTTATAAAAATCTTCACTTTTCAAATTTTAGTCCTGTAATTATGACTTTTTTAATTTCCTATTATTATGACTTTTTTAATTTCTAAATTTCCACATTAGGGATTTTAATTTCGTTTTGAAATTTTAACTCAATATTTTTCTTTCTTGTTTCAGAGTTTCCCTCGTTCCCCAACTGACTTCTTTGTCCAGTAGGTGATTTGTTGCCTCATCTGAATTTAAACTTGAGCGGAATCCGCAGTCATATTTTAGCATATCGCAAATGTGAGTTTGTACAGTTTTCGACAGGGCCCTATCACATCCGCAAAACCCCATATCATATGCAAAATGCCCTTTTGTCATACCTATCTCCATAACTTTGAGATTTATGAGCGACCCTTCCTCCCTCACTTAGATACATTAAGATAAACTGGATGGTCACACGTTCGGTGTATACCTCACATAAATTGCGTTATGTTTGGCATATTAAGTGAAAATTTAAAACTAGGAAATAGGTAACATCGTTTTTTGTTCAAATTGTTGTAATTTCAAGAATTATAACTTGTAAATTAAAATTGTTATTAACATTAGTCCAGTTTTCACATGTATTGGCTCTTCAAACAATCATATACATTTTTATACGGTTTATTTATGAGGCTTTGTCAAAAAATAAGTTTCGCTACTTTATTTCTCCCAACCGTGCTCCTGGGGTACAAAAAATGGGGATGTGTTGGAAATTTTCTGAAAATTTAGTTGTGATACGATTTCCGCAGCTGAAGCAATTCGCTTGTAAACATACAAATTCCACTGTCAGGCGTGTCCAATTGTGAATCAGGCGAGGTTATCCGTTTTTAAGCGCTAAATTTTGGGGCCATACTAAAAGAAAACGTTTGAAGTTTTTCTTTGTTTCAGGACAACACTGACCCCATGCGCTCAATAGGCACAAAATTTACTCGCCACGTTCAAGTGGAAATTTTTTTGATCATCCACCATATTCACCTGATCTTACCCCAAGAAATTTCATTTGTTTCCTCAACTAAAAGCCCGACAAGAAAGTGAAAACGTGGATCAACAACTGATTGGCCAAAATGGACACGTCGCGGTTTCCCGCGTCAATTACAAAAATTGTGTTCTCGATATAAAAGATGTATTAAAGAAAATTGAAAATTTATGCAAGTTTCTAAATGAATTATTTCTTGTTTTAAAAAAATAGGGAGACTAATTTTTAAATAGACCCAGTTTTGGTCGAAACCCGACTTTCTTAGGCTTTTATTAAAACTTTTTGAAAATTTAAACTTTTTCTCGAAATTTTGTTTGTTAAATTTCCGATTTTCATGTCTTTTTTTTGCAGTTTTCATATTTCTAGATATTCGGTCATTTCTGAAAATCGACTTTACTGAATCCCAGTTTCTGAACATTTCGTTTTGTTTTTTTAAATTTTGTCATTCTTTCAAAACGACTTTTCTCTGAAAATTGTTTCTGACAAAATTTCTGCATACGACTTTTTCCTCAAAATTCGTCCTTTTATCGAAAAGTCGACATTTTCTTCTTAATTTTACTTTTTAAAAAGGATTTTATCCCCAATATTAAAACTTTTATTTTAATGTCAATTTCTTTTTCGTCTTTTTTAAAGGTTCGGCTTTTTCTGGAATTTTAGAAGATTGGTTTTTCTAGAATGAGCAACAATCAAATTGGTCATTTGTAAGATTTCAATTGGTTCTCGAAATTCTTCCCTTTTTTTCAAAATTTCTAGTTTATTCCCAAAATTTGACCTTTTTCGCACAAATTAATTTTTTAATGGAAAATCCGATTCAGGTGTCATTCAAAATTTTACTAAATCTATACCAAAAAAATCGACTTTTTTCAAATTTGTTTTTTGTTCTTCATTTTTCACAAAGTTTGGCTTTTCTGGAAATGCAGACTTTCGTCGAAAAATTTGACATTTCTGTTCCTCGAAATTTCGATTTTTTACTTTAAATTTATTTTTTCTCGAAATTTCACCTTTTTTTCTCTAAATCACATTCAGATTTTATTAAAAAGTGTAAAAATTTCGCCCAAAATTTTTACTTTTTTTTTAAATTCAACCTTGTTTTTGAAAATTTCAAGTTTTGCCTCGGAATTCGTCTTTTATTGAAATTTTGAATTTTGCTCTTTTTTTCGACTTGATCTTTTGCTCAAAATTCAAGTTTTTTTCTTAAAATTTGACTTTGTCTTTCAAAGTTCAGTGTTTTTCTGAAAATTTGGGTTTATCGCCAAATTCGCCTTTTTTAAATTAGTATTTTGCTACTAATTTCAATTAATTTTCAAAATTCACTTTTTTTTCAAAATTTTGATTTCATTACCAAAATCCAACTTTTGTTTTAAAATTTGACTTAAAGGGAAATCTGATTGTTTTGCTTAAAGCTTTGATGCTTTACTCGTTATCACGATTTCGGTATAAGTAAATCTCTTTTTTTTTTCATTATTTTTAGGAAAGGTTGTTTTTTTCAGGAAATGTTGACTTTTATCTCAAAATCAAACATTTTCTGTTTCTAGAAATGTCAATTTTTGTTTGAAATTCGTCTATTTTATAAAATTAAGACTTTTTCTTCGCGAAAATAGATCCAAATTAGTAAGATTAAAAATTTTCCCAGAAATTTCGGTTTTCTCTAAAAATTTAATGTTTTGTATTTCTAGAAATTTCGACTTATTTCCTTTTTTATCAAAATTTCGACTTTTATTGTCAATGTTTATTTTTTATAAGTTCATATTTATTCTCAAGACTCGACTGTTTTTTCTCAAATTTTGACTTTGCTGAGAAAAATTCGACTTTTTTAAAGCTCGGTCTTTTTTAAATCTAAGTGTTTTTTTTTGAAAATTTAGAATTTTTTTTCTAAATTCGATTATTTTTAATTGAGCTTTTTCTCGACTTCTCGAAATTTCAATGTATTCTCAAAATAAGTCCTTTTATTTCAAAATTTGAACTTCATTACCAAATTTCGAATTTTATTGCAAAGTTTGACTTTGGGAATTTTTTTTTTTCGCAGCTATTGCGAATGAATTTGATAATTTTTGTTATTATTTTTAGGAAAGTTTAGATTTTTTCCGAAAATGATGAATTCTTCTGATTCTAGAAATTACAATTTCGATTCGAAACTCATCTATTTTCCAAAATTTCGACATTTTTTCTCGAAAATAGATCCAAATTTTATTAGAAAGGTTAAAAATTTCTTTCAAATTTCAGTTTTTCTCTCGAAATTTAATCTTTTGTATTTCTAAAAATTTTGACTTTTTTCTGGATTTCTTTTTTTTTTATCAAAATTTTGACGTTTGTACTTAATCTTCATTTTTTGTTAGTTCAACTTTATTTTCAAAATTTGACATTTTTTTAATTTAAAATTGATAATTTAATTTAATTTAACTTTGATAAGAAAATGCGTCTTTTTTAAAATTGAGCTTTTTTCGGGAAATTAAAGGTTTTCTTCTAAATTAGACCATTTTTAAATTCGTCTCTTTCTGAAATTCTCGAAATTTCAGTTTTTTTTTTTTCAAAATTTCGACTTTTGCCCAATATTCAACTTCTTCAACATTTTATTTTCTATTGGAGTATTCCATATTTTTCAAAAATAACCTTTTACTTAAAATATAGTCCTTTGGAATTTCTATTTACTTCTCTTAATATTTCTCAAAGCTTGACTTTTTTTAGAAATGTTTAGTTTTATTATCGAATTTGCCATTTGATGGTTTTAGAAATTTCGATTTCTTCCTCGAAATTCGTCATTTTCATGAAATTTAACAATTTTTTTCTATTTTTTTTTGGTCCTTGGTTATCTTCAAAAATTGAAATACAGAACTTGTCCTCTGAAACCAAGAAAGATTTAAAAACACAACAAACGTTGCTCTAACGCGTTTCGATAGCCAAGCTATTATTATTTTATTAATTATTCATCCCCAAATTTCAATATTTTTTACAAAATTTATCCTTTTATATTCCTGAAAAATTCGACCTTTTCCTCGAGATTCCCCCTTTTTTTTAATTTTTTATCAGTATTCGTCCTTCTTTAAAGCTTGTTTTCTTTGAAAGTAGAATTACATTGTTCTTTTTTTTTTAATTGGACTTTTTCTTGAAATATCAATTTTTTTTTAAATTCATTTTTGAAAATTTCAGCTTTATTTTTAAAGCTCAACCTTTTTTCTCAAAAACTGACTTTCTATTGCAAAATTCGACTTTTTTCTAAACATTTTTCCGAACATTGCTTTTTTACGATTTTTTTTTCATTTTTCAAGGTTGGCTTGAAAATGTTGACTTTTATCAGAAAATTCAACATTTTTTGTTTCTGGAAACTTCGATAAAGGCTGATTCGGGAAAAAGGTCTCTTAGGAATTTTAATTATTTACTGGATCTTTTGGAGGAAGTGATCAAAGTTTAAATAAAAAGTAAAAATTGATATCATTTGATCTTATTTTTCTCAAAATTTGTTTATTATCTAAAAATTAAATTAAAATAAATTTTAGTAATAGCAGTGTTAATTTCGAAAAAAAATTCTTTTTGGAAATTTCGAGGAAAATATTGTCTCTGAAGCTAATAGCTTGGCTATCGAAACGCATTAGTGCAACTGTTTTTGTGTTCTTCGTTCTTCGTTTCAGGGGACAATATTTGTATATCAGTTTTTGAAGATAACCAAGGACCAGTCCGTTTCACCAAAAAAAATATATATATTCTTTGGAAATTTCAACTTTTTCAAGATTTTGGTGATTTTGAATAGGAATATTAGGAAAAAAATCGAATTTTTGAGAAACCCTGAAATTGTAAAAGGATATTTACTCGAAATTTCACGTAAAAATGTGACATTTCGATTTTAATCAGAAATTTTGAAAAATCAAAAATAATTTAAGTCGAAATTATGGAATGAACGTCGCATTATATTTGGAAAAAGTCAAATTTCGAATTTACTGTCGACATTTGATGGAAAAACCTAGTTCAAAGTTTTGGGATGGACCGTGAAATGTTTAACAAAAAAGTCCTAAGCTAAAAATTGGGAAAACAAAATAAAAAACTTTAAATGTTTGGATAAATAATTACCAAAAAAACAACAATTTTGAGGAAAGTTGAAATTTAGAAAAAATGTACCATTTATTTATGCATCGGGCTAGGTTCGATATCGTCGCGGGCCATTGTGGCCGCGGGCCGGCTGTAAGCCGATTGTTAAGTGATATCAACATCCGCATAATTTTCAGTTATATATTATGTTACATCAAAGAATATTTTTAAAAGAAAAGTAAACATTTCTAAATTATATTACCTCTATAATATAAAATGATATAGTGACAGCATTCGAGAAAACAAACCTACACGTTCCACTTTAAACGGAAACTGTCCCCGCTCATTCCGATTTTGTATTTTTGGAACACAACACGCTTCCTATTATTAAGCTCGAACGTAAGAACATCACTGAAATCACGAAAACCCTGTTTTAAAATATAGCTATGACTTGATGACTTAAATTAACTTTAAAAAAATTTAAAAACCTAAAAAAAGGAAATAAATTAGTAGAATTAATGAAAAATCCGCGAAGTAGATACACATTATCTAAAAAATACATGTTAATGGAAGATTACTTTTTGCAATTGTGCAAACAGACAGCCAGTTCCAACGGTCGAAGGACGGAGCAATATTTTAAAACTTAGTTTTGTCAAGATAGTGCCCATATTAAAATTACTTTTTTAGCAGATTGTCCTCAAAATTCACCGACGACACTTGACTGTAGATTCAGGACGATCAGTACAATTTACGAAATGAGAGTTTCATAAAAAATGTTTACTTTCCTAATTATAGGCTTTCAAAACTGTAAAAAAAAGTAATTTAATTAATAACTATACCGGTAACCTTCTTATTGATCGTGTCAAAATTTTAAATGCCATTTATATTGTAACATGCAATTGGCATTTTTATGTAGGCGAAATCATAAAAGTATAAAGTCACGTAAAAAAAGATTTAAACTATTAAGAATTATTTATCATTTCCTTAGTGTGCAGTAAAACTCATTTTAGCAAAGAAGAATTTAATGGATTAAAAAACATCTAATTCTAACAGAAACCTTTGTTATGAATTTGATAAAATTTTTCATAATGAGTAAATGCAGTGAAACCGAGGTTTTTTTTTCTGTTGCTTTGCTAAACATTTCTCCAATCGACAAACAGCCGAACAAAGGGGGTTCCAAAACAATCCAATTTCTTAATTTCCTTAAAACTTTCATTCTCCTAGCACTCCTTTTAATGTTCAACAACTGTTCCTAATGGCCGCTTTTTATTCTGCTAATAATAGGCCAAATTAACTTGAATCTGGAGGATATCGGGTAAAATAATGAGGGGAGAGAAGTAATTACCAACTTCGTAAAATTTAATTCAATGATGGAAAACGCTGAACGAAGTTTACGAGCGAGTTTTCGGGAACACTGTCCTTTCCTCCCCATTTTAATTCAGGAGATCAATTTATATTCAAAGCCGGACAAAATTTCGACTATTTTTTAAACAGATTTATTTGGTCCTTGGTTATCTTCAAAAATTGAAATACAAATCTTGTCCCCTGAAACCAAAAAAGATTTTAAAAAAACACTTCAAAGGTTGCTCTAACGCGTTTTGATAGATAAGCTATCATCTTCAGAGAGTTTTATTTGCAAAAATTCAGACTTTTGGAAAAAGCCTTTTTTTAAATTTTACCCTCTTTTGAAAATTTCAATCTTTCTTGAATTTCAACTTTTCTTCACAATTTCGGCTGTTTGCCTTATTCTGGAAATTTTCGATTTTTTTGTTGAAAATTCGACTTATCAAAATGTTGCCTAGTTGGGGCAATTGTTTTTTGAAAACCTTTTGTTTAAAAAAAATTGTTTTCTTTTTAAATTACTTTTCAGCCCTTTAGAGCTTGTTTAAAATCGACCAAGTACACATTTAGTGATTTCTTTCATTTAGTCTTTACATATTTTTTGATTGTGCTGCGTCCAAATTAGGATACATGTTTGGACTCTTTAAACTCAAAATTTCAGAAAAAAAGTGGTGAGCTCGAAAACCTTACAGAAAGAAAACAATTTACATTTCCAACCCTTACTTTGTGGAATTCTTTAATATTCATAACTATTAAACTTTATTAGCGATTAAAACAGCCACCGATATTAAAAATTCTACGATGTTTCGATAAATATTTGCTTTTTTTAACCGCCGATGATGCTCTAAAGCACTAAAACGAAACCTGGTCTGGTCTTAGAAAATATTTATCGAAACATCGTGGAGTTTTTAACATCTGTTGCTGCTTTAATCGTTAATAAAGTTTAATAGTTATGAAGAAAGAAAACAACTTAAAAGAAAATCTAAGCTAAGTGTATTTCCCTTATTAGAGGGAAAGCATTATACAATTCCTGCTCGATGAAAGATCCATTGTCTCATAGCCCAACCAACAATACCTTCACACTCCACAGCTCACAACGTGTATTTATTTATTAGACCTCATGTACTAAATCAGGTCCATTGTTGATGTTTAAATCAGTATACACAAAGACCGACATTCTATGTTTCAACACTCGCTCTCGCTATTGATTATGAAATATGGAGGAAGATCATTACACTTACAACCTGCTCTATTGTTTCAAATAATTCTTCAAGGAAAAGTTTTATCAATGGCATAGACCAGTACTTCCCAATAGGTGGGTCGCGACACATAGGCGTGTTGTTGGAATTACTGAAGTGTGTCGCAAAAATATGAAACTTTTTTACATTGTACTGTGAAATTTCTGAAAAAAGTGGTTTATTTTGAAAAAATATCCAAAATTTAAAAAAATAGTCTAACTTTTGAAGAACTTTCCTAAAAAAGTTTTTAGAAAAAAGCTATAATGATTTTGTTTTAGAAATAAGTCATACTTTTGGGAAATATTAGCAATTTCGATTAAAAAAATCCAAATTTCTATAAATTTTGATAAAAACTGTTTTCTAATTCATTAAGAACTTTGATGAAACGGACTGGTCCTTGGTTATCTTCAAAATTAAAATACAAATCTTGCCCCTGAAACCAAAAAAGATTAAAAAACACAACAAAGTCGGCTCTAACATTAAGAAAATGCCTTATTTCGAGATACATCGTTTGTATATAAAGAAACAAAGAAAATCTAAAAAACGTAGTAAAAAAGCTACGGAGAATAGAGATAAGTCGAGTTTTAAAAAAGAAGAATCGAAATTTTAACAAAATTAGAAGAGCAAAAACTTGAAATGTTTAAAAAAATCTTCCAGAAAAAAGTCGAAATTTCAATAGCAAAATTAAAATTTCGATACTCCCTTAAAAAAAATTTTAGAGAATAGTCGAAATTTCGAGAAATTTCAAATTTCTAAACAAAACTTTGAAATATGGGCGAAATTTTGAGGAGAAATCCAAAATTTATATAAAATATTTAAAGATATCGATATTTCGCCGAAAAGCCGAAATTTCAAGAAAAACCTCGAAACGCAAAACCTTCAAATAATTTTTAGAAAAACAGAAATTTTGAGAAAAAATGTCGAAATTTCTTTATAACATGAAAAAGTGAATTGTTAAACAAAAAGACGAACCTTAGGAAACATTTTTTCCAAATCAAATTAAAAGTTGTGTTAAAATTTCACAAAAGATAACGCAATTTCTGCAAATTTTGAAAGAAACATTACAATTTTTGGGAGAAAAATGCAATATTTCAAAAAAAGTCGACAGTTAAAATCGACTTAAAATTTCAATACATAGGAAATTGTTATAAATTTTAGAAAAAATTTAAGATTTTTTTTAAAAATTGGGAAAGGAAAAATTAGAGAAAAGTGGAATTTTAAACAAAAAATCGTAATTACAACAAACAAGTTGAAATTTAGGGAAAGAATTTGAAACTTCCGTACTCAATTTTTTTTTTTTTAATGTGAAAATGGTCAAAATTTCGAAAAATGTTTATCGTAACACAAATCTAAACAAAAGTTGAAATTTCAAACTAAGAATAGTTTAATTTTGAGAAAAACCTCTACAAAAATAACATTTAAAGAAAAACCAAAAATAAAAAATTTCACAAAAAAAGTATATTTCTGAAATTCGGAAGAAAAATCTTCGTGAAATTTTGCGAAAAAAGTAAATTTCAAGAAAAATGTCGAAAATTCGATTTTTCTGCATACATTTTTTAAAAGAAATTTAAAGTTTCTCCTCGAAATTTCTTTTAAAATATTTCGTTTTTTTCGCAACCTTTTCACTTTCTTCGAAATTTCGATTTTAAAGTTAAAATATTAATAATAAAAATTAAAACTTTTAAATTTCGACTAGACAATTTGTGAAAAAAAGTGTAACTACTTGAAATTTATTTAAAAAGAATCGAATTTTGAAATTTCAATCTTAGTCCAGAATTTTCGGGAAAAAGTGCAAACATTGAGATAATCCCGAAATTCACAAGAAGAATTTATAATTAACTAGGAATTTCGATCTCAAATTTGAAACTTTAGAAATGTTCTAGTTTAAACTGAAGTTTCGAAAAAAAATCTCTTATTTAGAGGAAAAGTAAAAACTTCGGAAAAGTTTCAAAATAAAAAATTCTAAAACAAAGTCAAAATTATTTAAGTTCCTAACATTTTCTTTATAAATTTTGGCATCTTTCTCAAGTTTAAACTTGGAATTTGTAATCATGTTCCTAAAGTTACGCTTTAAAATCAAAGATTTGGGATTAAAGCTGAAATTTCAGGAAACACATTGAAATATTTAAAAAAAACTTATTTCAGAGGAGTTTAAAATCGAAACTAAAGTGAACATTTTAAAATTGAACCCGAAATTTTAAGAAAAGATGGAAATTGCGATATTAAAATTTAAAAACTTAATCTTAAGGTTGGAGGATACAACAGGAAAAATTGTGACAAAAAACTCGAGCTATTTTTAAAAATTGTTCAAATATTTTCAAATTTAAAATGGTAATTTCTATTTCTTTTTTCTTTTTTGCTTTAAAAATGAAATGTCGAGACTAAAGTTAAAGTCCCAACCTCGCTCTACTCGAAATTTTCTGAAAATTTCGGGTTCAAAGTCCAAATTTCAAAATTACAGTTCGAAGAAAAGTCTGTTTCGACAAAAAAAAAATCGAAATTTCAGATTAATACTCAACAACTTCTTTCTTAAAATGTGCGCTTCAAAATTAAAATTTCCAGAAAGGAATAAACATTGTAAACTAAAAAAATGTTTAAAAAAAAAGGGAAAAATCGGAAACAGGTTGAAGCAAAATTTGGAATTCTCATAATTTTGGATATCTTTAAAAAATGAAATACAAATCTTGTCCGCTCAAACCAAGAAAGTTTAAAAAACACAACAAAGATTGCTCAAACGCGTTTCGATAGTCAAGCTATTATCTTCAGAGAGATACTGAGTATCTCTGAGTACCAAAATTATGAGAATTCTAAATTTTACAGATACTTGGTTTCAGGGGACAAGATTTGTATTTCAATTCATGGAATTCACAATCTTTTCCTCAAATCTTCGAATTCTAAATTCAAAATTTTTATAAAACAATCAAAATTACTTTTTCTACTCATTTTTGACAATTTCAAGTCGAATCTTCAAATTTCTAATTATTTTTTTAAATTGTGAGCTAAAAATCCAAAATTTGTGATTGGAGTCTAACTAAATCCAAGAAAAATGATGAAGGAAGATTTTTGAATTTTTAAAAAAAAAATTTGATTGGAGTTTAACGTTAAAAATTTTCCTCCACAGTAACCATTTTAAAGTATGACACGTAGGAATTAAAGGTCAAGAAATCTTTGCGTTTTCTACAAAAAAGTTTCTCAAAATTAACTTTGAAGTTGAAATGTTGAGAAGAACTTCCAAATGTCTAAAAATAATCTCCAGACTTCGACTTATAAACCATCGAAATTGCTAATTAAAAAAAATGAAGTTTAAAATGTGTAGCTCCTGTAGACTGCATTAACAAAAGTTAAGGAATCAAAAAAAGATCTCGGAAATTTTCGACTTTAAATTTCAATTCAAGTATAAATTTTTAAGTGAAGTGAAAATTTTGAAATTTAAAATTAAAATTAGGAATTTTTTTCTCGAAATTGCAGTTTTTGAGATCAGTGATTTGAGAAAAAACTCGAAATTTTAAAACAAAGCCTTTCTCAAAATTATGATCTTTTCATTCCAAATTACGATTTATTTACTCAAAATTTGCTTTTTTCTACTCTTAAATTTCAATTGCGATTCAAAAATTTATAAAAAAGTTTTGAAATTTGAAGTTTTAAAATTTAAAGCTTAAACTTCAAATTTATAATAAAAATTTAAATTTCAGCATAAACTCGAAATGTATTTAAAAAATCCGAATTTTAACATGAAACATCGACAAAAAAATTCAAATTTTCGACTATTTTTCGATTCTTTCTGAAAATTTGGCTATTTTTTCAAGTTTCTTCCAAATTTCGATTCTTTTTTGAAAATCTGAAGCTTTATGAAAATGTTGACATTTCTTCAAAATTTTTATGTTTGAAAATTCCGATCTTAAGTTTCAATTATTTTAAAAACTTTCGACTTTGCTTCAGAATTTAAGCTATGAAAAATTTTAACTTTTTCCAAAATTTTCACTTTTTCCAAATTTTAACTTTTCAATACTTCGATTTTAAAAAATCTCGATCTATCTGACAATTCTGCCTTTTTTCAATATTTCAATTCGAAAAATTTTACCTTTTACTAAAAATTTGACTGAAAATTTTCGTATTTTTTAAAATTTCAACTTTTTCAAAATTTCGGATTATTTTGAAAACTTCACCATTTTTTTTGCATAATTCTCAAATCTTTTGAATATGTCGACTTTTTGAAAGTTTTAATATGTTTTTAATTGCGACTCGAAAATGTCGACTTTTTTTGAATATTTCGTCTTTTTCAAATTTTAGAAAAATATTCCCACTTTGTAAACATTTCGACTATTTTAAATGTTGAAATTTTTTTAAATGTTGGACGTTTTTCAAAAATTAAAATTTTTTTAAAAAAATTCGACATCGCAAACTTTCAATCCTTTATTAATTTTTTTTTGAATCAGATGTTTCTTTAAACTTTTTTTGAAATTTTCGACTATTTCACAAAATTTTAAATTTTTGTAAATATTTCGACTCCTTTTCAAAACGTCGACAGTTTATTAAAAATTTCGATTCTCTTTTGAAAACCTGACGTTTTTTTTGAAAAGTTCGACATTTTTTCAAAATTTTATACATATAAACATATTTTTTTAATTTTCAATCAAATCTTGAACTTTTTTTTTAGAAAATATGACTTTTGAAGTGTAAACTTCTTTTTTTTTTTTTCTTTAGGCGCGCTAAGCGACTAAAGATAGGGAAAAAATGCGTAGTTGCCATATACATATGCAATATACTTATACGTTACCAAAAAGGGCTATTTGAACTACTTGAACTACTAGTCGATTGCTCTACCACTGCGCCTCTCTGGACATTTAATAACAATTCTTAAAACCTTTCCAACACTCGGATAATCCGACATCTAGATAATCCGGCACCCGCTAATCCGGGTGAAAATATAAAAAAGAAAAATTGGGCGGGGGCAAAATGAAAATATGAAAACACAAAATTGGGTGCTGAAAAATTAGGGGGCACCATGAAAATACATAAAAAAGAAAGTTGGGGAGGGATAAAAAATGGGGGGCACCTGAAAATATATAAAAAAGAAAAATTGGGGGGTGAAAAATTGCGGAGGGGGGCAAAATGAAAAGATATAAAAAAGAAAAATTGGGGGGTGACAAAACTGGACGGTGAAAAAATGGGGGGCAAAATGAAATTATATAAAAAAGAAAAATTAGGGGGGTACAAAATGGGGGGGGCAATAAAAATATGAAGACGAAAAATTGGGGGTGAAAAATTGGGGAGGCACCATGAAAATACATAAAAAAGAAATGTGCAGAGGAATAAAAAATGGGGGGCACCATAAAAATACATGTAAAAAAGAAAAATTGGGGGGGTGAAAAATTGCGGCGGGGGGGGGATAAAAATAAATAAGAAAAGAAAAATTGGGGGGTGACAAAATTGGGGGGTAAAAAGGGGGGTGGAAAAATGAAAATATATAAAAAAGAAAAATTGGGGGGTGAAAAATGGGGGTCAAAATGAAAATAAATAAAAAATCAAATTTGGGGGGGTGAAAATTTGTAGGGGCGCAAAATGAAAATATATAAAAAGAAAAAATTTGGGGGGTAATGGGGGGGGCGAGTGATATTAGTCGCCGCCCTTAATTATATGTAGTTCTCATTGACTAAGAGAAACCGCTGAAAGTTTGGAAGAGGATTTTTTTTAAATATCTTGAAATTTGTTATATCATAGTTTTAAGTTTGGTGGAACGGACTGGTCCTTGGTTATCTTCAAAAATTGAAATACAGTATTTCAATTTTTCATAGTTTTCAGTTTTCACTTCTGTCGGCAGTCCACATATTTTAATTGTATTCTACTATTACATACACGCCATATTCATAACTACAGATATACTGTTAACATTAGTATGTTAGTAAAGCGACATTATCATGTTGGTGACGCGATAACTTATTGGTGATGCGAACCCATAAAATTGTCCCCTACAAAACCGTAAAGCGACATTATCATGGTGACGCGATAACTTATTGGTGATGCGAACCCATAAAATTGTCCCCTACAAAACCGTACAATGACCAAAATGGTTCAACAGACTTAAAAAAGTATTCAATTTAAAATAAGTTTGACATTAAAATTTTTGTCCAAATCTGTGTTATGGTAAATTCAGTCGAATAAAAATAAAATAGGGCCCAAAAACAAATTTTCTAACAATCGCTGTTCTTGAAAGTTGATAAAAAATTCACCTTCCCCAAGACTCACTTTTACTTAATACATAGAATACCAGTAAATAAATAATAATTTGTCATCCCACTCCTGCTAAAATGTAGGTCAATTCATAACCTCTAATACAACTGGTCTGTGTAACCAATAAAAACTAAATTACACCCTATTCAACACATGCAAATCCACCTCGGAAGTATCCATTCGATAGCAGATAACCAAACGTAAACAGAAGTGACATTATTTGACATCTACCATAAACAATAATACCGATAAATAAACCAAACTTACCGATTTGCTAATAATACAGGCGAAAGTCGCGAAACAAAACTAAAGCAACACAAAAAACGTTAAACAGAAGCTAAAACGGCTAGAAGTGACACTATTTTTTAAGTATTGAAAACCGAAAAATTAAGTTTAATGCTCGACTCTACACCACCCACCGCTCGAACATCCATGCTTGATTTGAAACTGACGGGGCGCTTGCGTGGGAATCAGCTGCTGGAACCGCCGCGGAATGTATAAATATTATCTAATTGCAAGATATTACCAGAGGACTAACCATGTACCTGATGATGAGAGTTACAGTATTCCAAGAACCGTTACACTTTTCTCAACTAGAGTTGGGTAAGTCCGCAACCATCCTTTTCCACCTCGCGTGTTTTGAATCATTTTTCCCCCAGCAGACATTTCCTTTTTAATACATCAAAACTATGGAATCCGTCAAATTGTATTTAAAGCGATGTTATATTTTATGAATTACCGAGGGCAAATCCAATACGCTGCCGGGAATATGTTGTTATGCAATCGGGGTAATAAGTTAACTAGGGATGTCGATTTGAAATCGATTAATCAAAAAATGGATTTTTTGAAGTCTCAAGTTCGATTTTTTATATTGATCTCAAATACTAGATCGATCCAATGAATCGATCAATTAAATATTTAAAAAACAGCGGAACAGCATCGAAGTATCGTTACCAAATACCGATGTTTGAGATGTCGTTGTTTCTTTAAAAAAAATTGATGTTCAAATATCGATTTTTTGAACGATGTTGCATCCTTCGAATTAATTCCATATACTTATTAATTAAATGGCTAACTCGTATAGGCAACTTTAAATACTGTCATGTGTAATATTCATTGCATACCTTTTTTGAGTTTTTAATGCCTATTTTAGACTTTTAGAAGTTGAATTTTGAAAAATCCTCTCCTAATTCTCAGCTACGTATGTACAACATTTCATGTACAACATTTCATCCTTGTAGAGTCACCTGCTTAGGCTGTGCGTTGTCTATCGGTCAGTGTTAAGAAATTTATTAAATAAACTAGCTGATATGTCACTCGACCCCATTCACTATTGTTACGTTTACTAACTACTTTAACTTATTAAATGAATCAAGTTTTTTAAATTTCTGCCCTTTTAAATTTCGGCTTTTTAAAATTTTGACCTTTTTCTCACAATTTGACTATTTTGAAAACTTCCAAATCTAAATGTTGAGCCATTCCTAATATAAAAATTTTCATCAAAAAAAAGTAAAGTAAAATATGAGTTTAAAATTGAATTGTGATTAAAAGTAAAAAATTTCTTGATTAAAGTTTTAATTTAATAAATAAGATGGAAATTAGAGTGCTTTTGGAAGCTTTTTTGGAAGTCTAAATTAAAAAAAAAACGAATTTTTAGAATTATAATGGAATTATAAGAAAATCAACTTTTTTATTATGAAGTTAAAATTTTACGAAAAAATTAAAAATTTCGAATTAAACTGATCGATTAAAGTTAAAACCCTGAATTTTCCAGTTTAAAAATTCTCAAATTTTGTGTAAAGCTCAAAATTTACAAAAGAATCGAAATTTTAGACATTTTTTTAAAAAGTTTAATCGACATTTTAGAAAAATTATGGAAGAAATTCCTAAAAAAAGTTATTTGCAAATGTCTTCTCATAATTTTCGCTTACGAGAGATTTTGAATTTTTAGTAAATAATCGAATATTCAGTTTTATTCACATACCGAATTCAAATTTTAGATTTTTAAATTCGAAAATTGTAAAAATCCAAGCTTTTCTCAAAATTTCGTGTTAAATCTCATTTGAATAAATTTCCAGTATTTCTTAAAATTTGAATTTTTTCTCAAATTGCGGAGTTTAAACTTGAAATTTTTAACCTGCAAAATTCGACAATTTTTAAATAAAATTTGGAACGTAAAATCGAAATTTTGAATAAAAAAGAAGAAATTTCAAGAAATTGTTTAAATTAATAGAAAAAATTAAAAATAAAGCTTAACCTCGAAATTATGAATTTTTTCTCGAATTTTCGACTAATAGTCTCGACTTTTTTCTAGAAAGTGTAAACTTCAAACGAAATCTCAGATTTAAAAGTCAAAACTTTGGAAAAAATTCGAATGAGTCTAAAGTAAAAATTTCAAGATTTGTAGTGAAAATTGGAGAATAAACTCTAACTTTTAAGAATTGCTTCATTTGAAAATATTATACTTCTTCTGAATATCCCGAGTATAACCCAAAATTTCTGTTCAAAATTTCGAATGAGTTCAAAATGGTCAATAAATGTTTTTTTTTGTTAGTTGTGAGTTTTGACTTGTTGCTGCCTTTTCAGGGTTTTTTTTACCTTTTTATGGTCTTTTTAGCTGTTCGTCTTTGCCTAATTTAAGATTTTGCCCACCTTTTCACCTTATTTGATTGTGTATACAATCCGGTCTTTAGTTATGATTATTTGCGGAATTCAAACTTATTTCAAAATTTCGAATGTTTTTTTTAAGTTTAATCCACTCACAAAGGGAAAACCCATTATGCTTTCAAAGCACTGCGAGTAGGATGCGGAAACAAGGATAGATGGCGATGAATGGTGAAAACTTCGCCTTTTTTAAAAGATTTTTGAATATGTTGACCTTTTCTCTTGAAACTTCGAATTAATTTCGATTTTTTGAGAAATTCGCATATTCTAGAAACTTTTCATTTTTTTTCTTCGAAATATCTTTTCTTCTAAATTTCGTATTTTTAAAATTTTGAACGAAATCTATTTTAAAACGAATTAACTGGAATTCATCGATATTTTAAGAAAAACTTGAGTTTTGAAAAAATTTGAAAATTTTCAGTGAAAATTCCCTTTAAAGAAAAAGTTGAATTTTGTGAATAAAATCAAAATAAAAAAAACATTTCAAAAAATTATTCAAAATTCCGAAAAATTTTCGAGGAAGATTAAATTTGCAAGGAAATTTCAAGGAGAAGTAATTTCAAGTTTAAACTGAAAAGTTTCAAAAGAATAAGCCAAAATATAAAAAAATCGGGTGTAAAGTATGAGTAGGAATTTTGAAAAAAAAGAACACCAGGCAAAATTTTGGCTTTAATTTAAAAATGTCCACACAACTGTTCCTCGAAATTTTGGATTCAAATAAAAAATTTGGAAATGATATCGAATGTTTGAAAAGAAACTTCAAAATATCTAAAAAAATATTTCTTAATATTTCAAATTAAACATCGGAGTGCCGAAATTTCGAGTTTGAAATCTAAGTCTTTAGAAGTTGATATTAAAAAAAAGAATTTCGATCACCTGCAAAAATTTGGGTAAATTTGTGTGAAGATACATTCATCAACGAGGTCAGCTTTGAACGCGAATAGGCAACTTTAAATGCAATCGCGTATATTATTCATTGCATACATTTTAAGTGGTTTTTAATGCCTATTTTTACCATCTTGAAGGCTCAATTTCGAAAAATCCTCTCTTAGTGCTCACCTACAGTCTGGAAAACTCATGTGTGAAATTTCATGCTCCTACACGCATCGATTTAGTCTCTGCGTTCTGTCACTCAGTGCTTAGAGATTTATTAAGTAGATGTCTAATTATTTAGCTAAACAATTTAAGCTTTAACACCATATTTCGAGAAAAACTATACATTTCGTGAGACTCAAAATTTATACAACTTAAATTCTATGTTTAATACGAAATTTGGATACATCAATCACTTTAATATTATGATAAAATTATGAATTTTTGTTGAGAAGCTTCTAGAAAAAGTTAGATGAAAATTTTCCTTAAAATCTCTGTATAAAAGTCGAAGTTATTGAAGCTTAAGTTTAAAGTCAAATATTCAGATCATAAAAGAAATTGAATTTAAACCCAAACTTTTAGGAAAAAAGTCAAAGTTTCAGAATGAAAATGGTAATTTCAAAAAATATTAAATTTACCCAAAATTGAAATATTTCCATTTTTTAATTAACAAAAAGCAGCAAAGGAAAAACAATAAAGCAAGTTAATAAAAACTTTCATAAAAAACTACTCAATTTATACGCATTTTTACAAATTTCTCAAAAACCCAAGAAAAAATTCGAAATTCTGAAATTAAGAGGATGGAATTTTCAAGTTTACATCTGAAATATTTAAAACAAATTTCAGAATTTTTCCTAAAAAATTGGATATGTCAAACATATGAAAGTAAACAATGGCAAAACTAGTCTTTCTGTTTCTTTTGTGTGACTTCTCAATTAAACCAAATAGTATGATTAATACGGCTTTTATTTATACTTAAACAGGAAAGAAATAAATCATCAAACTATCATTTCTGTATAATTTATTTTTAAACTTAGGCAAATATTATTAGAAAACATCTTAGACAAAAATTATTTATACCTAAAAATCACATATCAGTAGTAAAAATGTAAACAGTACAGTAGAGGTAATTCTTCATTACAGTAAATATAACGCAATAGTAATAAAAATCATCCCCACAGTACAAAAGTTTAGGTAAATTTTTAAATTAAAAAACATGATTAACATACTTTATGTTACCAAACAAAATATTAAAAGAGTACTAAACCAAATACGATGCCACAAAAAAAAATCAGAAGTCTAACTCTCCTTAGGTGATCGTTTGAGTCCTGTGTCCTTCAAGCCCGTCTATGTCGAAAATATATGTCAAAACTGCCAGAGCAGCAGAAATAAAAAGGTCCAGATTTAAAAATAAAAAAAAAAAAAGTTATACAACCAGTTTTGTGGATCCTTTTCTTTAAGAATGAAGTATCATTTTCCTTTTGCCAATTTAATTGTAGGATTTAATTCTTTAAAGTAATTCCAACAATTACTCAAATAATATAACATAATAATTCAAATAGTATGTGGTGCTGCATGTAAAGGTGATGGGCTGTCAGCATCTACCAGCATCATGAGAGTTAACCTTCTGGTAGTTGCTTATTTTGTGACAGTGGCTTACAATCAAATCCTATTTACATGGTAAATTAATAAATAATTAAGTGATACATATTTTGCCAGCTGGACTGGTATTATCAAGCATGAAGTTCATCTTCATTAGGTTTTACATCAATTCTGGCAGTGTTTCAATAGAAATGAACTCGATACTACTTTTGCTCATCAATTAGACAGTATGCTTGATAATGTGGGTCCTGCTGCCAAAATAAAAATCATGTAATTATTTATTAATTATTACATGGCCAATGTCATAAAGGAGTAAAACTTTGTTTGAAAATAACAAGAATAAAAGACAAAGCATTTTACATAATTAAAAATGATCAATTAAAACGAGTTAAAATTGTGAATCAATTAACAGAATTACCTCTTCAGTCTATTTCTCCTAATTTAAATTAAAATTATAACTCGAAGTCCATATTCACTTCATTTGCCACTAAATTATTATCTGGCACTTGTTCCCCACTATTGTTGTTGTTATCATTTTCTTGGTGTTCCTGGTTATCAGGTAATAACCTAACTGGTGGGGTCCACAAAACTAAAGCCGTACAAGGTTTATTCAGCTTCTCTAATAAAGACAAAGGTAATATAGACTCTGTCTGCAGCTTCCTCATTTCCTCACACATGTAAAGTCGCTGTAGTTTATCCTCTTCTGTTTCTTTCGGCTTGGTAACAGTTTCAGAACTGATATGTAACCGTGACATGTGTTCAGTCATTTTTTCTTCCGTTATATGTTGCTTTGTAGGCTGTAACCTAAAATTAATGTCTTTATATATTTTACATTTCTTGTAAATGGTGATAAATAAAAAAAAAATCAGTCCTACTCGTTGGACTTTAAATGATGTCCGCTTATATGAACCTCAATGGAGAAATATGTTCATATTAAATGATAAATAATAAACTACTTTGCACTGTCCATGCTATGTTATACGGAAAAGTTCATAATAAGCGAGTTCATTATAAAAGGACATTAATACATTTTATAAAAAGTACTAAAAATATCCATTTCAACCTACCTCTATAAAAATTATTTTTGGTGATTAAATTACTTGCCAAAAAGAAAATTAATTTTCTCAAGCAACTTCTAATAATAAAACACATTTAACAGATACTTACGGTGGTGAATCAGTTTTCCTTTTACATCGTAACGGACGGTGGATTGTTTGACTACCAAATTCATTAACCTCCTCACTAAAAGGAAATTGGACAGTCTGACAATTCGACTGAGGCAATGAATTAAACTGAAAAGCCCCCAAAGGATACTGAGGCGACGACAATTGAAATCCTTGACTAAACTGACTCCCCTGTTGATAGTGACTGAATGATGAAGGTGCAGACGACCCAAATGTACCCGCAGGCAATGTTATAGCCCCCGACTCAGGAAAACGTGTACCTCCATCGAAACTGCTGGTACCCGGTGAAGGATAAGCCTCGAAGAACACCGACGGCCTAGTTTGTTGGTTAGGGTGACCTGTCATGTTATTGGGATTCATCCATTCAAACGATTGCATTAAGAGATTAGAAAAAAATACACTGAACACTAATTTAGCAGACTTATTTATTTAAAAAAAACACCACACAAACTTCCTAATGAATAAATTTGTCTTTTTGCGCTCGACGCCTGTGTTTAGTGGTTACTTTTCGAACTAACTTTGTCAAACGTCAAGTAAAACGACACTGCAATGTCAATTTTCTAGAAATCTCTAGAATAGGTTGGTCTCCCCACTTCTGTGCCAAACTTAAGGTGGGTACGCATGCTGATGAAATCTTTAATGGTATACTTGTACAAGTGTACACGAGCGTGTGTAGTGTGTACGGTGATATTGCATAAATTACTTGTGCAATATTACCATACACACCCCCAAGTATAACGTTAAACCGTTAAAAATGTTTTCTATATTCTTTGCGAAGTAGTTCAAGTATACATCAGCGTGTGTAGCCGCCTTTACGTAATGCTGCATTCACCATTCTCTAAAGTGAATCGTTGATTGAATATAGTATAGATGGGGGAAGCAATAGACCAAAAGCATTGTCATTGCCATTTTTGGACGCTCAGGAGCTCTGCTTCAGGACGCATCCACCAAAATCATTGATGGTCTTTGCGTCCATTTGATCTTATCTTTGGTCTTCTGCATCCAGTTGTTGAATCTTTTCAACAACAGAAGGACACGGTAAATGCAGGTTCCGACAGCTGACAGCGATGAAAACTAGTGGGGCAATATTTTGAAATCGTTTAAACTTTAATGGTTTTGGTTTCCTTTCGACTCCGAAATCTATTATATCCTTTGCGATACAAGTGTGAATTGCTAATGCGAGTTGCACATTTTTTGTACTAATATTATCAATTTTTTTATAATTCCCTTTAGTAGAAATTAATTTTTGATTAATTATATGTATATTATATTTTTAAATTGGTACTTGTTAAGTAGATGGATAGGGTTAAATATCCTATTTATATTTGAAATAAGTTGATTTTAAACCTTTTGAACATGAGTGGAGTGCGTTGTCAATTTGTGGATTTTATATCAATTAAATTCATTTACAAAAAGTTTATCAGAAAATGAAAAAAATATGCATATATAATCTTTTTCCACCGATTCATTGTTGGATTTATCACTTAACACATATTTAATTTTTTTTCAAATCCTTTTGGGTATGTTCATTAATTTTATTTAACATTTCTACGACCCAGTTTGGAAATATATAAATTTTTATTAATGTTTGTTGACAATATTCGAATATTGTGATATTGTCAACAAACAATAATAAAAATTTAAATATTTCCAAACTGGGTCGTAGAAATGTTAAATAAAATTAATGTTAATAAACATAATGTTTCTGACCAATAAGAGTCCACCACGAAAAATAAAGCTTTTGCGGATGTTTAATTGAATTCAGTTAAACACAAATACAACGATATATTTAGCCAACATTTTAGCTAATTCAAACAACAATGGTAATTCCGGACTTGCCATTTACCCAGTCATAAAACAGGTTTTATTTTGCCTGGTGCTGGAGGTTGGAGTGACCCATTATTTAAGGGTTTGAATCATTGACACGTTCTTTGAAAAATTGACTCACATTTGAGAAATGTTGGATATTTCTTTAGCGTAATATAATAATAGGATAAGTATTATTTAATGTTGACACTAACAATTGGATGCAAATAGGAGCTAGCTCATTGGAAATTCCCAAAGTAAATTAAGTGCTTCATTCCATGAAAATGATATTATGAACATCTTGATAAGATTTATACGTAATCACAACTGAATCATTAAATGATCCTTTTCGAAGAGCAGACTGTTTTGATTTGCTTGGAACAGAACAGGAGTCAACTTATTTTCATTATATACAGGTTGAACCAAATTTAAATTCCACTACAGGGATCTCTTAACCATTGCAGATATAAGAAAGTCTAAATGGGAAAAGTACTGCAGAATTTAATGCCTAACATTATTCCGCTGAGAAAACAATTGAATTCCAATTCGTCTTGATTTTATTTAAAAAAAACTGAAAATCGCCATTTTAAAAAATCAGCTGTAACTTGTTTATTCTAAGTCCGATTGAAAAAATTCAAAAAATGTAATTAGTTGTTTCTTTAAAGCCTTTTCATTGGTGTACAATACTTTTTTTTTTAATTTAACTGGTTCCGAGAAAATTATGTTAACTTCGTTATTTCTTATAGACGCCATATTGGATTTTATCATTTTCGAATTTGGCATATTTTTCTGATTAATTTGATGTATGTCATCTCATACTTCAAATGTGGTAAAGTGGATTAAATGAACTATTTTTTTACGAGATCTCTATAGCGGAAATCAAATTTGGTTCAACCTGTATTTATGAAGAGTAGATAAATAACAGAATGCAAACATTTTAATTGTTATAATTAACCCTGGAAATAAAAATCGGTCATCACTTTGTTAGTCTTTTAAGTGCACAATTTTTATTCATATCTTGGACACGGACAGGGACGGATCTAGAAAAATTTTTCGGGGGGTCTGAATTTCGATTTTGAAATAAACATTGTACAATACATAATACACTAATCGTATATTACACGGTATTACTTTTTGCATATATGTGCCGAATTACAGATAACCTTATTCAGTGAATATTACTTTAAAAATTTGTTTTGAAATGAAGATTTAAAAATAAAAAAATGTATTGTGTTCATTCGTCAATTACAGTTTTACAGAAAGATATCCATTCTTCTTTTTTTTTGCCATAAAATCTACGATTTGGCAAGTAGTGACTTCAATGTCCCTATGAATATTTAGTAGCGCCAATCCATTCAATCGGTCTTCTCCAGTCTTGTTGCGCAGGTAAGTCTTGAGTCTTCGTAAAGTAGAGAACGATCGTTCGCTAGAAGCTACTGTAACAGGCAGTGTTGTACCGATTTGAAGGAATCTATTAATGTGTTTGTAGAATCGTAGGTCACAAACGTCCAGAGCTTCGATGAAGGTTTTCGGTTGTTCCTTCGCAGAAATGTTTATACAGAACCTAATGTGAAGAAGGAATAATTGGTTAATTTTTATGTAACTTCATTTTTCAATTTAATAAGAATCAAATTACCTTTTCAACATTTTCATATCAGATTCTAACTCTTGTATAGTCTCAGTAACTTCGTTCGGCCATTCATTTTCGAAAACAAGGACATTTTTTTAAATTCTTCTTCATCAAGTTCCACACATCGTGATGGGATTATATTTTGTATCCTTGACAGCAGTTGTCGGTGCTCCAAAAATCTAAACTCAAGTTCTTCTAAATACTTGTCCAAAAATGGGATAAAAGTTGAACGTCGATAATACTCTTCAGCATGTCCACCATAGTTATTCCTATTATTCTGACGCCCAACTCGTCTAGAAACAGTTAGCTCTGTACCAATCGATTCTGCAATGTAGGTTGCTGATTTAAAAATTTCCGCAAATCCTTCGTTCTTTAATTCTTCATAAACATCGTTTGCGTAACTAACGCATTGACTCAAGTCAATGTCTTCGTTTTGTAATTGCAAGCTCAAATTTTTCGTCAAGCTGAAGATTGGGACCGGCACTGTCAAAGCAATGACGAATTGAGGCCTTCGAATAGAGGCGAGTAAGTCACTTGGCTGTCCACCATCAGATTTCATTCCGAGCTCTTCCATTTCTTCTAGCGCTAAACATATAAATTCCAAAACATCGTTGAACAAACTGAGAGAAGCCAGGTGTTCGATCCAACGCCTTTCACAGAATTTTAAAAGACGGGTCTGCTTAGCACCTGAGTTTGAGCCTAGGATATGTTTTTTAACAGGTTTCAAGCTTTATTAGATTGATGGAAGAAATTAACAACTGTCTTGACTGTTCCTATACAGTTCCGAATCGTTGAAATGTCGCAAGCGTGGGTGATGCTTAGATTTAGATTGTGATTTGCGCAATGAAGGTAAAGCGCGTCCTTAAATGTTTTCTTCACCGCAGCAGCACACCCCTTTAATTTTCCAGCCATCGTTCGAGCTCCATCATATCCTTTAAAGTAGACAACAGTATGCTATTTTTTACACTCCATTGATTCATATTATGATATCTGTTAATTAAGTTAATTTTATTTTATTTCAGTAATTTATGTTCATTTTAGTTAATAAATAATATTACGTGTTAATTTACCTTGCCCTTTCATGAAATGAATTTCCACTCCGAGATTTTTCAACGTCGTTAGTAGCGTATTTGCAAGGCCCGCGCCTGTAACGTCCGTTGCAGGGACGAAACATAGAAAATCTTCTCAAATGATGTGTTTTCCTGTTGTATTCTGAACATATCGGATTCCAATTGAGAATTGTTCTATTCCACTTAAATCTGTTGTTTCATCCGCAATCACTGTAAAGCACTTCATCTTATTAACGCGTTTTACAATGTCTTTCGTAATAATTTCTCATCCAACAGCAATTATTTCGTTTTGAATTTTATAACTCAAATATGCTGCATTAGCACCAGATGTATTCAGATGTTTTTGCAGAACGACATCACCACTTTCTATGGCAAAACGAAGAAGAGCTCTAAAATTTCCATCGTTATTTTATGGCATTTCCATGGGTAACGGGTCATCATTCCGATGACCTCGGAGGGCAATTCCCTATCTGCAGCAAAATAAGACAGCACGAATGATTGGAACCAGCTTCTGACGATTTTCTATTTGCAACCGCTTACGACTCTGGTCGATTTCAGTTATGACGTCATTTTTCTTGTTTTCGTAGATTAATTTAAAGTTTTGCGCATCTTGAAAAGCATTAAAATGGTATTCCTTGGCCTGATGATCTTTAAATTTATCCAAAGCTTTCCTCCAATCTTTAAAACCAGTTCTCTAAATAATGACTTTTCAAGAACGCAGCCAACGCATTTTTTTACACACGGGGGAAACGATCGAATTAACTCGATCGTTTCCCCACAAACTGCACAAACTTCAATCGTCAGATGTAATTTACAAGAGAAAAATTGGTATGAAGTTGTGGTATGTACATTGCTAGCATCGAGCATGGACAGATTCGAGTGTATTTGTCACTATCATGGAGTGAAAGTGGGGGTAGGTTCAAATCTGTTGCAGAAACGAGTGAGCGATAAAAAGTAATTTGAAGAAAACAAGCTTCCATTTCTTATTGTATGTGATGCCGCCTAATAAAACACACCTCAGGGTCAAAAACATAATTTTTCGTTATGCCTTTTGTCCGGACCCCCAGGACCCCCCCCCCCCCTGGATCCGCCCTGGACACGAAGATTAGCCTCTACAGACGATGTAAGGGTTGATTAAATAAATATTATTATTCAATCAACGGTATAAGTATTGTTAATTCTTAGATGATTTTTTGGAATATATCTTATTTTTTGTGTTCTTAAATATCTGGACATGCATCATTCTACCATATATCGGGTACAGCAGGATCATGGCACACCCCCTTTTTTTTTCTTTATTTATGAAGATAAAATGTTCAAATTTACTATATTGGATGTATGTACTTATGAAATGTTAAATTTTGACATTTTCCGAATAGAATGCACCTAAAAAAATTGATTTTTAAAGGATCGAACATTCTTTTGGCCAATTTTATTTTTCGACCTAGAAGGCTATGACTCATGTATTCAATCAACGAGTGAATACATGGAACACATAAGACATGAAAATTGTAGAGAAAAAACAGCAACATTATGCGCATGGATCAAATTACGCCACCAGCGCCAGTCAGAACCTAATCAAAACTAGAATATTCCAAATGGCGTATTAGAATCTTTTTTTTCATATATTATGAAAGTTTAATCAAAAACAGTCATAAAAAAAAACATAAGAAAAATACTCTAAATCACAAAAAAATCCCCAATTTGTAAAAAATGTAAACGTTAAAATTTTAAAATTCTAGTCGAAACTTTAAAAATAAAGCGAAATCAGTTAAATAAGTTGACATTTTCTCTTTGCAATCGAATTTTTAAGAAAAAAATTAAAAACTAACTGTCAATCGATAATATTGAGAAAAAAGTTGCCCTAAACTACAGGTGTTTCTAATCTTCATCGAGAAAACTCGACTGTAGATATAGGACAATAAACAAACGATTTACGAAAAAAAATTCAATAAACGACTGTTAATTTCCGAGTTATGGCTTTCGTTGTGAAAAAATTATTTGATTAATACGTATCTTCCCATTTTATCGATTAGCACTTTTACAATACAATGTTTTCCAAACAAGCAGCCTAATAAAATTCCACTTTATTTCAAAAGTAATTCTTGTACAGAGTTTGGTAACGATTTTAATAATATTTAATTATAATTTCATACAAATATACTCCTTGTCCAAAAGGGAACCCGGGACAAATCAAATAATTTATGTTTTCTTTTATCACAAAAATGGCTGCAACTTAATCCCAACTTTAATCCAAGTCTGAAGTCTGATTCTGTCAGTTTCTACTTTCATTTTCAAATTTCAGTAGAAATTTCCAATTAATCAACCAAATGAGGATTTAAGTTTGTATTTCCAATTTTCTGCTTTTTATGTGAAATTTGTGAAGTTTTAATCGAACTACTTTCAATGAAACTTTAAAATTTCAAACAGGATTAAAATCTCAATTTTTTTAAATTTCAAAAATCAAATATTTAAATTTTCTATAGAAATTTCATTTTTCGTTGAAAATTTCAAGCTTAAGCCAAATTATTCAAGATTGCCGTAGACATCCTCAACAAAATTTCAAATTCTCATTCGAAATTTTGTTTTGAAACACAATTTAGATGTTTCTAGTGTAATTTGCAGGTTTTTAACGGAAAAATTAAATTATCTATTAAAATTTTAAAAACTAAAGTATTTCAAGATCGAGTTTTCAGTTGAATTGTTCAATTTTTAAATTTTTTAAAACCTAAAAATGATTTTTCCAACTCTTTAAATTTTTTGTTTTTTCCCGATATATAAGTTTACAAACAAAATTTCTGTAATTCCTTCTTCAGAGTTCATGTTAATTTTGCGAATTTTTAATCAAACTGTTACATAATCTATTCTTTTTGATATAAACTATCAAATTTTCACCAATGACATAACATTTGGAATTTTTCAATCCAAATTTTTAAAGTTTTTATTTAAAATTTCGTTTTTAACCAAAAATAGTTATTCAAATTTCCCATCAAAATTTCAAAAGGATTTTAATTAAAAAAATGAAATGAAATACTCAACTTGGAGTCTTTAGAGTATTTATGTGTATCTATATTTTTTATTTGGTCAAACCTAACCTAACGAGTTTAATGCCCATTAATATGCATTATCAGGCGTGGGATGTTAACTGAAACACCCTACTATAAAATTGTGGGTAAAAATTTAAGTTTTGTAATAAATTAATCAATAAATATATATAGACTGTCACAAACTCTATGCTCATCATTAGTATCGCAGTTAGTGTTACTTAATCGGGATATCTTTTTAAATACCCAATAAAAGGAATTAGACAGATTCATTTACAAGAAATTTGAAAGTGTTGTTTCAAAAATTTAATTTTATTCTTTATTCATGTTGTTTGTAAAGATATTTAAAAACAAAAGACAGTTTTTTAGGCCCACAGTAAGAGACAAAAACGACAACAACAACAATATTTAAATATATTTATTATAGTCCATAATTACATTAAGTTTAGTCACATGACTTACAACTAAGTTAATATGCTAGACTTAAATGTCGATAACAGTCATATTTAAAGTTATCCACATTCTTATTAAACTGAAAAGCAAACCAGACACCTAATCACTTTTGTACATTCTACGTAATAAATATGATCAGGAAATTAGGCAAGTTACAACAGCAAAATACTCCTACAGCTGCAATTAAAATCAGATCATAAGCAACCTGAGTTTTTATTAATACACTTTTCACAATAGAGAAAATATGACAATTTAGATCTTTACATGCAGAAAACACTTAACATGTACAATGACATTCGTTAAAAAAATACCCTCTTCCAATCACAGAAAATGATGGACAGACATAACAAGTCGATAACTTTTTTCATTAATATACTTAAATATCATGTAGACTAGACGCCTTTAGACAATTTACGATTTTGCGTTAAGTTTAGGAGGTGCAAAATCATTTTTCCAAAACATGGCCATCGCATAACCTAATTTTAATCATGAGCAACTTTTTTACTTTAAATAACTTTATTTACAATATTTGATATTCGCCAACAAATTCTTTGGATTATTGCCAATTTAAGTAAAATGTTCGAATGTCCAATAACAACTTCAAATTTCATTAATTTTTATTTTCCATTAGCCACATTGATTTTTCGTTTTATTTTTAAAAAACTTTAAATATTGCAGTTTAGGGTGATGATTTCATTTAACTGCATGTTTTAAAAAAGATTTGGTTACTGCTGGCATGTTTTATTAGTATGAATGGGTACATTCAAAAGAAATCCTTAAGCTTTGCAGAATTAAACTAATTAAGGCATTATTTGATTACGATATGTTTAAAATGCAATATTTTTTACGCCCTAAAATGCCAAGTTAACAATATTGTGTATGTGAAGAATAATCAGTGCCAATTTCAACGTTATTAAATATATTTGAAACAATATCCTTATTGTAAAATATACATTTCAAATAGAAATTGACAACTTTTATTTCCAAAACAACTGAATAAAATATTTGTACAAGGGCAAGTCAAACACAAATGAAAGGTAATTCGATTCCTCGTCCCCCTACTGATAGTTTTTATTTGATAATTATTGCAGCAAATGCATTGGAAAGCCTGAGAAAACCCAAGTCAGATTTCTACCCTTGAGACTTTTATTTCTTTGTTCCTTTGAAATAAACTATAAGGAGGGGATCATCAAAAATAACGAAGGCGTGCGCAATTGGCTTCTAATCCATTTTAACAGTGAGGAGGGGATAGAAACACTTTTTGTTTAGTGAAGTAAACGTGTTTTGGAAAGAGAAGACTATAAAAAGTTTGCTTTGATTTTTTTCTTTATTATCAAAATAGATTTTTAGAAAAGAATTCCGATTTATATTTGATCTACCCTCGTACATAAGGCAACTAAATAACGGCTATCTCATTTAAGTTGTTACTTATTTTGTGGCCATTTCATGATACAATTCAACTTCAAAAAAATCATCATTTTAAAAGACTTTATCATGGTAATAATTGTGTAATAGTATCATGGGTTTTATACTGCACTCACTATATATTGTCAAAAATTGGTAAACTCAACATTGTCTCATTTCAAATATTTAACAATTTATTTCCGTTGGATATAACATCTTCAACGATTGACGAAGTACATAATCGAGTTAAAATAGTAAAACAATGTTACTTTTATATTAACATCTGGAAGAAAATATCAGCCAATTTATTTGTCCAAATTTAAAACTAGATTGCGTCAAGCATTTCTAGTTTATATTGACAATTGAAGTAAAACATATTGTTTTAGCCTAAAACTAGATTGCATAAAAAGAAATCTGCGAATGCGATTAATTAATTGTGCCACTTACAACTAATAAATATCATATTTGTCCAATTTGTGGACAACTCGTAGCCTAATTCCAAACTACACAGTAGTTTTGTAAATCCATCAACTTTTTTTTTAAGTTTATGGCAAAAATTATCACATTACAAGTAGCTAGTTGCTAATCAAATGAGTACGGTTATGATTAGATACATTTTTTATATTTTTGGGTGAATGAAACACCTCAAGTACGGTTTTTTTTAAACACAATAAATTGTGAATGTTTTTAAATAAAAAGAAAAAAACAATAGTTTATTTATCTTAACAGAAGAGTAAAACTAAAAATAAAATACTTATTTTTTATTGGTCTCCTTAGTGTCCTCTTTATCGATGATTTTCCGCTTGGAGTCAATGATGATTTCATCACCAGAACGAATATTGTAACTATAAAGCTGCTTGTGGGGATATTTCATCTCCTCGGGACCCTGAAAAATGAAATTAATTGTATTGTGATTTAATAAAACTCTGAAAACTGACAGAAGTACAGCCTAAATCGGTGGGAAGTCTAAAATTTGGTATGAAGTTCCCTGTATAACGTAGGGTTGTACAAGAAAGGAATATGCCTTTTACAATTGTCAATTGTAGTGAAGTTGGGAACAACTTTCTTGCTTTTTTTTCTCAAAATAGCATATTGATGCTTCTCAATGGGAAAGGCCTATGGCATATCATCCCATTGAGCAAATGCCCCATGGGCTCATGTGTAACCAGTCCAGGCCCTGGTTACTTTCAAAATCTATAAATAAGTTTTTGTTTTGCTTACTCGGCTCCAGAGAATACATGGGTGTATGCAACCTTTCGTTCAGGGAGGCAACAATCATTTTGAAAAATTGATGGAAAAAAAACCGGAAAACCTTTCAGCTGAATATATGTATATTTTCACTTACACACGTACATGAACTGGGGATCGAATTTTCAGATTAAATTTAAAATTTGGAAATAGGGCCGAACTTTGGGAAAACGGTAAGAAAATCGCATTTAACATAACAACAGAACTTTTCGGAAAACTTCGAAAAGTGTCGAAAATTCGAACGAAAAAAAATTCAAAAGTCGAATTTTGTGAAAAAAGTTGCAATTCTCAGACTGTTGTAAGTTGAATTTAGAGAAAACAAAATTAGTCTGTAAACATATTTTTCTTAGAATTTTTACTAATTTCAATTTCGTCATAACCTTGAAATTTACAAAAAATCTTGTTCTGTTTTGAAAAACGAGTCGATATCTTGAGAAAATGTTCCATTGTAAGTAAAAATTTCCATAAACATCGCATTAAGAAGTACAAGCCAAAATTTCGAGATTAAGATAAATTTTGAGAAACATTAAATTTTCAGAGTCAAATTAAAAAACATGTTTTTTGGAAAAGCCGAAGATTAATAAAATGGATTAAAAAAAATGAGATTTTTGGAAAATACAGTTGAAAGACGTCGAGAAAAAGATCGACATCGCTTGAAGAAAATTCAAAATTTCCAAGAGAAAGTTATATTTTGGGGGAAAAAGAGGAATTTTTAAAAATAATTTCGGAAGAGACGAATTTCAAGAAAAAAAAGACAATTTTACAACGTTGAAATTTTTAGAAAATCAAATTTAAAATAAAAACTTAACCTTTCGCAAAACTTCGAAAAATCTTGAAAATTCAAAAAAAAATATTTTCAAAGGTTGAATTTTGTGAAAAAAAGACGTAATTTTTAGAAAGAGTTGAAATTTTGAGTACATTTTACACTGCAGGTAGAGATCTCCAGAAACATAAAACATCGCATTTTGAAGTAGAAGTCAAAATTTCGAGAATAAAAGACAAATTTTGAGAAACATGAAATTGTTGAATATTTAAATTAAAAAAAAAACAGAAATAACCGAATATTAAAAAATGGATTTCGAAAACACGATTTTTGAAAAATCCGTTGAAATGTCAAAAAAGGTGGAAATTTCTAGAAGAAAATTTTCAAGAGAAAGTTGAGTTTTGAGAGAAAAAAGTACAATCTTTAAAAATAAAGTCGTAATCTTGAAAGCGACGAATTTCGAGAAAAAGAACCCCAATTTTGAAAGTCAGAATTTTTGGAAAACCTAATTTACTTGAACTAAATCCCAATCTTTCGTAAAAACTCTAGAAATGTTGGAAATTCGAAAAATGCCAAAATATTTTTAAAGATCAGAAATTGTGAAAAGAATCGCAATTTTTCGAAAGTCACCAAATTTTGAAAAAAAAAATCAATTTCTAAAAGCATTTTTCTCGAAATTCTTACATCTTTATTCCAATTCTAACATAATATTTAAATTTCAGTAAGGAATCAATGTACGAGAAACCACTTTTTTTTCGAATTTTTCCAAACATATTTTTCCCAACATTTTTACTACTTGAAACAGACGGATCTTGAGAAAACCGAAATTTCAAAGAAAACCCAATTTCGAGGAAAAAGTAAATAGTTCCACTAATTAATGTATCGCATTTTGAGACAAAAGTCCAAATTTGAAAAATAAGGAGAATTTTGAGATATAACTTGTAGTTCTGGACTCAAATTTAAAAAAGTCGAAACTTTAAGACAAATATTAAGAAAAGTGGCGGAATTTTGACAGAAAAAAACTGTATTTAAAAGAAAAGTCTAAAAAGTAGAATTTTAAGAATAAAGCTGAAGTTTCGAAAAATACCAATTTAAACTAATTTTAAGAGAAAAAGTCGAAATTTTCAGAAAAGTTGAATATTGAATTTTGAGATAAAAATAAGAATATCGAGAAAAGGGCGAACTTTAAAGAACCAATCAAAACTTCTGAAAAGTTAAATTCTAGAAGATCAAAATCTTCAGAAAAACCCAATGTTAAGAAAAATAACGGAATTTCGGATTAACGGAAAAAAAGTCATCTTGAGAAAAGAGTCGAAATTTCCAAAAAAACACCAAATGAAGAAAAAGAACGAAATTTTCCGAAGAACGTCAAATTAAAAAAAAGGACAATTTTGAGAATAGTCATTTATGGAAAAAACCAATCTTGAACAAAATCAAAAATTAAAAAAAAGACGAATTTCGAGGAAAAATATTTATATTTCTAGGTACATACAAAATTGGACTTTAAGATACAAAGCCAATTTTTTTTTTAAAAAAGGCAGATTTTGAGAAAAATATCGAAACTTCGATTTTTTTAACATTGGTTTTTATTTCTTTAAAATTCGATTTTTTTTCCTTTGGAGTTCTAAAAACCAAAACGAATTAAAAAAAAATTCGAAATTTTAAGAAAAAGATCGAAATTTGGAAAAAAAAGGCCGAAATTTAGAAGACACTCAAAATTCCCCGAGTCAAATTTTAGCGAAATTTTGGAAAAAACTAATTTTGGCAATAGACCTCAATGAAAAAAGCCAATCTTCAATAAAATCAAAATAAAAAAAAGAATTTCGAAGAAAAATATTGATATTTCCAGGAATATACAAAAATCGAATTTTAGATACAAAGACTAATTTTTGAAAAAAAAGACGGATTTTGAGAAAAATATCGAAATTTCGATTTCTTTTAAATTCGTTTTTATTTCTGGAGATTTCGATTTTGTCCTTAGGATTTTGAAAATCAAAAACTAATTTAAAAAAAACGAATTTTAAAAAACGATCGAAATTTCGATAGAAAAGGTCGAGTAAACACTCAAAATTCCCCAGAGTTAAATTTTAGCGAAATTTCGAGAAAAAAGGTCGAGTAAACACTCAAAATTCCCCAGAGTCAAATTTTAGCGAAATTTTGGAAAAAAAGAGAGACAAGAAATTTCCCGAATTTTCTCTTGAATGCTTCTATCAGAGGCAAACATGCGCCCCGATTTGCCCCACCTACGTCAGAAAATGTCCAATTTGGAGATAAACGTCGAAATTTTGAGAAACAAGTTGGAATTTCCAGAAATTCGTTTGTAAAGAGTTACAATTCTAGGAAGAAATTTCTCGGAATTTTTGTCCTTTAACAAAATATCCAAAAAATTATTATCAAAATGTCACATAAATATTTTTAGTTTTTATCAAAAGATCCACAAAGTATCGAAGAAAACGATAAATCTTGATAAACAAATCAAAATTTGCAGAAAATCAAAATTTAACGAAAAATCGAAATTTCCGAAAAAAGACTTTTGAGAAATGGTACAATTTCAAAATAAAAACGATGAATTTTGATATAAAAATTCGAAATTTTGAGAAAGTCAAATTCTGATATAAGAAATCGAATTTAAAGTAAGAATAAATTTGAAATTTCAAAAGAAAAAAAGACTAATTTTGTGAAAAAAGGATTTTGAGAAAAAAGTCTAAATTTAGATAAAATGTTGATATGTTAAGGAAAGGACAAATTCTAAAGAAGAAATGGAAATTTTTAAAAGTCTCCTCAGTTGAATATAAATTTTGTTTTAGCTGGACGAGCTAGGAGGGGAGCAAGCGCCCTGCCCGGCTCTATTCTAGTTGCGTCTATCAGGGAATATCATCATTTAAATGTATAATGATGTAAAATAAAGGGAAAAAATATCAATTACCTGTATATCCCTTAATTCTTGGTCAACATAAAATAGTCTCATCTTAGCGGGGGAGAATCCTGCGAATGGTTCAAGTTTTGATTTTAAATCAGATACCGTTCTGTATACATCTACAGATCTAACCTCGCTGTTATTACCGCAGGTGAATGTCACCTTTACTCGTTTTTCGGGTCGCAGATCGACGTTCACCAGAGGATCCAGCTTGCCATGTATCGCAACCAACTCAAAATATCTGTCACAATGAAAAATATTAGAAAAATGTGTTAAAATACAAGTTTATATAACAAATTACCTTTCAGGTCTATCACTTTCTGGCTTGTCCATGTAATATCTAATAAAAGCCCGTTCAGCATCTTCTCGCTCATCATGTTCAATTATTCCTCCACCATTCAGTATTTCAACGTTAGGAAGACGCGCGATAAGAAGTTGTCTTCGCTCGTGTTCGGTATAATCACTTGTTTCCCACAAAGGACAACCCTAAAAATAATACTGGTTAAACTCTAGAGGGAAAATCAAATATAAACACATTTTTCTCCCAATGCAGTGGCACCACTGGTCGCACACTAGCTTAATAGTGAAATACGTCCAAAAACTTTTACTTTCTCAAAAAAAGACATTTCTTTCTCAGTTGCGAGACTGAAGCCAAAATGTTATGATTTTTTTCTATACAGATCTTCGCATCTAATCTTTTTAACCTTTTTAAAAAATTTGAAGTAGAATAATAATAATTGCTTGGTTGAGGGACTTTGTCAAATGGCACGTACCTGTACTCTAAGGTAATGGAGTGAAGGAAATTTCGCCAACCTCTCAATGTCGTCCCAAGTTGACAGCTTGGTGGAGTTCAAATTGAGAACTTTCAGCTTCCGAAAACCATCGTGGGGCGACTCCTTGGTATCCCCGGATTCCGACTCGCTCTCCGACCTTTCGTAATTTCTATTGCACTTCGCCCCTTCGCAGTCTTGAATATCCAACGACTTGATGGGACACTCCGCCAACACCAAAGACTCCAAATTTGGCAATGCGTAACCTATTTTGCAAACTTCCTTCCAATTGTCGATGGGATTGCCGGTGAAATGTAATTTTTTGATGCCGGAATGTTTGTGCTTCCTTCGTAAATCTGTTTTCGGACAGTCACACCTATTTTCTTGGGTTTTAGGGTCTTCGCACTGGCAGTCTTCGGTTGAGTCGCACAATTTCACGCAGTTATATTCGTTCATGCTGAGGTGGAGTTCCTCGAGGCATGGTAAATGGTCGAGGATTTCGCGAACACTCTCCCAGTCTACGTAAGTGTAATTGAGGACCAAATTTCGCAGTTGGCGCCAGTGGAGGTCTTTATCTAATTCTACGTTGGTTAGTGGGGATGATAATTGGTTGAAACTTAAATTAACGAATTTTAATCGAGGCATTTGTTGTAGGATGCCAAATACCTAAAAAAAAACATATTTTCATTTAAACTTGCCAAGTGGATAACTAGAATTGCTTTATGGGTAGTGTGTAAAGAAGTAATATGGATCAAAAACTGATATCAATTGGACTGCTTTTTGCAGAAAGGAACTAAGCCACAAATTCTTAAAGTTAGATTTTTGGCATATATTTCAGAAGTCGTAATCTCTGTTGTGAAAAAGAACCAGGTCTCATTTCAAAAGTTGGCACCATCTATTAAGCAAATAACCATTCAGCTGAATGAGTTGGCAGGTAAAAGAACCCACAGAAGGGAACCAAATGCTTTAGTTCCTTTCTCCAAAATAAAACAGTTTATAATATTTCATCTTTTTATAGATTTAGCTAGAATAGGGGGGGGGGGCACGGTAATGCGCCCCTGGTTCAAGTAATCAATCGAAAATTAATATTCAAGTAGGGGGTATTTTCCAGAAGTTTCCATATTTCTTCAAAATCCGTTCTTCTTTGAGCTTTCGACATTTTTTCTAAATATCTACTTTTTTGAAAATGTATCTTTTTTCACAGAATTTGTTTCTTTATAATTTCAAATTTGTTTTTACAATTTGGCTGCTATTATCGAAATCTAACCTCAAAATTTTGAAATTTTGTCTTAAAATTCTTCGTTACTTTTTTTTTGAAATTTCACTATCTCTCAAAACTTTACTTTTTTAAAATTCGATAAAAATTGTAGTTGGTTTAAAATTTTAAAATTTTAAAATTTGCTTTTTTTCAGAAAATTCGCAGAATCTTTTAAAAATTTAAAAATAATTTTTTAAAAATTTTCATTTTTGCACAAGGCCAAAAATTCGGGGAAAATTTTCTTTGGGAACTTCAATCGTTTTTTTTAATCGAACTTTCTGGAAATTTCAACTTGCTTCTCAAAATTTTGACAACCAGTTCAATTCTGGACAATGTGGACCGTTCGTTCCCTCTGGCTTAAGCACTCAAAAGAAAATCAATGTTGAGCCAGCAAATTCAGACTTTTTCTCAAAATTCACCCAGTTTTCGAAATTTTGATAAAATTTAACTCGAAGAATTTCGAATTTTTATTAAATTTGTCCTCGAAATTTTGATCTTTTTCTTGTAATTTGGATCTTTTATTTTGAAGCATCCTCTTTTTCTCGAAATTTCACCTTTTTCCAAGATTCGTTTTTGATATTTTAAATTTTCATTTCTTTCCTCGAAACTCGTCTTTTTTGGAAATTTCGATATTTTTCATAAAATCCGTCTATTTTCAAAATTAGGTTTGATCTCGACTTTTTTCTTGAAATTCGTCTTTTTTATATATTCTCAAAATTTAACTGCATTTTCTCAAAATGTTACATTGAAAGCAAAATATCCATATTTTTCAAAATTTTCATCAAAATTTGTGCTTTTTCAGAATTTTGACTATTTTTTTTTAATTTGTCTTTTTCACTTCGATTTTATTTGGAAAAATCGATTTTTTCGATTTCTGTGCAAAAATTCCATTTTTCCTCAAATTTGTCATTTTTTTCTCGGAATTTGGACCAGTTTTGAAACATTTCGACTTTATTTGCAAAATTCGACAAATTTTTCTTAAAATGGACTTTCTCTGAAAAAATTTAAATATTTTCCCGATTTCTAATTTTTTCTCCAAATTTTCATCTTTTTTTTTGAGATTTCTCCTCTTTTTTCTTAACACTAGGAGTTTTTGAAAATTTAGACCTCTTAGAATTTGAATTCCCAGAAATTTTAAATGGATTCTTAAAGATCGGATTCTTTAAAAGCTTTTTTCTTAAAATTTGGATTTTCATCTCAAATTGGTATTCACTAATTCTAAAAATTTCGAGTTTTTTATCGAAATTTGTCTTTTTTACGGAATTTCAACGATTTTTTTTAAATTTGCCTTTTTTAACTTCGATTTTATTCGAAAAAATCCACTTTTTGGATTTCTGTGCAAAAATTTGATTTTTTCCGAAATTTGTATTTTTTTCTCGGAATTTCGACCAGTTTTGAAACATTTCGACTTTATTCGTAAAATTCGACTGTTTTTCTTAAAACTAGGCTTTCTTTGAAAAAAATCGAATTTTTTCCCGATTTCCAATCTTTTCTCGAAATTTCCACCGTTTTTTTTTTGAGATTTCGCCCTTTTTTCTTCACATTGGGAGTTTTTGAAAATTTCGACTTTTAAGTTTGGGTTTTTGTCTCAAATTTTGATATTCAACATTTCTAGCAACTTGACTTTTTTATCGAAATTTATCTTATTTGAAATTTCGAATTGATTCTCAAAATTTTTGAAAGAAAATTACAGAAATCGCCTTTTTTAAAAAGCAGCCATTTTCCTTTATATTCATATTTTTCTCAAAGACGACTTTTCGGAAATTATAACTTCGAAATTATAATTGTTATCTCAAAATGCGACGTATATTATGTTTTTAGAAATGTTGACCGTTTACTCCAAACTGGCTTCCATTATACAGTAATGTACGAAGTTTTATTTAGCAAGAAGGAACTAATTCACAAAAACGTAAAAACTATACACCTTTGAGCTTCTATCTCGGTTACTTTTCATCGTATCAAATAGTTCAAAAAAGTGTTCATTAAAAAAAAAAATTAAGTTACTTGGAGCTTGCATCTTATCTTCAATTGTTTTCTTAATAATATACCAAAAATGTCCATAAAAATCATGAGAAAAATGTTTTTGAACAATCTCATACGATGAAAAATAATCGAGATACAGAAGCTCAAAAATGTATAGTTTTCGCATGAACACGCTGTACATATTGAAACAAAATGTAATTATAAAATTTAGTTAGGAATTTTCTAGAAAATTTGATAAGGGGCAACGGCCGCGATAATGAAGCAAACGGCAGATAAGCGCTCCAGAAATTTTCCCCGAACGATAAGCCTTATCTGTATGGATTTAGTCTAGAATACCGGGAAAGTATATAAATCCGGTCGGCTTTCCCTCAGTTAGTCAATGAATAAGTTAGTTCATTAAAAAATGTTAATTAGTTGGTTAGTTAAGTGAATTACAATTGTACTGTTCCGAGTTCAGTTTGGAAATAAAGTTGATACAATTCACGCCGTATTAATCTTCGAACTGATAACGCGCAACAATATTTTGGGATAAATAGTTTAAATAGTTTAATGTGTATTTATATGTTCTGCTAATTTAAAAATTAGTGTCAAACTTTAATTATGGATTTCTCAATAACTTTTTTTTGGGGTTTGTTCCATTCTCCAAAAAGTCGTTAAATTAGAAAATAAGACATAATCATTAAAAAATTATGAAATGCCATAGATGTTTGGTATAACATATATACCCTTCCTGGGATTGAACTACGGTGACAGGGTACCAGAAATGAGGCGACGGAGACAAAAATAATTTTCTGAAGGAAAAGGAAGAGACAAAGAATAACCAAGACAGGAAGAGCACGTTAACTCTCGACCATACCAAAAGCAAGGCTCTTCTGGTATGGTTGCGATACCGTGCTCTTTCTGTCCTGCTTTCCCTTTTCCTTTCTTGTGATGATTATTCAGTTATATGGGTTATGTGCGTCTATGTAAATTGCCTAGAAAATAAAAGGAGCTTAAAAATTGCTAATACGCACGATCCCTCAGAACCTCAGGCATCTAGGGCCTTTAAACAGAAAAAAATAATATACATAAACATACAAGTACATTTGGTAGAAAATACTGGGATTCCTACCTCCGGCCAGTCCTTAAGTTTGTTTTTGGCGAGGTCCAGTTCTTCGACACCGGCGCATTTGGCAACTAAGGCTTCTTTTTCACCGGCAGTGGCGATGTCGCAGTCGTTTAGAACTAACAGGGAAGGTACAATGGCTCTGGGAGACTTGCAAGGCACGTATATCGCCACAGATATACCTTCATCCTCCGAACTATCCGATTCCGTCGAACTCTCGCCATACTTTTGTTCCAGAGCTTCTAAAAGGGAAGGCATTTTGGAACTGCAATAAAAGGAATTTTACGTAATTATGGGCATTGATTTTCAAAGCATCTTACGAATTTAATTAATAATTGAAATAGTCAACTCAACCGAAAATCAGAAAAAGAGTGAATGGTCGAATTTTGATAATCTTGGGTTTTGGTTGAATTCGCGTCAAGTTTTCCAAACCAAGCTAACTTGACAAAGCTTCAACCCAGAGATCAAGATTATAAAAAAGATATGTACGTGATTACGTTTGTCATGGGTGTTATTAATGCTTGACCAGTTGCGGACGCTATCTATTATGGCCATCGTGTTGTTTTTGATAATGGATTAGTACCACGTTGGTTTTGACAACGGGAAGTTAAGCCAAAACTTGACATCAAACATTATTAATTTAATGAATATTTCATTAACACCAGCAGTGTCGATTTTAAATTTGAATTGAGGCGATAATCAATTCTCAAAATTTCAGGAGAGGGACCATACCCCCTACTAATGGTTGTGGAACTATAGCCTACTAGTTGTTGTGGGACTGTAGCCTACTAATTCTTGCAAGGCGCACAAATACCAACTAGTTATTGTAATACGGCAGATGTGAGAATACTTATACTATTCTACAGCAATCTGCCTTCATATATTTAGCAGATTTTAAACATTTGAATACATTCAATGCAGAGAGTAGTGGCTAAGTAGTGCAGTGTTCACAACGCGAACTTTTAATCTTATTATGAAGTGCATTGTTTTGCCTTTTACCGTACATCCCATTAGTCTTCCACTTTGACTATATATGGGATTTCTAATGCCCTGGTGTGTAATGCTCGCTTGGCTTGCATAAGTTAGTAAAGGGGAATTGCATTCGAACGCGGAAATTACACGAGGAGGTGGAGCACCGCGTCTGATGCAGGCAGACACCGAAGTTGATGACCTCAGAACGGTGGCTTTTTCATGGGATTATGATGCACGGCGACGAGGCCTTTGTTACTTTACTTCTTTGTTTCCAATCGGTGTATCGTGACCCACTGTGGTTATACATCATTAATTACATAAATGATTTAGTGATTCTTTTGATGGAACATATCATATGCCTACAATAATATTTGGGTACCGTATGTTCTTTGTTAGTTGTCACATTCGTTAACCCTATTTAAAAAAGTATCTACGTTGGTTGCACTTTTGTTGCTTCATCAAGATTCTCCTGGGATTTCTTATGAATAAGATTGCATACCCCAACCGGACCTCGAAGGACGTGGAGTGCGCTGTCATCGTGGAATTCACCAGTCTCGAATTTTCGTTATAAAATTAGTTATGTCTCGGGTAACTTGGAAGAAATCAGCTTTTAATCTGATCCTTTGGAAGCAGGATATGTTTCTCTAAACAATGACGCGATGCTATTTTTTAAATTATTACCATCTAAGGCAAAATAAGATGGCGCCGAATTAAATGTGGTCAAGTTGTAATGTTCAGGAAAAGTTCTACTTGGCAAAGAAATCCAAAGTTTGTAGAATCTTTATCCCCATCTGGTGTACTTTAATTTGATGTGGATAGACCAAACGTAATGTTCCTTAATTTTCTCAACCTTACATTTCAGGTAAAATAGTTAAAAGAAGCATCCACTGCAGTAATTCTTGCTGTATATAAATAAACAGCGGACGTTATTTTGGCAATTGATGACACCGTTTAAATTGCATCGTCCTTCAGAGGCGTACACGCGCTGATAACCTACCAGAAAGTGTGGAGGTGTCCTACTTGCACAATGTATTTTCGGCGCTAATTGATGACCGCATGTTTACAAAGCACGTTGAGTTGGTTAGGAAACACTCGATTGCTCCAAATATTTAAGAAGTCTATTAATAAAAAGCCTCATTGCCGATCCAACCAACTGGTCGGTTATCGCCGTTATGCACTTGAGACCGAAATTAGAGCTATGTGGTCCAATAATGGTTCTTGGAGTCACGGACGTGTTTTTGTTATAAAATAATCTGGTGCGTATTTCATTAAAAAGTCGATTCTGTTAGAATGCCGGGTCCATATTTTTCACTTTCACTGACGAAGTTGCGCATGTTAGACAATTTATTCGAATATGTTACGAGCTAATTTGTATGTTTTCACTGCGATTCTGTCAACTAATAAGATATTTATAATTTTAACACTTTACTTAATGGAGGTCATTAAATTTTCTCGGCTAATTAGTTAATATGGATGAAACGATGTCTTTAGAATATATTTGGAGCTTAGCGAACTTGACTGACGAGTGTAAAGTATACCAAAACCTTTCTACTATCTTTTAGAAATCTGTGGTCGCCGAGCACTTGTTGACAGGGATGGGCGCCGGCAGCACCGGTGCACCTCCTTACACCCCCCCTGTCAGTAAAGAATATACATAGAAAATATTAATTTTTCTTTATTAAGTTATTGTTTGAATAAAAACTGAAAGCGTCTAGGTTCCTGTCCAAACTTGTTCATCACCTTGTCAATACATTCATTATCCTTTTCTACTCTTTTCCCGTGAACACAGAGCACAGGGCGATGTAATGTGTAGATGGAGATGCACCTCCGTGAAAGTAGTCCTGGCGGCGCCCATGTTGACAGGGACCTGGCTTAATCCCCCCGAAAGCTCAAATACACAAGTTGCGAGAATAAAATTAATAATTCACGAATTATTATTTTTTGTTGTTAGGACAGAGTTCGGGGCGAGCGGTGCGATATACCGCGCTCGAAGCGTCAGGGGTCAAAGGACCCCTAACTAACCATCGACAGTATCAGTAATATCGAAAATTTTTACCGTCGATAGTAACGTGTCGATACATTTTGCTCTGTTGCAAGTTCATTAGAAAATGGTTTTAAGAAGTTATTGTTTAGAAAAATTTCGACTTTTTTTTCTCGAAATTGTAACGTTTAAGATAAAATCTCGACTTTATCTACCACATTTTATTAAGCATGAATATTCTAACATTTTTCTTTAGTGTTGATCGCAAATTTTTGATTTTCTAGTTAAAATCATTTTAACAAAATAAAATGAAAAAACAATCGAGATTTAGAATGTTGCAATTTTCACAATAATATTCTAAAAATTTTGTGCTTAAAAAACTGGTTTTTAAATTTGCACTTGAAATTAAAAAAAAAGCAAACAAAAAAATAAATAAAACTTCAAGTGACATTGTCATTCTAAATTTGAAAGTTTTAAAAGATTGGATATTTCTTTAAACTGATTTCGACTTTTTTCTCGAAATTTCCACTTTTGTCTAAACTGAAAATTCGAAATTTTAGGTTTTTAACTGCTTTCTCGAAGTTTAATCATATTACGACAATAAGCTAAACATTTTCAGGTTAAACATGAAATTTTTACTTTTTTCAAACTGTTGACTTTACATTTTGAAACTTTGACTTTATACCTGAAATTTCTTTTATCTTAAAATTTTGAGTCATAATTGAGATTTCGAATCGTTTCCCAAAATTAAAAATCTGTATTTTGAAACTTCAGCTTTTGTCCCGAAAAGTTCGATTTATTCTAGGCATTTCGATCGAATTTTGAAATAATAGGAATTTCCATTTTAAATTTGAATTAGCAAAAATTCGATATTTCTAAAAAGAAATCTCAAACATTTTTTTAAAAAAACTCGATTTTTTTTTAAGTTTTCATAGGACTTTTGAAATTAACTCAGATTTTCAAAAAGTTGAAACAAAATAAATGGCAATTTTGAAAGTCGAGATTTTGATAAATAATCAGTGGTTACAATAAGTCATAATTTTGACGAAAAGTCGAAATTTTAAAAAGGGAAAGTTTTGAAAAAACCTGGAAATTCTGAATTGTCGAAGTTTTCAAAAAAAGCCCAAATCTTCAAAAAAACTCGAATTTTTAAAGTTTGTAATTTCTTTTTTCAAAGAAGTCAAAATGAAGAAAAAGTAGAAGAATATTTTTAATATTTCGAGAAAAAGTCGAAATTTTGAATCGAACTTTTTCAAAAATTTAAAAAATATAGAAAAAATAGGAATTAAAAAAAGCGAATTTTTAACAAAATTCAAAATTTTCAGGAAAAGCCCAAATTCTTATACAAATAGGGACTTTTGAAAAAATCGAAATTGAGAAAAGGTGGAAATTGTAATGTAAAAAGGTTCAAAATGACGTAATTTTTAGAATAGGTTTAAATTTTCAAAAAAAGTTGACTTTTAAAAAAGTAGATACGTTGAGAAAAAATCGCAACCTTTAAAATTCCAAAATTTAAAAAAATGTCGACATTTTTATAAATAATATATAATAATAAATTTAATTTTTCAAAATCAACAGCAGTCATAATTTGGAGAAAAATAAATTCGGAAAAAAGCTCTATTTTTTTTAAAAAAGCAAAAATTTCTGGAAATTCCTAGAAAATTTCAAAATAATGTCACAATTCCGATAAATTTTTCTTTCGAAATTTTGAAAAAGTCGAAATTTTCAATAGATCAAATTTTCAAAAAAGTTAATAATTTATTGCAAAAATGTCGATATTAAAAAAAGGGAAAGAATTTTTTAGCCAAAATTTACAAAAAGTGAAAATTTCGAACAAAGGTCAAAATTTTCTAAAAATTTCAAAATCTAGAAACCGGAATTTTTTAAAAAAGAATCGAATATTTAAAAATCAAAATTTTCAGCAAAAGTGAAAATTTTGAAACGTCAAAATTTTCAAAAGGCGTAATTTTTATGTTAAAATTTTTTGAAAAATTTGACTTTTTCAAAAAAAAATATTTCGGGAAAAAATGGCAATCTTTCAAAATCCAAAATTTCAAAAAATGTCGACATTTTTATACAAAGTTAAAATTTTTGTAATAAATTTAATTTTTCAAAATCTACAGCAGTCAAAATTTCGAGAAAAAAAAAACTTGGTAAAAAAGCTCCAATTTTTGGAAAAAAGAGAAATTTTCGAAAATAAGTAGAAATGTGACACATAAAATATGTGTCACATTTGGAAAAATTTCGAAATTTTGAAAGAATCGAAATTTTCAAAAAAAGTTAATATGACTTATCTCAAAAAAGTTGAAATTAAAAAAGGGAAAGAATTTTTCAGCAAAATTTACAAAAAGTTAAAATTTCCAAAAAACCTAAATATTTTCCAAAAATTTCAAAATCTAGAAAGCCGAAATGTTATAAAAAAAGAATCGAATATTTAAAAATAAAAATTTTCCGCAAAAGTGGAAATTTTGTTTAAAATGAGGATTTGAAAAAAGTGGAAATTTTGAGATTTTAACATTTTCAAAAAGGCGAAATTTTCAAAAAATCAAAATTCTCAAAATATCGAAAAAAAAGTATAAAATAAGTCTAACTTCCTAAAAAAAGTCGATTTCTTAGGAAAAATGTTAAAACAATTTCCAACATTTCAAGAAAAATTCAAAAATTTCAAAAATAGTCGAAGTATAAAAAAAGTCGACATTTAGATGAAAAAGGGGATTTGAAAAAAGTGAAAATTTTTAAATGTTGAAATTAAAATGAAAATTATAATTTACAAAAGTCAAAATTTGGAAGTCGAAATTAAAAAAATTGAAATTTTGAATAGTCAAAATTTTCAAAAAGCTTAAATTTCCAAGTCGACATTTTCAAAGAGTAGAGATTTTAGAAAAGTCAAAATTTTCACTATTACCACAAAAAGTCGAAATTTTCAAAATAGTTCAACTTTTCAAAAAAAAATCGAATTCTTGAAAAAATGTCAAAACAATTTTCAGAAAAAGTTAATTTCGAAAAAACTCATGCCCCAATATTTGAAAAAAGTCGAAATTTTTATAAAAAAAATCAAGATTTTCAAAATATAGTGCTGTCCGCTTATAAGGAACCTAAGGGACTGAAGAAATCGGTTCGCTAGAAGCAAAAGTTCGCATTAAGCGGGTTAGTTATAAGTGGACATTATTGCATACAGAAGTCAAAATTTCGAGAAGAGCCAAAACACTGAAAAACAAAAACCCAATTTTTCTAAAAAAAGAAAAAACTCCGAGAAGAAGTAGACATTTTGAAAAAGTGGAAGTTTTAAAATAAGTCAAAATTTTGAGATTATAAGTACGAAATTTTGAACAAAGAGGAAATTCTGAAAAAAATGCAAAGTTGCGAAAAAAATTTTTTAGACAATATACTTGCAAAAATATACCGGGTATTTTTTTTAGTTGGGAGGTTACCTTTATATGGAGTACTACTTATAAAGACAAACTGATTTTGTCGATGTGGCTAATCGGGGTTAAACTATCTTCTAAAAATATTTTCAACTTACCCCCACTACCAGTTATACCGGAAGTAGACATTAACTTTCTTATTTTAAATGGCAACCCCCAAATTTTATATTTTATTTGGATTTTACGTAAAAAAATAAGGTGAGTTTATGTATACATGTTTATTGCTGCTACCTTTGATAGTTTTAAAGATATTTCAATTTTTCGAAAAAAAAATGACTGAAAAGAAGGTTATCTTGACTCTTCGTATTTTTTTATTATTTGCAGTAAAAACATGAAATTTGGGTTGAAGTCACGGAATATTACAAAGACTATAATAACGTAATCAGATTTTAGATTTATTATACAGGGTGATGGAAATTTTATAATCTTTGCTGTCTTTGTTTTATTAAAAAGAACTCTGTTTTTTTAAATGTTTTTTAATCATTTTTGGATTCTTCACATAAAAAGAAGAAAAAAGTGATATTACTTTTACATAAATCTCAAAATTAAAAGAATCAAACATGTCTTTTTTGCTCAAGTAGGAAATTAGCTGCAGGCAATAAAGACTTAAAGAATTAATCATAATAAGTAATAGGAAAAAAAATAATTGACAAAAAATTTACATCAAGAACAACAAGAACGATCTTCTGTTTCAATACATTTAAAGGCATATTTTAAGATTTCGAATTGAGTATCGTTTTTCAGCACATCCGATTGTTCCTATCAATGTCGATACCAACTTATTATGCAGTAGTCGTAAAAAAATCACTAAAAAATTTCCATTTCGATTTTCATTATAGAATTTAACGCTTACAAATCCTGAGTTCTAATCCAACAGCATAACAGTTAAAGGACGAATTCTCTTGAACATTTGTTGTTGATTTTCATTACTCCAAAAATGAGAAGTCTGCTTAACAAACCATTTTTACGAAACTTACATTCGTGGCTCCCTAAACATTTTTCAATAAGTATTCTAATAATTAGTCAAAAATTTATTTGTCTTGTACGGTTATCTTTTAAATGTTATTTAGCCTAAAATTTTTAGGCCTTGTAGTTATGTTTTTTTTTGAAAATTTTGTTTTCTACTACCAAGTTGCTACTAGTGAAAAACAAAGATATATTTTTCTTTTTTATTTTGAATTATATCTCTCTAACGGTGCAGAATTTTAAAAAAGTAGTTATATAAATTTTTTTCTTCTTTTTACGTGAGGAATCCAAAAATGATTAAAAAACGCATAGTTCCCATTTAAAAAAACAGAGTTTTTTTGAATAAAACAAAAACAATAAAGATCATAAAATTTCCATCACCCTGAGTAATAAATGCAAAACCTGATTACGTTATTATAATCTCCATAATATTCCATGACTTCAACCCAAATTTCATGTTTTTACTGCAAATAATAAAAAAGATACAAAGAGTCAAAATAACCCTCTTTTCTGTAATTTTTTTTTTCGAAAAATTGAAATATCTTTATAATTATCAAAGATAGCAATAAACATGTATACATAAACTCACCTTATTTTTCTACGTAAAATCCAAAACAAGTATAAAACTTGGGGTTTGCTATTTAAAATAAAAAAGTTGATTTAGAACCGGAAGTGGGAGGAAGTTGAAAATATTTTTGAAAGGTAATTTAGCTCCGATTAGCCCCATCGACAAAATCAGTTTGCCTTTATAATAAGTGATACTCCATATAAATGTAACCTCCCTAAAAAAAACACCCGGTATAATTTATAATCGGTTGTTTTTCTCAAAATTTCAAAATTCTTTTTCTTAAAATTCATAGTTTTAATTTTTCCACTTATAAAGTTTTTGCTTTGTAAAATTTTACTTAAAAAAAATCGACTTCATTCTTGATAATTTGAGGGTAAGCTAAAGAGGTCGAGTTTCCTAAATTTCGGCGTCAAACTCGAAGTATTAATGTTCACTTTTTTTCTAGAATTTTCGAGAGTATTTTTATTTTTTGACAATTTTTTTTTCTCAAAATAAAAAATATGACTTTAAACTCGAAAATTCATAATTTTTTGAGTTCGTTTTCAAAGTTTCGAATTTAGGTTTAACGTTTTGAAGTTTTTTGCACACTTTGACTTTTTTTCAAAATTTGAATATCAATCCCCGATTTTGTCCTTTACTTCTAAATTTTGAGAATCTTCGCTACAAGTCCCAAGTCTTTTGTGAATTTTTGATTATTGCTGTATCAAATTCTTCATGGTGGACTCTTATTGGTCGGAAACATAGTAGCCATATTTAAAAAAATGTTTCAGAATATTGTCAACAGTCATTAATAAAAATTTAAATATTTCCAAACTGGATTGCAGAAATGCTATATCAAAATATCGATTTTTTTCCCTCGAAAATTCGACGCCAAATTTCAAGTTTTTTGAAATCTGGGACCTCTTGAAGAATATTCTTGGCTTGTTGATGGACTCATAAAGTTAATCAGTTAAATGTTTTGTAATACAACAGTTGAACGTGCTACAGTTGAAAATGTTTACAAGCAACAACCATAGATCGGTTTCGACTTTCCTTAGCCTCACAGTATAGTGTGGTCGCCAACTTATAGCCACATAAATACTCAAGAGATCTAAATCCCATTGAGTAACTTGTGACATTCGGGTGTATTTTACCAGGAACTTTTATGAAGTCTTGTTAGCGAAAACAACGTTAAATGACTAAATCATTTGAAAGAGAATTGCTAGTCGCAAGTACAGGTAATAGTTTGGAAAATTCTGCGTTTGAAAGCAAAACATTTTGCGTCATTCGTTTTCTCATTCATGTTTAAAAAGTGTTCTAAAACGAAGTTAGTTAAAGCTAAACTTAGCGGTCGACATATTTTCTTCACAAGGTTGAACATATTTAATCTGCACGGCACGTGTCCAAATTAATTATAATTTTATTGGAAGTTGCGTTTATTTACTGACTATTTGTGTACTATTTACTAGCTTATGTAAACTTGCGCTAGAAGTTTTAGATTTTACTGCTGCAGTTCTCCAGATCGCAATAAAGTTGCGACAATCCTTGTGGATTTATTGCGAAGTAACTTTTTTATTCGTTATTCGCGCATTGAGTTGGGCTTTGTTTGCTCTCTAGAGTGGGCCGTGGGCAGCAAATACACAGTTGGTAACCTTGGGGGAACATTCCACCATTTCGACGTTAATCTCGAATCCGAATACTGGTTCCGACAGTAATAAATAATCATTCCGATTCGGATAATTTATTTTTTATGTTGATGAAAATGAATTATCCTCGTGCACTTATGCATTATGTGAAAAAACGCATGCAATTCAGGTGCAAGGCATCACACTTGTCAAAATATTTCGCAACATCACAATGAATAACGTTTCGCAGGCGTCCCATTCGACATTTTCAAGTACTCGTACCCCTTTGGTCGTCAAAAATAATTTTGAGAATCAGCACTTGCCTAAATGACTTAGAGCGCGGTCAACATATAATCCGTGACTGAATAAACCAGCATTATGTTGTCAAAATTTTATGTACTTAGTTAAACCTGTCCACCTTAGATTAAAATTTCAGTGAGAAACTAAAATTCATCAGTAATATTTTATTGTTCCATCACAATTTTATCTTCATACTTTGAAAGATGTATCTGGGGAATTCGATCCTGATCCTTATTTCTAATCCCGGGATTTCGAGATTACATTTACTCAATCCCGGGATTATTGCGGTATTGAAGGTTATAAATAAAAAAAATCAGCTTTTCAACCAACAAATCAAAACAGTAACGTAATCAAAATTAAGGAAAAGAAGAAAATTATTTTATGGTAAAAATTCAGATATAATTAATCAGACTTTGTCACCTTGTCACCTTACAGCAGGTGGTGATCAAATTTGTATGACCCTCTTCACTCCAACATCACATATTTTGCAATTAATTTTTTAATTTAGAAATTATCTTACCTGCATGAGTTTGGTTTTCGTATATTATATATTTAAATTTGCTATTTTATCTTATTTGTTTAATATTTCACCAATCTTAACTTGACAAAAAAAATTATCTTAATAAATTCAGGATTTTCATTTCCTTCTCGAAATTTCGATTATAAAATCCAAATTTTATAAAAATACTCTCCAAATTTTAACTCAAAATTTTAACTTGCGGATTTCACCTTAAAATATTTGAATATGTTTCTTGAACTTTTGACTTTTATCTGAACATTTCGATTTTATCCCCGATATTTCGTTCGAAGGTCGAAATTTCAGAAAAATTGAAATTTCTATTTTAGGTTTGCATAAAAAAATGATTAAAATTGGTGAAAAAAACCTGAAATCTTTTAAAAAGTTGTCAAATTTTTTTTTGAAATTTTTCCATTTTTTCTCAGATCTTCCACTCCAATCTCTAAACTTAAAACCCAAAAATTTCCACATTTCCAGATTTTGAATAAAATCCAAATTTGTAAAATAGTGAAAGAATCAGAATCGGCATTGTTTTTAGAAATATCGAAACTCTTTTCCAAATTTTTTGAAAAGTAGAATTTTTGGAAAGACGAAATATTAAAGAAAAACCAAAATTATAAGAAAATTTGAAAGCTTTTAAAAATGCTCAAAATTTTGGACAAATTAAGATTTTCCAAAAAAAAAACCAAAATTTGAAAAATGCGAAATTTAAAAATCAAAATTATCAAAAAAAAAACAAGAACTATGTGAAAAGGAGTAAAAATGTTGGAAAAACCGAGATTTACGAAAAAAAAATATTGAAAAATCGAAGATAAGGCGTTAGAATTTTAAAAAATGTCAAAAGTTTCGTAGAAAGTAAAAATTTCCAGAAAATAAGCTGCGATTTTAAAAAGCAGTGGTATTTTGAAAAAAAATTGAAACATTGAAGAAATCGACAATTTCAAAAATTCTAAAATTGGAAGAAGTGCCAAAATTTTCGAAAAAATTCGTATTTTGAAAAAAGTTGAGATTTTGAATTTAAACTTTCAGTTTACTTAAAACATAATAAAACTTTTGAACTTAAACTAGAAAGTTTCAGAAGGAGGAGAAATTTCGATAAACTTGAAATTTATTGAAAAAATTCTCGAATTTTGTGGTTTAAAAAACTGAATTTAAAAAATAGAGTTTTTCTAAATACATATTTTCACGAAAATAGAAACTTTATTAGGATAATTCAAGTTTTAAAATAACATTTCCAAAAAACGGTTTACACTTCGAATTTCATCTCGAAACGAAAGATATTGTGATTTTGGACAAAACGACATTTTTGAAAAAGCCAAATTTTTAAAAAATATGACGAAATTTTCAAAAAAAGTTGAAATTTAAAGAAGACAAAAAGTCAAACTTAAATTTTCAAAAAAAAGATTAAAATTTTGAAAACTGAGAATTTTCAAAAAAAAAGTTAAAATTTTCGAAAATATCGTAATTTTGAATAATGTAAACATTTTCATGGTAAATTAAAATTTGCAAGATTTTTAAAAAGTAATCGAAATTCAAAAAAAAAATTTCAACACTGAAGATATTGACATTTTAAAAATTTGAACATTTGAAGAAATTTTTTAAAAAATTTGTAATTTTCAATAAGGTTAAAATCTTGGAAATTGGTGGAATAAAATTTTAAAAATCGTCAAGATTTAAAAAAATCGAGATTTTAAAAAACTGAAAAATGTTTGGTAAAAAATCGAGATTTTAAAAAATTGAAAAATGTTTGATCAAATTTTCGAAGTAAAACGAATATTTCTAAAAATCTTCATATTGAAGAAATCCCAAAATTATTAGAAAAATTCAAAAAATGGTTTAAATTTTGAAGTTAAAATTTTCGAAAAAATCAATATTTTGGATAGCAGCAATTTTGAAAAAGTGGAACATTTTTTAGAAAATTGAAAACTTCAATTGGAAAGTTAAAAAAAATGGAAATTTTGAAACTGTTTTGAAATTTCCAAATGAAGTCAACATTTTCAAATAAAATTGTCGACATTTTCAAAAAAATTTTTGAAATGGAATTTAAAAAAATTCAAATAGTCGAAAATTTCAAAAAATTCGACATTTAAAACATTTCTCGATTCAAAAAAAAAAAATTGAAATTTTCCAAAAAAATGGAATTTTGAAGAAACTTTAAATTTTCAAGAAAATGTAGTGTGAAAAAACTCAAAATTTTTAAAACTAACAAAGTTAACGTTTTTGGGAGTAACCAACATTTTTTATAATTTAAAAAAATATAATAATTTTCAAAAAAAATTAAATTTAGAAAAAAAAGTGAAATTTTGCAAAGGTTGAAAAACTTCAAAAAGTACAAATTTTGGGTAAAGACCAGTTTACAAAAAACTCAACATTTGCGAATTAAACGAGAATCTTCAAAAAACAAAAATTTTGAAAATATAACAAAATCTGAAAAAAATCAATATTTTAAAAAAGGTCTAAATTTTCGAAAAAACCAACACTTGGAAAAATCAAAATTTTGAAAAGAAGTAAAATCTTGAAAATACTTGGTCGAAAATTTTTTCAAATAAGTCAAAATTTTTAGAAAAGTATCGATCTTTTGAAATTTAAACTTTTTCTGAATATCAATTTTCTGGTATATTTACTTTTTTCAAAATTTTTAGAAAAGTTACGAAATTTTGAAAAAAGTAAATTTTTGAAGGAGTTTGCATTCATAAAAAGTTTAAATTTCGAGAAAAAGATTAAAGCAGGAAAATAAAGAAACATTCAAAAAAAAATTCGAAAAATGTCGAAATTATTAGAAAATGTCAATTTTTTAAAAATTGAGTTTTTCAAAAAAATATCGAAATTGAGATCTAAATTTTCAAAAAGTCAAGAAAGACGACATTTTACAAAATATTCCAAACTTTTAAAAAGGTGAAATTCCTCAAAAAAAGTCGGAACTTTGTGACATCACGAAGCATATGACTTGTCTCGCCCTTGACACACGATGTCACACTCTATTGACCCCCTTACTACCCCTTAACCTGAGAAATAACAAAGCGTCCGGTATCTCATCATCAAATCTTTTAGTCTAAGATGCAAGATTTTTATTTGAAACAAGCATACCAATCCCAAAGCAGGGCTGCTTGTTTGAAATAAAAATTCTTCTATTTTATATTAAAATGATAGACTAGTATTGTTGAAAATATTGACATTGAGCGTTTCGATAGATGGAGTCTATTTGACAACTTTTTTAAATTGAAGTCAATCTCGAAAATCCCGGGATCAAAAAAACTTAATCTCGAAAATTTCGGGATCTCGAAATTCAGAATCCCAGGATCAAATCCCCTAGATGTACCTAATCGATTGAATATGCTACAGATTCTTAGAAATAACCAGATTCTTCGTGTGAAACACCGGCGCTCTTGGTGGTCAAAATGTCAATGAATACAGAAGGTTCATCAGCAATATTTTCTTTTTCCACTATAATTTTGTTTTAATTTGGTACATTTTTCCAAGCTGTACCTTATCGATTGGTTAGATTAGAGACTCTAGAAACTAATCAGAAGTTCCATCAGCATATGATCTTAATAATCATTTGGTGGTAAAAATTTCATTAAAAAAAGGAAGTTCATCAGTAATATTTTCTTTTTCCACTATAATTTTGCCTTCATATGTAACGTTTTTCTAAGCTGCGCCTTATGGAGAATGGTCATGCTAGAGAACCTTGAAACTAATTGAAGTCTTTATTTGAAACTGACTAGCATATCGCCTTCGCAATCCTAAGTATTTCGACATAATCCATCCATTTTAATAATCATTTGGTGGTCAAAATTTCGATGAAAACGAAAGTTCATCAGTAATATTTTCTTTTTGCACTATAATCTTGTCTTAAAGTGGTACATTTTTCTAGTTGTACCTTATCGATTGGTTATGTTAGAGACTCTAGGAACTAATCAGAAGTTTCATCTGAAATTAAACATCATATCGCCGCCATAATCTTACGTATTCAGTAAAATCGAAGCATCTTAATAATCATTTGGTGATCAAAATTTTAATGAAAATCGAAATTTCATCAGTAAAATTTTCTTTTTCCCTTATAATTTCATCTTCATATTATACACAATGGTATATGGTATAATGGGTATGTCAGAGGAGCGAAGAGTTAAACAGAGCCTTCGTTTGAAGCAAAACGTTCTCATATTTTGCGTATGTTATCATTATTTGCGTAATCAGTTAAAACCAATCCGTTTTAAAATTCGTCCATGTTCTTGGTGGTCATGATTTCGATGAATCACAGCTCATCACAGTGGCGAATTATATCCATGAGGCAAAATATTGTAAGAAGCGTTATACAATATTTGTCCATGGCGCTGCCAACATTTAATCCGCCACAGCGCCTCTACTCTCGTTCTCATTTCAGGGTTCTGTCTACTGAGTGGGTTTTTAGCTAAATTCTAAAAAACTAAATGTTGAATTCTCCTGGTCTTACTTAAAGTATCTTGGACATATTTTTACGTGAACTTTCGGAATTACGTTTTATCATGTAAGTAGGGCAAGCGAGTTCAGTCTTCTCGTAATTCACAACTTCGCTTTCAGTTTTCCGTTCGTTTATCAGCGCGTGCGAAGGTTGCAGATATCGGGGGTTCGGTAGGATCAAGGTCAAGAGGGGATCCTCAATGTGACGCAGAGAAAATGATGTTTTTGTTTCTTTTCGACGTTTTCCATCGTAATTACTAAGTGCGTTCGTTATGTGAATAACAATTTACTTTTAATTTACGTCGTACACTTGTGGTTTCTGCTTAGTGCACATATATTTTCGTTTTTTCTTTGCTGAAATGTTGGGTGTATCGTCCATTTCACCAACACGCTGACAAATATTTGTGGCTGATGAAAGTGTTAATTTTTAACGATTTCGTTTCAACAAAAACGTACATTTTATTGCGTTTGTTTAACTTTCTTCTTGGTGGAGTTTGCACATGAATATTTCGTTACGACGTCAATTTATGCGTGTTAGATTAAAAAAATATATATTTCAGTTTCCGACCAGCGTTGCAAGTTTTTTACTTTGATGATTAAATAATCACAACATTTTGAAATTTATTTTAAAGAAAGCATGCAATTAGCGAAAACGTATAATAAAAAATCAAAATAACATGTAACAAACTAATAACTGCACTTCGTCCTAGAATAATTTCTAAAAGTTGCTAGATCTCTTAATTGAACTCTTTCTTAAACGAAGACTCGCCACTAAATTCTTGCTCCTGAATATGATCGTTGAAGCCGATATTTTGTGATATTCCACGTTAATAAGTGCGAGATAAAATACTACGTTTTTATTGTCGATTATGTTCACAAATTGTGACAGTTACGTCGTTATCAAACTTTTTTCAATTTAGACTTTGTTGAAAATCTTGATTTTCAAAAATCTGAACTTTTTTTTGAGCATTTTGACTTTCAAAATTTGGACTTTTTCTAAAACTGTTGTGAAAATTCCGACCACTTTTAAATCTTTCGAGTTTCGTTTTCAAAATTTCAGACTTGTTATAAATTCTTACTTTTCTTAAAATGTCAGCTCTGAAAAGTCCAGTTTTTTTTGGAAAATTAGACTTTTCTAAATTTCCGCTTTGTTCAATTTCTGTTTTTTTACATTTCGACTTATTTTAAAAATGTTGATATTTTAAAATTTACTTTTTTCAAACTTTTGACCTTTTCCAAAATTTACTTTTTCTAGAAAGTTCGATTCAATCCGAAAATTTCATTTATTTCAAATTTATACCTTTTCCAAATTTCGGGTTTTCTCAAAATTTGGATTTTGTTGTGACTTTCGACTTACTCTGAAAAATTGTGCTTTTTTAAAAAATTTCAACTTTTTTAAAATCGTTTGGTTGAAAATTTAAAGTTTTTTCAAAATCTCAACCCTTTTTGAAAAACCCAAGTTTTTTTGAAAAATTCAACATTTTTTAAAAATATTCATTTTGCTCAATTTTCATCTACTTTTTTTGAAAATTTCGATTTCATTTGAAAATGTTGAGATTTTAAAATTTCCACTTTTTTCAAAATTCCATTTTTCAAGAAAAAGTCGAAATTTTGATTTATTTCAAAAATTTCAACTATGCTGTTTTGATATCGATTCTATTTTGATTTAGGTTTTTTTGAAATTTTAATGTGGTTGTAAACGACTTTTTGCAATATTCTACTTTTTTTCTAAAACCTCGATTTTTTGCAAAAATGTCGAAATTACAAAAATTTTGACCTTTTTAAAAATTTCGATTCTTTCAAATTTTCAAGCGTTCAAAGTATTGACTTTTTAAAAAAATTTTTGCTTTTTTGAAAATTTCGCTTTTTTCGAAAGTTTCGATTTTTCAAATATTGTACACTTTTTTTGAAAATTTTAACTTTTTTAAAATTTTCGACTCAAAATTTCTTTCTTTTTTTTTCAGAACATAATCTTTTCTTCAAAGTTTTGTTTTTGCTTTTCGTGAATTTCGAATATCCTGATAATTTTGTTATTTGTTTTTTTTTCAAAATAACTACTTTAAAAATATCGACCTTTTTTCAAAATGTTGACTTTTTCTTAAGTTTTTATTACCTCTTGCTTCAAAATATTAACTCTTAAAATTTCAGGAAACGTTCACTTTGTTTACTTTTTGTGAACACCTTGACTTTTTGAAAATTTCGATTTTTCTTCAAGAATTTTGTCTTTTTCGCAAACATATAACTTATTCGGTTTCATAATTTTCACTTTTTGAAAAATACAACTTTTTTTTGAAATTTTCGATCTCATTAAAAGTGTTTACATTTTGTAAAAAAAAATTTTAATTTTGTAAAAATGTTGACTTTTAAAATTTAAAAACTTAAAAATTGTGACTTTTTTTTAGAATTTTTACCTTTTCTTGTTGAAAATTTCGACTCTTTTTTAGAAATTCATTATTATCTTAAAATTTTGAATTTTTCTTGTAAATTTCGACCTCTCTGAATTTTGATTTTTTTCAATGAGGGTCTTTTCGATTTTTGTAACGTTTTTTATTTTTTTGAAAATTCCAACCGTTTATTAAAATTTTGGTTTTCTTCCCGAAATTTTCGAATTTTTTTGAAAATAACGTTAAGCTTCCTTTTTTCCAAATTTTTATTATTTTTTCTTCAATTTCGAATTTGCGTAAATTTGAATTTTTTGAAAAATATTTTTGAAAATGACGGCTTTTTTGGGATTATAAAAAACTTTAACATTTCATCGTATTTTGAAAATATTAACCATTTTTGAAATTTCCACTTTTTTTTGAAAATTTTGACTCTCAAATTTGACTTTTTCTCGAAGTTTTAGATTTTTGTTGTTGAAAATTTAGACTTTTCAAAATTGCAATCCTCGAAAATTTCTACACCTTCGTTGTTTAAAATTCCGACCTTTTATCAAAATTTTGACTCGACCCTTGATTTTTTTAAAATTTCGAGTTTTTTGCAGTTTTTATTTATTTTTTTTTTAAATTTCGTCCTCATTTAAAATGCTTACTCTTTATAAAAATTTTGCTTTTTTTTAAAGTTTTTTTTTGAATATTTTGATTTTGTTCCGAGATTTTAACTTTTGTTTTTTTTTTATTTTAACTTTTGTTCAGAATTTTTTATTTTTCTTCAAGTATTAAAATTTTTTTGTGGAAGTTGCCTCTTCTGAAAATTTGAATTTCATTGCAACATCTCAACTTTGAAAATTTCGACCTTTTTTCATAATTTCCACTTCTTTTGAAAATTTCGATAATTTTTCAAAAATCTGATTTTTCCTTTCAGTTTTTACTTTCATTTGAATATTATGAATTTTAAAAAATTCTATTCTTTTTTGATACTTTGCATCTTTTTAAAAATGGATACATGTTTTGTCAAAATTTATAATTTTTGACAATGTCGACTTTTTTCAGAATTATATCTTTTTCTCGAACATTTTTTTTTCAAAATTTGGATTTTTTTTTGAAAACATCGATTTTTTGGAAATTTCACTTTTTCTTGTAAAGTTCGACTTTTCCGAAATTTTTTCTTCTTTTTCTAAATATCGATTGAAATTTCGATCTTTTTTTATAATTTTTACCTTTTCGAAAATTCTAACCGCTTTGCAAAATTTTGATTTTATTTTCCCGAAGATTTTTTCGAAATTTCGATTTTCCCAAAATTTCGAATTATTTAAAAATTTGACTGAAAAATTCGACTAGAGGTTAAAATTTCGAAAAATAATCAACTTTGTTTTGAAGTCGAAATTTTCAAAATAAATTGAAAACTTCGAGGAAAAGGACAGTCAAAATTTTCAAAAAAAGTCCAAATTTCGAATAAGGTAAAAACCTTTAGAAAAAGTAGACATTTTGAGAAATTTAAGGAAAATTAAAAATGAAAAGTGGAGGTACACTTTTGAGAAAAAGGTTTCGAAAAGTAATTAATAATCGATATTTTAATTCAATTCTTACGAGAGAGCCATTGTCACTGAAAATAATAGCGTCTTGCCAAACAAATTGCGATCAACATTTGAATGGAGTCGGGGAAGTAATTTAAAATTGGATTTTCCAACTTTTGTGAATCTTATTTCACTGAAATAAAAAATATTATTTCTCAGTAAACTTTAACTATATGCACCAGGATTAATTTATATACGACATTTGTATTGCTGATAAAAGCTATTGTTCATGAAGATAAAATATACAATAGCAGGACTTGCTTTGTTTTAGTTAGGTTTAGGTAAAATAAAAATAAATAACCTTGCGTTAAAATATCCACATTCTGTTCAAACGTACGATTTAGAAAGCAAAATCATTGGGATGTGAACAAAATCGACTCAAAACAATAATAAAGCGGTAATTGAACCACCTAGACTTCTAGACCTACACTAATTTAATATTGTGCAGGTGCAGGTAAATACGAATAACATTATTACATTTATTCGACGACCACTGAAAGTGAAATATAATTTCACTAAAGCGATAATTCAACCATGTAATGAAGCCCAAATTACAACACGATGTTACTGCAAAGAAAATGAAAGTAAAACGCCACTATTGTGCAAGGAATAATTCATAAAAAAAGCAAAAATTTTCAAATGCCCAAGGCTGCAATGTTTACATAACAGAGCGTGGCGTTACGGAACCGATCGATGATGTCCGACATCTTCACAACAAAGGACTGCGTCGATACTCACAGCTTTTCGTCGACTTTTTAATCCTTCAAGTCAGAGTGTCATCCCACGGGAACACTTTTATCCAAATTTGGCACCTATTTCGGTTTGTGTTTCGTGCGATTGAACCTATGAACCATTTGTTTTTATAGAGTGAAAATTGATTGTAGAAAGCGGACGCTGAGGACGCGCATTTGAGCAGCTGCGTTCTACGTCGAGTTCCCGCTTAGACTGAATACGAATCGTCCTGTTTTTGTTTACCTCGATCAGCTGATGGTGATACAACGAACCAGCTGATCTGGTACTAACTTGATTCTCCCTTCCCACTCGCAGTTCACAGGTGTTGCGATCGTTTTAATTTTCATCGAAGCGAAGATTATTTAGTTTAACACCTTTTTCTGGTACGTAATATAATCAGATCAAAAGAAAAAAAGAAAAAAAGTCAAATGTCGAGAGTTAAAATTTTGATCAAAGGTATCAAAGGTCGAGATTTTAAACAACGAAAATGTAGACATTTTCGAGGATTGAAATTTTCAAAGTCGAAATTTTCAAAAAAAATTAAAGACTTCGAGGAAAAGTCAAAATTTTTAAGTTTTTTAAAATTCCAAAAACGCCGACATTTTTAAAAGTATTTTTCCAAAAAAATCAAATTTATACAAATTCGAAATTGCAGAAAAAAGTCGAAACTTGGAAAAAACTCGAAAGTTTTGGGGAAAAACCAAAATTTTAACAAATGATGGAATTTTCAAAAAAGTAAAAACAGGAAGGAAAAACTGCCATTCTGGAGCAGATCATCGGGTAAATATCCCATGGGACGATGTCCACATTTTTTTGAAAAGTGCGACTTTTTTGGAACATTTCGACTTTTTTTTAAGTATTGACTGAATATTCTGACTGAAAATCTGAACATTTCAAAAGCTTCACCTTTTTCAAAATGTCCACTTTTTTCTCCAAATTTCAACTTTACTTTGTAACTTTCGAGGTAAATTCAACACTTCAAATGTTTCAAAATTTCGACTTTTTTTTTGAAAATTTGAACCTTCTGAAAATTTCGACTGAAAATTTCGGCGTTTTAAAATCTCAATTTGTTTCAAAATGTTTACCTTTTTTTCTCGAAATTTCAACATTATTTGTATATTCTGACTTTCGAAAATTTCGACCTTTTTAAAAATTTCGACTTTTTTTCAGATTTCGATATTTTTAATTCGACTTTTTTGAAAATTTTGACTGAAAATTTCGCCATTTTAAAATGTCTACAAAATTTAAAAAATGATTAACTTTATTTGTAGAATTCCGGCCTTTTTTGCAAAGTGGACCTTGTTCCAAAATCTCAACGTTTTCTTGAAATTTCGATCTAATTTGGCTCGGTTTTTTTGAAAATATGGACTCTAAAATTTTCACTTTAAAAACTTCAACATTTTAAAATTACCACTGTTTTCGAAATTTCTAATTTTTTTCTCGAAATGTCAACTTCATTTGTAGGTAGCTTTCGAGGTTTTTTGAAAAACTGAACATTTTTCAATTTTTTCAAAATTTTGACAATTTTTTTGAAAAATTGACCTTTTGAAAATCCCGACTGAAAATTTCGACATTTCAAAATCCCAACCCGTTTCAAAATGTTCACCTTTTTTTCTCGAAATTTCAACTTTATTTGTACATTACATTTTGACTCTTTCGAAAATTTTAAACTTTTTAAAAACTTCGACTTTTTTTCCAAACTTCGATATTTTTGAAATCGATTTTTTTTAAAAAATTGAAAATTTCGACATTTAAAAATGTCTACAAAATTTATGAAATTTTCAATTTTATCTGTATATTCCGGCTTTTTTTTTAAAGTGGAACAAAATCTCAACCTTTTATTGAAATTTCGACTTTTTTTGGCTCGGTTTTTTCTTTTAAAATGTGGATTCAAAAAATTATGACTTCAATATTTCAAAATTACCACTCTTTTCAAAATTTCCACTTTTTTCTCGATTCTTCGATTATTTTTTTTTTGAAAATCTCGACCTCTGTAAAACTTCGACTCTTATGGGAAACCACTTTCCTCAAGTATCGACTTGTTTTTTAAAATTTGATCTTTTGTAAAAATCTCTGTTTTTTTTTTGAAAATATCGATCTTTTTTCAAAATCTCGACGTTTTCTCGAAACTTCGACTTTTTTTGGATTCAATTTTTTCTTTCAAAATTTTGATTTGACAAATTTTGATATTTAAAAATTTTCACTTTTTACAAAACTTTCTCCTTTCCAAAAGCTTGGGCTTTTCTCGAAATTTTAACTTATTTAATAAAGTTTGGCTTCATTTGAGGAATTTTCAACTTTTGCCCCAAATTTCCACTTTTTTGTCAATTTCGATTAGCTTTGTATGTTTTTGCGAATTTGAACTTATTTAGAAAATTTACAATTATTTGAAAATGTCGACATTTCTAAATTTTGACTTGAAATTTCAATTTCGACTTTTTTGAAAATTTCAATTTGTTTTGAAAAACTCTGAATTTTTGAAAATTTGAACTATTTTTTCTTTAAAATTTAAACTTAGTTCGAAAGTTTCAGCATTCAAAGGTTGCACTTTTTTTCAATTCTTCCATTTTTTCAAAATTTCGTCTTGAAATTGAAATATTTTTCAAACTGTTGGTTTTTTGAAATCTTACCTTTTTTCAAAATTTCGACTCTTTGCAGTATTCGACGTTTTTAAAAAATGTAAAATTTTACAATTTCCTCTTTTTCAAAACTTCCCCCCCTTTTTTTAACATTAGGTGGTCGAATCAATGAACAAGTACACCTCCATCATTGGAAGCCCAAGAAGGAAAGCCTAATTTTCGGTAACCCAGTCCAAATCCCAAATCCATTTTTTAAACCTCGACCTTTTCTTAAAATGATAATTATTATTGTTAATGTTATTTCCAAAGCGTTCTAATTTTTTTGCCGAATTCAGTGTTATTTTTCATTATTTAGATTTTTTTCAAAAATTTTACCTTTTTTGTAAATTTCAATTTTTTTTGAGAAACTGGACATTATTGAAACTTTTGAATTTTTTTTCGAAAATTTGAACTTGTTTGTAAATTTCGACAGTTCAAAGTTCCACTCTTTTCCACTGTTTTCAACATTGAGTTGGAATTTCAATATTTTTCAAACTTACTGAAAATTAGACTTTTTATTTAAAGCTTTCGACTTTTTTTTGTAGGAAGACTTTTTTGAAAATTCTGACATTTCAAAAGTTTCACTTTTTTTAAAACTTCCTTTTTTTTAAATTCGATCTTTTCTCGAAATTTTAACTTTCGAAAGTTTTTGCTTTTTTAAAGAATTCAACTATTTTCTAAAATTTCGACTTTTTCTCGAAATTTTAAAATTTTTCTTGTTCAAATAGTTTGGAAAATCCGACATTTTTTGTAAATTTGGCCTTTTTTACAGTTAAAAGTTCAATATCCTTTCATATTTTAAATTTTTTCTTTTCTTTTTTCATAATTTTTTCTCGAAATTTTTGCCGAAATAATAATTTTGAAACTTATTCGATATTTCGACTTTTTATTGAGATCATTTCAACAATTTTTCGAAAATTTTGACTTGAAAAATTCAACTTTTTATGGAAATCCTGACATTTTAAAATTTCTTCTTTTTTTAAAACTTGATCTTTAAAATTTTCTATTTTTTCGAAAATCTCTACTTTTTCTTGAAATTTTACCTTATTGCCAAAATTTTGTCTTTCGAAATAATTAACACTTTTTTGTAAATTTCGATTCGTTTTGAAAAAATCGACACCTCTTTAAAACTAGAACTTGGAACTTTTTTAGAAAATTGAAATATTCGACGGTTCAAAAGGCTTTTTTCAAATTATCCACCTTTTTCAAAATTTTGATTTAAATTTTAATATTTTTGAAACTGTTGACTTTTTCTGACATTTTTTTTACTTGTTTTGAAATGTTGACACTTATACAAACTTTCGACTGGATAAAAATTTCGACGCTTTTTGAATATTTAAATTTTTTTGAGAAAATTTGCACGTTTCCTGACCATTTCCACTTTTTTTTTTAATTTTCATCTTTTTGAAACTGTCGACGTATTTTGAAAACTTTGAATTTTAAAATATAAAATCTATTATAGAAAAGCATTTTAAATTCACTAAAATTTTTTTTTGCATTTTCAATATTTTTATATTAAATTTAATTTAAACAAAATATTTACTTTTAATCAGGAAATTTCAACTTTAAAATTGAAATTTCGAGAATTTATCTTTCGCATTCTTTCTCGGATTCTGTTTTCCCTTAATTCCTTTTTTCAACTTGTTTTCCCAAAATTTGTTAAATTTCTTAAAATTTTAACTTTAAACTTAAAATATAGATTTTTTTTCAAAAGAATTAGGTTTTGATAATAAACTTACATTGAAATCTTAGTTCTTAATACACGCTTACAACAAAATCGCGAATCTCTTGTCTATAGAGACGTCTACGATTGTCAATAAACAAATCGCTTGTTCTACAATTCCCTGTGAATAAGCAGCAATTTCACATGTCGCTGTCTCACTTGTCATGGTGTCTCAAAAACTAATTTATCTGAATTGCGCAGGTGTGGATGCCTGACAAAGTCCCTAGACCATTTTGAGGATTATTCTAGATTGCCTAGAGACAAAATCCTGGATTTGTCTATAGACAGTCGGGCCATTTTGTCTACGAATATGTACCAATCTTAAGAGCTGCGTTTTTTTTTGCAAAATCTCAAATTTATACTCGAAATCGCTTTTTCAAAGTACCAACTCGAAATCTAGCCTTTTTTTTTAAATAGTAGTAGCAGTTTTCGTAAAATTTTGGGCTTTCAACTTTTTTCCTAAAATTTCGACATTAAAGACTAAACTGAACGTTTCCTTAGTTGAAAAGTTTCTAATTTTTGTTTTATCAAGAAAAGGATTTTCAAATTTATAAAATCCATTTTGCGCTCATAAGAAAAAATGATTAAAATCAGGAAGCAGTGACTCAATATTTTTTAGCAGAGCTCAACTCTGGCTACATCTCCAAATCTGAGTAAAATTTAAGAAAAATATACAGTGCAACCCACCAAAAGAGCCAATGCAGTTATTGGAGTTTTAAGTGGAAATAATTGGAAATATTCGGATAGACAAATTTTTATTTTGAAAGAGACACACTGGATTTTTCGCATTAAAAGGCTTGTTAAATAGTCCGATTGGTTTTGTTATTGTATATTAAAAAAATAAATAAATAAAGAGTGGTTGAGATCACATACTGAGGTGAAAATTTACAATGAATTTTGAAGTCGACGAGCTAAAAATTTGAAAAACAAATCTTTTCTCCTGAAACCAAGAAAAATTAAAAAACACAACAAAGGTTGCTCAAGGAGCAGCCCGTTCCACCAAAATTATGAACGAGCTAGTTTCGAAGTATGATTAAAAAATTAATATTACATCAATATTACAAAAAAATGGGTATCAAAAAATTTTGTGGAAAAAGTTATAAACAGAAGAGAAACAGAATCAAACAATCATAATCATGGCATGATAAGCACATCACCCATTCAAGATAAAAAAAAACCTTGATTATTCCATACATACCAGGTCTCTCGGATAAAATTAAACGAATAGGCCAAAAATTCAATATACGTACAGCATTCAAAACCCAAAATACTCTAAGATCATTACTAGTAAATACAAAACCAAAAAATGAAACACAACATACCAAAAATTGTATTTATAAAATAACCTGCGAATGCAACAAAATTTACATAGGTGAAACATCCAGACCTATGTGGATTCGTATTAACGAACATAAGAATTACCTAAGTAAGGGAGATTTTTCAAAATCGAAAATTTGCGAACACTCTTTTCAATACGATCATGGAATTCAGTGGACAAAATCCTGCATTATTGGCAGAGAAACACATTAAAAAAAAAGAAAAATTAAAGAAGCAGCTTTAATTTTACTAAATGGAGATAACTGTGTCGCAAATTGTTCAATTGATATAAACGGTATGTGGCTGCCATTGTTAAAACGAGAAAAACAACTGGGTCGCCTTAGAATCACCTAGGGAATAACCTAATAAACTGTCAGAATTACTTTCTGACAGCTTACACAAATTTGTAAGGGAATAAATTTGAATTGATTTTCTGACGACGGGCAGAGAATAACACTGCCCGAAACGTTAAAATTTTAAATAATCTTGTTATTTATTTTTTACGTCGTTTAAATTTTAATATAGTTCTAAGTGTTTTTCAGTGTTGAGTCCCAAACAGCGATTGACAAACCAAGATCCAACGCAATCGCTGTTTGCGGCAATCTAAACAGATTGCCATTGTGAAAGGAGTGACCGGCGAAGAAAAAGCCAATAAAACTGCATACAAATATGAATACTTCGCAAATAAATTACAGAGAATATCTTATGATTAACGAAGTCACTTCGTGCTAACAAGGTGAAGGTTGCATGTTGGAATTCCTCGTGGGCCAAACTTTTTTTTAACACCATTTACTCTTTCAAACAGTAAAATTAATTACCTTAGAAATTACAGAAAGTGTGATTTTCCTAATATAGGTAATACATATTCATGGCGATTTTCCTAATTTATTTAAAAATCTTCAATAGCTACCATGAAAAAAAAATGTAAATTGCACACAATTGAAACTATTAAGAAAAGAGACCAACTGGCGATGATATATCCAATTTACTTGGTCCGGTATTATGTAACTGTCAACTGAAATTTATATATGTGCTTTTAATAATGTTATTTACTAATGCCGGATGCCCAGTTGACCCAATTTTTTCTTTAAATCGTGTGCGCTTTCATTTCAAACGCCATTTATTTGATTCGTCGTTGTAAGTTTTGCAACGTTCGTCTCAACGAAAATAACGAAAGATCGCTCGTTTACCGATCAAAGAGCGGAACCACAATTTACAAAGCTATCATTTCCTGGTTAAATTAAATACCTTTTGGTGAATTTTGTTGCATGCATGTACTTGCGAAGTTAGTTGGAGAGTGGAAATTGTTCCTTGATTCTAATGATAATTGTTGATCACGTTCCGAGTTTTTTTAAAGTGAAAACTTGGATTATAAATCCAAAATTTTTACTGTTTTCAAGAAAGGAGTTTTTGAAACTGGATTGTATATATTTTATTAATTTGGAGCTTAAATACGAATAGTTTTTACAAATATTGAGTTCCTTTTCAAAATGTTAACATTTTCTGCAAAACTGAACATCTTCTCTTCAAAACTTTCACTTTTATTTCAAAATGTCGAGTTTTTCTTCCAAATATTGAGGTTTTTGCATTTTGAGTTTAATCTAGAAACCCCCTTTTGTCAAAAATTCGAGTGTAGACTTAAAATTTTAAAATCATGGCCAACATTTCAAAGAAAATGAGGAACATCTGTAAAACACGTCTAAATAGTGAATTTACAATCAAAATTATAGAAAAAAAAAAACAAAAATGGAAACAAGAATGTTCAAAAAGAGAAAAAAACGTTCTTAATATTTTTTTGGGTTTAATTTTGAAGAATGAAAATTGATGTGAAAAAAAATTAAATTGCTCAGTGATTTTCCCGAACAAATCCGTAATTCTTAATTCAAAAAATTTCGAAATAAAAATAAAGAATAAAATAATAGTAGTCCTGATAGGCTTGAGGGCCGCATATTGCCGAAGATTGATAATTAAATTAAAAAAGAGCTCCTCCTAATTGTTCAAGGGTTGCAACAAGGAGCTCTGTGGCCGCATGTGGTCGGCGGGCCACCTGCTGTTGACCGCTGCAATAGAGAATATTAAAGTCTATTTCGTTACCAATAAATATTAGATTCAGTTCCACACGATACAAGCATCCAAACCACAGTCAGTTTGACAGAATTTATTTTCAAATATTTCCAATATTCTGACTTGTTTACTAGGGTGGCTTCGAACTGCACTTCATATTTCCTAGTTTTAAGTTGTCACTTTTGTTGGCAGTTCCAAGAATGTCTATGTTTTTTTTTCGAAATTTTGTGTCCTAAACTATTTTTTTAAGAAACGAATTTTTCTTGAAATTTCGCATTTTTTTGAAGAAATTTATTTATTATATTATCTGGCCTCTGAGACTTTGTCTCCGCAAGGTCTAATAACGTCATATTTCAAAATAAAATAATTCCTCATTTCATTTTAACAAAATGACAGATTCAAAGCTTCATGTTTTTTTTCTAGTGCCCATTGGTAGGTAGGTGATTATATTAGTCGTAAACGGATTGGTTTTACTTTTATGTGTTCTGCGTTATAACCTCAAGTAAAATTGTTAGAACAGTTAATTTCTTAGAGGTGAAAATTTGGGTTCTACTTAAAAAAAAATAGCCTAAAAGGTACCCCTAAAAATGCTCTACATTTTGGTAAAAGCTTCATTAAAATCGATTTAGGAGTTTCCGAGATTAGCCCAGACAAAAGAACGGTCAACAGGCAGGCGAACGTTTGGACGTTTTAAATTTAATACATATACATTTTAAAATAACTTCGTTAAATTTTAAAGTACATTATTCCTCTTAAAGGTGACCTTATTTTGAAGGTTGCAAGATATTTCTGCTGCATATTTTTGCAATCGTAAACTTAAGTTATGTATCTATTACATTAACGCCGTTGATGTTTCGTTATTTTATCATAATGCAGAAAGTAACTAAGGATTTTTACATATTTACACATAAGGTTGGATAAAAAGTACGATAATTGTCGGTAACAAACGCAAGTTTTAATTGGAATGAAATATGAAAGCATGATTACATCCGTATACCATTTGAAGTCATTTACCAAGGTGAACACGTAATTTTTAATACATTTGAAATGTCTAGGATCTGTTATTTCATATTTTATGTTTTGGTGGATAATTTACCACAGTATTAAAATCTTAATGAATCATGTATTTTCAGTAATTTGCTACATTTGCCAAATTTCTACTAGACATATTTTTTAAAAAGATGTGCCTAATATGTTAGTTCTATCCTAGTAAATTGAGATGTAGAGCAAAATGACGAAATTTTGTCAAAAAAAAAAATAAATTTCAAGCTTACCTTAGAAGTAGAAATGCAAGATTTTGAAAAAGTCTTGTAATAAAAAAAGTACATTTGGATTTTCAAACGTTACAGCTTCGAAAAATAAATATTACAATTCGAGGAAAAGTAGAAATTTTAAGCGGAAAGTACAAGAATAAATGGTAGCTTACGATCGGTATGTTTCGTGAAAAGTAAGTGACGCAAAGACAAACTTAGATAGGATGAATTTTAAAATGTATCACCCTTCAGACATAATTCCCAATAAAAGACATTAAGCGTAAGCAATAATATCAACAAAGTATTTTACAGTTTTGTTTTGGTATTCATTTATCTCATCTTTTATGTCGCGATCGCCTACATTAACTCCAAAACAAATACCTTTTATGGAAGTTATGGAAGTATTTCATTACATCTCCATTTTTCATAACTGCCATCGTCTAATTTGATGGGTTTTTTATCGGCTCCGCCAAGGATACATCAATTAATAGAAAAATCGATCAGTATAACAAACGAAAATGTCAGTGTATTATTATGCAATTCAATGTCGAATTTAACGTTAAGTAATTAAAGTTTTTATCGCTTAATTACACCGCTAGAAAGTTAATTTGATAAGTGAGAAATTAATAAAGTGGAACGAATTAAATTGTTTTTACTTATAACTGATGAAATTGAGTAATTTTTTCCGCTTAGGAGCGAAAAATATGTTACGGTTCTATTAATTAACATTTCAAGAGTAGTACAAGCATCCTGTGTGTTGGAGCACCTCCAAGCTTTTTAAGGTAGTTCATCAGTCGATTTTCTATAAATTTTCTTTAAATTCCTGTCAGATGTTACTAACAGTGTTGCCTATAAGCTTTCACAATTAAAAAACCCGCGTCAGTGCCGAAGTCGAGATATTCAATGTCAAACTTGCGATTGTTAATAAGGTATAGACGAAAGAGATTTTAATTTATTGTGGCCAAACCTTTCCGTAGATTTCAACAAAAAAGTAATATATTATGTAGGGTAATATTGCTAATGAAAGAGTAAAATATGAGGATTTTTGGCGGTATCGTTTTTGCGTAATCGCAGTCCAAAATTAAATCTCACGGTAACTCGATGCTTCTTTCTGCATGTTAGGGAAACATCTTGAAGTAATAGCAACTACTTGTTTTAGATGACTTTGGCTTCAACTCACGTCGCGTAAATGTTGCGAATAAGCAGTGCCGTGTGATAAATTCAGAAAACATACTGTAAAGCGGTTTGGAGATTTATATTATTGTATCCAGGCGTACAGTCTATGCTAAAAATGGAGTAGTGGTGGTAGCCTGGCGCTTATGTCTCACTATACGCAGCGGAAATTTAACATCCTAAAAACTTTTTGCTGCGATTACTGCCACTGAACTACCTTAAAAGCTTCGTCACCGCTTTATGTGAATTAATAGTTCATTAAATATGCCTTAATTGCCATATTAGTTTTGCAAACTTATTGGTTGATCTGGTTTGCGTCATCCATTTGAATCTGTCTCGTAAATGCGGCAATACCATTTTTAAATGCGAGTACAGTTTTATAAAGCAACCATTAGAAAGAAAAATCGGTTGTCTCTATGCCTCTCATTACCTTGCTATGGCAACGTTATTTTGGAACTTGCTTGTTTAACGTATAAAATATCTGTTGTTTACTAAATGAGGATCTGTCCAATTAGATGATTCAACGGAAGGCCGGTTGCACTTTCCCCTTTATTTAAAATGCATTCAACCGTGCGATAACTTAATAGGAATCACGTTGATATTGATGTTTAGTAACACAGAGTATTTCTGAAATTTAAAACATAAGCTGGGGCCTTCCTAAATGTCCAACCGCCTCTGCGTGTCTATTAAAATTTGGCCGCCCTCAATTGTTTTCTTCCGATGAACATCGAATTTTCGAGATTAAAGTTGGATTTTCAAAGGAATATCAGAACCCTCTTAAAAAATTTAAAATTTAAAATAATCGGGTTAAAATTTTGGAAAAAGCCAAAAATTAAAAAAAAGACCAAAATATTGAACACCATGGAAATTTTCATAAAAGACTCAAAATTTTCAAATAAAATTAAAAATCTTAAAATAAAGCGAAATCCGAAAAAGTCGAGAAATGGAAAATTATTCAAAAAAATGAAATTTTCAAAAAAATTCGATATTTCCAAAAAAATTCGAAATTTAAAAAAAAATTGAAAATGTTAAAAGTTAAATTTTTGAAAAAAAAAAATGCAATTTTGAAACAATTTTTAAAAGGTCAAAATTTTGAAAAATAGTCGAAAATTACAAAAAACCGAAATTTTGAAATAATGTATAGATTTAAAAAATAATCGAAATTCTTTAAAAAAAAGTTGAAAGTTTTGAAGTCGCACTAATTCTCAAAAAATTTAATCAAAATTTTGAAAACTGTCTTTATTTTCAAGGACAATTAAAATTTTTAAAATATAAAGCGAAATTTTGAAAAATAAAAAGTAAATATTTTGGAAAAAGCAAAATATTTAAAAAAATCAAAATTTTGAGCACCATCAAAATTTTCATAAAAAAATCAAAATTTTCAAATAAAATCATAAATCTTAAAATAAAGGGAAAACCGAAAAGATCGAGAAATGAATGATTGAAATTTCGAAATTCGAAATTTTCAAAAAAGATTTAAAATGTTAAAAGTTAAAAATTTTGAAGAAAAATGCAAATTTATAACAAATTGACATTTTTAAAAGGTCAAAATTTTAATGAATAGTCGAAAATTACCAAAAACCGAAATTTTGAAAAAGTATATAGATCTGAAAAATAAGCGAAGTTCTTAAAAAAAGTTGAAAGTTTTGAAGTCCAAATTCCCAAAAAATTTAATCAACATTTTGAAAACTGTCTTCAAGGACAATTAAAATTTTGAAATAAAAGTCGATATTTTAAAAACAATTTTGAAAATGGTCGAAAATTTAAAAATCAAAGTTTTTAAAAAGTTGTGATTTTAAAAATACAGAATTTAAAAATCTGAAATAGCTCCAATTTTTTTTAGATTGAAAAAATGAAAGGAAGAAATGAAAAATTAGATTTGAAAAAACTCGAAATTTTTAAACAAAAGTCATAATCTTCGAAGTTCTACTAGTTTATTTAAAAAATTGACATTTTCAAAAATATTAAGGTTTTTGAAAAAGTTGCAATTTTAAAAACGGGAAAAATTTAGATATACGTTCATATTTGGAAGCATTGAAATTAGAAAAATGTCCAATTTATCGGCGTTGTATTAGTTACAAAAAAAAACAAAATTAAAATGAAAACGTTCAAATTTTTAAAAGTCACAATTTTGTAAAACGTCGAAATTTTGAAAAAGTCAATATATTCAAAATCGAAGGTTTCAAGAAATAGGCAGAATTTTCTAAAAAAATACGAATTTAAAAAAACCAATTTTTTAAAACCAAAATGTCGATAAAGGTAAAAATGTTGATAAAAAATCGAAAATTTGAAATAAAATCTAAATTTTGAGAAGAATTTAAAAAAACGAAATAAAAATAAATGGATGTTTAATAAAAAATTTAAATTAACAAGAAACAGCACAATTTTCCAAAAAAATAAGAATTAAAAGAAAACCGAATTTTTAAAAAGTCAAAATCCCAATAAAAGTAAAATTTTTGATAAAAAAATCGAAATTACGAAATAAAATTGAAAGTTTGAGAAGAATTCAAAAAGGGTCAAACAAAAAAACGAAATAAAAAAAAATGGTATTTTTAGACAATTAAAAAAAACGAAATTTTTTAAAAGTGTAAAAATGTCATTTAATGTGAAAATTTTTAAAATATATTATTTTTATTAAGAAAAATTGAATTTTTTGAAAAAAAAAACGAAATTTAAAAAGGCGAAAATTTAAGAAATCGAAATTTTGGATAATGTCTAACTTAAAAAAAATCGACCCATTTAACACGTCAAAGAAAGTAGTGGCCGCGTCAATAGTGAATTAGGTTGGGTAATATATCAACTAGTTTTAGATAAATGCCGAAAATTCGAAATGTTCGAGAAAGTCGAAATTGAAAAAAAAAAAGAAATGTTGCAAATAGCAGAAATATTGAAAAATGGTTGAAATTTAAGAAATTATAGAGGAACTGAAAATTTCCAAGCTAAAATTTCCAGAAAAAGGTTGAAATATTCAAAAAAATTCGGATATTTATGAAAGTCCTAAATTTGAAAAATCTAAAAAAGTAAAAACTTTCAAACAATTCTGGAAGCAGTCGAAATTTTGTATAAGTGAAATTAAAAAAGTCCAGCTTTCAAAACACTCTACATTTTCAAAAAAATCCGGGAATTTTTAAAAATACTGGAAGTTTACAAAATGTCGAAACGTCAATCCGAAATTTTTTAAAGAAACTAAATTTTAAAAAGACGAAATTTTCAATGAAATAAAAACTTTTCAAGAAGTATTCAAATTTTAAAAAAAGTAAATTTTGAAACAAAATCGCAATTTGTCAACTTTTCACAAAAAAAGACATTTTCGCACAAAAAAGTTAAAAAAGAAACAACAAATTTTGAAAAAATTCTTAAAAAAATATAAATTGTGGCGAAATTTTGAAACAAAGTCGAAATTTTGATAAATTTCGATCTTCAACATTTTTGAAAAAGTCAAAAAATTGAAGTATTGAACATTTTAAAAACCAGTTTCCGAAACATCTAAATCTGACAAAAGTTGAAATTTGGATAAAAAAGTTGAAATTTAAAAAGAGGCTAATTTCAAAAAAAATCGCAATTTTGAAAAATATTCAAAATTTTCAAAAGAAGCCGAATAGTGGAGTATCTAATGGTTTTGACCTAGGATTTCAGTTACAGTGAGTGAAATTAAATAAAAATATTTGGAATGTTTAGCTAATAGTATTTGTAAAAAAGTTTACCCATTAAAAAATTGTGATCATTATTAAAAATAATAATAATAATAATCCGGGTGTTTCAAAATAAGATGTTCATACTTAAGAAGCATAATCTTCGAGCGACTCTAAGAAAAAAGTTTATATCAACATAGGTCCGGAACCGCTTTATTTTTAAGTTACAGGGTTTTTCCTTAAATACTATGAAAACACTCACAATATTTTTTCAAATTTTGGTAGTTATTAACTAGGATTAAAGACGCACTTTTTACTGGAAAATTATTTGCTTTTCTTCAGTGGCGTTCATGCTAATTTGTCTTCGAGTATTATTAACAAAAAACCTGGTACGTCACTGCTTCTTTACAAAATAAGTACCAATTTCATAAACAATGTTTATTTCTTAGTAAAAATGCCCCTTTGAATTTTTTTTGTCTGAGGAACGGTTTTCAGTTAAAACAATTATTTAATTTTAAAAACTATGTTTACTTATTTCGTAGTATTGGTTTATTAATTATTAAATATAGTTATATCCCAAAAACATGTAAATCTAACTTACATATTAAAATAAATTTTCATAAAGAAATACTATTAAAAAACGTTGTCTTAAAATAAGGCATTAAATTTGTAGAAAAGGATATAAATCGCCCATCGAAATACAAAGAAATTCATTTTATTGTTTTACTTAGAAACCGTTGGTCGGGTGAAAAAAGATAGGGAAGACTTTTTACTAAAAATAAACAGTCTTACTGAAAGCCATATTTATTTCGAGTAAAAAAAACAGTGGCGCGGTTTTTTTTTAATCAAAAGTATTCAAAGCTATGTTAAACGAAAACCGTTTGTCACACAAAAAAAATGATGGGGCATTTTTAACAAGTGAAGCATGTTTATGCAATTGATGCTTATTTAAAAAAAAAACAATTGCGTAACATTTTAATTTAGCTATTTTATACAGATAGAAGAATTTGGGTAAGATAGCCCAAACTGTTCCACTTCCTAAATTGTACCCCTTGGCGGCAGTAAACGTGGGGGAAAGCGAAGGGCATGTGGAGCTGCAATATAGGGTTTGGTAGCCCAAAGTAAACTGCCTCCTAAATTAAACCGCTTAATTTTTTCTATTTTCTTAAATTTTTAGACACAATTAAGGGGTTTAATTTAAGCTAACTTACTCCACTAGGTGTACGTTACCCAACCTTGTTACCAAAAAATAAAATTTGTTTATGAAAATGGTACTTAATTTGAAAAAAAGCACTGACGCACTATTTTTTTCGTTAAGAATACTCGATGACATATTAGCACGGACGCCACTGATGGAAGAATAGCAAAATAATTTTCAGCAAAAAGTGTGTCTTTGTGCCTAGTTAGTATCTACCAAAATTAAAAAAAATATTTTGAGCGGTTTCATAGTATTTAAGGAAAACCCAATTTTTTTCTTTATTTTTAAGACCCTGTAACTTAAAAATAAAGCGATTCCTCACCTATGTTGATGAAAACTTTTTTTCTTAAAATCGCTCGAGGATTATGCTCCTTAAATTAGAGCACCTTATTTTGAAACTTCAAAATTATTATTATTACTATTGTTAATAAAGAGCACAATTTTTTAATAGGTAAACTTTCTTACAAATACTTTTAGCTAAACATTCCACATATTTTTGTTTAATTTCACTCATTGTTACTGAAATCCGAGGATTTTAGATTTTTAATGCTCCAGGCATTCCACTAGAAATGAGAGGTGATTAACTTGTTTGATTTGTGAAATTCTTCAATTTTTGGCGAATTTGAAGCCTATACCTGCGAAAAATTTAAAATATTTAGAAAAGTATGAAATGTAACGTTTAAAACTTTGGAAGAGAATTTATAATTTTTCGAAAATTAATGTTATTCTCGCAAATTATTGTTTTTTATTTGGGTCTTCGGAGGAGGTCGCTTAGTCTCCCTCCTGGCTATATGCGTGTCTAGAAGTTGGAGAGGGAGTAAATAAAATATTAAATATAATAACTTGAAGTATTATTCTCGCCGTCCTCTTCATATAAAAAAAAATCGAAATTTTACCAGTGAATTAAAATTTGTAGAATGCAAATTCAAGTCTCCCAAAATTCGCCTGCGTAATGGACATGGTAGGAACACCCCTGAATATAAGGCAAAAAAATAGTATTTTTTTATCGTACAAACAAGGTTCAAAATAAACCTGTGTGAGAAATAGATAACAACAAATCATAAAACTATCCATTACATTTATGAAAAAAATGCGCATTTTGGTGATATAAATATTTATCGAATAATTAGATATTAACATTTCCATTGTTTATTTTGATGATCCCAAATAATAATAAACTTTAAGTTACGAACGTGACAAATAAATTAGATTTATTTTCACAACGCGCAATAACCGATTGTACGATTAAAATAAATATCAGTTACATGTTAAATTTGTTTCAATATTTAAACAATTTATTTACTGTTAAATAAATGTCTTTCTATCTCTCGGTTTCCTTTGTCGACAAGGAATATTTTCACCATCCTGGGAAAGGAAACAGCAAGTCCGTCTACAAAAATGCAGCTGGCGAAGTAGTCTTGCCATATATGGCATTATGGCAAAAGAACATGTCAAATCTTACAATGTTAATAATCCTATAATTTTTATTTCAACATTAACAATTAAAATAAAATAATGATTTATAATTAACGTCTTAATGACAAGCTTCGTACCTTTGGAATATCGTGCCAATCTCCATATTTTATGTACTTATTTTTCCAGGTTAAGTTGAGCATTTTCTAGTATACGACCTGAAATGTACCCGATCCCATTCACCAGTACTTTCTTCTAACGTGTTAAGTGAATAATTTCGACATTTTTCCAAAATTTCGAATTTATTTTTTGAAACTTTAGCCCTATTATATTTCATTTCGACTCTTAAAAGCTCGAATTTATTTCGAAAATTTTGCCCTTTAAAAAATTTGACTTTGGAAATTCCAACTTTTTCAAAACTTTATATTTTAAAAAATTTTGACTTTTTGTGAAAATGTCGAGTTTTTGATGGATTGAATTTCTCTTAAAATGTGGATCTCTTCAAAATTTCAACTTTTTAAAATTTACTGAATATTTCGACTTTTCTGATAATTTCGACATTTTCAAAATATCATTTTTCGAAAATTTTGGATTTCTTTGAATACTTGACACTGAACATTTTTGATAATGACGCGTTGTTTGAAAGGTTGGATTTTTTCAAATTTCGATTTTATTACGAAATTTAGATTTTTTTCTCAATTTCTCGGTCCTTTTTTTCAGTTTTGACTTTCGGAAGATCTATATATACTGTATTAAAAATTTCCTTTTCATAAAAATGTTGATTTTTAGTATTTTGGTTTTTTCGTAAATCTTTTTTGAAAATTTCGAAATTTCCTTATTGTTTCATTTTCGAGTTTCTTTCCAAATTTCGATTTTTTTTTAAATCTCGACCTTTTATGAAAGTCTCTACATTTTTTTGAAATTTTAATTTTGAAAATTCTGGCCTATAATCCCAACTTTTTAAAAAACATGTTAGACTTTGTTTCAACAAGGTTTTAAGAATTTCAATCTTCTCCTAAATTTTTATTTTTCAATATTTCGATTTTGAAAATTTCGATCTATATGATAATGTTGGCATTTTTTCAATACTTCGGCTCGGAAAACTTTGGGTTTTATTGAAAATTTGTTTTAAATTTATTTTTTAATTGTTTTAAATTTATTTTAAAACTTCCCCACTTTTTCATAATTCTCAAATTTTTTGAATGTGTCGACGACTTGTTCATAGTTTTGATATTTTTTTTAATTTCGACTCTAAAATGTCAACTTTATTTGAAAATTTCTTTTTTTCAAAATTTTGACTTCTTTTGGTAATTTGAAGGTTTTTGACGTATTTCCAAATTTTCAGTTTTTTTTGAATATTTCCTTTATTTTTCCAAATTTAGAGCAATCTCAAAATTTCAAAAAATTATTAATATTTCGCCTTTCTTTTTGGAAAATTGTTACCTTTTCTTCAATCTAAACTTTTTCAAATTTTCGACTTTTTTAAATTTCCCACTTTATTGTAAATGTCGGCTTTTTGAATGTTGCAATTTTTCAAAATTTAGACCGTTTAAAAAAATTAAAAGTTATTAAAAAATTCGAGCAATTCTTTTTTTAATTTCAACTGTTTTCAAAATTTCGACATTTCTTGCAAATTTTCAATTTATTTGATTTTTTTTTAATCAGACATTTCTTAATACATTTTTTTTTAATTTTCGACTATTTTGCAAAACTTTGAATTTTTATAAGAATTACGACTCAAAACATCGACATTTTTTTAAATTCCGACCCTTTTTTGAAAACTTTAAAATTTGGACTATTCCAAATTTCGACATTGCCAAAAATTTTACCTTTTCAAAATTACACAACTTTTTGATAATTTACGAATTTTCTGATAATTTTTACTTTTTTTCAATATATAAAAACTTCAGCTTCTTTGAAGATCTTTAAGAGATCTGAAGGAATCCTGCAATTTATTTTAAACGTTCATAATTTCGCCTCTTTTAAAATTTTCGAAGTGTTGAAAGTGTCGATTCTTTTAAAATTTAGACATTTTCAAAACTCCAATCTTCTTTTGGAAATTGGTCTTTCTACAAAAATTTCGACATTTTTTAAAATTTCGTCTTGTTTTGAAAACTTCAATTTTTCTGATAACTTAAGCTTTTCTTCAATATTCAACTTTCAGAAAATGTTGGCTGTTCTGAGAATTTGACAGAAAATTTTTCAATTTTTTAAACTTCGATATTTTTGCAAAAATTTGCGTATTTTTGACATTCTTCCCTTGTTTGGGAAATTTTGACCCATGACAATTTTGACCATTTTCAAAATTTGGTTATTTTTTGCAAATTTTGATTTTAAAATTTGGAAATTTGACTTTCTATGAAAACTTCGACATTTTTAAAATTTCGACTTATTTTTAAAATTTCGACTTTTCTTGTATCACTTTAGCCTTTCTTCAATATTCAACTTTCAAAAAATTTTAGTTCTTTTGACAATTTGAGTAAAAATTTTTCAGATTTTTAAATCTTGATATTTTTGCAAAGTTTGGATTATTTTTGACTTTCTTAACTGTTTTTTTTTTTGAAAATTTTAAGCTTCTATGAAAGTTCTGACTTTTTCCAAAATTTAGGGTTTTTTAATTCTGTTTTTTTTAAAACTTAGACTTTAAAATTTGGAAATTTGACTTTCTATGAAAATTTCAACATTTTTGAAAATTTTGACTTTTTTTTGAAAATTTCGACCTTTCCTATATCACTGTAGCCTTTCTTCAAAATACAGCTTTCAAAAAATTTTAGTTTTTTTGACAGTTGGAGTGAATATTTTTCAGGTTTTTATATATCGATATTTTTGCAAAGTTTTGACTATTTTTGACTTTCTTAACTTTATTTTTGGAAATGTTAAGCTTCTATGAAAATTTCCACCTTCTTCAATATTTTGGTTTTTTCAAATTGTGTTTTTTGAAAAATTTTGACTTTAAGATTTGAAAATTTGACTTTCTAAGAAAATTTCTACATTTTTGAAAATTTTGACTTTTTTTTGAAAATTTCTACTTTTGCTATATTATTTTAGCCTTTCTTCAATCTACAGCTTTTAAAAAAATTGTAGTTTTTTTGAGAATTTGAGTGAACATTTTTACGTTTTTGGATCTCGATATTTTTGCAAAGTTTCGACTATTTTTAACATTCTTAACTTTTTTTTTTTGGAGATTTTAAGCTTCTATGAAAATTGTGACCTTTTTCAAAATTTGGTTTTTTAAATGTTTTTTTTTGAAAATTTTGACTTTAAAATTTGGAAATTTGACTGTCTATGAAAATTTTGACATTTATTAAAACTTCGACTTTTTTTGAAAATTTCGACATTTACTATATCACTAGCCTTTCAGCTTTCAAAAAATTTTAGTTTTTTTGAGAATCTGAGTAAAAATTTTTCACGTTTTTAAATCTCGATATTTTTGCAAAGTTTTGACTGTGTTTGACATTGTTAACTTTTTTTTGGAAATGCTAAGCTTCTGTGAAAATTTTGACCTTTTTCAAATTTTTTTTTTAAATTCTGGTTTTTATTTAAAAATCCATTCGATTTTAATGAAACTTATAGCAGTTATTCTTTATACTTGTAGCAATTTTTGATAATTTTAGGAAAGTGGTCACTCTACTGGAATTGAAAAAAAATTAAAATGGAAAAATATTTCCATTAAAAAAAACATATATTATTGTGCAATATAATTTAGATACGCACGCACAATATTTGTCATAATATTGTCTACAATTTGGTTTTTGAATTATCTTTCTAGCTTTATTACTTGCGGAGAAAAAAAAAGTTTAAAAAATGCTCTGCAAAAAGGGCATTTTTCAAAATTACTTAAAGACAGTAAGAGATAGGCGGACAAAACTATGGAAATATTATTACAGATAGGTGACATACCTACTGATCGATATAATATTCATCACATTTGGCTCTGGGGGCAATTTTCTATGCTTATTCTGCTATACCCTTTAGCTGCCTCGCAGGGAGTCTCCAGCTATATGTATATTGGGTAGCAAAGTTGCGCCCTAACACGTTACATGACGTAACGTTACAGTAACGTTTATGCCCTATCTTTAGATGACGCTGTCGCCGCTCCCACATGTGATTTTAAAATTATTGTAATATCCAAGGAGATGATAAAAATCGATTTGGTGCGATATCTGTGAATTTAAACGAACTTCGGATTTGTCCAGTGAGTCAGGTTTAAATATATCCGTGTATTTACCTTTCTGGAGAGAATGCAGATATCGACGTCGAATTCTAAATTGTATTCGCGATAATTTGTAGCTGCAGTAAAATTATTTTGAAACTCGTTAACTGAGTTTGTAAAACAAACTTAACCTTCCGCTAATAACAATTCGTTGCGCTAGTTTGTACGAGTTTGGTGAGTTATTTTGTGATACATTTCCTACGCTAACGTGTTTTACGTTTCTATTTCTATCCACATTGCTGTGATTTGTAATTTGAATGCAAATTACTAAGTACTGATAAAAAATTAGTGAAGATACAAAAGATAAAAATAATAAAATAAATTCATACCTACATACGAAGGCGCAGAACGGATATTAATTATTTTATTTTTAGAAATTTAGATTATTTTTGAAATTTTGTTTTTTTCTGGATATTAGCCTCGAATTTTTGAGTTTTAATCTCAAAGTGTTCACGCTTTCTGGTTAGATTAGGAAGATTATAGTACCTTTCTTAAAGAAAGAGCATTTTTAATACGTTGACTGTCGTGCTGGTCTGATGGGACCAGCCAGAATCAGTACTACTACAGCCACGATCGGCAAATCAATGGCACCTCCAGTGACGATGATCACCATGGGCCATAGTCAACGACCACGATGACCCTGGAAAGGACCTGATACCAACAATTTTTTAATTTTGAAATACAGTCTCCCATTATTTAATTCTTTTAGGGTCCGATCGATTTTCAAATAAATTTGTGGCAGATTAGAAAAATATTTTGTTGAGAATTACTTTCCTTGAACTTAAAAAGCAATTAGACGACCTCAGAACAAAAATTGGAAAATTTGAATGGCAGTCAACGAGTTAATTATTTCACAAGATAAAATAAACAGCTGAACTGTCATTAATTTGTAACCACAACCCAAAACGGTCACAAGAAAATCTGAGTGGTTAACGAATTTGATAATACTGGGAAATTATTACAAAGTTTTTTTAAGAAATTAATAATATGGTGGTTTTAAATTCATTTAGCTGATAGAAAATTGTAAGTACGATCTATTTAAGTGTATATTTTAATTAGACAAAGCGAAAGTTTTCTGCACTTACCATTTCACAGAAAAATCTTCATTGCTTGAGCAGGATCTGGATAACTTGTAAAAAACGACTTAAATGAAAATATCCTACTATTGTTTGTAAAATTTTTGGACTGTCTTATTGCATTGTCAACACTTCTTTTGTTTTTCCAAAAACTGACGAAAACCTTTGAGAAAAAATGAAGCATAACTTACTTAAAATTTTGACAGAATTTAACTTGTGTCATTATTGACGTTGACGTTTTCGTATCGTTGCCAAGGTATTCCGGAGAAAAAAATTAAGGCGAATCCACGTCTTGAAAAAGAATAGAATAGTTCCAGAAAACGAAATTTTCGTATTTATCTTCAAAGGAACAGGAAGTCAAGATTTATAAAAAGTCAAAATGCTGAATCAGGTGAAAATTGCGAAATAAATATTAAGTGTAAACTGATATTTTGAGAAAAAGGCTGATACCTAGAAATTAAAACTCGAAATTGAGAGAATGGTAAAAATCTGTAATGAAAGTCAAAAACCGCGCAATATTTTCGCGAAAGGGAGTAAAAACTGGAATTTTCAGAAGAAAATCATCAGTTTAAAAATATATATAAAATTGACATTTTAAAAACTGGAAAATTATATTAAATAATTTTGAGTTGAAACTCTAGTCTGAAAAAAATTATATAAATTATTCCATTTTTAAGTTAAGAGGATGCACCAATGTTTCAAATAAGTGTGGTATCTATGGAAATAAAACTGAATTAAGAAATACTTTTGAAGCTATCTGTAATCAAACCTTTACTTAATATTTTTTTAGCTAGTGAGTCCCAGATGGCACCACTATTAATATAAGCGTGAATGAAAGAAACCTAAATTTTGTACAATTAACTGTAAATAAATAAAGTATTTTTTATGTTTTTATTTTATGTATTAAGCAATAACTTGACCTAAAGTGATAATTTCAAAAAACGGTCATTAAATGTTTTTTTTTTAAATGTTGCACATTTTCATCAATTATTTCTGTGATAGTGTTTGTTGCTGCATTGTAAAGCGATAAGGTAAGCTCTTAAAATTGAGGTTAGCATCTGGCTACTTATAATTTAACGGTTTGCTATGTTGTGCACTTCGAAAATTTAGAGAAAACTTAAAAATTATTTAGAATTGAACCCCATGTATTAAATTTTTCGTTAATATGATGACACGCGACATCTTTGATTTGGTGACATAACTAGGGCAGTTACGCAGAGATGCTTTTGTTGCCAGATGTGCGGAATTTTCTTCAATATTCAGATTTTTTCGTCTGAATTAATGAAAAATAAGAAGAATGTTTTATAAAAACGATTCAGATATAAATATTCTTTTCTTCGAACACTATTAAAAAACAAAATTTTGAACAAAACTCAAAGGGTAATTTATTAATTGGAGCCCAAACTCTAAAATTTCCAGAAAAGGTCTAAACGGGTTTAAAGTAAAGCTTTTCAGAAAACATTCTAAAGCGAAAAAAATTTATTGTTTCAAGTGGGAACTTTCAATTTCCGAAAATATCCACTTCAGACTCGACTTTTTATTAAGATTTAACTTCTTTTTCGTAATTTTTTGCTTAATTTTTTGAATTACTTTTAAACAGATTCTAAAAAATTCAAATCATTTTTCTCATTGTTACTTTTGAAGCTATGCATTCACTTTAACATAAATGTACATATATGTGTTATCATAAACTAAACTACAATCCAGTGGCGGCTGGTGCTAATAAAATTTGGGGGTTGCAAAGAGACATTTGAAAAAATGTGCCGAAACTGGAAATTTTAAATTAAGCTGGAGGAATTAAGAAATATTTTATTTTCATTTTCGCAAAAAACAGAAAGAAAAAGAAGAGGAAGTCCATCTTTGGCATCTTTTGCCATCTTTGGAACTTTGGCAGCTGCAAATTTATCAATAACTTTTTACTGAAGTCGAATATTCCTTGGATTAAGTTCTTTTCTTTGAAGACATCGTTAATGCGGACAATCTTTTCTGGCATAATGTATTTTTTAAAGAGTTTTTATTCTTTCCAGACTGGACAAGCACCACTCTGCTTCAGCGAAAGTCATTGGGATAGTTATCAGGATTTTTAAAAAATTTAAAGTTTCACTAAGCTCACTATTTTCTGAAATAATGTTATAGAGTACAAGTAAACCAAAAGCCGATTTAAACTTTTCTGTTTCGTAAATTAGGGTTAGTTTAGTTCTTAGTTTTTGTAAATTAAAAAATGGATGAACCTTGACGGTTCCTTTAAAATTCTTTTCAGGAAAAGTGATTCTATGTTGGTTAAACTTTTCAGAAAAAAATAAGGTTGCTGCAATTAAAAGGCCAGTGAAGCTGAATCGTTTTTTAGCTTAGCAGATAACAATGTCGCATAGGTACTTCTTTAACTTCGCGAACTACTTATGTTAAAACTTCGCTTTTTACAAAACACCGTCTGCACAATATTTAAGTCTGGAATAGGTCATCCACGTCGCTTAACTTCCAGTTTTTTCGACACAGATCGGTTACAGAATGGCTGTGTAATTAAACTTTGCACTGAATTCATTTTTATTTGTGTTTCAAGACTCGGAACATTGCCCGATGATAGATTATAATAGTGAATCGATCTTTGGTTTGCACCCACAAGTGCAACCTAATGCTTGCTTATGGGCAAGTATTTTAAGCGAACAAAATATGAGTTAAGGCGCAGGTGCATATGTGTAAAGCAAAGTTTGCAGTCTGGCCTGCAAACTTTGCAAACCGTGGATCCAATATGTATGTCATCAAACGCTTACGAATCGGCGGAATCCGCAATATTTAGCAGTATGGTTGGTAGCGATAAATCTGTTATCAATAAATAAAATAAACAACATAAAGAACAATTTACTTTCTTTTTTATCCCAGCGATTTTTTGGAGGTTGCGCAAACCTGCAAACCTTAGCACCAGCCGCCACTGCTACAATCCATATCTAATATATTGCACATTGTTTAGGAAAATATAAGTCATAATTATAATATTCGATTGTGTAATTGTAGTTAATTATCCTTTTAAAAGAATTTCCAATAGTAAATTCAGTAGTTTATTACCTGTGTGTTTTCCAGTTCATTTGCATTAATTCGGTCATTATATAAAATTTTCATTTATGTAGTATTCGGTATACGTAATACATCCCTGGCAAAAGCAACTTTCCTAATTGCAGTGTTTACTCGAAACAATGAGTGGGATAAAATCCATTAACAGGATATACAGCATCGCCACAGAGTTTACCAAAATGACCTCCAGGCATTACAGCGCCACCAAGTCCGAAAATCTGATATTCAGACAGGTTCGTAACACCCACGTCCTATAAATCACTTTTAATGAAAATTGCATTTTATTGTTGTTTAGATGTTCGACCCGATAAGCAGCACGTACACTTACTTGCTTGGGGACAACGTTACCAAAGAATGCATTCTTATTGATCCTGTAATTGAACATGCAAAGAGGGACTACCAGCTTACTAAGGATTTGAATTTAAAATTAATATATGCGGGTAAGTGGATTTACTAGGCCTGGCAAACATTTCTTTCCAACTCTTTGAATTATTAAAGGAAATTCTTGGGAACTTGTGGTTTCATGAACTTTTTCCACATTTCATTGTTTTCCTGGATGGCATACCTTATGCAACAAACGAGTCTAGCGACTCATCTACCGTCTGTAAATCCTGCTTATTTATTTCTAGAGTCTCAAATTCTACAAATTAACCGTTTGAGCGAATTTTCCACCTAGTTTCGGACATAACCAATTTCTCTTTTCTGAACGTCTTTATTAATTTTAAAGTTGGTTAGATGGTCTATGAATGTCAGATGGAAGAGCGTTCATTTTTTTTTGTTAGTAAAATTTCATCCTGCTTGATTTTTGCACCCTCTGATTTTAACATTACTTGTTTGTTGTTTTTTTTCCTTGCTTTTTTCTTCCTTTGTTCCTTTTCTTCCCTTTCGTTTATTTATTTCCTTTCGCTTTTTCTTCCCTATTTTCCCTTCCTCTCCTTCTTTCTCTTACTTCCCTTTCTCCCTTGCTTTCTTCCTCTCTTTCTTCTTTCCTAACTTCCTTTCTTTCTTTCTTCCTTTCTTCCTTTCTTCCTTTCTTCCTTTCTTCCTTTCTTCCTTTCTTCCTTTCTTCCTCCCTTCCTTCCTTCCTTCCTTCCTTCCCTCCTTCCTTCCTTCCTTCCTTCCCTCCTTCCTTCCTTTCTTCCTTCCTTTCTTCCTTTCTTCCTTTCTTCCTGCTTTCCTTCTTTTCCTTCAATCTCTTTCTTCCTGTCATTCTCCTTATTCGCTTCCTGCTCTTCCTTCCCTTCCCTTCCCTTCTATTCTTCTGTTCCTTCCCTTCGTTCTCTTTCTTCACTTCCTTCTCTTTCTTCTTTTTCTTCTCTTCTTTCTTTTCATTCCCTTCCTTCCCTTACTTCCCTTCTTTCCTTCCTTTCCTTCAATTTTTATTTGCTTTCTCCCCTCCATTCGCCCCCTTTCTTTTCTTCCTGCCCTTCCCTCCATTCGCTACTTTCATTTCCTGGTGTTCCTTCTCTTCCTCCCTTTTCTTTTCTTCCTTCCCTTCCTTCCATTCTTTCTCTTCCTTCTCTTCCTTCCCCTCCTTCCTTTCCTTCTCCCCGTATCTTCCTTTCCTTTCCTTCCTTTACTTCCCTTTTTCTCTTTCTTCCATTCTTTCTCTTCCTTCCTTTTCTTCTCTTCCTTCCCTTGCTTCTCTTCCTTTCCTGACTTCCATTATGTTTTTCCGTTCCTTCTATTCATTACTTTCGTTGCTTTCTTTCATCTCTATCCTACATTCCATTCATTCCTTCCTTCCCTTCCATCCTTTCTTTTTCGTCCAGCCTTTTATTCCCTTCCCTTCCTGTATTCCCATCCTTCCAATCCTTCCTTCCACCCTTTCCTTTTCTTCCTTCCCTTAACTCATTTGCTTCACTTTCCTTCCTTTCTTTGACTTCTCTTATTTCCTTCCGTTTCTTTCTTCTATCCCTGACTTTCATTTCTTCCTTCCAATATTTTCTTTCATTCCTTTTCTTCCTTTTTTCTCCCTCTTTGGGTCCTTCTCTTTCTCCCTTTACTTCTTTTCAGTGGCGTATCGTAACTTTTATGAATGGGGAAGCCACTCGGTTAATTTTGCTTTCAACTGATTAAATTTTGAATGCATTAACATTAAAAAGTAATATTTCTTTTTGTCGTTTTGATTTTAAATCGATATTTCTAGTAATCGACTAGTTGAAATATGGAATTAAATTAAGAATATCAAAACAAAATTCAAATTTTGGATAGATGCTCGAAATGTTGGAAAAAAATTAAAAATTTTAATTCCAAATCTAGATGTTTGTCCAAATTTATTTCAAAAAAATTCAGATTTTCCAATTTTAAGTTAAACTTTGAATTTTATTTAATTAATATTTTGTTTAGTTTTTGATCCATTTTATTTTTTGAATTTTTCTCTTTAAATTCGGGTCTTTGGTGAAAATTTCGAATTAAAAGTCTAAATTAAAAGGGAACAGAAACTCGCAAGATTACGCTCAAAATATGTGTTGAAAAGTTACAAATATCTTAATCACAAAATGGATCTTCAGCAAGAATATATTTTTTTTCCTAAAATCTTCTTTGCAACTTCATTTAAAGAAAATCTAAGTTGTAAGAAAATGTAAATTGATTTTTCGAGAAAGTCCAAATTTTCAAAAAAGTCTAAATTATCAAAAATTCGGAATTTCAACTTTTTTTAGAAATTCCGACTTTGATAATTTAAACTTTTTTTTGAAAATTTCGACCCTCTCGAAAAATAAATTTACATTACAAAGAATCATAATTTTTAAAAAATGTAAAGTGTTAAAACAGGTCCAAAAAAGGTGGAAACTTTCAAGTCATAATTCTGAAATGTCCAATTTTTTAAAAAGTGTCAATTTTTTAAAAAGTTAATAAATTATAAAAGTGAAAATTTTGAGAAAAAGTTAAAATTTCGAAAATTTCGATTTTTTTAAAAAAAAGTCCATATTTTTAAAATGGTCAAAATTTTTAACTCAATATTTCAGAAAAGTCGTCAAAAAGTTTATATTTTGCAAAAAATTGACTCTTTAAAAAAATAGTCAAGATTTTGGGGAAAAGATCTAAATTGTCAAAAAAGTCGAAATTCTCAACATAATTAAAAACCTAATTAAAAATGTTTTAAAAAGGTTAAATATGTTGAAATGTTTAAATTACCAAAAAAGTCGAAATTTTCAATAATAAATCGAAATTTAAAAGTCAATAGAATTGTCAATAAAAGTGGAATTTTTCAAAAAAAGTTTCAAAATTAAAAAGAAAATGATGTAATTTGGAGAAAAAATTGAAACTCTTAGAAAAATTTTAAAATTTCAATTTTTCGAAAAAAGCCCAATTTGAAGAAAATGGAAATGTTTAAATCAATATTTTCAAAAATAATTCAAAAGTTCAGAAATAGTCGACTTTTTAAAAAAGTTTTGACATTTTCAAAAAGTGGCCAAAACGTCACGAAAAAGACTATATTTTAGAATAAATCAAATTTTTAAAAAAGTCGAAATTTTTAGTAAAAATTTTGAACAAAAGGGCAAATTTTATAAAACTGAAATTTTCGTAAACATTTTCAGATGTTTTAAAAAGAAGCGGAAATTTTAGACAGTTTTAATTTTTGGTCTTAATTTTCAAAAAAGTCGAGGAGAAATTTTTAAGAAAAAGTTTTAATTCACGAAAAGTCGAATTTGGAGAAAAGGACGAAATTAAAAAGTCAATATTTTGAAAAAAAAAGTACAAATTTCCAGGCAGGATTTTAAGAAAAGGCCTAAATTTTGAAAAAAACTGTCAATTTTGTTAATTTACAAGAAAAATCGAAATTTTTAAAAAAAAAGTCAGAATTTTCAGAATATTTAAAATTTTCAAAAAAAGTAATAAAGAAATTGTTAACGTTTTTGAAGAAGCCGAATTTTTAATTTAATTCTTTTTGCAAAGTTTTTTAAAAAGATCGAAATTTTTAATACAGTAAATTGGAATTTCGAAAAAAGTCAAAAATTTTGAAAAAATGGATTTATTTCGAAATGTCAAAGCTAGACTACTAACTAAAAGTTGGATTAGAAAAAATGGAAATTTTGAAAAGGTTAAGATTTTCAAAAAAGTTAAAATTTCAAGAAAAAAGGTTGAAATTTTAAGAAAAAGTCAACATTTTGAAAGGAAGTTTAGAAAAAGGAAAATTAAAACTTTGAAATGTTTGAATTTTGAAGAGTTGAAATTTTCGATAATAAACTGAAATCTAAAAAGTCAAATTTTTCAAAAAAATAACATTTTGAAAACGTTCGACATTTAAAAAGAAACAATTTTGAAAAAGTCGACATTTTAATAAAGTACGAAATATTCATACTCTCTTAAGCCTTAGGCATTTAAGTAAAAAGTAAATTTCCATTAATTACGTCCAAAATAAGTTGAATTTGTTACTTTACAGAAACAATTGTTAAATTTAGATGATAAGCTTACTAATATCAATAAACAATGGTCGTAGCTGTTGTGTGAAAAAAAAAACAAATTTTGAAATAAAAAAATGCGGACATTTTTATTTTGTAAGGGAAAGTGTGCTTCCCTAGCTTCCATGAAAAACACGCCGCTACTTCTTTATCTTCCTTCTTTTTTTTCCTTTCTTTCCCTTCCTTCTTTTCCTTGCTTCCCTTCTCTCCCTTCTTTCCCTTCCACCCCTTTTTTCACTTTCTTTCTTTCCTGCCCCTATTTTGTCTCCTTCCCTTTCCCTTCCTTTCTCCTCTTCTCTTCCTCTTCATCCCTTCCTTGCCTTCTTTGCTTTCTTAGTCTTCCTTCCTTTCTTTCCCTGCCTGTGCTTTCTTTTCTCCCATCTCGTCTTTCCGTTTCTTCTCTTTCTTCTCACTTCCCTTCCTTCTTTTCCTTCTCTTCCTCCTTTTCTACCATTTCTTCCTTCCTTCGATTCCTCCCCTTTTTCCCTTCCCATGATTTCTTCTGTTTCTTTCTTTCCTTCCCTTCCTGTGCTTCCTTCGCTTACTCCCTTTAATCTTTATTTTTTATAATTCAACTAGGCAGATCATGGTAATATCGGTTATTGGTAAGGGTTCATTTATATATTTTTCTAATCGACATATTGAATGTTGACATTCAAAAAGCCAGTTGGGAGTTCTGATTTATGAACCTGGCGGTAGACCTTATCTAATGTTTGTAAAACAGCATATTACTAAAATTGTCTCCGTTTGGGGTTTTAACGAGATGTATTTGGAATTTCAGTGAACACACATATGCATGCGGATCACATAACGGGCACGGGGTATTTGAAGAAGCTCTCTGGATGTAAAAGCATTATATCCAAAGCAAGCGGCGCCCAAGCTGACATTTACGTGAACGAAAATGATTTTATTAGGTTTGGAAGCCATCGATTGGAGGTCCTGTCAACGCCGGGCCACACCAACGGATGTTGTACTTTTTATTCAGCGGAACAGGTAGGCGCCATGTATTTTGCCATAATTTGCGATCGATCGATGATGTTTTGCATTGCAAAGCTTGTCAGGTATGATATCGAGCCAACTGTAATCGTGAGGGATCAACGATATTGTTGTTGGGGATTCGAACAAAGTCAGTATTCCAAAAACTTCTTAATAAAAACACAATTTTCTACAAACAATACTACATGTAAGATTTTAATGTTGGTCATCTTGGTTATCTTCAAAAATTGAAATACAAATCTTGTCCAACCTTTGTTGTGCTTGTTAATCTTTCTTGATTTCGGGGGACAAGATTTATATTTTAATTTTTTTACTAGAGATAAAACTAGAAAAGTTTGAAAAGCATCACAATGATTTTAATATAAAAATTTCAATCTTTAATCTAAAAATGTCACGTTTCTTTTCAAAATGACACAACATCTTAAGTTTGTGGTCAACATTTCTTGAACAAAATCGAGAGTTTAAGTATGAAATCGAACATTTTAATTTTAAAGCTGAGATTTAAACAAATTTAATTTCATATTTAGAGAAAAAGTGCAAAATTCATAAAACATCCAAATATGTTAATTTTTTTCATTACTGGAAATTTCCAATTTAAACTTAAAATTTCTAATTTTTCGAATTTTGAAAATAAAAAGATTTGGGCCCATTGGGCCCAAGACATTTGCCCTAATTAACCCCCGATTTCGAAGGGCCTGTCCCATTAATACACAGTCACCTTGTATTTTGTTTCAATTTATGAGCTTAACGTAAACGTGTTGGATCAAGGTATGTAAACGTAATAAAGTTTAATTCTTAAAATTAAAATATCTCGAAATTTTAATGTAAAGCAGCCTCCTAAACCGTCCCGTAATTATGAAGGCTAATTAATGTACCTTTGCTATATCAAGCGCATTAATAAAATTAGTAAATAATAAATTATACTTTACTTTCTCGACCGTTTAAAGTGAGATCTAGCGAGATTTAATTTAGGAGTATTTTGAATTAAATTTGCATATTTAAATTAGCCCTAACAAGAGAAGTCTAAATAGGATATTAAATTGAATATTCCTACCCTCGCTGAATAAGAAATTCTGCATTATATTTTTCATTTTCTATTAAATGAGATTTTATTTCTTTGCTCGTGATCTGCCTAATGCGGGTTATAGCTTAATTAGTGTTTATCCTTCTCTTTTTCTTCATTATCATTTGAAATTTTATACGAATCGGCGAATTCATCTTAAAGAATTTCAATGAAAGTCATTTTGGTGCAATCGCCGGGCTTTGTGAAACGCCTTGACAATAAAAGGTGTTGTTGTCTCCGCACTGAGTGCACGTTGTTAAAGTGGATGTTGGTGCATACGAGAAAATAAGGTCAAGTTCTATACTTCCGGCTATTTTTCCTCCGAGAATATTTCGCGTAATAGAAATAAACAAGAAGATTTTACAACCTTTAAAATTCCTTCGCAAGTGTTTTGTTGCAGTTTCTTTGAAAATATCATTTGAGAAACAACGTTACTATACAATGTATCAAGATCGAAAACTTTCTAGATGATTTACAATTCGATTTACATTGCCATTATAATGAATTAGTAATTAAAGTAATCACTAATTGCTCAGTGAAAAGAAACAGCTTGTGCTCTAGTTGCATGATAACTAATAGAACGAGTATTATTCTCGATTTCCTTTTAAACAAATTGACAAATTAGAAAATTTAAGTTTAAACTGGAGATTCTGCCAAGACATTTAAATTTCGAGAAAACATTCAAAATTTGAAAAAGAAAACAGAAACCTCGGATATTTCATAAAGCTGAAAGTTCTTGTTCTCGAAATCTTAATTTCAGTTTTTAATTAATTTCTCCAATTTCGAGAAAGAATTTAAAATATTTGGAAAAATTTCAAAATTAAAATCAATATTTGGGGATGAAAATTAATTTCTAAGTGTCCAATTTTTAAATTTAGAATTCGAAAAATTGGAAATTCTAAGTTTAAAGTGGAAGAAATTTTGAATGTAAGTATAATCCAAATTATGTGATTCACGTAATTTCGAAAATAAAAACATGTTCGAATAATTACAAATTCAATATAAGGTGGTCGGTTTCGAAATTCATTTTAAGGGAGCAATAATAAATCGTTCGTTTAACTTTCGTAGTATGAAAAACGAGCTGGGGTTAATGTAGATAAATGTGAGTGCTTCTAATGTAATATTATAGCTTTATGCAAAACCGCAGAACAAGTGTTAATTTATATTCTGCTCTGCTATCAAATTACTTGGCTTTCATCCGCAAATATCTTTCCTGGTCGGATACATATTAGAAGGAAAATAATTCTTTATTAGTCGAATAAAACCGAATAAGACGAAGTGACGAGGATTATCCAGAAACCAGCTCGACACAAATTAATCTTCATTAATCAATCACTTTACGAAAACATCTATTTATTGTACAAAATTACAACGTTTGCTCAATCTGACACTAAATTTAAAAGCGAACAGGATGCTGAAATGGGGAAACTTGGAACGCCCGATTCCCACCTGTTTTGGCAAAAAGACGACTCGTTCCGTTTCAGTCTGTAGTAGCAACCGAAGAAGTTTGAAGGTTTCAAAGCTTGGATATTAGAAATTTGGCATATCTTGCATAAAGCGCCTACGTTGAATCACGTAGGAATTGTTCTTCCTCGCCCAATGTTTCATTAAACTTTCAGAAAGGAATCCGAAATAAAAGGATACGTGTTTAAGGTCGGAGTAATATGGAAATCATAAAATGTTGAATTACCCTAGTGGGAATGGAATGGCACCATTGAGGAAATGTAATAATAATTATTGCGTTCATAATGCTTGCGTTCAAAAATAAAGCTTTATTAAGAAGGCTTCTCGGAGCACTTAATTTTTAGAAGAAGTATCGTAACTAGACATGACCGATATGTTTCACCGAAAATCTCTTATTGATTAAAAAGAATCGACTTTTAATTCAAGATTTGGAAGTTTTCTTTTAATTGAAGGTATTCCAAGTGTCGTCGCCAGTTTAATACTGAGAAAAAAGTAATAATTTTGACTAATAATTTCTAATATCTAATAAAATTTTTGTTTTTAAATTTTGAGATTTTGACTATTCAAAATCTTTACAAAGGGACGCATTTTAATTAAGGATTTGGAACCTCCAACGGGATTTTTAATTGAAGACATAGAGTTTATTACTTTTATGCATTTCAGATGTCATCGTCAGTATAATATTGAAAAATAAGGTCAACATTTTCAGTGAAAATTCTTAATATTTAATAATTTTATTTTTTTGTTTTCAAATTTTGAATTTTGGAATTTCTGTTATAATTTCGACATTTCGATAAACTGAACCCTTCAGGAAAATTTTAACAATTTCGAGAATAATGCAGAAATTTAGAGAAAGCCTTAAGAAATTTCAAAAAACAATTTTTAGAACAGGTTTGGAATTTCTACATTTGTATTCAAAATTTAAAGTTTCGTTTTGAGGATTTTAGTATTTTACTGGAAATTTCCTTTGCATTTGAAGTCGAAATTTTGTTGTGAAAATCGATATTTCAAAATTGAAACAAAATGTAGAGGAAAAATTCCAATTTTCGGAAACAATTTTTTCAAGAACATTACGAATAGAAATTTACACACTTTTGTGAAATTTACAATTTTAAGTTGGAATCTTACAAAAAAAAGTTAGGATTTATAATGAACATATTTTAAAAATTTCGGAAATAATGCAGAAATTTTGGGGAAATATCAAAGAATTTAAAAAATAATTTTTCGAGCTATCAAGTTTATTCTGAAATTTCTACATTTGCCACACAGTTTCAAGCTTTACTTTCCATTTGGTAATATTGTTCTATAAATGTATGATAGAACCCAATGTTAAATTTTTCCTTCGTATTTTTAGTCGAATTTCATTATGAATGTCGTTATTTCAAAATTAAAACAAAATTTGGAGAAAAAGTTTGAAATTTGCGAGCCAGTATTTAAAAAAAAATTAATATATTCAACATATTTTTTAGCACATATTATTTATCATATTTTTTTATTTACAAATTCAAGTTGAAATCTTAAAAGAGTAAAAATGAGAGTTTTAATTAAACATTTTGGAGAAAATTTCAAAAAATTCGGATATAATGCAAAAAGTTAAGAAGATAACTACTAAAAACAACTTGTTCCGGAATTTCTAAATTTTTACATTTTCCCCAAAATTTGAAGTTTCAATTTCAGTTCTATTAGTATTTGGCGGAAATTTCGAACCTAAAGTCAAATTTGTCGTTCGTATTCGAAGCTCAAATTCTATTATAAAAATTAATAATTCAAAATTGATACAGAATTTTGGGAAAAATTTGGATGCTTCGAGAACGCTCTTTTCAAAAAAATTCGAGAAATGGGTGATGAAGCAGAATTTTGCACAAACTCAAAATTTACAAAAAAGGAATATTCGAAGAAAAAGATGAAGTTTTGAAAAGGAATGGTTAAAAATTTGGAAACAGTAAAAATTTTGAAAGTCGATATTTTCAAAAAATCAAAATTTTGGAAAAAAACCTAAGAAATACCCAAATTTTTTAAAAAAATTGGAAATTTGGAACGGTCCAATACTTTAAAGAAAAAGTAAACATTTTTTAAAAAGTAGGACGTAAAAAAAGTCAATGTATTCAAGAAAGGGCGACACATTTAAAGTCAAATTTTTAAAAAAGGTCAAGGTTTTTAAAATAAATGATAATTTCGAAATGAGGTCAAAATTTTCACAAATAAAGTGGACATTTTTAAGGAATGTCGAAATTTTCAAAAAAGTGGTCATTTTGAAAGAAGGTTTAATTTTCAAAAAAATTTAACCAAATGGCAATTTCGAGAAAAGGTTGAAATTTTGAAAAATCGAAATTTTCAAGATACTATTCAAGATAAAGTTAAAATTTGAAAAAAGGTCGAGAAAATGTTGAAGTTTTGAAAATGGTTTTAATTTTGGAAATCTTTGAAAACAGAACATTTTCAAAATCGAAATTTACAAAAAGATAATGAAAATTAAAGAAAAAAACATGAAGTTATGAAAGGATAACCAGAATTTTCATAAAAAAGGAAAAATTTTGGAAAGAGTTGAAACTTTCGAAATATCCACAATTTTGAGAAAAATTTTGAAACAAGTCAAAATTTTTGTACAGTCTAATTTTTCATAAAATTTCGAAGTTGTAAACGTTAAATTCTCTTAAAAAAACTAGACATTTTCAAAAAATGGTCAGATTTCTAACAAAAGTCAATTTATTCAAAAAAAGTCGACATTTTCAAAACGTCAAATTTTTTAGAAAATGTTAAATTGACGAAACGTCAAATTTTTTAGAAAATGTTAAATTGACGAAATTGTGGAAATTTCGACAAAACTTTTAAAGAAGTTCAACATTTAAAAAAACAGGAAATTGGGAAAAAAACCTTGACCCTTGAAACCGAGAAAAAAAGATCGACATTTTCAAAGTAAAAAGGCGGAAAACTTGAAAAAAACCCTACATTTTTAAAGAAAATGTCAAAATCTTGAGAATGGTCTTACGAAGAAAAGAAAAGAGATGTTCAAAAAAGCAAATTTTTGAAAAAGTCATTTACAAAAAAGCGAAAATTTGAGAAAATGAGATTTTAAAATGGCCGAAATTTTCAAAAAAAGTTAAAATGTTAGGAAGAAATTTTGGGTGCTAGCATTGTCAAAAAAAGCGAAATTTTTCCAAAGCATATTTTTTAAGAAGTCCAAATTTAGAGAAAAATGAAAATTCCAAAAAAACGATGAGGTTCTGTAAATATAACCGAAATTTTCGAGAAGCTTTAAAATTTTGGAAAAAGTCAAAATTGGGGGTGTCAACATTTCAAAAAAGTAGTAACTTTGAAGTAAAGTCCCAATTTCCAAAAAAGTCGAAAGTTTCAAAGTCAAAATTTTGAAAAATAGATCGACATTTTCAAAGCAAAAACTTTTGAAAAAATCGTAAATTTTTGAGAAAACGCCAACATTTTGAGGAAAGTCTTTCAAAAAAAAAAAAGATAAGAGGTTTTCATAAAAACAGACTTTTTTAAAAGTCGTTTACAAAAAAGCGAAAATTTGAGAAAACGAGGTTTTGAAGTGGCCGAAATTTTCAAAAAAAGTTAAAATGTTAGAAAAAAAAAGAAAATTGAGTGTCAGCATTTTCAAAAAAGCCGAAATTTTTTAAAAATATTTTTTAAGAAGTCTAAATTAAGAGAAAAATGAGAATTCGAAACAACGATGAGGTTTTGAAAATATACCCGAAAATTTTGAGAAGCTTTAAAATTTTGGAAAAAGTAAAAATTTTGGGTCGCAATATTTCAAAAGAGTAGTAATTTTTAAAAAAACACAATTTCCAAAAAGATCCAAATTTTTAAAGTGGAAATTTTCTTTAAATAAAATGAAATTTTGAATCGTCGAAGGCTTTAAACAAAATAGATATTTAAAAAAACCAAAATTTTACAAATAAGTCAAACTAATTACAAATTGAGGAGGCAAAAAATGGTTGACATTTTCAGTGTCAAAATTTCGAAAAAAATCGAAATTTTTTAACTTGAGGTTTTGAAAGGGTTGAAATTTTGAAAAACGTTTTTCAAGAAAACCTGGAAATTTTAATTTAAATAAGTGAAAGTTGTGAATGTGTAAATTTTTAAAAAAGTCGAAATTTAAAAAGAAAGTCAAAATTTTAAGAGGTTGAAATGTTCAATAAATGTCAAAGTTTATAAAAAAGTCAAAATTCCTATATTTTTTTGTCTATGTTTTCAAAAAGTTAAAAGATTAAAAAAAGTCGAGATTTAATTTCACCTTTCTGAACAGCTTATTAATTTTCAAAACTCACCATGACTAAACCATTTGTTGTATTTTAAAGAAATTTTCAACACGTTTTAATGTAATGTTGAGGTTAATTTGTGAACTATACTTTCTGTTATTTGCGCCCTCTATGTGGTTATATGTAAGACAAAAAGGACAGCCTTCATAATCCATGGTCATGAAACTTTTAACTTTTTTTCTTTCATTTTGAGGGATTTTTTTTTCTTAAATTTCGACTTGTTTTAGAGATTTGATCTTTTTCCTAAAATACTGACTTTCATTTCAAATTTTGTTTTCATTCACGCTTCAGTGGTAATAGTCGAACCTGGGCCATCTGGAGAAAACTCTGGGCTATCTAGGACATGAGTTTCTAGTGCCTTTTATTTGTAAGATAATCCAAACAATCAACCATTTCAACGGGCCCTCTGTATTGTATTAGCAAAGATTACAAGGGAATTCCACGAAAAAAAAATGTTGTCTAAAAACGCCTTACTTTGAGGATTATTCAACCTCTAAGAATGTACTTCTAAAGCTCAGTATTTCTTCCCGAAGCGGCTGACCCCCAGGCAACCGTTAAGAAAAAGCCTGTCTGGGGTGGTTTTTTGCAAACAATTTTTTCGCGCGACTCGCATAAAATGTTGTCTATCGACCCAACCCTCTTTCGCCTCTCTATTTTATACATTCCGAAAGCTTTTAAAAGCCAAGGGAGGGATGCCCGGCTCTTTTAATTAATGATGATTCCGCAACAATGTCGAGAATTCACTATTGTTCCATTGAAAACACTTTACATAAATATGAAACAATTCAATTCTGAGAACAAATGGAATTTTGATTAGCACGAGCAATAAACTTAACTGCGGTGCGCTAAAAGGTTTATTTGTTTCGAAATTAATATCACTCTTTGGTGCAGCAGAAGCAAAATGTTGCTAATGAAATTCATTTACGTACTTTGGGAGAAAATTTTATTTGCAAAGGGATCTTTATCTCTTGTCAATTCGAACTTCTCTATATTACTCTCATCCGGTTTCCAAAAAGACAACGAGGAACAATTAAAACGAAAAGTCACAAGCAGTCATCTAGATTTCGAAACCGTCTAGGAAATTATTCCTGAGATAAAATCATAAGTCATAAGGAGACTCATCTAGAGTTTTAAAGTTTAAGAAACCTCAGAAAACACATTTTGAGTTACTTCTAGAAAAAAAAAAACCCAATGGCGGCTCTAATCTGATATCAAATTGACATCTATCAATTATCAAGATACTTGAATTGTTCATATACTTTTTTAAAAACCTTAACCTCTACAAGAAAAATAAAAAGGAACAGCTAAAATGAAGTTAATCTAGATTTTTTCTAGGGATGTAGTGGTCTCGGAATATTATCTAGATGTTAGAGTTTATATTTCATCAAAGTCAGTTGTTTCAAGGAAACTCTGCTGAAGGTCCAAACTATTGAGAATTATTTTTTGAACATTTTGACTTTTTTTTTTAAATTAAAATTTTTTTGACGGGTTGAGTTGTTCAAAATTTCGAGTTCTCTTAAAAATTTGGCTTTTTTATAATTTTTACTTTTTAAACATTTTTTTAAGTTGCTTCAAAATTTTTGTTGTTTTCAAAACTTTTGCTGTTTTCAAAATTTGGAATTTTTTGGAAGTTTCAACTTTATTTCAGCTTTTTTTCAAAATTTCGGTTTTTTTTTAAGTTCGACTTCGGAAATTGCAACTGAAAAATGTTATTTTTTTTTATTTTCAATTTTTCGAAATTGTCCTGTTGGAAAGGCTGAACTATTTTTAATTATATTGTAAAACTAGGAGCTTTTTTTTCAAAATATGAACTTTTTAGAAAGCTCAGACTTTTTCTTAAAATTTCAATATTTTTTTAAAATTTAGATTTTTGCAAAAAATTGATTTTTTTACGGTCTCAAATTTTTGAATGATTTTAATATTTTTTGATAATTCAGTTTTTTTAAATCTTCGCGTTTTTTCAAAATTTTTACCTTATTACAAAATGTAAACTTTAAAATTTCGACTTTCTTAAGCTTCGACACTTTTTCAAAATTTTGAAATTATAAGAATTTCGATTTTTCCAAATTTTTACTTTTTAGTTTCGTCTTTATTACAAAATTTTGGCCTTTCTTCAAAATTTCGCCTTTTTTTAAATTTGTAAATTGCGGTTTTTTTAGTTTGATCTTAAAATTTACGCCTTATTGCAAAATGTTTGTTATGGTCGAAACTTTTTTAAAATTTCGATTTTATTTCAAGACTTGAATTTTTTTCAAAGTTTAGACGTTTTCTTAAAATTTTAATTTATTTTGAAAATTTAGATTTTTGCAAAAAAATTGATTTTTTCAATCTCAAATTTTTTGATAATTTTGATATTTTTTGAGAATCTAGTTTTTTTTCTAATTTTTGAGTTTCTTATAATTTTTACTTTATTACAAAATGTTAACTTTAAAATTTCGACCTTCGACATTTTATCAAAGTTTGCAAATTTTGAAAATTTCGATTTTTCAAAATTTTTACTTTTTATAATTTTTTCTTTATTACAAAATTTTGGCCTTTCTTTAAATTTTCGACGTTTTTTAAATTTGTAAATTGAGTTTTTTTTAATATGATTTTTAAAATTGCGACTTATTACAAAATATTTGTACTAATAGTTGAAATTTTTTAAAAAAATTCGATTTCATTTTAAAAGTAGGACTTTTTATTTAAAAATTTAAATTTTTAAAAATCTTCGATTATTTCTGTAAACTATTTTTATCAAAACTTCTACTTTTTTGAAAATTCCAACTCTTTTTAAGTTTCGTCCTTTTTGAATACGACCTTTTTTAAAAATTTCGATATTTTTTGAAAGTTAAAAATTTGTTTTTAATAATTTCATCGTTTTTTTAAAATTTAGACATTTCAAAATTTAGATGTTTTCAAAATCTCAACTTTTCTAAAAATTTTTGGAAATTTTGACTTCACATTTTCAAAGTTTTGTAAAATTTCGAATTTTTTTGTAATTTCGACTTTTTGCAAATTTTCTACGAAATCTTGACTTTCCAAAATCTCAACTTTTTTAATGACGTCAGAAATTAGGACTTTTTTTTGATAAGTTTGACTTTTGCAGATTTCGACATTTTTCAAAATGTGGCTTTATTGAAACTTTCGACTATTTTCCAAATTTTCTCTTTTTTTCTTTTAAAGTCGTCCCTTTGTTTTTGAAAATTTTAATTTTTATAAAAGTTTCGACATTTTTCAAAATTTTAATTTGAAAATTTAAACGTTTTTCAAGTTGGCGCCGTTTTATAAAATTTTAATTTTTCTTTAACAATTTCAAAATTTTGTTATTTTAAAAATCTCAACTTTCTTAAATTTCTTTAAAAATTTTGACTTTACATTTTCAAAGTTTTGTACAATTTCGAATTTTTTCGTAAATTTCGACGAAATCTTCACTTTCCAAAATCTCAATTTTTTTTAATGACTTCGAAAATTGGGACTTTTTTTGATAAGTTTGACCTTTGCAAATTTCGATATTTTTCAAAATGTAGCCTTTTTTTAAACTTTGACTATTTTCTAAATTTAGTCTTTTTGCAACTAGCTTCACTTTGTTTTTGAAAATTTTAATTTTTATAAAAATTAAATTTTTATGAAAATTTCAATTTTTTTTAAGTTTGCGTCGTTTTCTAAAATATTAATTTTTATTTGAAAATTTCAATTTTATTCAAAGATTTGGAATTTTTTGTAAATTTTTCAAAATATTTTAATTATTTTGACAATTTTTAAAAAAAAACAATATTTTCTAAAATTGAACAATTTCTTGAGGTTTCGGATTTTTTGAAAGTTTTGACTTTTCTTTCAAAATTGTCTTACAGTTAGTAAGATTCCAAAAATGTCTACTAAAACTTCGAATTATTTCAAATTTAAACACCTCAAAATGTCATTTTTTTTTAATTTTCGACTATTCTTCAATATTTCGATCTTTTTAAAAATTGCAAATTTTTATCAAATTTTTAAAATTTTGATATTTTTTGTAAATTATAACTTGTTTTGGAAATTTTGTCATTTTGCCAAATGTTTACTTATTTCAAAATTTGCTATTACATATTTTCAAACTTTTAATTTATTTAGGAAATTTCAATTCCAAAATTTCAACCTTTTTAAAAAGTTGGAATGTTTTGAACATCTCGCCTTATTTTACAAATTTTCGAATTTTTGGTTATTTTTAAAAATGTTGACATTACTTTTTCAAAATTTTGACTACTTAAGATTTCGTTTTTTTTTGAAAGTTTGGTAAATGTCGACTTTGATTCGAATTTTCAACATTTATAGAAAATTTCGACTTTTAAAAAGTTGAATTTCTGGAAAGCTACTTTAAAAAAGTCGAATTCTTCAGAAAAAGATGAAAATTAAGGTTTATGAAACGAAGGTCAAGAAAATAGAAATTTGCGAATCAAATCGAAGTTTCGAAAAAGATGAATATTGAGGTAAAGGCGAATTTTAGGGAAAGGCCCAACTTTAAGGGAAACATTAAAATTTTCGAGAAATGTTATAATTGTCAGATTCTAATAGATCGAAATTTTCAAGTAAAGTCCAATATTACGGAAAATAAAGAAATTCGGGAAAACTTAGGACGAAATTTTGAGAAAATTATTGATATTTTGAGAGAAATTTCGATTTTGAGAAAATATTTGATGTTTCACATGGGAAGCCAAATTTTAACAGAAAAAGTCAAATTTTGCGAATGAATTCGAAATAAAAAAAAGGAATTTTGAAAAATGAAGTCGCGAGAAAAAGACAAATTAAAAAAAATGGAAATTTTGCATCAAAGTCATATTTTGAGAAAATGGTCACATGTCGAGAATAATAGTGGTTTATGAAAAAGGCGAATTTTGAAAAGAATCGAAATTAAAAACAGACCAGTTTCAAGTGAAAAAGTTGATGTTTCCAGAAACATAAAGGATCGGATGTTAAGATAAATATTCCAAAATTCATCATCCTCATCATCATCACTTATTATATTCAAAGAGTTTAAGGCATTTTAAAACTAACATGAAATAAAATAGTGACAGGAAAATTTAAGTATAAATTGGTAATCGTGAAATTTCAAAGGCTTTTATAATTTCTCTGTGGTTAGCCTTTCCTCAGCTCGATTAATCATTTCGGATTTGTCAAAGATTTTAATTTAGGGCCGTCTGTTTCAGGGTATAGCGTTTACTGGCGATGCCGTACTGATTCGAGGTTGCGGCAGGACAGATTTCCAGGAAGGATGTCCCGAAATGCTTTACAAGAGCGTTCACGAGAAAATATTTACATTACCCCCCGAAACCGAGCTATATCCGGCCCACGATTACAAAGGCATGATGGTTACCACAGTGGACGAAGAAAAGCGCCTCAACCCTAGATTAACGAAGAGCCTTCGGGAATTCGTCGATATCATGAATAACTTGAACTTGAGTTATCCTAAGCAAATAGGTATGTGGCCAATTATTTCTTTATACATTATATATGATTATACATTTAAGCCAATCCAGACAATTTGTATTGAACAGTGGCGCAGCTAGGAGTCAATAGGCTTTTGTGCAGGAACATTTTCAGGGCCCCTTATTTCTGAGATCTTTCCTAAAGTTTCGATTCTAAATTTAGAAGCTTCAACTGTTGTTCGAAATATTTTATCCGTTTTTTAAAATTTTTTGTTATAATTTTTAGGTTGCTTTTCAAACTTTGGCTTTTTCCACAGAATTTCAAGTTTACATCTTCAATTTTCTTTGAAACTTCTAGTTGAAAATTGAATTTTTTATTAGAAACTTCGATTCTTAATTAAACATTTGGACGCTTTTCTCAAAATATTAGATATACAAAAGATTTTTTTTTTTAATAAACCAATATCAGAAATCGGCTTTTTTTCTCGTTTTTAGCCTGATAATTCTGTCGTCAAACTCTTATTCTGGTTTATTCCAAATTCCCTCTTTTAATATCACAATTTTCATATTTTTCTCAAAATTCCAAGTTTACACTTTTAATATTTCCTTTTTTGTTTTATTTTTAATTTTGGCCTCCTTGAAATTCAAAATTATGACTTTCTAGAAATTTTTATTTTTCTTTTGAAATTATAAATTGAAAAAAGTTCGTAGCCATAGAAAAGATGTAATGGAAAAAGAACTGCAATAGTGATGAACCGCCAAATACCCAATTTTTTAACATAATATCATTTTGCCTGTGGACCTCCAAGAGCACCTTTGTGAATTTTAGAGAAGTTTTCCATACAAAACAATTGAAATACTGATGAATTACCAAAGGTCCAAGGAGTTAGTCCCAGATTATTTTGATCAGGTTCCTTCATGAGAACTTTTGCTAGTTTTAGAGAAGATTTCATGGAAAGGTAACTGCAATATTGATGAACCACCAAATACATAACTTTTTAACATAATTTTATTTTGCCTCTTGACCTCCAAGAGCACATTTATGAATTTTGGAGAATTCTTCCCGACCAAATAATCAAAATAGTGATGAACTGCTAAATGCTCAACATTTTGGCTGAAAATTATTTTGGTCAGGTTCCTCCCTAAGAATATTTACCAATTTTAGAGATTTCATGGGGAAACAATTGGCAGGTGCACCGCCAAATACCCAACTTTTTAACATAACCTTATTTTGGCAATGATTTTCCAATCTTTAAAAAATTTAAAAATTCCAAAATTCCAAGTTTAAACGTTTCACATTTTTTCAATAAAATTGGACGTCGAAATTCAACTTTTTAGTTTCATCCTTTGAATTTCCATTTAAAATTTTTGACTTTTTTTCCAAACTCTGAACTTTCCCTATCAATGGTTATTTTTTTTTGCACTAAATTTTTTCCATTATTTTGACTTTAAAAGTTAAATTATCTCTATTTAACAAAGTTTCAACTTTGGAAGTTTTTCATAAATTGTTTTTTTTTCTGGAAACTTCGATTCTTTTCGGTTATTCTGAACTCTGAATTTTTATACTTTTCTGTATGATTTTCATTTGAAATTAAAAGATTCAAGAAAACGTTTCAGAAAATGTGCAGGTTTCTGCGGAATTTCCATTTTTTTTTCAAAATCGCCAATGTATCCTTCTACAAATTTTTACTTTCAACTTCCTTTTAACAAACGACATTTTTTAGAAATTGTGTTGAATTAAAATAATCTTATAAATTTTGAGTTTTTTGTTGGGTTAGCATCCAAGCTCTCTCCTAACTGCTAATATGACTTGAAATCCACTATTGGGACTATTTATGTATGCAGTGATTAAAAATTTATGTTTAAGAAATAGTATGCATTCTAAATTGGGTCCAAGAAAAAATAACTTTTTTTCGAAATTGTGTAGAATTAAATCGAATTATATACAGGGTGAGTCATTAAGCGGGAATCGGTCTTTGGTAGGCGTATCGTTCAAAATATCGAAAAATGTTTCAAATAAAAGCTGTTCGAAATAAGGTTCTCCACAACCTAAAATTATTGCCAAATATGGCGGCCTTCCGGTTGCACCGGAAATGAACACAACTTTCTTATTTTAAATAGAACACCCTATGTATTTTTACATTTTTGGATTCCTTGTTAAAAATGAATATGAATTTATTAAGACGACATAGGCCCTTAGTTGAACCGTTTTCGCGTAATTTCATTTTTTTGGTTAAATTTGACGATTTAGGAGCTTGACGCCATTAACGATATTTTCCAAAAGCAATGACTCAGAGTTGTGTGGCATACGGTTTTGGATTCAGGAAGAAATGGAGTATTTGTTTACGCCTCTGCTGTTAGCAAGATTTCTTAAATTTCTTCACATCCGTCGACTCAATTCTTCAGTTGTTCAAACATGGATAACTTAATTTTTTCAAATGGAACCACCTATCTTGAATTATCTTATCGGATGCGAAATTAAATTACCTTTTTTTTGGTACCAGATATTGCCACCTCCGTTCAATAATTTTTGAGAAATTTAGAAAAAATTAATTAATTTCGTATTATCGCGTTAGCCCTGGATGTCGCGGTTTTGTTTCGTCTCGTTTGTCCGGCAATAACTGACAGTTTACCTCATTGTTGTCGCGAGGTCTTGGTATTAGTACTGAAAGACAATGTTTTCTCAAGAAGAATTGGTCGATATGGTTTACGCCTTGGGCAGTGCTGACAGAAATCCATTTCTTGTCTCAAGAATTTATGCCCAACGCTTTGCCGATCGGAGACATCCATATTCAGCGGCAATACGAGAAAAAGGAGCGTAGAAAACCAACGACGCATGAAGAAAACCAAGTTTAAGTAGCGGCTGCTGTTGTCCAAGATCCGCACTTAAGAACCAGAAGAATAAGTGTGACATTACAAATAAGCCAAAAATCGGTTTCATGATTGTTGTGTAAAAACAAGTTTCATCCGTATCACACCTAGCTAGTGCAAGAACTCAATCAAGCTGACTAACAATCGATGCAGTTGTGTGAATGTTCATTGAAAAAGTGTGGTCCGACAAAAAGTCTTCCTATGACACCACCCCAAACATTCAGAGACCACCTATGCTGATGGTCTAAGGGTCTTATCCAATGAGGATTTTCAGTGTGGTAGTAATGGGAGTTGTGTCTTCCCACGAAGCCGTTCTTATGAAATGTACATTCGTCCGTAAATAGTACATTGTCCAAAAAGTCATTTTGTTCTTGTAGTTTTCGTAACGCCCACTCACAAAACTGCATTCGGTTGTTGAAATCAGCTTGATTGAGTTCCTGTACTAGCTGGACACGATACGGATGAAACTTTTTTTTACGCAAGATTCGTGAAACCGAGGTTTGACTTATTTGTAATTCCTTGCTTATTATTCTGGTACTTAAATGCGGATCTTGGACAACAGCAGCCGCTACTAAAACTTGGTTTTCTTCATGCGTCGTTGGTTTTCTACGCTCCTTTTTCTCCTATTTCGTACTACCAGTTCGCTCAAACCTCTCTCTCAATTTAGCGAATGCCGCTGAATTTGGATGTCTCCGATCGGCAAAGCGTTGGGCATAAATTCTTGAGGCAAGAAATGGATTTCTGTCAGCACTGCCCAAGGCATAAACCATATCGACCAATTCTTCTTGAGAAAACATTGTCTTTCAGTACTAATACCAAGACCTCGCGACAACAATGAGATAAACTGTCAGTTATTGCCGGACAAACGAGACGAAACAAAACCGCGACATCCAGGGCTAACGCGATAATACGAAATTAATTAAATTTTTTAAAAAATTCTAAATTTCTCAAAAATTATTGGACGGATGTGGCAATATCTGGTACCAAAAAAAAGGTAATTTAATTTTGCATCCGATAAGATAATCCAAGATAGGTGGTTCTATTTGAAAAAATTAAGTTATGCATGTTTGAACAACTGAAGAATTGAGTCGACGGATGTGAAGAAATTTAAGCAATCTTGCTAACAGCAAAGACGTAAACAAATACTCCATTTCTTTCTGAATCCAAAACCGTATGCCACACAACTCTGAGTCATTGCGTTTGGAAAATATCGTTAATGGCGTCAAGCTCCGAAATCGTCAAATTTAACCAAAAAAATTAAATTACGCGAAAACGGTTCAACTAAGGGCCTATGTCGTCTTAATAAATTTATATTCATTTTTAACAAGGAATCGAAAAATGTAAAAATATATAGGGTGTTCTATTTAAAATAAGAAAGTTGTGTTCATTTCCGGTGTAACCGGAAGGCCGCCATATTTGGCAATAATTTTAGGTTGTGGAAAACTTTATTTCAAACAACTTTTATTCGAAACATTTTTCGATATTTTGAACGATACGCCTACCAAAGACCGATTCCCACTTATTGACTCACCCTGTATATTTATCATAAATTTCGAGTTTCTGGTGAACTTTTGAAAAAAGATACATTTAAATTTCTAAACATTTATTCAAAATTAGCAAGATTTTTAGAAATCTGAATCATTGAGTAATCTGTCTTTCAAAATTAAGAACATATTTAAAAATTTAAATTCGTCACGGAGAAAGAAAATAAAAAAAATTAATAAAAACTATTTTACTTGATATAATTTATTTTATTCACAAAATGCCGTTGATCTCTTTGCAACAAAAAATTACATTATCCTCTGAAATTCGGAGCTTATAGCGTTCTTTTCTTTGTTTTTATTGGGGTATTAAATGTGAGGACCTTTTATTGATTACGTTTGTTTCACGAATTGTTATATCTTTAAACGCTTTAACGCGAATAACCCGGGGCAAGTTTATTTCAGTAAATTTCTTCTTGGAATTCCTGCAATTTGCGAATTCTAAATTGATATTGATCTTGGGACGCTAAATAATTTTCCAATCCAAAGGTTATGAACTGTCTTACTCCCTAAAACTTCGTTGCAACTTTAGAACTTTGCAATTAGGTTACTTATTTGCACTCTTATTCTAGTTAACTCTTTTCGAAAATCAATTCAGAACAGTAACTTTGAAAGAGTGAAGTGAGAATAATATATTATTGTTTATTCTGTTGTTTTTCTAAGAAAAGCTAAACTATTTATTAGTAAATATTATTGCATTAAACATCTGTTTTGTACACAGTAGCGAGGAAGAAAATACTCATGTATTTCCTCGTAGTGATATTTGTGTTTGGTTCAAGTGTAAGTTGCAGTAAACTTTAAATCGCATCATCTTCCTGGAACCGCTCCATTCTAGCGAAAATTCATTGTGTGCTGGCAAGTTGACACATCATTTATTGATTTTGAGACGGTTCCAAATAAATGGCGAGTTGTTTTGATGCTAATAGATTTCAGCTGAAGCATCACCGATGACTGAACATAGTGTAAATAAGAGTCCATGGGTCTGTGCACGGCTGATGTCGATATCATGCTCCAATGGCTCGGCAAGGATGTCTTCTAAGAAATCATTTAACGCCAGAATAACTAAATAATCTGGCGATGGGGCTAAAGAACAGCTTTTATCGCGTTATCAATCTGATTAAGCGAACGAGTTTATTGTTGTAAGAAAATATGCGTTGGCAGCGTTTGTGTTTTTCATTGTATTCGATGGACGAGTTCCCACTCGAGACAAGCAACTCTTTGAAAGACCAAAGACCAGTAAATCGCACGTGAATGGTCTTGCCTCAATCCTCGATTAATGGCTGGACGAAATTGCTTGTGAAGCGAAAGGGGTAAAAATACTATGGCAAAAATAAGAATGCGTTAACGATGTCTTGGCGTTTTGGCGTTTAAACTTGAAATTAAAAAAAAATAAATTTTGAGGAATGTGTAACTTTTGAGTTTGAGACGAAGGTAAACGTTAAAACAGCTAGTTTACAATTAATAATGACAGGTAAGTCAAAACTAAAAAAAAAATAAAATACGTTGTCTCAAAAGCTCGACGTTTATCTCAAAGTTTCTACTTTTTACTCAAATTTAACTGGAGACTCGCTAGACAACTACATAACATACACATGGTTGTATCAACGAATTTGAGTAAAACATCATTCTGCAATCTGCCCAGATTTTTAAAAGTTTTGCATATAGCTGTTTAAGTTTATTTATTTAAATTTATCCCAACTAATTTTATAAAGGAGAAAGTATGTTTGATGTTTTATAAATCACACTTTCAATGCTTGATTGTTATGACTTAAACAACAAAAAATATTCTCAATTTGAGTTAACGGTCCTCCATGGATTTTGTAAAACAGTTATGTCTAATAAGCATTCAAAGGGCAAACATGTAGGCGTATCTGCTTTGATATTTTAGACTTCATCTGTGTGTTAACTGGAGTGGAAGATCATTACTATGTTAACTCACTCTCAGCAAATACGCCTCTTCGCTTTAACGACTAGCTTTATACTAGAATAAAAGTAATATACTATGCTATGCAGACGGCAAAGTTGTAAATATTAGAACATCGGTTAAATTTGCTTTAGCCGATGATGTTTGTGGGCGAAATTAATTAAGATGATAACTATACAAATATGTTATTGTAGAAGACAAATCGTGCAGTCATGAATCATCTGAGATTTTTTCTAGGAACTATCGAATAAAATCTTCAGAAATATACCTACAAAATAAAATCATTGCTTACTTAACTCTGATTTGGTTAAGTTGTTACATTTATGTAAGAACTATTCATATTCATAATTATTAAACTTTATTAACGATTAAAACATCAACAGATATTAAAAATTCCACAATGTTTCGATAAATATTTTCTAAGATCACACCAGATATTAATAATGACGAAAGAGTTAAAACAAAATTCGCACTTCTGATAGTTTCTCATAATTGTTAATATTTGCACTTTAAATTCGAAATTTCGGCTTCAGTAACGATACTTAGTCTCTAAATCCATAACCTTTTTATTTGGTGAAGTTTGAAGTTTACGTTTGGAATTTTACTATTTCTCCAAGTTAACATTTTTTGTCATTTCGTCTTCTTATTTTTCCAAAGGTTCATCTTTAAAGATGAAATTTCAGTTCAAAAATGTTGCAATATTTAATTTAAATATTAGATTTAAAGCAGTTTGAATGTTATTAAAGCTGTTAACTGAAGGATTATGATAGTGGTTGGCGCATGAAAAATTATTGATTTATTACTAAATAGTGGTAAAAATAGTCTCAACAAACCCTCACTTCTAATACTCCCACTTCTGATGCACCCACTTATGGACAGTCGCGCTTTATGAATCCATCCTGCGCTAGAACATGCTACTTTGTTAAAAACACTTTAAAAGTACTACCACACACTAACACAAATTTTACGTAGGGATTTATAAAATCCCTACGCAAAAAGAATTTTACAGATTTCTACTGTATATCAGCACATTCAATGCACAGAATGGTATATTCTCTAACAGTGGAGTGTTCTCAATGGAAGTTGGGAAAGCCCAGCTTTCCTTAAAAATGTAGTCTGGTCCATTACAAGATTGCTAGACATTTTCATTTTTCTGTCTTAGGAATTTGTCCCTTTTTTTTGTTTTTCTCGAAACTTCTCAAATTGCTTAGTTTCAACTGAAAATGTTTATTTCTTTTATAAAATTATCATTGTGTTTTCAAAATATCACACCATAATCGGAAAACTTTAATTTTTCAAAAAATTTTAAATACTCATTCTTTTCTAGAACTTTCTAATTTGATTTTTTTTAACATTTAGATGATTTTGTGGAGATATTAATTTTAAAATTACCGACTTATTTCTCGAGTTTTTTAGTTCAAATTTCTTCCAGTGTTTTCGTTTTTTTCAAAATTTTAATTATTTTCTTCAGACTTTTACGTTTATATCAATTTTTTTCTTCCTGATGTTTTGATGTCAAAATCTTGACGTTTACATCAAAATTTTCACCATTTTCTCAAAATTTCAGATCAAATCTGGAAAAATGTTCAAAGTGGCTTTTTCACTAAAAAGAAAAAAAATGGAATGTTTCAATAGTTCAGATTTTGGAATTAGCGTCAACATTTTTAGAATAATCTTGAAATTGTCAAACTGTCAACTGTTTCCTAAAGTTTTTTGTTCTTCTGAAGATTCCATTTTTTTCAATATATTTTTTTTTATTCATACATTTTCAACTTTCCAAAAAATCTTCGAATATTAGTTTCTAAGTTTGAACTTGAAATAAAAAAAAATCTATCTATACGTAAAAAAGTGAAAAAGGAGAAGATAATTCAAAAAAAAACTAATTCTCAAAATATCTTAAATATCGAGCTTCTAAATATTTTGAAGTTTTGGGCGACACTTTCAGAGAATAGTCGATTACACTTTGAATTTCATTTGATTAGAATATACTTTTTTGATTAAATATACAAAATTTAGGAAACAAACTGAAATTGGGAAAAAATATTTTTCTCGATATTTTCAAACAAAAAGTGTTTCAGCTAATGCTTATCTTCTTAATTTAAATTTCAAGCTCATATTGAGCAAGTAAATTTATTTTGAGAAAAAAGTAAAATTACTGAAGGAAATGAAATTTCGAGAAAGTCGAATTTAACAAATTAGAACATGCCGAATTAGGAGAAAAGCGAGATTTTAAATTAAAAAAAATCAACATTTCGAGAAAAAAGTTATGAACTTCTAAAAAAAGTCTTAAGTTTCGCGAAGAGAGTTAAATTTTGAGAAAATAAAACCGAACTTTGAAAATAAGTCCGAAATTAAAAAAAAACACGACTTCTGAAATCGACATTTCAAAAAGAAAAAGAATACTAACGGTTGAATGGTTCAATTTTATGCTACAAATTATGAGAAGACGACAATATTGAAGAATCAAGTTATGTCCAATTCCCAAAAAGTCTAATTATTAAAAAGTCGAAATTTTTGGAACAAATAGAGTTTTGTGAAACGTTCATTGTGAAATTCAGAAAAAAAGACTTATTGAAAAAAAAATTGAATCTTACAAAAGGCTTCAAATGTTGGTGAAAAAGAAATCTCGAATTTTGAATATAAGGTCGAAATTAAAAAAAATACGAACTAGAAAAATTTCAAAGAAAATCTATGTTTTTCAAGGAAATAGTCGAAATTTCACAGAGAAATTCATATTTTGAGCTGTATTTTGAAAATAAAGTCGAAACGAAGTGACGAAGTTTGGGAAAAAATTAGCCAATTCGAGCCAAGTACTAAAATTGAAATAAAATGCGAAATATAATCCTCCGAGACTTTCGCTCGACAGCATGAACTAAGGCAAGTGCCCCACCCTAACCCACCATGGTTAAAAACAAATTTTATGATTAAAAACAAAATTATGATACAAAAAGTCAAATTAAAAAACGTGTGAAATTTCAGAAAAAGCAGGATTTTAACCCACCGTGGCTAAAAACAAATTTTGTGATAAGAATCGAAATTTTGAAGAATTCAAAAAGTTAAACTAAAATTTCAGGAAAAGCAGAATTTTTGAGAAATATTACGCACTTTGAAAAAAAGAAGAACCACTAATTTTAAAAACAGCCATAATTTCAACAAAAAATTGAATTTTTTAGAATAAAATCTAACTTCAGTAAAAGTCGTTAATTGCTTGGAAAAACGCAATACCTGATATTTAAATTATAAATTAAAAAAAAAGAAATCAACATTTTCAAGACCATTTTTGAAATTAAAGTCGACATTTCAGGTTAAATTTGGAGAGAAGTCGAATTTTTAAAAGTAAACAGAATTTTTCAAAAATTGCGAAATTTAAAGGAAACAAACTCAAAGAAAGGTCGAAATTTTAAGAAAAAATTTGAAATTTACTGTAAAATTTTGAGGCCAAAGTCGAAAATTCAAAAAAAGACGAATTCGGAAAAAAAGTATTTCAAGTTTTGAGAAGAAGCCAAATTTTGATCGAAATTTTCAGAAAACTCGAATAAAAAAAAAGGGAAAAACAGGTTTCGAGCATTAAGTTGAAATTTCAAAAAATCTTGATTTTCCGAACAAAGTCATTTGGGAACAAAGTCGAAATTTCAAAATGAAAAATATTTAAAAAAAGTTGAAATTTCTAAGAAAGACGAATTTTGAAAGTAAATATTTTCAGAAAGTCCGATTTGGAAAAAAGTCGATATTATGAGAATAAGCAAAAATTTGAAAAAATATTGCCAAGTAAAGAAAAATAGTCGAAGTCGCAAAAAAAAAGGTCGAAATCTCGAGAAAAGAATTGAAATGTACCAAATAGTATTCATTTTCCGTCGAAAGCTAAATTTAAAAATACTTTTGACAATAAAGTCAAAACTTGGAGAAAAGACAAATTTTCAGAAAAAAAGAAATTTCGAGAAAAAGGAGACTGTTGAAATATAAGTTTTGTACGTAGGAATTATGGAGTTATGTTTTTCGATCTTGTTTTTGAATTTCTTCTGCACTACAGCACACAATTTACGTATGGTTTAAAGTTGCATAAGGAAGAAACAACATTTGTATTTAATAGTTTCAACGCAATGGGTGCGCTGAAGTACGAGGGTAACTCAAATATGAACCGGAATTTGTTTTTAAAAATTTATTGGTACAAGATACATACATGAAAGCTATTAACTATTTTTCTACATAATCTGCTGATTTTGTTATGCATGTTTCCCAACGGATTGGAAGTTTTTTAATGCCGTCATCATAAAAAGAAGGAAGGCGTGTTTGCAGCCAATTGCGCACAAATGTCTTAACAGCAGCATCTTCATGGAATCGCTCACCTCCTAGAGCTACTTTCAGTGGCCCAAACACGGTGATAAGTCGGGATAAGGAGAGTGTTCTAATGTTGCCCAATGCATTTCCTCTAATTTTTGAGGTGTTAGATTTACTGAAATTTATGACCGAAAATTCGCGCGTCTTTCGCTGATATGCAGGTTTTGCTTTCTCCAATAGCTGGCAGTAAGTAGAAAACAGCAATAAGGGTACGTTTATGAAGAAAATCGACATGCACAACTTCTTTAAAATCTCAAAACACTGTTGCAAGAACCTTTCCAGCTGAGAGGCGAGTTTTTGCTTTGACAGGTGTACCTTCCCCTTTTCTTCTCCACTCCATGCTTGCTTGTTTAGATTCAGGGGTGTAATGGCCGACCCAAGTCTCATCACACGTAACAATACGTTGCAAAAAATCATCACCTTCACGTTGAAAACGTCAAAGATGGCGCTGACAAATCTCCAGACGTTGTTGTTTCTGTTCTTCAGCGAAAAGATGAGGTACCCACCTGGCAGAAGTTTTTTGAAACCTAAACTCATCTGTAATGATGAATTGAGCACTCCCAAAGCTTATTCCTATCTGAGCTGCAATTTCACCAACAGTTAAACGGCGATCACCTCCCAAAAGGCGTTCAACAGCGTTAATCTTGTCCGTAGTCACACTGGTCCGAGGTCGACGAGCCTGGGGTTCATTTTGAACTTGAGTTCGCCCTTCCAAAATTTTTTTGTTTCATTCATGCACTAGAGTTTTCTTTAAACAATTATCCCCAAATTGTGCTAGCCTACGAAGAATTTCGGCGATTTTTACCTCTTCTATGAACCTCTTGCTCACTCATTGTATTTGCAACTGACGAACGGCGAGAATAGAATTCGCTTGAGCTCAGAAAGTCACGTGATCTCCCCACAACATGTCTAAGAGTATGCGCACACATGGCCTCATGACGACATGATAGAAATTCCGGTTCATATTTGATTTACCTTTGTACAATAGGAATTCATAATCCGCGGTACAGCCACTAGAGCCACATCTGATATTCCCTTTTCTGATATTCCTACTTCTGATATCCCTGCTTTTGATAGTACCACTTCTGATATTCCTACTCCTGATACTGCCATCGAAATGGAGGAGCCCATCAGTTAAACCGATTTTTCGTCGCAGGAGAATTAATTTACATGTTGAAAAAAGCGTCCAATTTGATTTTATCAATTGATTCAATTATACAATTTTGAAATAAAATCAAATATGGTTTTTAAAGTTAACGTTCCTTTTGTGTAATTTTAAAGAGCATCTGTGGAAATGTTTAATAAAGCTTTAGAGAAATACGAAGGATAAAATAATTGCATTAAAACAATAGATTATTGAGGTTATTATTAATGTAGCCAATTAAACTCAAAACACTGAGACTTTATTTAACGTAAACTTTCAGTAATAAAGGAATATTTCAGCTTTTTAATTAAATAAATTAAATATTTGCTTTTAACTCTTTCAAGTCGAGCGAATTCCCCAACTTTATGAAATATAAATTAAGGTATATCAAAGGAATCGCTGTTTTTTGAAATATTTCAACTTTTTCGGTGTTATCTTGACGAATTTCTAAGCTCATGTTTGTATATCCACAGTTTTAATAATTTTGCGGAAATTACGACGTTTTGATGTCTATTAGGTTCGTTTTGATTCGCATGTTCCTGTGTGCGTCCCTACATCATGCAACATTTTTAATATTTTAGCTCCGCGTGTTAGGAAATTAATTCCACACTAATATTCACAAACTGAAACGAAACATTTTAACGGAATATAAAACTTGAAGACGGTTACAAGTAGGTTATGAAATTCTACTATTTAAAAAATTCACAAAAAGCTTAAAATCCCAATTTAATTTTCTACAAATTTGACCAACAACTTTACGCCTCAGAAATGTTATATGGCGGAAAACGCAAAAAATTAAGTATTGTAACAAACTGTAATTATAACATTTGTATTAGTGATTGTGTAGTGTAAGGAACTCTCTGGAAACTTTTGATAATGGGAAGCGGTCGCGAGAATGAATCATACGGCAGATAAGAGGTCTAGACGTCTCCGCGCTCGAGCCCGATATGTACAGAGATCCCTTCTAGAAACTGGAGCGGTATAAATACGCGGTCGTCTTTCCCTCGATAGTGATTCAGCTAGTCAGTTGGTTAGTCAGATAGTCAGATAGTTAGATAGTTTAATAGTTAAGTGAATCATAATTGTAATGTTTTTTTATGCTCAATTCACTCGCAAAAGATAGCCCTATTAGGCGGAAAGTAGGATAGATGGCGATGAACTGCCTTCCTAAACAAGGATAGGTTGTAATTTTTGGGGAAAATTCTGAAATAAGTTTGAAATAAAGTGTTTACAAGTCACGAAGTTTTAACTATCGAGCCGATAACATACAACAGTATTTAAGACCTTTATTTTTGAAGTTACTGAAAGTCAGGAGACTAAAATCGGAACATCCAGATTCAAACTGAAAGTTCGAGTTTTCTCTTAAAAATTCGAGATTTGTTACAAAGTCCTAATTTTTTTTGAATTTTAAGCTTTATCGCGAAATTTCGATAGTATCCTCGAAAGTTTGAGTTAAAGGTGACATTTAGAGAAAAAATTGAAAATTCTGACTTTTAATCTTGAAATTTTGAATTTAATCTCGAAGTTAAGCTTGAAAATTAGGAACAAAGTATCGAAAATTTCATGGTGAAATTCAACATTTCGAAAAAACTTCGAAGACACAACTAAAAAAAGGTTACAATCGGAATTTTGATTAAAGAAAATTGATTTTCGATTTTTGTTAAAAATTCGGACTTTCTTTGATGAACATTGAATAAATTGCCTCTTTTTGAAAATTTCGATTTATTTTGAAAAGCATATTTCGACTATTGTCGATCTTTTGAAAATTTAGACGATTTCAAAGTTTTACTTTTATAAAAATTTCGATATTTTTTCTCGAAACTTTAACTTTAAATTTTGATTCTTTCCGTATTTAATTCTTTTCGAAATTTTGACTTTTTTCGATTTTTTCGAGGTTTCAATTTTTTTTCGAACATTCGATTTTTTTAATGACTACTTCTAGAGAGACAATTCAACTTTTTTGAAAATGTCGACTTAAAAAAATTGATCTTCAATTTTTGTTCAAAATTTAGACTATAAAAATTGGAAAATTGAAATACAGAACTTGTCCTCTGAAACCAAGAAAGATTAAAAAACACAACAAAGGTTTTGAAGATAACCAAGGACCAGTCCGTTCCATCAAAAATATAAAAATTCGTACTTTTTGATAAACAATTAGGCTTTTTATCAAAATTTCGTCAATTTAAAGGCTTTACTTTTTGAGAATTTCGACTTTTCTTACAATTTTGACGTTATAGATTTCGACTTTTGATTCAAAACATCAATTTTTTTGTAAACGACCTGCTAAGTTTTGTTTTTTCCAAAGTTTTAATATTTTTTAATTTTGTCTTCGATTTCGTTTCAAAATTTTGACTTTCACTTAATTGCAACTTCATTGTAAATTAGATTTTCGCATTTTTTCAGTTTTGACATTTTTCAAAAATTGTTTTTTGATATTTTCTATTTTTAGAAAATTTTCTATGTTTTAAAAACATCGACTATTTTTCGACATGTTGACTATTCTTGAAAATTTCTACTTTTTTTCTAAAAATTGCGACCTTGTTTCAAAATTTCGACTTTTTCAAAATTTCGACTTTTTTAAAATTTCGACATTTTTTTTCAAAAATTTTCTGCATTTTCTTAAAATTTTAACATTTTTGAAGAATTTGACTTTGTTTTGAAAATTTCGTATTTAAAAAAAAATTGTCCATTTCGAAATTCGAATTTTTTTAAATTTTTACTGTTTTTAAAAGAAATTACGACTTTGGTTAAACATTTCGATAATTTCTTAATTTTTGAAGAATTCGACTTTTCTTTGAAAATTAAGATTATTTTTTAATTTTGCCATTTTCGAAAATTTCCAATTTTTGACAATTTTATTTTAAAATTTCATCTTTTTTTAAGCCTTTTACTGTTTTTAAAATTCCGGCGTTTTCCCGTTTCACTTAATTTGAGAATACTTAATCTTTCAAACTTTCGACTTTTTTCAAAATTTCGATTATCGAAAATTGCGATTTCGTTTCAAAACTTTGGATTCTTTTCCAAAATTTTGACTTTTAGGTAATTTCAACTTTATTATAAATTATATTTTCCTATTTTTTTAATATTTTTCAAAAATTGTTTTTAATATTTTCTAATTTTAGAAAATTTTCTGCTTTTCCAAAACATCGACTATTTTCCATCATGTTCACTATTCTTAAAATTTTTTTTTTCTGAAAATTTCGACCTTGTTTTAAAATTTCGACGTTTTCAAAATTTCGATTTTTTTGTCTGTTCGACTGTTTCTTGTAAATATGAAATTTTTAAAAAGATTTTTTTTCAAAATTTCTGCATTTTAAAATTTTGACACTTTTGAAGAATTCGACTTTGTTTAAAAAATGTCGAATTTTTAAAAAAAATTTGTCCTTTTCGAAAATTTTGAATTTTTTCACGATTTTACTATTTTTAAGATTAGGCGTTTTTCTTTTTTACTTATTTGGAGAACTTTTAATTATTCAAACTTTTGACTTTTCTCAACATTTTGGTTATTGAAAATTACGACTTCGCTCGATTTTTTTTTATTTTGAAATTTTCGAAGAATTTGACTTTTCTTTGAAAATTTAGAATTTTTTTAAAATTTTACCTTTTTCGAAATTTTCAAATTTTTGGGGTTTTTATTTTAAAATTTCATCTTTTTTCAAGTTCCTGTTTTTAAAATTCCGGCGTTTTCCCATTTTACTTAATTTGAAAATATTTAATCTTTCAAACTTTCGGCTTTTTTCAAAATTTTGGTTATCGAAAATTACGACTTAGTTTAAACATTTCGATTTTTTCTTAAAATTTTGACAGTTTTTGGGAATTCGACTTTTCTTTGAAAATTTATATATTTTTTTTAAATTTTGGCTTTTTCGATATTTCACTTTTTTTGAAGCTTTTACTGTTTTTAAAATTCCGTCGTTTTCCCGTTTTACTTAATTTAAAATTTAATCTTTCAAACTTTCGATTTTTCTAAAATTTTAATTATTCAAAATTGCGACTTCTTTTCAAAAATTTGGCTTGTTTTCCAAAATTTTCACTTTTTGTAAATTTAGACATTCTTTGAAAGATGTTTCATTATTTTAGAACTAAGACTTTGACTTTAGTTGAAAATTTTGAGTTGTTTAAAACCTTTTTTAAAAATTTTTATTTTTTAAAAAATTTTGACTTTTTGCAAACTTTCATTTTTTTTAAATCTTTGTATTTTTCTTAAGATTTTGACTTTTTTCGAAAAATTTGAGTTTTGGACTGATTCTTCTTTATCTGAAAGATTGATGTGACTTTTCCGAACATTTTGAATTTTTTTTTGAAAATTTCTACTTTTTTCAAATTTTTATATTTTGCCTAATAAGAAGAATTATTTCGAAAATCTTGACATTTTGACTGATTCTACTTTATCTGAAACTTTTCCGAAAATTGTAATTTATTTTTGAAAATTTCAACTTTTTTTGATAATTTTGTTTCCTTCGAAAATTTAGATTTTTTTTTGGAAGTTCAGACCTCATTTAAAATTTTCATTTTTTCAAAAACTTCGCCTTTTTTCAAATTTTAAAAATTGAAATAGAAATCTTGTTCCCTGAAACCAAGAAAGATTAAAAAACATAACAAAGGTTGCTCTAACGCGTTTCGATAGCCAAGCTAATCATATTCAGAGAGATACTTAGCTACTACCTTTTTGACGTTTTGACATTTTGAAAATTTGATTTCTTTAAAATGTCCATTTTTTCTCGAAATTTTGAATTTTTTATTTTGACTTTTTTAAAATTAGACCTTTATTTTTGAAAATTTAATTTATTTGAAAATTCAGAACTTACGTTTCTACTTTTAAAAAAAAATAGGGATCGTTTTTGAAAGTTTTGTTTTTATTTTGAAGTTTCGATCTCTTTTCAATATTGTTGTTTTTCCTCGAAATTTTGACTGCAATTCAACTTTATTACAAAACTTCGATTTTTTTAAAAATTTTCTACATCTTTCTAAATTTGCCTTAGTTTTTTTAACTTCGACAATTTTTTAAAAACTTCAAATTTTTCTCAACATATTGACTTTTTTGTGAATTGGATTCCTCTTTTTTTTTAAAAAAATACGACTTATTTTGAAAGTTTCGTTCTATCTGGAATTGTTTTACAAAATCAAGAAATCTAATATTTCTTGGTTTCATGGGATAAAATTTGTATATCAGTTTTTGAAACTAACCAAGGACCAAAAAAAAAAGAAAACTGTTCTATCTGATCGATTTTTTTTGTAAGTTTTTACTTTTTCTCGAAATCCTGACATTTATAAAAATTTCGCATTGGCTTGACGTATGTAGTTTTCTTGAAAATTTTGATTTTTTTTGGAAATGCAAATCTTAAGACACAATTGAACCTTTCGAGATTGAATGCAAATTCCAACAATTTTAGATCAGTTTTATTTTTTCAGAATTTAAAATGTCACTTAATCTCGAAATTTGGACATAAATTAAGAAAAGGTTAAGTTCAGTTCGGTTAATTTCAAAGTTTAAATCTTCAATTATATCTTGAAAGCAGGGGCAACTGGACAGAAGCCCCCCAAAAAAAATTGAGGACCTTTTTTTTTAGTCACCAAAAATATTGTAAACACCTAAGAGAGAAGATTTTAATATTCTTCTGAAGATGATATAGAAAATTTTTTGTATTTCGCAGGGAACCCTACCAACTTTAATCCGCCCCTGCTTGAAACCGTATAAAACTTGAAGTAGAAATCTTGTCCCCTGAAACCAAGAAGGATTGAAAAACTATCGTCTTCAGAGAGAGTATCTCTTTGACGATGACAGCTTGGCTATCGAAACGCGTTAGAGCAACATATGTTGTATTTTTAATCTTTCTTGGTTTCAGGGTACCAAATTTGTATTTTTGAAGATAATCAAGGACCAGTGCGTTCCACCAGAAAAAAACTATGAAACGTTTAACTAAAAATTTCGGGATTAAAATTTATATATCAAAGTCAACGTTTTGTAAAAATTTCGCTCCATGGTATTCTTATGATTAGTGAAAAACGGCGGATGCTAAAAAATGTTGAATTCAAGATCTGAAAACTGAAAACTCGTAGCTTTACTTTCTGTTTTTATTTTTCTCTATGACCATTTTTCTTCGAGTTATAACATCTTGAAAACACCAAAACATTTGGTTTGTGCCTAGTTCTGTTTTTATAGAATAATCGGAATTTCACAAAGACGTTGAAATCTCGAGGAAAGACGCGCAATTCCTGAAAAAAAATTTTGCAGAAAAGTAATAATTTCAAAAAAAAGATTAAAATTTCTTCGAAAAAAGGCCAAAAAAAAAAATATGATAAAAGGCAACATTTCCGAAAAGTTTAAATTTTCATATTTTGGAGACGTCAAAATTTAGACAAAAAAGTGAAATTTACAAAAATAGTTAAGCTTTTGAGGTTTATAATCCCATAATTTCTGTGACTAGTGTATTTGTCAACGATACATTCTTTTTAAAGTTATCAAATAATGTTCATATGATAAACAATAAGAAATAAAACAGAATGCTCTTCAGTTAGGTTTTAGATGAACGGTTTTATATACTCCCCGGATTGTCAGTGAGTTTTATTATGCTCTCCTAAATGTTATCCACTTTAACACCTTTGATCGTCCGAGGCAAAGCGAGTTCAATCCGTGAGCGCATTTTAATTCTCAATCGTAACCACTTTTAATCTGCATTTAAATTTAAAACCCGGAGCGCACCGAGTGGACTTTGCATAATCGTCCGACGGTCTCGCTGAGGCTTTAGAGGGCACATCGGGAGGAATATCGGAGAGTCAGTCGATCACCAGAGCCGAGGAATGGGATAAACTTCCGCTCGGATATTGTCTAAGCATCCAGGCGTGTAATAAGGATTCGGGCAGAAATGGCTCCCCATCAAGACCGAGCTTGACCTTTGCTGCTTTAAAAAACAAACCGAAGGTTTAATAAGTTGAATTTATTGCGACGGACTGCATTTTTTGCTCTCAAGTTTTCCCAGATGATTTCTTTTTTTGATACGGTTTCCATAGATTACACCTTAATCACAAGCTTGTAAATGTTTTATCCACATCTACCGAATTAAACGTTAACATTTCGTCTGTAACTCGATTTTTTTAAAAAGGACCTCGAGCTGAAATTAGTTGATGTAAGTTATCAGGCTACAAAAAAAATTTGTCACTATTTTAAGACATGCAAATTAATCATGATATATATCTGGAAATCTTCAAAAGAACCGGCCTAGTACAAGTAATCGTGGGGAAGGGGGCACAATAAATGAAAGCTTCAATGCTGCAGGGATAACCGATCCCAAATGAAACAATAATAATAATAACCATGATATTGTTAACATTTGTAAACAAAATAAATTCGGTTTCATAAAATGTTATGATCAGTTACATGGGCGCTATAATCATTTATGTACCTGTCTGTTTATTCCCCAATAAAAGTAAAGTTTTCTTCTAATCATTCGATCCTCGAACTTTGGAAATGTGAAAAATCACGCCAATCTAAACCAAACAACAATTTATCGTTAGCTCCATGTTTCTGTCAGGAAAGTTTACGGAGCGGGTGGAAAGAAACCAGAAAAAACATACGCTTCACGCAAGAAGACAAAACTTGCGTGGCATCTTAAACACGAAAAACTTGATTGCCGATATATAGCCATTTTTTGTTGTTAAAAAAAACCGAGGTTGGTTGAATTGCCAACATAGGGGCATCCAAGGAAATTATGTTTAAATTGAAAGTAAACACAGCAGGTCCTTGCATTTTCAGTTTCACTTGTGCAATTAAAGTTTATACTCGAATGCTTAATAGTAATAAGTTTTCTCTCGAAATTCGGTGGTTTTTTTTTCAACAATACAGTCGTATAGGCTTTACACCCCTCAGCACTGTGACCCATTAGGAACCTTTGTGCGGACTCTAATTTTAATGAGTGTCCAAGATGTTTAAACTCTTTAGTAGTCATTATCTTTTTAGGAGGTGTTTCTCTTACTTCTTGCGGTGTCAGGGTCAGCCTTTCAAGAAATTTGAGCCTTTTACAGAACTGAGTCATGCATTCGCATAGTAGGTTTTCGGTTGTCTCTGTTGCTGCGTTGCAGAATCTGTAGTTTTCATCATCCACTTTTCCCATCTTCTTAAGGTGATACTTTACTGGGAAGTGTCCTGAAAATAGTCCCGTTATTATTCTCAAGTCGTTCTTGTTTAGTTTGAGAAGCTGCTCAGATTTCCTTTTTGAGATAGTGATGAACTTTTTTGACTATCTTAGGTCTGGAGCTTTCCTCCAGTATGACAGTCTTTGGTTTGTCTCTCAAGTATCTGTTTTGTTTTTTACGTGGCTTTTTGTAAGACCACAGTATAGTTCTGGGTCGAGGAGTGGTATGATTGAGGCCTCTATTGCTATTCTATCTGCCTCTTCATTGCTTTCTATGCCTTGATGCCCTGGAAGTTACTTTGTTGTTTGCAGTCAGTTGCTTCAGGGATTGTTTGCATTCCCAGACCATTTTTGAGTCGATTCTGAATGACTTTAGATTCTTTAATGCAGCCTGGCTATCCGAAACGATATAAACCTGTACATCTCTGAATCCTTTTTGAAGGGACTTTTTGCGCAAAGAGTTATAGCAAGCAGTTCTGCTTGGAAAATTGTGGGAGTGTTTCCTGGGGGGTTCAGAGGGTCTTAAATTTGGACCCCATATTCCTAGTCCTATTCCTTCTGTTGGTTTGGATCCGTCTCCGTGATTTAGGTATCCTTGGTCATTCATTCAGCCACCCAATCTTGTTGAGAAACTGAAGAACGTCCCTTGGATGCGCCTCTCTCAAACTGGCCACACTAGGCCAGAAGTCCCCCAGCGTGGTTCCTCTGATTGATGCTAGTGCCGGGCAGTGACACATCGCGTACTCGACACTCTCCATCTTCTTCTAAACACCCTCTGCAACTCGGGTCGTTTATAATTCCCATTCTGTGGAGGTGTTTGTTTAATCGACAGTGACCTGTCCATATCCCTACAAGTTTTCTGAGATTATTCCTTGAGAGTTGTAGGCATAGTTTTGCCCCTTCCCTGCACGGCATTTTAATGAATGCGTGAGTTTGTCGGCATGTTGTTATTGATGCCCATATGGCTTTGTGTTTGCGATAAATTTCTTCGTTAAGTAGGAATCTTACGGTTGACCTCGTCAAGGGAAGGGTTGGTTCTGGTTCAACGAATTGTCCCTCCGAACCCTTCCTCGCCAGTTTGTCAGCGCGTTCGTTTCCCTCTTTTCCAGAATGTCCTTTGATCCATATTAGATCAATTGCATTCTCTTGTTATAGACGTTCTAAAGCTAGGTGGCAGTTCCATACCAGCACTGAGTTTGTTTTCACATTTCTTAAGGGTTGCCTGGCTGTCCGTCTTTATTTGGATATATTTTCCTGTAATGTTCAGTTGCGTCATTTGTTCGGCGCTATATAAAATTCCCAACATTTCCGCTTGAAAGATTGTTGAGTATTTATCTAACTTAATACTTACATTTAAGGTTCAGGTCTTCCGAGAAGATTCCTGTTCCAGTGCCCGTATTTGTTTTCGATCCATCCGTGTATATACTTACGTCTGGTATCCTTGCTTCTAGTTCATCCATTTTTATGCGGTAGGATTTTATGTAGTTATATTTCACGGCTAGATGGTCCATCGGCGCAGCCAGAATAGGTGCCTTTTGGAGCGCCCCCTCCATTATGCGCCGGTGACCCACCATTTTACCTAGCGTATTCCACATTCGTCCTGCTCGCAAACGGAGAGCAGAAGCTTGTGCCGCCCCCTCAAGAAATATATCGAGAGGTGGCAGGCATAAGATCGCGTCCATTACTGCTGTTGGAGTGTGTTTCATTGCTTCTATCACTTATCACTTCTAGACACGCTAGTCTCTGAAGGTGATTTAGTTTTTGTTTTATAGTGGTGCACTTTGTCTTCGGCCACCAAACTAAAACTCCGTAGCTTACAATTGGTCTGATGACTGCCGTGTGTAATAACCCCCAAGACCTCCTAATGGCCCCACGGCATTGCCAGAAGATGTAAGCTTTGTTTAATTTATTTTCAATGTGGTACTTCCAGCTCAGTTTGCTCTCAAGTTCAATACCAAGGTATTTCACTCGATTTGACAAACCGAGTTGGGTTCCCATGAGTTTGGGAAATTTTAGTCGTGCTAATTTCCTTTGATTCGTAAAAAGAACCATTTCCGTCTTTGCAGGATTTGTTGCTAGGGAATGTTCTTTACACCATTTCTCGACTATATATAAGGCGTCTTCTATTAACTCGAAGAGTACTGCTTCGTGCTTACCTGAAAGAAGAATGGTTATATCATCTGCGTAGCCAATTGTATAGAGACCCCGGTCATTGAGTTTTCGGATAAGGTCATCCGCTATGATTAACCATATAAGGGAGGATAATACACTCCCTTGCGGACATCCCTTACTTACGATTCCTCTGACCGTATAGTCTCCTACTGGAGCTTGTATTGCTCGCCACTCAAGTATATGTCGCATGAGTTCCCGCAAGGCGAGTTTAATACCACTACGCTCAAGCGCCAGAGAAATGCTATTGAAGTTAGGTCTGTCAAAGGCACCTTCTATGTCCAGAAATACATCCAGGGTGTGTTCTTTTACTTCTAGCGATCTCTCGATCCTGCCAATTACTGAATGTAGCGCAGTTTCGGTAGATCTGCCGGAAGTAAAAGCATGTTGATTTGAATGTAAGGGGAAGTGTATATCGAGGCTATTCCTTATATATCTGTAACCTCTCCAACGTCTTCAGTAGGAAGGACGTTAGACTGATTGGGCGACATGATTTAGCCTCACTTTGAAGTTTACCCGGTTTTGGAGTAAAAATTACTTTGACTTCCCTCCATTCTCGGGGTATGTATTTAAAGGCAATACACGTCCTAAAAATTTGCACCAGGTATTTTTGTATCCACACCTTTCCCCACTGAAGCAGGGCAGCTTAGATACCGTCCAACACGGGCGATTTGAAGGGAGCAAAGGATTGTACGGCCCAGCTCCCAGTCCCTATTTCTAGAGTGGCCTGGTATAACACGGCAGGCAGGCATCCTGGAAAGTGCGTGTTTAAGAGCTCTGAAGCTGTTTGTGCGGGTGTACTGGTATATGTACCGTCGGCCCGCTTTATCATGCTTACCTGTTGGTTTAGATCTTTTGAGAGCATCTTTTTCAATCGGGAAACTGATGTAGTAGACTCTACGTCACTACAGAATTCTCTCCATTTCTCCCTTTGTCTCTTGCGAATAAGTTTCTTGTATTGTTTTCGGTGGTCCCAGTCACATACCAGTTTTGTCTTCTTCGCTTTGTTAAAGAGCTTGTTTGCCTGAGATTTGAATTTTTCGAGTTGCCCGTTCCACCAAGTTTTTCGAAGTTCAGTTCTCATTGGACAAGCCTTCTCATATGCTGTTATGATATTTTTTCTCACTAAAGTGACGTATTTTTCGATCAGTCCAACTGTCCCAATTCTCTGTGGGGTTTCTACAGTCCCTAGGAGCCTTTCCTATTGTAATCCTTCCTGTTGGTGCTTCTAGGATTCCTGTACGATTTGGGTTTCAACCTACAACATAAAATATTGAATTTTATATATTGATGGTCAGACATTGTTGCATCCTTAGATACATGCCCACCATTTATAATTTAAGTAATACTTATAGACGCCAGGGTGATGTCAATAACACTCTGGCATCTGGAGGTACCAAAGGTAGTTTCACTGCCTCTATTGAGTATATCTAATTTGGTACTACTTAAGTAGTGTAGTAAACATGTACCTCGAGGGTTGTTTGTTGCGCTCCCCCAAGCTGTATGGTGGGCGTTTGTGTCACATTCAATTATAAGATCTACATAACTTGCCTCGTCAAAGTCGATCATTCCTGCCATTTCCTCGGAGGGTGGTGGTCCTTTTGAATCTATTGGTAGGTAGCTCGATGCTATTACAAGTGATATTTTTCCTTCTTGGCGCGCAAGTTCCACTCGGAGAGCTGTTTGATCTCCGGAGCAGAATTGGGGTAGGATATTCGCTTGCAGTAGTTTCGGGACATGGCAGTTCTTGGTTTGTTCCCATTTTTGAGGTAAAAAACTGTTCCACTTAATTTTCCTAAACCGCAGACTCTATTGTTTTATATCCACTGTTCTTGTATAAGGGCTATAATTTCCCCATTTCTGTCTAGAAAACGACATAGGTTAGCAGTCGCCGCTCAACAGTATTTGAGGTTTATTTGTATGAAGCCTATATCATTCCCAGAAGCCATGGCTACCAGAACGGCACAGACATTCAGTTCTTGCCCCTCTAGTTTCAAGCAACGAACGCCTGGTTTCTCGGGTGTTCTAGTTTCCTGAAGCTGGGGGTGGCTGCGTTATCTCCGATTCGGGAACCCACAAGGTGGCCTCCGTCAACTTAGGCAGCTGGTCCACTGGAAGAAGGTCCAGATTTGCACCCTCCCAAAAAGGGGGGCAGCCCCCTGACTGTAGTCCCTAGCCAGGCTAGGGAGTGTTCGTTGTCGCAGGAAAATTTAAGTATTTCTTGCGAGTAAATGCAGTTTTGGAACGTAGGAGGGTTCGCCGGGTGCCGGGACAGTTCAATGTCCAGGAGCTCGGCCAACCGTTCCTTTACCAATTTAGCTTGGTGGGCTGTAAGCCGGCCCAGTGCACTGGAGTTCCAATCCTTTTTGTCAATGATGGCCACCCTTAGGTGGTTGGTCACCATTTCGCTATATTCAGTTCTAGAAGAGCCTGCGACCGACCTCTGCCCACCCGGTTCTTTCTTAGGAACATTCCCAGGAGAAGGGACAGGAGACGATTTCGATCGCGCTCTCTTCATACCGAGCCTTGAGGTCGGCCGGCCATCAGCACCCTGAGGCGCATGGTCACCGGCTTGTCCTGAAGGACCGGGTTTGTTTTGTTCGGCAGAGGTGCTGCAGGTGGCAATAGTTTTTGCTGCCTGCCTCTCTCTGAAACACTCCTAAATAACCCTACACGGTGTCAAAATCAGTTGAGATTTTATTAATAAAAAATTAGAAATTGCAAATTTCGACGTACACTCAACTTCGGATATACCGTACTTCGCGTATAACCAAATCCGCATATAACGAACGACAGCTTATAATGAACAAAATCATGGTCCAAAGCCCCTTAAGAAAGTTTTCTCATTCATTGATAAGAAGCACCTGATAACGAACTATTTAAGGATCTCGTTGATGGTTCGTTATATTCGAATGTGACTATTATTTCTTGAAATTTTGAGTACAATATCAACATTTTTACTTCTGCCTCGTCGTATGTTGCCGACAAGGCAAATGTCCCTCATGCCCCTCTACCCTTACTCTTAATTACATTATTTCCCGTGATTAAGGATTCACGAGATGGTCCCGAATTACGCCTACGCAGATTGTTCCAATTTAGGAGGCGCAAAATACTTGTTAGTTTGCAGTGTCTTTATTACCACCAGCTCAGAAGTTTCGCGATGTAAACAAACTTCGACAAAGACTCACCTCGGAGATATTTCGGGGGGAACAACGCCGTCTCATAGTAATGTATTCGCAGGGAATTGCAAATATTTGGATAATATATTCGATTTCGTTCCGGCAAATGATATTTTAAGTTGCCAGTGCCGAATTGTGCAAATGTTTAATCGCTTGTTTATCTATTCCCTGACAGTTCTGTTTCACCAGCCCAGAATGCATCGACGTTTGCAAATTGTCATCGGTCATGCGATAGCCGGATTTACTGGTTTAAAGCACACGCAACAACAATATAAGGCGATGTTATAACTCAATTAATGGAAGATACTTTGAAATCTGATGCTATGATGCAAATCCAAAATACAAGAATTCAAGTTACCACACACACAGTGACCTTTGTAACCCTTTAGGGTTACATCGTACTTCTGTTTGTAGTCACATTGGCTGAGTATGTATACTCAGTGTATAGTATCCTCTGCGATCGCTAATCTTATCGCTTCTATAAGAGCCTGGGAAAATTCACATCAGAGGAAAAAGTGTTTTAGTTCATGGCTTCTCATCTTCGCAATATTTTCATAATAAAAAATCGATATTAACTAATACGATTTCCGCTTCATCGACGTGGTAATGAATTCCAGAGTTTGGAAGTCCTATAAGTCCTATAGAAAAAAAGAATCCCACTGTTTCAAGTTAGATTGCCTTGTTTGAAGTAAGAAGTTGAAGTAAGAAGTTTGTTGTAAGAAGTTACTTTTGGGAAGTTAGAGCTATTATTTCTTGCAAAACTCTTCTACGAAAATACTTGTCTCTAGTGTGTGTAGAGACTTGGTCAGATCAGCAATTAGACAAGTTACTGATCTTTGAGCTGAATCTAAAAGAGCCAATTTTTGTGTTGCTGTTGAATCCCAAATATGAGAACAGTACTCCAGTGTTGGACACTAACTTAGGTTTTATAATTAGTGAGTAACTAATGCGATGCGAAGTACTTTTTGGCTCGAAGAAGAAAACCCAGGCCCTGAGAAGACTTGGACATGGTAATGGAGCGCTTATGATTGTTGCAGAAGAAGTTAGTGCTTGCATTCACTCCACATGACATTTCAAAAAAAATTGGTGCTTGCATTGACTCTTAGGATCGATAAATCACATCTCAGAGGAAGGATTTTTCCATCCATGACTTCGTGGGATGCATTATTTTCGGTTGAATTATCTTGAGACTGAGCAAATTTCTTTTAGAAGATGTTAACATTTTAAATGACTTATTTGATTTCTCAACGTCATAAATGTACCTCCTTGATTAATTTGTGCTGTACGTGACTTTTCTTGGTACTTCAGAACTCCAAAAAAAACTGTCTTGATAGTTTAGAGCTCCAATAGGATTTCTATAAATTAAAATTCTAATTGAGTTTTCTTAAAATTCTAGAGCTCTCCATATGATTCTTTTGAGGACATTAGAATTTTCTTGAGAGTTTAGTAATTTAGATCAGTACCCTTATGAATTTAACGCTTACATGTTCTTTCGAAAACCCCTCCAAAATAAATATAATAAAAAAAATGATATTCAATATGAGCGAAGTGCATATAACAATTATATACCAGTTGGATGATATTTTCCATTTTTCGCTTTATGCCGCAAATTCCTGTTAATCCCAAACTCAAAAGTTCGTCATTATAGAGCAATTTATAGCACATATAACGTGACAAAATATTGCGTGAGCTAATTTATCAGCTATCGAGAATTGTTACGAAAATAAACACATTTTGTCCCAGTTTTTCAACAAAAGAGAGTTTTTTTTAGTTATTTTTCTGTTCTCTCGTAATGCTTCCATAATAAAAATCCGAATGTTAGAGCCGGCACAATTTAATCCATCGGTGTGCTCCATTGTTTGGAAAGCGTCTGTTTTTCTTTTTTTCAAAACTACTGCGTTTTCTGTGATAAGCCGGTTATTTTCACAATCGGTGAAGTGGGCACGTATTGCACGTTCTATGGTCGCTTTGTCATTAAATTTTACTTTGAATGGTGCATTTGTTTCCAACGCTCGCGACGCTTTTAATAGAGCTTCGGGTCTGAAAGAAAGAAGTTACTATTTAGTTCAATTATATTATTTCATTCTGAGCCAGTTTTAGTAAGTAATAAATAGTAAACGACGAGAGAATTATATTTCATTAACTTCATTAGTGTGTTGATATTTGCTTGCATAATAGTAGTAAAACATTTGTGTTTATGTTAAGCTTTTGAAATATATGTTATTCTAGTTTTTTATACATATAAATAAAAAAGTGCATTTGTCTGCCTGTTTGTCACGGATTAAATACTGAAACGATTTCGACAAAAACAGTTCCTTAAATAACAAGATACAAAAGGCTACTTTGTCTGCGAAAGCTCCAATAATGTCATGTTTCAAATTAAAATAAATTCCTATTTGATTTTAACAGTACTCGCTAAAATTGTAGGTGGCATGCAATATTATATCAGTCATAACATTGCGAACTGGTTTTTTTTTAATATGTTTTGTGTTATAACCCCAAATAAAATTGTGACTTCTTAGAAGTGAAAGCCCGAGTCTTACTGAATTAAGAATAGCCTAAGGGGTGCCCTCTAAAGATACTCTATATTTTATTAAAAGTTTCATTAAAATCGATTTAGCAGTTTCCGGGATTAACCTGGACAAAAGATGAGACAACAGACAGTCAGATACTTATACCCTTCAATTTTATTCATATAAATTCAGACAGGAATGGTCTGATAGCGTCATGCAATATCATTTCATTTCATCATTGATACTTAAGGACACTATTCGTCTAATTCCTCGGATGAAGTCACGAGTAATAACTGGTAAACTACAACTTTCTAATTTTAAGCCAAAATTTTAGGAAAAAATTTCAAAACATTTTTAAACTCGAAATTTTGAGAAAAAAGTTCAACTTTAATAGGAAAAAAACTATGTTTTAAATTTTAAGACCAAAGTTTGATAAAAAAAAACTGTAAACGGCAATTTTAACTTTAAAATTTTGAGAGAAGTCGAAATTTTGTAAGAATAATCCATTTTTATTTTTCGTTTTTACTTTTAAAATTCTACTCAAAATTTCAACACTCCAAATTAAAGACGAAATATTGGAAGAGAAAATTTCATGAATCTATTCCTTTTTTGACATTTTGACTGCACAAATTGCAATTTTTACTTTTCCCTTTTGTTACTTAAAACTTGAAATTAATGTTTGTTTTTCTAAAAATTTTGGCGTTACATGTCGAAATTTCAACTTGTAAACTCCAAATCTAGTTTGAAATTTCAAAATTTTGAAAAAAAAAGGACAGATTAAATTCTACATCTTGCGTTTTTAAAAAATGTTTTGCTTTTAGTGGCCTTAGTCTTAATTTCTTAAAATATTTAATTTTGTTTTTAAAGTTCCCACAAAATTTACTCAAAGCAAAATTTATTTATCAATATAAACTCAATAATTGACATTTCCAACCCTTACTTCGTGGAATTCTTTAATATTCATAGCTATTAAACTTTGTTTTTGTCTTGGGCTTTCAATCTGAGGGGCCAGGAATTCTTTCCTCTTACCCCTTTGTCGCTCTGTTCTTTCTATTAAGAACTTTGTCTCCTCTCGTTGTTTCTGTTTGCTTTTTTCGCCTCTCTAGAGATTCAGACCTTCCATGTCTGCTTCTCTTTTTTTGCAGACTTTACAGATCTGCCCTTTTTTGTGCCTTTCACTGAAAATACCCTCTTCACGCCTATGGAGCGCCTTGTTTTTCTTTTGCCTACTAGTGATTTAACCGAGCCCCCGGGGAAACCATACAAAAACCCGGGGTTAGTAGACTGCTTCCTGTCTTCTTGATTCACTCTACTATCTTCAGTAGTTCCTGCATCTGCTCTATGAAGTTGTTAACTTCCTTTGTCGATGCTCCTGAGCTGGAAAATTGCATTATCATGTCACACAAAATAATGCTTACCTTTGTACCTTTGCTCTTTTGTCTTCTCTTTTTTCCTTCTTGTTTTCTCTCTCTTCTTGCTTCTTTGCCTTTCCGTCTTCTCTTTTTTCTGCCTTCTTTTCGTTGTCTTCTATCTTCGCCCTAGCTTTACTTTCGTAAGAGACTCCCTCGATTCTCTTTGCAGTATTGACTTTGCTGTTCGTGGTTTTCGGTAATGCGGGACAACCGCGATAGCTCGCAGGGTGAGCTCCTTCGCAGTTGGCGCATTTTGCCGGCTGTGTCTTCGGAAGTGGTCTTTGTCACATGTTTTGCCCGCATTTGACGCAGATTGGGTCCGCGTGGCAATTCTTCTGCGTGTGTCCGTAGCCCTGGCAGTTGAAACACGACGTATTTTCTTCTCCTGATGGCCTCTACTCCTATGTCTAGGCCGCAGCAGGTTTTCATTTCGTAAATTTTCTTCTCGTTTCGGTTTAGCTCAACAAAGACGAGCGGCATTATTGTCCTTTCCTTGCTTCTCTTGTACAGGGTCTTTGGTTATAAATGCACCCCCCCATTTATCTTTCGAATTATGATAGATACAAAATAATTTGAATGAAAAAGTTTCTAAATATCTTAAATTTTTATTTGAAATAAGTTTGCGATATACAGGGTGCTACGTTTTTTCAAAATCAAAGTCAACTTTTGTTTTTTAAACGGAACACTCCAATTATTTTTTTATTTTCGAATTCTCCTAAAAATTTCACATATATTTTATAAAACCTACTTAGTTCAAATATAACAACATAATTCGGATGTTCTATTTAAAAAACCAAAATTGATTTGTATTCTGGAAAGGTAAACACCCTGTATATAGCAAACATATTTGAAATAAATATTTAAGCGATTTCTATAAACTTTTAAATCTAACATTTCTTATAGATATCTATTATTTACGAAAAATCAAGATCATATTGGCGATCTATAACCATCAATATTTCGGAAACAATTGAATTTAGATATAGGTATGTTACATAAAATATATGTGGAATTTTTGGGAAATTTCGAAAATAAAAAAATAATTGGGTTGTTCCATTTAAAAAACCAAAGTTGACTTTGATTCTGAAAAAACGTAGCACCCTGTAATCGTAAACTTATTTCAAATAAAAATTTAAGAGATATCTAGAAACTTTTTTAGTCAAATATTTTTGTATCTATCATAATTCGAAAGATAAATGGGGGGTGCATTTATAATCAAAGACCCTGTACACCCGAATAATTTTAGTTGGATGAAATCCTTTTTCCCTTAAATCGTCTTAACTTCTTTTTCCTTTAGGAAAGTGGGAATTCCTCTCACTACTACCTTGAGGTTTCTTTCCTCTGAAAGGGTGTACATATGGTACTGAATTTTCTTTTCCTTGAGTTCTTTAACAAGGGCTTGATCATCTTCGGGGCGAGTAGGATAGATTTTTATTCCATCCTTACTCGCTTGTGCCTTGATGTTTTCAATTTTCTTCATCTTCATGGTATTCGCGGTTACCGTCCAATTTTTCTGCTCCCGCAGAATAACTGGAGGTACCTGTCCTTTTCTTTCACGAGTTTTGTTGTTACTTTTGCTTGGCTTTGCTTGAAGAGCTGTTATTTTGAATTCTTCAGTCTTCTTGCGCTTTACGCGCTCTTCCTTTTCTTCTCTTTTCTTTTCCATCGCTATACTCTCTAAGTTAGCGACGGAATTTTCAGTATTTTCTTCGCTTTCTTCTTTTTGTGTCGAGATTAACTCTTCCTTCTTTTCTTCAGCAACCAAGCATTCTACATTTTGTGTATCGCTCAAGTCGCCCATTTTGTTATTTATTGCGTCTTTATCAATAAAAGTATTTCCTTTAATTCCTCTATCGACAAATTTTTAAAATCGTCGTCGGATCTCGGGCTTGTTGCTCTTTGGCAGGTCTTCTGCTTTTTTCTCTTCATTGTCGCACAATTCCGTTGGAGAATAAACCTCCTTGTTCTCGCACGGTCACTTCACTAAACTTTAATCGCACTGCGGTGGCACCAACGATCCGGAGACCTGGACGCACTATTAAACTTTATTAACGATAAAAACGCAACAAAGTTTAAAAATTCCACAAGGTTTTCGATAGATATTTGCTAACGCCGGACCAGGTTTCGCATTACTGCATCATCGGCGGTCATACCAGCAATTTGTTTAGCCGTTATTATGCTAATAAGCTCAATGGATCACAGACTCCTACGAATATTTCGTCTAATCGAAATTCTCGTCCAAAGCTTCAATTAGAGGTGTGTTCAGAAGATCAAGCTGCTGGTTCATAAGTGTAAATTGACTAGATTGTAAATATTTACGAATTTCTATGGCTTCCAAGAAATTAAGTTTTTTAGTGTTATTACAAATATGTAATACTTTTACTGTGTTCGCACATGTAAGTTAATGTTGTGTTTCTAATAGATGCTTTGCAAAATTGGATCTTTCTGGATGTTGATTTCTGAAGGCAGCAAGATGTTCGCTGTATCTAATATGAAAATTACGTAATGCTTGTTCTATGTATACAGCATTACATTCAGAGCAATTCAATTTATAAATACCAGATTTAGCAAGTCGTGGAGTTTTTTCTTTTGCATTAAAAATCATGTTACTTAACGAATTATACGATTTAAAGCTAGGTGTCGCTTGGAAGGTATGAGAAATTATGTTACTTATCTTTTTCGCGATATTTCCAAAATATGTAATAGCAAAATAGTCTGGATTTTTGTTTGGTTGTTTAGGAAAAATAGAATTAATAGCTAATTTGTGTTCTTTTATAGACATTAATTTATTAATTTGTTTTCAGAATATCCATTGCTATAAACTATTTGTTTAATTATTTTAATTTCTCGATTAAAATTTTCTTCATTCAATGGTACCATATTAATTTATATGCTGCCAATTTGTGTGAAATTGGATGTAAGGAATCATTTGGAATTGTAAAATCTGTATGCTGGTTTTTTATAAATTGAAAATTCTAATTGATCTTTGTTCCTTAATATTGTTAAATCCAGAAAATTTATTTTATTTTCATTTTCCATTTCTGCAGTAAATTTAATATTTGAATGTAGGCTATTAATGTATTCAAAAAATGTATGTAATTGCCGTTTGCTGTTAAATTAGATTGGTATACTTGAGAATACATATTATTCTGACGAAATACTTATCGCTTAATTGAATTGAAAAATAAATGAATCAGTAAACAGTTAAATAAATTAAATAAGCAAATAACTAGATAAATAATTAATCTGCAAGGAGTCCCAGTAATTATGTCAATAATTTAAACCAATATTCGGAAGGCTTAGGCGGCAAATATAAAAAATATTTGACCTTTTCAAAGAAAATCGACAAACTCTCTCAACAGGGCGCCTCTGAATCGCAGCAAACTCTTTTAATACAAATTGATTACAACGTCCTAAGTCAACGGATGCTTATCACGTAATTGCGTCTGTTTAAACTAATATGAAAATAATTGCTCCTATTTTACATATTTAGTTTCTTTAATCAACCATTTAGTGAAAAATAAATCAGGAATTCTAAAAGGTAATTTCTGTTAAGAGTGTATAAAAATAATTAAACTTTTTAACCAAAGGAAAAGGAATCCTAAAGATTTAAACAAGGACGCATCGACAAAATTAATTTTTAATGCCTAAACAGCCAAATTATTTAATTTTCGAGCAGAGATACATTGTTTTGGTGTAACGGACTGGTCCTTGGTTATCTTTAAAAATTGAAATTCGAATCTTGTCCCCTGAAACCAATTTCACAACAAAGGTTTCTCTAACAGTTTCGATAGCCAAGCTATCGTCTTCAGAGATCTCTCTTGGCAATCGAAATGCGTTAGAGCAACCTTTGTTGTGTTTTTTAATCTTTCTTGGTTTCAGGGGACAAGATTTGTATTTCAAGCTACATTGTTGTTTATGAAAAATGTACCAACGAGGAGATTTCTAACATATTTCAAATATTTAGTTTATCAGGGTAGGTACGAGGCAGTTACAGAAATACTAGAGAAGATTCGCAAATAAGCCACATGTGGGCTTCGTCTGTTTTCCTTATAGATTTCTAAAAGTCGTAATGTTCGTCATGATCGTTGGAAAATATCTCTCGAGTATTAAATATTTTATAACACTTGTGCCAATATATTTTTTCCAAATATTTCACACTGTTCACGATTTTACACCAAATTACTTCTGCAATTCATTATTGTATAGCATTCTAATTGTGCTCAAGAAAATATGAAACCTTTCAGTAAAATGCAAATAGAATGCAACCTAGACTGCAGTAATGCAGTCCTCTAAGCGTGTAGGTAACCGCCGAACTGCCAACAGTTGAAACATAAAGGCTTAGCAAAGCGGTTGCTCTTTAGTAAGGCCCCAGAAGGCAAAATTCTAATGCACAGGTTTCGATCTTGTTTTATCTTTGGTTTCCAAACTCTGAATCTGATAAATGTTTAAACCTATTGGTATGTGCGTTAGAATCTTGTCGTCTGAGACCTTCCAGAGAGCAAGTGCTTTGCTAAACGTGTGTGTTTCAACTGTTGGTAGTTCGGCGGCTACCTGTGATTCACTATAGACGGTTAGAGGGTTGCATTACCGTGATCTAGGTTGCATTCATTCTACTTGCATACGATACTTGTTGGAGTTACCCACAGTTTCTCTTTGGACCGTAGATGGCGGTACTTGGGACGAAGGACATTCGTTAATTCTATAGTATTTACTACACGGAATATTTGACAGCCTTCCTGTTGGATATATCAAATTGACGAGATTTAACAAGATCGAAACCAGTTTTTGGTTTCCAAACTCTGAATCTGAGATAAATGTTCAAACATATTGGTCTGTGCATTAGAACCTTTCAGTAAAAAATTTGGTGAAATCGATATTCTGCGCCTCAGCAGAAAATTTATTCTCTTCTAAGTAAGTTTTTTTTAACAATGTGTACAAAAAATTATTGTGGAAGTAACGTTTTAAATTTTTTAGTTCATTAAATTTGAAGCTATAGACCTCATATTAACCTGTCACTTTTAAATACGTGGGGATATTTTGGATATATGCATGCACTTCTAAAGTTTGGACGTCTTACAGTTAATTAACCTCTGCTTGTGACTAATTATTTTCATGGCCTGTTTTGTTGCAGATAGGGCCCTGCCTGCGAATAAAGTTTGCGGTTTGCACGACATCCCTTCTGAATAGCTTGGACCACCCCCATCGTATTAGGGTGCCTCGGAAGAACCGTGGCTTAGGATTGAAGCTTTTACAAGGTCTGCAATCTGCATAATTTAATACCCTACCTAACATTCGTGATATTGTAGCATAACGATATTATAATGAATAGTTTATTATCGATTGTATACTCAAGGGACATTTTAAGCAATAAAATATACAGCTGATATTTTATTCCACTTCTTTTTTAATTGTCAAAAATTGACGTTTTTTTGAAACGGGTATTGTTATTTAACAATATTGACGACTGACGAAAGTTTATTTTGCCTAAAAACTGAAGGTGAGTGTTGCGCCTTAGTGAAATATTATTTTTGTCTCGGCATTTATTTTCTGGATGTATAGAAAGGAGTAACATGGAGATGAGTTTAACAAAAAACTTTTTTTAAAGCTTCCATTTTTTTTTCATTGAAAAAATTTAAACTTTCAGCTGGAAAATTCAACTTTATTGTTGTTTGGACTTTGAAATCGAATTTTCGATTTTGTTTCCAAATTTTGAATTTAAAGTGTGTAAAATTCAGATGTAAAAATTGAAGCTCAAATTTTTATTAAAAAATGGCGAAATTTCAGGAGAAACTTTTAATTCAAAACCTAGAAATTAAAAAAAATATTCTTACATTGTTGCTGATTATCATAATAGATGGATTTTTTTTTCAAAATCTCAAGTCGAGACAGTTTATTCGTTTTTTTTTTTTGAAAATTTCAATTTTAGTCGCGAAACGACTCTTTCTGGAAATTGTCACCTTTTTTGATTTCTTTTAATACCTTGACTAAATTTTAGGATTCCGTGTTTGGTTTTTACAGTTATATCAAAATTTTGGCTTCTTAAAATTGAATATATACTCAATATTTCGGCTTAAATTCAAAATTTCAGGAAAAATGGCAAAACTGCAAATTTAGAATCCGAATTTTGATTGGATTTCAACTTTAACCTAGAAATTCCTTTTTTTTGGTCTCGAAATTTTGGGAATAAAATTAAAAATTTGAGTTTCAAATTAGGACGAATGCAATTTTTTCGTTTAAACTTTAATCCACGAAATTTCAGCTTTATGTTTTTGATTTTTCAGTCATATAAATTAAATATTTTTACCAAGTTAAAGTTCAACGCCAAAATATTTTATTTCTGGAATTCCGAGTTTAGATTACAAATTTCATGGAACAAAAAAAAAATTGAGGAAAAAATTAAAATTTGAGGAGAAAAATCAAAATTGTAAATTTAAAATTGAAATTTCGTTTTAAAGTGTTTTTTTAAATTAGAAATTGAGATATGCAAATTTGGTTGGAAGGTTTTTTTAGACGTCTACAAGTTTTTTCTCCAATGTTTATCTTTGAATTCAAAATCTAGAGAAATATTTTTTTTACCTTAAACTCGATATTTTAAACTCGAAAATTTAACTTTACAAGTAAAATTTCGCCTTTAGTCTACAAATGTCTAGAATAATTTCTCTTGAAAATTCCAAAATTTGTCTCAATTTTTTTTTAGCATTTTGACTAAATCCCGTATTTTTGTTTTAAAGACACAATTTTAAGAATTCCATGTTGAAATTACGTACACAAAATTTCAAGTTTAAACTTGAAATTTGAAATTCCCCTAGGGAACAAGACGAGACTTATTTGTTTTTTTCTGTTTTTTGTTTGTTTTTTCTAGAAATTTGAATTTAGTAAGTCGATAAATTTCTAATTTACATTTATTCTGAACCTGTTTGTTGCAATGTGGCTTTTGACATTTCTTCGAAATAAAAAAAGAGAAATTCCTACATAAGTACTTAAAATTAAAAATTATACCCAACATTTTCATTCGGGACCATTCAAATGTTAAAGAATAACTAAATACTTATTATTTCACGTTAAACTGAATAATTTTTGCCACATCCGGGTTTAAATTCACGGAACCAGTAAAAAAAACTATCGCTTAAGGTTATTGTTATTAATGACAAAGTCATTTTTAAGTCTTTCATATTGTTGCGCGTTATCGGTTCGAATGATTAACACGTGAATTATAACCACTTTATTTCTAAACTGAACTCGAAACTCTACAATTGCAATTCACTAACATTGTTTAATTAACTAACTTATTCATTGACTTTTAACTAACTTGACTAACTTAGGGAAAAGTGACCGCCTTATATAGGTCCGGGTCCGGGTTCTAGAAGAATTCGGCGATAGGGCTTATCGTTTGCCGAAATTTCTGAAGCGCTTGTCTGCCGTTTGATTTATTATCGCGGTCGCTTCCCCTTATCAAATTTTCTAGAAAATTCCTCAACTAAACTTTTTAATTACTTTTTGCTACAATATTTTGATTAGTATTCATTTTAACAAGTTGTAGATGTAACAAAGGAATGATATTGAGTAACGAGCGATTGGCATGTTGATAAAGTTGACGTTAAATTTCTGTTCTTACATCGGATAACTGTATCGAATGTAATGACGCAGGTGTGAAAAATAACGTTGCGTCGTTTCCTTTGACGCGCAAAAACCAAATAAAGCATCGTTTAAACACCTCATTTGCAGAAAAGTCCCATCCCTCAAACTTGCTGTTGTGAAATCGTAGTAACAATCAAAAACAATGCCTTTTATGGCATCCCGGCAACGGTCTGGATGTCTTTGAATGAAGGCAGTCGAGCATAAGAAGTTGCACCTTGGTCTAAGGGGCATTCGATGTAAGAATCACGCTAGGCCACGGTTGACGCCACCACGACCGTCTGTTCGTGATGGTACGAGCGTCGTTGCTAAGCGACGCCTGTTCATCGATCCGTCGATATGACGACTCTGTGTTCCTGCTACAACGTGATGCGACCACTCGCGTAGGGCTAACCGCTATTCCGCCTTATTATTATCATCATCGAGAAATGCAAAAATAATACCCACTCGTGGGGAAATACCTCTCATTTCCTCGTTTTTTTTGTTCGGTGTAAATGATTGGAAGACCCGCGTTTAAAATGGCATTCTCGCTAACTTCTCTTTTTGCGCAATTACGAAATCAGAGGGAATCGGATAGGCATTGATTAAAAGACTCCATGAACCATGCTGAATAAGGGAATATATTTTTAAAATTAATCTATTTTTTTATTCAATGGAATATTCTCGAACACTTTAGTTCGAACTGTTTAATACAATTTCAAATTAAAGTTAACTTGAATAACTTTGCTTACTTTGCTTTTATTGGGTTGTTTGGAAAGTAATTTCCCTATTAGTCTCAATAGAGCTTTCAGTTCCGGTTGTTATAATTTATTTCCTGATTGGAAAAGGCGTTGAGGAAGCCATTTTAATAATGGTGTGGAAAGCAACACTTTTAACTATCTACGTAAGTTATATGATAAATGATAATCAACCATATGAGCTTTTTTTGACACTTTTGGGCTCACATATTTCTTTAACAATTTAACGCTGCAGAGGAGTTTCCATGAGACCTTAGTCTTTCAAGTGTTTCTATTTGATCTTCTCGAAAAGTTGATTCTGTTTGCAACAGTTTTTTAGATATTCGGGTCTGTTGATGATGTTCCTCAAAAGAACTCTAGATGAGTTTCCAAAAGAGTTTAACACTTTCTTCTTGCCGCAGTGTCTGAATCTCTTTAATTACCTTAGGGTTCTGGATGGATTTTCTTAACAATTTCATTTTCTAAGTAGGGTTTCTTTAGTATTTAGCAATTTTTATATAAATTTAATCCACTCGCAAAGGGCAACTCTATTATACCTTCAAAGGAGTGCAAGTAGGATGCGGAAACAAGGATAGATGGCGATAAAACGCCTTCTTAAACAAGGATAGGTTGTAATTTTTGGGAAAATTCCTTTCAGTAACGAGTTCTGCAGCTTGGAAATTCTATAGAGAGAAGTCCTTACTGTGTCAAGCTGGACCGCACAGGAATTTGATGTCTCATAGCCATTTACATGTTCTTTGTTAGTTTTCTCGAGAAGTTCTATTAAAAAAGTTACTTTTAGAATTTGGGACTACATAGATTGAAAATTCAGTGCTCCAAATGGGTTTTTCTGTGAGTCTAATATTTTACCCCCTTTTTCTTGATTTTTTTATGAGAAACTAGATTGTTAAAAACGCTTCTTTAAGAATTTGGAATTCTGATCATTCTTCGGGGTTCCAAAGGATTTCAGAAAGGGCTAGATGCTCCTTCTTGGTTCTCTCGAGAACTCGAGACATTACTTTTCTTTTAGAAGCCTAGACAGCCTAGATGATGTTCCTTGAGAGTTTAGAACTCGAGATGAAATTCTAGTTCTAGCACTTTAGATGATTCCTTGTCACTTTTCTTGAGAACTTATACCTCTTAAGAACTGTTCCTATTGAATTTGGAACTGTAAGTTATGTTTCTTGAGAGATCATTGCTCAAGTGAGAGTTCTAATGCTTTAGACTTAAAACGTTCCTTTTTGTTTTATTTGAGAACTCATGACTGTTAAAATTTTTCTGTAGAGAATTTGGGACTTAAGCAAATTGCATAACTGCAATAGGTTTAGCGTTTTAATAATTATGGTACAAAAATATTTCCTTGACAATTTGAAGCTATAATTATAATTAGTCGTTCTAAGAATTTTCATTTTTAGAAGTTGGAAGAATTTCTTGAAAATCACTTGTCAATAAAATTTAACTTTTATATTGCCCAGGAACTTCTCTTGTGCTTTTTAGTAATATAGGTTGTTAAATGTTTAAAAAATAATTATTCTCCAGAAATATAATACTATAAAAAATGCACATTAGAAACTGACAGCTTAAGATTTTCTAGATTATTTAGCTTTCACTTGGCTTGTTTCTTTTGATCTGCCAATGTCCTTGAATTCCATTTGCATTTGCTCTGACAAAGCGTTTCTATCTTTATAATATCCTGATGGAACCTTTCTCCGTTCTTATTACTTGTCATAATTCGCAGGAAAAAAGTCCAGATGTGTGTTTTTTTAAAATTAAATTTAAGCTACATATATTCTCTGTAGCTTCTTTGCGAAGTTTCGTTAATTTCATTCCTGTTGAGTGGCATTGTCTTCGCCAGTTGCTTCTTACCTGCATCTAAATTTTCAGTTACCATTTTTTTTTTGTAAAGAAGTGGCAATCTTTTATAGATTGCCCCAAATAACGATTGAAACTGGCCAAGAAAATGACACTCAGCAGGAATGCAATTAAGCTACATATATTGCAATCCAAAATTTTATATGCTAATAACTCTGACAATTTTGAAAAAAGTTTAAAATTCCAAAAAAATTCTCAGTCACAAAAAAGTTCTTGTTGAAATGTCACTCTTCAAGTTTTGTTCAAAAATGTTCAGTGTAAACACAATATTACAACATTTTTCTTGAGATTTTAAGTTTCAAGTCGAAATAATGAAACTTATATTTAGGAGAACATTTTACCTCACGCTATTTTATTTTTACATGCCCTTGAACGTGACATTGAGTTCGTATGACCTTGAGCTAATCAGTGACCATAAGTTTACGTAACTTTGACCCACGTGACCTCGAGCTAACATAACCTTGAACGAACACTACTTTGAGCTAATGTAATCCTCAGTTCAGATGTCTTTGACTTTATGTGACCCTGACCTCACGCGACGGTTAACGCATGTGACCATGACCTTACGTGAGCTTGAGCTCACTTCAGGTGACATTGAACCCATGTGACTCTATACCTAGTGTGATATCACGTGGCCTTGAGAACACACACTCGTGTGTTCTTGAAGTTATGTGACTTTAAGTTCATATGGCTATCACAGGAGAATGCAATTGTTCTAATATGGAACAAAGGACATTTTGGGAAAGAGGGAAACGAACGCGTTGACAAACTGGTGAGGAAGGCTTCGGAGGGATAATTCGTTGGACCAGAAACAACCCTTCCCCTGGCTAGATCAACCGAAGGTCCCTACTTAACGAAAAAATCCATCGTAAATACAAAGCCCAATGGGCATCAATAATAACATGCTGACAGACTCACACATTCATTATAACGCCATGGAGGGAAAGGGCAAAACTATGACTACAATTGTCAGGAAATAACCTCAGGGATTTGGACAGGTCACTGTCGATTAAACAAACACCTCCACAGAATGGCAATTAAAAACGACCCGAGTTGTAGGGGGTGTTTAGAAGAAGATGGGAATGTCGAGCATGTGATGTGTCACTGGCCGGCACTAGCATCAATCAGAGGATCCACGCTGGGCCACTTTTGGCCTAGTGCGGCCACTTTGAAAGAGTCGCATTCAAGGGACGTTGTTCAGTTTCTCAACAAGGTTGGGTGGCTGAATGAATGACTAAGGACACCTCAATAACGGGGACAGCACAATGGGCCCGGAAAGAGTGGCCTAAATTCTAGGCAACTCATCTAGAATTCAGAAGTTCATATGGCCTCTATCTCACGTAACGTTGAAATCCACATGACCATCAACTAAAGTCAGGTTGAATTTACGTGACCTTGAAATCACACGATCTCGAGTTAACGTGACCTTGAACTCACAAAATCTTGAGTTAATGTAACCTTGAACATACTTAAGGTGACCTTGAGCTGGCGTAACCCTACGCTCACACGACCTTGAATTCACGGGATTCTGGACTCACGTGTCCTTGGACCCACGTGGCTCAGTTTACGTAATCTTGAACTTAGAGCTCACGTAATCTTAAACTCTAATTTTCTGGAAAAAATGGAAGTCTTTGGAAGAGGTTTCTGCAGTTGAAAATATAAATTTTCGGTTGTCTGTATGAACCAGGGGAGAGCGTCGCACTCTACCCTATTGTAGCTAGTAAGTAGGAAACGGAAACAAGGAAATTTACATAAAAATACTTTTTTTAGGTAGGACTAGATAAGTGTCCATGGACCTCAGGTTAGGAGACCCTGCCTTAGCAGTTGCATTGTAATTTCATAAATAATTTCGTGTTTTATTGCCAAATACATTTGCAATATATTCGCTTTATTTTTTGCAAATGCGAATATGAAAGCTAATAGTAAAATACATGCGAACATTCGCGAATACGAATGCGAATACAAATATTACATCACTACTTGCAGCATTTAACGTGATCTTAGATTCGCATAATATTGCCTTCGTAAACTTTTGATATCCAGAAAGTGAAAAAGTTTCGAAGAGGCTAGTAGACTGGAACTTTCAGTCGCACGAAGCTATGACATCTCTCGCTGGAAGGCGGTGAAATCATGTTAGCATCATTCGTTCGTCTTTGACACGTGAGTCAGATCCTATTATTCTTCCCATCTTATCCTTCTCCTTATTTTTTTTTCTTCATCTCCTCTGACTTCTTCTTCGCAGTTATTAAATAAATATGATAGACTCTCATTTCATCGCCATCTCTCTTTATTTTTACATCCTACTCACAGTGCTCCAAAGCATGATACAATATGTATCATGGCTACAAAGGGTACCCTTTGCTAGTGAATTACGCTTAAAAAAAGCTTATACAAATACTTGTAATGTTGAGAATCACTCTATTTTAATAATTCAAAACTTTAGATGGGTTTTCTTGATACTGCAGAATTGGAGCTCGGAATTTGCAGATCTGTTACGCCTATCAATTCTGAGGTCTACCTCAGCAAATGGGTTTGTTCTATTTGTTAACACAGTGAAACTTATAAAGAGAAAGTTCAAGTTCTGAGGACGTAAAATTGGTCAACAACTTTTAACTTTTCCATCAAATCAGTTTCCAAGTTTTTTAAAGATTTATTTCTAATTTTTAGCTAAAGCACAAGCAAGCTTAGTAAATTAGGAACTAACGTAAGCGATGTTTAAGGTTACTTGAAAAAGTTTGTAGACTTCCTAAATAAACACAGAGATAGCCCCCAGAGAAACAAAGCAAAATGTTGGAATGTTAAACAAATGGTAAACAAAATTTGCTTTAATAAAGTGTAGAAATTAGTTATGTTAATAACGTACCTAGCATCTTACTTAATGATAATAATTGTCATTAAGTAAGATGCTACGATTTTCGTAAATCTAGGAAAAGGAAAATCTTAAAAAAGTAATGATAGTCTTAACAGTAAAACTGACAATTATGGATGCTAACATTTCGTAAGCAATGAAGCGAAGTAGCCTTCAAAATTCTGTCACGCGTAGCGAAGGGCTCAAGACACTTTCTTATGCGTTCGACTCATTAGGACGACATTTCGTTACCTACTCAGGATCTCCGCTCGAAATGGCATCTTTTTAATACCAGCGTAAGATTTAGATTCAACAGTGGGCTTGGGGGTAAAATGGGATTAAGTGTGAGAAGCTGTGATAAGATTTACTTATGCGGACTAACTTGTTTTTTTAATCCTTTCTTTTAGGCTGGATTTTCGTCCCTTCTGTTGCTGGCTTTTATGTGGGGACGAACAAAGCACTTTCCTTCATTCGATTTTATATCTGGTGAATTAGTTATGGTGCTGTAGAATGATCAATTTAATATTTAATTAGATTTGATATAATACAATTAGAGCAAATTTGCTGTGGAAATTGATATACATTTACGGTGCTATGTTATTGCTCAGAAGCGCTGTTGCATCTTCTGTAATTTCATCTCTACATGGTTATATATGTTCCTAGATTATAATGTTGTGACCATTGGTATGAAATGGAATACATTTAGCAACGAGGATTAGGCGATATGCGAATAAACGGCCGGCCCATTGTTCTTCTCTAAACGTATAGTTTACTATCAAATGCAAACGGGTTATAACCAAATTGTGAAGCAATTTATCTATCTCTATAATCCGACGCACCGCACCGACCTGTTAAGGACAAAAGGGATTTTCATGACGAGGGTCCAACTTCTGATGCCTCGTTATTTACTAATTAAAGAGTTATCAGGCCCATGAAAGATGGTTTCTGGATGCTGGGTTTTTCTGTTTGTCATGCTTATTAAATTTGTTGAATGGATTAAACTTTATTTTAGAAAGTTTTTTCACAACGCTTGATGTAACTGCATCATCTAGGGACACAAACTGCTAAGAACATTTTTATGTATATACACTATATACGATTCAATATTTGGAAAATATTTTAATTTAAAAATATATCGAGTTTAAGCTTAAAGCTTTCATTTTTGTATCTCGAGTTTTAGTTCGAAATGTTCAGAAAAAGTCTAAATTAGAAGTCAGTGTAAAGTTCGAACAAACAAAATTTATGTATACGTATATACTAGGATACCGATGACACCACTGGAAAACACTAAAATGAACATGTGCTGTTCTACAACTAGAACACAAAATGTATGGTGGTTACGACGACATCCAGAACTCAAAAAAATGCCATTTCAACCTCGTGATTTCGTCTTATTCTATTTCTTGTTCGATCTATCAATGAACTAAATTCATTTCGCATTCTCCTGTTGGTAAGGTAGAATTTAAAGAATCGCTTAGTCTGCACACTGCCACGTCTACCCGTAATTCTCTTCTAGACTTTTCAGTGAGAAAAGTTCGAGGAATGCTCAGAATTTAGTCATTAAAGGAGAATTTTACGTCGTATTCTCTCACTGTGGCCGCGCTAGGGACGTGCCTGAGGCCGAGCCCTCTAAGAGACGATTTGTATTTTTATATTTAGAAATACGTTTCATAATCGTTTTCGTCGACCTTGTCGATAAAACATGAATTTGAATTTGTTATTTATTGGGAAAATCCCGGATAAGAGTTCTCATTGATTTTCCGCTAAATGTGCAATGAATCTCTAAAGAAGTTTGGAAGAGTTTAAAAGCTTTAGTATCGATCAAAATTATTTACGGGCGTGAACTTTAGTTAAACTTGTAAGGCACTTAAAAGCTAGATTGAAAAAGATTCTATGTTGAGTTACATAAGGAATTTTCATTTTATCTAGTGTCACCAATTATCAGTAATAATAATATTACAATCTTTCCCTTGCACTTATCGAAATTTGTCATTAAGTGCTCATTATGTCTTCCGGGATATCAGTAAATCCACTTAATGTTAGCTGACACTTCGTCGGGATTCCCAGTTGAGAGTTGACTCGATCAATTAATTATTTCATTATCCAAGAAGTTAATATCAGCAATCAATTCTGATGGAAATGAACGGCTTCTTAAGTCGACTCGTTGTCTACTCCTCATCGATTAAAGTTCTCCACTGGAAACGTTTGACTTCAGCAGTGAATGTAGATTGAATTTCGCCGTCATGGGTGCAGCAAAGAAGCATGTGTGAGCTGCATTGTGTGGCAATGATGTATTTAGTTTTAGTCTCTACATTGACTTAAGCAGGGTTTCCCAATCTCCGTTGGGTTTTTTCTAACATAATTCATTAATTGTTATACAAATCTCATTGCCAGAAAACAAGAAAGATTAAAAAACACAACAAACACGTTTCGACAGCCAAGCTGCCATCTTTAAAGAGATACATAAACAAAACATAATGTTTTATATGTATACCTAGATACCTAATTGGTATGTAATATATGTAGCTTGGCTGATATGTTTAATAATAAATTGTTATCAAACTATCAAAAAACGACACCCCCTCAGACTCAGAGTCTAATTTAAAAGTTGTATCATTGGGGGTACAACTTTGCTTCCGCCGTTTTGCGATAGGGCTAGCGAAAATACATAGATTGAATATATCCTTAAGTGAGGTCAGACATTTGTTATCTTATCGACCTCGTCGAATCAGTGAAAGTTGTATAAGGTTTTTGATTATTTTCGATTGGAAATCTTTGTTTTCATGCCAAATTCTCGTCATTTGCGGAAAGTTTTGGTTTTCTGCTTCCATTTGCAAAAAAACTACAGCTGAGGCTTATCAAATGCTTTCAAGTACTTACGAGGCTACTCTAACTGAAAGAACGTCTCGTGAGTGGTTCCAACGTTTCCAAAGTGGTGATTTCGATATCAAGGACAAGCATGAAGGTGGGAGAGAAAAAAATTTAGAGACGACGAATTGGAAGCGTTGCTTGATGAAAATTCGCGTCAAACTCAACAAGAACTAGCTAGAGATGGGTATCATAAACAATTAAGGCGCTTGAGTCGAGTATTGAAAAAAAAAATGGCAAGAAATACACAAAGTCATCCTTCAGCATGATAACGCTCTACCACACGTCGCAAAAGTGGTCAAAAAGGACCTAGAAACCCTAAAGTGGGAGATTCTGTCTCACCCACTGCACTCTTCAGACATCGCTCCTTCTATCACCTGTTTCCTTCGAATTCGCGCTGTCTGGCGGATTAGCAATTTCGTTCATACGAACAAGTTGAAAAATGGATCCAATCATGGATCGCGTTGAAAGACGCTTCCTTTTTTTTTTGAGATGGGATCCGAAAATTGCTGAGAAGATGGACAATCGGACAATTCTTCGAATTAAATCTGTAAGCACTTTTTAATAATAAAGCTTTTAATCAGTGGCGGCTGGTGCTAAGGTTTGCAGGTTTGCGCAACCTCCAAAAAATTGCTGGGATAAAAAAGAAAGTAAATTGTTCTTTATGTTGTTTATTTTATTTATTGATAACAGATTTATCGCTACCAACCATACGGCTGAATATTGCGGATTCCGTCGATTCGTAAGCGTTTGATGACATATTGGGTCCACGGTTTGCAAAGTTTGCAGGCCAGACTGCAAACTTTGCTTTACACATATGCACCTGCGCCTTAACTCATATTTTGTTCGCTTAAATTACTTGCCCATAAGCAAGCATTAGGTTGCACTTGTGGGTGCAAACCAAATATCGATTCACTATTATAATCTATCATCGGGCAATGTTCCGAGTCTTGAAACACAAATAAAAATGGATTCAGTGCAAAGTTTAATTGCACAGCCATTCTGTAACCGATCTGTGTCGAAAAAACTGGAAATTAAGCGACGTGGATGACTTATTCCAGACTTAAATATTGTGCAGACGGTGTTTTGTAAAAAGCGAAGTTTTAACAGAAGTAGTTCACGAAGTTAAAGAAGTACCTATGCGACATTGTTATCTGCTAAGCTAAAAAACGATTCAGCTTCACTGGCCTTTTAGTTGCAGCAACCTTATTTTTTTCTGAAAAGCTTAACCAACATAGAATCACTTTTCCTGAAAAGAATTTTAAAGAAACCGTCAAGGTTCATCCATTTTTTAATTTACAAAAACTAAGAACTAAACTAACCCTAATTTACGAAACAGAAAAGTTTAAATCGGCTTTTGGTTTACTTGTACTCTATAACATTATTTCAGAAAATAGTGAGCTTAGTGAAACTTTAAATCTTTTAAAAATCCTGATAACTATCCCAATGACTTTCGCTGAAGCAGAATGGTGCTTGTCCAGTCTGGAAAGAATAAACTCTTTAAAAAATACATTATGCCAGGAAATATTGTCCGCATTAACGATGTCTTCAAAGAAAAGAACTTAATCCAAGGAATATTCGACTTCAGTAAAAAGTTATTGATAAATTTGCAGCTGCCAAAGTTCCAAAGATGGCAAAAGATGCCAAAGATGGACTTCCTCTTCTTTTTCTTTCTGTTTTTTTGCGAAAATGAAAACAAAATATTTCTTAATTCCTCCAGCTTAATTTAAAATTTCCAGTTTCGGCACATTTTTCCAAATGTCTCTTTGCAACCCCCAAATTTTATTAGCACCAGCCGCCACTCCTTTTAATTACAGGATAAAACGGCGGAAGCACCCCCAATGAATCTCAATGGGGGTGCGCGTGTATTTATATCCGACATTGGTTTCTGGAGGTTTTCATCTTTAGAAAGTTAAATTCTAGACTAATCGCTATACCTAAAAATGAGTCACTTCGTGACAACACTCCATAAAGCGGCCCATATACGTCGTGATTTCTATGACATCACTTCGCCACAGTATCATACTCATTTTCTCTAACTTCCATTAAAATTAAGACATTATGACAGTCTGTATATTACCAATGACTTGAGGGGCCTTTAGCTGCATATCATTAAAATGCCTATTAAGCTTTTATGGCAGTTTTACATGTTTAAAATCCCAATGATAATTAAATAAACACTTCATTCATCATCTGCACCGTGTCTCGTCACTGGAACTTGGGACGATTAAAAAGTGCATCGAGCGATACGGTAAATCACACATTGCGATGCGCCCCCGTAGCCGGTGTTCATTCTTCGGTCGGCAGGACATAAAACACTCGATGAGTCACATGGGACATGCGCATACTCTTCCTGGTAGGTGGAGCTGATGTCAGTTGCGAATACACCCATCGAGAGCTAAGACGCGAAGTGCTTGTGCTGTCGGTGAATAATTCCACCAAAATGTTGCGATTAGCGGCATTTATTTGTGTGATTTGCCTGTTCAGTGGGATATTAAGTCAAGTTACGGTAAGTCTCACTTTCACTCCGTCCAACATCGTCTAAAGACGTTGATATCTCGATTTAAGCGAGCATGAGGCAAGGTAACATTGATTTTTGTACGTTTCTGCCTCTGTTTGTGTTATGTTGGTGGAAGGACCGAAAAGCGCCTGAAATTTAAGCTCAAGTTCGACGGCTTGCTGTTTATAATTTAGGAATGTTTATTTTGGATGTCGGTTATGTTAACATTGCGTCTTAAATACGCATTCTTTATTTAGTTCCTCGTTAAACAGATCTGACTGACTTCTGGTATGAAATAAGCAACTGAAGTCACATCTTAGTTTGAAATAAAACTCAGTTTTTAAATCTTGATTTTCTTTCAGTTATGTTTTCCTGCATTGATTAGTATTAGGAAGCCTACAAAAAAAAAAAACGCATTTTATACCATTTCTGTGTCTACTAATATTAATCCCGAATCTCATATAAGGACAATTTTGGGATAAAATAGATTTAAAGATAATTCAGAATTAAAAGAATTCACATGAACCCATAAGGATGTATTGATATCTAATTAATCTAGACCGGTTCATGGATAAACAAACTATTGCGATACTATACCAACGAACAATAACTTATTAGAAGTGACAGTGGAAAATTTCACGTCAAAAAGTCCACTTTTGCGAAATAAAATTTGAAAGAAATCGTGTTGATCGAAATTGTAAAAATCAAAAAATTGGAGTATCCAGCCATCATCAAGTTCCTGTGTTTGAAGGGGTTAAGGGTTACGAAGATCTGCAACACCCTTGACGACCAATGTTCTTTGTATGCAATCATAAAAAATTGGCTTGCAAGCATCAAACGAGGTTAATTTTCCATTGAAGATGAAGAGCGATCACGAAGGCCAGTTTCTGTGTTCGTCCCCTAAAATATCAAAGCAGTTCATGCGATGATTTTATCAGATCGTAGAATTTAGCTAGAACGAATCTGTGAGGCACGGAATATTTCATATGAACGTTTCTATCATACAGTTTACGTTCATTTGGATATGAGAAAATTCTCTACAAAATGGCTCCTCAAAGGTTTGGACAGTGACTAGAAGCGTGCAAGGGTAGAAGCATCGTGTTCAATTCGTGCTCGGTTTGAAGAAGACGTAGACTTTTTCAGACAACTGAACTGGCGATCTACTGGCATATGTAACTGAGCTATGGAAAAACATGGTGAGGCTACGATTGTAGCATTGGACTCTGTCATTTGATATCCAATTTTATCGCTGACAGACCTCTTCAGGTCGTCGTCGATGACATCTCATCCGAGACATTTGCAATTAATGTAGGGGTGCCTCAGGGATCTGTCCTGTCCCCTACTCTGTTTCTGTTACACATAAGCGATCTCCTAGCTTCAACTTCTAATCCTATATATAGCTACGCAGATGATAGTAGCCTGGTGTCATCTTTTTTCTCCGACAAATCATTATCCGTCGCTGCTTCAGATCAACTAAGGGGACTGCTAATACAGATGAATAATCGAAATCTGGAAATCATTCTGGAATGGGGTAAGAAAAATCTGGTCGACTTAAACTCTTCAAAACCTCAGGCCGCGGTTTTCTCTTGGAAAACATCCAAGGGCTAATGCAATAAGCATACTAATGGACGGTAAAATCCTCTCGATGGGATCTAATCTGTCTATCCTAGGAGTGATCGATGATACGAGCAATAACTTCTCTTGGGACCATCATGTGCTCGCCATTGCCAAGTTCGTCTCTCAAAAGCTAGGCTTTCTATTTAGAGTTATAAAGTACTTCACATCTCATCAGTTACTCACACTATACAAAGCTCAAATTAGGCCAACACTAGAATACTCTTCTCATGTTCGGAGTACAGCCCCAAAGCACACTTTAGCCCTTTTGGTTCAATTCAAAGAAGAGCGATTCGCCTAATTGATGACTAGAGTTTGATCGATTCTCTCGAAACGCTAGAGCACAGGCGGATGGTTGGTGACTTGTCTCTTTTCTACCAGTACTATTATGGGAGATGCTCGCAGGAACTAATAGGATTGATCCCCCCAAGGGAAAGATTTTTGAGGCATATAAGACAGTCGGAGGCAGCAAATTCCTGTGCGGTCCAGCTTGACATAGTGAGAACTTCTATCTTCTTTCTATAGAACTTCCAAGCTATAGAACTCGTTACCGAAGGGAATTTGCCCCAAAAACTAAAACCTATCCTTGTTTAAGAAGACGGTTCATCGCCATCTATCCTTGTTTCCGCATCCTACTTGTGGTGCTTTGAAGGCGTAATGGGGTTGCCCTTTGTGAATGAAATGCAAACACCTTTGTTCTTCAAAGCCTAAGAAGTTTCGTTTTCAAAGATCTGCTGAAAAAGTACTTGCTTCAGTTTTTTTTTTTTTGATATGATTGCCAAGATTGATCGCCTGGATAATGATAGAACAATAACTGGTGATTACCATTCGACGTTACTGACCACTCTACGGGAAAAAATTATGGACAAACAACGCGAAAAGTTGTTCAAAGGTTTTGTTTTTGTAGGAGAATGCCTCTGCATACAAATCGCATGTTGCCGTGCAAACAATTCGTGATTTGGGGTTTGAATTAATGGGACAACTCCTATATTCACAAAATCTGGCTACGTCCGACTACCACCTCTTTTCTCAACCGTTTAAAAGGTTGTAAATTTTCTTCCAATGAAGAGGTTATAGAAGCGGTGCAGGTTTGGTTGACATTAAACCTTAAATGAAATTTGTAGCACAGTTGAATTGGACTAAAAAATGGCATAAAAGATGCCCAAAAAATACTGCAGTAGTTTTTAGTGAAGTTTCATCAAAATCGATTTAGCCATTTTCGAGAGGAGCGCAGACAAAGAGACTGACAACACACATTACATACACTTCAATTTTATTAACATGGATTGACGATGTTTAACGGTGTTTGTTTAGTGTTGTATTGTATAAACATCATTTAGGTTAATTTACACATTAATTGCGCGAAGTTTTTTTTAGACATTTTGCACTTCAACTAGGCTCCAACTCTCATTTGTCAGTTTGGGACGTAATTTACGTTTTACATATAACGAGTGGGTTTATTGTAACGTTTACTATTAGAGATGTCCCAAGATTCATAGTCGGAAATTATAAATAACGTTTACAACACATCTGCGGCATAAATTTACAACGGATTCCCATCTGTGTAGAGTGATATTAATTGTTGTTCATTTACGTCGCATAGTTGTTAATTTTTCGGGCATTAGGGATACTATACCTTCAAATTTTGTTGCAGCAATTTATTACCCCAATGTATTCTGCGATTTTCACAAATTGTAGTACTTGGATAATGAACTGGAACACACAAATGATTTAGGCATTCACTATCACCCATCTTAATTGGGGTCATCTATAAAATGAAAGAAAAAGCAAAATAGTAAAGAAGTTAAACCTTTATTGAATTAAACTTTAATTTTGCAACAAATATAAAAACAGAAATACCGAGATTGTAGACATTGTTCTGGTCTGTCCTTGCTAGAACTTCCCACCGTCGTAGAACAAAATATTCTCTATTAAATTCAATTGGGTACCCTAAACCAGGGTTATTTTGACCCATTTTTTATAACTAAATAATAGGGACACTGTTGGTCTATATTAAGTGTTACTTTGGCCCGGATGCAGTTTTATGAACTGAACTTCAGTCAAACCCCCCTATAACGAATTTCAAGATCCTACAAAACTAAAACTAAAATTCCTTATAGAGAGGTTTTGTTATAGGGAGGTAGTATTAAAAATGTACAAATCACATATAAAATTTCATATTATACCTTTATTTAACAATATATAAACAAACATATGTAGATAAACAATTAATATAAAAAATCTGTTATTTCTATCTGAAGAGAGAATTTAGAACATGTTTGCTATTTAAAAAATACTTTCCACTTATTTAATGCATTGGAAACAAGTTCATATGTGTTCTTAAACTGTAAACCCCTTTATACCAACCAGCAGGTAAAAAAGTCATTAGCATAGGGTATCCCAAAAATTGAGTATTTATTTTTTTAAACGAGAGGCAATTATAAACGAATTAAACCATGATATGTCAATTAGTATGAGGTATTAAGAACTTTCTCTGAACGGAAGGCCATTATTAAAACTAATTAAAAAATTCCTTGTTCCTGTTCGTTGAATGGAGGTAATATTACGTGAAAATTTGGTTAAAATGCTACGTTGCCTGAAAAAATTCGTTATATAGAGGAATTCGGTATATGGAAGTTAATTATAGGGAGGTGTGACTGCATATAATACTGTGGATTAAAGGAAGATTATAAGGTTGTTGGAAGTCGAGTTCGAGCGCACCCAAAAATACTTTGACCACTTCTTTTGGAAGAGAAACCTTGTTTTTAATGTCAAAATTTGTGAAATAAAATATATTCCTACTTAAGTTATATTCAAGACTTACTCTCCATGCACTCATGGAGTAGTTACAAAATCTTTGAAATCCGGAGATTTTATAACTGCTTCATGACTGCATGAAAAGGATAGTGAGTCGGATTTTAACTGGTTTAGGAAATTTGTTCTGCGAGAGTCTCGCCTTCAACCATAGCACTACTCGAAAGAAGTGGTTCTTGAATCAGACTTTTTACTAAATCTTCAAATAATTTGTATAAATCTTCCTGAAGAAGCCATAATTTCTATTCTTTGGAATCCTATTTTATTTGTACAAAAATTTAAAACAATTTCTCTGGCTGGTATAAAGTAACACCTTAAGGAACAAAGTAACTCTGGTTCACAGTACTGAATATGTTAAAGGTCTGTAAAAAGTGAGACAAATACATAGTGTTTCAACCATAATGTTATGAATTTTAACCACGTATTCGGAATGCTTAGTAGTAGTAGAGAAAAAATAAAAAATAAATAAATTATTCTACTTTTTAAAATGTAACATATAAGTTGTTCCTAACTCGCCGTTAGTGATTTTCAAAAAATCGACTTCATGGGTCAACAGAAACTTATCACCTTATCACGTCACCAGGTGCAGAAGATAAGACAGAGTGGTAAAGTGTATAGGTAACTAATAACAACTTTACGTGTTTTATTGAATTATATTTCCATATTCTTGAAACTAATATGCAAATAATTCTTGCTCCTGTTTTACACTTTTTATAACGACGCATCTGCAAAAAAGAAAGAAAGGGATTTTAAATTATGGTTTGAAAATATTCTGTCAACATAAATATGATGTAAAAAAGCGCACGTTTCATATTCATTTTTCTCTGTCTTTTCTTAAAATTAATAACAATATGGCTAAAAAAACTTAATTTAATGAATTAATAATTGAAATACAAATCTTGTCTATCATCTTCAGAGAAGATGCTAGCTTGTCTATCGAAACGCGTTAGGGTAAACTTTGTTGTGTTTTTAATCTTTTTTGGTTTCAGAGGACAAGATTTGTATTTCAGGTTTTGAAGATAACCAAGGACCAGTCCATTCCACCAAAACAATGACTTAATGATTTAAAAAACATATTTATTCGAAAAATACAAAAGCTGAAATATGACTGAGATCGTAGCAATTAGATACCAATGTTTCGTTTTTGTTAGAACTCGTCAGTTTGACGGTATAGAAGGATATATTTCCCAAAATATTTAAAAGTTGATTTGCTTAATACAAATTTTAACAGAAAGAAAATTGATTGGGACAGTGAAAATGTCAACGGATGGAAAAATGTTTCTCACATTTCAAAAAAAGACCTCACAGGGTATACAGGGGTATTTAAAATTGGACTCGCTAAACTAACTCTATGATAACAGTATTTGTACAACGCCTGGATAATGCTATTTAAAACTTAAACGCCTAAATCCATTATAAATACTTGCAAAATCATGAATATCTATTGTCCATGGAAATAATTAGCTGCGTGCATATTTAACGTTTAGAAATTCTATTTATCGTTTCAGTTCGCTGTGCAATTCAATTTGTTGATTTTGCTAATTAAAAATCATTTATTACTAAACATATTGCTCTTTACCGCTGTGGCAATATGAATTATTTATTGTTGAACTGGGGTAATTGTTCAGCTTAAATATATTTTGGATTCACCACACCACAACGCTCTCGTTGATTTTTTATCGAATAAACCACAAAAGAGCAGCCACAAAAGCCATTTTCTATATTCAAAACAATGATTAAAAATGGGGGCAACTGCAGAATTTGACAAAAAAATAATATGAGAAGGCCCAATCAAAATTATTTTATTAGTTTTTCAGTAACCCAAAAATAATTACTTTTTTCCCAAAGTCGAAAAATTAGGGTTATGCACCTTAAAAGTAAAAAAAAAAGGCACAAGAGTTCGCTTGGGCGGCCAAAATCCTTCTAAAAAAAGTCCTTAAAGTTTAAGATCGATGTTTTAGGAAGAAACAACAATTGCTCCAAATTTTATAACAAAGTTCGACATTTCAAGAATCAACTCAAAATTAAGAAAAAACTACCAAAACCGTTTTATGCAAATTTGCAAAAATAAGTAAAATTTAAAAATATAGACCCAGATTGAAGAATAATTTAATTTTTGTCAAAGTTAGAGCTGAAATTTCGTATAAAAAAAGAACTTTAAATTTTAAAGCAAACACAAAATTTCCAAGAAAAAATAAATATTACAATTTTTTTATTGTATTTCCAGTCGACATTTCGAGGTTAAAATTGAAATAAAAGAAAAATTAAAATCGCCAGAAAAGATCAAAATCTCTAGTTATAAAAAGTTACAAAAAATGAAAATTGAAACTGTAAATTAAGTCACAAAAAATTGAAATTTATGGAAAAAAATTAACCAACCATGAACTTTCTTATCCATAAACGATGACATCTCAGAAGCCACCTGCGTCTCTTTCCAAGATTTCAAGATATTAATGATAACAATGGTGTATTCTATGTGTTACTTTATCCAGTCTTTAAGGTATAATTTCATTTACTTTTAGATAATTTGATTTTGGAAGAGCTAACACCTGCAGTCAACTTTAAGTGCAATCATTTGTTTTATTTGTTGAGAGCATGAGAACAAAATTAATTCATCAGATGTAAAATTGTGTAAACATTTTCACCCCGTTGGAGCGTCATATGTAATAATGTAATAAAGTTACAAAGGCCAGTAGCAGTGAGGTAATTTTTTTAATGATGAGTTATATAGTAACATCCAATACACTCAAACTAGTCCAAATGCCCATAAGACAAAACCCTGTCTATGACGCAATATTTTGAAAGTTCTGTTTGCTTTTCATCATGTAAGTGTTCTTGTACAAGCCGGAAAACTCTTTAAACCAAAATGAAATTTTGGTCGTGTTCTGGCTAAACAATCGCCTTCGGCGTGACATGGGTTTAGGTATATTAAACTTAACAAATAATATCAATTAAAATATTTTGTTATGAAACAGTCGAACTTGCTTTAGTTGAAAATATTAACAACCAACAATCAAAGACCTGTTTAGACCTTGCTTGGTCATCCTCAGTATGGTATGCGGTCGCTGTAAACATTTCCAATTTATTAGTCAGCCACATAGGAATGTGACTATTCACAATCTCTGTGCGAATCGTTTTTTCATCAGAATATCATTTAGTTGTCGCTGTCTTCTTCCTTGAGGGAAGTGTATATAGCAATTGCGAGCTACAATGGACTGCTTTAAAATGGCAGAGCCTCAGGTTGAATACGAAACTTCTTCTTTATGACTCGTAACTAGTGTAAATAGCGTTTATCATAATAACATAAACGCTGAATACAAACTTGGAAGTTTTGTGATGAATTTGATCTTTTGAAAAGTTACTTTGGCGAACAAACATTTGTCCTACTTTACCATAAAACGTATCCGAATTCCCAGTGTAATATATAGCATGTAGCCTTGTTGTGAATATTATTGCGAGAGCAATTACGTAGTAAATAAGCAAAAATTGAACAAATACGAATTCGCTTGAGCTTCATCTGTGTGCCATTGGGCTATTCGTTCTTTATTCTTTTCGTAGAATTTCGCTACGGATCAACATTACAAAATCCGTATTGCAAAATTTCTCGACAGATAAAAAAACTAAAATTTTCATTACATTTTTCATATAATGTCTACTTTCAATTTAAAATGAAGAAACATTTTTCTGTTATAAATTCTAAGTTACTTCTCAAAATTTTAACTTTTTTCCCAAAATTTTCAGTTTAAATTGGTTACTGATTACCTATTTTCTCTCAAAGTTAGATCAATTTTAAGGAAAATACAAAGGCCTATTTTTCTCTGAAATAAGAAGAAATTTTACCAACAGATTACCCATTTTTCTCTTTGTGATAGAAGATGAATTTGGATTAAAAGCTAAGGTAGGATCACACATTTTCCTTTTCTGTTGTAAGACTTATTTATTTTTATTTTTGCAGATTTAATTTAAATAGATTCTGAGGAAGGATTTATTACCTATTTTTCTCTTAGGATACTTTTGAGTAGATTCTAACGAAGGATTACTTATTTTTCTGTTTGAGATAGAAATCCAATTTCGATTAAAATTTCGTGTCTCTTCAAAAAATATAGTATGTCGACCTCGTAGTGAAGGCACTTCTCGCACTTCGATGTTTGTTAGCCTCGGCTAACGCCTCGGCCGCAATTTATATCGTCGTCTGGAAATGTATTGCTTTAACTACTAGATACACAATATACTTACTATTATATTTTAATAAATAGCTGTGCCCATCTTTCACTTCGGATACTAAAAGTCTTGTTTCAACTAAAAATTAAAGAAGGATGACTTCTAGGGTCCATCGAATAATCTGCTTCGGGAACTCTACTTTATATGAATTAATGTATTTAGCAACAGACAAGTGGTTAACTTTGGATTTAGCAACAGACAAGAGGTTAACTTTTGAATTAACGCAAGCATAATTTGGGAAAATCTAAAAAAGATTCTCATAAATGACAAAACAACTTCAAAGATTGTCAGGCTTAAAGGAAAGCTGTAGGGGATGAAAAAGTCAATTAAAATGAATCCAGTGGTTGGTTAAATATACGAAGTTTGCAGTGTTATTATTAAGGTACGTTTTATTCAGAGTTACGTAAAATGAAAGATGAGCTACTGGTTGCTTTTTGTGGCGACAGGTGCCGAATATAATAGCAGGTTTACCTGCCGTTTTGGACCTTGCGGGTTCGTTTCATTCCGAGGGGACATGAAGAGAAACACCTTGCCTCTACATGGATTGGAAAAAAGTAACACCTTTAAATATCCAGTCAAGCAGTTAAAATTTATGCACTGTCTTAATTTACAACATAATTTTAGGTTTAAGTTGCTGACGTTTATGTTCAACTAGATATTTTCCGCGATATTGCCTGTAGAATTCAATGAGTACTTAATTAATTGCGCATAAATTTATTTTTTTAATGCTTCATTCGTCTTTGGTTATAATTGATTAATTAATTAAGAACAAAATTTAGTAAATTGTTGTAAGATAGCGAAAGATAGTGTTATCAATCAAATATACTGTCTCTATAAAATTGATTTGAATAAACGTAATAAAACCAACTTAGCAGATTGCAGAATGATGTTTTGTTCAAATTAGTCTAAACGACAAAGTGTCTATTTATCTACTTAGCGAGTTTGCAGCTATATATTGGGTAACAAAGTTGCGCCCTATCATGTTAAATGATTTAGAATCCTACCTGCAAAGTTACGATAAGGTCGTACCCTATTGTCAGATGAGACTGTCGTTGCTATGAGATCATTTATTTACATAAACAATGCAACACTCTTGCTAGATATAATTAATATTAGTTTTCGAGGTATCTGGAATAGTTTTCCGGTATAAAATCCTATCTTACTAACGACTAACAACCCTGTCTTGCAAGGTACAGTTGTGTTCATGAAGGAGTCATACACGATTTTTCCTGTGTAAACTTGCCTTATGTGTATTATAATTTCAAAAAAAGTCATAAAGACAACATATAGAGCAGCGGTGCCCAATCTTTTAGTCGATTAGAGCCAAACCACAATTGAAAATTGTAGGCGAACCACATTTTAGGACTTGAAAGGTGATTATCTTAATTTTTAGGATGAAACTTAACATTTAACCACATGTGGCTCGCCAGCTACGTGTACCTGTTGGGAAGCACATATAGAGATTAGAGTGACATAAGGGAATTTTGTAGATTTCCTATTTTATTATATTATAAAATCAGCTTGATACCTTATGTTAATCCTTGCAACTAAATTACTAAACAAAAAATTTAAATCAGCTATAGCAAAATTTTAGCAAATATGGCATTAAATTCGAAAAGTGCAACGTAGCATAACAAAATAACGGCATAGATTCTCGCTCGAAATGTTTGGTCATAGCTCCGTTCTTTTGTAAAATTTCATTTACTGTCTGGGTATTGAATTATACACATTTCTGATGAAATCAAGATTTTGGTTCATTTCGTCCAGGTTTGTTAAATTTTTTTTTACAAAATCATGAGTTTTTGCCTAGAATACGTACTGTTTAACTGATGAATGATATTATTATTTACTACATTATCAAAATCATATTGTGAAATTATGTCATATTTTGACAATTTCCAAAGACTAATTTACGGGATTTTGGTGGAACGAACTGGTCCTTGGTTATCTTCAAAAATTGAAATACAAATCTTGTCCCCTGAAACCAAAAAAAGATTAAAAAAACACAACAAATCTTGCTCTAACGCGTTTCGATAGCTAAGCTGTCATCTTCCTTCAGAGAGTATCTCTCTGAAGATGATAGCAAGTCGCCTTGGTTTCAGGGGACAAGATTTGTATTTTAATTTTTAATTTACAGTAGGTAAGAACAGCTGTATGAACTTTTTATGAACACCACTGTACATCAATAATAATGTTTGTAAAAATTGCTTCTGATTGTGACATGGAAAGCTGACAAACCGACAGGCAAACATTTTCGTATTTGTATTGTATATTAGGATTAGAATAATCCCGAAACCCCGATTTAAAAAATTTTCAGTTTAAATTTAAACGTAGAATGTTGAAAAAGAAATCCAAATTTTGAAAAAAAAACTTTAAATCTGCCTAAAAAGTGTTTTAACATGGCACATGGCAAGTTGAACTTTCCAATTTAAATAAAAAAAAAAGATGAAACTTTGCGATTCAGGGTAAAAAAGCGAGTAAAAATATTTAATAAAGTCTAAATTGCGAGTTTCAAATTGAAATTTTAGAAAAATAACTAAATTCTATAAAATCTATGGTTTAGGTGTAACAATGTTAGCTCTAATTAAAAGCTACGGCTTATTCCAGTGGTAAAACTCGATAATGTTAGCGGCTGGCTGACCACTGTTTATTCGCGAAAACCTACTTTTTCCGTTGTAACTTCCACAGCAGCAAGTTTAATTAAATTTTAATGTCAACGTTATATAAATTTACTTTGCATTAGTGGTTTGTTTTCCCTTTCTCCGAGCTGTGGCGAGTTATAAACCAATGCAATAACTTATCCGGATAAAGCAAATATTTAAATTTCTCCAGTTATTTGTTAAAAATAAGCCGCTAACGCTTTGCTGCTTTTCCTAAGTTTTCTTTTGTTATATGATTTAAATTTGACCTAATTTAAAATATCCCGTAGCAGGCAATTTCTTTGGTAGAGCCGCAAGTTCCTAGACTTGGACCAGACGTCCGAAATTGGGCAGATAATTTCGTCAAAAATGTCAAGTGTTGGTTTTTTATTGTAGATTAATATACAACACTGGCCACAGAAATTAAGGAATATAAAAAATTCTAAAAATGTTTAAAAAGTTGTAACTCATAGAAAAATGGTCGTAGAGAACAATAAAAACAAATTGAAGCTCCCAATGTGTCTAGTTTTCATATCCTGAGTTCAAATTTTTTAGCGTCAGACAAAATTTTTGCTTACCTTTTAAGAGGTTCACGCACTTCAATAATTTTTTTTTTTCAGTGACCCTATCATAAATTTCTTCTAGATAATTTAATTTGATTGATCGCTGAGCATTGTACGATTATTTTTCGCTGAGTTATCGTCGTCCAAAACAGAAAAGTATGACTTTGGTAATCAAGTCAGTGTTTTGGACGACAAATCAGTAAAAATTCATCGCACAGAGCTCGGAGACCAACCGAATTAAATAGGATTAAATCATCTAGAAGTGATTTATGATGAAATCATTAAGAAAAAAAATTGAAGCCAAGGATCTTATTAAAGGTAAGCACAATTTGAAAAAAACTTTGGCCGATGCTTTTTTAACAGTTACTCAAAAAGTGCTGGCACTAAAAATTTTGACTAAGGATCCGAAAATTAGAAATGACCACTTTTGTTCGAGTTACAGGCTTTCAAAAATCATCCAAAGTTTGGCTTATGCTCCTTTTCTGTGTCTAGGGCTAGTGTATGTATGTGACCAGTCATTTCCAAAATTAATAGAATTTTGATTAATCACGACTCCATTACCCAAAATCGCGAACTGTAGCATGTTTATACATTGATGACGCATCTACATGATCTAAACAGTCGACGACGCATCTACAAAATTAATGTTCAATGCTCTAACAGCCGGATTATTTAATTTCGAAGCATGTTAATTATTTGCATATTCGTTAAAGGCCAGACCACGTCTTAGTTTTTAGTGGCAAAAATTAAAAACAAATTTCCAAAACGTTACATTAGAAATTGATTTTTTGGTAAATTGCACGAGATGTAATTAATGTTAAATCTTCCTCAAAAGAAACAAAAAATTAAATAAAAAGGTCTAATTTTATTTTATAAAAGCGATATATCTCCTTTCGTTTAAAGCAGATACAACAAATGAACGTCGGATAAAAAGCAATAACGCAGCTTTCCTAATTTCCTTGATTGATCATATAAAGCCTTCTTTTAAGTGCAGCTAACGACCTAAATCGGGACGAAAAATTCCTTTGTGAAAGAAGCTTCTCCTCTTAAATCTCCTAAAAGATCGACTGACTGTCTACTTCCAATGAAATAAAAAACGGCACAATCGATTCTTCGACCTCTGAAAACTATTTAACTTTTCCTTTGTTCTATGTCATCAATTTATGTATTCACTAGTAATGAATTGATCTTTGTGACTTTAGAAACATCGTATCTAGTCTGGTTGTTATTCTTAGATTCAATCAACATATAGCAAAAATGTTCCTGCTAAGATTCAATCGAGAGTCAGTTACAAATCACTCAATGGAAATCAAATTTTTTGAGCATATGCGGTTAACTAATCCCTTATGTTGAAAATTTTACATCGACCTTATCATATTAATGACGCCAAAGAAGGCTTCTTGGTTGTAAATATTTTCATTGTAGCATTTCGACCGTTTCAGTACAGAACATTTAATTGACATGTAACATACCTAAATGCATGTCATGCCGAGAAAACTTGTATATCATGGATGTTGTTATGCAATCCATAATACATTGTCGCCCCAATACTAGTGACTTTTGTGACCCTTTATGTCTTTAGTTATATCGTACTTTACTATCGTTCTTTCTTAAAATTGCAAGGGTTTTATTCTAAAGTTTAAACATTTTGGCCGCTGTATTAGAATAAAGTTATCTGGACTTTTTCAGGATGACCATTTTTGCTAAACGTTATGGTCAACTCTTGTCATTCAATTGCTCATGATTTGCTAATACATGTTTAGAGAGTGGACTGCGCTACTGCAGTCTAGATTAAAGTCTATTTGAAATTTTGACTTTAATCATTAAATATCAACTTTAATATTAACACTGAAAAAAAAAGAAGCCATATTTCGGTGGGAGCGCCAGCGGTGTACTTACAATGGGCTACAATAAAAACTAGAGATAAGAAATCCGATTCTTGAAATGGGATCATAATACCATTTATATAGAAATTAAAAACAAAGTAAAAATACAGATAGGCACATTCCAATACGTCGTTGGTCGATTGTTAAACAATGCTATTCTCATATCGTACGTAAGGTAGCTATGTGTTGATTTATTTTAATCAAATGTTGTGACTAATTTCTACTTCGATAAACATTTTTAGTTCTTATGATGTAACTTAAACGTTCTGAAGATTCACCAGATTCACACCCATTGTTTGTTCCAAAGTGCTTCCTTCGAAATCGAGGAGTACACACAAAGCTGACGCTTTGCTTTGGTCTCTTTCGGTGTACCATTCGGAATTAAACGCACAGATCCAACCAGTGACCGCTACTGGGCAACATCTGTTTAATCTCCTCGTTTAACTAATGATCTCACCAGACATCCACACTTTCCGGTTGCGACAATTTAGCCAACGACCCGCACAGACGTTAACTCCGAAAGGTATACCTTCACCCTAATTTTAGTTTTACGACGTTAGCCAAGTCAAGCAAATAATAACGTTCGCAAGCTAACCAAACATATTTACATTTCATTTAGTCGAGTTTAGATAAATTTCCTGGGTGATTATGTTTGTTGAGGCTGCTAACTTTATTGCCACAATAAAATTGTGTTACATAATTTCATTACTGAAGTGAATCAAATCCTTCAGGGTAGCGTTGTTTTTTTTTTCATCAGAAATTTTTGATCTACGCTTCTCTCCTAAATTTGTTGTTAAATAAGCAATATAGGTACGTACGTCCATGCGAATGATAGAAACATTTTAAAAATCAATCACTTTCACATTTATGCAGCTAACCGAAAATTTTTATTGAATTGGGAGGACTTTTAGCAGAAATTACCATTTATTTCTTAAACATTCTCCTTTCCTGAAAATTTCAAAATTTTTTTGAAATTTCAATTTTTTTTCCTAAAATGTCGCCTTTTTTCACATTTGCTTATATTGGAAATTTCGATTTTATTCTTAAAATTAAACTTTAAACTTTTTTTTTAATTAAAATCTTCCTTTCCCAATGTTTCGATTTTTTCTCGAAATTTCAATCTTTTTCTCGAAATTTAGAATATGTTTTTCAAAATTCGTTATTACTGGGGGAAATTTCGATTTTTTCCTCTAAATTCGCCTCCTTGTGAACATGTCGGTTTTTTTTGAAAATTTGTCTCTTCATAAACGTATATTCTCTAAAATGTGATTATTTATTTTTAAATTAAATTTTCTATGCGAAACTTCCATTTTATTGGCGCAATTTCGTCTTTTTTCTCTAATTATCGTTTTATTTTTCAGAATTTCGGCAATTCCTTTTCAAAATTTGTCTTTTTTCCTCATTTCTACTTTATTCGCAAAATTCGACTTTTTCAATTTGAGTTTCCCTGAAAAACTTTGACATTGGACTTCTTCTGGAAATTCCACCCTTTGAAATCTGACTTCCAAAATTTTAACTCTGCCTTTATCTCGAAACTTGAATACCTCTGGTAGTTTCGCTTTTTTCTTCAAAATTCACATTTTTCTCTGAATTTCCGTCTTAAAATCAGTCATTTTTCAAAAATTTGCCTTTTTCTCAAAATTTGTCTTTTTCGAAATTTTGATTATTCCCAAAAGTCTATTTTTTCAAACTTTTAACAATTGCCAGTTTTTTCAAAAGGTTAGGTTTTCTTTTTAAATTTGATTTTCTAAAAATTCAGTTTTTTTTCCAAAATTGGGGATTTTTGTTGAACTTTCAAAATTACGACTAGACATTCTCAGAACTCTATTTTTTAATCTCCAAATTGGACTTCCTCTTGAACATTTTAAATATTTTCTAGAAATCTCAATCTTTTTCTAGAAATTTCGAAGGCCGTTTTCAAAAACTCTTTTATTTCGACATCAGTTTTTCTTAAGATTTTACTTTTTCCGAATTTTTTTTTTTAAATTTGATTTGCCGGAAACTGTCGTTTCGTAAAAATCGTTTTATTTTTGAAATTTCGACTTGTACTTTAAAATTCGGTGTTTTGTGTTTCTGAAAATTTTTAGTCTCCTTCAGGTTTTTCTGAAATTTAATTTATTTTTTCAAAACTCGATGGAAATTGTAATAAAAATTTAAATAGTCTCAGATTTCAGAAATTTCGATAGAAATATTTGTTGTAATTTTTAAGATTGAGTCAAAATTTAAATGGAGTACAAATTGTGAGAGAAAAATGTTAGGGAATTGCAATTTTGTGTCCAAATTCGACTTCTTTTGGAAATTACGAACTTTCATTTCTTCTTATGGGCGTCCTATTGAATTTTTACAAAGAAAACAGATCTTTTTACGTAGATCACCAGGAATAGGTACCAGAATATTCGACTTCTAGAGAAGTCTGGAATGCACATCTGCGTATGAGTCTTTGTTGGCAAATCTCAGTTAACAACACCATAAAGCATCTAAAAAATGTCAGGATTACATGACTTAAAGGAGTCGATACACGCTACGATTACTTATAATTAAATTCCACATTACATAGCTTATTACAATGTCAGACTTTAAATTTTTTTAAAATTTATCAGTAGCTTTCAATCACTTGAACAGTATTTTACCAACGTTTACGCACAATATGAATGTAGTAGGAGTAAGTGATGCAAGTTCCTAATAAAAAATAGTACAGAGTCTACTATCCACTACCGAAGTTTTAAGGATATTGATTTTGAATTTTAATTAAAAAAAGATTCGTTTCCTAATCAGTTAAGGAATTTGAGTAGGGGTAATGAACATTGAAAATTTTCATAACTATTAAACTTTATTAACGATTAAAACAGCAACAGATATTAAAAATATCGAAACCTGGTCCGGTCTTAGAAAATATTTATCGAAGCATTGTGGAATTTTCAATATCTGTTGCTGTTTTAATCGTTAATAAAGTTTAATAGATATTAATATTGAAGAATTTCACAAAGTAAGAGTTGGTAATGTCAATTATCTGAAAATTTTGTCAAAGTTTTCAGGAGGATCCAGTTCAATGGAAAATTCTACATAAAGGTGGACATTATTCGTTTATGTCTTCTACATTGATTGGCATAATCGCTTACTATGTGTTCTTTTCCGATAAAAGGTCCAATTATCGTAATTTCAATCCCACTGTTTCATAAGCGCTTTGCTTCCAGACAGCTGAAGTTACAATCGATTTTCCATTGTTTAGATTATCCTGGAGTAATATCGCCAAAAAAGCCCGATGCATTTACTTGATTGAATTCTGTTGGCATGTAGATGCGATGGAAAGTCGGAAAATCATCGTCGAAATTAGCGCCCTAGTTCCAACATATGACCTGGATAACATCCCTAATTAAAATCATTCTACGATTCAATCAAAACTCATTAGTTAAATAAAAGCTTTAAAAGCAATCGAAGGTAATACATATCATCAAAAATAAATATTATTTTTTTTAGGGAAAGCAATTTCAAAACACACTTATGTTTATTTAAAAAAAAAACTCTTAACGCTCATTAATTAGTGAAACATATAATAATAATAAAATTTAACTGTGTGAAATTCAGTACCTCTCGTCGACATTTTATTACAAAGCACTTTCTGACAAACGAGCACTGCCTAAACCGATACAGGATTTTGCAATAAAAGGTAAATGAACACTAAGAAAAGATTATGCGAAATTCAACCTTTAAAGAGGATGGAAATGGGGTATCAAATTTTACATCTCTCCGAGTCGCGTGCTCTCAACAAATAAACCAAATTTAAAGAGTTGCCTAGATTATAGAAGTTAGCTTTTTCAAAATAAAAATTTCGTTCTCCTTGTTAATTACTAAATCATTATGCACTTATTTATCTCTATTTACTCCTTTTAAAGTCCGAAATTAAGGCACCACTAATATTTTTTTTTTAAACTCAGAGGGTGTGGTAATTTTTAATATGTTAAGGACCTTACAAGTAGGAGTTTTCCTGACTTCTTAAGCCTATGTTGGTTTATTTTAAAGGCGCAAACGTCAATTACTCGCTCTTAACAACAAAATAAATGTTTTAAAATCCGTTCAGCAACTGCTGATTAGGACATGATATTAAGCTCATTTTGGCTAATACAGTCAAACCTCACTATAACGAACCTCCGTATACCGATTCCTCTATATAACGAATTTTTTCAGGGAACGCAACATTTTAAGCAAGTTTACACATAGAATTACCTCCATTTAACGAACGCAGTACCTCCATATAGCGAATTTTTGAGCGAAGTTTTCTTAAGTTTTAAATGCTTCCGTTTAGAAAAATTTCTTTATTTTTTGGATACCCACACTAAAGACTTTGTAAGGTTAAATTAGTTTTTAGTTGCATTCGATTCAGAAAAACTTCTTAATTTTTGGGATACCCCATGTTAAAGAATTTGTTGGCCTGTCAACACAAAAAGGATTTTCTTTTTTAGTTGATTGTTTGTGCCAGAAGAGTAAGAGGAGTAAAACTGCCAAAAATGTCAAAGAAAAAAGCTTTAACACTTAGCGAAAAAGTTCAATTGATAACTAGTGTTACAATCAGGGTTTTAAAAAAAAGGACATCGCCAAGAAGCTTGAAATCCCTGCAAGCATATAAATTTTTACATATGATTTGTGTATTTTTAATGTTACCTCTCTATAACTAATTTATTTCTAGGATTTAGGAATTCGCTATAGGGAGTTCTATCAGATATGTGTTTTAACATTTAGCTACGGATATTTTAAAGGGAAAAAATGATTTACCAACAAATTTTATTCCTGAAAAAGGTAGCATGGGAATGAGGTAGACAAAGGATACTTGATGCATTATGTTGCCACTGTTAGGAAGAAATGATTCCAGCTTAAATGGATTTAACGGTACAGGATTTCACATTGGAATAAAACATTAAGAGGAAAAACAATATACCAATCAAAGAGTTGACCCGTTTCCGAAACAATCAGCGCTTAGAAAAATTTTGAGAAATGTCGAAATTTAAAAAAAAAAATTTCAAAAAAAAGATGTGTCGAAATTCTAAAAAAAATTCGTATGAATTTAAAACATCAAAATATTAAAAAACTCAAAAATAAGTGGGGGAGTTTTCAAAAATATTTGAAATTAAAAAAATGCTTCAAAAAATATGTTGAAAAATATTGAAAGTTTTCGAAGAAGTCAAATTTTGGAAAAATAGATAAATTTTAAAAAATAGTTGAAATATAAAAAAAGCATTTTCAAAAAAACTTTGGAAAAATTTTGGAAATAAGTGCCAAAATTTGAAAATAAGTCAAATTTTTGAAAATTTTCTAAATTATAATAGAGACATTTAAAATTGTCAAAAAAACCGAAGGTCTTAAAAAAGGATAATAACAAGTCTCAAAGGAAGTTTGACAAAATCGAAATTTGCCAAAAAAATTTTTTTTAAGTTTAGTCAAGAAATGGAATTTTTTAAAATTAAGATTTTTAAAAAAATTCTAACTTTGAAAAAAGTCGGGAATTTAAAAAAGACAATGGAAAATTTGAAAGAAAAAATGTTAAAATTATCAATAAAGTTCAGATGTTCAAAAAAAAGTCGCGCTTTTCAAAACAAAATGAAATTTCTGAAATTTTAAAATTTTCAAAAAAAGTCGAAACTTTCAAGAAGATCCAACCTTTCAAGATTTGAAGTCAACATTTTAAAAAAGTGAAAATCTTGAAAAACATCGAAATTTGAGTAAAAGTGCAAATTCTGGAAAGGGAAGTCCTAATTCTGGGATAAAATCGTAATAAAATCTCAACTTTTTAAGTAAACTAGATATTTTCAAAAAAATGTAAATCTTAAAAGCTAAAATTTTTATAAATAGTGCAATTTTCGAAGTTTAATAAAAAGAACCGAAGATTTAAACAGAAGTTTTTTATTACATATTGAATTTTGAAAAAGTCAAAATTTTAAAAAAAGTTGGAATTTTGAAAAAAGGTAAATTATGAGAAGCGCGTCTCGCTGGTTGAAAAGTCCCGCCGTATGGCATTGGATTTATATGATACATCGAATATCGAATAAATTTACTAATGTATCGAAACATCTCGATATTTCTTTTTCGATACATGAATTGAATGCAGTATCGATGTTTTAAAAATCTTGTGCATCCCTACATTCTCTACCAAGGTGTATGGATATGGTAATTAGAAGTAAAGGGAGACCTACACAGTTAATTGAAGTCACATAGTATTCATTAATGCCATCATTTTCAATTTTTTAAATGATTGTCATTGAAATTTTCGTTTTCGTATTTCATTCATTTTTAATGTACCAATAGGTTTGACCATTGACCATTGACCAACTCAAATGCGAACAAATTTCGGCAAGTAAGTACTGTAGAATCAACGCAGGTCGCCCGTGTGATTCTTATTACTGCCCCCACCGATTGGTCCATAGAGAAACTATGGCCAACACCAAAAAGTGTCATATGCAAATAGAATGCAACCTGGACTACGCTCATGCAGCGCTTAAGGATTCCAGAATCCTTGTCTTTTGGGACCTTGCTAGAGAGCAGCCGCTTTGCTTGGTGTTTGTGTTTCAACTGTTACTAGTTCAGCTACCTATGATTTACTATCCACAGCTAGAGGTCGGCATGACTGTAGTCCAGGTTGAATTATATCTGCATATTTGCCTTTCTAATAAAAAAGTGTTTAATGTTTTAAAATAATGTTATGTTTCTTCGATTTCTTTTTGAAATGATTCTGTAGACTCAATTTATTACCTTTCATTATTATTTAGCTCGATTTTTTCTCATTAGTCTAATTATATTATTTTAATCTTGGGGTGCTTAATTTTGTCCAAGAGTTTGCAAATTACATACAAATATCTGAAAGTAAATCAAATTGTATACAGCAACCTATAAAATACGTCATGTTAAATATTAATATCATAGAAAGAGAAGGATGCGGTGATAAAATTTAAGAATACGATAATCTTTTCTAAAAAGTATACTCATTCGATGATTCCAAATTAAAAAATATTAAGATTTCTCCTCACCCACCATTAACTATTTTTTCTAATTTTGTGAAGTTGATATCGCAAGAAATAGTAAAACAGCGGTCTCCAAAGGTATGAATACGAGTTCAAATTTTGAATTTTATGTTTTATCACCGATGTTCAAGGAAATAGTAAAAATTTTGAGAGTCATTTACACAATTAAATGTCGATGTAGAAGTCGAAAATTAGAAAGTGTATAAATCTTTAAAAAACTGTCAACAACTGTCAAAATTAACTTAAAATTCATAAAAAAGTCATTTCAAATATGTAAAAATAGCAAATGTTGATTTGATATTTTAGTAATGCTTATCAATTCGAATAAATGGTAAAATAGAAATGAAGATTATTTAAAAAAATCGAAATTTTAAGCGAAAAATTTGGTTCTAAAAAACTTCTAATTTTGAGGAGAAAGAGAGAGTTTTTGAGATTCATCACTGAATTATAAAAAACCAATTTAAAAAAAATGTTCTAAAATTAGGGGAAAATACAACAACAATGTAAAATCAAAACTTAAGCACAGAAAAATTAAAATCAAAACTTAAGTAAACAAAAAGATCAAAATTTTCGAAAAGTGGCTAAGTAAGTTTGAAAAGTAAATTTTAAAACTAGGGAATTTCGAAAAGAAAGTAGAAATTCTTAAAAGCAACCCCTAATTTCTATACAAAATTCCTTAAAGGTGTTTATTAGGGAGTGAAGGATAGTAAAGTTCCTAATTTTTGAAGTTGGAAATATGGAAATTGGTGGCTTCGGTTTATAACTAAAGGTCAGCTGTATCAGCATTTTTGAAAATTGATTCCGTAAGGGGCTGAACAAGCATCTTAAAACTATAAACATGGCTTGAGATGGCAGACGTTGCGGTTTGCCGATGAGACAAATGTGGAAGGAAGCTGACGAGGTTATTTAAAAATGAAGTCGTTGATTTGTTTTACAATCATTACCAAGTGATTAAAGCTATAAAAATGATCCTAAATTTGCTTGCATTCGAGTAATCATGCAAGGAGGTTCTAGATCAATTTGTGCAGTAAATTGTGAGACCAATAACTCGAGAACGATTGAAGGAAATATCATGAAACTTTGACAGTATTCTAGTTAAGGTTAGTACTCTAAGACAAGGATAGAGATTTTTTTGTAAGTAAGTAAGTAAGTAAGTAAGTAAGTAAATATTTTATTTAGAAAATAATCTAATACAATACTCATGAATTTAATTAAATAAACAATAATTAGTAAATTGTACATACATAACAATAAAATTTAAAAGACACATTAAAACTTAATATCTAAATTACAAATAATTTATTTAAAAGCATGATTAAAACGACTTGAAGACATTATAGGATGCTAGGGAACAAATCTGGCTCCGGGAATGACAACTTTATTACAGTTTCATACGATAAAACGACGTTGAAAATACCGGGGAAGTGATATTCGCGTGTTATTTAAAATGTTCCGCAATTTCCAGACGGTTTTAATAAACACTGATAAATGTTTTGTATCGCCGGTTGGGTGTGAATTAAATACATTCAACCGACGTTACCTAATATTCCCTGGAACGTGGAACGCCATGTTTTAATGTTATTTTATCCGGCGTGTGCCATATTTTATTGGATTAGAGAGGAAGCCTATCAGTTTTAGTATTAAACGTATCGGTTACTAATTATTAGAGAAACAGAATCTTCCATTGGAAGTAATGTAGACGACAAATTAATTCCATGGAAGTTCGATTTCAGAACGGAAACAGCGATTTGTCTAAATATTTTTAAACGTCTCTTTCGAAATGAAAATCAAATGAGCGAATATTTTTTTGCGCTTTTCAAATGTAATTTACACCTCAACGAGTTGATCTCGAAATTTTTCAACATTTTACATTTAAATTCGATATTTTTTTGAACTAAACTTGCCGATTTTTCTAAAAATGCTGACCATATTTTTCGACTATTCGTATTTTTTGAAATATAATCTATATGACTTGTAAACTTTAGTTCTCTGTCAATTGTAAAACCTAGATATTTTATTTGGTCTACCTGCTCTACATTTTGATCATTTATTTCAATTTTTAAATTTAATTCGTTAAATATATTATACCAGTAATTGTTACTTATGAACATCCATTTAGATTTCAGTTCGTTTACTTTTAGTTTGTTACATTTAAATTTATTTGTAAACATTTTAAGTTCCTCATTCATAGTAGATATTAATTCATTAAAATCATCATGCGCATAATATATTAGGGTATCATCTGCAAAGAGATGAATTCTACATTTCTTTAGAACATTTCCTATATCATTCATATATAATATAAATAATAGCGGCCCTAATACACTTCCTTGAGGAACTCCAAAGTTATTTGTTTCCAATGAAGATTTAGTATTTCCTATTTTGGTACATTGATAGCGATTAGACAGGTAACTCTTAAACCATTTTAACACATTTTCTTTGAATCCATATTTTTTAAGTTTCAGTAACAAAATATCTCGATCTATAGTTTCAAATGCTCTTTTTAGATCAATAAAAACTGCACATACTCCAAAGCGTTTTTTATCAATTTTATATTTCCATTCTGAAATAACATACTGAAGAGCAGTTTCGCATGAATGATTACCTCTAAATCCCGATTGGTAGGTACATAAAACGTTGTTAATGTTTATATACTTCATAACTTGATTAAAGACTACCTGTTCTAGGATTTTCTCGCAAAAGGGCAGCATATTTATGGGCCGCAGCTCTTCAGCCCGATTTGTATTTACAACTTTAGGTATAGGTCTTATAGTTGATATTTTGAAGCATTCTGGCACAATTCCCATCTCTAAGCTTAGGTTTATCAAATTTACAAAAGGATATCCGAGGACGTGAAACAAATTTTTTACAATAGGTAAACTTATTTCGTCAGTACTGAAATTTTTAACTTGGCTACTTATAAGTTTATATAAGTCTTGCAACGATATTTTAGCAAAAGTTGACATTGTACACTCATATTGCGATATAGTATTCAATATATTGTTTCTATCTACGTTATTAGAATCAATGCTTGTAATTATAGCCTTAATACTGCCTATATAGTATTTATTTAATACATCTGGTATTTCATCATTATTGTTGTATAATGTTCCGTTACAACTTACCCCATTTTGGAAACTGTTAATCGTTTGATTTTTATTACCAACCATCTCCTTTAAGTGCTTCCACATTTGCTTACTGTTTTTCTTATTGTCATCGATCATTTTCTTGTAAAAATTACACTTTGCATTTCGTATCACTTTGACAAGATTATTTCTACATACTTTATAATTATCCCAATCGCTTTCCTCTCTAGTAAAATAATATTTTTTATATGCCTTGTTTTTATTTACTACAGTTTCTTTACATTTTTTATCAAACCATGAATTTTGCTTAGATTTAACTTTAATTTCCTTTATTGGAGCCACTTTATCTAATGAAAAAATGATATTTTCTATAAAAACTTCACTAACTAAATTAACATTTGTGCTACTATATTCCCATTCTTTTTTAATCAACAGTTCTGTCATTTCATCAAAATTTATTTTACCCCTACTGAGCATAGTTACACATTTATTTACATGTTCATTTTGCTTTAATTTAACTTGAATTATGGAATGGTCCGTAATAATATAGTCCTGTTCTACATATACATTTAATGTGTAATCATTACTTATTACTAAATCTATTAACGTTTTACTAATATTCGTAGTTCTCGTGAATTCTTTGACGAACTGTTTTAACCCTCTATTTTGCATATTGGATTTAAGGTTCTTTTTAACAGAATTATTTGAACACCAATTTATATTAAAATCTCCAACGATAATTATATTACTGCTTTTATTACTATCCAAGTAAGAGTCTAACCACTCATAAAATTTATCTAAGAATATATTTGGGTTACAGCTTGGAGATCGATAGATTGTAACTATACAGTAAGGAACGTTATTTACATAGACTTTAACAGCTAGTAGCCAGAGTTTCATATCAATTATATATGTTTTGACGTTACTAAATTTTATGTTGTTTTTTATATATATTACCACCCCTCCAGTATGTCGACTACTTGAGTTACAGCGAAGTAAAGTATAGTATTTTATGTTTAGTTCACTATCACATATATTTTCTGTTATACATGTTTCGGTTAGGCATAGTAAATTTGGCTGATAATTATTTACATAATTTAGAATTTCATCTCTATTTTTATAAAAACTCTGAGCATTGAAGAAAGTTAAAAATATGCCATTTGTGTTTAGTAATTGCTATATGGTATATGCAGTTTTCTTTTTAATGGATTCAATAATCTTAATATAACACTCACATCTCCTATCAGTAGCCGCGTGACTATAGTCTAAATTAAGATTGAATTTTTTATTTGCCTTCACACAATTTATACATTTCGCTTCTTCATTCCTACAATTAACTCTTGTATGACTCTCGGCACAAAATACACATGTAACATTTTCATTGCAGTTTTTTGCTTCATGACCATATCCCGCACATTTAAAACATCTTCTTACGCTAAAATGTTCAAACATCCTACAATTCCTCCATCCTACATGCAGATTTTGCTCTTCTTTGGACATTAAATATGCAAAAGTAGTTGGATCTGTTTCAACAATTATATTAAAATTTCCTTTATTAATTTTGGTACATGCAATAGCTTCAAATATAAAATGATCAGCTCTGAGAATTTTGTTTTGTTTAATAATTTTTTCAGTTATTTCATTCTTGTTATTCTTGAATTCCTCTTCATCTATTCCAACAATAATGATCTTTGGATTAACCCTTTTTGGTACTTCTACTTTGTACTGCTTTCCCATTTTGTGTTCAATATTTTCTCTTAGTGTGTTGAGGGCACCTGAGTCGGAGCATTTTACTATAACACCACCTTCACGTACATTCTTTCCTATATTTACTCCTACTTGTAACTCTGTTGGATTTATATTTGCTCTTAGATCTTTTTTAACTTTGTCTACTTCTTGAGTATTTTTCGGCTTTATTACGAGAATATGTTCAGATTTCTTTGTAACTTCAGAGTACATCGGTGTAGGCCTCTCATTACATATCTTCATTGGTTTCAGTTCCCTGATCTCATTTTGTAAATCATTTATCTGTTTGCTTTGTTTATCAATAATCTCATAACACAAATCCAGTTTTTTATTTATTTTTTTCAAGAATTTCCGTCATACCCGTGCATTCGCACGTCACTACTTGCTCACTAGCTTTTGCTCCTCTTGTGGCGCGATCTCTCGATCAAGCCAAAGACAGTTCAGTCCAGGTAGTAGTAGGTAGCTTCGGATGGCATCCCGCCGGAGAAGTACGGGGGACATGTGGGTTATTTTAAAGTTTTTTACATATATTTGTATCAAAAACTAAAAGAAAGCTACAAGAATACTATTCTCGCTGTAAAAAAATGTGTATATAACCAGACCAAAGTATTCCATAAAACGTGGGTTCTAACCGAGACAATTAATATGAATTAAATCCTTTTTAACGTCATTTACAGACAGACGAACAAATCTGGCTCCGGGAATGACAACTTTATTACAGTTTCATACGATAAAACGACGTTGAAAATACCGGGGAAGTGATATTCGCGTGTTATTTAAAATGTTCCGCAATTTCCAGACGGTTTTAATAAACACTGATAAATGTTTTGTATCGCCGGTTGGGTGTGAATTAAATACATTCAACCGACGTTACCTAATATTCCCTGGAACTGTGGAACGCCATGTTTTAATGTTATTTTATCCGGCGTGTGCCATATTTTATTGGATTAGAGAGGAAGCCTAATCAGTTTTAGTATTAAACGTATCGGTTACTAATTATTAGAGAAACAGAATCTTCCATTGGAAGTAATGTAGACGACAAATTAATTCCATGGAAGTTCGATTTCAGAACGGAAACAGCGATTTGTCTAAATATTTTTAAACGTCTCTTTCGAAATGAAAATCAAATGAGCGAATATTTTTTTGCGCTTTTCAAATGTAATTTACACCTCAACGAGTTGATCTCGAAATTTTTCAACATTTTACATTTAAATTCGATATTTTTTTGAACTAAACTTGCCGATTTTTCTAAAAATGCTGACCATATTTTTCGACTATTCGTATTTTTTAGGTTATATTTCGTTTGTGGTTATTTGTTTTGTAATTGTTACGTATTATATATTTCATATAGAAACGTGGGTTCAGAGAGATGTGCACTCCCATCAGGAACATTTAGTAACAAATTACCTACCTCTATCTATAAATCTACAGACAACTGAAAATACAATTTGATTTATTTATTAACAGCATACACTTGAGTACTTGAGACTTGAATACTTGAGACTCATTCATAACATGCAATATTTGATACACTTTTTCCACCCTCTTAGGGATTGAGCTTCCAAAAATATTTTTTTTAGCGGATGCCTACGTGGTATAAGGAACCTGTTTACCAAATTTCAGTTTTGTAAGTTTAATAATATCTTCGGAGATTTCGTGATGAGTGAGTTATTTGTCTCTCCTATAGAACTAAAATATCAGGGTGATATAACCCAATAGGAAGCAATTTGGACTCCCAGCTTTCATGTGTGCGCACTTTGCACAAATCCTAGAAGTCGCTGCATTCGTATTTATTCAAGTATAAGTTGCATCTCATACATCAGATGCTAGTGTCAGATCTATGTTGTTATACAAGTTTCAAATGGGGCAGCCCAGATGTTTCCTAGTTTCCACATGACGCAAATAGTTGAAGCTGGATTAAACGCAACCTAAGGGGCAATACATTTCGCTTGGGCGACAGGAACATCTTGAAGTAGTTGGATAGCCCTAAAAGCAGCCTCGTCTCGCCTAAGCAGAGAAAGAATGCGGGAAAATTCCTGATAATGGAAAATGGTTCGAGTATGTTTGGAGGGTATCGAAAACGGCTGCAATAGTCTCGGAAGGGTTTCAGCAGAAATCCTCTGGAAATCTGAAATTTATTAGTATTATGCCTTCCTTCCGAACAGCTGGGAGCGTTTAATTTACTTTTATTACGTTCTTCATGGTACGCGCTTTTATATAATGGCTTTGGAGGCAGTTGAGTCGCGTTTCATATTTTTAATGTAAGGCACATTGACTAAGTGGACAATGGCTGCGTTGGGCTCTTAAGGTCTTACGTGGGAGATAGCTTGCTGTTTCAAATTATCTTTAACGATAAACAAGAAATTATTACATCGTAAATTTATATTTATGGGTTGTGGTCATACATCTCTAGGTCACGCTCGAGTTGGTACACATTAAACATGCAGACCTGAGAATGTTACTGATATACAGGATGATATTTGATTATAAGAGATTTTTTAAACTTAAAATGGTACATTCATATTTTTCTCTGTTAGGTGTAAGCTTCTTTGTGTGACGATACACCTTTGCATGGGCAAAGTTAGGTCATCAATCCTCAGGTGCGCGCTAAAGCCCTAATTGCAAATGACCTACTTTATATGTTAAAGTCGATATGCTCCAAAATGGTCTGAAATAGAAAGATAATATTTTTTAAAAAATTTAAAATTTTCAAAAAAAAATCGAGTTCTTAAAATAGCAAAATGTTTAAAACAGTGAGTTTTTGAAAAATGGTGAAATTTTGAAAAAATGTCTAGATTGCTAGATAATCGGCAAAAAGTTGGAATTCTCAAAAAAGTTTAGGTTTACAAAAAATCCTAATTAAAAAAACAAGTTTACAATAGTCGAAATTTCCAGAAAATATGAATGTATTTAAAAAATCCACATTAAAAAAAGTGAACGTCGTGAAAATCGGTCAACATTTTTTAAAAAGTGGAATCTTTTTAAAAAGTCGGGAGGTTTGAAAATGTCAAATGTTCGAGAAAGAGTTAATATTTTTAAACAAGTTCGATATTTTTAAAATGAAAACCAGACATTTTTAAAAAAGACGCAATTTTGAAAAGTCTAAATTTTTAATAAAGTCGAAATTGACCAAAAACATTGGGTTTAAAAAAAAGTCTAAATTTCGAGAAAGTCGAAATTTTCTAATATGATCGAAATTTTCTTCAAAATTTAAAATTTTGAGAAGTCGTAATTTTAAAATTTAAATAAGTGGAAATTCTTAAATTAGTCAAAATTCTCAAAAAATTCGACATTTTTAAAAAAGTCCGAATTTTCAAATATTTAACCCTGGTAGACATCAAAATTTACAAAAAGGTAGAAATTGCAAAAAAGTCGAAGTTTGGAAAAAAATCTAAATTTTTAAAAGCCGAAATTTCCAAAAATTCGATTGTCGAATTCCTTTAGAAAAAGTTAAATTAGGGAAGTAAAAATTTTGAAAAATGGTCGCAATTTTTAAAAAATAAAGATTTTGAAAAAGGTGAAAATTTTGAAGAAAGTGAAAATTTTCAAAACGACGAAATTTCATAAAAATGTTGAAAGTTTTGAAAAAAATACCGAAATTTAAAAAATAAAGATTACAAAAGAGACAAAATTTAGAAAAGGGAAATTTTGAAATATTAGAAATTTTCGAAATTTTCAAAAATTCGGTTTTTTAAAATGGTAAAATTTTTCAAAAAACTAGTTTACAAAAAAAATTCTACATTTTAAGAAAAAGTAAAATATTCGGAAACAAAGTGGAAATTTTCTGGTCAAAATTTTAATGTAATACTGAAGATCAAAATTAATACGTTAAAATTTTGGAGAAGTCGATATTTTAAAAAAGTCGAAATGTTGAAAAAGATTTGGACGAGTCAATATTTTCAAATAAAATAAATGTTCTTTAAAAAAATTCGAAATTTCGAGAAAAATCAAAAGAGGTTTTTTTTAAAAGAAAGATCTCGATTTTTTTATAAATTCGGAGTTTTTTATCAACCTTTCGTATGCTAACTTGAATATTTGATTTAATTTGATTTTTTTGTAAACTCTGAGACTTTTCTCCAAATTTCGACTTTTTGTTTTAAATTGTTCAAATTCTATGTTAACCGGGATGTTTGTGTAAATTTGCAGTTTTTCTATAAATTTGAACTTTTTTCAAGATTTGGAAGAGTCAATATTTTCAAATGAAGATGTTTTTCAAAAAACATTGGAAATTTAAAGAAAAGGTAAATTTCGAGAAAAATCAAAAAAGGTCATGATTTTCAAAAGAAAGATTTTGACATTTTTATTAATTCGGAGTTTTTTCATTAATATTTCGTATCCTAACTTGAATATTCGATTTGAATTGATTTTTTTGCAAACTCTGAGATTTTTCTCCAAATTTAAACTTTTTGTTTTAAATTGTTTAAATTCTGTGTTTACCGGGGTATTTGTGTAAATTTGCATTTTTTCTAGAAAATTGAACTTTTTCTTTAACTTAAAAATTTCAACTTGAAATTTTTAAATTAGCAAGTTAAAGAATTTTTGTTCTTTATTTAATTTCTAACATTTTCTCTCAATTTTTGTTTTGATTGTGCCTTTAGAAATTGAAAGTCCTTCATTTTTTCCTAAAATTTCGATTCAAATCTCAAAATGTAGACTGTTTTTAAAAATGTTGACTTTGTACCCCTAATATTCAACCTTTTTCTGGAAATTTCGTGTTAAAATATTATATAAATTTTTTTTTCAAAATAAATTATTAATTAGGAGTCCTGTCTCTCAAAATGGGGTATTATTTTGTAACATTACGAGTTTCAGCTTGAAATTAAATCCTAACCTAAAAAATTCAAGAAATTTTTCTACCAATCGAGCGTCCTTCGAAACCCCAACTTAAAATCAACAAGCTCCGTAGAATACTTTAGGAAATTTTTACTTTTTTGGTGAAATTTCAACTTTTCGAGTTTTTTATAGACGTTCAAAGTTACTTTTTTATAGACTTTTCGATTTGCTTCTTACAATGTAACGTTAAAACGAGGAAGTTATAAATTTCACATTTTTCCGAAATTTGGATATTTTTTCTGAACATTTGTAGTTTTAGCTCGAAAGTTTTAAACAAGTCAGATTTTAAATTTCTGGGATTTTTTAAACAATAAAAATACGATAAACATTAATTTAGTTTAAAATCTGAAATTAGAGGAAAGTCGAAGTTTCAAGGAAAAATTCGACATTTGAGAAAAGTTTTCCTCCTAAATTGATATATGTCATTTAGATACCACTTTAAAGTTATCACCCACCCTACAAAATTATTAACGTAATTAATTCGTTACCGTTTCCTGACCTAGGATTTTTTTCATCGCAGAAAATTTTTTAAGAAATCTTGATCAAAGCTAAAACTATGTAAAACTCAAAAAAATACAATTTTAGAAAGTTCTGTTAACATGAGGATCTAAGTACATATAAACGTGGCTTTGCCATAGATATTTTTGTGAGTTTTATTCAAAAGTATCAGTTTCTAAAGATGCAAAAGATTTCAACTTTCTTGCAAATGACAAGCTACAAAGAAGTGGAGCATGAAGATAACGGAGGGTGAAACGTATACCTACCTGCAGCAGCAGGGCTAAAACGTAATATTCCTTACTTAAAGCCTTTAATAAAATTAATGAGTGGAAGGAGCCAAAGTTACAAGTTAGAAAATAACTCCGTAAATTATATAAGGAAGATTCCTCTCAAGATCGAGCCGGGTTTAATCGGATAAAGTTTCACCTTAAGACATTATAATAATCAATTTTCCGAAAGAATGCCGCCAAGGTTCGATGCTGAAACGGTTCGCAGTTGCATTTATTTTGGTTTAGAATATTTTTTAATAAAATGTATTACCAATTAATTAAAGTTGTTTTGGTTAAAAATTAATTTAAAAATGAATCTTTCACTTTTTAATAATTTTTTTATGTAGATAATATTTTTTTTAGCAAAAGTCAATATTTTCTCTATTAAAAGTTGTTAATTATTGTAAAAAAAGTCTCCTAACTCACTAAGTACCTTGAAATACAAATCTTGTCTTGCTCTAAGAGCAACATTTGTTGTGTTTTTTAATCTTTCTTGGTTTTAGGGGACAAGATTTCTATTTCAATTTTTGAAGATAACCAAGAACCAGTCTGTTCCATCAAAACCAAGTACCTTAATTGTGTATGTGTGCAGAAGATAACAAATTTAAAATCGCCTATTGCCTCCTCGCGATTTCTCTGTATGTTTTTTTCTAAATTTTTTTACAATAAGTAACATTTTTTGATAAAGGAAACTTGATTATTTTTAAAATAAAAACATTTTAACATGAAAAATGAATAAGAAGTAAAAAATTTTTTCACAAATTAATTTAAAAAAAAAATGAAAAATTCACTCATTCCAAGCAGAATGGAAAAAATCGACTTAAATTTTTGTTCATATTGTGAGGGCTTTTTAGGAATGATTCGAAAAGTTAGTCAATATGCCTACCCCATCCATTATTTGCAGTTTGAGCAAATTTCCCTAATTGCGTAATTTTTTACATCTTGATTAAGTCAACTTTCCCATACTCAAAAAGTTTTTTTGACAAATCTAATAAGTTGGAATTGTAGAGAACGCTTTGCACTTTTCAAAGCTCTACTAGGACCTTCCATATGATCATTAGTTCTCGAGTTATTGATTAATAAAGTCAAAAATGACTTTTTTATTTTCAACGACGGTAACAAGTGAAAAATCATCGTTCAGGCTCCGTAGACCACTCAAATTAAGGAGGACTAAATTATCTAGTAGAGCTTTACAATGCGATCACTAAAAAAGAATTATTGAAGTCAATGGATCTTTGTAAAAATAGGCAAAAATTTGGAAAAATTTTGGCTCGACGGTTTTCTTATCATTATTCAAAAAATTCTGACACTAAAAAATATAAATTAAGGCTGGACGCTTGGAGCTTTAATTTGTTTTTTTCCTCTGTATCCATTTTCTTTGAGTTACATATCTTTTGAAAAATCATCTAAAAATTTGGATTTTTTATAACTCTTAATTTCTGTGTAAGAAATTGTTGTTACTGGGGAGTTCAGGAAAGGCAGTTCATTGGTTGCTCTGAAGTGAGGACATTCTAATGACCCTTTTTTAGGTGGTAAACTACTGATTAATAATTGATTACTGATCAAATTTTAACCTCCAGTGACTTATCTCTTAAAGGTATCCAATTTTATCCTAATTACTAAATTCAGATTTTATATCTGACCGAAGCTGAAGATGGCATGAAATTATTCGACACTCTTTCGTACAAACATAATGAGTCTTCAGGGCATTCTACAAAACGTTACAGCCCAATAACTATTAAAATACATGAGATCAGCTATAGAGAAAATAAAGTGGCCGATCTTGAATTGGGTCCAATATTATATCGAAATATATTTGGGCGGATGATTTTCAGGTCATTTACATTCATTTCACAACGTATTACTGCGGCTATATTAAATAAGGGAATCGGACATTCAATTTAGGGCTCCGGTTTCCACATTTTACTAATATTGATTTTACGTCGAACCGGAAAGGAAAATTACGCCACAGAAGAGCAAAACTAAATTGGGTTCCCAATGTATACATAACAAAGCCCACTTTTCTTTTGTTTGACGATATCAACTTATGAAACGGAGAAATCTAAAAACGTTGTTTCAATTTGTCTGAGTAGGTCACCTTACTCAGTCCATTGGGCTATAAAATTTGATGATGAAACGACTTTTATTTATTTAGAACGTCTTGTAATTTTTCTGAGTTTTCAGCGTAGTGTCATCAAACAAAATTAACTTTCGAGAGCGAAAACACCTGCCCTTAACATCAAACTGAAATATTCAGGGTTGTTACAACTCAAGACCTCTCCTCCCAACTACGTTAAAATACGATTAAAACTTTTATAATTTTCCAATATAAATTTTTAAAAGCTAAAAACAACACGGTCGTGGAAAGCTTTCTTAAACGAAATACGCTTTAGTGACTTATTTTAAAAAGAACAAAATCAATAGCGCATTACAATTTATCGAGAAGGCAGGAAACTTGCCGTGGATTTTGTTTTTATTCGTCCTTCGTCCTCCCAAAGGAAAATTAACTGAGTAACAAGAGCATAGTGGAATTAATCCGTCCAAGTTTTATTGTACCCGGTGGCATTTTAAAACCATTACAACATGGAACATGTTCCAGTCCTTACGCACTGGAAAAACGAACAACAATTAAAAAGCGGGATAAAAAAAGTAGAACGGTTAAAGCTCAAAGGGGCAAAGTTTAATTCCAACTTAAAAGAGGAGAACGTGCTAATTAAAAAGCGTAAGAAAAAACCTACCTAGTTGACCAAGTAAATTAAAGAAGCTGGCTACATCTCGTCTTAACTTTACAAGCGTTTTTTTATCGATCCAACTTTTTTAAATAATTGGTAGCGTCCTTTAGTAAAATGTAAACAAGATTAGAATAGATCCATGTTACAAAGCGGCTGTTTCAGCATGAAACTTTAAAAGTATTCTTTCAGAAATTTCATTATAGGATAATAAAGTCTTCCCGAACGTTTTTCAGTCGCTCCAACTTTCTTGAGTAATTGGTGATACATTTTAGTAAAAAATAAACCAGATCAAAATAAATTCGACTACAAAGAGATCCGCTTCAGCATCGAAGCTCAGCAGTGTTGTCAGGTGAAAATAAAAAAAAGTTGTCGTACTCTCTTTGCTCTTCGTTCGCCAGCTTAGGCATTTTGACGACTAAAAATTAAAAAAAGTTGCAACACCTCCACAAGTTTCGATGACTAAAAAAAGGAGCGGGCGACAGCTTAACGTATTGGATGACTAAAAAAAGCTCTTCAAGAGAAACATCGAGAAACAGTTTTGTCGAAGTTCCAATTTTTAAACCAAAGCCAAATATTTTGTTTTCTGGTCTTTTTGAAAATTCTTAATTACATGTTAAACTCGAAAATTCTACTTTTTGACTTTTTTAAAAAAACTTTTTAGTTTAAACTTAAAAAATACACATTTTTAAAATTCCAGGTTTAAAATCAAATTTAAGTTAAAGCTCAATTCGTTTAGATTTCGTTCAAAATTCTAACAATTCCAGAAATTTTAATGGTGAGATTCTTTAAAGAGAAGTCCAAAGTTTCAGGGAAAATGTCAACATTTTCAAAAAAAAAAAGAAAAAATTTCAAAAAGTCGGAATTTTCTCAAAAAGTCGATATTTTGAAAATAGGTAGACATTTGGAAAAAAGTTCAAATTCTGAACAAGGCGATGACATTGGGGAAAACTCGAAATTTAATGATAGAGGCAAAATTTTCAAAAAAAGTGAAAATTCTGTATAAAGTAGGACAATTTCACAGACAGATTTTGAAAAAACTAATTTTTGAAGAAACTGAATACTTTCAAAAATTTACTATATAAAAGTCAAACCTTTCAAAAAATTTGAAATGTTTCAAACAAAAAATTGAATACTTTCAAAAATTTACTGTAAAAAAGTGGATACTTTTAAAAAATTTGAAAATTTTCAAAATTCATGATTTTCAAAAAAATCAAAACTTCGAGAAATAAAAGTTTGAACAAAGGTAACATTTTTTTTAAGTGGTTATTTTTAAACAAGTAGAGGTTTATAAAAAAACCAAAATTTCGATAAATGTCCAGAATTTTGAAAAAAAAATCATACTTTTGTGTCAAAATTTTCAAAAAATTCCACAAAAATTAAATTCCTAAAGAGAGGCGAAATTGTGAAAGGTTTTTAATTTATCAAATAAGATAAAATTTGGAAAAAATGGAAGATTTGAAATTCGAAGTTTTTAAAATATAAAGTTGAAAAATTTAAAAAAGTCAAGATTTTTGATAAAAATTGAAGTCTGATTTAAAACAAAATCGACATTTTCAGAAAGCCAAATTTTGAGCAGATGCCACAATTTTGCCAAATTAAAAAAAGCAAACCTTTCGCGTGAGTCAGTGTTTTCAAAAATCAAAACTTTTAAAAAGTCGAGATTTTGAAAAAAGTTCAAATTCTGAAAAAGGTCATGACTTTAGGAAAAACTCGAAATTTAATGATAGAGTTAAAATTTTCAAAACACTGAAAATTCCGAATAAAGTTAAAAAGTTTCAGACAGATTTAGTAAAAAATAATTTTTCAAAAAATTGAATACTTTAAAAAAAGTCGGATTTTTTAATTTTTCAAGTAAAAGTCCAATTTACTATATAAAAGTCGAAACTTCCAAAAATTTTGAAATTTTTCAAAAAAGTCAACATTTTCAAAAAAAATCAATACTCCCAGAAATAAAAATTCGAACAAAGATAGAAATTTTTCAAGTGGTTATTTTTAAACAAGTAGAGGTTTATAAAAAAAATCAATTTCCATTAATGTCAGAATTTTGAAAAAAAAAACATACTTTTGTGACAAAATTTTCAAAAAATTCCAAAAAAATTAAATTCTTAAAGAGAGGTGAAATTGTGAAAGGGTCTAAATTTACCAAATAAGTTAAAATTTGGAAAAAACGGAAGATTGGAAATTCGAAGCTTTCAAAATATAAAGTTGAAAAATTTAAGAAAATCCTGATTTTTCATAAAATGGAAGTTAGATTTAAAAATAATCGTCATTTTCAGAAATGCAAATTTTAAGCAAATGCCGAAAATTTGCCAAATTAAAAAAAAACAGACCTTTCAAGTGAGTCAATGTTTTCAAATTATTTATGGTTATATATATTATTATCATTGAAATGATTTTAAAAAAGGAATTTAAGAATAGTCGGATTTGCAAAAAATTGAAATTTCGAGCCAAAATTTAAAAGATACATTCATTTTCAATCATAATTTAAAAAAATTTCAATATAAGGTCAAAAACGTGAAAAATATTACAATTTTTCAAAAAATTGAAAACTTTGAAATTAAACTTATCATAATTTGCAAATTAAAATTGTTATTTCTAGTTCTTATATCTTTTATATTTGTATACGATCCAGTCTTTGATTTTGTCTATTTTGGGTTACTGCATATTCAAAAACCTGTCGCACTATCTAAATTTTATATTTGCATAACAACACTTTAATTTGAATTGTTTTAATTAGTGGAGTGCCTGGAGCATTAAAAATGCAAAAATCTCGGGTTATAGTCACAGTAAGTGAAATTAAATAAAAATATATGAAATGTTTAGTTAATAATACTGGCAATAATGAGTTACTGCTGTCTTCGTTGGATGAGTCGATGTGCAAAATATGTAAAATCAGTTTTAAAAATTCAAATAAATTAAAACAATTTTACCTTTATGTATCTATTAAGAAGTGCTTCATAGGTAGCTTTTCACGCCACATGTTCATTCAGTAATCTGAAAAGAATACATTAAACTTTGCTCATAAAAAAAATAAAAAATTTTCAAGGTGTTATTAATTATGGATACCCCTTGAAACTCCGTATACTTTTAGGATATCTCCTTCTTGCTTCAATTAAATTAAGTCAATGTTTAAAACATTTTTCGTCTATTCTTAAAAACGTTGACAACGGCCCCACAATTGCCTTCTTGAAGTTCCTAATTCATTAGATTTCAATTGTCTTCTCTATAATCGAGGTCTCGCTCACTAACGTCCTTTTACATAAATAAACAGCTACTGCTATATATAATATAAAGCTTCTCATCGTTTCTTTGTAATTGTCACCCGTACAAGATTCTAATCTCAAAGATAAATCAATTTCGTACTAGAATAAATAGCTATTCTTCATGGTGGACTCTTATTGGTCAAATAACCTCCAAAATTGACGGTGTTTGCGTTGGGCTTGTCTCTATTGCCGTTGTGTCGCTTATCTCGCACGGCACATCTCGAACCGACGCCCGCCGGCCTACCAGAATTGTACCGGCGTTTTTTCTTTTCTAATATAGGAAATTTTCGCTTACGAAGAGAATAGGAATGATAATAATCAAATTAAAACGCAATTTAAACAAGTATAGTAAACACATTATCACATATTCAATTTAAATTCAAGGGTAAGAGTAGATTAACTGTCAAGCAGTTTTTAAATTGGCGTTTTTTTGCTAACGCGAAACAATTCTTTTGTCTCCTATCTTTAGTCGCTTAACGCGCCTAAAGAAGTTTTAGCTTCAAAAAATTGTCTAGAAATTGTGAAATTTTTTTTGTCTATTTTCTACTTCAGACGCGACATTTTGACTCCAAAATGTGTCTTTTCCAAAAAGTCATACTGTTTCAGTTGATCTTTTTCTCTGGATTTTGAGCCTTAAATCGGACTTTGAAGGAGAAATTTTTTCAGGCCTTTTAAAATTTAAATCTTAAATTTTTGACAACGAAAAAAGTGCTCAATACACTATTTTCTGCAAAAATTCTTCGTTCATTAATAAATTGACACTAAAATTATTATGTTGACTTCCCAAAAATTATCGTACAAATGGCCATTATCCTACATGTCCTATCTTACATCGCATGGGAACTGTGAAAAACGATAATGACGTTTGCAACACTAAACCTCAGCGACATTATACATCGGTGGCAAAGCAAAGTAGTGACTTAATTTCAACTCTTTGATTTACCTCATTCGCAAAAAGAAAGATGAACCAATAAATTAGAATCAAGATAAAGAATTATTAGATCTTGAAAAAAAACTCCCGAAAACGAATTTGATAAACCAATTTAATTTCCGCCTCAGATAAACATAAATTACGGCATTTTGATGTCACAAAAACGTGGACCTATTAAAGCCCGGCACATTGTGTGGTAAACAATCTGTAGAAATGGAGGACCCAAATGACATATTTGAAGAAATAGCGGCAATCAAGATGAAGCACTTAATGTCAGAAGTGGGAAATGAACGGTGAATTATCTAAAAGGTTTTCCGGTAAAATAAACACGTCTTTTTTCTCGCGTTCTTCTTGAAAGACAGGAGCTACGCCCTCAAAGCGATGAGGGCCGAGCATGCTAGACGCTCATTTAGCGATTGCAAACAATCGCTGGGGCCGAAGCAATATAATTAAAAGCCATTACGTTGGCGTACATCGCGCTCAATGTGTTGCGGATCAAATTATAGAACATAATTTCCGACGCACTACAATTTGATTATTGGTAGTTAATGAGATTTAGGGCTTTTACTCCAGTTTGCATGGTTTATTATGGAAGGAATGATGATTTTTAAAGTGCTAAGCATAAAAGCTGATTAACTCTGTTCATTAAAGAGCTTTTAATCTATAGTTTATGCTGCTAATAACATTTTGGATGTTTTGAACGTTTATTACTTTGCTATTGTTTCCGTTGTGTTATTGAAGAATAAAACCGAGGTCGTAAGAATTTATATGTTCAGAATTATGATAATATAAAGTTTATTTACTGAAAATAGTGGTAAATCGATATTAGAGCTCGTGCTGTAAAATCATACCAGGTTTCATGTCCAGACAAAGATGTGGAAACTGCTCAGTTGCAGTAATAATAGTCATTAACTCAAGCATGAGTGCAACTCCACCCTTTATATATTTTTGTTTAACTTAAATTGATCCAATAACGTTCAGCCTGTTTTCTCATCGCATATGACAAGCTTTACCACCGGTGTCTCCGGTGGTAAAGGTGCCCAATGCTTGGATATCTTTATTTCTTATAGTTTTATAGTGTGCTTACAATCGACAGATTAATTATTATATTATATGATATATTATATGAGAGAAAAAACGTTAACATTTTTTAAAAGGAACTATTTATGTTAACTATTTATTCTTCATGGTAGACCCTTATTGACCGGAATTATTATGTTTTTTTTTTTTTTTTTTTTTTCAATTTGTTTAACATTTCTTCGGCCCAGTTTGGAAATATTTAAATTTTTATGGTTTGTTGACAATTTTATAAACAGTTTTTGAAATGCGACTACGTGATATTTAAATTTATTGAAAACGTCACTTCATGACAGTTTACAAATTAAAAGGTTAGTTTATTTTACATAGAATAGGAAAAATGAAAAATAGGAGACCAAAAATTAGATATGGAAAAAAATAAAAATTTTGTTTTTTTGATAAATTAGGAAAATATAAAAAAATACATAAAAGAGGTTGTAGCACTGGACATCGATGTTTCGCTCTCATTTGAGCTCGTCAGCAGTGCATAACATGGAAAGGGAACAATGGGGAAGAAATACTTAAAAATAAAAATTTTTTTTTTTTTTTAAATATAAAAAAGAAAAATAGAGAAATTTTAACATGAATAGACGTTTCATCATTAATTTACTGTGTTAAAAATTTACTGTGTTAAAAATTTAAATATTTGAAGCCCAATCCACAAGAAACAACTACTCCGAGGGCTAATACCCCTTCCGGCATTGAACTACACTTGTGGGTTGAACTTACATGCTCTTGGTGACTACTGTTCCTAACTGCTGAAATCTATTCAGCTTGGTAGTTAGAAGCACTCACCATTTGCGGAGTCCGTTCGTTCCGTTAGAGGAATAGGTTTATTCTTCATAAGGGTCTACCATGAAGAATAAACCTATTCCTCTAACGGAACGAACGGACTCCGCAAATGGTGAGTGCTTCTAACTACCAAGCTGAATAGATTTCAGCAGTTAGGAACAGTAGTCACCAAGAGCATGTAAGTTCAACCCACAAGTGTAGTTCAATGCCGGAAGGGGTATTAGCCCTCGGAGTAGTTGTTTCTTGTGGATTGGGCTTCAAATATTTAAATTTTTAACACAGTAAATTTTTAACACAGTAAATTAATGATGAAACGTCTATTCATGTTAAAATTTCTCTATTTTTCTTTTTTATATTTAAAAAAAAAATTTTTATTTTTAAGTATTTCTTCCCCATTGTTCCCTTTCCATGTTATGCACTGCTGACGAGCTCAAATGAGAGCGAAACATCGATGTCCAGTGCTACAACCTCTTTTATGTATTTTTTTATATTTTCCTAATTTATCAAAAAAACAAAATTTTTATTTTTTTCCATATCTAATTTTTGGTCTCCTATTTTTCATTTTTCCTATTCTATGTAAAATAAACTAACCTTTTAATTTGTAAACTGTCATGAAGTGACGTTTTCAATAAATTTAAATATCACGTAGTCGCATTTCAAAAACTGTTTATAAAATTGTCAACAAACCATAAAAATTTAAATATTTCCAAACTGGGCCGAAGAAATGTTAAACAAATTGAAAAAAAAACTTAACTATTTATATTAAAAAAATGTTTGCAAATTTCGAGTTGTCGCGAAATTTAGATATTTTCTTAAAAATCTGTGTAAAAACTAAAAATTGAATATTTTATCCTGCCCTTAAGATTTTTTTTCTAGATATTTTAAAACTTAAAGTGAAATTTTGAAAATATCGTTGAATGTTATAGTCTAAATTCGCAATATCTACATTGCTCATGTAATGTAGATATGAGTATTTATGATTTTTTTTTTCATTTTCGATTTTTGTTGTAAATTTTTCTAAAATTCCGAATCTAAATTCGTAATGTTTACCTTATTCCTAATTTTGAAACTTTAAACTCATTTAATCTTCACGTTTTCTAGAAATTTTTGTCGTTTTCGCCGATCATCTGATTATTTCGTCAAAATTTCGGATTTACATTTTTTGGGTTTTAACATTTCAATGAGAGGGTCTACTAGTACTAAATTTTGAGAACGGAGTCGAAGTTTTGAGAAAGTCTAGGTTTATAGAAAAAACGGAAATAAAAAATAAAGGTAAAAGTAAACTCGTACGGAATTTCAAGAACCTTTGGTGGAAAAGAGTGATCCTTTGTTATCTTAATCTTTCTTGGTTTCAGGGAACAAGATTTATATTTCAATATTCGAGAACTTAAAAGAGTTAAAAAAAATGCCTGTCAAATTTCAATTTTATTCACGTTTCGGCTTTAATTTAAAAATTTTAAATTTTTCTAGGTTGCGAGCGAATTTTCTTCGGGTGAAAATGCGAAATTTTGAAAAAAAATATACATAAATTTTTCCGAAATGTGGACTTCCTTTTCAAAATTCCAATTTTAAATTTGCAATGTGACTAAAATTTCGGTCTTAAATTTAAAATGTTGATGCTTTCTAGAAATGTCGCCTCTTTCCTTCAATATTTGAGAACTTAAAAAAGTTGAAAAGAAATGTCTGTTAAATTTCAATTTTATTCACGTTTCGGCTTTAATTTAAAAAAATTTGAATTTTTCTAGTCTACGAGCAAATTTTTTTCGGGTGAAAATGCGAAATTTTAAAAATATATATACATAAATTTTGAGTTTTTCCGAAATTTGGACTTTCTTTTCAAAATTCCAATTTTAAATTTGCAATATGACTAAAATTTCGGTCTTAAATTTAAAATGTTGATGATTTCTAGAAATGTTGTCCCTTTCCTTGAACCTTCGACGTTAATTTTGAAATTTCGAATTTTTTTTTCGATATTTTAGTGTTTTCTTACAACTTATAGTTGAAACTAAATTTTTTTGGTCAAATTTTACTCAATATTCCAAGTTTAGTTCTTCGATTTTTAAAATGGAAAATTCGACAAATTTTGAGAAAAAGTATAAAATTCGAGTTGAAATTTAAGCAAAAACATTAAAATTTCAAACTTATGCAGAGAATTTTGAGAGAGAAGTCAAAATTTCAACTTTTCTTGCTAATTTTCGTCATTAATCCCGAATTTTTGACGTTTTTATTTTAAGTTTTAAAGTTTTGAGCGAAATTTTGATTTCAAAATTCAAGAAAAATCAGATATGGAAGATTAACTGAAAATTATTATGAGAATGTTTAGAGGAAATTCACAATGTTTAGTTTTTTTATATATTGTCATAATTATTAAAGTTTTTAACGATTAAAACAGCAACAGATATTAAAAATTTCACAAAATTTCGATACATATTTGCTAAGACGCAGATGACCCTTTACAGCATCATCGGCGGTTATACCAGCAATTTGTTTAGCCGTTGTTGATAAAGTTTCATAGTTATGAATATCAAAGAATTCCACGAAATGAGGGTTGGACATGTCAATTATTTAAAAATATAGTGTGTCCTTAGATAAAACACTGAAGAGGGGTAGATTTTTAAAATTTTTTAAATTTTCAGTTCTTTTTTCGAATCACGAGATTGTAGATCCCACATTTACGTTTTTTCCTAAATTTTCGACCTTAAACTCAAATTTTAGTTCTCTATCGAAAATGTGAAATTTGACTTTTTTATATTTCTAAATATTTCGAGCTTAAATTTTAAATGTTGACATTTTCTCGAAAATTTTTGTCAAGACTAGAAATACTTTTCCGCTTTTTTGTAATTAGACTAGGAAGTTTGAAAAAAAATATAAAGTGAAAGTCAAAATGTAGAAATGTAGAAATTCACGTATGAACGTGAAATTTCGAAAATAAGATCGAATTTTTAGAGAACAAGTCAGTTTTTAGAGAAATTTCGAGTCTTATAAATTTTGGGAAAGAATCATCAGAATTTCGAGAAAATGTGAAAACATTTAAGCAAAAAAAAATTTGGTAACAAAAAAGTAAAAATTTTAAGTTTAATCTGGAAATTTCGACTTTATCAAAAAATGTTTGTTTCGAAGTAGATGAGTTAAATTTAAAAATTAGAAAACAAAAGTTTTCCAAGGTTATCGTTTTCGAGCGTAAAATCGAAATTATAGAACTAATGTCAACACTTCGAAGATAAATTTAAAATTTTGAGATTTTTTTCTAATTTTGACTTTTCTGATATTTTTGATATTAAAAGATGCAATCCCCAAGTTTTTAACTCTCAATTTAAATTCTCAAAGTAGAACTCGGATTTTCCAAAATTTGACTTATTTTGAAAATTATTACTCTTTCGCAATTTCACTTTTTTGACACATTTTTAACTTTTTTAAAAATTTTTAATTTTTATTGGAAGTTTTGAGTTTTGTGTTAATTTGGGCTAAATTTCGGCCCTTTGAAAGTCCCCTTTCATTTGTAAATTCTATTATATTTTGAAATATTTTTGTCAGATCTTCGACCTTTTTCCAAAATTGCACTTTTTGTTGTAAACTTCGACCTTTTTTCAAAATTTTCGCCATTTGTGACTTCGAATTTTTGTTTAAAATTTTGACCTTTATCAAAGTCTGAACTTTTATAAAAATTTGACTCTTTTTTTAAAAGCTTGACCTTGTTTTTGAACATTTCCAGAATTTCCACATTTTATAAAAATTTCGATCTTTTATTATCAAAATTTCGACCTTTGCTTGAAATTTTGACATTTTCACAATTCCGATCTTTTTCTCAAAATTGCGTTTTTTTTTTGAAAACTTCGATCCTCTTTTGAAAACCTCAACTTTTGGAAAACTTCAACCATAATTCAAAATTTTCTCTTTTTTTCGAATCTCCGAATTTTTGTAAACTTCACTTTTTGAAAACTTGCCTTCTACAAATCTCAAAATTATTAACAGCCTGACGTTTTAAATTGTGAAATTGAAGCTTTTAAAGAGTCAAAATTTTGAAGGAGTTTCGGTTTAAAATTCAAAACCTGGAATTTTGAGAAGAAGAGCATAAATTACCAAAGAAAATTTAAAATCACATAAGAAAAAAAAAAACTAGTTTTTAACGCTAAATTTCGAGAAAAAGAAAACTTCAATATTTTTGTAATTTACGAATTACTAACTGAGCCCCCGTGAAGCAAGGTTCCCGGGACATTCGCGCCAATTGCTCCCCTCTTTCGGAGGGCTTGTTACCAGGATCACTTTCCCAAATTTTTGACCCTAAATTTGATATTGTTAAAGCGGACAATCGAAAAAATTTATTTTTAAATGGTGTCGATTTTTCTTGACATTTCGATATTTTGCTCAAATTTTCTGACTTAAGGCATTAAATGTTACCATTTTTTCTCCAGTTCCGTCGCCTCTTTGAAATGTCGTGTTCGAGAGTTCGATTTTTTTTCAGAATTGTTATTAACTGGATTTAGTTTAATTTACTTTTTTCGACTTCCTAAATTCTGACTTTTTTTCTAGAAATTTTAGTAGAACGAGAACGAGCTCATTGATTTTTCAACCAAAACGCATCCAATCTGCTTTGTTATAAGTCTGATTGAAAGTTGAAGCTAAGAGATCGTATACAGATAAGGAAAAATTTTCATTGTCCATATAAAACGCTAAGAATTGTCCCTTCCATAATTTTCTACGGCCGCTGAAGGTATTCCCCTACTTTGACGCAACATGCTCGTATCTTCCAGTTTAGATGTTAGAAAAAACTCGTCGAGAGTTTTACAACAGACTGGAATATTGTTTAGCGTAGTCTGGCGGCCTATTTGAGCTCCTTATATTGTAATGTTTGAAGAGTTATTTTGTTATATTCTTCTTTAGAATTATTATTTATTTTGTTTAAGAAATCTCGTTTATTTATTTTGGTTATCAAAGAATATCAGTTTTATTTTGCCTTAGACGTTGATTAAATCAACGGGACTAAAAGAACAAACACATGTGGTACGCAAATTTTAATAAAATTCTTGCCTGCCAGTAGTAATCCCGTAACAAAACACGTTAGAAGCTATGATGTACTACTGAGATCACCACCAGAACTGATCGCTGCGCTCTGTGTAGGAGAATACAAGGCGCCGCCCATCTATCCCACTATTAGCTCTCAATGTTAAACCTCTCATTAACATTCTCCCTATGGACAGTGTTTGACTTTCCTGATGTGTATGTCCAACAGAAACAGAGTAGGAGACAGGACAGATCCATGGGGCATTTCGTATTAATCTCAAATGAGGCACCATCGACGAAGACCTGAAGAGATTTATTATACATATAGAAAACTGAGGCTCAAATGATGGAGATCCATATTTGTGTATTTGCCAATGCAATTAAATATGCAATGTGTGCAAGCAACGAATTCTGTTAAGAAATATATAAAACTCTTGAATGTAATAATTGTTTTTTGTGGACATCAATGTTTTATTCTTAACATCCATTATGACCTATTTTACATACTTTTACATGGATGTTTAAACTTTCAGCATCGATCGATTATTCCTAGATCATATTCATGTTTCATCATGTTTTGAAATTAACAATATTTTTTTTTTGCAGGTAAGCATAAATTTATCACCATCAGATCTGGATATGGTAAATCGTAAGTTATATGCAAAAATTTCTAAAAATAGACAATTTGTTCATAACCATGTTCATACAGTGTATACATATGTAGCTTTACTAGAAACTATCAAGGCACTATTGGTGTGGCACGCATATATTGAATATTTACAAATAATTAGGTGGCTATTGAGGAGCTAACCCAATTTTGCGATATCGAATATTCCAGTAGGCGTCAGGAACATAACCCGATGAACGCACCCTGGTTAGTAGTAAATTGTGATTCTACAAATAAATTGTTCGGCAGTTTACTTGACTAAAGTAAGAAAAATCCATAGTGTTGTTAATTATCGAACCCGTAACGTGTAAAAACATTTTGTTTATATACTTGATCAAGCTCATTCATGCGTCGATATTTCCGATTTCCTAACAATTCAGCCGCAATTAGTAAATTATTGTAATGTACAACAGGTGACGAATTTTCGAATATTCGCAAAAGGTAGATACCGTTTATCGAAATTTAGTTCTTTCGGCACAGTAAATGTCAATGTTAATCCTCATAAACGACCCATTTATGGGATTTTTAAGCCCGATTAACGGTTTTCCAGAGTTATCGATGCAGTAAACCAAACGATAAATGCTCTCTATTATACGTTGCAGTGATTGAGAAGCTCTACATCATCGCTTAGTTCACAAAAGGTTATGAGGTCTTACATGCGTTATAAAGCACTGGATTGGTGTCAGCTGGCGACTGGCAATCCAGAACGAATGGGCTTTCATCCCGACCAGAATAACCGCTGAATATGGTCGGACTTTACATCATATTAAGATTCGCTTTCATGTATTTCATGTAAAGAACGAGGTTTTCATATGGAGATGATATTTTATGGATTTCGTTCGCGTAATGACTTTAGAGCACTTTGATATGAGATTTGATTTACTTTACTGCGTTTGGGTGAAGATAATTACGAAGCGGATTTATTAACATTGACTGAATTGAAAAGGTTGAGATTTAATTAAATCAAGTTGTTTTGATACAAAAGACAATTCTTTGTCGTTTATGGCACAACAATAGCTTTCGTGTATCTTTTAAATACCTCAGGCTATCATCGCGTTACAGCTTTTGCAAACATTTTCCTTGAAAGTACTTGTAGAAAAGAGACTGTGCTCCAGCGACTGGGAGAGACTCTGTTAGAGCTTTATCATCAATTAGGCGAATTGCTCTTTTCTGAATTTAATCCAAAATAGTTAATGTGTGCTTTATGGATGAATTCTAAAAAGAGAGTAGTACTCTAGTGTTGTTCTAACTTGGGTTATATGGGATTAGTAGCTAATGTGATATGAGGTACTTTTTAGTTCAAAAAAGAAAACTCAGCTTCTGAAAGGCGGATTTGGTACATGGTTATTACAAGAAAAACGAGTTTCGATCTTGTTAGATTTCGTCGGTTTGGCATACCTAATTCAAACCTGATAAATGCTCCTGTATATATTTAGATGTCACAAAGATTATTCACTGCAACTTCGTTATCTTCTTCTTGACGTGCTATATCCGTTTAACGTATTTGAGCAATCATGTTGGCTATTATTATTTTATTTACAGCTGTTCTGAAAAGCTGATTTGTCAGTCCGAAACATTGTCTTAGGTTTCTAGCCAGGATGTTGTTCGTCTACCATGTCCACGTGTTCAATCAACTTTTCCCTGCCTAATCAACTGCAAGCTGTCATATATCTCCAGATGTCTCATGACATGGCTAAAATCAGACAGCTTTCAAATCTTCACTGTGTTTACAATTTCTTTATCCTTCTTCACCCTGTTCAGGACCTCTACGTTAGTGACATGATCCATCAGCATGCGTCAGTATGACGACATTTCAAATTCTTCAAGTCGCTTCGAGGTATCCTCTGTTAGGGTCCATAATTCCACTCCATATAAGAGAACAGAAAAGACATAATACCTGACCATTCTCATTCTAAGATCAATGTTTAGTTCATGTCCACATAGAATCTTTTTCATACTTATGAAGGCAGCCCTAGCGTGCTCAATTCTTGATTTTATTTCTATTGCGTTGTTTCAATTTTCGTCCAGAAGTTGTCCCAAATAATTTATTTTTTGTCTCCTTTCTAATTTATTTGGACCAATTCAGAGTTTCGCTCGTGGGTTCGGTTGCTTACTTACTACCATGAGTTTGGTCTTTTTAGTGTTAAGTGTAATCCCATACTGGCTACATGAACTGACTACTTGATTAACGAGGCTTTGAAGTTCCTCAACTCTATGTGCAAGAAGAACAGATTTGTCTGCATATCTAAGATTATTCAATCTTATGCCGTTTGTTCTCACTCCCTCTCTGGTATCTCCGAGTATAGGTTGAACAGAAGCGGGGACAGAATGCAACCTTGTCTTACTCTCTTTTTGATTGAAATACATTCAGGTAAACTGTTTTCTGCTCTCAGATTTGCTTTTTGTTGCCAGTAAAGGTTGGCGATGAAACGTAGTTTTTTATTATCTATTTCTGTTGTTTTCAATATTTTTATTATTTTCTTATGTTTTAATCTATCAAACGCCTTCTCTAAATCAATAAAGTACATGAAAACATCGCAATGCACGTCTCTACATCCCTGATTGCCAAACAATGCTTCTCTTGTACCCAAGCCTTTATTGTCTATTTTCGATATGTGTTTCTATCTTGGGGTATATTCGCTGATGAATTATCTTTAGAAACAATTTTAAAACAGGACTCATTAGGCTTATAGTACGATGATCATTGCAGTTTTTTGCCTTTGCAGTCTTAGGGTCAGGATAAATGTCGACCTCAACGTATCAGATGGGATGTCTCCTCTGTCATATATTTTGTTAAATAATTCAACCAATAGGTTTATCATTTTTCCTATTCCCGATTTTCAGTATCTAATTTGGTATTTCATTCGGACCTGTTTTCGGTTCTTTGCTGTTTTGATGACTTTCACCACTTCATCTCTAGTAATTGATGGTCAGTTATATCTTTATGCACCCCGTGATCTGTGTCCCGTTCATCTTCAAGCGATGTATTCCCGCCATCTTCTTAACTTCTTTTCTGTTTGAAAGATTGCGCTTCGTTATAGTGCCACTAATTGCTCTGAGAGAAACTGTTGAACTTGTGGAATCTGAACCGAAGTTATATGAATGATGAATTTTAATTTATGTACAGTGTGTAATGGGGCATCATGGCTAGAATTCATTTACTTGCTTCTTTCCAAAAACAACTCTATTAACTCTCCAGACAACAATTGCCCATTTCGTTCCACGCTAGCGATAAAAAAAAACGAAATCGCCTTTTTATCCTTCTCGAATTAACCGTGCTCACGCCCAAATGAATATATTCCATAGGGAACGGCGTTCGGTAGCAACTAAAACGTTTTAAGTAAGAAGCAGGCAATATAATTGATTAAATCTCTCTTTTGTGGCGTTATTTATAGCACATAAATCGAACTGTTTAATAGAGCAGAGAAAGCAGCCTTTTCTTCCCTTGGAAACATGAAGTTGTGCATAGTTTTCTTTTCAACAATAAAGCGTTGAAAAAAATTAGTCTCTACAAACAATTTTACATGAATTAGGTGTTGCAATTAGATATGTCTGTAAATTTTCCAACTAATCTAAATTCAAAGTAAAATAAAACGTATAATCTGCCATATCAAGGGAATACAGAAACATTGGCATAACCGCACAATAACGCGATTAGTAACAAAGCTGAATTTCAATCGTTCCATGCGCATAATCCTCGGTTTGTGTATGAAGATTGTGGGGGCGAATGAAGGAATAAAGAGAGGTTCTGTGATTTATAGCAAGTTTGATAGCACGTTCATTGGACGAGGCGAGGACCCACATTTATCAGTGTTAAAGTTCCTTTTCCCTGTCATGATGCATGGCAGTGAATTTTTCCCAGCTCATGCATCTCCATCGCCACAACGTCGAGGTGTATTTCTCTATTTATCAAATAAAAAAAAACCATGCTGGAAACGATATTTTACTTTTTGATGGGTTGATTTGTTGAAGTGATTATTAAGCTCTACTGGCAAAAGTTCGCTCTTCATTTATTCGCTGAACTTAAACACATTTGTAATATCTAAATTTGGGGAAAAAATTAAACAGGGTTCTCGAAATTTTATGCCCAAAAATCCAAATTAAGAGGCAAATCTCGCAATTGTTTAGGAAAATTTTTCTTTACATTTTTAAAATCTAAGTTAAATTTCTGAGAAAATCTTCTCGAAAATTCTTTGAAATTGCATTCAAGCCGAAGCTTCGCAGTTACTAATGAAATGTCCAAAAAATATTTTTAAAAATTTAAATTGTCGAAATCTAATACTCCAATGGACATGTCAAGTGTATTAAAGTTCTCTGAGCTTTCCAGAGTGATCATTCTGCCGCGAATCACAAACAGGTCATCTGCTGGAAGTTCGTCTACCTAAAGATATGTTGCTATGCGTTTTTGGCATGTAAGTCGTATTTGCTCGAGATATAATATTAAAGTCGATATTTCCATAAAAAAAATGAATTTCGCAAATAATTCAGTGCTGATTAATGTAATTGTGTAACCTCGATAGTGCGAATCGCTTTGGCGAAAGCTTAGTTGATACAAGCTTAGGAAAAACAACGTGCAAGTAAAACAGATCGCTGTTGGCTTAGCAGGAAAAATCACTGCGACACTTGCCTTGTTCAATTAAGCTCTTCAATTTATCCACGACATAAATAACTTGGCAAATTGGTTTAATCAGCCTGATTGGCTCAGGAATCCTATCTAAGCTATATTGATCCAATTCTATCGTTTTATCAATTACAGCAGAAGATTGTTGCGGAAACAAGGGTATGATGTAATTTCACTAAAAACCAATTTTGTCTCTGAGCACGGCGGAACTTCAATTATATTTCGATAAATAAATGCCGAGTCCGGGAAAATGCCCTTAACAGGAAATATATTCTCCCACTTTAGCTTATTTAATACCTGAGAGGTAATCCGGTTTATTTCCAACAATATATCACGGCATTCCGGGAAAACAAAATCGTAAAACGGCCAACTGCATTTGCAGTGAGAAATCACTGACGCTGCGAGTGTTCAACAAGATCAAATACTCCAATTCCCTTTCTCGAAGATAAATACGAAGACCGTGGATCAAGATTTACAATTCTATGAGGGGTATATATTTAAACATTTCCTTGAAGTTTTGTAGGTTATTTCTATGATAATTCAAGGGAAAATACTAAATACTATCGCGTCAGATGAAGCTGTTAGGCCATTATATTAAATTAAACTTACGTGCAAAGCTACGGTCTATCGTTAGATGACAGTCATCGCTATTCGATATTTATTTGCTAGAAAATGAAGGGAGGTTATTTGCTCGTTTTGGATATATATAATAATATTAGTTCGAGGTATCTCGCAGAGTTTTTCGGTATAAAACGTATCCCACTTCTGATTTGTTCTCTGATATAATCCATTTAATAAAACTCTAATACTCACTGACAGACCACGCACAGTTTAAACGGGTGACTCTGTAGGAATGAAATTTTGCACACGAAGGTTATGGATAACGTAGGTCAGCATTTAGAAAAGATTTTTCAAAATTCAACTTCTAAGGGCCTAAAAATGGGCATTGAAACTATAAAAGTTAGGCAATAAATAGTAGACACCAATGAATTTAAAGTTATCTGTACGCGTTAACCATGTACTGAAAGTTTATGACGTTAACTCGTCACTTACGTTGTATGAGATTTCTCTTTTCTCGTCACGGCGCGGCGGTGTTTATTTTGCTTATCGCATTTCTTATCTGTGTGGCCATGTGGAAGTAAAACTGGAAAACTGAGAGTCTTTATTCTGCTGCAGAACGAACAACGTTGATAATACTTGACGTTGTTTTAATCACAATTTGACAAATCCAAGGGTTTTGATGTATCAAAATAGAAATGTCGGCCAGGGAAGAAAAAGATTCAAAACCCGCGAGGTGAAAAGGAAGGATGTGAACAGCAAGTTACCCAAAAATTAATTCTTTAACGTTTGAGAAAAATCTAATGGTTTCTGAAATGTTATCTCATCGGTTACACGGATAGTCTCAAATAAAATGATAGCATAATTGAGGACTTAGAAGTGAAGGATTGAGTTTTACCGGAATAAAGATAGCCTAGAAGGTACCCCTAAGTATACCCCATATTTTAGAAAAGGTTTCATTAAAATTGATTTAGTAGTTTCTCAGATTAGCCCGGACAAATAATCAGTCGAAAGACAGACACACACTTGGACGCTTCAATTTCATTGATATAGATAGGTTGGTTAGGATTGCAGTAATAAATTTTGAGATGAAAATATCGTTTACATTTGCGAAGGTGTTTTATTTATCGAATGAAAACGAGACTTTCTGCCAAGACAAGGAAATATAAAAGATGTTTTGTTTGTATCTGATGAAACCTACACCCATCAAGTTATTCTTATATTAATGCTCATTGATATTCAACGACATCCCACGATTGTTTGGAGAACGATAATGAATGGAATATATAATGAATCTTCTTAAAGGAATCTGCCCAAACAAAACAAAACCAACGCGACCGGCTGTCTCAGACAAAATTTGATTAATGTCATTCGATAAAAATGTATTCTTCACCGATTTCCGGTTTGCCTAGCTAGGTAGTCATTCTCTATAATATTTTCCTACATCGCTTTTTTATGAACTGATAAAAATACGAACTTTAATACCACCAACACCACTTAGGTCAATCTTCAAGAGAAATTTTTGGTGCACGTGCAGCTTTAAGTATTCTTTTTTCCGACAAGACAAAGCTATCATTTCAAATACAAAGGCAAAGCGAAAAAGTTTTCTAATTAGTCCGGTTTGTTTTCTTTGCATTACGCCAGAACTCACACGTTTTAATTATCATGTTTTTCCAAGTTCCAAGCTTTGTAAATTACGAAACCAGCCGCCTGTGATATATAACATTTTAAAACGAAAATGTTATTTAATAGCCGACAAGGCTAATTATTCGAACGTGAAAACTAAAATACTGACAGCTTCAACGTCTTTCTTAAAGTGATTTTCCGAACTATTATGGTAGTTCACCAGCAGTAATGGTAGCTAAAAATATTTGGAAAGTTTGATCTGCGCTTTGTATAGCAAGACTCCCCAATACTACTCGATTTTTAGTATAGGGTGTATGCGTGGATACAATAGTACAAATCTTCGCCTGCAGTAGATTTTCTGAGCTGACTGCGCATGGGAAGGAGCATCGGAGCTTTCACCAAAGGTATCTAGATGGGGTAGTGCTATGTTACCATAATTCAAGATGTTTTCCCAAACTTCCCAATGAAGGATTAAAGTTACGTGAGATATATAATTTTAAATTGCGATTACGTAAAAGTGGTACCGGTAGGAATCTTCACATTTATGATTTCATTTACAATATCATCCTACATAATGGATTACTTTTTAATTAAAATTTACAGGAAGGTTTCGCGGTAATAAATTAAATTCTTTTCGAAAACATTCTTCGCCTATACCTTACATATTGTTATATACCATAAGTTTGACATTGAATATCTTGACTTCGGCACCTGCATGAGTCTTTTAATTTTGCAAGCATGTTGACAGAAATTTAAAGAAAATCTATAGAAAAGTAACCGGTGGACTTACCTTAAGTGTATTAATCATCAAACGGGTCAACTAAATCACCGGTGGAGTTTCTTTTAGAATAAAAACCTGAATTGGGTACTTCGTTAAAGTTCGAAATTGTGTTAAAAGCTGGGCGTGTTTGCTTATGGTCGTTTAAAGTCCAGTTTGTTGGTGCGGTGTTTAATGTTTAATGTTGTGTCTGGAAGTTCAACTTGTCACTTAAAACATAGCGAGCTGATGCACTGACGTTATGTTGCTCGTATTATTGGCCATTAAAAGTTTCCACCCTTTAATGGAATAAATTAGGCTCCTGGCTTCAAACGCGACCTATAGTGATGTTTTTTTTCGTTTATCAATTCCCAGTTTAGGTGAATAATATGTTTGTGAAAGCTAACGTTGTTATCGAATGAAGACTGAACAATGAAACGAACATTTTATAGCTACATTAAATGTTATTGCATATATCGTTTCTATTCGGATTTATTGACGTTTCAGGTTGAATGTGCATTTTTGCCACAAAAATACAGGTTCGTGCCTAAACTCGAAATATTCTGTTCTTGGGCGTTAATAGTTCATAAACGAGCGACAATCAAATTGTCTTGACGTGTCTGCTTTGGCACGCGCGTCGTAGATTAAGTTACCTTTAACAAAGAGCACATGAAATGAAATGAAAAACTTTTTGTCAATTATTTTCTCGAAAACATTACACTTCTCTACTGTCCATGAGAAAAGGGAGAAAAACTTGACCTAAACATATTTAACAATCACAAGTTTGAGATCAAGGTGAAAATTTCAGTTTTAAAATTATAATTTTAAGACACAAGCTTCGAAGTTATCAGCTTAACGCAGATTTTTCAACTTTTTGGAGTCACGGACCACTTTCAAAATTTCAGAAACACCACAAACCGTTTTGCGTAGGATTTTGTTCAAGGTAAGGCAACAATTTAAAAACATTGATGGGTCAAAAATGCAAAGGTGAATATTATATTGTACGATATTGTAGCACGCAACATTGTGTATATTGTCACTTAACTACATGAACTGGGGAGTTGAAGTTTCAAAAAAGAGCCGAACTTTGGAAAAAAGCCCAAAAACGAGTTTGATATTAAAAACCGAACTATTTCGAAAAACTTCCAAAAATGTCGAAATTTTGAAAAGTCGAATGTTGTGAGAAAAGTCGCAATCTCTAAAATAAATCTAAAAAAACCTTCTTTCTATAAATATTTCCCTCACTTTCATTTAAAGATAGTCTTTCTTCAAATTTCATAAAAATATTATTCTCAAAACTTTTACATTTTCATTGAAATTTCAATCCAATTTTAGAAGAATAAAGGAATTTTAAGAAAACGTCAACATTTGGATAAAAAGCCTAACTTTAAATAGAAATTTCAGGAAACAAAAGACTAATTCTGAGATACAAGTCGAAACTTAAAGAATAAGACGAATTTTGAGAAATAGGTTGAAATTTCCGAAAAATCAATTTTTCGAAAAAAAAGTTGAAATTTCTAAAAGATACTCAAAGCTTCCAAACATATTTTAATTTTTAGGGGAAAAAGTAAAATTTTCAGTATAAAGTCGTGAATTAGGAAATACGAATTATGATAACAAACCCAATTTTGGAAGACAGTCAGAATTTTCAGAAAATCAAATCTAAAGAAATAACCTTATCTTTTGGCAAAACTTAAAAATATCCAAATTTAGAAAAAAGGTAAAATTTCTAAAGGTCAAATTCTGTGGAAAAAATGCAAAAAATTTAGAAAAAGTAAAATTTTGAGAAAAAAGACACACGATATACTACAGGGAATATGCAAAATATGAAATTGACCTTTTCATTCTTTCATTTTTGCATATTCCCTTATATTTCTCTTTTTATTTATTGTTTCTTTTCTTTTGTTTGTTCCTGAAGAAGCCCCCTACGATGGTGGGCGAAACGTCGAACACTTTTAGTAGTTCTTTGACACGATCCAATCCCGGAAGAAGTATTTCCTGTACTGACTCTGGCCGTGGAAGCCTTCGTTATCATATTCGAGAAACATAATTCAAGATTTTCTGAGAAAGTCAAACTTTAAGAAAAAAAGAATTTTGCGAATAAAGCCCAGCTTAAAAAGATAGAATAACTTGGAAAGAACAGTCAAAATTTCCGAAAGAGACGAATTTCGAGGATAAAAACGAAATTTCGAGACCCAATTGAAATAATGCACAGAAAGTCAAATTTTAAGAAAACAGTCTTTTTTTCTGAAAAAACTTAGATTTCCAGAAACATAAAAGATCAAGACAAAATTTCAAAAAAATAAAAGGGATTTTGAGAATTTCGGTGAAATGGACTTGTCCTTGGTTATTTTAAAAATTGAAATACAAATCTTGTCTCCTGAAACCAAGAAAGATGTTAAGAAAATTATCTAAATTTCGAGACGATTTTTAAGGTAAAATTCGAAAGTTGCAAAAACTCAAACGAATTTCAAAAATTGAAATTTCGAAATAAAGATCGAACCTTTGAGAAAAAGATCAAAATTTCGAGGTACAAGTCAAAATATAGTGAAAATTCGAAATTTTCCAAAGGGAGTCAAATTTTGCCGAAATTTCGAAAAAAGGGCAAATTTTGGGAAAAATTTTAGGAGAAAGGTGTATCTTTATTTTTTAATAACTGCTTGAAGGGCAAGCTCCCCATAACCTCACCGTGACAACAAGAAATGTCTAATATCTATTTAATAAAACTCTAACACTGATTGACCGACAACACGCAGCCTAAACGGGTGGCTCTACAAGAAAAAATTTTGCACGCTAAGGTTACGTATAACACAGGTGGGCACTAAGAAAGGATTTTTCAAATTCAATTTCTAGGGGCCCAAAAATGGGCGTTGAAACCCTAAAAAAAGGTAGACAATAAATAATAGACGCCACTGGATTTAAAGTCACCTGTACGCGTTAATCGTATACTTATTGAAAGTATATGGCGTCTATTCATCACTTTGACCGTATGACATATTCTAGCCACGGCGCCGCGGGGTCTATTTTGCTTATCGCATTTCTTATCTGTGTGGCCATACGGCGTTAAAACTAAAAAACTAAGAGTTTTTATTCTGCTGCAGGACGTTGGTAATACATGACGTCGTTTTAAACCACAATTTGACATATTCAAGAGTTTTAATGTATTAAAATAGAAATGTCGGCCGGGGAACAAAAAATTCAAAACACACGAGGTGAAAAGGAGGCGCAGAGCAAGTTACCCAAAACTTAACTCTTTAACGTTTGAGAAAAATCTAATGGTTCCTGAAATGTAATCTCATCGGGTATACGGCTAGTTTAGATATAAAGGTCGAAATATTGAAAAACATTTTGGAACTTGAATTTTATCTAATTTTTGCCTTTTTGAAAATTCCCAAACCCATATTTTTGGAAATTTCCAGATAAATAATATTCATAAGGCCCCACCTTGCTAGCTAGTAGGAAAAGAAAGCAAGGGAATTTCAAAATACTTTTATTAGGTAGGACTGGGCAAATTACTGCATTAATTGAAATACAAATCTTGTCCCCTGAAATCAAGAAAGATTAAAAAACACAACAAAGGTTGAGGGCAACCTTTGTTGTGTTTTTTAATCTTTCTTGGTTTCAGGGGACAAGATTTGTATTTCAATTTTTGAAGATAACCAAGGACCAGTCCGTTCCACACACTAAATAAAAATTTGAATTAATTATTATCTTATTATTATCTTGCTAGGTAAAATAACCATTGATTGGCGACACTCATAATATGGACTCCTCAGGTGACCTCCAGGTTTAAAAAGCATGGTCTAAAGTCCCAATTTCGAGGTTAAAATCGAAATTTCTTTATTGAAGTCGACGTTTCTAGATTAGAGCTACAATTTTCAAAATATCTTAAAATTGAATTGGAATAAAAATTTCGAAGTCTTCAATGTGAAATTTGATATTTTAAGAAGAAATGTATAAATTTCGAGGTAAAAGTTTATGTTAAAAATAGTCAGCATTTCATAATCAAAGTTAAAAAAATGTCGCAATTTCAAGTTTAAACTCGAAATTTTGATATGATCCCGGAAATCTAAACTTTAAAAACAAACAACTGAAATTATAAAGCTTTTTCCCAAATCATTTACAAAATATATGACACACCACTGGTGATTAAAATATTTTATGAATAAGTTACGCATGCTATTTATTATAAGTGGATAAATTTTTCTTCTTTAATTCATATACAGACCTCTGTATGTAATAAAAAGTAGATCTTGTCATATTTTTATAGTCCTGAGGCAATTACGAAAGCGGGCTCTTATTGGGTAATAAGGAATATAAGTTGTTATATTTCCAAATGGTGTGCACAGACCCCTACAGTATTCAGACCAGGCCCCTTGGAAAAAATAAAAAAAGGAAAATTTACCTATAATTTTCGTTTTAACGATTAAAAAATACAAAAAGATCGATTTTTTCAAAATTTACATTTTCAAAATTTAGATCTTTTACTTTTCGGCTTATTTGAAAATACTGTATTTTCACGACATTTTTTAAAGTTTTCCCTTTTTTTTTTGTAATTTCGACTTTCCTCGAAATTTTTGTTTTGAAATTTTTTGAGTATTTCCACCTTTTTTGAAAATTTCTCATTTTTTTTTTAACATTTCAACTTACGAACTTCTTATGAAAACTTCGACTTCTTTCAACAAGTAGACTTTTTGAAGATTCCCATATTTTATTATAAAGAATTCGATTTTTAATAAAAAAATCTACTGCTAAGAGTTTCGACATACTTTGAAAATTTCATCTGGTTTTCTTTCAAAATTTTGACTTTTCCTTCTTTAGACTTAATTTTGAAAATTAATCTTTTTAAAAGTTTCTAATTTCTTTGTTAAAAAAAAACTATTTACATATTTTATTGGGCGTTTATTACAAATTTTGGAGCAAAATTGCAACCATTTGTAAAATTTCAACTTTTTTCAAAATGTTGACACTTTTTGCAAAAGTTATTTTGATTTGTTTTTCAAAACTTCGACCTATTTTCAAAATATTCACTTTTTTTGAGCATTTCGACTTTTGGTTAAAATTTTGACCTTTTCTTCAAGTCTGAGTCAGCTTTTTTAAAATGCGATGACTTAAAAAAAATCCACTTCTCCTGAAGTTTCGACGTTAATATAAATTTATAAAATTCGATTCTTTTTAAAAATTTTAACCTTTTTGAAAAGCCAAATTTTTCACAATTTAGACTTTTTTGAAATGTTTAATCTTCTTTTAGAATTCCAACTTTTATTCAAAATTTCAACTTTTAGAGCCAAAATTTCAAAGTTTTCTCGAAGTTTTGATCCGTTTCCGGCCTTGGACCAATTTCCGAAGTTTTGTCTCTTTTCTTCAAAGTTTTTACTCTTTTTGAATATTTCGACCTTTTTTTAATATTTCTACTTTTTTTTGAACGACCATTTTTCAAAATTTTGTCTCATTCTAAAATTTCCAATATTTGTGAATTCGTCTTTTTAAAAAATTTACTTTAAGAATTTTAAAAATTTTAAACGAATTGCAAAAAAGAGTATTTTTCATGTTTATCTAAACTGAAAAGTTTCAGAAAAAACTGAACGTCAGAAAAATTTTTGAATTGAAAATATAAACAGCAATTTTGAAAAAAATGCATAAATTTCAAGTAAAAATTTAAGGTTATATAAAAGAGTTTTATCACGAAATTTCGAAAAAAAAGGAGGTCTTAAACATTATTGTAATTTAGGAACCACTAAAATGGTAGCTTACAGGACCCCATGAAGCTTGGGCCGCGGAATATTTGCCCCCCTTCCTCGGCGAGCCTGTTTATAACAAATTCATTTCTTCATATGTTTACGTGTGTTCTTTGCGTCTCCACAACATATAAAGTTCGACGTGTCTCTTCGGTCGACGCTGCTTTGTGTAAAAGCATATTGATTACATGATTTGGTCGTGTTGGTACCACTGTATCCAAGGAAATTTCAACGCAAACAGAATTCATCATAAATATGATTAATATTTGGGGCATTGTACTACACTGTACCACATCAACTTCCTTTTTTGGTGAAAAGCTAATATCCAGCTCGCATTGTTGTATTAATGTGGATGCATTTATGAAGGAAATTAAGTCCGTAAAAACCGTTTACGGTTGACATACTTTGCTGTGGTCGCGAATAAAGATTTTAACAAATGTGGCATATTTTATTTCCGTTATAATTATAGTTAAAACAAGACGTATTAACCCTTTAAAATTCTGCATATTAATTCGTTTATCTTCGACGCAAATTAAGAATTTATTTTTCGTCGAAAGAGAAAAAGTTTTGGTGTTTATCAGTCTCGGGGGCAAGAATTTGGAGTAGAAAATTCGAGATGGTTAGTTTTATGTCGCAAGGAGAATAAAATTTCACTGTTAAATTAGTTTTTTAGTGGAAATTTAGTGAATAGAGTGGACAGTTCATTATTTAGATCTCTCAAGGTGTAAAGAATAAAAGAAAATATTTGATTTCCGTAAGGGCAGATGAAGATGGTTATAACATACATTGTTTTACAATTTCTTAGTGCTAGAGAGGCGCTTATCACATATGACTACATCCTCTCAGAGGTGCCCTTTGTCTTACTTCTTACTCCTTCTTTCCTTACACCAGAGTTTGTTTCATTTCTCTTATCTGCAAGGCAAGAAAGAAAACTAGCAATTTTGGTTAGAGTGGACATTTGGAGGCAACCTGGGTTGTGCAATATTCATAATAAAAGAGTTCGAGAAATTTCGAAATTGCATTTAAAATTTTGTTTGGAAGCTCTAAATTTTGAGGGAAAGGTAGAAATATTAGGTTAGGTTATTTCGAAACAAAAGTGAAAATTTGAAGTTCCAGGATAAAACCAACTCGCGTAATGTGCTCTTTTGGTATCACTAACAATATTTATTTTATTTCTTTTATTAAAACACTCTATTTACCAATAAATAACATTTAAAACCTAAAAAGAGATTCAGCCAATAAAAAATTGCAGAATTTCCATTCTTTTATTGCAAGTTTCGTATTCCTCCTATTTTGCTGATAAGGAGATATTCATCCTCATGAAAAAGCGCCATCCCAAAGCCCTTTCAGAATAAACATATAACGTTCTCATTATACGGTCCGCCTGCGAAATTTCCAAAGCAGTGGAAACGCCGGCAATATCAGGATAGATCTAGGAAGTGACGGAAAGAAGCTTAGAGCGACCGATAACTGGTATTATCTTGCAGGATATGGTAATCCTGCGACATGATGTTGCAGTAAAGCACAGCTGTTGCTGATGGTGTTCGGCTGTTGTTTTCCAACACACATAAGCTTCTCCGACGCATTAAGTTTTACAGTTATGGATGATTCTGGGAAGTGTATCGGCTTATATATGCATTTTTATGGCGCTACCTCGCTAGTGAAATTGATAGATGATGTGAATTTTATGCTTTCCGGCCTCTGGATTTAATAATATTTGGACGGAAAATGTGGAAGTGAATTAATCATCGTATAACCCCCTAATATGACAAGAGTAACCCATATGTAACATGTACATATATTTATAATGTCAAATTAGTTCTCGTCACGAAATAATTCTTCGAATGACCCAATGTTAAGGTTGGTTAATACAGAATCAAGAAACTAATATCGCAGCAATATCAAAGGAACTACAACATTTTTCTTTTTTTTAATTTTATTTTTGGAAAATTTTGACCTTTCACAATTTCAACTATTTATAAAAATCCGATTTTTTGTCAAAATTTTGATTTTTTCCCAAAATTTTACCTTATTTTAAAAATTCACTTTTTTCAAAATTTTCACTTTTTCTGAATAATTTTATCGACATTTTGAAATTTTCCGCTTTTTTAAAATTTCGACTCCTTTTCAAAATTGTGACTTTTGAAAGTTTCGACTTTTTAGAAATTGGAACTTCTTCTTAAAGATTTCAGTTTTTGTAAGAAATTGATTTTTTTTTAATTTTAACTTTTCCGAAATTTGTTTCAAAATTTTTGAAGATTCCAGAGGTTGTTTTAAAAATGTCAACCCTTTTTGAAAAATTTGAGTTTTTTAAAAATTCGACTTTCTAACAATTTCAAAATTTAAATTTTCCACTTTTTTTAAATTTTAACTTTTTGGTAAATATGTAGATTAAAAATTACAGCTTTATCTCAAGTTTATTTTTTGTTGATTTCCTTTTTCCACATTTCAAAATTTCCACTTTTTGAAATTGGACATTTCAAAATTTCCACTTTTATCAAATTTTAGACTTTTCTCATAATTGTGATATTTTTTTAATATTTGAGTATTTTTCGAAATTCCCACATATTTTATATTCAGGTGTTTCATTGAAAATTTCAATTTTTTAGCTTTGAAAAATTCTTTTTTTTCTGATTTCTTTTTTATATTTGGGAAACGTTCTTTTTAAAATTATGTCTGTTGTATAACTTTCAACTCTTAAAACTTCGACTTTTTTTGTTTTGGAATTTTAAAAATTTCGATTATTTTTTGAAAATTTTAAATTTCAAAATTTGCGAAATATCCATTTTTCTCAAAATTTCGTCTCTTTCTCCGAAGTTAGTTTTTTTGGAAACCTAAACTATTTTTTAAAATTCTCCCCTTTTTTAAGGATTTCGACTTTTTTTTAGTTTATTTCAAAATTTTGATTTTTTGTGTAAATAGTAAAATGTTTTGAAAATTAGACACATTTTCAATTGGACGACTTTTTCCAAGTAGGAACCAACCCCAAAAAATAGTTATTGAGAAATTGATAGTTACAGTTTGACACTAATTTATAAATTGCCATAATATAAATACAGATATTGACCAATAACATATTTGGACTTAAAAGTTTGACTTTAAATATGTACAAAGAATGTATTTACTGACACCTTTATCAAAAATAACTTATCTACTGAAATTTTACATTTGTATGTTGGCTCACTCTTGAAAAATAAAGCTTGGTACATTATTGTGTACTCGGGGGCCCATTTCGAGGAAAAAGTCGCAATTTCTAAAAATGTAATATACATAGTATTTTGAGATAGAGGTCATACAGTGAAACTTTTTTCCAGAAAAAGATGAATAGAAGGAAAAATGGCTGAATTCTTTTAAAAAGAAAAATTTTGGGAATCCCTTCGAAATTTGGAAAAAGACGAATTTAGATAAATAAAGTCAAAATTTATAGAAATGTTGAATATCAAAATTTGAGATAAAAATCCAAACTTTAAGAATCCAATAAAAAATTTTGAAAGTTCAGACTGAAAGGTCGAAATTTTTAAAGTAAAATCTCGAAAAAAGCGATGAAATTTCAAGAAAATCTCCAAAATCGAAACAAAATTCGAAATTTTCCAGAGAAAGTCAGTTTTAAGCAAAAAAGACGAATTTTGCGAATAAAGTCTAAATATAAAAAATGACCTCTAAAATCTAGTGGAAATTCCGAGAAAAAGGACAAATGTCAGAAGTCAAGAGGTTGATTTTTTCGAATAAAGTCGAAATTTAAAAAAGGCAAAATTTGTAAAAAATGGACGAAATTATTTTAAAAAAATCGAATTTCGGGAAAAAATGCGAAATTTTAAGACAAAATGGATATTTCAAGTTTCAGATAAAGACAAATTTTTGAGAATACTCATTATGAAAAAGACGATTTTTGAAAAAAAATTAAATTTTTAGATAAAGACGAATTTTAAGGAAAAAGTTGAGACGAAGCCACAATTTGCAAAATAGACGCATTTAAAAAAAATTCGAACTTTCGACAAAATTTGACTTTAATTTTTACTAAATTTTCGATATTTTTATTAAAATCCGTCTAATTTTCGAAATAATGTATTTGGAAAACTGAATTTTTGAAATAAATTCGGAGTTTGCTGGCTAAATATTTATTTTCTTTTGAGTGCTTAAAGCCAGAGGGGGGCAAGCGCTCCATCCAGAAAAAGATGATAGAAAGAAAAATGGCTGAATTCTTTTAAAAATGAAAATTTTGAGAATCAATTTGAAATTTGGAAATAGAAGAATTTTGATAAAGAAGGTAAGAATTTGTAGAAATGCTGAATATAAAATTTGAAATAAAAATCCAAACTTTCGGGAACTTTTAAAAAGACAAACTTTAAGAATCTGGTCAAAATTTTTAAAAATTCGGACTCTAAAAGATCGAATTTTTCAAAATAAAATCTAATCTAATAATGCGAAATCTCAAAAAAACCGAAGAAATTTCAAGAAATTATTCAAAATCGAGAAAAAATTCGAAATTTTCCAGAGGAAGTCAATTTTAAGAAAAAAAGTAAAAAAATGAATTTTAAAATCTAGTCGAACTTCCGAAAAAAAGGACAAACCTCAGAAGTCAAGAAGTTGATTTTTTCGAATAAAGTCGAAATTTAAAAACGGCAAAATTTGTAAAAAAAAATGGTCGAAATTCCCAAAAAAAAAATTTGAGAAAAAAATGAATATGATGCGTTTCAAAATATAGTCAACTTTTGAGAATACTCATTATAAAAAAGGCGAATTTTGAGGAAGAAGTTGAGACAAAGCCACAATTTTCAAAATAGACGCATTTTAAAAAAATATCGACAATTTAGTAAAATTTCGAAATTTCGACAAAATTTAACTTTGAGAATTTCGAATTTCTACGAAATTATCGATATTTCTCTTGAAATAAAAACTCAGCTTTCGAAATACACAATGTCAAAAATAGAAAGATATTAAGAAAAGTATCAAAAATTTAGAAAAATTTCGAGATTTTGACAAAATTTGACTTTGAGATTTTTAAATTCAACTAAATTTTCGATATTGTTCATTTCGAAAACTGGGTTTTTGAGAAAAATTCGGAATTTGCTGGCTAAATATTTATTTCCTTTTGAATGATTTAAGCCAGAGGGGGGCCAAGCTCCCCATCATGTCTAGTTTTGAAATAATTGTCATAATTTTAAGAAGCAAATTGGAATTTCCAAAAATTTGGATTTAAAAAAAACTGTTGAAATTGCCTAAGAAAAGTTTACCCGAATTTTTGCTTTTATTCAAATACTGAAAATTTTCGAAAATTAGTTTTCTATATTATTACCTGTCTATTAAATTATCAGGCAGATTTTCAGGAAAAGGCAAATTTTGATAAACTAACCTTTTATATAGAATTTTAAGAAAAGTCGCGAAATTTGAGGAATAGTGAAACATCGAACAAAAATAAGAAGAAGACTTTTGAGAGAGAATCTCAAAATTTTGAGAAAGTCTAATGTCAAATTGTAAAAACAAATTCGAAATTACAAAAGAAAACATCAGATGTGGAAAAAGGCAACTTTAAGAAAAAGATATTTAGAGAAAATGTTAAAATTTCAAGGAAGAAAGAATTCTGAAGAGGAAATGGAAACTTCTGGAAAAAAGTCTCCCTAGTTAAATATAAATTTTCGATTGATGTCTGAACCAGAGACCATGCCCTGCCCCATTTTAACTGCAGTAGACAATAGATTGTTAACTTTTTGTTTTGCACTTTTGCAGAAACGAAGCAAAGCACTTGGGTCCCTTCTGCATTTTTTTACTATCTGACTCATTAAACTGAATGCTTCTTCGGTTAATAGATGGTGCTAGGTTTTAAAACAGGTTCTTTTTTACAAGAAAGATTATAACTTTTTCTGAACTTACGCTAAAAATCTAATATTGAAGAATTTATGACCTTGTTCTTTTCGGCAAAAAGCCGTCCAATTGGAAATTCAAAACTTACAGAAAATAAAGACAAATTTGGAGCTTTTGAGCCAAAATTTTGAGGTACCTGTTGCCAAAAAATTCTAGACAATTCTGAACTAGCGACTTATAAAAAGTGTCTATTTGACAGTAAGCGATTTTCTTATCACGCAAGAAAATTGGTATAAGTTTTGATTATACATGAATTAACAATAGTGTAAGCAACCAGAGTTGGCCCGCATTGTTTATATTTCGTGGCGCCAATCACCAGGAAGGAATTCCAATCTCAGCTTGTCCCGGCTGCGGGGACACTCTCCCAGCGTCACTCGGGCCTGGCGGAAGTGGATTGTTAATTCGATATTCCTGTTCAGTTAATCGATAAATCGTTACCTGTTTTAACATTCGTTTAATTAATATTTTGAAGTTTGTGTTACCTTTTATTATCGTTATAATTTGTGTGTCGCTACCGTTATTGATATTTAAATTATGGAGGAGGAACACGAATCTAACAGCAGCGGTGGGATTCCCCTCTGTTTTCCGAAATTTTCGCAAAAAAGTGCAATGGAAACATTAGTTGTGGACATTGTGAAATCTGTAGGCAGTACCAAAGTGATTCCTGTGAAATCGCTCTCCCTCTACTTCGTTCGGAAATTAAAAAAAATAAATGGTTAAATCAGGTAGTAAAAAAGCGAGTTTTAATGGTTAGATCGGCCAGAACTGGTAAGAGTTGATTGTTTTATTTTTTTGTCACTGATGTCCATAATTGGATTGACAATGGATCTTCTACTTAAGAAATTGGGCAATACTTAGAAATGATTTCTTTAAAGCTTTGTTGCTTCCTTAATGAAGTTTTAGTTTGTATTTTTTTTAAATTTTACTTTGTTATCTACCGCATAGGTAAGCAATTAATCAGCTCTGTTGAAAAGTTTACGTACTGGATGGAGTGCGTAAAGTACGCATGATTTGACCGAATTAATTGTTTGCAAAATAAAGGAAAGTAAAGATGAAAAAAAGTGTCACTAAGTTCAATTCTAATTCTGTCACCGATTGCGCCTACTTAAATTTGATACCCAAACAAACCATTCAGGGTGTAAGGTCAACGAACTATATGAGATTTGTCTCTTGGTCGATCTGACGACTGCAGGGAGTATCGCTATGTTGGGTGGCGTTGCCTCGCCCGTTACGAAATATCCACATAGCAGTAAAAAAAGAAATTAATTTACTAAAACAGAGTAACATTTCGTTCAATCGGTACTAGTCAAATGCAATTTTTGTTTTTTAAAATATTTTGTGAAATAAAGCAGAACGTAACAATCCAGTAAAATTTACCACTGAATCCGATAAAAGAATCACGATTCCTTTCATTGAATCGGTAGTAGTTTTTTACGCCTTTCATGGATAAGGGACCGAATGTGTCATTTAATGTCTGAAACACATTCGTTGGCTCGTTTTTAAAGTAAACAAACACAGCCGCACGGCTGGGTATAATCTTGGGTGTAATATTTCTTATTTCGAAACGCATTCTATACCGAAGAAAAGCCGAAGTTAAAAACATAGTACAACTTAATTTATTTGACCTCCAGTTTGGTTCCTGCTATAAATTTACTATGACGTAATCATTGATTATGCCCTAGATTAAAAACCTAAATCGCTAGATGCGATAATGGACGAGACTAACAAATAGTTGTTTCTTTTATACCGACACCTTGACAAAATTGCACACGCATGCTAAAGTAGGTTTTCAGAGGGACATTTGTTTTGGTATCCCTAAATTTATGGCAATAGATTGTAGTGCAAACAAATGCAATTTTTCCTGTTTGCAAATTTTTGGATGTATCCGGATATACATGGGGCAAACGGTCAAATCTAACGTATAGCTTTATGAGCTTGATTTGAATTAAGGATTGGCCGAGGGTTATGTAAAAAGATCACTAAGTAATAAAAATTACTAGTCAAAAGTGATAAATAATAATATTTTACAAGAGTTAAAAAACTAAGAAAATTGGTGATTTTGTATTGCCCTATAGAAAAAAAGAAGCTCACATTAACAAAAAAAAAAAAGTAAGTTTTGCATATCTGAGATTTTACGAATAAAAACGTTTAGACATTTTTATGCATAAAATAGTGAAGGCTGAAAGAAAAAAGGGGGCTGGAAAATGCAGTTATGAACTATGGTCATTGGCAATAGATATTGTGAGCATACTGGAGTTTTTGGAAAGAATGGCATGTTTCAGCTTTATTCTGTTTTTGTTCTATTGATGGCAAAAAAAAAAAATGTATTAACCAACTGCCATAGGTTACCGTTATGTTTTAGGCATTTCGAAGAAGGCTTTACTGTAGTACATTAACGACGATTTGGTTATCGTTATGTTTTATGAATTTCGAAGATCGAAGATGGCTTTGCTGTAGTACATTAACGACCATTTGGTTACCGTTATGTTTTAGGCATTTCGAAGAAGGCTTTACTGTAGTACATTAACGACGATTTGGTTATCGTTATGTTTTATGAATTTCGAAGATCGAAGATGGCTTTGCTGTAGTACATTAACGACCATTTGGTTACCGTTATGTTTTATGCATTTCGAAGATGGCTTTACTGTAGTACATTAACGACGATTTGGTTACCGTTATGTTTTATGCATTTCAAAGATGGCTTTACCGTAGTACATTAACGATGATTTGGTTACCGTTATGTTTTATGCATTTCGAAGATGGCTTTGCCATAGTACATTAACAACGATTTGGTTACCGTTATGTTTTATGCATTTCGAAGATGGCTTTACCGTAGTACATTAACGATGATTTGGTTACCGTTATGTTTTATGCATTTCGAAGATGGCTTTACCGTAGTACATTAACAACGATTTGGTTACCGTTATGTTTTATGCATTTCGAAGATGGCTTTACTGTAGTACATTAACGATGATTTGGTTACCGTTATGTTTTATGCATTTCGAAGATGGTTTTACCGTAGTACATTAACGACGATTTGGTTACCGTCATGTTTTTTTGCATTTCTAAGATGGCTTTGCCGTAGTACATTAACGATGATTTGGTTACCGTTATGTTTTATGCATTTCGAAGATGGCTTTGCCATAGTACATTAACAACGATTTGGTTACCGTTATGTTTTATGCATTTCAAAGATGGCTTTACTGTAGTACATTAACGATGATTTGGTTACCGTTATGTTTTATGCATTTCGAAGATGGCTTTGCCATAGTACATTAACGACGATTTGGTTACCGTTATGTTTTACACATTTCGAAGCATGGATTTTTCCATGGTACATTATTAACGATTTGGTTCCCGTTATATTTTAAACATTTCGAGGCATGGGTTTTCCATGGTACATTATTAACGATTTGGTTCCCGTTATGTTTTTAAACATTTCGAAGCATGAGTTTTCCATGATCCGTTAACAATGATTGGTTTCTGGTGGATATGGGTCAGCATCTCCCATGGAAATAAACAACGATTGGTTTCTAACGTGCATGGGTCAGCATACTCCCATGGAAATTAACAACGATTGGTTTCTGATGTGCATGGGTCAAAATACTCCCGTGGAAATTAACATGTATGTATTTAAAACATTTCGGATCATGGAATCAACGTACTTTCATGGTAAACAAATTATTTTTCCTAAACAAAATGTTTGTTTTTCTTCGTTTAGTCGAAAAGGAAGAAATGTATTGACTTTGATTTGTTTTGGTAATGACAAGGTATGTTCCGAGAGCGAAACATCCGTCAGGTTGGCCGTGTAAGCAACCAGAGTTGGCCCGCATTGTTTATATTTCGTGGCGCCAATCACCAGGAAGGAATTCCAATCTCAGCTTGTCCCGGCTGCGGGGACACTCTCCCAGCGTCACTCGGGCCTGGCGGAAGTGGATTGTTAATTCGATATTCCTGTTCAGTTAATCGATAAATCGTTACCTGTTTTAACATTCGTTTAATTAATATTTTGAAGTTTGTGTTACCTTTTATTATCGTTATAATTTGTGTGTCGCTACCGTTATTGATATTTAAATTATGGAGGAGGAACACGAATCTAACAATAGTTTAATTTGGTCTACTGATTGCTCAAAGGTGGAGAACCTTAATTGTATAAACCCAACTCCATTAAACTTCATTTTCAGATAAAACTGTACTCGACGAAAACAATTGTTTGGGAAATTTACAAACCTTGTCTGAAATATTAATAATTTTTTAAGGGACCTAATATATTGAATTTTTAGGATTAAAAGACGAAATTTTGAGAAAAAAGCAATTTTCTAAACAGAATTTTTTTTTCAATTGATATCTGTTATACGCTTTCGTAGATTTCATGCCTCGAACGTTGTTGGTGGTTATACATCAACTTTTTAAGAGCTAACCCGATATTCACCAAGGGCCATTTGGCAACATTCATTCTAACAGAAAAGCTTTTCGCTAACAAAAAGCACTTGAATTGCATTTACTCGGCCTCAGGGGTCGGGAAACATAACTACGTCTCCAAAGCTTCTGAAATCGCACAAACAAATAATTTCAGAAATGTAATTCGCAAATAAGTAAACGCCGCTTTTAAAACTGCAATATACCCAGATTTACTGCGGCGAAAGTGCCGCAAAGGCATAAAAAGTGACAAGGAGCGAGGAAATATGGCGAACATAATTCCGCAAATCTACCTTTTGTTTATAAGTTACCCGGCTTAATACGCTTTTTTAAATATGCTGTCACTTTTATATTCCTCTCTAAATTCCTGCGCTTTTGTGTGTTTTAAAAGAACGCTTTTGTAATCCGTTTAGGCCGATATGACCGTTTAATTCCCTTTTAATAGACATCTTCGAAATGAGCTTTTTAGTGCGCTATAAATTGCAGTTTGGGACATTTTTCGATGGCAATCAATGATCGGTTTTGCTCAATTTAATGGTACTAAAGCGTTGAAAGATATGAAATGACATTCGCTTTGGCGAATTAACCTGTTAGAATGGTATAGACGGTCCTCAAACCGTTCTTGGACTTATTTAAAACTATGATTCATAGCTTAAAAAAATTAACGTTTCTAAGAAATCAAGGTGATTGTTGAAATTTTAGGTGGGTATTAAAATACTGGGGTTCATTTGAGACGCTGGTAAAATAGTTGGGATAGAAGGCGCCTGTTGCCAACCCAGCGTGACAATCTGTCGGTTCCGGGCATCTCTCGATTCTCGACAGTCTGAAGCATATACGACAGTCTTCGTATGGGCAAAATATTATTATATTTTCTATGTTTTATGATATTGCTACTACGAATTCCGTTAGAAATATAATCGAACTGATAAAAAATGAGTCAGTCATTCATGACAAGAGGGTATAATTGAGTTCGGTGAGATTAAGAGCAGAATTTGACATTTTCATCTATCATAGCAATTTTGTTTTAAAGCTGCATAGAATCAGTAGAAAAGCAGTAGTAAAGTCACAATGTTAATGCCCTTTCTAAAGTTTGTGGCACTGCATTGAGTTTAAGAACAATATTCTTAACATACGGCGTTTTTGTTTGATTTATAATCAGGCTCAGCTGTTTTAGTGGCATTTCAGGCTGAAAAAATTAATCAGAAGATGTGATCCTATCTTCCAGATCAATATGAGGCAGTGACTGAAACTTCCAGAAAAAAAACATTTACTCTAACTATCACTTCAGATAGACCCATCTACTTGTTTTAAGAATTGTGGACTACAAACTAAAAAAAATCTGTAGAATAGTAGCAAATAAAGTAAATAAAAGTTTTACAATTTCGAAATACATACAGTTTGTGTAAGGTGCATTATGTCCAAGCTGTGTTAAATGCTTAGGTTTTAATGATTAATTCTTATACTTAGTTACTAAAACAAAATCAAAGTCCATATATTTCTACCATTAAAAGCTGTTTTGAACCAGGGCCAATTAACAAGAAGAAATTGAATGATATAAAACATATAATGAAATACATAGAAGGAAACAATAAGAGTTTTCTTATCCTATAATATCCTGGAGAACCACTAATTTGGAGAATGGTGATAATGCTGCTAACTAAATCTGATTATTTTTATTCAATAAAATATATTTTTGGCGGAACGGACTGGTCCTTGGTTATCTTCAAAAATTGAAATACAGAACTTGTCTCCTGAAACCAAGAAAGATTAAAAAACACAACAAACGTTGCTCTAACGCGTTTCGACAGCCAATCTGTCATCTTCAGAGAGCTCTTCAGAGAGTATATCTCTGAAGATGACAGCTTGGCTGTCGAAACGCGTTAGAGCAACGTTTCTGTGTTTTTTAATCTTTCTTGGTTTCAGGGGACAAGTTCTGTATTTCCATTTTTCAATAAAATTTACTTTACTATCGTATTCATATGTTTTTATGCAAATTTCGCGAAAATTCTAATAATTCCTACTATTGAGTTTAAGGACAGTATAAGTCCAGATTTGTTTTTTTGTGGTTATTAAAAAAATGCATCAACTAATAAATTTCATTTTTTGTTTAAAGGGTGCCTGAAGGGAGACACTAAAGCTTACCTGTACATACCAAACTTATAAGAAGCATAACAAACGAAATAAACATATTTTTTTATTTTCCCAACATTTAAACATTTGGATTTGTACCGTCCTTAATCTCACCGATTTAATTGATAAACAAACCTAAGTCCTTCTAGATGTTCCGATTAAACAAGTAGAAAACAAGTAACCAATTAGAAAAAAGCGTGTCCAAGAACTTCAACTGAAACTTTAGCTTAGCAGATGGTTGTGCAGGTGTAAAAAAGAATTTTATATTTTTCTGTTCTATGTACAATAAGACATTCAAAACAAAAAACGGCCTTACTTGGACTTCTAAAGGTATTAGCGACTTAAACCATCTTGGTGAAAAAAGTAAAAATTTATAAAGTAAGTGACCAGCATCTAATTAACATTGTAGGTTATTCAGTTGTGTCTGTAATGTGTCAGTTAAACATCGCATCTAGATTAAATATTATTCTTAATTGAGTAATTTTCAATCAAATTCGGAAGCATATTTTGAAAAAATTTCCAGCGGCGGATCCCCGAACTCCAGAACTCGTCACTACTTATTAAACTTATTATCTTATTGGGAACGGTTTCTAGTACAACTGTTAAACAAAATCATGTTTTTACCTTAAGGACGTAAGCTAAATTACAGCATATTATCCAACAATTTCCTCACATATTGTGTTATTTTGCCAAAGACGATTTCTCTATCATTACCCCATTTTATTATCAGTTACAATAATACCCATCAGTTTACCCTAGACAGGGATTTATACACGCCATCGACAGATATATTTCATCGAACTTGTGGCGCCCGGAGGGCTGTTTTTGAAAGACCAAATGACCATGAAATACGTGGCTTCGGTGCATAATTCAACGACTGACAAATAGTGCCCAAAGGAGTAGCATATGTTGTATCATTGCGGTCGGTCGTTTACCTGGTCTAAAGGCAGTTTGCATGCAAAGACGACGTGGGAGTTACACAAAGTCAACATCAACAATGAAAGTCTAAACGGAGATAGGTAAATATGTGGAAGGTTTGTGTGCTTTTCCCTGGAATTGCTAGTTTCCTTTTACGTTATCATTGCTTTATTACTGAAGGATATATCACGTTTCATTTCGAGTTGGTAGTTTTATCGAATAAAATGTCTAACGTTCAAATTTCAAGCTGTAATCAAGCCAAACTCAACTCGGCTGAAACGAGGAACGTTTTAGTATGTCGTCGTAACTATCTGTAAACAATCATCTATACCGTAATTCTAGAACGAGATTCTTTAAGTAGTAGTTGTTTACTCGATGGTATGAATATTACGAAATTTGAGTCACTGATACAAAAAAAGAAAAAAGTACATCATGAAACTCTGATGGATACACCGAAAGAGTTCTTCAAGAGTTCGTATTGTTGAACTAATACTTATTAGTAATCATAACGTATATGGATTCCTTTAAATGAGGTATTTCTTTGAAATTTGGTAGACGTTCGGCGAAGTAAGAGGATACTTACCCGACGGCTAAATGGAATGATTGCAGGTTTAGGAAAAAGCTTCATACAAGAGACAAAAAAAACTTACCATTAATTGAAATAGGAAATATTTCTCTTTTTTTTTGTACAGCGGACTGGTCCTTGGTTATCTTTAACAATTTTCTCTTCTTTTGAAGGCGATCTCAAGAAAAATTACCCATTTCCTCCAAGCCTTGTCATTGTCCTGAAGATTTCGCCACGCGAGGCTTCTCGCGAATGGGTGGTAATGTCGTGGCATTGCAACCTTGGTGTATACATACAGCCCAAAATTCGGAGCAGCCGCCAATATGACTCCTTTGATCACAACGCTCTATCCTAATTAATATACCTCAACGGTACCTTTCCCTTAAAAGACCAAAAACATAACTCAAAAAAACTAACCTATAAAAGTGAACTTTTTTTACAGTAAGACCCCCTATTTTCACGCAACGCCTAACACCAATGTTTCATTCGAATTTAATATAAATATTGGTGTGTGAATATGACTCCGCCCTTTTTTGTTAAAGTAAAACACATTTACCTTTTTAAAACATTAATGAAAAGTTTATTGAAAGTCTGCTCCATCTGCAGCTATAACATTCGCCCATCTTTCAGGTAATTTACGTATTCCTTGCTCTTTTGAGCTTGAGCTTATCCTATTATTAAGCCAAATTTTGATACTTTCATATGACGTAAACCGTTCTCCAGTAAGATCTGAGTGCATCGTCCGGAATAGGTGGTAACCCGAAGGAGCTATGTCTGGCGAATATGACGAGTGGAATAACACTTCCCAGTCCTGTCAATCTAAATATTTTTACGACTTCTGCGGTATGTTATTTGGTATTGTCTTATTAAAGAATTAATTTGATGTGGCTATTCTCCCATTCTGGTCGTTTTTCTTCTATGGCTCGCTTCAAACGCATTAGTTGTCATCGGTGAATTTCAGAGGGTTTCAGTAACTCATAATATACAACATCTTCCTGATCCCACCAAACGCAGAGCATAACCTTAGCACAGTGAATATTTCTTTTTGGCTGTGATGGGCTGGGTTCACCTGGCTTCACCCAAGCTTTTTTGCATTTAGGATTCTAATAATGTATCCATTTTTCATCTCCTACAACTATTCGAGCAAAAATCTGTTTCTTTGATGTCTTTGAAGCAGCATTTCACAAAGGGTTATTCGACGTTCCATGTCTCCTTCTTTCAATTCATGTTGAACCCAGTTACCAGCTTTTTGAACCATTTCTATTGTTTGTAAACACTTTGCAACAGTTGAATGATCAATATTTAATGCTGCAGCTATTTCTGATTGAGTTTCACAAGAATCCTCGGCCAATAATGCTTCCAATTCAGCATCTTCAAATTTTTTTGGTAGTTTTCCATGTTCATTGTCCTCAGTGCTAACATCGTTATTTTGAAATCGTCGAAACTATTCCTTACCAGTTAGATAAAGCATGCTCACCATAAATCTCCACAAGCAAGCGATAAGTTTCCGCTGCAGTTTTCTTTGCAATAAAATGATGTAATAACAATTCCCGCAAATGATGCTTATTTGGAACCAAAATGGACATTTTCAAAAATGTGAGAACACTTGTCGCTTACACTTCAACCAAATATCACAAAATGCGTTAGATAGCCGACACTCAGTACTACCGAATTCAAATATGGCTATTTATTAGTACCCGCAAACAAACAAAAAATAATAATAACAACATCAACAACAAAACAACAACAAAAGTAATAGTAAAATAAAGTAAAATAAATAAATAAATATATAAAATAATAATAACATCTGTTAGAGAAGGGCGGAGTCATATTTACACACCCATAAATTCCGAATTTCGAAACTAAAAAAGGAACCAAATATTTCTAGAAAAATCGAGGTTCGAGTTTGAACCAAGAATTGTAAAAAAGCAAAGCAATAAATCAATCAGAAATGTTCTCAAAATCTTCGACCTTTTCTAGAAAAATTGAAGTTTCAAAAATTTCGAGTTTAATGTCAACATTTTCTGATTCAAGTTAAATTTTGAAAATTTTTGTTGAAAAAATTTCCAGGTTTGTTTTGTTTTCGACATTTTGACTGTTGATGAATTATGAGTTTAACCTTGAAATTTTTATAGATTTTTTTTAAATTTCGTGTTTTAATCATTCGAAACAAAAGTGAATATTAAAAATTTAGCGTTTAACCTTGAAATCATTAGCTTTCAAATCTATTTTGAAGCAGAACTTTTATATAAGAAAAACTAAAAATACCGAATTTGCAATTTTGGAAAAAAAGTCAAAATTGGGGAAAAATTAAATCTTTTTACAAAAATGTTATCAAAGGTTCGACTTCCTTCTAGAGTTTTTCATGAAATCTAATCAAGAAATTCATAGTAATTTTTTCAAAATGTTTAAATGTTTTCTAAAAGTTTCTAATTCAAACTGGGAATGCTTATTTTTTTAAGAGAAAAATAATCAAAATTTTGAAGAGAAAGGTCAAACATTTTTGTAATAATTTTAATCTCAGATCGAAGCAAAAACTGAAAGGAGAGTTTGTCAAGATTTCGACTTGCTACTTTCTGAAATTTACAGAAGGAATTTTGAGGAAGTTTTTTTAAAATGTTTAAGTATTTTCTGAAAATTCGTAAGTCAAACACGGAATACTTATTAAGAGTAGAAATAAACTACATTTTAAAATAAACAAAATCGCAATTTGTGATCTCTAATCTAATTTTTGACTTCGCTAGAAGTTTTATGTTTCTTAGCAAAAAATCGAACATTTGAAATTTTATAAAAATAACTCAGTTTGAAAAAGAAATTTTTAAAATCGAAAACATGTAATTATTTGAAGTTGAAATTAAGGTCAGCATTTTGCATAAAACCTGGACATTAAACTTGAAGTTTTGTGTTTAAAGTCGAAATTTTAATGTTGATTTTTAAATTTTAATTTTTTGACTTAAAACTTGAAATTTATAAAAAAAAGCTTAAAAAAGAAGTTTAAAATTTGCATTTTAAACTCGCAACTTTAAGCAAAAGTTCATAGTTTGGTGAAAACTCCATTTATAAAAATTTAAAACACAACATTTTAAGTTACAACGAGGATGGCAACGGCACGATATTACCACCCATTCGCGAGCAGCTCTCGTGGATGGATTCTTCAGGACAATCGCAAGGGTTGGAAGATGTGATTTTTCCTCATCGCTCTTTCCCTTCCGGCGGTGGGAGGTTGAACACAATTTAATAATAAAAATCTTTTACTCCTTAGTTCCTAAGGGAGCAGGACCTCATATTTGCTTCGAACCCGGGCCTGTATATCAATGATGGCGAATCTACGAGGGTAAATTAAATATGAACTGGAATTTGTTTTTAAAAATTTATTGGTGCAAGATACATACATGAAAGTTATTAACTATTTTTCTACATAATGTTCTGATTTTGTTATGCATTTTTCCTAAGGGATTGGGAGTTATTTAATGCCATCATCATAAAAAGAATGGAGGCATGTTTGCAGCCAATCGCGAACAAATGTTTCAACGGCAGTATCATCATGGAATCGCTCACTTCCTACAGCTTCTTTCAGTGGCCCGAACATATGATAATCACATGGTGATAAGTCGGGGCTATAAGGAGGGTGTTCTAATGTTGTCCAGTGCATTTCCTCTAATTTTTGTGTGAAGCAAACTCACATTTCTGACCGAAAATTCGTACCTTTTCCGCCGATATGCACGTTTCGCTTCATCCAGTAGTAGGCAGCATTAACCGTACGACGTTCATGCAGAAAATCGACGTACATAACTCCTTTATAATCCCAAAATACTGTCGCAAGAACCCTTCCTGAGAGGCGAGTTTTTGCCTTGAAGGGTGTACCTTCCCCCTTTCTTCTCCTTCACTCTTTAATAATAATGCTGTGCGCAACGTGCGGATGGACCTCTTGCTCACTCATTGTATTTACAACTTACGAACGGTGAGAACGGAAATCGCTTGAGTGCAGGACGTCACGTGATATCCCCACCTAACATGTCTAAGAGTATGCTCACACTCCCGACGCCCTCATGGCGACATGATAAAAATTCCTGTTCATATTTGATATAACCTGGTATATTGAAAATATATGCTCTTGGAAATAAAAAACGATTCATTTAACTTGTTGAAGAAGTTAATTGTGAGACAAGCGAGACAAGAAGTATTTCACCCGCATCGTCGAGTGTCGAGTTAGTTTTTTGTAGAAATGTCAAGTTTGGTTTTTCTATCTCGAAATTTGATTTTTTTCATTTTAATCTTATTCCTAAAGTATTGCTTTTTTTCAGAAAATTCAAGCTAAAAGATATTACTTTTTTCCAGCAAGTTGATTCAAAATTACAAATTTGAGAGTTGAGCTTCGAATTTCAAACTTTTTAAAAATTTAAATGTAAATTTAGTAGTGTACTTCTTATCACTAGCCACAGGTATAGTTTTACACACACAATACGAAGGTCGAAGATCTCGATATTTTTTCCGTTTTAAATAATAGTCGTAACAATCAGCGTTAAAATAATGATTTAACTCTCTGAACATAAACTTTCAAAGGAAGGAAATACCAGATAAAATAATCTGGATCCCCTTAAAGGTATTTCTTTCACACGAATTGGTGCATGAATATTTCCAAAGAGTTACACATTATGCAAATTCCTCACTTTTCATTCCATAAATAGATTTCCTCGACGTCTGTAACTCATTTCTGAATCTCGTCTTCTCGTCATGTATGCGTCATTTCAGCGAAGCGAAGCGCCCTAGACGCCAGAAGGAAAACCTCGCATTTTCACATTCAAATCACGGTCGCCACTCAGTGTCGGTGTTTGGAATCTAGCGAAAAGAAATGGATAGATGCGTCTTGACATTGTTGGATTCTTTCCTAAATTTCACCATTTTACTTTCTTCCTTTCTTTATGTCGCTAAAGTCATTGTTTTCGGACGATTTGTCGTCGAATGGGTCATTTGGTTTTAACGCCCTCGCTCTGTTTAATTCTTCCTTCTTGGGAAGCAACAACGTTCGCGACACGCTCGGGGAATGCGTAAAATCCCCAAAGTTGATAATTTTATGCTAAGCGCGTACTAAATTGTCACAAATTGCTTTAATGAGATATTTGTAGCTTTGTCTTAATTCATTCGAAAGGAAGTTGTGATGAATAAGGTACATTTATTTTAGTATTTTGCATCCAAATGCGTGTTTTGGGTAATGTAAACAATTAACTTTGGAACTTGAACTTTTCGAAATTGAAATAGAGCTGTTTAATTTATCAAACCATTTTTCGATAAATTCCAATATTTGGCAATACCATGTCATCCATCCGATGCAAAAAGCTACTTAAAACAATTTTTTTTTAAATAATTTATTTGCCAGTCATTAAAAGTTGCAATTTGTTAAAATCGGGAATAAGTTTGCGTACAGCAAAATTAAAAAATGATCGATTTGAGCGTCAAGTTTTACAACAATATTTTCAAAAAATCTTGACGTTTTCTGAAAATATACCAACCAGTACAGTAGCTAATACTCATGAGTTCGCTTGTGGATTTCAGAAACTAGTGGATTAAGATGCATAATCGCCTTTACAACATAACGAAAAAAATGTCAAAAATTAAAAAGTTTTTAAATTTAGAGAATTGACTGATCAATTTGTTTTGTTTCAATGTTTTAATTTTTCTCTGGTTTTAATTAAGACACAAGTGTAGTAAATTGCTGAAAGATAGAGGGAGATGGTGGTATAGATTAAAGATAAAATTAGGGATAAACTTAACAAAACTTACTCAGCCAGCTATGCTCAGCTTGAAAGAGTTCATGTAGATTGCAGAAATATGTTTTGTTCAAATTCGTTGCTACCATCATGTGTATATTTAATCGGTTAGCAAGTCTCCAGGTATATATTAGGTTAACCTTGAAAACTACCGAGTTTGTACATTGAATTTTACTTTTCTTTTATTAAACAGTATTTATATTTTTTGGTTTTGGTTTGAGTGGGTCGTTTTTTAAAATATTGTATAAGTTATATTACATTATCAATTGAGTTTTATTTTTTCTTCAAAACCATTTTGCCGGACTGCATGTTTAAAATAGTAATGAATGTATACGTAATAGATATACAATGCGAGTAAAGTTTTGATTAAGTCATTGAGGAGTAATGCAGCATATCAACCCTTAATTACCGTAAACGTTCTGATCACGTTATCAATCCCTTTATATCGTTCGAAACCCAATCCAAACAAGGACTGTCAGCAATGCAGTCGGATTCACAGCCGCAGCAGTTAAATGCATAATGCAACGGATTTCGAACGAGCACTTCGCTGTCATTACCCTGTAGACGATGCACGCCTTTATTGTTACAAATTCCGAATATTGCGATAAATCCTCGCACGTCGACGCAGACATAATTGATAGGAAACCATGGTAACAATAAGTTGATATTCGAGTCGTTAACAATGCAATGCAACATGCAATCCACTATTCCAAGCATGTCCGATTCGATACAAGTTTCCATTCTCGCAAAAGCGGAATGGGCATGTTATAGGACCACAATTCTCAATGTAGCCCTTGGTCATTGTGTAATCGAAATCTTTGGCGATAATGCAGACAGCTCCCTTTGAGACCTTTGCCATTATTTTCGTAAGAAACCAATCAATATATTAGAGCACGTTCTGAATCTTTCCGAGGGAATTTTTTCAATCGCGTGACATGCTCTGTAGAGAATTGCGGAGTATACATGGTAAATCAATCAAAAATAATGGCTTAGTAAAGAGAGAAAATCGAAAAAAAAATGTATTCGATTTTCTAAATCTCAACAGGGTGCTCCTGATCGACAACAAATATCTTACGACTTTGTGGGTTAGTAAATGTTTATCGCGTTATTATCACTCAGTCAGTAAACAGAAAACAGATTGACGAGAGCAAATATCGCAAACTAATGAGCACTAAATTTTTAGGTACTATTCTACCAAATAACTATTTGCATTTCCCTGCACTTGAAACTAATATGAAAATAATTGCATCTGTTTCACATTCATCAATCGGCGGCGGACGAAAAATAAAATATGGAATACTAAAAAGTGAATAATGTAAAAATATGTATGAAAATATTTAATCTGACAAATAAAACAGGAATCTTTAAGAATTAAATAACAACGCATCCAGAAAATTAATATTCATTGCCCATTGTCTTTAGTTGGGTGGAGCCAGTTACACTGCCCAACTTGATTTCCTACGATAGATACAGTAGACTTACAAGAATACTCAAGGGTGTCATTTCTAGCTATGTGGGGGTTGTTGCGTCTGTGAAGAATAAAATTTGATTGGTTCGTAAACAATGCATGGTTTGAAAAATTTTCGTCGCATCAGTTATTTTTCTCATAGATTCACAACAACACTTTATTAATTTTTAATAAATTAATTTTTTATTAATGGCTGACGAAAAATGTCTCTCGATTATTAGCCACTTGTACCCACTTCTTTTCAAAATAATTTGCACTGTTCACGATTTGACATTAACTCTCTTCTGAAATTCGTTACATTTCTTGGCTACTTTTTATGTGAAAAAGCGATTCATCTAACGACTCCTCCAGCTATGAATACCTCTCCTACATAATCTTATCAAAAGGGTTGAATATTTTAAAAGTTCTCATCACAAGTTATTATGTTCTCAATTTACGGACGATCATTACTTAAAATACGCAGACGAAGGCACGAGTTAATAATAAATGTCTTTCAAAGTCCGTATCCTTTCATATACAGGACGTATATAATCGGGAATAAATTATCCGATGACACGATCTGAATAACTCGAGCTTCATGCAAAATATCATCTGGACAATTATTCAACTGTATGTTTGTCCTCTTGGGGATTTGTCGTTTTCGTGAAGACAGATCATTTCAGGAGCGGCCTCCCCAAAGTTGAATTTCGGCGACCTGCATCCATCCATTTGCCAACAGCTTTCACAAAGGATGCTCGCCTTTCTTGACGTCGCAAATATAGGATTCTCGGAATGATAAAGATATATTGCTGACGTTAGCTAAGCCACCCTGTTCCACATTCAAGCCGATAATTGATGCTGTTAAATAGTCATTTAAGGTACTATTTTAATGCCTAGAGAGAGAGGTGTGGTAATTTATATCCCCCGGATTTTATTAAATTACAGCTGTAAGTTGATCAAATAAATTTCATTCAAGGATAATAAATGTGGGATATTTTAGAAATTTTAGGAACTTTTCTAGTTTCCTTGAGTAGTCTGTCTCTATGAAATTATCAGATTCATTCAATTCACAAGATAATTGAACGTAGAGAGTTTTATAAGTTTTTATAAAATCTCTTATTTTGCTACCTCCACCATTTAATAATAATGCGCTGCGCAACGTGCGGATGAATCTCTTGCTCACTCATTGTATTTACAACTGACGAATGCCGAGAACGGAATTCGCTTGAGCGCAGGAGGTCACCTAACATGTCTAAGAGTATGCGCACACTCCCAACGCCCTCATGGCAACATGATAAAAATTCCGGTTCATATTTGATTTATCCTTGTACAATCAATTTCGGATATGATGAACTCAGCATATAACGAACGATTCTTACAATGAACAAAATTATGGTCCAAAGCTCTATAAGAAAGTAGATATTTCTTGTTCGTTTACAACGAAAACCTGACTAGTAACGAACTATTTCAAGATCGCCTTGGTGGTTCGTTATATCCGAAGTTGGCTAAATTTTGAAATGCAAAAAATATTTGTCACGTATTTGTAACAAAAATAATTAATTATTCTGTGTGTTGTACAGCTAAATTAGTTTGTGCCCATCATACTCTCTTCAAATGGAGTGTAAAAACCCTCGATGGACATATTTGTGTCAAATATAACGCATAATCACAAGATCAAACGAACTTACCTGTGAAGTTCGATCTTGATTATATGAGGTCTCGTCGAAGTAAATAGGATAAATTGTAGTACCTTCGTTCTAGGCGATACGAACACATATTTTAAAGAAATAAACAAAACATAAATCTCGTTATGCCCTCACAGTCCCCGCTGCGTATGCACCTCGGCTCCCCATATACTTCAGTCTTATTTCAGAGATTATACATTTTTTGCAACTAAATACGGGTTTGGGAATTGGGGGGACCCTATTTACTTCGACGAGACCTCATATAATCAAGATCGAACTTCACAGGTAAGTTCGTTTGATCTTGTGATTATATTCGGTCTCGTCTCGTAAATAGGATAAATTGTAGATATTTAGAGTATGTTGCAAAAAATAAACCGTAGCAAATCATTTAATTGGAAAGAGTATATTAATTAAGTGAAATAAATAAACTGCTTATATTACATCTGAATAATTGGGTTCTATCTAGATATTATGTCAGTCGTGGCCACAAAAATATTAGGGTTTAAGTTGAAGAAAAAGATAGTCCTAAGAGGGGTTACCTACGATTTCTCGAGTGATTTGGAGTCTGAATTGAAAACCCAGTCTGATCTTCCAATATAAAGTTTTATTAATATGTATAGCAAAGGATCTCGAAGTATTGGACTGTGGCTGTTGCCAACAGAGTTGTTAACTTTGAGATAATGCCAAGGTTTTTTTTTTTTTTTATCTTCAAACCTGTCGAGAAATGTTAAGACTACCGAAGTATTTGAAAGACTAAGGTATTTGAGTGTACCGGGTCTAAGCATATCAACCTCTTCAAAAAATGTTGGAATCTGAAGTTATGGCATAGATTTGGACCAGCCTTCTGGGCTAATAATGAACCAAAAAGAGTTAAGAGAGCTAAATACAGATTTAAAAGCATTCCTTGAGAACGTTGTTTTGTAGAAATGTTTTCTTGATAAAAGACTGTTCTCGGGGAAAGCTGGGCTGTTAATGGTTGAGGAGTGCTGCCCAAGGAAAGTAAATCTACGACCACTGTGTCCTGAGCTTAACCACTTATAATTCCTTTGAAGAGGCAGAGAATGATTAAAGAAAGGGAAAAGCGAAAAGGTGTAAAATAGACTAACTGATGATCAACGTGTCTATAGAACTGGCTTCTGGGTCACTGATCCTGAAAAAGTAAACCTTACTTTTCGTCTTTATGCGGCTAGCATATAAATTAATGACCAAGGAGCCCAATTTTCGAGCCAAGAGTCGAAATGCTGTATTTTGCAGTGACCGTCCTGTATCCACTTATATAACCCGTTTTAAGTTTTATCTGCCTCGAAATTTTCTGTTGACTTCATGTAACATGGAATAATGACGATACTTTGAAACTCGCACCCTTGCCAAATTGATTGAGTGAAAATGTTTAATTGTGTACACTATCCATGTCATTCACCATTCACGCATCATATTGCGGTAGTCCTATAAATCCTACAGAGAACTGAACAGTGTTTTAATTGTTTGGTATACCATTTCTGTCCCAAAAATTGAGCTAGAAGTTCTAAATAATTGATGGGATGGGTCTTGCCTTTCTCGGACCAAAAACCGAGAGAACATCCGGCGAAATATTTCCATAACGCATGCGTCTTTCTGTAGAGAGTGTTATCATATTTCAAGTTTTCTAGCTGCTAATAAATGCTAGAAATCGAGCCGATTGCAGGGAGCATTGTAATTTTCCTGGCTTCTGTTGAGCGCTAAAAAATTTATGTGTTCGAAAAGTTTGATGTACAAGAAAGCCATAGTTTAAAGCTGGGCAAACCGACACCAAGTTTTCCCTTAATGTGGAGAAACATTCTGCGTTGTCATAATTGTTTTGTTTGTTTTAGGCTGAGATGGAAAATCCACTTTTTTCAAATTGAATTGAAATACTAAAGAGTTAAAACACACCTAAATAGACTCATTTATTAACTGGGAGCAAACAGCTGTTGCTATAGCTATAATTGAAAGTAAACTGAGATACTTAAGTCTGAAGAATTGCGATAATTGATAATGAGACCCCAATGTTACAATTAGTTTATTGTTTGAAATATATCGGAGACACTACCTTTATAAGAAACTACCCATGGAGATAATCATTCAAAAAGACTAAGGGCATCAGCCTTTCTTATTTTTTGAATGCATCTATTATTGCGGTAAAATTTATGCCACAACAAACACAAGTATATTCGTTCATTTTGCCACTGAATGAAAATCTGAATCAATGAGGCCAGGAAATGGGTGTTTCCCAATTCAAGTTGTGTCAAAATAATTTAACTAAATTGAGCTAGTGGCGACCCTACAATGTTCCATTTCATAATGGCTTTTCCAACTTAGTATGAAACGAAAGAATATAAGATTTGAATAAGAATTATACGTTCGAGGCTTCAGAAAATAGCCTCAGATATTAAAATGTCATCGATAGATGTAGAAAGAAATGCGTTTCATTTCTTTCAGTCATCAATGGGGTTAGTCCACAAGGAGTCAAAGAGTCAAAGGCGAATCAGGCTTTAACGCCTCTTAGCCACAATAAAGTAAGACTATTAGTGATCAGAATTTTCCAACTTTTATAAAAATGTCTTTAACGTCCAGCTATTTTCCATACTTCTCTCCACTCTTGACTTCTACTGGCGTTGTATATATAACGCATTCTCTTGAAGTTTGAACAGCTTTTAAAACTCTATTTTGCCGGGGGTTCCACTAATGTTCAGGCATACAAAATCCTTCGTCGAAGAACTTTCAGTAGGTCCATAAGGATGCGAATACTATCGCTCTACTATCGCTCCCCTCCCCGCCCCTCTTTGTCGAACAACGCTTAAAGTGCTTTATCGATAGCAGAAAAGTAGGCACCAAGTGGAATCCGCTTATTGCATATGGGCTCGTCCCTCTGGGAGACGAAGAAAGGAATGGCTTGTTCCAAACCAGGATATAGGTTTGGAGCTTCAATATTGCCACTGTTGTCTAGGTCTAATTATTTTCATATTATACCCATTCTTTCCTTGCAAACTAATTGAGCTTTAACAAGATGGAGCCATCTAACGGAAATTTGTGGATGTATAAGGGGCGTGAAATATAAAACACATTAACTTAATTTTCCAAATGTATAAAAGGGGCAGACTTCCACATCTCGAATATCAGGCGAGGTTCCCCCTTCTCCAGACATGTTCCTAAATATTTTGACGTAAGTCAAAAGATCAACGGAGGAAGATTTTACATCGGCTATTAGCTATTAGTGGAATCAAACAACTGTACGCTTTACAGCGTAGGTACCGTGAGTCAATGGAGGCATTTGCAGTAGGCAACTGTATGTAGACATAGGGTTATTCAAAAACTACTCTTTGTGAAGATCAATGTTCAACAAGCGGTGTAGTCAAAGGCAGATTGCCATTGCAGATTTCGCGGTGGAGATCGCATATAAAATGTAACCCTTAGATACTGTAATCAGCAAAAAACAATAAACGTTTTGCAGCGTACGTTTTACAGTGTATGTTTTGCAGTCAGTATTGTGATGCAGTGGTGGCAGTTGCAACAGAACATGTAAAAATGCGGCCATTCCAAACTGTGCTTTGTCAATGTCAAGTTTCAGCAAGCATATGTAGTCTGGGCAGGAAAACATTTCGTAAGGGAACCAATACTGTAATCAAAAAACAGTAAGGTTAGCAGTGCAAAGGGTGCGATTCAATGGTAACGATTGAATCAGGACAGGAAGAGATGATATCATTAAAGAACTGCAACTTTTGAAGGTTAAACAAGCCCATGTAGTCAAGGCCAGAATACCATTCAATATTTCGTAAATCAACCATTACTTGAATCAAAAAACAGTAAGGCATCCAGCGCAAGTGCTCCAACTTAATGGTGGTAATTGCAGCAGAACATAAGGAGATGCGGTCCTCTAAAAGCTACAGCTGGTGACTATCATCGTTCAATAAGCACATGTGGTCAAGGCCAGTATACCATTGAAAAGTTCGTAAATCAACCATTACTGTAATCAAAAAACAGTAAGGTAATGGTGGTAATTGCAGCAGGACATCTAGAGATGAGGTCCTCTAAAAGCTGCAGCTGCTGACTATCGTAGTTCAATAAGCACATGTGGTCAGGCCAGTATACCATTGAAAAGTTCGTAAATCAACCATTACTGTAATCAAAAAACAGTAAGGTAAGCAGCGCAAGTGCGGCAACTCAATGGTGCTAAATGCAGCAGTACATCTAGAAATACTATAGTCACATATAATCAAGGCCGGTATACCAGAAAAAAAAAATTGTAAGTCAACCAGTACTGTAATCAAAAAACAGTAGGGTATGCAGCGCAAGTGCTGCGTTTCAATAGTGGCCATTGCAACGGTACATGTAGAGATCCGGTCATCCAAAAATTGCAGTGTGTGAATGTTAAGATTCAATAGGCACGTGTGGTCAAGGCCTATGTACCATTGACATATTTGTGAGACAACCTTTACTCTAATCAAAAAAGAGTAAGGTAAGCAGCGCAAGTACTGCGATTCAGTAGTAGGACATATAGTCGGACATGCGGTCCTCCAACGACTGCGGTTTGTGAACATTAAGGTTCGGCTAGCACAAGTAGGCCAACACTTTATATCAATGAACATTTCGTGCTAGAAATCACAAAGAATTCAACAGTCAACTGTAATCAAAAACAGTACGTTTTGCACCTTAAAGGCTGCTATCCTATGGTAGTGGTAAGAACAACCTGTGGTCATTCAAAACAAAGGTCGACAAACATTGTAATCAAGCACCGACTATTGCTGGCATAAATGAGATATGTTAGAACTTATAGAGTTTAAAAGAAGTTTAACAGATGTCTTGCCCGAGCGATCCAACGAGAGCTGCCTTCTACCGTCCCCTAAATAAACGCTGACAGCTTTATTGCTGTGGGTTTGCTTTCCTTGCTGTGTATGAAAGGAATATTATATCACCTAACCACATCTCTTTATCAGAGACTTGAAAGAATTTGTAGAAAAGTCGAAAAATAAAGGCATGGATGTGTTGTTTTAAATCAATTTGGTGTAATTTACCCGAAATAAATCAGTAAAAATCTAAAATATAGAAGTCAAAAGTGAACAATTACGGGTACCCAAACAGTATGCTGTGCATAGAAGTAATACATATATGATGTTATGCAATGGTGGTAGGTGTAGCATGACATCAAACCGGCTAAAGGAGGGAAAATACCTTCAAAATTATTTTCCATCGCGGAGCTGTGTAACTGAAAACGTCTTGTGGGCTTCCATCTTGCCCACTATTGCAATTATCGAAGCAATTTGATAACACTTTAATTGAAAGGGGGTGGCGACCGACTCCGAGGGCTTTTGACAATTTTACGGGCATAACACGCACTCGCGAACTACTTTCTTTCTTAGAAAGTTAACATGTCGCGTCCTAAACGCATCGCACAAAAACAAAGACTGAAGTATATGGGGAGCCGAGGTGCATACGCAGCGGGGACTGTGAGGGCATAACGAGATTTATGTTTTGTTTATTTCTTTAAAATATGTGTTCGTATCGCCTAGAACGAAGGTACTACAATTTATCCTATTTACGAGACGAGACCGAATATAATTCAAATTTTTGGTGATGTGGATCCTTCTTTAGTATAAAACGATAGACGTAAAGAGGGGGTTTTAGAAGTTGTTAACAAGTTCCCCTTCCATTAATTGGACTGCGTAACATCCTTACGAAGTCAAGTAGTTGGATAAGGATATCCAAAATTAAATGTTGAAACAAAATAAACCATCACGCACAAGTATCCTTGCGCCCATATTTGAAAACGTAGAGACCTGTGCCCTTTCAGAAGCCTCCTGCAATGACTTAATTGAGTTATTAATAAACTCTGCACGTTCACCGAGACTTCCATGGCCATAAATCATCCAACTATTTCGTGCCTTAGATTATGCGAGAAAGTTTATCCGTGTTTTGAGATTTGGGAGTTAAAGTTTCCTGCGCGATAGCAGAGACTCATATTTAATAGAATATTCTACTTCTTTTTTTTTCGGATTTGCAGATAGTGGTGCATTAGGTGCATTTCGTTTCGTTTCGTCGCGTCCTTAAATCATCGAGAGTCGTGAAGATGAAACCATTCCTTATTTAAATTTCTCCAGTTATATGAAACGTAGAGGTTATTGATTGTAACTGCTACTGAAATTTTGGTTAAATTCAGACTTTTTCAAGCTTGGATTTGTAGGTTATTGATAGTATCATGCAGTAGCGTATCGTTCCCTTTTAAATTAACGTAAAACAATTGGACATTTTGTGGAACAGACTGTGTGAAATTCTGATGACTACAATTTTAAAAAAAGCTTGGATTCGTTGGATGAAATCTAAATTTTAGGAAAATAAATATAAGTTGTACTAAAATTTAGAAGTGTTGAGGTTAAAGACCGAAAAATATCAAGTTTAAATTGAAACTATCCCCATTTACGAATTTTATCTCTTCTTTAGTGAACTTTCTCGTTGACTAAAGTTTTTGAGGTGAAAACTTCTTTAGGCGCACTGGATGATTTTTGATAGTAGGTAAACTTATGGTTTCGCGTCACCATCACCTTAATTCGCCTCATCTTTACGCTAATTTGCGTAACCAACATGTTCTAATGTTTTTTTTTAATCCAAAATCAATAACTGGAATTTTTTTATGTTCAATCCACTCGCAAAGGATAACCCTATTATGCCTTCAAAGTACCTTCAGCAGGATGCGTAAACAAGGATAGATGGCGATGAACCGCCTTCTTAAACAAGGATATGTTGTAATTTTTGGGGAAAATTACTTCGGTAACGAGTTCCATAGCTTGGAAGTTCTATAAAAAAAGAGCCTTTTTAAGCAGAATTCCTGACTGTGTCAAGCTGGACTGCACAGGAATTTGCTGTTTTCGACTGTCTTGTAAGCCTCAAAAATTTTGCCCTTGAAGTTTCCTGTGAGCATCTTCCATAAAATAAATTACTTGTAGAAAAGAGATAAATCGCCAACCATCCACCCTGCTCTAGTATTTCGAGAGAAACTGTCAATCTCTCGTCATCAATTAGGCGTGCTCTTTGAATTGAACCCAAAAGAGCTAAAGTGTGCTTTGCAAGCTTAACTGAAAACATGAAAACAGTATTCTAGTGTTAGCCTAACTTGAGTTTTGTATAGTCTGAGTAGCTGATCAGAGGTGAAGTACTTTTTAGAACTAAAAAGAAAGCTTAGCTTCGTAGAGGCGGATTTGGCAGTGGCGCACACTTGATCTTCTCAAAAAAAGTTAGTGCTCGCATTCACTCCTAGGATAGACAGATTAAGTTCTATCAGCAGGATTTTAACGTCCATGAGTATGTTTGTTGCATCATCCCTTGATGTTTTCTTAGAGAAAACCGGCCTGAGCTTTTGAGGCATTGAAGTAGACTAGATTTTTATGTGTAACAGAAACAGGGTAGGAGACAGGACAGACCCCTGAGGCACCCCTGCATTAATCTTAAATGTCTCGGATGAGATGCCATCGACGACGACCGGAAGAGATCTGTCAGCGGAAAATTAATTGGATATCAAATGACAGAGTCTGGGAGGATGACCATAAGATGTTATTTTGGCGAGAAGAGATCGGTGCCAGATTCTGTCGAAGGCCTTTGAGATATCCAATGCAACCACCACCATGTTTTTCCAAAGCTGAGTTACAGATATGAGTAACATATGCCAGTAGATTGCCAGTTGAGCGTTGTTGTCTGAAACCGTATTGCCTGGCCGAGATGATTCTATTCTCCTCCAGATATTTGAGAATCTTGATGTTCATAATTTTTTCCATCACTTTAGATAAAACGGACAATAAAGACATAGGGCGACAGTTCTTAGCCAGATTCCGTTTTTCCTTTTTGGGAACAGGCTGCACCCTAGCAGATTTCCGGATGTAAGTGTGAATAATTTGCATAGGAAATGAGTCAACTCTGGAGTGCACATCTTAAGAACAATAACAGGGATACCATTAAGGCCAGAAGCTTTCGATGTGTCGAGCTCGAGGAGAATCTTCCTGATTGTGCGTTGTCCAAAAACAACTTCAGGCATCGAAGTGCCAACCTTACGAAGAATAGGAAGTTCAGCGTTTCAAAAATCAAGGTTGGAATTTTCAGAAAATATTGAGGCTAGCAGCCTTTATCTTGAAAGTAGTCGCAATATTGTTGTTATTGAATAAAGATGTAAAATTTTTTCCAATTGCAAATCCCCAATTTGTACAAAATGCTTTGCAGTCTTCAAAATCTTAATCGCATTTATGTATAATCATTATTTTGCAAGTTATTGACTACCAACATTAAAAATTACTTTTTTGTTCTAAATTATCAATAACACAGCGAAAAGTCATCATATAATGCTCGAGAATCGGTCAAATTAAAAAGGATTAAATTATCAAGAAGGGCTTTATGACCGGATTACTGAAAAGATATTTTTGAAGTAATTGAAGGTTTTCAAAAGTAACTAACAATTTTTGCAAATTTTGTCTTTTATGATTATTCAAAAACTACTGACGTTAAAAAATTTTGGGCTTAAGATCGGAAAACTGAAAGATTTAATTTGTGTTTCTTTATGACTACTTTTCGCCTAAAAATTATATTCGTTAATTACTAGATATAGTTGAAAATAAATAAGCGAAACAAAGTCACAGTTTCAAAGTACAAAAATTGCAGGAATTACTACTGTATTTGATTACTGGATTTTGTTACTGAATAACGTTGCGGTGTCCACCACACATCAACAAATTTAGCTCCTTTTTGGGGGTACATTCAAAGAGTCATGTTCAAACACTATTAAATTGTCACTCGGACGTTTTTCCTAGTGAGTGGCGAGAGTGCCATAATTTTCATCTGAAATAAAAACGTTGCGCTGCTTCTGACGTGAAATAAATAAATATGGAAATGAACAAGCCATATTTTATTTCACAAATGGTGGTTTCATGTTTTTTAACACTATATTGTAAAGCTGCGGGATTTATTATTCACAAAAAAAAAACTGGCAAATGAATTCGCTACCCTGGAAGCCTCTGTTTAGTTCATCTCGCTCTCTACACATATTTAATTGAGTTGAATAAATAACGTTGCTCTGTTGGGATTTTTTTTTTTTGGTTTATGCTAATTGTTGATTGGTAAAGTAATATATTCTCTAATCTTTCAACTTTAACTAATTATTTATTTTGTTTTAGGTGAGTTTGGTTGATTCGATTTATTTTAACATTAACCTGACTGGAGCAAAAGTGGTAGGTTATTACGTACTTATAAAGTGTTATAATTTGTTTTCGCTCAAGTATACATTAAAGTGTAACCAAAACATTCAGTTCATAATTAACTGATGGCGTCAACTATAATTTGCAAGTCACATTATCTACAAACTCACTTAAACGGAGTTAGCATTCACTGCAATTAATTTATTGCAGTTTCAGCGGTTTAAATCTGCACTACATTTGATTTCGTAAGACAGGGTGTTTCAATGATTACGTCATAAGTTTTAATTACCTATTTGAAAGACTTAGTAGAGACAAAAAAAATGTATTCGTCTTTTTATGACAGGGGCAAATCAATCCATGAACTCCTTATAACAGGACGCTTCTAGTTCGCAAAAAGCTCTCTTATTAGATATTGTCTACGACTTTGTGGTTCCATAGATATTTGTCAGGTTATCACGTCATCAAATGTAGTTAATAATGGTTACTGGTTAAAGCGAATACAGCTTAACAACAAGCAACAAATTTTTACGTATTATTTCGTCTTCTAATTATATAAAAGTGTATGACTTGAAACTACTATTAAAATAATTGCATTTATTTTACTTTTTTGGTTTCTTTAACCAACTGATTTGATGAAAAATGAAACAGAAAATCTAAAAAATGAATTAAAAAGTGTAATTAATCCATACCTAGTTCAATTGTACATACATTATTAGTTACTGGATATGCTTGTCAGTATTGCCTATGGTCCTAATAATACAAGCGTCTCTGTTGAACTCTAAAATCTTTAACCAACTTTCTCGGTCCAAAGAAGGTTTCACCCCTTGACCACATCGGCAATTAAATAAATAATTACGCGATACGTATTTTGCCAGCAGAAATGTCGTTTTCAAGCGTACCACTCTAAAAAGATTAGCAAAAGATGCATCAACGTCATCTGCATTGAGATTCAAATCGATACGAGCGGTCTTTTGCTTTCTTTTCTATTTCTAATTGTTTAACACATCTGGTGCATGCAATTTTGACCTGCCACAAATAGCCTTCAATAAACTGGATGCCGCCAATGGTCCTTTATCTCCATTAAGGGTAACTGGCTTCTGATTAATGTAAATTGTTCCGTATGCATCAAGTTCTTTGTTATTTGTGACCGATCTTAACAATTTTAAATTTTCGATGTTAATTTTGTGTTCTGTACTTATCATATGTAGGACGAGACTTGATGTTTCTTCTCTACTGTATCTAAAATGAGCGATATGTTCTTTAAGTCTAGTTTTAATTGATCTCTTGGTCTGTCCAACATACCATAAATTACTATTGGCACAGCATATTTCGTAAATTCCGGAATTCTCAAGCTTGTCCAATTTATCTTTAGCATTACCCATATTCTTGCGGAGACTGTTATTGGTTGTATACACTACTTTTACGTTGTTTTCTTTTAGAACTTTATTAATTTTATTGGTGATATTCGGGTAAAATGGTAATTTCACGACGGTTGTAGGAGCGCTATCTTTAGATTGGTCAAACTTAGAACAATCCTGAATTATTTTCCAAAATCTGCATTTTGTTAACATGCTGTTTACTGTTTCTACGGGGAAACCATTAAAAATCGCAACATCTTTAATGTAAGCTAATTCTTTTGAATATCTGGATTTACTTAGAGGAACATTTAAAGGCCTGTTAATTAAAACACCTATACTTCCTAATTTCTGTTGTGGACAATGATTACAATCAGCTGTGATAAAGCGATTTGTAATGGTTTCTTTTCTATATATATCGAACTCTTAAAGTATTTTTATTTCTAATAATTAAGATATTTAAAAACGGGAGGGATCCATTGCTTTTTTTTTTGTAAAGGGGTGAAACCTTCTTTGGACTTAATCACAAGCCACAGCGTTTAGTTCTCGATCTTTACAAGTGTAAAGTAATATTTTCATACGCGTTAACCAATGGCGCTATACTTTTTCAATACTGTATAAATAATTTAACCCCTTTACACAGTCCGCATGACTTATTTATAAACGAAAATGCATGAAAAAGTGCTTAAATCATCAATTAAATAACAACCGAATTATTAAAAACCAAAATGCTATATTCGCTTTTTATTTCAATATTGTTATTCCAGCGAAAATAAAATAAATTCCCTTTCGATTATTACGAAAATTCGCTTTTTCGGTCATTACACAAAGGCGCCCCACAGCGCCCACATATTCAAAAAGGGGATTTGTTGAATTAGGGGCAAGTGCCCGAGGAGTTAATATGATTTTCCCGCTAATTTGGATCCGTGAGAGTCTGTTAACGTAATAAGCAAACCTCTCGAAGGAATAATTTCCCCAGATTTCCGAACAACCGTAAACAGCTATAAAAGGAAAGCAGATGATAGGCATTTCCTTGTAAGAGAGCGTCGAACCCTCCCTGAGTGCCTGCATTTCCACACCCGGGGAGATGCACTTTGCTTCTGCCACTGCCGCCGCCGCCGCCCCAATGTCAGCTTTTCATCACAAATGAAACCCGTCGACGCGGTTACGATTTAATGTGACACCGTGGGTTGTATTGGTGGTTTGCTGTTACCTCTTTGTATATGATGAAAGAATCAATTTGACTTTTTCAATAATCGAGGCGAAGGAATTTTATCAGTCGTATTACATCGACAAATTGATCAAGTATTGGGAAATGGCGCGGACATTTCAATAGCTAATGTCACGTATTGTTTCATAATTTCCACCCAATTTCACAATTTACAAGTATTTTCTTTTTATATATTGAAGCGAAATGTAGTCGTAAACGAAAATCTATAAATAATAAAACCAGCCAGCGCTCGTGTCGGGGGTGGCGAATATGACGCACAAAATCAATACATATTGAGTTATCGTTTTATTTTTGTGCGGTGGCCAGGCGCTATTAAAATAGCTAATGAACTCGTATGGCGATTCGCCCTTAGGGTCAAATCAGTTCGGTGAGGATTTTCCAAAAAGCTATTAATTAGTAAGGAACCTTTAGAAGCGTATGCCCTCATAATAATTCAATGGGTAATTTCATGAAAAGCGGTTTTCATTCATGCATCCATTCATTTAAAAAATGGAACAATACAATGTATTAGAATAGAATATTGTAAGCTTTTTCTCGAAATTTAAACTTTCTAAAAATAATTTTGACCTTTTTTCAAAAATTTAGATTTGTTAGTTAATTCTGGCTTTAAAGATTTCGACTTAATGCAAAATTTCGACTCACCTTTTTAAAACTTGGTTGAAAATTACGACTAGTTTTTTGGAAAATATTGATATTTTAAATGTTTTTGAAAATGTCTACTTTTCTTAAAGTTTTAATTTGTTTAAAAGTTTCCACTTTTCCAATAATTTGACTTAGAATTTCTTTTTTTTTTAGTCTTTTTCTTGAAGTTTTGATTATTTTGAGAATGTCTACTTTATTTAAAGAATTTATTTTTTTCTCCAAATATCGACTTTAAAAAATGTTTCAAAACAGTACTTTGGCTGAAAATTTTATTTTTATAAAAGTTTTTACTATCGAAATGTTGACTTTTTGAAAATTTTTTTTCATTTCAACTTTTTCGATTTTTTTTTTAATTTCAGCTTTTTTGAAATTTTTTTTTAATTTCAACTTTTTTGAAAATTTTGACCTTTGTGAGAATCTTGACTTATTCAAAAAATATACATATTTTACATTGCGGCCTTTTTTAACAGTTCTATTTTTCGAAATTTTGACATATTCTCAAAAATTTCAAGCTTTCCAAATTTTCGATAAATTTCGACTTTTTTTCAGAATTTTTTTTTTAAACTCAAGTCTTTTGAAAATTTCGCCTTTTGTGGGAATCTCGACTTATTCAAAAAATCTACATATTTTAGTTTGCGCCCTTTTTAACAGTTCTAACTATTTTTCGAAATGGTTCTCAAAAATTTTAGGCTTTCCAAATTTTCGATAAATTTCTACTTGTTTTCGAAGTTTAACCTTTATTATTTCATTTTTTTCTTGTAATTATGGCTCTAAACTTTTTTGTGCATGTTGCTTATTTATCAGTTGATTTTTTCCAAAATTTAGATTTTTATTCGATATTTTGAATTTTTGGAAATTTCCGGTCCTCTTGAATATTGCGACTTTTTTTTGCAATTTTGACCTTTTTGGAATATTTTAAGGGTTTTTGTTTTAAAAATTTCGACTCTTTTCAAAACTTCGAGTATTTTAAAATTCCAACTTTCTAAACATTGTGGGTGTCTTAAAAATTCGGCTTCTTGTTTTGAAAGCTACAGTTTTTTCCTGGGATTTAAATTTCATTTTCTCTGTTTATTCTAAGATTTAAATTTGTTGAAAACCTTGTTTTTGTAATCCCACGTTTTTGTCTTTCGTCTCGAAATGTGGGTTTTTCTCAAGTGTTTAGTTCAAAAAACAAAATTTTATATTTTTCAAACATTAATGTAGAAATTTAAATTTTTTGTCAAAGTTTTTTTTGAAAATACTGGAATAACGTATTTTTTCTTAAATCGGCTCAATTTCAGGCCACAATAGAATATTGTGTATTTAGTAGTAAAAGCAAAACGTTTTCGGATGACGATGTAAGTTGTGGCCGAGGCGCTACCGGAGGCGTTTTGGATTTGCCTATGGACTACAGAACTGGGCAAGATAGAAGCGTTCCAATTGGTCGGTTCTGACCTCATAATCATGTGTTTGGCAATTTCGTATGCAAGCGCATTCCCAGTAAAATACAATTGACAGTTGAGACTATTGACATACGTATTATGAATAATATTTTAGTTTTGTTATTGATGTTTTGTAGTTGTTTAGACCGTAATTATTTGCATGTCGGGCCCAACTTTCGGATTGTTAGTTTAAATAGCTGTTATTGAAAGACATTTTAAATAGGGCTTAGTAAACTTTTCGTTTGTTAAATGCCAGATTTAAGAAACTAACGCATATTAATGCACAATTTGAAAGAAGTGTGTGATTTACAAATTAGTATACCTAACAGTGGATTGTGTGTATTTATATTATACAATAAAAAAAAAATGTGATTTCCAACTAATTTTAAGTTGAAAAAAATTGCAATTTCTGAACAATCTTTTCAAATTCGTCTAGGCATAAATTTGAAAAATGATGCAAAGTTGTGGCTGCAAGAATACAGTGAAATTACTAACACGAATTGGATTATTAAAAGTGGTCTTTACAATCCTCGTACGATTTTATTTTAATTATTGTTTAAGTGAAAACTTCTTTAGGTGCGTTGAGCGATTTTTGATAGGGAAAAAATAATGGTTTGCGTTACCATAAGGCTAATTCTCGTAAGCGACACGTTCCGATGTTTACAGTTTATTTACGAAGTTAGTTTTTTTCTAAATGGTAACCCCTCCCCCTTTTTTAGCTTTATTTTTGACAAATTCAAAAAATTAAAAAGCTGCATTGATTTAATTTTTTTTATAAAATGAATTTACATTATTTTATTCATTTTTCTGCCGTATAAATAACATTTTTCATTTACCCTTTGCCACACCTAAGGAAAAAAAGCAATATTAAAAAACCATACCAGAAGTTTTATGATATAGTGATATTGAAGCTACAATTTCTTCCAATAAGATAACTACTACACAACGTAGTTGTCAAAATTGCAATATTTACATTCAACTAGAAATTAGGTACGGTCGAGAATATGTAAGAAATGGGCGTAAATTAACAGTCAATCATAACGTCAAAACCTACCAATTGGAAAGCTTGTTTCTTGCCCGGTTCTGTAGTCCAGAGGCAAATCCAATACGCTTACCGGAGACTAGCAAACATCGAAGCCCAGAAATGTACTTTTACACATACTATTTTTTCTATCATCGCAATTAATATTACATAAATTAAGGAATTTTTATGAATTCATGGCATTCATTGTTATTTAATTTTCTATGAAATCGTTTCCTTAACAATCACTATTTGTGTTTTGTTATCCGGTAGGAAAAAATACCTATTTTCTTGGCCAAGGACGGAAAAAAACTTTCTCGGACTGTTTTGTGATGATTCCTTAGCAACTGGTATTTTGGGACCTGAAATTGCGCCCATAAAGTAGACATTCACGGCCTATTTCAGAAAAAATACACTATTCCAATAATTTAAGGAATATTTCAAGGAATCGTCACTAAAAAGCCCAAAAAATTTGTTTTCCGTCCTAGGCAGGAAAGTAGGTCACTTTGACAATGATAATGGTAATGAAAAATGTCATGAATTTGTAAAAATTCTTTAATGGAAGTAACATTGATTGCAATTTCAGAAAATAATCCTATGTGTATCTTGTGGTAAAAGCACATTCCCGGACTTCAATAGCTTTAGTTAACGCATTGGATACAATTTACATCGTCGTCCGAGAATATGTTGCGTTTAGTACTAGACACACAATATAATATTGTTTGTAAGTTAAAATTTGCAGCTTATTTAAAACATTGTTTTTTTTTCTAATTAAAATCAGTATTTTATAAGGGAATTATCATTTTTGTTTTCAATTTTTGGGTTCAAGATATCCTTCCTTTCTTCATATTTTTTGGTGAAATTTGATTTTTTTTTATAAAGTTTCAGTTTCTAAAATGTTTAATTTTTTTCACAAATTTTTTAGCTAAAGCTCAAAATTTTTCATTGTTTGTCCTAAAATTTCGTTCCAACTTGGAAGTTTGGACTTTTTTTTGAAATATTGTTTGCCATTGTTTCCGAAATCTCATTTTTTTTTAGAAAACTTGAGTTTAGGAGTTGAAGTTAGATTTATTTCATCAAGAATTTTTTGCATTTTCCCTCAAACATTTCTATTTTGTTATAATTTAAAGAATTTTTACTAAATACTACTTTAACAATTTAACTTTTTTTAATTCAATATTCAATTGAAATCTCGATAAAAATGTGTAAATTTTAAGTAAAAAAGTCAAAATTTCAAGTTTCGCGTCAATCAAATCTTCCAAAAGAAAAAACAAATTTTATTTAGTAATAAAGATTATTTGAAATTTTAACTCTAATCTTAAAATTTTGATTTTAGCTACTTTTTCTTCAAGCAAAAAGTCCATGCTTATCAAAATTCCAAATTTAAACTTGTTGTCTTATAGCCTTTCGCTGGAGATTGAAGTCTAAATTTTGAAAATTGGGCTCACAATTTCTTGAAAAAGTGTCAAGTTTCGAGTTTGAAATCGAAATCTAGATAAAAATTTTATGTTAAAATTTGTCATTTGTTGAATCTAAATTTAAAAAAACTAAAATCAAACCAACCCTTTCTTAAAAATTTAATTTTCAACAAAGGTCAATTATTCGTTAATTACACTGGGTAACATTGATTTTGTCACACGAACTCTGGTAGGTAATTGTGTTTGGATTCCTACCCCCATTAGGAAACCGTACTTATTTTTTTCCATCACCCCCAGTTTCTTGTGACAAGGTAAAATTTATTTTTGGAAATGTTGTCTTCCCAACTACTATTCGTTTTTATTTAGGTCCATATATTATTTACACATTATAATTTCCAATTTTTTTGTTTCGAAATTATGTATATTTTCTTAAAATGCCGAGTTTAGCTTGAAATTTATATGAGTTTTGGGCACAGTCCTAAATTTCGAGAGAAAAAAAAACACAAAATTTTAAGAGATCTAAATCTCTAGACGCAATAAAAATATAAAAGAAGAAAATTTACAAAAAAATGCTCTCAAAATTTCGATTTTTGACTTCAAAGATGGTAGGTGTATTATCAAAGTTCATTTTTAAAAATTGTAGGTTTTTTCTAAATTTGGACTCTCTTAAAATTCGAAGTTTATGTTTGGGATATTTAAACACCAACGTTCAAGATTTTTTTAAATAAATTTTAAGCTTAAAGAGGAATTGTCGATTAAAAAAGTCGAGATTTTGAAAAAAAACATTCATGTCTTAAAAAAATGTGTCAAAATCTCTCGTTTTACACTGAAATGTTGGTATTATTTTCGAATGTAATCTCTCTAATCGCGAAAAATTCATTTTTGGTAAACCCAATAAATTCGAGAAGATATTGTACACATTCATATTTAAAATCAAAATTCCCAAAATAAATTTAAAGATTTAAAGTTTTAAAAATTTATTTATTATATGTAAAGTTTAAGATTTTCTTAATATTATTATTATTAATTCGAAATGTTGAGTTCTTCCTCAAAATTCTGCATTTGAAATTACAATTCTGAGAAAAAAACTTGAAATGTGGGATATTTTTTTTAAACATTCTGACTTGGGCTCTCAATATTTCGACCTAAATCCTGAGGTTCGTATTTGCTCCTTTTTACGGATCAATTTTCCGATTTAGAATGTTTTGAATATCGAAAACTTTGACTTTTTTTGAAAATTAGGACATTTTTTTTTTGAAAATTTGGACTTCTTTTTTAAATTTTGACTTTTCTTTTAAATTTGTACAGTTTCAAAATTTTTTGAAATTTTTACTTTATTTTGAAAACTTTAACTATTTCAAAATTTCGACTTTTTTTGACTTCTTTTCGATCTTTTTAAATTTAGAAGGTTTTTTTTTTATAATTTTGGCTTCAAATTTTCAAAAAAATCACGCTGAGAATCTAAGACATCAAAATATTGAAAAATAATCTTTTAATACTTGTGTGCCCCTAATTTATTAGTGAGTTATCTTGGGATTTGTAAATTTTCATGCAGGGGGTATATAAGGTGATTCAGTCATAATGGCCTTAATTTTGGGGGAAGACAGAAAAATGAGTATAATACGAAAACGTGATTAAAAATTTGTTTCAGGTATAATGACGCTGAAAAAATATTTTTTAAAATCATAATTCAAACCCCTTTTTTAGCTATCACTGCCTCCAAAGCTCCAAAGCCCAGGTAAATAGAAAGAAGAAGAATTTACGGCCGCGCAGTTGGGAGTCGGGCGAAACAAATAAACACAACATTACTAGGTTATGTTACGAAAAACATTAAATGATCCTGGCGGCACCCATGGTTGCGGAAAAGTAGTTAGGTCATTTGCTTTTTTGTATAAAATAAGGTAAAAACAAATTGCATAAGAAAGTTACGCGAAAATAAAAAGGGTGAAATCGCGAGATGTATGAACGTTGATATCAACGCTGCAAGTAATGAATTAAATTCGCTGTTGTAGGTGCAAGTGTTAAAAGTACTTAATACTCGAGATTTATTTCCCGCCGTTTTATTTTTTGTGACCCTCTATGATTTTTTAAACCATGTGTAGTTTACCGACGAATCATCACTTTTTTCATGCGCCCGACAGGTCTAAAACAGTTCGAAAAAGAGGCACTCTAGTATTAATGTAAGTACACTGCACCTATTCTGACTGTGGATTACCGTTGAAGTATTTTTATAAACAACAACTTAACTGCTAGCCAGCGTTAATATGCTTCAAAATTAAATAAACCAGTGCATCGTAGGGTTATTTATTCTGTAGAATTAATATTTTAGTTTAAGCCGTAAGTGTTCGTTTATATTTTGAATTTACGTTTTACTTTTCATCATTTTCATCGATTGATTAACGAAACAAAAAAATGTAAAAAGTGTTAAGTGTATGAAAATACAAATGCATATTTGTTGCCCGTTAGTTAGCGATGTTTCGCCCTCGCCAGTCCGGCTTACCATTGCAGCTGGTGAGCGGATGGTAACGAGATAAGTGTCTGTTGCCGTAAAGCATTTAATGGTCACTAGCGCCGGGCTTGTGATGGTCAATGGGTTGATTTGGGTCTATTTTAAAAAGTCGAATACAATTTTTTTTTTGATTTTCTGTCTTAACTAAGCCTTTTGAACACGTAGTTAAAATTAATGCCATTATGACTAAATCACCCTGTATAAAATACGTAAATTTGGATAGTTTCGCTCAGTTGACTTGTGATTTTTTTTTGTGAAACGGACTGGTTCTTGGTTATGTTCAAAAATTGAAATACAAATCTTGTATTTCAGTATTGGCGATGTTTTGTCAATTTGATGCAGGATTGCAGTTCTTGTTATACGCATTGCACAAACAATCCCCATTGCAGATTTTGTTAAACTGATTTTTGATACAAAGTTGTCAATTTAATAAATTTCCGCCTTTCGCATCCTCTATGGGATTGACTGTTATAACAGACCGATGTTGTATCCGGATTTAAAATATACTAGGGTATTGTATTGATCTCAAACACAGTTATATAAAGCCAATTATAGGCCAGAGAGTGAAGTGAAGCGTATCGCATTGCGCTGCATGATATTTTCAGGAGATAAGTATCACCAGTGGAAAGTTATTTTTGTCCCCCATTTGTAAAGTGCGTAACAAAAATGAAATTAAACCTGACGGCATCGTATACATGAAGCACAATTAAAAATAATTTTTGACATTAACTAATACATAATGTTAATTACCCAAATTTTTCACCCAATTACAATTTTAAAAGTTGAATTGTTATGATATCTCCCAATTTTTGGCACTATCACCCAACAATCGTAAATTTTGTGAATAAAATGTGTTATAATAGATTGTGAGAAATATCTGTTAAGAATGGTTTGGGCAATACTACATTATGTGAAATATTTGTTAAGAATTATTTAGGCATACAAATGTGATGATTAAAAAATAAATAAATAAAGCAGTATGCTGGTATACGTTAAATTGAATCAGAATTTGCACAACTCATCAGGTGATTTCAACTCACATATAGATTCAATTATTTGATAATACTATAAATGGAAGGTGCTATAAATTAGTGAATAAAAATGGGTTGAAATTTACCACACGAAAGCGCGCACCCAGCACCTCCACCATATTACAAATTCGATTTTCAGTTCCAAACATTAAATGCTTAATTTCCGAGACTGAATCTGCCAAGTATTCAAATTCAATGTCTTGGGTTGCATTATTTATCCGCCGAAGACGTTGCTCAAGTTTGCTACCGACAGAGAAGGAGAAAATTACTTTATGATATATTTTTCAACTTCCCTTTACACCAGAGACGGGCGTAAGATGGCCCTTGTTCACTCCTCGACAAATTTAATAAATTAGCCGAATCCCGGGGAATATTTCTCACGGAACTCGCCAAGGATACGTCTGTGTGGAGTATGAAGAGCTTTCAGCGAGAGAGACAAATTCGGTTAAAGGGAATATTTTGGGGTGTCGGGGTTTTCGCAGAGTGAAGTGACTCATGCCTGCGAGGTATTGATTTCTGTCAGCAGTTTCGTGAGCTTTATTTTCTAAGCTTCTTCGCTGTTTCAGGAATTATCGCATTTCCTTTAACTTTAATTCCATTAATTGCTCGGACAAGGCCGCGCTAGATAGCGGTAATGAGATTTTATATTTTATGGAGTGATTTTATTGATAATTAAGCTTTATTTCTCTCAAGGAATTGTCTTGTTTTTATAAAGTTTTTTTACCTCGAAAGTTGAAATGGTTATTTTTATTGGATATCGCATTGACTGTAAGAAGCTTATCGTTAATCGAGCATTTTTTATGAATAATACAGAGCAGAATTTACGAAATTTGCATATTGATTATTATTTAATTTTAAATGAACAGCTAATGAAGCTTACTAGAAGGTAATCAAACGTGGTAACCTAGGATCCTTGTAACTGTTATAGAAGTTAAGTTTTATTCAATAGTAGTAAAAGAGTAGGAGGCGATTTGCTTCCGTTTTTGATAATAGTTCATTTAGAATTTTTAGATATTATTTATGTAAACTAGGCACAGCAATTAAAGGATGAAAATTAAAGCTTTAATTTTCCATGTTTTAAATCTAGTAGTATTTGAATACCACTGGTAAACACTGATTTTGTCACACGAATTCCAGTAGGTAATTGTGTTTGGACTACTTACCCTATCATGAAATCGTACTTATTTTCTTTTCCATCACCGCCAGTTTTTTTGTGACAAGGTAAAAAGTATTTTTGGAAATGTAGCCTTCCAAAATACTGTTCGTTTTTATTTAGGTCCATGTATTATTTACATCTTAAAATTTTTTATCAGAAATAAAACATAATATCATGATCATATTAATTCTTCATTTTTTATCATTAAAATTTGGGTACTTTTTATGCGAATGGGACACCAGGGATCGAAAAAATCGCAATTAGGAAAAAGTTTGTCCTACACGTAGATCTTTAATTTGTAAATAGAAAACTGTATAGCATTTACACTTGTAAAGCTCTCTGGTATATTTCCATCACCACTTCATCATCAAATTAGGCTTACCAAAAATTTTCTAGAGGGGATGGGTCCCAATAAAAATGAATTTTTATATTTAAAATAGAAATTCCCCAGAATGAGTGAAGTAATAGTAGTAGTAGAACCTCAAATTAAGAAAATTAATGAAAGATTGTTTATTTAAAGAAAAATTAAATGTTCAGAAAAAAATAGCATGAAGATGCTTCAAAAATTTATTTGAAAATTGTTTGGTTTACCATAACAGTGACATCCAAAGATATTTGATTAAAAAACATTTATTGGAGTATAAAACCTTGGGTTGCAGTATGGGGATCAAGAATCATTTTTTAGACACATATCTTGACTTTATTCCTACGAATTAGGGGGCTCTGGGAGGCTCTTAGTGATAAGAACTGATAAAAGTTTCATGCGGACATTCCAATGATGGAAAAACTTTATCAGGGCAAATTAAAATAAAGGGTGTTGACTGAGTACGACTGCTTGATCAAGAAGGACCAATTAAAAGTCAAATAATCTAGAAAAACAAATGTTAAAAGTTCCTAATGCACATTTTTTTATGTTATATTTCTAAAGATCCATCATTTTTCAAACATTTAACAAGCAAACGTCGTGCTTGATGAACATTTCAAAACTGCTGATTTTAAATGACAACCACTAACACTATTAAAAAACACAAAATAAGTTCATGTGACATGACAAAACTTCAATTTTGTTGACTAGTTTTGTGGACATCGTCCGAACATTTTTGTAAATTTTTGCTTAAAAAAGGTCTCCAGATTTCATTAATTTGTTTTCAGTGAACCCATCACAAAGCTCTTCAGCTAATTTAATCATCGTTAATTTGACTGGCCCCGGAGTTCTGAATCTTTTGAGTTATCGTTGTTTAAACAATAAGTAATTTTTGATTTGAATTTTAAGATTACAATTTTTACACAGAGTTTTTAAAATAGGAAGGTTAAACTCAAAATGTAGACTTTTTCTGCAGAATACGATTTTAATATCAAAATGTTCATTTCAGTTTTAAAAACGTCGACCTTTGTTAGAGTCACTAAAGTGTTTAAAATAATAGGTAAACACTCAGAATTTGTTTACTCTAAACGAATTTCTATAAATAATTTTGTTTTATAAAATCTCGGGTTCAAATTTAAAATTTTGGTCGTTTTTTGGGAGTGTTAAAATGAACCATAAGTACCATGAAACCTAAAGGTTAGAAACATTACTGTGTGAGATACATTTTAATATTTGTTTCATAAAAACCATTTGATTGACATTGTCTAAATTAAGTCCAAAGGAATAGATTTTTTTTAAAATTAATTCTAATTTACATAATATGTTGACTTTTTTTCTGAAGCTTGGAGCTCAGTCACGAAATATATTGTCTTAGTCTATGGTTATAATTTTTACATTCTTACTTAAATTTTCTATACTTTAAAATCGAAGTTTTGCACAATATGATATAAAAATCATAAAACGTCATTTTTTACAAAATCTTAAAGCAAAACTTTTTTAGAAGGTGTGGACCTTTAACTATAAATCTTTTAAAAAATAACTCAACTTTATGCGAAAAATGTTGACCTTTTTTACTAAAATTTTGGGTTCAAACACGAACTTTCACTATTTTGTTCGATGTTTTCTGTTAAAACAAAATTCTTCAAAATTCAGAATTTGGTGTTTATTTTATTCTTTTTTCTTAAAACAAATTGTTACTGACTTTTCTAAATATTGGGATTAAGGTTTTCAAAGTTTTTATTTTATAAATTTCAATACTTTTGTCAATCTCGACTATTTTTAAAATTGTAAGAGTGACATTTACATAATTTCTCATAAAATTATAATTTTGAACCCAATATATCCAATAATTTTATTGTGCAATATTCGATATTAATTTTTTATTTCATAATTTCAGGTTTATACTGAAATTTTACTACCTAGCTTCTACAATTTTGATTTTAAAATCAAAATTTGATTCGTCTCGTAATTTTACCTTTAATTATAAAATATACACCTTTTTTACCAAAATTTACTATTTTCCCGCTCTTTTTTTCTTTGTAAAACATAGATAAATAATTTTAAAATGTTAAAATATCTAGAAACCTCTGTTTTACATCAGAGTGATTCAAGGATATACTTTAATATTCGAGAGATTGGCTAGCATTAAAGATGAAAAGTTCTTATAAGCAATTATCCATGATGGCTTTATTACGAAAATTAATTAATAACAAACGGATATTTTTTTAAATAATAATTCCAAAACATGTTGGGCTTTGATGCGAAAAATAAATAAAAGTTAGTTTTTTAAAGTGTTTAATTAAAATAAATGTTACTCAAAAATATTATTTGTATAATTTTCCGGATTTTCTTTGGTATCTGGTTGAATTGAAGTTAAATATAATTGTATATTCAGGCACAAATAGTGGCTAACATTCCATTTGGGGCAAACACTGTCTAGTTAATTAAGTCTTAAATAAATGGTCGGCTTTCGTGGCAGTTGCATTAGGAGTGTATTCTTGAGCAAGCTAATTAAAACGGGCGAAAATGTATCATGATTTAATCAGCAGATGTTCTAGGTAATGCATGCGCCTGAAGAGAAAATCAGATTAACATTGAATCATTACTCAAAATCTACCGAAGGTAATACATATTGTAACTTCTTTAGATTTTTTATTTTAATTTGGGACAGTTATACAATCAGTCGTAATGTAATTAGTTTTAACATTAGATTGAGGAAAATTAGTGATATGAATTTATTTTTTACTGCTATTTGCGCTGAACAAAATTTTTCAAACCATAATTTACACTCATTTTTGGACTGCATGCCAATTAAAGTGGAAAAACCAAATATTACTGATGAACTTTCTTTTTTTATTGAAATTTTAACCACCAAATGATTATTAAGATCATATGCTGATGGAGCTTCTGATAAGTTTCTAGATTCTCTAACCTAATCAATCGATTAGGCACAGCTTGGAAAAATGTACCAAATGAAGACAAAATTATAGTGGAAAAAGAAAATATTACTGATGAACTTTCATTTTTCATCGAAATTTTGACCACCAAATGATTATTAAGATGGATCGATTATGTCCGAATACTTAGGATTGCGAAGGCGACATGCTAGTCAGTTTCAAATGAAGACTCAGGTTAGTTTCAAGATTCCCTAGTATGACCATTCGATGAGGTGCAGCTTAGAAAAATGTTCCATGTGAAGGCAAAATTATGTCCATTTTTCATGGACATTTTAACCACCAAATGATTATTAAGATGGATTGATATACTCGAATACTTGGAATTGCAAAGGCAATATGCTAATCAGTTTCAAATAAAGATTCTGGTTAGTTGCAAGGTTCTGTAGCATGACCATTCGATAAGGTACAGCTTAGAAAAATGTTCCATATGAAGGTAAAATTATAGTGGAAAAAGAAAATCTTACTGATGAACTTTCCGTTTTCATTAAAATTTTGACCACCAAGAGCGTCGGTATTTCAAGCCACTTTGACATCTCTAATGTTGGTGGGACGGACTTGTCCTTGGTTATCTTCAAAAATTGAAATACAAATCTTGTCCCCTGATAAAGAGAGATACTACTCTCTCTGAATATGATAGCTTGGCTATCGAAACGCGTTAGAGTAACCTTTGTTTTTTAATTGTATTTAACATTTCTTCGGCCCAATTTGGAAATATTTAAATTTTTATTATTTGTTGACAATTTTCCAAAAAGTTTTTGAGATATGACTACTTGATATTTAAATTTATTTATGTATTTTTTATATTTTCATAATTTATCAAAAAAACGAATTTTTTTCATATTTAATTTTGGTCTTCTATTTTTATTTTTTTCCTATTCTATGTAAAATAAACTAACCTCTTAATTTGTCAACTGTCATGAGGTGACATTTTTAAATAAATTTAAATATCAAATAGTCATATCTCAAAAATTATTTAGAATATTGTCAACAAACAATAAAAATTGAAATATTTCCAAACTGGGCCGAAGAAATGTTAAATAAAATTAAAAAACATAACATTTCCGGTCAATAAGAGTTCATCATGAAGAAGAGTAACCTTTGTTGTTTTTTTTAATCTTTCTTGGTTTCAGGGGACAAGATTTATATATTTCAATTTTTAACATCTCCAGTTAATGCCACAATTATGCCACAACTTGCAACTGAGAATCAGAAGAAACAAAATATTGGTTAGGTATGGCAGGCCAATTATTATATGTGATATTTTCTTGAGCCAAAGCCCCGAAGAAGTCATTCTTTCTTTCGCATGAAAATCAGTCGATGGCAATAACGACATTTTTGAAACGAAATATGTGTAAGTGGCTAATACTCAGGAAATATTGTCCGACGACTTTACAAAAGGATTTGAGTTTTGTGAATCTATAAGAGAAAGATGGCCGAAACCATGTGTTGTTTATCGATGAGCGACAATTCATCTTTTTTTTCTTCGTACGCCCTCGAATAGTTCAGGAAAATAGACACTTAGTTATTTCTGCCAGTACCCAAAGATATATGGGTTGTTGACATGTTTCGTCGTATTTTTTATACACGACAACGTGGCTACCAAAGAATGTTTAAAATATTCCAAAATTGTTTAATTTCGAAAACAAATTGTTTGATTGATTGTTTAAACATTAAAGAAAAAAGTGATTTAGACTCAATTGTTTTGTATTATTTTCGACTGAATGGAAATACATCTACATGGCGTAAAACGTGTTCCAGTTCGGCCATAGTATCTCTTGCCAGTCAGTGATATTACTGCGCTACTAACGTGATAAACATCTGTTGATCTATGAAGTCGTAAACAATTTTTATTAAGAATTTATTGGGAATCAGAAGCGCATTGTTCGGGAAAATTTATGGGTTGATTTGCTCTTTCTGTAAAAGGTGGAATAATTTTTTTTCTTTTTGATTTTTTGTCTTATTACTCCCAAATACCTGATTAAAAGTAATGACATTACGAATAAAATAAACTGAACCCTTATAATCTCACCCTCGTGTCTGTCTGTCCGTTTGTCACAAATAGGTTTTTCTCGAAAGATGTGTAACGCAGAAATTTGAAATTTTGCATTGCGTTAGTTCTTCATGGCCCATACAAATACCGCCAGTTAACAATTAGAAGAAGAAAATATTTTATAATAAAATAGGTTTACTTGGTCTCGTAAAAATCAAGTTTTAATTAATATATCGTGAGAGGTATCATTTGAAAGTGCTTCCCCTCTAAGGGTCTCAAAATATATATTTTTTTAAATTTTCAGACAATCGTCTTAAAGGTACAGCTCAAAATGTGTCACAAATGATCGCCCGTCCTGTTTGTCTTAACTTTCTAAAGATAACATTTAGATTTTTATAGAGTTAGTAGATATTGGGTGAAATATTTTTGGAAAATTTTAGATTTTTTCGATTTCGTAATAATTGTTCAGAAAGAAAATATTTTATGGAAAAATGGTGCCTCACATTCTAAGGTTTTTTGACCCATATAGTTATAATTTTTTTCAAATAAAAAATTTGATTTAGCTGATGGACATTTGTTTTTTACACTATTTCATTTAGATGAATATTTTCGAAGGTAGGACTAGTTCACGCAACGCAGTAATTGCGGTTGGAATCTAAATTTACTGTGTTAGTCATTGACTTGTTGTGAATTTCTGAGACATTATCAACATAGTTATCAGTTCGATAAATATTTGGATTGGTTGTAGAAAAAGTGTGTTTTATCTGCAAATAGACATTTTTATTTTGTTTTTCAATTATAACACAAGAAAGTATGGATTCTAATTTATATATAAGTAAAAATGACTTAATTTGGTCTATTAACTGTTCAATGTAGTAATTGGTACGGAACTCTAATTGTGCGAGCCCGACTCGCTCCTAGCGGAATTATTTTGGGTAAATATTTTCTGTTTGGCTGCTGCATTGATTTTTCTATTACGTCAGCAAACGTGTTCAAATGTAAAGAACACACGCCATACTAACACGTGTCGTGCATTAACACAGTAGCCTATTGAAAACACTATATTTAAAAGTAAAAAATGTTCATGTTACAAAATGGGATATTGTAACGACGATAAATAGTAAAATATTGAAATAATCTTAGGGTGCGTTTAGATCAGAGACTTATTTTATGATAGAAATCTCAGGTATCTGAGACTAAATATCCTTGTCCGTTTACAATATTGTAACGCAATGTAAATAGACGAAATAGGATTTAGAATAGAATTGTAGAATTTAGTAAATAAAAAAAGTTTCTAGAAGGTTCTGATAAGGGGAAAGCGGCCGCGATAACGAAACAAACGGCAGATAAGCGTTCCAGAAATTTCGGCATTCGATAAGCCTTATCTGCCGAAAATTCTGGAAGACGCGGGCCGAAACTATAAAAAGGCGGTCACTTTTCCCTCGAGTCAGTCAGTTAGAATCAGTGCAATTACTAAGTTAGTAGAAGTGAGTTAATTGTAAATTGTGGTGATTCAAGTTGAGTTCAGTAATAAAGTGGGAATATCCATCACGTGTATCAATTCGAACCGATAACGCACGTAACATCTGGTGTCAGAAGCGGGATTATTCGTGGATTGTGCTTTATTACTCGAAAAAAATTCGTGCCAGGTGCCGTAATTGGCTTTATCTCGGACGTTTTAAACTGTTAAATAGTTATAGAGGCGCGTCAAGTAAAATCTTGAACATTCAGATACGCTTTATGGATACGAGATTAAAATCGGCCAAAATGGAACAACAAATGCAAGCGTTATTAGCAATGTTTAAAGACCAAGCAGAACAAAGACGGCAAGAAAAAGAACAGGAGGAAGAAAGAAGGCGACAAGACGAAGAACGAAGACGACAAGAAAAAGAACAGGAGGAAGAACGAAGACGACAAGAAAAAGAACAGGAGGAAGAACGAAGACGACAAGAAAAAGAACAGGAGGAAGAACGAAGACGACAAGAAAAAGAACAGGAGGAAGAACGAAGACGACAAGAAAAAGAACAAGAGGAAGAACGAAGACGACAGGAAAAAGAACAGGAGGAAGAACGAAGACGACAAGAAAAAGAACAGGAAGAAGAACGAAGACGACAAGAGGAAGAACGAAGACGACAAGAAAAAGAACAGGAGGAAGAACGAAGACGACAAGATGAAGAACGAAGACGACAAGAAAAACAGGAATTGCATAGTCTACTAGCAAATATAACTGAAAAAATGGGAGTAGACGTTGAAAAAATGAAAGAAGAAGTGAAAGAACAGATTACAGGAATGCGAGAAGAAATGCAGGAAGAGATTGGCGAAGTCAGGGAAGAAATTGGAGAAGTAAAAGAAAAATTCAACAGCAAGCTTCTTGATTTGGAAAATACAACACAGAAAAAGTTCAGCAACATCGAAAAAAACATGAAGAAGTTGCTAAGTGGACAAGTCACACAACACGAATCCGAAAGTGTACCCGCTATCTCTTCCCAAAAAGTGAAACCTCCGACCTATGATGGGAAAACATCCTTCCAGACCTATAGAAAACAGTTCGAAGCTGCTGCTAAGGCAAATCGGTGGACGGAAGAAGCAAAGGCAACCTCATTAGTGGTATCCCTGCGCGGAGATGCTCTGGAATTACTCCGAACTCTATCGGATCAAGAACAAGCCAATTATGAAGATCTAGTTAGGGCTTTAGAGCTGAGATTTGGGGACCAACATTTGCAGCAAGTTGTCCAGTCGCAGCTGCTAGTAAGAAGACAGAAAAGTGGAGAAACGCTGCAAGAATTCGAGGCTGACGTTAGAAGATTGGCGTACATCGCCTATCCAACAGCACCAACCGACTTTCTGGAACTCCACGCAGTTAGAATCTTCATAGAAGGAATAAGAGATCCGGAAGTTCAGAGAGTGATACGCCTATCAAACGTCCGAACATCAAAGGAGGCACTGATAAGAGCTTTGGAGGTTGAAGCTGCTTACAAGGTTTCAGAGCCAGGGGCGCCACGGAGAATTAGGAAGGCTGACATCGAAGAGGCTACGAATGACCCTGATCTGGCGAACTTAAACACCAACATGAAGGAAATGAACGCGAACATAAAGAAGATGGACGGGAGCATAAGCGCTAACATACAGGAAATGAACGCGAGCATCAAAGAACTGGTAGGAACTCTTAAAGGCAGATCCAACAGAAGCACATGTTACAACTGTGGCAAAACGGGGCACTTCAAGAAGGACTGCAGATTAGCCCCAAGAAGTCGACAAGCCTCACAACAGGAAAACTAAAATCAGCCAGTGGGAAGGGGCACTCACTGGCTGGTGTCGAGCAACGAGCCCCCAAAACTCTTTCCATCAAACAGATAAAAAGGACCATGGAAAGTTTAGTGGTGGCAGCCAGCGCAGATGGAAGGAATGTACAGGCAACAGTGGACACAGGCGCCATGGTTACTTTGGCACGAAGGAACATCCTATCGTCGCAACCGAAGGTACTGTCGCAAAGAATGGTTCTCAGAACAGTTACGGGAGATACTGCGCCAATTATAGGAGAGGCAGACGTCATGATTGGTCTGGGAAAATTAAGGATTTCGCATCGGGTGTTGGTGGCAGATATCGAAGACGAACTGATTCTGGGGATGGACGTAATCAGGCAACATGGCTTTACTTTCGATCCAGCGCAGAACATTTTAAAGATTGGAAATGAGGAGCTTGTCCTGACTACACCAAAGGACACTCCAAAGGAGGTAAGACTGTTTGCCTGCGAAACAGCTGTAGTGCAGGGAAGCAGCGAGAAGACGGTTATGTCTGTGATGGAAGGAGATTTGGGCTGCTGCGTTGGATTAGTGGAACCGACTTATGACATTTCCAAGAATTTGCTAGTGGCGAGATCCGTGGTTAAAGCATCTCAGAAGGTACCTGTGAGAGTTGCCAATGTGTTCCCAACAGCACGCTCAATCAAAAAGGGTACTACTCTGGCAGTCTGTACCCCGGTAGCCTCAATAAGCTCCTTGGGAGACAGTTGTGCGCCAGTACAGGAAACAAAGATTGGGCAAGTCAAGTTGGAAGTGGACTTGAAACACTTGTCCAAGGAAGAATTAGTTCTGGCTAGGTCATTTCTAAAGAAAAACCACGGCGTTTTTACCGATGGAGACCGAAATCTAGGAAGGACCGACGTAGTTCGACACAAAATCAACACCGGCGATGCAACACCTATTCGTCAACCCCCTAGAAGATTACCGGTGGCCAAGCAAGAGGAAGTCGCGGGACTGGTTAAGAAGATGATGAAGGATGGAGTCATCGAGGAGTCCAATAGTCCATGGTCTTCCCCTGTAGTCTTGGTTACAAAGAAGGACGGGTCAACAAGATTCTGTGTCGACTACCGGAAATTAAACGACGTCACTAAAAAGGACAGCTACCCCTTGCCAAGAATTGATGACACCCTAACGACCTTGTCTGGGTCCACCTGGTTTTCAACTTTGGACTTGAAAAGTGGATATTGGCAAGTGAGCATAGACCCCGACGACAAAGAAAAGACGGCCTTTTCATCTGGGAGTGGATTATATCAGTTCACGGTTATGCCTTTTGGACTATGCAACGCACCGGCTACTTTCGAACGTCTAATGGAACTGGTACTTCGAGGACTCACTTGGAAAACTTGCTTGGTTTACCTAGATGACGTCATGGTGATGGGCAAGAGCTTTAAAGAACATTTGGAAAATCTTCAAGAAGTTTTCGACAGATTAAAGCAAGCCAACTTAAAGCTGAATCCAAAGAAGTGCTCTTTGTTCCAAAGGAAAGTAGAATTTTTGGGCCACACTGTATCAGCCGCAGGAGTTGAAACAAATATCAGCAAGACTCAAGCAATTCGTGACTGGCCAAGACCCAAAGACAAACATGAACTGAGGAGTTTCTTGGGGCTGTGTACCTATTACAGAAGATTTGTGAAAGGTTTCGCCAACATCGCTGCGCCGTTGCATCAACTAACGGAAGGAAGAAGGCCGTACGTCTGGACTCCAGACTGTGATACCGCTTTCCGAAAATTGAAGTCCGCCTTGTGTACAAGCCCTATCTTGGCGTATCCTCAGCAGAATGGGAAGTTCGTGTTAGACACTGATGCCAGTAACGTCGGCATTGGGGCTGTGCTGTCCCAAGTTCAAGGCGGTGAAGAAAGAGTCATCGAATATTACAGCAAGATCCTGACGAAGCCAGAGAGGAACTATTGCACCACCAGGAAGGAACTTCTTGCGATAGTGAAGGCCGTGGAACACTTCCACAAGTACTTGTATGGGCAAGAATTCCTTATCAGGACAGATCATTCGGCACTTTCTTGGTTACTCCGAATGAAGAACGCGGAGGGACAGACGGCTAGATGGTTAGAAAGGCTTCAGCAGTATCACTTCAAGGTGCATCATCGACCGGGACGACAGCATAACAACGCTGACGCTTTGTCCAGAAGACCTTGTGGTGCTTGCAAACACTGCAAACGAGTTGAGGACCATGAGGACATGGTGGATATAAGGGTCACTTCTCTCCAGCCAGAAGACGAATGGACTGTTGAAGGCCTTCGGAAGCTACAGAGGAGCGACGCTGATATCGGACCCATATTGGAATGGAAAGAAGCTGGAGACAGACCGGAATGGCAAGAGGTTTCCGACAGAAGTCCAGCTCTTAAGAATTTGTGGGCTCAATGGAAATCCCTCCAGGTCGAGGACGGAGTACTGAAGAGAGCATGGGAAAGCGCGGATGGAAAGCGTGTCAACTTGCAGTTGGTGGTGCCTCAGGAGAAGATTCCACAGGTCTTGTGGGAGGTGCACAATGGGACCTCTGGTGGACATCTAGGGATGAACAAGACCCTGGAGAAGGTTCGAAAACGGTTTTATTGGGTTAACTGCAGGGAGGACGTCGAGCGGTGGTGTCGGAAATGTGTCACCTGTGCTGCATCCAAGGGTCCTCGTACGAGAACCAAAGGGGCCCTGAAGCAATATAATGTGGGAGCTCCATTTGAAAGAATTGCAATCGATGTGGCAGGACCATTCCCAGCTTCAGACGATGGAAACAAGTACATCCTGGTGGCCATGGATTATTTCAGTAAATGGCCTGAGGCTTATGCCATCCCGAATCAGGAAGCCACCACAGTCGCAAGGGTTCTTGTGGACAACTTCATCTGTCGATTTGGTGTTCCCTTAGAACTGCACTCGGACCAGGGAAGGAACTTTGAATCGGGGGTTTTCCAAGAGGTGTGTCGTCTTCTTGGAATAAGGAAAACTCGAACAACACCTCTTCATCCACAGTCTGACGGAATGGTGGAGAGATTTAACAGGACCTTAGAGGAACATCTTTCGAAGGTCGTTTCCAAACATCAGACCGACTGGGACCGACATCTACCACTGTTTCTGATGGCCTATCGCGCGGCAACTCATGAAACTACAAGTCAGACCCCGGCAAAAGTGATCTTCGGGAGGGAACTGCGGCTTCCGTGTGACTTGGTGTTTGGATCACCAAGGGAGGTCCCCAGGGAAACGATGGGTTTCGTAGATGACTTGAGGGAAGCGATACTGGAGACGCATGCTCTGGTGCGGACGAAGATCAATTTGGCGACGGACCGGATGAAGGCCAGGTATGACGTGAGTGCCAATCATGGTGGTTTTAGTGAGGGCGAGTTGGTATGGCTATACAACCCTCAGCGAAAGAAAGGAGTTTCGCCAAAGTTTACGCCATCTTGGGAAGGGCCGTACAAGGTGCTGAAGAGGATCAACGACTTGGTATACAGGATCCAGCGTAGCTCCAGGAGTAAAATGAAAGTGGTACACCTGAACAGACTATGCAAATTTAGTGGCGAAGTGACTGATTGGAACTGACCGGGACGATCATTTCTAAGGGGGAGGCAGTGTAACGCAATGTAAATAGACGAAATAGGATTTAGAATAGAATTGTAGAATTTAGTAAATAAAAAAAGTTTCTAGAAGGTTCTGATAAGGGGAAAGCGGCCGCGATAACGAAACAAACGGCAGATAAGCGTTCCAGAAATTTCGGCATTCGATAAGCCTTATCTGCCGAAAATTCTGGAAGACGCGGGCCGAAACTATAAAAAGGCGGTCACTTTTCCCTCGAGTCAGTCAGTTAGAATCAGTGCAATTACTAAGTTAGTAGAAGTTAGTTAATTGTAAATTGTGGTGATTCAAGTTGAGTTCAGTAATAAAGTGGGAATAAATCCATCACGTGTATCAATTCGAACCGATAACGCACGTAACAATATGACAAAATATATCTGAATACAATTTCTGACACTTCTAGCTGAGATAAAGTGTCGACATAAAATGTCTTTGCTACTTTCAATAATCAAAATGTGATTAGGTCTAATTGGAAATCTGGATATTCAATTCTGTAATCAATGAGTGGCAAATATTGAATAGGTTTTATTTAATTAAATTTGTAAACTACTTATATTGCATAATATCTCAATATTATACGTGATATACAATAGTTATTCGCATGAAATATCTTGAGAGAAAGTAGACGACTACAACTTCTGAGACATATGTCAGACACTAGCTGTCGACACTTCTGTCGACATTTTGTGTCGAGTAATTTATCTCAGCTGTGTGATTAGTCTCAGATGGTTTCTCTCAGAATGATTTACACTTTATATATTATTATGTCTGAGAAAAATGTACGGAATAAAGTGTCTAATCTAAACGCTCCCTAACTGTAGAAATTGCTAAATAGTGGTTTTTTTCTCAATTTAAAATCCAGTGCTTGACCATGACTGTTGTTAGTTCAATATTTATGTTTACCTAACTCGTCGTGATGGTATTTTTCAAACATTCAAATTTGTTTCAAAAAGTGTATATTTGCTTTACACTCGTCATCAACCAATCCCTAATTTAACTGCTGGTTGCGTCAGTCAGCTGTAATTACGGTCCATCATTTAAATCCCCTTTTGGTGTTTACCGTGCGCAATGAAAAATGTAAACAGTAGTTAACTCAGTAAGCTTAAATTACAGTTGTTTACACTACCCTATTAAATTACAGCTGGAAATATCTAAATAAATCTTCTGAGCATTTAGAATGATATAACTTTTCCAGTTGCACTAGACTAGAATAAATAGACTAATAGACTGTGGTGATCTTGATCACTTTCATTAGAAATAACGATTATTGACAAATGACAAATTTGTGAAAAACATTTTTTTTTGATAGAGTAATGTGATATTTAAAGATTGGTCAAACGCTGCATCATGAGGTTTGTTAAATAAACATGTTAGGTTTAGGTATTTTATTAGATAATTTATTAACTCCTGGAAAATTATTTACTAATTAAATAAGTATTAAAGCGTTAAAAACTGTTAGCACAAGGAAATAGTTATGGTTGCTTCAAGAAGGCAAAGTGCCAAGTAGAAAAATTACGATGCTACATATTTTTAAAACTAACTTTGTCTAACTAGTTTAAGCCCGAGCTATTACATTCAATAAAGCCGAACAGAACGTTTAAAACTTACACAGCTCGAAAATATATATCATTCACAGTACGTGGAACTTTTCTGCACTCCACTCCGAAAGTTCGGCGAAGTAGCTATTTCTCTTTTATTAGCTAGTTCAAAGATGCTACTTATCTTGCAACACTTACAAAAGGGTAATTAAAAGTTAGCAGAAGTTAAGCGTATTTTGTAAGGAATAATAGCCGGAGATATCAGCAAGCTTTCGGAGGCAAACAAGCGCAGAATTTTTATCTTAAAAAGGCAACGACCAACTTAATTTAATCTTGAAACATTTCGTTTAGTTCATATTTGGGGAATTGTTCAGTATTTTTAAAACATAAACTGAACAATGAATATAACAAATATAATATATTGTAACGAACTGCAAATTTAAAAGTTGTTTACTAGATGTTAGAAGCTACAGCCGGAAAAATTGCTCATAAGTTCGACACATTTGTCGAATGTCAACACAAGTAATTAGGGCTACTAATTGTGCCTTCGAGACTTTAAAGTATCGAATATTCGGGTATCTGTGAAATACCAACATAAACCAGCAATCGCATCCTAAGTGAGTCAGTTGTAAATTACGTTGTTAAGTTGTTTGGTTAAAAAACAGTGTTAACCGATAACGCGGACTCTTAGTTTTCCCGAACACCATCTTCAGTGGACCACGTCAGTGGTTTATTTAGCCAACTTATTTAATTTTTACTAAGGTGTCATGATCATCGATGGAGAAGGTGTTCCTGCGAATATTAGACAACATTCATACAAAATATAACAAGCTGGAGGAGCTACATTAGAAGCATCAATCAACCCAAGATGAATTGAATTCATCCAACAAAATACTCGTATTTACTACACCCCAATCGTTTTCATCATTATAACAAATGATCTCGGATTATGTTCTGACTTGATATTTAAATATGCCGTAATAAATGTATCCCGAAATTTATCACGCTGCGCTTTACAAAGTGATTTGAAAAATTATTTAATCCGCGTTTTTGTTACCTCCAAAGCTTCCATAAATTAATGTCGTAACCCTAATCTAATAATGCACGCGTTACGTCATTTTCAAATACACCGTTCAAGTGATCCTTTTTACGTTACATCAATATTCCACGTAATTTATTAGAAAATTAATACCGTGGGATTAAATTTGCCACGGCTCAAGATTCAACGTTCCAATGCTTTAAAACGGGGATTTCCAAACTTTCCTCCGTGAAGCCGTATTAAAAAAAACAATAGAACGTTGCTGAATCTTTGTATGCAGCGATCGTACCACAAAATATGTAATTTATTTTGTGCCCGTACTATACTGATAAGGCAAAGAAAGGCCGAAACTGGTCTACGGTTGTCGCTTCTAAAGATCTTCAACTGCAGGACGTTAGACTGTTTCATTGCAGGACATTTAGTAGACTCAATTTAACCAAAAACAATCTCGAGTTTCTAAAATTGATTATTGTTTAATTCAATGGAGAATGAACACAAACTGGGCAAAGAATATAAACAAAATTGGTTAGTCATAGATTTTATGGATCATGTGAAGCATACAATCGCAAATCGAAAGGACTCAAAGGCAGGCGTCGCGCTAAACACCGGACAGAGACTTTAATTAACTCGGGTGTAATTTAACTTGGTTCGAGAGAGGGCGTGCATGAGTCAGGCGTCATTAAGCTGGCAAAATGACCCTTAAAAACGGACAAATAGAGTTTACGTAAGTGCCACCTTGGGGACCTAACATGCCATGACCGCACTGTTACGTCAAATACAGCTCGAGCCGATATCACGGCACCGAATCGAATTTTAACACGGCCCGGGCAAATTGTCCGGAGTGTTTTCCTGTTTGTTTGGACAATTAATCTGAAAATAATTACTTCGGCCATTTTTCGTTATTGTACTGGGAGCGAAATTGTTGTTTCTAGTATTTTCGACCGCTTCCGAAAAATGAATTTATGCTGGCGTGTTTATGACAAATGCAAATGATTCGCTGAATTATTGGTGTTGTTTAATTGGGTTGATTGATATCCACATAAAACTGACTAGTTGTATTGCTCTGCGAAATGTAATTGAAAAAATTCCTAATAGATTACTAGATTCGAGGGCTAATGTTACAATGTTGCACAATTTATTACTTTGATCTCTTCAGCCTATAAGGATCAAAATAATTATTAGAATTCCCTAAGGGCATACAGAAATTGTCATAATGGACATTGTTTCACGATTTCATAGTTCAACTGGGACACTTATTACTTTATGGCCACATCCGCATCTGGATTATCTTTTCGGGGCATTGGAGAGAAAAACTGATCTGAATAATATATGGGAAATAAAAGTTTACGGGTTATTTGACTGTACGCAGTTGTTTAAATACAAAATGGGTACATTATTGTTTTCTTTAAGCAGAAAAATAAAATAGGAATTCTAAAGAAGGAAATTAACTTAAAAATGAGGCGTTTTGTGCAGAGCACCCCAAGTGAATCGATGGATATACAGGGGAGTTAATAAAGAAAAGTCTAATTTGTAATACTCAATGCAAATATGAAATATTGTTGCCATTTGCTAAGTGGTACAAGTACTGAACATGGATTTGTATTGTACCGTCAGAGGTTGCACTTACACATATAAATCTTCAGAGTAGAATTAATTGAGATACAGGAAATGTTTAAATATGTTGGTTAGGCTACTTTTGCATTAAATGCCTCAAATTAAATTGCAATGACACTTAATAATTTGAAGTTAATGGCTGATTTGTTTCACTGAAAAAACGAAACATTATGAACGAATTTGCAGAATTTTTTCTTAAACACTTATCAAATCATAAATTATATATAACTTATTATTTTCAATATGCATATTTCATTAAATATTCGGCCAAATGAGTTCCAACTCAAACTTGAAAATCCCAATTCCCTGTGGAAGATTGGGGTTAGACCTTTACAAACATCAAATAATCGTTTTGTTGTTTCAGGGCCTTCAGGACTCGACAAGTGCGCCAAGTGTAGGACCGGCATCCCACTTCGAGCCTCAGGTGGCCATGCTGTGTGATGCCGGACCACATGGACAGGAAGCCTATCATCCCAAACACATGAACGAGCAGGGCGAATGGGTATCGGATCTCTACTCGAAAGCCACATGCTTTAAAGATAAGATGGACATCTTGAATTATTGCAAGAAGGTAAGTAATTTGGAAGTCCCTAATGGGAATACTTTTCTTTTTGGATTTGCTTTTTTTGTCTTTAGTAACAAAATGCGATCAAAATGAATCTTGCAGGATAAGTCGGAGTGATATACAACAAGGAGTACAGAAATATAAACACAGTCAAATCTCCTTATAGCGAATTTCAAGATCGTACAAAAAAAATCGCTATAGAAAGATTTTTATTATAGGGACGTAGCATTAAAAATGCCCAAATTACATGTAAAATTTTATATTACAAATTTATTTAAAAACATAAACAAACATATGTAGGTAAATTAAATTTTTATTTCTGTTTGAAGAGCGAATGTTTGCTGTTCGCACTTATTTAACGCGTTGAAAGCCATGTTCAGGTGTTTTCTCAAATTGTAAACCACCTTCATACTAGCAGGTCAACAATGTCATTAGCATGGGGTATCCCTAAAATTGAGTATTTACTTATTTTGAACGAGAGGCAATTAAAACAAATCAAACCTTGGAACGGCATTAGCAAGATGTAGGTGTTAAAAATTTTCTCTTAACGGAAAGTCATTATTAAAACTAATTAAACCTTGAGAAATCTAAGTTCAAAAATTTCTTGTAAGGAGGTATCCTGTTCGTTAAATGAAGGTAATATTACGAGTAAATTTGCTTAAAACGTACGTTTCCTGAAAAAATTCGTTACATAGAGGAATTCGGATTTGACTGTATATTGCTACGTGTTACCTGCTTAATGCCCAGCTTTAGGCATTTTTAACATTTTCATTTAATACCAAAAATTAATCGCATATCGTCAAATATTTAATTAACGTAGAGGTTACTGGCATCTTTATGTCGGTCCCTATTTCAGGATATTCGATTTTTAGAGAAATTTACAACGAAAAACTGCACAGGAGTCGTTCCACTTAGCCACTAAGCAAGTCTCCTCGTGCAACTTTTTTCATCAACGTATCAAATAAAATTTTCACTTTATGCGGGTCGCAATAAATCAGAAATCGTTGGTTGAACCAAAGGTGGGCACTCCTCTGGTTTATGGCTTAAATTTTTTTTTGACATTATAACTTTAAATTAACTTTAAATTAGAAAATTTTATTTTAATCTACTAGAAAATGACCGAAAGCTACAGGTTAACATAGATTCCCTCAAAAATACAAATTTTTAGGCTAGAGATACAGCTAGAAGGCAATTGGTGTTGTTCAGGATACCTTACTATTTAAAAATATATGCTTTTTGTTAGGAATTTTCTTTAGAGGAGACTGAAATCTTAACGAACAAACAACAATATCGACATTGTACATTTAGTGAGCGTGCGTAGATTACGTAAATCCGACTTAGTCATTTTTGACTCCCCTCTCATCGTAACACTTAATAACAAAAAACTCAAACCCTCACCTCCTAATTGCGTTTCGTATTTACACGTTATTGCTCTAGACAAAATTTAACTCCCAAAAGAAATGGAAATTTACCATTGGAAAAAATATTCAACTTAAATTAGAAATTTTGGGAAAAAAATCAATATTTCGAAGTTAAATTCATAATTTACCACGGTGTTTTCCAACTTTTTTTGTGACAGACTTTGCTATTGGGTAAAAAATAGCGACGCACATCAACCGCTTAAGTATTTAAGGATCCCATGAACGTTCAACAAATTTGGACGATCAAACAAAAAAAAGGTCTCATAAATGTCTAACAAATTGTTGAGAACCAAAAAACCCATTAAATTTTAGACAATCAAAAATAAGTCTTCAATTTCGATGACTTGGAAAGAAAGTTATAATTATGCATTTTTAAATTTTTGAGATTTCATATTTTGGCGACACACCTGAGAACTTCCAGCGACACACCGGTTGGGAAACGATTTACCTAATTTCAAAAAAAATTAAAATTTATAACAAAAGCTAAAATTTTAAGATTAAGATCGATATTTTGAAAAAAGTCGAATATTTAAAAAATTTCGATTTGGAACTTAAAAGCAACTCGAAATGTTGATTAAAATTTCGAAATTTTTATTTTTAAATTAAAACTTCAATAATGAATTTGCCTTTATAGTTTAAATTTTAGAAAAAAAGTAACAATTGAATTATAAGAAACAGTAAGTTTCCAAAAACTCGTATAATTTATAAGCAAAATGTAATTTTAAAAATCAAGCCACAATTTCCAAACAAATGGTGATTTTTTAAAAGAATATTTAGGAAAAAATGGAAATTAAATCGAACTTTTGAGAAAAAACTTTCTTAAAGAAAATTCATCATTTATATTAAAAAAATAAAAAAAATTCTTTTGAACTTTTGAGGTTACAATCCAATTTTTTTTTAAATAATTTAAATTAATAATAAAATAAATAATTAATTTAATAAAATTAAAAGTCCCAAAATGGAAATTTTAGATTTAATTGTCCAAAGACAAAGATTGAGATAAATTTTAGGATAAAAGAAAAAAAAACTAGATAAATATTGTCGAAATATCAAAAAAAATCTAATGCTACGTATTTCGGATCAAGTTTTCAAAATTTCAAAAGAAATGGCTATTTCTGGGAAAAAAAGTAATTTGAGTTTAAAATCCAATTCTTAGGAAAAGCAGTAAAAAGTGAAAGCTTTAATTTGAATATGAAACTCAGTTTTGAAAAAGCATATGATTTATAAAAAACATTCTTGTAATTTCAAAAATTCTAAAAAAATCTAATCTTAGAGTTAATAAAAAACTAAAACATGGTCATATACATTTTAAAATATCATCTTCCAGTGGCAAATCAAGTGATAAAATCAAACAATCAACAAATCAAACCCTGAGACGTCTTAATCTCGAAATTTCGACCATTTTCGAAATTTAGTGTATAGAGCACAAAACTAGGTTTATTCCCAATTTTTAGTACGTAAAAATCAGATTTTTCCAATAATTTTGATTTTAAAAGTCGAAGTTCTGGAATTAACTTCGTAATATTCACAAAGCAATTCAAATTTCAAGTTGAATGTCGACATTTTACAAAAAAAATTTCAATCAAAGTTTTTCAAGAATTTAAGAAAAAACAAATTCCTAAAGTCAAAATTAGGAGAACGAGAGATCAAAGTGGATATTTGTATTTTAAATATAATTTTAGGAAAGTATTAATTCGAAGTTTAAACCGGAAATTTTGTGAAAGAAACCAAATTTTCTAGGAAAAAATTCAAAATTCGTAAAACATATTTGCTTCTCAAAATTTTATGCTTGTAATTAAACTATTTGAATAATTGTGAAAACTGAAATTTGAAATTTTGAGATAAGTTCTTTTTTGAAAAATTATCTATACCTACTTATGCAGTTAGGCACCTTGGCATCCAGCGAGTCACATCCTGTATTCAAATATTTTTTTTAATAACATTTTGATGGGCATAACATTCCGCACTACTTTGCCCATTTAACCGATTTTCTGTCTTCACTAATAACGAAGATACCCATGTTATCTAGTGGTCCCAGTGGTTCAGTGGTGCACACTCTATAATGGACATTTTAAAAAAGAGTAGAAATTTTGGGAGGAAATGGGATGTCAAAAATCGAAATTTTGAAAAATGTCGAAATTTCAAACAAATCGTTTCAATAGCGTGAGCTGACAGACTGTAAAAATTTTGGAAATTGTAAAAATTCATATTCGAAATTTTGATTGAAATTTATAAGTTCAATAAATATCGATACTGTTAAAAAATTCGCCAATCTTGAGAAAAATGTTTCGAAAAGAAGCTTAGTAGAAATTTTATTTAATTTGGCAAAAACTCCACTGATATACATTTTCGAATTTTCAAGTTTATAATCAACATTTTGGGAAAAACCAATGATTGAGACTCTAAACCCAGAATTCTGGAAAAACGCGGAAACTCTAAATTCAAAATTAAAAAAATCTCCGGTTAATATAAATATTTCGAATGAAGATTGAAAATTTTAAATTTAGGGTTGAAATTTTGATAAGTCCGAAAAACAAGGTGAAATTTGGAAAAAAAATTGTCAAAAATTGCTAGTTTCAACAATAAATTGCAAATTATTAGAAACAAATAGTACAGATTGAAAGTGTACATTTGGAATTTTGACAAAGAAAATTTGCACTTCAGACAATTTTCGAAATTTGGAAAATATCGAAATGTCATGATTAGGATCGAAATTTTGACAGAAAATTTAGAATTTTCTAAATAGAATTCCCAGTTTCAGTTCCAAATTCTCGAGAAAAAAAAAGAAATCAACATTTCTCTTTCTTTTAAGAAATAAAAAGTAACATTGAAAATGTAAATTTAAATTTTGTTTATAAAAAATTAATCTCATAAAAATTATTTGTAAAAAAATTCTCTATATTAACGTCAGAAAATTAAAATAGGAAATTTAGAAAAATATAGGTAAATAATTTTTAAATAATGTCGAATGTTTGGTAAATTAAAATTGTGTAGCAAAAAGTCAAAAGTTCGAATTTAACATTGAAATTTAGAACTGAACTTCGAAAATTCTTAATGTAAATGGAGAATTCAAGCTTGGCAATCGAAATTTTAGAAAAGGAGTCTATCGTTTCAAGTTTAAATAGCAAATATTGAGAATAAGGTATTTCGAAAAAGAATCCAAAATTTATAATTTCGGTTCGAGAAAAAAGTGTCGCAATCAAAAATTGATATTTTAGAAGAAATTATTAACATTTTGTGTCCCAAAGTTGAAAATTTAGAAAACAACATGACAACTCTGTATTTATTGTATTTTTAAAATGGAATTTGTGAATCGAAAATGGCAAAAACATTTTAATTTTAAATTGAAGGCGAGATTTTAGTGAAAAAAATCATAAATATTTTAAATTAAACAGGGAATTTAAAAAAAAAACGAAGTTTCGAAACATTTCGAAGAAGTTATATCAAAACGAAATACTGATTTTTATGTTTTTGTTCTATTTTTTCCTGATTATTATTCCAACAACTGACTGCTCTTAATGCAAAAACGCTAACGTCAGTAGCGGCAATAATATTTTACAATGTGCGCCATTATATTTAATGGAAACGTAAATAAGTCCACGGTGTATTTTCGAGATCTCCTTAAAGCAATTATTTGATATTAAATGGTGCAAATTCAGTAGTTTGCCACAACGTGGCATTCTTGGGACAAGGCTTAGTGGTTCACCTGGAGTCATGGCGTGCATAATGCTACCACAAAGTCTGCAAACAACGATTAATCTCGGCACAAAATTAATATGCACCATTAACCGCTTATGCGACTTGTGTGCCTCAGAGATGTTTGACTTCAACATCGAATTAAAGACAATACTTTTGCACCGACTTGATAGCTGATAAAGAAAAGTTGCAGAACACCGTAGCAGCGGCAAGAGTTGGTTGAAATGGATGGCGCAATCTGTTCTGAATATCATACGCCCTTTATACCTTGATTTATTCCTGTATTAAGAATAAAACCGTCTCCTTTTTGAAATCTCAATATGCAAGGGATAAATTCAACTTTCCCATTGTAAAGTTGAAATACAACCTATTAGGGAACAGAGCGACCTGAATATTTAATAGATTTTATTTAGTGTAACATTTTATGTTCCACGAAGAGCACACATATTAAATTTTCCTCATGTAGCTTCATATTGCGTTGCAAAAATAAATTCTTTTATATTCTGACATCGTTTCTTTGTTACTCTTATAATGGATTTGAAGTAACGAGGTTTCCCTCAAAGAATTTATGTTAAAAAGATGAGATTGTCGAAACAGAAATCCATTTTCCGCTTCACAACCTCTACCCGAGTTCGGGATTAACCCAAATGCATTTCGCCGGCAAAGTTCCTCAAACCACGAAAGGCTGCAAATTTTTGTATTCGATATAGCACTTCAACAGATAGATATTTTCGCTTGTAATTATGGTTTTGGGAGCACCCGGGGGCCAAATCTAACGCGACCTATCGATTTGTGCGTTAGAGTGTCTTATTTTAACTTTAAATTTAAAAAAATCAATGGAGTTGAAGTCCAAACTTCTGAGAAAACAAAAGGCAACGTTGATAAAAATCTAGAGATTTCCAGATTTAGTTTCTGATCGAAAGTTGTGAACAAAACCACAAATTGTAAGTTCAAGTTGGAAATTTTTATCAGGAAAAGTTTGAATGTCAATAAAACCAAAGAATTCATGATTACTAAACTTTATTAACGATTAAAACAGCAACAGATATTAAAAATTTCAAGATGTTTCAATAAATATTTGCTAAGACCGGACTAGGTTTCTCTTTACAGCATCATTATCGTTTGGAAATGTCAAAACACAAGAATTTAAAATCTCAAATGGTCTCTCCAATCTTCGAAATTTTGGCTTTTAAGATCGAAAGTTTTCTCGAAATTTCGTGACTATAATCGATATTTTGAGAACAGAGTCTTCATCGATTGAAATTTTAGTAAAATACTTTCATAATCAGTGGTAAAAGTTGAAGCATCAACTGAATCTAACGTTAATGTTCGTGTTCATCTGTGGAAAATCAGTTATTGATTTCGTATAAATACCTGGGCGCATATTTTACCACCGCAGTCGACATTTAAGCAGTTCAGGCCGGAAATTTTGATCCGCACCTTTAAAATATTGCCAGCCACTTAATTCCAGGTTGCATTAATTTCCTTTGGGTAATAGCAAAGAGATGCGCCCCATCGTTGAGCAAGGTCGGTATATCGGCATTTGTTATGAACTTAATTAGTAGCGGTGGTCTATAGAATAAACTTGACAGCCACCTAGTGGCGTAATGGGGTTCGACATATATTTGAGGTACCAATTAAGTGTACACGAAATAGGCAGAGCAACTTGGCTCTTTGACAGTTCGGAGAGCTGTTCAGAAACGTTTAATTTAATTTTGGTGCCGCTCACAGCTTAGTTACACCATCCACTTTCTGTAATTACAGACAAGTTCCTCATCTGTATTCAACACACGCTTCCAAGTTTTATCAGCCATCTCATTCCCCGACTCAGATGGACATTTTTGACTAATAAGTTGGAATCTACATATTCCCGTCAACGTTGATACTCCCTCTTGTCCCATAAGTGTGCCAACTTTGTGATATGAGCATGTTCCTACCCCAGAGTAATTCCCATTCACTGAACCGATTGTTTTAAAGAAAAGATTTAGAGTAATTGAGTTACTGCTTTAGAGCTTTAATTCAACAGCCTTTTGTTCTAATCAGAAAAGACTATTGATTTAACAATAACTGAAACAAAACTGTTACATAAATAATTAAGTTGCATCAGACACATAATTCTTTACTTTAAAGAAGAAAAGTACGTGAGCATATTCTGTAGGTGAAAAATAAATTAAGGTAAATGTAACAAAATTTGCTCGCAAAAATATTCATTAAATGAAACGTATATTAACGCTTTCAAACTATTTTATTTACTACATGGTGGATGCGCCGGACAAACATGTTTCTCCACTGCTGTAACTTTCAAGTTATCTAATAAATAAATACAGCGAAGGGTCGTGACTAACATTCGGTATTTTAATTCAGTTTGCAGACTAAAAAAATACTAAATACTCGATAAAAAATTTAAAACCTCAGTATAAAATTTTAGAAAATTTTAGGAAATTTACAATTTGGACCTTAAGTATTTTAATTAAATATGATCTCAATAAAAATATAAATGCTCGATAAATTTATATTCGCTATTAAATAAAATTTCGCCTTTTATGCTAATGCACTCTACAAAAATATAAATGCTCGATAACTGATGTTCACTATTAAATCAAATTTGCCATGAAGTAATACGTACATCATATCGCAAATACAGTGTCTTTCAGTAGAAACTTTCCATCTGGAAACTATGAAACTTTAAAAAAAATTAAGGCAGGTCGATTTTCTTTTTCAGGAGGGTATATGCTGACAAAAGTTTTGGCGTCTTGGAAGCTACCCCTTAGGCAGGAGGATAAGATACCCTTAACATTTAAAAGGCACTCTATTTGAGTGATAATCATTTTAACGCTTTTTCAATTCTGCTCACGACGACATACGCCTTTTTAAAGTTAGCAAAAGGGAATATTAAATAACTAGCTGATATGTCACCTTACCACACTCGCTATTGTCATGTTTTTCAAAAATTAATTTTTTTTTAAATTTTCGCCTTTCTAAATTTTCTTTCCAAAATTTCACTTTCTCAAAATTTCAAAAATTAATTTTTTGGAAACTTTGATTTTGAAGATTTAGATTTTTCTTTAAAATTTTAAATTGTTTGATGTCGAGCCTTTTGAATGGTCAAATTTTTAAAAATTGAAATACAAATCTTGTTTCCTGAAACCAAGAAAGATTAGAAAACACAGTAAAGGTTGCTCTAACGCGTTTCGATAGCCAAGCTATCATCTTCAGACAGATACTAACACCTAATCCTAAAATTAACCCTTATATACAAGAATATTCACTTCGTGCATGATCGACCGCATCCGAACGCGCATGCGCATCTAATCATACACGTCGTAGTGTCACAATTCTATATCTATAACTTTAACTATTTTTAACAGAGATGAATGGCCTAAAGACCCAGCGCAGCCATTCGTAAAGTGATCTCTAGCCTTATGGATAGCTAACCTTTCTCATGCATTTAATGTAGAATTCTCATTTTCTACTCTTAACAGTTTAATATTATTATCTATTCTATGATCTAATTCAAAAGCATGTCGAGCAACACTTGACTTCTCAGTTCTTCCGTACCTCAAATGAGCTAAATGCTCCTTCAGTCGGATTTTAAGAGATCGTCTAGTCTGCCCGACGTACTTTTGAGGACAATCTTTACATGAAATTTGGTAATTACCGGACTGGCCCGTTTGCTCTACTTTATCCTTCCAAGTACCCAAAAGCGAATTTAATTTGCCATTAGAACTATAAATAACCCGGAAGCCTTGTTCTCGTAAGATTCTACTCCATCAACCATGCGTAAACGAGGATTCAAAGGGAAGTGAAACGAATATAAAGGTTTTGTTTTCGTTAGCTCGGAAAGTCGTTGTATTTACCAATTACCATTTGAATTAATTCTTATTAATAATTTCAAAAATAATATTTGGATTGAACCTATTAACTTCAGTTGTATGTTTAATTGTCTTCAACTCCTTTCTGAATCTTTCCCTATTAAGAAGAAGACTCAGAAGGCGATGGGTAAGGAATGGTTAAATTTTTCTCAAAATTTCGATGGTATTTCAAAATTTCAACGTTTTTATAAATAATCATAATACTATATAATAAAACTTTTGAAAAAGTTCAAAACTTTTTTCAAAATTTAGGTTTCTTTTTAAATGTTGGACGCTTTTTTTAAATGTTCACTCTATCCAAAATGTGGAAATTTCTTATAGGTTTTTTCAACATTTCAACTTTTTTTTAATGACAACTTGGACTGGTTTAAAATTTTGATTTGAAAAAGTTTCAGTTCTTTTTGAAAACTTTGACAATGGAACGTTTTGTTAAGGTCAAATTGTATGAAAAGTTGAATTTTTTCAAAATTTCCACTTTATTTCAAAATTTAAACCATTTTTACAAAATTTTTGTTTTTTGTCAAAAATGGGACTTTTCTAAAAACTTCTGACTTTTTCTCAAATTTTTAAATGTGTCAAAATTTTTGCTTTTTTTGAAAACGTCCAAAAAATTATATTTTTTTTGAAAACGTCAGTTTTGTTAAAAATGTCGGTTTTTGTCAAAATATCGACTTTGCAAAATTTAGATTTTTTTAAAAAAAATGAGTTTTTTGGAGTTTTTCGAAAATTTCTCTTCTTATATTAATACTTTTTTTTTAAAATATGGGTTTTTAAAAGTTCTCGACTTTTTTTCGATTTTTGAGTTTTATTTTTTCAAATTTATAATTCATTTTTCAAAATTTTGATTATTTTCTTTCTATTTCCACCGCGTAGATTTCAAAATTTCGACTTCTTTTCCAAAATATCGATTTTTTTAAATTTCCATTTTCTTTTAAATTTTGATTGTATTTGAAAATTTCGGTTTTTTCAAATTGGGACATTTTTTTTTAAAAGCCAACTTTTTTGACATTTATGGCTATTTTAAAAGCCTGTAATTTTTTTATATGATTTTTGCAAATTATTAATATTATAGAATTATTTTAAAAGTTTCGACTTTTCTCAAAATTTCAATTTTTATTTTTTGGTTAAATATTCGACGCTTTTTCAAAATTTCATCTTTCTACCAAGTTCCATTCAAAAACTTTAACTTTTTAGAAAAATGTTCGTCCTTTTTTCAAAATTTTAACTATTCAAAATTTTGACCTTTTCCAAAGTTTTAATGTATCGTTATTGTATTTATGTTGACTATTTTTAAAAATTTAGATTTTCAAAATTTAAATTTCTTGAAATTTTAAATTTATTTGAAAGTTTCTTTATTTTTTCAAATTTTCCAAAATTTTGAGTTTTCTTGACAATCTTAACTATTTTTTAGAATTTCTATGATAAAGATTTCGTTTAAACTTATTTTGAAAATGTTATCTTTTTCAAAATTCTTCACTTTTTCAAAATTCTGACAAATATTTTGATTCTAAAATTTCGACTTTTTTTGTTAATTTCGACTAAAATTTAAAATTTCAATTTTCTTTGGATAATTAGAATTTTGTGAGAGGTTTACTCATTTTTAAATTTTGTTGAAAATGTTTCCTTTCAAAATTTTTTTGCAAACTTTCGATTTTTGTGGAAAAATTTTGACTCTTGAAATTTCAACTTTTTTTTGAATTGTTTTAATATTTTGCAAATTCTGAATTCTCTGAAAATTTGACAAATTTTGGTCAAAATGTCGGTATTTTTTTAAATTTCGACATTTCTTTAAAACTGTTTATGTTCTATGAATATTTTCAATGAAAACTTCTTTGAAAAATTTTCGACTCTTCGAAAATTAATTAACCAAAATTGCAACTTTCCTTTGAAAATTTTGATAATATTGGTCTTTTTTTTCATAATTTAGACTTGTCAAAAATCTGCAAATTTGACTCGAAATTTTTAATTTTTATTTTGAAATCTTGACATTTTATTTTAATTTTTAATATTTTCGAACTGTTGGTCTACATTTCGCAATTTTTTTAAATTTTGAATTGTTTTAAAAATTTCGCAATTTTTTTTCAAATTTTCGAATTATTTGAAAATGTCGAATTTTCAAAATGTTTACATTTAAAAAAAATGACCTTTTTTGAAAATTTCTAGTGTATGTATTCGAATTTTTTTTATTCTCGAAACTTAGCATGTTTGTAACTTCGATTTTTTGCGAAATTTGCCTGTTGAAATTTCTTTATATTTTTTGAAGTATCCGACTTTGTAAATTACGAATTTTTTAATTTTGAACATATTGTATAAAATGAATTCGAGAAAAAATTTTGATCTAAAAGTGACATTTTAATAACAAATGTTGTTCAAGTTTAAACTGAAATGTTTAAAAAAAAGTCGACATTTAAAAGAATTTTCGAGTTTCAAATCTAAATAGGAATTTTGAAAAAAGGGTACAAAGCGGAATGTTTCGATTGTGTGCAGGAAATGTTGACTACAAACTGAAAATTTCGAGAAGAAACTTCAAAATATTTTTAAAAAATGTTCCTCCACATTTCAATATAAATTAAAGCAAAAATTTCGACTTTAAAACTTAAATGTTTAGAAACTAAAAGAGAAGAATCCGTAAAAAGAGAAAATATGCCACTGATCACTTAGAAAAATTTGGATAAATTTGTGTAGAGATAAACTGATCAATGATATTAGCTCTTAACGCGTCTAGGCAACTTTAAATACAATCGCTTGTATTATTCATTATATAAAAATTGGCTACCGGCTAATGCCCATTTCTGTTATCTTAGAGATTGAATTTTGAAAAATCCGATTTTAGTGCTGACCTACGTATTATGGAAAACATTTGTATAAAATTTCATACTCCTAGACCCACTCGTTTAGACTGTACGTTGTTAGTCAGGGCTTGGAGATTTATTAAATACATTTAGGAAGCATTACAATCTGGCACTGGACATTTCTTAAATTGATCGAACTTCGATAATTTTTTAACGAATATTTATTAATTTAAGAAACAATTTGAATTTGTTTATGGAGTCTATAATATTTTTATCGAATATTTGTTAATTTTTCAATCATATGAATTTCATACATTAAGCCATTATTTTTTTATGGAGTGTCTATATTTCTTATTGAAACATTATTATTTTAACATGTATCAATTTTATATCAGGCATTCATTACATTTATCGAGCGTTTATTATTTTTATCGAATATTTAGTTTATTGCCATGCTTCTAAATAAATTAACTGGAAAATGTAACATGTATTGGAAATAAAAGATCGAGCGTGAAATTTGTTTTCCATAAAAAGCTTTTTGTGTGTCTTAAATTAAAATGTCAATTAGTTTCAATAATAATCTAGAAATGATACTTGACTTCAAGTTCTAAAACCCATTTTGGTTATTATTCGTTCTTGGGGACTGATATTAGATTTTGAAATATCCAAATGTCTCCCCAGTTTTGCCTAAGTGCATGAATAGAACGTTCACAAGGAGATTACATAGAGGAACACCTTGAATGCAGAAATTTGCCTTGCTCATTACTTTATAAATAGCCCAAGTTTTAGCAGTTCAGCAGCGAAATTAGCAAATTAGTAACATACAACACAGTAACCGTTTTGCAAATTTATACCTCCACCATTATGCCCCATTTATAAGCTAATTAAGCTCATAATCATGATTAAGAGGCGAACGCTCTATACAAGTACCCCATTCAAAATTTTCCTCAGATACTCAAACCCCCTATTCAATGTTCCGCTTTGATAACGATAACTCGGCGTTTTTTTTTTTTTCACCGCGTAATCAAGTCGTTGGAAAGGTAAAAGGTCGCAAAGAAGTGGCGCGTTTTCATCAAATTTATGGTCGCATTGTCTGCCGAAAATAGCGCCCAAATCGATATATCAATAGCTTTATTCAGATTTCGCTTTAGACCCCGAGTTTCTTGCTCGTCATCTCGGCGAGGCCTTCAAAACAATTATAATTTATCGTTTTATCTGGAGCTGACCAATTTTCCTCGAAGAGCAGACACCCAAATTTGGCTAATAATCGACGCCAATATCTTTTGAATGTGGCAGCAGACACTTCGTAATAGGGGAAAATGAGGGGTTGAAGACCTGACAAATGCCAGGCTTGGGAAGATGTAATTCCAAATTGACGTGGAAGTTAATGTAAAAGAGTAGAGAAAGAAACAGAATACTATTATTGTTCACATACTAATTAAAAAAAAAGGAATTAAGGGATATAAAAAAATCTCAATTTTTAGGTGACGTTCAAAAGGGTGTAACTTCAAAAAATAGGTTTATAGAAAAATAAAAAAATAAAGAAATTAGAGCATTAAGTTTTTAGTTTTCAGATCTTAAGTTCGAAATTTTTCATCGTCATAGATCGAACATTTTTTCACATTTTTGTTTATCTTTAAAAAGTTCGCAGATTTCAATGTTTCTCCAGTGATTCCATCATAAAAACTTGGATAAATAATTTAATCATTTTTAATTCAAGTGATTTCTGAGCCTTGCAAGTTGATTTTTCATTGAGTTATCGTCGTTGAAAACAAAAAGGTGTACATCACTTTGATAATCAATAACTGGGGAAATAATGATCGTAGAGGAAATGCAAGCAGATTTGAAAGCTGGAAAGCATTCTCTACAATTATTAGTTCTCTAGTTATTATTCTCTATCGTTATTGGTTTTTTATTAAAAAAAAGGTAAGAGAAATTTGAATGAAAAAAAAGTCGTTAATTAGGGACATTCATTTAATTTTTGACTAACTTTGCAAGGTAATGATAGACTAAGAATATTCAGCCTTTCAACTCCAAAAGGATCCTAAAGAAATCTCGAACATTTCAAAACACAAGCTTTATATTGCATTATGCTCAGAATGATTAATTTAATGGATGTTTTTGTTGAAAATCATTTCACGTTTTATTTATTTTTTTATGTTTAGAAATGGTTTTTTTAGCGTCATAATCACTCCTCGGGATGAATGTATTGGATTTCTTTTATTCTAGCTAATCTTTACCTGATCCCACTCACTATGGCGATGGCCACTACTTTCGTTAACCTGTTTTTGAATTGATTTTTCAAAATTTCGACATTTTTCCAATTTTTTTTTAAATTTTCGCTTGCTTATATTTTCTAAAATTATTTTTAAAACACTATTAAAAATGTCAACTTTTTCTCGAACCTTGGACTTTTTGATAATTTCGATTTAAAAATTCGACTTTTTAAAAATTTCGATTTTTTTGCAAAATTTAACTTTTTTTTTAATTTGACTGTGAAAATGTCGAGTTTTTCAAATGGTTCAATGTTTTTCAAAATTTCGTTTTTATTTCAAAATGTCGATATATTTTTTATCAAAATTTCGACTATTTTAAAATTTCCGCTTTTTAAAAATACGTTTGACTTTTCAAAATTTTAACTTTATCCAAAATTTCGACATTTTCAAGATTTAGACTTTTCTGGTAATCTTGAATTTGTTTTGAAAACATTTATTTTTCGAAAATTTTAGATTTCTTTGAAAACTTGCCACAGAAAATTTTTGATATCGACTTTTCTGAAAGCTATTTTGTCAAAATTTCGATTTTATTTCAAAATTTATGTTGTCACGAATTTTCAGCTTTTGTCAAAATTTGGACTCTTTTGAAGATTTTTAACCTTTCCGAAAATTTACCTTTTTAAAAATTCCGATCTTTTTGAAAATTTTAAATTTGCAATATTTAGATTTTTTCGAAAATTCAGCCTTTTTTTGAAAATCCTGGCTTTTTTGAAAATGTCGACATCTGTTTAAAATTCGTTATTTTTTTGAAAACTTAAACTTTTTTTAAGTTTGGACCGACTTTTCCGAATTTATTTTTGAAAATTTGACTTTTCAAAGTTAATTTTTTTCCAAATTTTGGCCTTTTTAAAACTTTGACTTTTTTGAAAATTACTACATTTTTTAAAACTTTTATTTACATTTTTTGAAAATGTAGAATTTTTAAATGCTGAACTAATAATTCCAGTTTCTTTCAAAACTCATAAATTTAGAATTTTTCAAATTTTTTAAATGTCGACTTTTTTTTGAAATTTTCGACTATTTTGCAAAATTTTGAATTTTCTATTTTTAATATTCAATTTTTTATAAATTGCATCTTTTTGAAAAGTTTGAATTCGATGAATTATTTAAAAAACTACCAGAAAAGTCTAATTTGCTGGTAGTTTTGATTTTTTTTTCTAAAAATTGATGTTTCGAAAATTTTAGATTTCTTTAAAAATTTGCCACAGAAAATTTTTGATATCGATTTTATTAAAAGGCATTTTTTTAAAATTTTCATTTCATTTCAAAATTATATTTTTTCACAAATTTCGAGTTTTTATCAAAATTTGGACTCTTTTCAAGACTTTCAACTTTTCGGAAAATTTACTTTTTTGAAAATTCCCATCTTTTTGAGAATTCAAAATTTGCAAAATTTATATTTTTTCGAAAATGTAGCCTTTTTTTGAAAATCCTGGTTTTTTTTGAAAATCTTCAGCATTTGAATTTTTTTCTTTATATTTGGAAATTTGACTTTGAAAGTTTAAAGTTTAATTTTTTTCAGATTTTAGCCTTTTTTTAAATGCTGAACTAAAATTTCCAGTTTTTTTGAAAATTCGAAAATTAGAATTTTTCGACTTTTTAAAATGACTTTTTTTTTGAAATTTTCGACTATTTTGCAAAATTTCGAATTTTTCTATTTTAAATATTCGATTTTTTTAAATACCTTTCTTTCAAAATGTAGACTTTTTTTACAAAATTGCCACTTTTTGAAAAATATGAATTCGATCAAAAAACTACCAGAAAAGTCCAATTTTCTGGTAGTGTTGATTTATTTTTCAAAAATTTTTGATTCCTTTGAAAACTTGCCACAGAAAATTGTTGATATCGAATTTTCTGAAAGGTATGCTGCAAAATTTCGATTTTATTTCAAAATTTATATTTTTTTTACAAATTTCGAGTTTTCGTCAAAATTTGGACTCCTTTCAAGACTTTCAACTTTTCCAAAAATTTGCTTTTTTGAAAATTACCATCTTTTTGAAAATTCTTAATTTGCAAGATTTAGATTTTTTTGGAAATTTAGCTTTTTTTGAAAATTCTGACTTTTGAAAATCTACATATTTTCAGCATTTGAACTTCTTGAAAATCATTATTTTTTTGAAAATTTAAACTATTTGTAAAATTCGATCAATTACCCGAAACTTTATTTGAAAATTTGACTTTTCAAACTTTAATTTTTTTTCCAATTTTAACCTTGACCTTTTTTGAAAGTCACGACATTTTTTAAAACATTCATTCGCATTTTTTAAAATATGTAGAATTTCTAAATGCTGAACTAAAGATTCCAGGTTTTTTTTTCAAAATTCGAAAATATAGAATTTTTCAACTATTTTAAAATGTCAAATTTTTTTGAAATATTTGACTATTTTGCAAAATTTTAAATTTCTCGGTTTTAAATATTCGATTTTTTTTATATACCTTTCCTTCAAAATGTGGAAATTTTTTTAAAAATTGCCAGTTTTTTTAAAGTTTGAATTCGATTAACTATTCAAAACTTCAACTTTTTCCAAATTTTAACTTCTCTATGTTTTATCTATTTTTAAAAATTTCGACTTTTCTGATCAATTTCGCTTCCCTTCAATATTAGGAGTCCCACAATTTCGGCTTTATTGAAAATTTGACTTGATAAAAATCATTTTATTTTTTTTTTATTTTGACTAACATTTTAGGCCATTAAAAAAAATTAAAATACAGAACTTGTCCCCTGAAACCAAGAAAGATTAAAAAACACAACAAACGTTGCTCTAACAGGTTTCGACAGCCAAGGTGTCATCTTCAGAGAGATACTGAGATACCCAATATCTTTCTGAAGATGTCGAAACGTGTTTAAGCAACGTTTGTTGTGTTTTTTAATCTTTCTTGGTTTTAGAGGACAAGTTCTGCATTTCAATTTTTTAAGATAACCAAGGGTCCAGTCCGTTCCGCTATTTTTCAAAAATAGTTTTTTCAATATTGTCTTTTTTAAAAATCTTAGCTTTATTTTTTAACATTTTAACTTTTTATGGAAATTTCAAAATTTCAACTTTTTTTTGAGAATCATAACTAATAGAATTATAATTATAATTTTCGATTCTTTCAAATTTCTTACTTTTTTTTGAAAATTTCCTCTTCAAAATTTGAAACTTAATTTTTACTTTAATTTTGCGAATAACATCGACTTTTTTTAAAGTTCGTATATTTTTCAAAAATTCGTTCATTTTTAAAATGTCGACATTCTCCTGCTTATTTTCGACGTTTTTCTTAAAAATCGTAGTATTTTTGAAAACTGTGCCATTTTTTCTTCAAATTTTTAAAAACTCAAATATTTAGAATCAAAAAATGTTGGACCTTTTTTTAAATTTTAGCTATCCAAAATTACGATATTTCTTAAAAAATTTAGACTTTCTTAAAAATCATCGAATTTTTAAAAATAATTTGACTTTTTCATAATTCTGGTTTTTTTTCAGTACTTTCAGAACTTATTTTTTTGAAAAGTTATTTTTTTGAAAAGTTATTGAAAATTCTTAATTTTTTTGAATCTCAACCTTTTTTCGAAATCGTGACTATTATTTCAAGTTATACATGCATACTTTAGAGGAATATTCAAGTGTTTTTTCCTTAGAAAAATAACAAATTATTTAAGATCAACTTTCTTCTGCAATCGCATATATTTTGTACTTTTGGATACAAATTCGTTGTATTTAAGTAGATTTTACACCAAAGGAGACTAATTGCCAAAACGCCAATACAACTAACTTTATTTATATACTGAAACCTAAATACCAATTTTCATATTTCTAACTGCAAAAATAAAGAAGTTCCATACAAATTTTCATCTCCTATTTAGCGGCCTTGGGGAATGAATTTTCAAAAATCCTTTCTTAGTTCTCGCCTGCGTAATATGAGGAATTCATGTGCAAAATTTTATATTTCTAAACCCGTCGGTTTAGCCTGTGAGAGACTTTTATTAAGTAGATTTTAAACTAATACTCACGAAGACATCAGAAGGTTAAACTGAAACCTATATCGCATTTCCCAGTTCTGTGAAGTTGTGAATAAAATGAGATAATATCATCTCATTTTCCTATATTCCTCTTTTGTTGCAGGTCTATCCCAAGCGTGACATAACGAATATTGTTGAGAGCAGTCATTATCTGAAAATAGGATCCTGGTGCAGGGCGGGCGCGACGCCCGGCTCTCAAGCTCGCGGCAAATGCAAAACTGCTCGATGGGTGAAACCGTTCAGATGTTTAGGTAAGTTGTTTACGTTCCATCCTGGCTTGGCGAAAATCCTTCCGGTTATTTCAACATTGGGGAGAATTGACAAAAACCGAGATTTCGAGGGTAACAACGCAAACAAAATATTGTTCCAAACAGTGATACGGCCGCATAAGGGTGCTACGCGTTATTGGTTCGATATCAATACATCGTGAATTTTTAATATTTTTATTTAACTCTCCAAACCTAATCATAGATATCATCTATGTAGCTTAAGGACTAACGTCCACTTATGTGGGTCAGCCGTTCCCAAATATTCGAGTTCTAGAAAAGCCTGAAACGCACCTCTGCCTGTGATTCGTTTCATTCCTGACGGGGAAGTCTTAACTTTAGCAAATTTCCAACTCTGCTAAATTTCAGATTTTAACATTACCTAGAGAAGTCCATACCCGATACGAATGCTGATTAGTAGCTCAACGTTGCACAGTTTACTGCGACAAGGGGAGTTATTTTACTTATTAGGTGCTTTAAAGCGGCCAAGTAGGAAGTTAATGAATAAGAAAAATGTCGTGCAAATGAATTTCCATAATGTTTGTGATAAAAGTAACAGTACTACGCTTCTGTAAAAAAATCTATTGATATTTAAAGCAGTGTTATAATTCAAACGACCCAGTTACCGTGAGAAATACAGTTTTAACCTTTTATAAATAATGTATGAGTTGCTAAAGACGTTTTATATACATTCTAATATTTGTTATTCAAATAACTTCTAAGCCACAGAAGATTTTATTATTTTCCTCGAACCTGTAGAATAAAACGGGCGGAAATCGCTCGCTGAAATTCAGTTGTTATGAATTGTATCAAACGTCGCGATGAATACTGCTATCGCATATTCAGAAATTGTGTCCTTTTCAAACGCAAATTGTTACCTGTCTGTTTTTGAGTGAGAAGTATACTTCAATAATTTAGTAATATATTCCCTGGGGTTCGGAGGTCCTCGATACGAAATTTTTTGCAAAATATGTTTCCAAATGTTATCGAAAATGAGATTAAAAATTGCTCACCTTATTTTATTGAATTAACTTGTTTTAAAGTAAAATCCATTCGCCGTACTTTGCAAGGAATAAAATTAAGCACGCAAAACGGTAAGAGCCTATGTTGAACTTTTTTGACATGGTTTTATTAGTTTTCAAATTTTTTTGACCCTACAAAAGTTTCGAATTTTTGCGAATTTTGATTTTTTCCAACTGTCAACATAAAAACTGAAAAGTTTAGATCTTTTCTAGCTTTGTTTTCTTAAAAGTTTTAATGCCTACGACTTTTTGTCGGTTGAAAATGGCCTATACGTAATTTGTATAATAACCCAACACTCATAGATAATAAGGCTTTTTTCAGCAACATCTAGTAAATCCAAATCTAGTCACTAAACTTTTTATAATTACCCCTTCAGAACGTTGCCGCATGTAAGTTGGCGAGACAAACTTCTAAGTCTTGCGGAAATTGGATTTTCATATAAATAATGCATGAAATCAAAGTTGAATTTGTATAAAATAAGCTTCAAACTTTCTAATGGTTCAACAAGCAGAAACTAAAGTTTGAAAGAAAAGCTAGGAGAACCAAATGTTTGATTCATACATACATTATTTAAATTTATTTCACCCACCGCAAACCGGAAAATTGATTCGGAATTAAAATTCATTAACTACAACTTGATGTACTACTTGAAATAAAATACTTCAGTTGCTTCATTTTCCTTTAAACTAATGAAAAAATACTGCGCTGCGAGTTCTACTAGAGGTCATAAATCACAACAACATCTAGCGTTTGGTTTTTCTCAACAAAGAAATAAACTTCCAGTTTATGGGTTAAGCCCGGGCGCTGTTGAATAAAATAATGATCTGTTGTTGGGTGAAATCTGATTTTACCTGTTCCATTTAGTTACTCAGACAGTTTTATGTAGCCGACTTGTGTTTAGTGAGGTTAAAAATTTCCAATTTAAAATTCCGCTCGCCGCCGCTTTGAAACCAACTAAATCCTAGACTTATTTTACGTCCTTAAATCCCCCCCAACGAATAGTTTTCAGCGTTGCGGAAACAAAATAGAGGAAGAAAGGCTGCAAAATGGAATCCATTATGTTAACGGCTCAAGTAATGCACAGTAGGATAATTTATTTTTCTGAATAGTTGCTAAATATTTAAACCACTTAAAAAGTCACAGTTTCTTTTTGACAAACGCTATTGCGTTTTTATGCGCAATATTAGTTTGTAAAATAATCTTCAGAGACCTTTGGTTAGTTTCAACAAAGTTGCATTTGCAAAAGAACTCACACTGATCCCTAAACTGACCCCTTCCTTGCTACTATTCCTCTTTGGCAAGGCTTTGCTTGCTGCAAGAAATCTGCTGTTATTTCAAGATTGTTCTATTTTTTATACAAAAAATTCTTTAATACAGCATCAGAATGAGGGCGTTTAAATGTCAACATTATATGTAGCCTGTAAGACTGTTAACATTAGTTGGTAACGCGAATAGCGTGATAGTCACGGAAACAATAAGTTTTCCCCGCTCATAAATCACTTAGGACTTTAAAAGTTTCGGTTTCGGTTTCATCCAAAAAATCTAATTCTGGCTGAAACTTCGCCTCATCCGAAGCTGAAAATTTTAAGTTGAAAGTCGAAATTTCAAGTTCAAACTCGAAATTTCAAGTTTAAACACAAAATTTCAAGTTCAAGCTCGAAATTTTCAAAGAAAATATCAAATTTTCAGCAAAGCACGATATTTATGAATCTACTCGAGATTTAACTTCGATTTTGATGTTGATATCTTTAAGCAGTTTTTAAGTTTAAATTTAAAACTTGCAGAAAAAGATTAAAATTTGAAAAAAACCCAATTTTATAATAAAAATGTTCCAACATTCACAAGTTCAAAATTTAAATAGGTAATTTTAAGAAAAGAACTCAAACAAGAATATTTTAAGATATATTTTAGGACCAGATTTCAAGCAAAACATATTTCGAATTCAAATTCGAGCCAAAAATTAATAATTAGGGACAGAATCTATCTGTGAGTCATAATTGAAAAAACTACGTTTCAAGTTTTAAGTGAAAATTATATAGAAACAAATTCAAAATTGAAGATTTAAACTAACACGTTTGAAAAGAAAACCAATCGTTCGAAAAAAGCTAGTAATTGATGTGATCAGAGTTTCTCAAAATTTCGAGTTTATTATCAAATTTTCGATTTTTATTTCTGCATTAAGATTGAATATACAAATTTTCTTCTTGTAATTTGGGCACTTAAACCCAAAATTGCATTTGAAGCTTAAACTACAAAATTTGTTAATATTTCGAGGATGAACTGGAAATTTTATGTTTTAGACTTTTGGAAATTGAAAAAAAAAATGAATATTTACGATTAAAGACAAAATCTTGCGATTAAAATAGAAATCTGGGTTATTATTTTTACATAAAATTCAAATTGTTTTTTTCAAATTTTAATTGCATTTCAAAATTCCTAGTTTAAGTTTTAAACAATTATTTTTTTATTGCTTTTAATTTTTCTATAATTTTAATTTAGAAATTTGAGAAAAGGATCCAAATTTTCATTTTTGGTTATATAATTTTTGAACTTTCGAGCGAATATTCGAATTTAGATTCCAGATTAGATTTCAGATTTTCAGTTTTTCCATTTTTAATTTTAACTTGCGAGCGAGAACAAAAACGAAATGTGTGAGATTGTTAAGAAAATCATAATTTCCAGAAACGACTTAAATTTCGAAATATTAGAAAAAACCGTAGAAATTACAAATTTTAAAAAAGTCAGAATTTCAAAATCTATTGACGAATACTTCCTCAAAAATTTGAAACTGCTAGGCACTTTAAGAAGTTGGAAAAAACAGGTCGAGAATTTTTTAGAAACTTTTAGTGGTTTTCTCAACATTTCTAGTTCAAAGGAACTTTTATTTTAGAAAAAGAAAGTCTGAATTTCAAGAGAAAGACGTGAAAAGTTTTGAAAAAGTAAATTTTGAATTTATAGAAGGGCGAAATTTATTGACGTCAAAGTTTTATGTTTTTAATACTTTAAAACTTTTTTGCAAAGGACTTTTCTTTCTTAAAATTCCATGAAGATTAGCGGATATTTTTATTCTAATGATTTCTTTAAATTTGTATTTCTTTCTGATACTTTTCAGCTAAACTTTAATAGTAGTTTGTGCAACAGAGCGGATACGATGTCCATATCGCACGAGAACGAAGTTTGAGCACGACGCGGAGTGCCTCAATAGTTCGAGTGCGATATGGACAATCCGCTCGAGTTGTACATCGAATTTTTCCCACGACTACGATCCCTCAAAAACAAAAATACGATTTAACAAATATTTTTTTCGTTAAATACGTCAACTTGACAAATTCTATGGTATAATTTCGAACCTAAAAATGACATTCGTTCTTATCGCATGGTCATGATTGGTCAATTTCATATCCACAGTAGTGTGGATATGAAATCGACCAATCACTACGCGACTTACGTAATATCTGTTCACTAGACTGACATGGCCTATCTGTCCTACTAGCAAGTTATAAAGAAAACAATGAATATACGGGTGGGAGTGGGAAAAATGTTTTCTAGATCTTTAAGATAAAATGGAAATTCGAATTAAATCTTGGGGTCCTTTACAAATCCGAGTTTTTTTTTATAAATTTCAATTTTTTGAATGAGTTTAAATTTGTAATTTCAAAACTTCATTTTATTAATAAAATTCGAACAAGTTATAAACTTTGGTTCTTAACCTTTTAATTTAAACCAAAGTATTTTTAATATGTTTCTTAAATTTTCGACGACTTTAATGTGAAAATTTCGTCTTTTTCTAGAAATCTTACGCCCAAGCGAAATCTTAAAAGACGAAACATGCATAAAAAATCAAATTGTTCATTTTAAAATAGAGATTTCGAGATAAAAGGCGAAAAGGAAATAAATCCCAAATCCTATTGATGTATATGTATTTTTACGAAAATTTCCGAGTTTAAAATTACAATTCGACTTTCGAATATATAAACTCGAAGTTACGAATTTGTTGCCCAAAATTCTAGCTAAAACTCAGTTTTTTGTACAACTTTGATTAAGGTCTCGTTTGTGTTTCGATTTCAAAGTCGAACGTTTGATAAAATGTTTGTTATAAATTTCGAGCAGTTTCTAAAAATGCTGACTTTTTTCTGAAACATGCCAATTTTAAAAGTGATACTCTTTCTGAAATTTCGAGTCAAACCTTGAATTAGTTTTATTCTCATTTTTCTCAAAATTGGAATCTTTTTCTTGACCTTTAACATTAAACTTTTATCTTCAATTTAATTTGAAGGTTTTTCTCCAAATTTAACCTTTTAAATCCAAAATTGTGACATATCTACTTATCTTTTTGAAAATTCGACTATGAGCGCGACATTTGGTCATTTTTCTATTAGAAGCTTCGAAATTTTCGCCTCAAATTTCGAGTTCAAAGCGGAACAATTTTTTTGAAGTTTTTCCATTAATTTTCGACGTTAAACGCAAAATTTCAAGTTAAAACATAAAATTTCGCCATCTTTTTTTTCAGAAATCTAAAAACGTTTTTCTCTAAACTTCGACGTCATTTGGTGAAGTTTTTTTCTGATTCTTGGTTTTTAACTCGAAATTTTGACTTTTTTTTTAGCAATTTCGACTTGCTTTCTCAAAATTTCAACCTTAGTTGCTTTCAACTTTCAAATATATAAACTCGAAATTACGAATTTTTTGCTCAAATTTCTTGTTGAAACTCAGATTTTTGTACAACTTTTATTAAGGTATTTCTCGTTTGTGTTTCGCTTTTAAAGGCGAATATTTAAGAAAATGTAAACATGCCAGTTTAAACTTGAAAGTAATACTCTTTCTGAAATTTCGATTCAAACCTTGATTTCTTTTTATTCTCGTTTTGCTCAAAATTAGAATTTTTTTCTTGACTTTAGACGTTAGACTTTTAACTTGAATTTAATTTAAAGGTTTTTCTCCAATTTTGTAACATATTTAGTTATTTTTTGGAAAATTCGACTATGAGCGCGTGACATTTGGTCATTTTTCTGTTAGGAGTTTCGAGGTTTTTCCCTCAAATTTCGAGTTCTAACCAGAACAATTTTTTTAGGTTTTTCTAGGAAATTTCGACTTTAAACGCAATTTTTTGTGTGGAACGGAATGGTCCTTGGAAATCTTGACCGCTGAAAGCAAGAAAGATTAAAAAACACAACAAAGGTTACAAATCTTGTCCTCTGAAACCAAGAAAGATTAAGAACACAACAAAGGTTCTCTAACGCGTTTCAAGTTAGAAATCTGGAAAACTTTTTCTCTAAACTTCGACGTAATTTAGTTGCTTTTTCTGAAATTTCTTGGTTTGCAACTCAAAATGTGGACTTTAAAATGCGAAATTTCCACAAAAAGGTTTTTTTAAGTCAACTCTTTTGATTGTAAACTAAAATTTGTTTTTATCGAAATTTTAACTTATAAACACGAAATTTGACGATTTTTTAAATTTCAGTTTTTTTTTCCGAGATGTCGACGTTAAACCAGAAATTTCAACAAATTTTTAAAGCTACTTTTGTGAATATTGAACAACTTATAATTAGATATGAAATATTAACATATTTTGATTATAAAATTCGACACGAAAGTTAATTTTTTTTTCTGTATTCTACTTGCGAGTATTGCGACTTAAAATTTTGCAGTGACATTTTTCTAACGTTTTTTAGAAAAAAAAATGAAATATAAAACTTGTTCCCTGAAACTAAGAAATATTAAAAAACACAACAAAGGTTGCTCTAACGCGTTTCGACAGCGAAGCTATCATCTTCAGAGATATACTTTTTGAAGATAACCAAGGACCAGACCGTTTCACCAAAATTATTTTTTTTAATGAAATTTCATATCTATTCTTCAAATTTCGCCTGTAACTTTAAAATTATCTTGACTGCGATCAAGAAAAAAAATTCCACATTAAAGCAGCAGGTTTCTAAATATAATTCAAGTTTTTTACTTTTATTATGAAATATTTAAAAAAAAAAGAGGAAATTTTGAGTGAGAACACGGAATTTTTAGGAAAGTTGTTTTCAAATTTTAAGTTCCTTCTTAAAATTAGATAGGTGCTACTTTAATATGGAAATTTGGACTTTTTATCGAAATTTGAATTTGAAGTCGAAATGTTTAGGAAAGAATAATAAAAATTTCAAGGAAGGAATAATAAAAAATTTTAGTTCAAACTGAAAATTTAAAGAATATACTCAAAACTTCTTAATATTTTTTTTTAGCAATCTGTATTTTTTTTCTAGAAATTATACTAGTTTGCTGGGAATTTAAATTTTAAAAATGAATATTTTTAATTTTTTTACAACTTTGAAGTCTAATTTTCGGACAGACTAAAGCTTTTAATTGAAATTTTGATTAGGAAGTCAAAATTTTGTTGTTAAAGTTAAATTGAAATTTCAAAAAAAAAAAAATCAAAATTTGGATTTGCGATGAAAATTTCGGGATTAAGATAAACATTTAACGAAAAACCTCGAAAGTTTGCAAGAAATTCAAAATTAAAAAAATGGATTTTTCAGTTTTGATTGTTTTCAAATGTAAAATTTTTCTATTTTGTTTTCTATTAAAATTTCGCTTTTTAAGTCAATTTCTTGAATTTAGATTTAAACTTTTGACTTTATTTCTATTATGTTGGTTCAAATTTTTTTATGTATTTAGTTGAAAGTCGAAATTTTGAGATGAAAGTTGAAATTGGGTGACAACATTTTTAATATCGAAAAAGTTTTAAAATTAAAGGAAAAAAGGGACATTTTGAGAAGATAATCGAGATTTCACGACTAAAAATCATTTTGAGGAAGACTACTGCTAGAAAAACCCTAAAGCCTTGTAAAAAAATCAAAATTAGAATAATTATTTTCGACATTTTTTATTTTTTCTAACTTTAAATTAGAATTTTGATTCAAATTTTTTTGTCCCCCAAATAGTGAATGTAAAGCCCAAATTTTGTGGATTGAAATTAAAATTCCAAAGTACAGTCGAGATTTTAAGAAAAACTGAATTTTTAAAATCTGGTGTGAAAGCTTTATCCAAAGGAAAACAAAGGTGATGCCTATAGTTTGATAAAAATCTGAGACTTCGGGCTTTTGGAAATTTAAAGTTTGAAATTTCTAAATTATTAATTAATATATATAATATATTATATATATATACATTTGCAACATGTACTATGTGACCTGCAAAAATTATATGTAGCATTCGCTGTGACCTCTTATATTTCGCTGTAGCCTCCAGGTCTGCAGGTCACAACGTACCCCAGCTTAAAATTCGCCCATGTCTTCGGAATGCTATTTAGAGCTCATAACCGAAAATTTTGCAGAAGGTCATTTCGACCACCTGGTACCGGCAAAAGTGTCCGGTTAGTTCAGCACTTTGCCGCTGGCGCTGGAGGTCTATATGCATTATATGTGCTACGTACCGTGTGGCCTTTGCGCATATTTAACCAAGTGAAATTGTATGGCTCGTACGTTAGGCCCTTTCGCTAGCGGCAACGTCGAAATGCCGCATCCTCTGTCGCATTTCGCGACTTCTCTTTCTAAATTACTACATCGCTGCGCGACGAGTTACGTTTTGGATTTAAAATAGTCTCCGTGCGGGGAACTCTACTCTCCGTACCTACTTTACTCATAAACAAGCGCCAGCGTCTACTATTTATGATTTCGTTATTAGTGGAGATAGAAAATCGGTTAAATGGGCAAAGTATTGCAGACTTTTATGGCTATGAACATGACATTAAGAAGATAATTGAATACCGGCTTGTTTTAAATTCCGCTGAAAATTCTTTATTTGTAGTCCGATTAAGAAAAAGACCGCTAATCATTTTGGCATAGTTTCTCAAAATCTTCACAGTAATGCGATTAAGTATTTTTATGTTGAATAATTTCTGAGAAAATTATATCTGCTTAGTTTTTATTGTGGACGTTATATTGGATTATTTTCTTTTCCTAATTCAGTCAAAAGTAAAACACAGTAGTTGTCTCAAAAAAATATTTATGATATTTATTTCAAGTAGTAAGCCATGTAAAAACAACTTTCTTGAATGAATAAATGCATTAATAACTTCGATGTATAAATACATTTTTTTTCGACGGTGTACGTATTTGGTCCTTTCAAGAAAATAAACTGAATAAATTTGAGCTTTAAGGTCTTGTAGATTTAAAGTTTACTAGGTCCTGCAAACATTTTACAAATTGATAGTATTTTGAATGTATATAATTATTTTTAGTTAGTTTTGGATTTTGTAATGGAAATCTGACAAAAATTTTAATATGTAAGAGGTAGCTACTCGGCCTGTCAAATAATAAAGTCTTCTAGTAACAAAATTTATTCACTCGATCACACTTGCCATATTCTAACACGAACGACTGTACAACAACTTGAATCGACTTGTCTTTCTAATGTCTAATAATGCGCGGGAGCTGCCGGTGACTGTCGAGCAGACGTCTGTCATTGCGGTTGACCGCCAAATTTAAATTTAAATTTTATCGTCCTACAAATAATAGGGCTATTAAGTTTTCGCTATCAGTGACACAAGAAAGTTGCCCAACGTTACCAGAACCGTGATGACAGATGTCAGAGGCCTAGCGCCCCCTGCGACACAAATTCAGAAGGCAGCACATTGCGATCTAGCAGAATCAAATAACTTTGTTGCCATCGGAATAGGTTGTCATTAGTTCTATCAGTACTACCAATACTATTGTATTAGAGTTGTTATATTTAATTTATTAGATATATTTTGTTGAGGAAATTCATGATACTTCCAGCGGCGGTTTAGGTAAAAATTTTTTAGGCTTGAACTGTTAAAGTGAAAGAAATAAGTAGGTATTCTAATGAGGTTTGCAAAAGAAACCAAGCATTTAAATTCAGTCAATAAATAATTTAGTAATTTGTATTGGGAAACAGTTTTGAAGAAATAGTTACAATTTAACATAAAATTAGCATTGTATAAAAAAACATTAAAAATTTTACAAATATTAGTTATTGTTTTTGTTTAATGATTCAAAATTTCTTGAAAATTTAAAATTGTCACACAATAGTCGAATTTTTTTGAAATATCTCACATTCATTCAATGTTAAGACTTTTTTTTTAAATGTTAATTTGTTTTAATTAATCTTTTCATTTTAAACTCAGGGTTTTAGGAAAGCAGTAAAATTTTGAAAAAAAAAAATAAAATTTTGCTCAACTTTTAAAATATCTAAAAAAAGTTGAAATTTTAAGGAAGTTTGTCCTTTTTTAGAATATTATCTGTTTTAACAAAATTCTCAATACCAACTTGCAACCTTACCATAAAAATCTTTTTAAATTATTTTAACCTTCATTATATTAAACAATATGACGTCACACTTTGTAAAAACTGTTACATGTAGAATATTATTACCATTTTGTTTTAAGTTAGTTACCCAAATTACACCAAATTCTAATCAAAATGGTGAGAAAATTATAATCGTTTGAAAAAACCGCATTTCGAAGATTTTTTCCAAAATAAAATTGTCAATAAATTAAGGAAAACAGCAATTAGCCATCTAGACGCTCAAATATGAAATATCCATGTTTCAATTAATGGAAAAAGCAGGAAATGATAGATTAAGTAGATTTTTTAAAAATGTTTAACTGTATTCTAATAGATGACGGTACTGGTTTTTCAACAAATATTTTTATTGAGCATTTAAATACAACCAAAAATTCAAACATTTCGCCGCTCTTTAGATGCCAAAACATGAAATATATGTTTGAATTAATAGAAAAAGCAGTAAGTGATGCCTTAGGATTTATTTTTTAATGTTTAGCTATATTCTGAAAGATGACACCACCACCTTTTAAACAAGATTAAATACAATTAAAAATGCAAACGTATTCACTAAACTTGAATTTGGCGCCATTAGTGGGGAAACGAACGTCAAGATATTAATCATCTTTCATAACATTGCAATGCGAAAATAATTCTTACTGCCGCTTGTCGTAAGTCTTAGTACGTAGCTGTAATTAGAGTCAGTACAAATACCATAAAATGTACAAGTTTGACTTGCAGAGCCAATGTAAGACGTAAATATTATGTTTTAAAAAACGCGGACCTGTCAACTTAAATGTCCAACCAATAGAAATTCACAGATCACCTGATAAATTTGAACCAATAACATTTTAGAATGCGTCGCGGTTTTTAACTCTACATTTAAATATTGCTTCCAGCACATTCATTACAGAAAATTTGTGAACAATACTTCGTATTATTTGTTGCCCCTTACTTAATTCAACATTAGCCAAATTTCTTATTTGCTGTTAAATAATGTGTAATTGTTTAGTATTGATAAGATTTAATTACTTTGAGATACGTTGTGAAACATATTCACAAATGTCTGGATTTTCAGTACCTTTGCCTCCGGCCTATCTCTCATACCACCTTCATAAATCTTTCAAATATTATATCATGATATTTGTCAAAGAATAAAGTGAAATTAAGTCGAAATATAAAAAAGATGTTTGGTAATCATCTGAAAAAAAAAACAGTTGTTCGAATTTTTATTTGACATTTAGAGAAATAAATAATAACAATAATATAAAATAAATATACAATACTTGAATAAAGTTCTTTGAATAAGATATTATGTTCTGTAGCACTGAAATAAAGCCCTTCGATTAAACTATTACCTGTTAAAAAGTTACAATTATACAATGAAACTTTGCATTATAGTTATCACAATGTATCATTTGTTTGAAATTTTATATCATTTAAATTACATGTGCTTAAAAATCAACAAAAATCGTACTGAAAGGGGTTTGTATAAATTGTAAAACCATATGTGCGCATATATGAATGAAAAATTGGAATTTCAAAAAGTAAGGCACAGTTATTTTATATGCTCACTTTATTCATGCATTACTTTTAATAAGTACACTTGTTCTATAAAGCGGTATTACGTGGAATTTGTTCACTTAGATTTTAGGTAATACCGAGGAAAACTATAGAGAACTACACTATGACTGTCTGAACACTTAAACCGTTAATGCATTAACATTTCTTGCATAAATTCTTTAAAACTAAAAATGTGGTTGTTTTATTCACAATTGTGTATCTTCATCTGGAATAATTGTCTTGATCGGGAGCATCGTTGTCTGGAACTTATCTAGAAGCCCTTGTTAAAAGACGTAGACTCCGTTTATGCAGAATTTTGAACACTAAAATAAGACTATCGTTACCAGTGATACATGTGAACATACCCTACCAAAATATTTTTAAAATTTGTCATATTTACCTTATTACATGCCAAAATTGAGCGCCGGTTTCTCAACATACTTGAAAACCAAAAATAAAGGTTCAAAAAATTACATTAACCTCAACGAGTCATTGCTTCAATGACAGATGACAGAAGGTTTTGTTAACAATATCTACTTATGCTCGCATGTATTAAAAGAACAATTTGTCTACAAAGCAGCGGAGTAAATTTATATGTACTTAATTTTTCAGGATGCGGTGGCGGCAAATTCAAATATTTATTGATAATAACTTATCTTTACTGACATATAAGTATTATTTATAAGTTAATTCTTTCATTCTGGTGTCTAAATGAAGTGAAATTTACATTTAAAAAAAGTCAATTCAATAAACCACCAGATTTGGGACATTCTTGGACAGGCCGAACTTGATTTTTGAGAACTCCTCTTTCTTGATAATTTCTTAAGAGCAAAAAAATACCTAGTACTAAGACAAAAGTGTTACTAAACATTTTGTCAATCATAATTATTTGAGCGACATTTTATCTAACATATGGATCAGCAGGAGGGAAGGTGTAGAGAGGTTAATCATTTGGTTTTTTTTTTCGCCCCACACTTCTTATTGTGGTTCAATTGATTAGTAAAATTCACATGGAAATTAAAATTATTTGAATTGAATTTTTGTTTATAGGAATGTCTCGAAAAATATCAATGATAATGTCAGTTACATATCATTTATGATGATTTTAAAAAAATTGGCGATGACTTCATAATTCGAAATCCAAAAATTATCGAATGACTACAATTTGCAAAAAAAATTATTTGTAAAATTTATATATTAGAATCGACCGCTTCTATAATTTTATTTATAATTTTAGGCATTTTCATTTTATTTGCATATGCAATATTCTGGTTTTGGAAACATGTTTAAAAAATCAAGCAAATATAATAGCCATGTTATGTGTAATTTATTTATTTTAAATGGGATAATTTCTGCCATAATACAAATTTAGCATTCAACGCAGCATTTACGTTAGAGCGAGTAAACCCAAATAGACTGGAAAGCTATTTAGTAAAAGCGCTTTTTGTATGCAGCGCCTTTATCTTACCCAGTATTGAAACGCATAATCTATCCGTAATCCCTAATTGATATATAGTGCAGGAGATCATAGAAAAAATGCATCTTATGGCCTTCCTTACGATTCAATACTTGGCAACGTTGAGGAAGGCTACAACGAACGAGCGGTTAAAATAATTGCTCTATATATTGCAGGTAACAGTGAACGGCGTGTACAATTTTTGTTTGAAAATTTATTTTGCGAAAATCGTTTCCCCTCTCTAGGAATCTTGAAAATAGAGTTCCCCCTCAACACATATATGACAAAAGTTTGCCATAAATATTGTCAGGACTAGTGGAGGTCAGGTCGTCTTATATATACCATGCAGGTCACAAAGATAGAAATATACCTATATATATATATATATATATATATATATATATATTGTTAGTTTCGTGTTCCTCCTCCATAATTTAAACACCAATAACGGTAGCGACACACAAATTATAACGATAATAAAAGGTAACACACTTCAAAATATTAATTGAACGAATGTTAAAACAGGTAACGATGTATCGATTAATTGAACAGGAATATCGAAATAACAATCCACTTCCGCCAGGCCCGAGTGACGCTGGGAGAGTATCCCCGCAGCCGGGACAAGCTGAGATTGGAATTCTTTCCTGGTGATTGGCGCCACGAAATATAAACAATGCGGGCCAACTCTGGTTGTTTACACGGCCAACCTGACGGATGTTTCGCTCTCGGAACATACCTTGTCATTACCAAAACAAATCAAAGTCAATACATTTCTTCCTTTTCGACTAAACGAAGAAAAACAAACATTTTGTTTAGGAAAAATAATTTGTTTACCATGAAAGTACGTTGATTCCATGATCCGAAATGTGTAAGCAACCAGAGTTGGCCCGCATTGTTTATATTTCGTGGCGCCAATCACCAGGAAAGAATTCCAATCTCAGCTTGTCCCGGCTGCGGGGATACTCTCCCAGCGTCACTCGGGCCTGGCGGAAGTGGATTGTTATTTCGATATTCCTGTTCAATTAATCGATACATCGTTACCTGTTTTAACATTCGTTCAATTAATATTTTGAAGTGTGTGTTACCTTTTATTATCGTTATAATTTGTGTGTCGCTACCGTTATTGGTGTTTAAATTATGGAGGAGGAACACGAAACTAACAATATATATATATATATATATATATATATATATATATATATATATATATATATATATATATATATATATATAATATTTTTTAATTTGGAATCTAAATTAAAATTTTCAAAATATAACACTAGCTTGAAATACAAATCTTGTCCCCTGAAGCCAAGAAAGATTAAAAAACCTTTGTTGTGTTGTGTATTTCAATTTTTGAAGATAACCAAGGACCAGTCGGTTTCACCACAAAAATTAGTAATACTAGCTTTCAACTTTGTTTCTGATATTTTAATCCTCTCTTCCCGAATGGTACACATATTTTAAATATTTCTAAAAGGTTATATGTGCACCATTCCCTAGGACATGAAAAGCATGTTGTTACATCAGCCTCTTCCCCAATGGTAACAAAAACTAAAAAATGATGGAATCCTACTATCTGTAAGTCAAGTAACAAATGAGTAGCATTTTACTTTACTACTTTGTTGGATTGACATTCATATTGCGGGATAAAAGGGTTAAATGTACAGTTTTGTGAATAGCATAGAAATGAAGTAGAAAATTTACGAAAATAAAGAAAAAGAAGAAAAAAAGGTAAAAATTTGGAGAAAAATTTGAAATTTCCTAAAAATTTCAAAATGTTTTTATAAATATTTAGCATTTTGAAACAAAACTGGCCAAAAAATTACATTTTAGCGATTTTTTCTTTTAAAATGTCCATCCTTTCATTCAATTTTTAAATTTTGAAAAAAGAAAGATTTTGAGTTCTTCTTTCCATTTTGAAAATTTTTTAACTTGTGAAATAATTTAAAAATTTTTAGATTCTATCCTTTCTCAGAATATTTATAATCAACGATTCCTAAAATACTCAAGTAAATATATAAAAAATGTGATGTTCGACTTACGAGGGGCCTTGAGTTTTACACAAGAATGGGTGATGAATCCGCTCTCCTGAATCGCAAATAGCTATCTGCGGCACTAATATGAAAGAACTTAATATTTGAATTTTACATAAAACATAAAATGAAAATTAAATTAATAAAAGACAGTAAAAAATATTTCATTAATAAATTTAATTAAATTCACCTGCGTCGACAAAAGACAACGTTTCCCAAACTTTTTTTTTTTGTCCTGGCCAGGTTGTCTTTGATATTTTCTTTTCGTGACCCACTAAAACATTTTTGAAATATTTTAGATGCTTTAAGATGTAGGTATATAAATAAGTTTTAAGTTCACGCTGCATAAAAATATAAAAAAATATATTTAAAATATTTACCCTCATACTCAACACGCAAGAAAAATTGAAATTGAAATTACTTTTCGCTCTCCCTTCATGGCACCAAATATGCGTCAAGCTACAAATAATACGAGTTATTTCAAAAAACGTTTTAGCGTTGCAATATATATCCAAAGAGAAAAATATATGACGCCCACCTACCAATTACAGTCAACAAAAGGACCATGATACCTTTTTATTTATAAATAGTTTCAGCACAAAAGGAAGGCAGGAGCATATTTCTTGTCTGCCACCTGGTACTTCCGCTCGAAATGATGTATTACAACTTGGGAAGGAGACGTTGACATCCTCCAAACGAGGGGTTGTGTATTGTCAACCTGCTAAGCTGTCATTGTACCGGGCCATAAGTCGCAGGGGATATTGATCGGTTTTTAAGAAAACGACGTAAACGTTTAAGTTCTTCATACGCGGATGAAAAACCCTGAGCTAATTTCTTCGACATAGAAACATTCTAAACCTATTTGTCACAGTAGCATTTCGAATTCTGAAACAAAGATATAGCATAAGATTAGAGTAAAACATCGATGTGACATTTTCACGTCTTTGTTACACATTTCGAGCGTACATTTCGAGAGAACATCGCATTTGCATAATAACGACCGATAAAAGCGACTGTAATTCTCACATTTGGCCGTTGTTCCAGAGGGACCTTTCCAGTCGGACGCCCTTTTGGTGCCAGAGCATTGTCTCTTCGATCACATTCACAATCAGAGTAATTGCTGGACATTCGGAAGATGGAACGCCACTGCGGGCACCGCTTGCCAAGATCGAGAAATGCAACTTCGATCCTTCGCAATGTTGCTGCCTTGCGGCATATCGCTTTTCAGCGGAGTGGAGTTCGTTTGTTGTCCGAAACATTTCAAAGGTAAGCCGATATGAAACTATGTGTAATTACTATATTGTAACTACGATAAAAGCTCAGTTGGTTAAGCCGAACTTTTTAATGAGATTTAGAAAACATAGCTGTAGCGTTTTATTTGACACGATTTTGCTTTATCTTTCGCTCAAAGCTAATTTCAGGTTATGATGTTTGGAAACTTAAATGTACAATTTTAAGTTTCAACTCTTAATTTCGTGAAAGAGTTCCGAAAATTTTTTTATTAAGTCTTCTCTTCAATTCTTTCAGTAAATACTTGGAGAATTGAAGTTAGAAGCAGATGGCTCAGAAAATAATGTTGCGGGCTTATCGGTTCGAAATGATTATTAACACGTGAATTGTAAGACACTTTATTTCCAAATTAAACTCGGATCACTACACTTGAATAATTAACTCACTTATTGACTTCTAACTGCTAACTCACTAATTAACTGCACTGACTCTAACTGACTGACTTCGAGGGAAAGGCGACCGCCTTATATAGTTCTGATTCCCGGGTTCTAGAAAAACTCAACAGATAAGGCTTATCGTTTGCCGAAATTTCTGGAACACTTATCTGCCGTTTGCTTCATTATCGCGGCCGCTTTCCCTTATCAGATCTTTCTAAAAAATTTTCTTACGTACTAAATTTTACAATTCACATTTCCTTACAATAATTTTCTTGGGTGTTTGCTGATTTGAGGTAGCCTAATGATATAATGCTCGCTTTCCCGATTATTGGGGTGCTGATTCAATACAGTTTTATTGCATGAATTACATGATTTTTATTCACACAAAAATTGTCACGTGCAAAATACACTTCACCCAAAAATATAAATAACTTAAATTCATTTTTTTATTTATTTAGTAAATTTTGATGCTCAATGGTGTGCAATCGATGATTCATGACTGTTAAGATGTGTTATTGTAAAAATTTTTAAATTAGAATTCTTTCAGTCAAGTGTTTTCAATAATAGGTCATTTATGTAAATGTTTAACTTTTTTGCTTTAAATAAGCTAAACATTATCCGTGAGTTTCTGACTGATGCACCTTACTTCTTTTTTTGTAGAAGAAGGTGACAAAATAAAGCAATCAACAAAATAAATACGTACCTTAACCCTCTAGTTCCCAAGAGCAGCTTAAGACAGGTATCACAAAATAAGCGATTAAATGACAATGTAAAGTGTGCAAGGTTTATGCACATCTGTACACATCTGCGGAACACTAGGTAGATAATCATATAATAATAGGATTTATTTTGCATATTTCATATAATTAGTACTGTAGCTTGCTTTCAAAAGGCCCTAAAAGTTAACGAGAAAGTATTTTTCAGGACCAAAAAAAAGGTGTCGTAAAAATGTAACAACTAAAAAAATGTGCTTTCAAAGGTCTTTGCATTTCTAATGACAAAAAAATGTTAAATACCCCAAAATATTTAGGAAGAGTAAAGAACAAAAACATATCGCCCCCAACACAGCATTCACGGCATCCCGGATAAAATACAAATTGATATTTTTGATTTATAACTGGAAATTGTATTGAAAGTTAAAAGTTGAGGTTAGAGTAGAAAAAAAACTTAAAGAAAGGTTAACATTTCGAATTTGCTGTCTAAATTTTAGAAAAAAACATCAAAAATTGCCGTTTTAAATTTAAATTTTTAAAAACAATTTAAAAAAAATATTTTGAAATCGAAAAACTTTGGGTTAAAGTTTAATATTTTTCTCTAGATTTAAATATTTATAGAAATTTTGAAGCTTTAAAAGTCGAAAATTAGAAAAAAGCTAAATTTTTTAAAATTGGGGCGAATTTAGAGCTGGATCCGATTTAACGTCAAAATTCTGACTTTGGTAACAAACGCTCTTAAAATAAAAATTTTCAGATTTTTTTTCGAAATTTTTACTTCTACAAATTCCAAGTTTAAGCTTGAATTTTTTTTACTGAAGTCTATTTTAAAAATTTTGTAGTTTACCAGAATGTCGGCCCTAAAGCCAAAATTTTCACATTAAAAATCGTGAATGTTCCGATTTTTTTTATTCTGGAAATTACGACTTTTTTGTTAGAAATTTTGAGGAAAAGATGGTTATTTTGACAAAAAATGATATTTGGGACTCTTTTTTAACATATATCATTTTATTATTTTTTCCAAAGCTTTAGTTCTTTTTAATTTTGGGCTAAAACAATTTTTAATTTTCTGTTTACGGTTTAAAATTTTTTTGTTTGAAATCGAAATTTTCAGAAGAAAGTTGAAAGTTAAATTTGAGGTCGGAATTTCGTTCTTTAAAACAAAATTTTGAAAGTAAACTTAATATTCTGGAAATTATCTGCCACCTAAAATAATCAGTTTTTTTTTGAGAGTTTGACTTTTCCTAAAATTTGTTATTTGATTATAAAATTTAGTTTCTTTCTCGAAATTATGACTTGGCTTTTAAAAGTCGAATGTTTTACAACAATTTTTTTCTTATCATTTGGATATTTTTTTGAAAAGTACGAATTTAGATTTCATAATTAGTATTTTTATAGATATGGACTTTTTCAAATTTTTCAGTTTAAAAAAGTTCAATTTTTTTTCTTTTTTATTACAGTTTGACTAGACTAGTTTCAATAATTTTTAACGTAAACTTGAAATTTGAATATTTTTCTGGAATTGGAAAGAATTCGGAATTTAGCGAGAAGTCCAAATTTCTAGTTTAAACTGAACTTTTAAAAGTTTAATTGAAATTCAATTTGTAAGATAATTTTTGGTTTGGAAGATATGAGAGTTTGAAATTACGAAAAAAGTTCCAAGTTCTTTCGAAACAACGAAAAATTTCCATTCTTTGAAAGTGAGTTTATAGCTTTTTCATAGAGTTTTCGGGACGTAGAATCAGAGTCTGAAAATCAAATTGGGCTATGACTATCCGTTTGCGAGATAGAAGACTAAAATTTCAATATTTTCAAATTTTTACCAAATTTCCTAGGGTCGAAATTCAAAAGCCATTATTTAGGATGTGAAAGTACCCTATCATATAGATTTTGATCCTAAAATTTTGACTTTCATCACGGAGAATTCTACATTTCAAAGAAAGATATTTGAAAAAAAATCATTTGAACTTAAAATTCAATATTTTTATTTAAAAGACGAATTTATGGTGGTAAATTTTAAAATAAAACTGCCTACTTTTGAAAAAATGTACTTTTTTTAAATCTTTAACTTTTTTGGTTTTTCTTTCAAGGAGTGGACAAAGTTTGACAAAATATGTCTAAATGCGAATTAGGGACAAAAACATTCGATGCTTCTTTCATATATTTCTAGAAATTCGAGTTTTTTAAAATCAATAAAATATACAGAATGATTCAAAATTCGATGTACACATTTTGAGAACGTATTTTTTGGATCAAAATAAGACTTTTTCTTTACACAAAGACTTGTCCTACAATGCGCCCCCTTCAAGCTACATCCATCGTAAGTTGGGCAAGAAAAATCGATTATGTCAAATTGTTCATGATCAAATCATCTGAAAATTTACAAGCGCCTGTTTTCTAGCCTCTCTATTTATTTTGTTGATTCAAAAATACTGTAAACTTAAGTTTAGGGAGCTGACGAGGGGTTTACACTTTTCTTGACCAATTTTCCACTAGGAAAATCTAAATTCGAATAAGATCATCTAGTCGGCCTTGAAAAAATGTAAAATTTTGATCTCTTGCATTTTTTGGATACAACTAACCGTTTGCAAGAAAAGAAGAAGGGGAGCATTTTCAAAATAATCATCATCTAAATCTAACTAAGCTTAGAGGTATTTTAGATTTTGTAGTAAACTGCATTAATTATTTTATAACAAATATTGGAATTGCTGCCCTCTTCCTCTGCGGTACAACCTTCCATCTTCTGCACAAACGCTGCCCGACACGATCATTGTAACTCAAAGGGGGTGCTTTTTAGGACATATGTTTATAGGAAGAAAAAGTCTTATTTTGATTCCAAAAATACGTTTTTTAAATTTGTGCAACGAATTTTGAATCAACACGTATATCTTTTGATTAATTTAACAATTTTATAAGGTTCGCAGCCTTATGCCAACCTTTGAATTTGCCTCACAGGTAAAAAGTTCTACAGAGCGGTCCCTAACTGCAGCATTACTTTCATCGGGTAATCTTCAACAATTTTGGGGCTCCCCTTTGCATTGGGCCTTGTGCTGTTGCACCTGTTGCTCCTGCCTTGATACGGCTCAGCATATAATATTCCTTTGGTAGGGCATTATACATTTTTTTTGAGAAAATAATATTTGGGCATTAGGGGGTAAATGGTTAAACGTTAGCATGACGTTCAAGCAAATTTTACTTACTAAAATTAATCTGAATCATACAATTCACAGCAAGCGTATTCCTCTTGGATTGTGGCTCAAACGAACGTATATCCCAAAGTTAATGAACCGTTTATGAAGCTTTTGAATGAGCATATTGGGGCATTCACAGAGATTTAGTCAAATACGTAAACTTCAATGATCTATATCTACGGCGTTATGAGCAAATGCGAATTAAAATCAATTTGCAGCTCAATGAGACCATGACCAACATTTTCAAAACCCTTTAGCCTTCGACGATTTCGATGTATGAAATAAAAAAGCAATCGCCCTCTAAATGGAATATTTCCAATGGAAAAATATATTTTCATTAAAATATGTAGAGTTTTCTCTGATGTGGTCCATTGAAGCGGTAAAGCGAAAATATTTTTAAATTAACTTGGCGATGCAACCGAGGCAAAAGGGAAGCAGAAAAATGAATAACTTGGTTTATGTTGTCCAATTAAAATTGCAGCTTCTACTCATTCTGGGGTGTAATTGAATTTTTCTAGGCTTTGAAACTAATGTAATTTGTAGATTTAGCAACTTGATTATAAAAATGCGAGCACGAGCAGTATTTGGCAGGCTATATTAAGCAGTATAACTAGTAATGGACCGAAAGGGTAGGTTTTAAATAAGGCGTCATATACTTCTTATAATCTGATAATTTAAATATATGATCAAGAAGATAAAAGAAAAAATACTGTTTTAAGATATAAAATTTAATACCCTAAGTGTCTGTCTCTTTGTCTGTTGACTGATCCTATGTCCGGGCAAATCTCGGAAACTGCTAAATCGATTTTAATTAAACCTTTACTAAAATGTGCAGTATTTTGAGAGGTACCTTTTAAACTATTTTTATTTCAGCAAAATTCACAATTCACTTCTAAGAATTGAGTTGTGCTAACAATTTTATTTGTGGTTATTACTCAGAACATATACAAGAGAAAACAATCGGCAACATTTGTGGCTAATTATCATAAAATATTATGCGCCATTTACAATTCTAGCGAATACTAAAATAAGGATGGTGTACCTTTGAATCTATTATTGTATTAAAATCAAATGAGAATTTATTTTATTATTGCGCAATAAAATCGAAGGGGGTCAGTCATCAAATGGTAGCTGCAGTACCTCAGTAAGTAGCGAAATCTTCTTCTCCCAGTGGCAATTTGTAACGTTTTGCCACTGCCATCAGAATTATCACGAAGAAGAGCAACCATTCATAATTAGAAGTATTTTTTTACATGATTACAGTGGGTGTATCGCTTTGATTCGAAGTCTTCAACTAGACACCACTTTTCCACAACATATTATTACTAACCAGAAAACTTATAGATTCGTAGTAAATCCGAAGAGACCGCCTGTTGAAATCAATTTTGCATAAAAGCTTAACCCCCGTACTTCAGCTTTAGTCTCGGCCGCAACTTTAAAACTTTCATTCTAAACAGAGATTTCCGGCGGGGATTTTCAATGAAACTTTCTGGGTTCAAAGAAGATTTTACATATTAATGCTCTATTATTTAAGAGCTGCTTTTATGAAAGTGGTCACCGGTCTTCGAATAAGCCAACAAGGCATAATGAACGAAGATTAGCTGAGATTTAGGGACATCGACCGGACAAACACGAATTTGCGTGCGCAATTTCAGGGATAGACCGAAAGGAAGCAACAAAAAGGTTCGACTGTGTCTGCAATAAATATGCAATGAGTTTTTGTTGTTCTTTTGCGGGATTCCCTGGGGATGAGCCTTAAATCCTTAGCTCTATTTTCGCTCAAGTTTTTAGGTTTAAAACAGAAATATTCAAATGGTCGTGCCTTTAAAAAATGTTTTGTAAACAAGTATAAACGTTCAGTAAGTAATATCGATATTGTGTCTTAGCAACACTTGTCACTGGGAATGTCGTAACAGTTGTAGTTATAGGTATGTGGTTCCTATTATTATATCAGCCACAAACATTGCGAATTGCTTCCTTTTTTATATGTTCTGTTATAACCTTAAATATAATTGGTAGGACACTTGAATTCTTTGAAGTGAAAGGTTGAGTTTTACTGAAATAAAAAGCGCCTAAATGGTACGCCTAAAAATATTCTACATTTTAGTAAAGTTTTCATTTAAATCGATTTAGTACTTTCCTAGATTAGCTTGGACAGATAAAGAGGCAGAAACTTGGACGCTTTAATTTTACTAATATATCAGGTGTAACAGGGTCATGGTACAACCCCTAGTTCTTTATTTATGAAGATAAAATTTTAAAACTTATTTCAATTGATGTATTTATGAAATGTCAAATTTTGACATAAAAATAACACTCCTACTGCTGTCACCTTCGCTACAACTGATACCAATTTTTGATTTTTAAACTGAACAGCCTGTATATTATTACATTTTTGGAAACTGCACAATTTTTTGAATAGAGTGCACCTAAAAAAGTGAAATTTAAAAGATTGGTTGGTTCCATTTTATTTTTTAACCTAGAAGGCTATGACTAATTATAGTTAATTCTAATGGATCACATTAACCTTAAAAAAATTAAATCACGTGAAGAAAGAAGTATTTCATTCTTTTGACACGTGATAAAGTTAACAAAAATGGTTTTTATGTCATAACTTTATTTTCTTAAATGGCACCGTAATAGTACTGTGGTACCACCAAAAAGTATAAATAATGGTGAATCTAACCATATTTTCATTTTTGCTGTTAAATCGATAGAACTGAAGTTACAGTCAAAAGAAGTCAAAATATTCGGTTTCAATTTATTTGAAGATTTGTTCAATAAAAACACAAGATAGCTGTGGAAAAAAATTAAAAAAAAATGATGCCTCCTAACTTTTCCCAATTAAGTTTTTTTGCGGGGTTAATGTGGTCAGTTTGCGTTAATTAAGATAAGTCAGGACCTTCTAGTTAAAAAGTAAAATAGGAGCAAAAAAAATTTCGATCCTTTAAAAATCACTAGTTCTATGTGCATGTGTCCAAAAAATTGTGCAGATTCCAAAAATGTAATAATATACAGGATGTTCCATTTAAAATTCAAAGTTGGTATCAGTTTTAGCGGAAGTAATAGCAGTAGGAATGTCATTTTTATGTCAAAATTTGACACTTCACAAATACATCAAGTGTGGCAACTTTGAGAATTTTTCTTCATAAGTAAAGAAAAAATAGGAGGTGTACTTGATCCTGTTACACCTGATACATAAAATAAGCAGAAAGTAATTCTTGAGATAATTACTTACTGTAGGTTTTTATATCGGCAGAAAAGCCTGTTGCCACAAGAATATATTCCTGTGCTGTCACCTAAGTAAGTCAAATTGTTAAAAAAAAACTGACATTCTGATAAGAGAGCAATTTCGGATAAAGCGAAACCTGGACAAAAAATTCAAACATTTTTTAAAACAGAGAAAATTACCATTGAAAGTAAACCTTCAAAAAAAATTAGAATTCAAAGTCAAATTTTTAAAAAAGCGAAAATTTTCGAAAATCCCAAGTTATCAATAAAAGCATATATTTTCAGAAAGTGATTTGCACTTTCAAAACAAAGACGAAAGTTTGAAAGTAAAATTGAAATTTTAAAAAAATCGGAATTTTGGATAGTCGAAATTTGATGTTGCAATGATTATAAAAAAATCGAAATTTTGGAAAAATGTCAATAGGAGGGTAAATCAAAAATGAATCGGAATTTTTTTAAAAAATTTGTTGGCACAAGATAAGTACATATGAAAGTTATTAACTATTTTTCTACATAATCTCCTGTTATGCATTTTCCCCGACGGATTGGGAGTTTTTTAATCTCATCATCATAAAAAGAAGGAAGGCGTGTTTCTAGCCAATTGCGCACAAATGTCTCAATAGCAGCATCACAATGGAATCGCTCACCTTCTAGAGCTTCTTTCAATAACCCAAACATACAATAATCGCATGGTGATAAGTTGGGACTATAAGGAGGGTGTTCTAATTAGTGATGGGCAAAACTGCTACTTACAAGTAGCAGTTACGAGTTGCTCCTGTTACAACCAAGTAACAGTTTTAAGTAGCTGCTACTTTTGTCACTGTTACTTATTACGAATGCGCGTTAGGCGATCACACATAGCAGTATACTGAAAGTTGGAACGGAATGGAACGGAGCAAGTAGCAACTTACAAAGAGAGCCTGCTACTGCTACTTTGTCACTGTTACGCGATCGCAAATCGCAATAAGGAGCAACCGACAAGAAATAGCTGCTACTCCACTGAACTCTTCCTGCTACCTTTAGTCGTTCCTGCTACTTTGTCCCAGTATAATTAAGCAATAAACTACTTACGCTAAATCACCGAAGTCATAGCTACGTTCGGACGGTAGGAAAATTGGTACATGGATATGTTTTAAATTCATTTAGCAGACAATCTTTCATAAAGGGAAACTCGAATGTAGGCTATAACACTGATCATTTTTGCTATTACGAGAATTTTAAGAGACGTTTGAATTTATAAGAGGTAAACATGTGATTTAAATCGTAAAATTTCCCAGTCAATAGCGAAATAAAGGTATCAGTACAATTAAGCTGTTTTATTTTGACATAATCTTCTAATAGTAACTAATTAAAGATAAAGAAGGGTAAAAATATAAAAATAAGCTTCATGATTATCAACATCACGACGAAATGATTTATATTCAGATACAACATTAGAATTCCAAGATGTTTCCGACTATAGGAGAGAAACACTGATAAAGTCCACAATTCCGCAAGGAAACGGACCGAAAGTACACGGAGTTAATCGAGTCAAGTAAGTAAAGTAGCAGGTAACAACTGCGACTGAAAGATATTTTGTGTTCCAAAAGTAGCAGTTACTTTTAGGAACTGATAACTGTTCCAACTGCTACTCAATAAGTAGCAGTGACAAAGTAGCAGATTGCTATGTAGCAACCCAACACTAGTTCTAATGTTGCCCAATGCATTTCCTCTAATTTTTGATGCGTCAGATTGGCTGAGTGGGGGCGGGCATTGTCGTGAAGCAAAATCCCATTTCTGACCGAAAATTCCCAGCTTACCCGCCGATGTGCACGTTTTGCTTCATCCAATAGCTGGCACTAGTATTCAGCATAACTCCTTTAGAATCCCAATACACTGTTGCAAGAACCTTTCCAGCTGAGAGGTGAGTTTTTGCCTTGACGGGTGCACCTTCCCTCTTTCTTCTCCAATTCATGCTTGCTTGTTTAGATTCAGGGGTGTAATGGTAGACCCAAGTCTCATCACACGTAACGATACGTTGCAAAAAACCATCACCTTCACATTGAAAACGTCCCAGATGGCGCTGTCAAATCTCCAGGCGTTGTTGTTTCTGTTCATCAGTCAAAAGACGAGGTATCCACCTGACAGAAACTTTTCGAAATCCCAGCTCATCTGTAATGCTTATCCCTATCTGCGCATTAATTGCACCAATAGTTAAACGACGATCACCTTCCAAAAGGCGTTGAACAGCGTTAATCTTGTACGCAGTCAGGTCCGAGGATGACGGGCATGGGGTTGATTTTGAACTTGAGTTCGTCCTTCCAAAAATATTTTGTGCCATTCATACACTTGAGTTTTCTTCAAACAGGTATCCCCAAACTGTGCTTCTAGCCTGTGAAGAATTTTGGTGGGCTTTACACCTTCAACGGCAAGAAATTTAATAATAATGCGCTGCGCAACGTGCGGATGGATCTCTTGCTCACTCATTGTATTTACAACTCATGAACGGTGAGAACGGAAATCGCTTAAGCGCAGGAAGTCAGGTGATATCTCCACCTAACATGTCTAAGAGTATGCACACACTCCGGACGCTCTCATGGCGACATGATACCAATTCCGGTTCATATTTGATATACCCTGGTATATTGAAAATATATACTTTAAAAAAAACGATTAATTTAACTAGTTGAATAAGTTAATTGTGAGACAAGCGAGACAAGTATTTCACCTGCATCGTCGAGTGTCGAGTTAGTTTTTTATAGAAATGTCAAGTTTGGTTTTATCTCGAAATTCGATTTTTTTTTAACATTTTAATCTTACTCTTAAAGTGTTGCTCTTTGCAGAAAATTCAAGCTAGAAGATATTACTTTTTTTTTCAGCAAATTGATTCAAAATTACACATTTGAAAATTGAACTTCGAATTTCAAATTTTTTAAAAATTTTATACGTCAAATTTAAAAGAATTACAGGTGACATTTCGAGTATATTTATAAAAATACCTTCTAGGAATTTCATCGTCTTTGGGTTTTTAATGTTCTATATTTTTATTAAATGGTTATGTCAATAAATATTCAATTTTGTAAAAGATGTTGAAACTTGGACTATTTCCCAAGAAAACTAATCCTTAAAAATACAGTTTTTCTCGAAATTGTAACATACGCGTATAAAACCAGTTTTCAAAAGTTTCGATTTCGTTTTGAAGCCAAATCAGAATATAAGGCAATTCGGTTTTGGGCAAAAATCTGGTTTCTAATTTAAATCCAACTTTAAGAAGTGTTTTTCTGGTATTATTAGTTTAGGTTTAGGTCACAGATCTAACAGTATGGATGAAGCTAGCGAATGCAAATTTATGTGACGAAAGTCAAAGAGATAATTGCATAATAATATTAGCAAGAGAAAGTGAGCAAAGGAAATTAGACCACGTTGGGTAAAAGTCTCAAAACAGTAAAACAGAATGGCTTGTAATTAAACAAAAAATTGGTTCATATTTTGATATTCTTACATTATTTTACTGACTACAATTTTTCAAAATAATTAAGTACTTCGTTATTTAATTATGTTGACACAGGTGTCAATAAAATATTACATTTGTCCTTCTTCTTCTTCTTCATGCGGTGCCTATTGACCCCGAATGTTGGCGACTAGCTTGGCTATTCTTGCTTTTTTGGTAGCCTCGGGAACAGTCCAGTCGTGATCATGGTAAAACATTTTCTTAAGTTCTGAAGCCATTCATCTTCGACCTGGTCCTCTCTTACCGTACACTTTTTGTTGCAGTATTAGTTGGAAAAAGCCATATCGTTGTTCGTTTCTCATAATATGGCCCAGGTATTCCAATTTACATTTCTACGTACATTTGTCCAATTTGTGATAAAACCTGGTGACTAGGCGTTTTTTGGGTCCAATAATCTAAAATTTAAAAAAGTTCCCTTTTGAAAAAAAATTTACAGTTAAAATATGTGCATTTTTTTTTCTTAAATCCTTTCAATTAACAGGTTGTTACTCCAATTCTTTATGTATTAAAAATGCACTTACAAATAAAATGAAACAACACAACATTTTGATTACAAACAAAAGGACCCTTATGTAACAACCTGCTTTAGGGGCTCTTAAAAATAGTTATTATAATAGTCATAGCAACACAATATACATCAACAAACAACAGAAAGATTGCACCACGAAGCAGCTACTATAAGATGAAACTCGCAGCGTTAAGATAGAAATACCATAGGTCACGTGGTTTTTATCTATCTCTCTCAGGCTGTGTTCGTTTTATACTTCTCTCTTTTTGCCTCATCCATCTCCTTTATATCTATAGGTTTGATAGATAATTTCTACATAACAGTAATAAAACTTATCAAATTTGTTTCAATTTAAAAGATGAGTAGCAAAGTTACTGTTACAAAAAATTATTTTATTCCTTATTAAATTTAGGGCACACCACGTCTAATGCGTCTATTGTTCTCCATTCCCGGCTGTGTAAGTTCCAAGGATTTTAATCTCCTTTCTATTCTGTATAACTTGGTTGAAAATATTCCAAACAAAGGAACGTTGATTAGAAGCCAACAACACAAGAATAAAAATTCAAGACATACATCACTTAGCGCAACCGACTTCCTACACGAATATGTGAATATTATGGTTCAAGACATGAAGTATGAGTTGCAGAGAAACAACAAAAACGAACCTGATAAGCCGACATAGATAAATGATCTCGCTTGATCTATAGAACTGAAGGAAAATTGAGGCAACCCGGAACGTTGTCGGCTTTTATTATACTGTCTGTTACAGTTTCGAATCTTAATGAGCACTAGGAAGCATTTTCCCTTTCGAAACATCAAAATAATGTAACCTAATAAGGGAGCTGTCTGCCGCGAAATTAGACATTTAGTTCTCGGCTGTGATGCGATTTAGCTGAAATGAAAAAGGTAGAACAAAAATTCAGGTTCCACTTGTGCTGTAACATTAACACGTAGTTGCCAGTTCTTCTCTAATGAAAAATCGCAAAATGATTTTCTTATTTGAACATCCGACATCCTTATCGTAACTAATATATAAATGGGTTCCTCTGTCTGATTTTTTGCTTTTTACATTTCAATTACTGTGAAACAATTTCGACGAAAATTGGTATGGAAATTCATCGAGATCCGAAATGCACAGTAGGCTTAGAAAATTGTTCCAAAAACTACTAAAATTGTTCTATATACTTCCAGAAAGCACAAGTAATACTGTAACAACGTCAAATAACTGATACTGTATTAAAGGAGTGTCATTTCGTGGACGCAGTCGCGAGTAAAGCTAGTATTATATAATTTTAACAAACTGTACAAATAAGGAGGCTAAATAAAGGTAACTACGGCAAAAAACCTCCCTCAAGAATACCTAAAATGTAGTAAAATAATGTAATAGTGCAAAGGAAGTAAAAAAAGAGGGTTAATTTTTTCCCCTAATAAACTACGTTCAAAGTCATAAAATTCACGAGAGCTAATAACTTAGCATACATTACGACCACCTCAAATAAAAGAGCCTAGTAGCCGAGCTAATCCTTTCATTCGAGCAACTTAATGAAAAATTCCAGGGCGAAAAAGCGAAAAACTTTTCAGGGGTTTCAAGAGCACTTTAATATCTCACAATTTAAAGTTGAAGAAACCCAGTCGGTAAGATAAATTGGGTATGTTCTGTTGTAACTATTCGTCTGGGACGTTTAATATCACACACGTACAGCAAAAGTTGAATCTCTTGGGGGCAGTAAATAAACGGAATTATCTTTGCAAATTTTCATAATTACCTAGATTCCGCAATTTGCTGCTGGGAAATGCAAGAAGCTATGCGATGTTTTGTATGCTTTTAGAACGATAAACAAGCAGAAAACTTTTGATGATATTTTACCTAAAACTTGCTACAATGTTAAATTTGGATATATTTGGTGACGTGAAATACTGAAGCATTTTTTGTTCTCAATGCAGACATCCTTAATTACCGAATTTTTATCTCTTTCTTCCTCGTACTAAAATCCTATTTTTTTATGAAAAACCAATAACTACAACTTGTAGAAAATGTTTTGCAGATTTCAGAACCATGCTCGCATTTTCTCTACCATTACTATTCTCCGAGTTATTAATTACCAAGGTTAGAAGTGAATTTTTTACTTTGAACGACAATAATTCGACATAGAGAGTCCGGAGATCAATCCAATTAAGAATTAATATTTACAAGAGTTTTATGAGGGGATCACTGAAAAAAAAATGTCCGTGGACAGGTAAAATTAACCAAAATTTGGAAAAAATTTTGACCTATGGTTCTTATAATTCCCTAACACTAAAAAGTTTGAACTCAACTATAAACTTGGAGCTTTAATATTTTTCATTTCTCTCTAGGATAATTTTTCTTGGAGTTACAGCCTCTTGGAAAGCACCTAAAAATTTCGGAATTTGTATAGGTTTTAATTTCTGTACCTCGTGTGATTTAATTAAATAATAAAATATGTCCCAGCAGTTTTAACTGAAACAAAGCTTGATTTGGTCCCCAAGGTTTTCAATTCAGCATCGAGTGATCTAATTTTTGTATTATTTCTGCCAATTACTTACTTCCTTCTGCAATGGAGAGCAGATTGTGCAAACAGCTGCCGCACATTAGTGCATTTAGGGGCGGCACCATCTGCAATGAAATACTTCAATTGTAAGATGGCTGGAAAAATCGATTCGGTCTCCATTGGATAACCAATTAACACGAAATTAAAAAAGCAATAACCCAGCTCCATACGAGAGAATTTTACAAAACATCCAGCCAACGCTCGGAGTTAAATTAAAAACTATGCAGTTCAACGAACGCTTCCAAGACCGATAATCCTTTCTGAGGATATTATGACGGCGATTGAAATAAGAAGCCTGCAGATAATCCGCTTCCAATCAATATGGCGGGAAAGTATATTGTGTTTGCACAGCAGAGCTTTCATGAAAAATTTAAAAATAAAAAGACGGAATATAATTATCTCAAACTTCCCCTCGTTTAATTAACTTTCCAGGAGATTAATGAGATTTCCCCAAAAACGCTTTGAAGATAATGTTCGAGTGTTTTTTTAATGAGAAAATTAATGTATTCAATGGCACACTTGTTATTAAATGTCAGGAGTTGTGGATCTCTTTTTGGGCACTCTGACCTAATTCTGCAAAAAGCAGAGAAAGTCACAACAATAAGTTTGACTTTAAATCATGGAAAATAAAATTCCATCAGATAATAAGGAATGAGTTATGAACACAAAATATCATTGTGATATGGACATTAACAGATAAAATGTTAAAAAGAAAAAAACAAAATTCCAAAGTTTAAATCGATATTTCGAAACTAAGGACAAAATTTTAAGAAAAAAGTCATTCTTTGTTTCAGTTGACATTTTGAAAAAAGATGAAAACGAAGCTAAAAATCATAAATGGAATTTCTCGAGCTTTTTAACTAACATTATATTTCTAATTCAAAATCGATATTTCCAGGGACTAATAAGTCGAAATTTTGAATTTAAAATCCAATTTTATAGATTGAATCTATAATTTTAGGAATTTGGGAAAAAAATCACAATTTTCAATTTAATATCAGTATTTCTAGAAGCTCAGAATTTTGAGGTTACGAACGAATTTCTTAGAAAACGTTAAAATTTCGACTTTAAAATCGATATTCTGAGAAAAATTTCAAAATTACAATACGTTAGGTACATAAATTGAGAAAAAGGCGCCAATTTTTGTTGTAACTTTCAAAAGGCTCTAAAGAAAAATGATGGTAAGGTAAAATAAAAAAATCAAATTAAAAATCTAAGTTTCTAGTTTTCTAGCTTGAGTTAAAAATTATTTTACCTCAGCAATTCTTGAATAATTATTATAAGAAAACCATCGGCTAAACAGTTTTCCAAATTTTTTCTTAACTTTAAAAAGGTTTACGGACTTCAATAGTTTTTCTCCAGTGATTTCATTATAAGACTCTTGTAGATAATATAATCCCCTTTAATTTGACTAATATTCGAGCCCTATAGTATGATTTTTCGCTAAATTATGATCGTTCAAATCAAATAAAGGTCATTTTTGATTTTGATATGGATTTTATGGCTACATTTTAATGTTACTAAGTCTCGCTTTAGATGAAACCAAAATGTTTCGGTAATTCAATATTTCTTACAGTAACAGAGAAACCTCAATCAACTAATCAATTAAAATGTAACAGCTTAATTCATTACGACTTCGATAACTAAGTTCACTCACTAAACACCGTCGAATGAGCAATTTTGAATGTCAATTATGGAAAAGACTCCGAATGCAAATCGAAATTAGACTCAAAATCCACGGGTGTTGTCAGCCCTAGCGGAATCACACCAATATGTAATATCCGGAGGCAGGCAGATTTATCTGTAAAATTCAGTCCAAAGGGCATAATTGTGTCGCATATTGACGTAGTGACTTTGTTAACGACAAGCAGGCGAGTAGGGCCCTTTTATGTTTCCGACAGATTGAGTTTCGCAGACACATTACAACCCGATATTTTATTGGATGTCATTGATGCATAAAAATTGACCGCGCTCAGCGTGAGGTTGAGCATGAATCCTTAGAAATATAATATTCGTTTAGCGAGGCAGACCTTTGACATTTTCAGGTTGTCAAGAATTATTGATTCAGTGGAAGTGATAACTTGTTTGTGTAAACGAAAATTCGTATTTCATGTAAAGTATTTCAAACAAAGATTCATCTAGATAAATAAGTTCTCCAGTGAATTCGAATTAAGAAACAGCTTCTCTTAGTTTCATCCAAGTTGAATTCAATAAATAACAAACTGATTTTAAAATATTTGAGATAAATACTCTTTTGCAGATAACCTGAAACCTAAGAAGCCAATCGATTTGTCCATTCTGAAGAAAGAGCAGGACGTCTTCGATACCATCGATGATGATGACGACGATTCATTGGACTCTGATGAAGATGAGAAAGATGATTTGGATGATTTGGCTGATGACACTGAGTTGTCTGACGATCCAAACACAGAAGATGACGATGATGAGGAGGACGATGAGTACGATGATACTGATTGGGACACAACTCAGGGTAGTACTACCTCAACTGTGAAACCTACAACGTCCACAACCACGCCTACAACCACTACGACCAGAAGCACCTCGTACCCAACGCCTGATCCATATTTCACACATTTCGATCCCAGAAATGAGCATCAAAGTTATAAGGAGGCCCAAGTAAGTGGTTTTATATTTATCTCTAAGTAATTTGTTTCAGGTACTCGAATGTGCTTGTAAATCTTAAATTATTCCGGTAAATCTGTGAAAAGCTAAGAAATCTTTAACTAGGATAACTAGGAAACTCAACAACGCTAGACAGAGATGTCAGCTTAGAAATTGTATGAAACGATTGGGATTTTTTAGAGTCAAACATGTTTAGAAACTTTCTCAAATTGACAATATTACATTGAAATAAGTCTAATTTAGTGCGGATTAAAATTTGTATTGTCGGTTGAAAAGATTGTTTTTTAGTTTGTTTCGGATTCTTGTTAACAACTTTTTGGATTTGTGAATTTTTCAAAGCATTTTGATTCATTTTTGGAACATGGTAACCTTGCGCTAGACTTATAATCCTAAATAAAACTGTAATCAAACAAACTAAGGTACCAAAAGTTTAAGTTTAAGTTCAAAATTTTGTACTTTTTTTAAAAACGTTGACTCTATTTTGACGTTTTCCCTGTTTTCTCGAAATTTTCAGAAAAATATCAATATTTTCAGTTCGATAATTATCGATTGTCGATGTTGTGCTACTGATGTTAACAGCGATGTCAATGTCGATAGTTTGTTAACATCGCGCATTTCTAAGTTTAAAACACTTCTTTCAATACTACAACATGGCATTAAAAGGGTACTAACTTACCAAAAGTAATCCTTAAAGTGAATGACATAATATTTAATATTAATCTCTAGATAAATGTTTCAATTCATCAGTTGTGGTCAATTATTAAATGGTTGCTAATTATAAAGAAACAATTTCGGTAAAATTCTAAAACCAATTTTCGTGTCGAACTTTTCTTTTCATTAATGGATCTGTTAACCAATCGAGCAAAATTTCAGGAACGTTTAGAGGAAACGCATAGGGAAAAAGTCACAAGAGTAATGAAGGACTGGTCAGACTTGGAAGAAAGATATCAGGACATGAGACAAACGGACCCTCGTGGGGCAGATGAATTCAAACAGCGAATGACTCAACGCTTCCAGCAGACCGTTCAAGCGCTAGAAGAAGAAGGAGACGCTGAAAAACATCAGTTGGCGGCCATGCATCAGCAAAGGGTTCTCGCTCACATAAATCAAAGGAAAAAAGAAGCCATGACATGCTACACTCAGGCTCTGAACGACGTCCCACCAAATGTACGTGACTGCATTCGTAATCTAAAGTTACTAATATCAATTGTTTTAGACTCATCGGGTGCAGAAATGTCTACAAAAACTACTACGATCTCTCCACAAGGACAGAGCACACGCCATCGCTCATTACCGTCACCTTCTGGCCAGCAGTATAGAGGCGGCAACAAGAGAACAACCAAGAACGCTGGAACGTCTCACTGACATCGATCGAACTGTCAACCAAAGTATGCAGATGCTCAAGAGGTATCCGGATTTGGCGGCCAAAATCGGCCAGCTGATGGATGATTACATCCAAGCGCTCAGATCCAAGGACGAAACACCTGGTTCATTACTAGCCATGACAACTGAAGCCGAACAAGCCATTTTAGACAAATACAAGACAGATGTCGCCACTAAACAAGCTGAGAGGGAAAGGCAGAGGATTCAGGAAAAGGAGAGGAAAGAGCAAAGGAAGAAAGAGAGGAGCGAACTTAGAGAAGAGAAGAAACGCGTAGAAGCTGTTCTCGGTAAGAAAATAAATAACTTTGATGCGGAAGATATGGAGGATGAGTCAGTACCAGAAGAGAAGGTAATTGTGCAATTTTGCTAGCTGTTGAGGGGAATTTTAAACTATTTGGTTTCAGACAACTGCGTATTCGACATCTTCAAATACTGTAGTAGACACTTTAAGTAATGACATCACAACTTCAGAACATCGCGAAGTTGACGATGCGGCGGTTCAACAGGCTGTTGAAGAGGTCGCTGCAGTTGCTCACAGACAAGATGTCGTTCGAATTGCTCATTCGATGAATCATGAAATCGGTCATGGCGAACCGGTAAGTACTGGGTAGATTTTTGCAGCAACAAACCGCGCAATTACAACGCGAATTTGTAGAAGAATTTATTTAGTTGAACATGATACATAAAATAACTTGGTTTCATTTCAAAATCGATGATGTTTTCAATTTATTTATTAACATGGATTATCTATCCCTTCATCCTCCAGTGGATTTAATGATACCATATGCGAATCTTTGGCCTGTTTGTATTATGGGGACTTTCTTTTTAATTTCGACCTTTTTGACACCAAACCATAATTTTTGCCTTTTCAAAATCTCAACTTCTTTTCCGAAATTGTTGACTTTTTGCTTAAATTTTGGATTTAAACTCATACTTTCGGTAAAAAGTTGAAGTATCATGATTAAATGAATCTTTTTTCTCTGCTCTTTTTTTCTCTTCTTTTCTCTCCTCTTCTTTTCTCTTCTTTTCTCTCCTCTTCTTTTCTCTTCTTTTCTCTTCTTTTCCCACCTCTTCTTTTCGCTTCTCTGCTCTGTTCTTTTCTTCCCTTCTCTTTTCTTCCCTTCTCTTCTCTTCTCTTCTCTTCTCTTCTCTTCTCTTCTCTTCTCTTCTCTTCTCTTCTCTTCTCTTCTCTTCTCTTCTCTTCTCTTCTCTTCTCTTCTCTTCTCTTCTCTTCTCTTCTCTTCTCTTCTCTTCTCTTCTCTTCTCTTCTCTTCTCTTCTCTTCTCTTCTCTTCTCTTCTCTTCCCTTCCCCTTCCCTCCCCCTTCCCTCCCCCTTCCCTTCCCTTCCCCTCCCCTTCCCCTTCCCTTCCCCTTCCCTTCCCTTCCCTTCCCTTCCCTTCCCTTCCCCTTCCCTTTCCCTTCCCCTTCCCTTCCCCTTCCCTTCCCTTCCCCTTCCCCTTCCCTTCCCCTTCCCTTCCCCTTCCCTTCCCCTTCCCTTCCCCTTCCCTTCCCTTCCCCTTCCCTTCCCCTTCCCTTCCCCTTCCCTTCCCCTTCCCTTCCCCTTCCCCTTCCCCTTCCCTTCCCTTCCCTTCCCTTCCCTTCTCTTCTCTTATCTTCTCTTATCTTCCCTTCTCTTCTCTTTTTTCTCTTCTCTTCTCTTCTTTGGTCATCTCCCGTTTTCTTTTCTTTTCTTATTTCTTCTCTCCTCACCTTTTCTCTCAGTCTCTTTCTTTTTCTACATCTTGCTCGAAAACCTTCGAAATACAAATAACATCTTCAATGTAGGTTTAGTAAGGTAAGCATTACATTACCATTTAGCCAAAAATGTGAGGAATTTTTGTCAACAAACCAAAGTTATTGAAAGCGATTGGATTCTTGTTTCAAGATGATGCTACTCTTGAGGTATCTCATGCTTTTAACCTTTAAATGTGGTCTTGGGTTCTGTCATTTTTGAGAATGAATTCATCTCGTGGCCGCCTGCGCCCCAGAGTCTCAGTAGATTCGAATTTAGTCATCAAAAGGCTGGTGTAGAAAGAAGTTGTTTAGTCGGTGTGTTTTAGGTAAGCTATTTCTATTCAAAACTCTGGCAAAGTCTCTGAGACCCCAAGTTCAATGTTCCAAACCATTCTGTAAAGAAAGCCAATAATTTTAGTAATATTGATGGTATTATTTTTCTTATTAGTTTAGAAGCAACTATTTTGTGTTTTTTATTTGCTTATATTAATAGACTTTAAGAAAAACCTAGATTTTTGTTGCTTTTATATAAAGAGAAGAGAAGAGAAAGTTTAACAAAATTACTCCAAGTGATCTCATGACAAATAAGCTTAAAAATTTCATGTTTAAGGATTTTTACTAATAATTATAGTTCTCCATTATAACAGTTAAATTTTTATACTATAAATCCTTTCATTTAAGAACTATTTATCTTTTCTCAGTCCCAGTTTGTGAATTTTATTAGTATTTGTAGTCAAAACTTTCTCTCACATATGGGAGTCTGTGAAACCCCATGTGCAGGCTAGTGTTCCACACTTAAGGGTTAAAATCCCTATTCTTTTTAGACTTACTCCGTTCATCGGGAGGTTTACGGAAGAAAAGACAGCAAAAGCGTCTATTTCACCTTAGCTTTCGCCGGTATGGCACTGATGGCTGCCATCGTCGTGGGCGTCGCTGTGGCCAGACGTCGATCATCTAGATCCCCCCAAAGTCAAGGTTTCGTGGAGGTAGACCAAGCTGCTACGCCGGAAGAACGACACGTGGCAAATATGCAGGTCAACGGGTACGAGAACCCCACATACAAATATTTCGAAGTCAAAGAGTAAACTCAACGTTTGAAGTGAATTTGGACTTTTATTTAATAAAGCTGCCTTAGTTCCTTCCGGAATCTCCCGCGATTTTCACCGATTAACGGGCTTTTTGAGAGGTATAGTGAAAGACTGATCGAGGGAGATGCTGGAACGTTATAATTTTACCTGTTTAGTTAACTCTCTTAGGCAGCAAAATGATATTGTAGAAGCAATATCTTAGTATTATTTACCAACATTTGTACTGTATTGTTAAGTTTGACATTTTTTTTCCCAATTTTTAGTAAGAAGTTATTAATTTAACGTATTTTTACGTATCAACCATTCCAGTATAGTTGTTTGAATGTATTGTACTTAATTGATTAGTTTATAAAATGCAACTGATAATAATTCTGCATATGCAAAAATAATATTTTAACAAAAAATATCGACAAGTTTTAAAATCAAAGTTCTAGTTTTTGCATATGAAATGTCCATGTTTTAATAACTGTAATCATTTAGAAAGTATTCTAAAGTTACAAAAGATGTAACTTTAAAATACTATTTCGGTAGCTAGATGTATATGGTACCCTCCAAAAAATATACTTAATAAATTAGATATTAATAATGCATGTTATAATTCAAGAAGCTTTTTGTACAAAGTCTTTATTATTTTCATACGATCAATCAAGCTTATCAAATCACTTCAGTTCACTGAAGGTAGGAAAAAATCATCTTGAAAGTCGTAATACTTGTGAAAGTGTACCTTTGCTAATTTGAAGTCATGCACACAAACCATCTTATAAAAAATGTACCTCAAGCTGCGTCAGTAATTTAAAGCTCAAAAGCGCTGGGGTAGCAACTAGCTCAAAGAAATTAACCACTTTGGTTATTCAGCTTTCGGAAAAACAAGGGAAAACATCATTTATGAAACCCCATTGTGAAATAATTAAAACAAATTAACAATCTGAAATAACTGAAAACAATCTACGCAGAAATGAATAAAATTCTGAACATTTTTACTAAACAAAATGAGAATTTTTATTAAATATAAATGATATTTTTTATTCATAGATGAGTAACTTCAGGAATAAAAACCTTAAGTTTGTGACTGACAAAGAAATAGAATAGGAGACGATAGGGTGAAACAGTGTGTTTGAAAATCTTTCAAGATTATTTTAGCGCATCTTCAGACACACAATAATGCATTTGAATACTTGTATGTCTTTCTTTCAACAAAGGTGTGTCTTAAATTGATTATACCGCTAGTGTTTGTGATTATTTTCGAAAGTATTATATTAAATTTAAAATGCAGGTCGTAGGAAATTGTTTAAGATTGAAATACAAAGTATTCACACATAAGAACAAAGGGCGCGTTCGGTATTCATATCAGTCATAATAAACGCGTTCATTGTTTCTCGAACATCCACAACTTTTGACTTAACAAACGCTTAATTTGTAGATAACCAAAAATTAACGCGTTTGTACAAAAAATTGTTGCCCGTATGCTGTTGTAGAAGGTGTTTGCAACAATTTTCTAACAGGCTTTCGACGGCTTCATGTGTACAGTTTAGATACAAGTCTCTTTATAATATTTCAAATTTACTTTTCCTAATGTATTAAGAAGTTTAGAGAAAAAGCGTGTTAAATGTGCATATATTTAAAAGAAAATTCTACACATTATTTTCCCCAAATAAATCGATTTCTTATGAATTTATTGTTTCTTAATAAATATTATTGTTATTTCCATTTACTTGACTTAATTAGACTAATAGTGTTAGTGTAGCTATTATATGTTTTTTGTGGCCATGTAATTTTAAATTTAATGTAATAAAGAATTAAATTATTATTTTATTAGCAGTTTTTATCGCCTCAGTTCTTCAATGCAAATCGATAAAATTTCTTAAAATTTCAACTATACTCAAAATTTATTTTATTCTTTCAATTTTGTTCCACTTTAATTACTGAATTACTTTGGTTCGATTAATAGGGAGACTAAATTATTTTAATTTAATTTTAAAATCTTCATACCTTCGCTTTTAATTAAGAATTTTCCACATTGAATTTTGATTAAGGCATACGGCATTAAAACACATTAAATCTTTTTACTACCTATATTTACTCATTAAAATAAGCATCTGTTCATAGAGAAGTGTCCTAGAATCGGAAGCCCACATGAAGTCCAAGTGATTGAAATATTGGTATGGTACCTTGAACTTGCCAATTACGTTTGGCAGCTTGGATTCCAGAATATCTATATCCTAAAATCAAGCTTAATAAGTTGTATATTTTACCTGGTAATTTATGTTATTCATTTGTAAAAAGAATGAATATATTCAGTATATGCTAGGTTCAAATGAAAGGAATACATTTGTTATTTCATAAGTCAGTGATTTATATAGTCTATTATGAAAAAAAATATATTACCCTTTCGGTAACTAAAAAGTCCCCTGTTCCATAATGGAGAGAAACGGGCGCTGTTGCCTTTGATAAATCGTAATTTGTCGGTATTTCACTTCCATTCCAGTGTATTCCATTTAATGGATCATACTGGGCTTTTATTGGTCCAAATTCCCCTAAAAATACATCAATAAGTACACACAGATTTGGATGCAAAAATTGGACAAAATTGATAGAATAAATCGTGAATTCCATTAAAGATAAATCTATACTAAATTTAGATTCAAATTTTTAAGTAATAATGAATTTTGGAACCAAAATACAAATTCACATAATTAAACATTTATTCTAAAAGCAAGGTGATGTAGGAAAATTTGTTACCTGTAGTATAAAACTGTTGGACATGCTGGGCAAGTCGCACTGAGGTTCCTGCGGGATAATAGTGAGCAGCGGTTGAAAATAAAGTCTGTAATTAATAATAACATAATCCACTTTCATTTCGTTTCCAAAACTACTTACTGAATTAAATTGAGAGTAATCTGCCCCAACTACTAAGAACATCATAAGTAAGCACAGCCTTTGTGTTGGCACATTGTCTTGGCACAAATATCCTACTAGTTTACCTAATCGCTGATTTCTTGGTAGTAGCTCATATATTTGGTGCGACAACAAAAATTGCTGAAAAAACACCAGTTTGATAAAAACTTCTTACATTAATGTGCATATTTACCGTTGCTACTGCCAATACAGTAAGAAGTATCTTCTGGACGTAGTGATCTGTTGAGGTATAAGTTAGAGGCGCTAAAGCAACATGCAAACGAATTTTGTCATTGTACTCCGGCCTTAAGGCACATAACATGAAACCAATTGTCGACCCAATTGAATACCCAACGAAAAACACACGTTTTTGCCCCGTTGCTTCTATAATGTAGTCTATGGTGGCTGCTAAATCATAATATGCTGGTTCATGTAAACTGAAAAATCAAAAGAAGAGTTGAAGGTGACCGACTTCAGAAATAACCCACCTGTAGTTCCAGTATTCAGCATTCTTATCTGGATCTAGTGTTTTGTGTCTTCTAGAATAAGCGTTACCTCTGAAATTGCTCATCCATACATCGTATCCAGCGTCAGCGAGGACGAAAGCTGGAGGAGTACGAAATGACACATCAAATTTAACAAACAATTAGGATCTTACGTAAATCTCTGTCAGCTCCTCTAAGGAGGAAATTATCTGAAGCACCTAGAAATCCATGCTGGATTATGGTGGCTGGTCCAGCTGGTTTGTTTTTGCTTCTGATTCTGTGCAGTACTATGATATAGCCATCTTGGGAAATCACTTCGTGCGTTTCTAAGGCAAACCCGTTTTCCGACACCAAATACTCCTAAAATGACATTTCCAAAAAAATCAAAATTTTGAGATAAAGCTGAAATTTCAAAAATTAATAAATAATAATAAGCATTTTCTATAACTGTAGGTAAATGGTAAAAGTTTTAAGAATTTTGGAAAGAAAACTAAAATTTCGGAAAAAATGGGGGAAAACAATCTTAAGTTTGGTCTAAAAATCTTAATAAAAATACTTAATTCTCGTATTAAAGTGTAACTTCAAAACAAATTCTAGATTTCGAGTTTAACAGTTGAAATTTTAAAGAAAAAAGTAAACAATTATATCTTTAGACTATTAATTTAGACAAACCACTCAAATCCAACAACAAAATCGCTGTATTGATAAAACAAAACTCGGATAATAAATTTGAGTTGAAAATCTACGCACTAAGAAAATTAAAAATTCGATTGTGAATTGGCAAGAAAGGATAACTTTATCCTGAGTTGAAGTTTGTCAAAGAACTACAAAAAGTCGACCTTACTAGAGGCGAAACTTCTCAGTTTCAGCAATGAAACAACACAGGAAAAATAAGACAGAAGAGCACGATAACTCAGTAAGTGTACCATACCAGAATCGAAACTCTTCTGTTTATTTTACAAGAGTTTCGCCTCTGATGGACATACCAAGTCACCGTGCTCTGCTGTTTTGAATTTGGTTTTTTTTGTTTCTTAATTTCTTGTAGATTTTCATTCATTTCATTTTGTATTCATTTATTATTTCTTTTTTCCTGAAGCAGTACGATGTTGAGCGTAACGTCGAACACTTTTGGTAGTTCTTTTTTCTTCCAATTCCTAAAGAAGTATATCCTTCACTGACTCTGGCCGTGGAAGCTTTTGTTTAATTGTTAAGTTTACGAAAAAGTAAAACTGGAAATTTTAACAAAAAAGTAAAAATTTTGATTTCAGCTATATTAGAAAGGTATAAAACTTCAATGAGTTGTTACGATTTTATAGCACACTGATGGAAAACTTACAAACAGTAACATCTTGTGGTATCGTTGGATTTGCTTTACTTCAGTAAAATTTCATCAGTTTCTATAATGATCGCATCATCTCCGATTTGTCTGAGGGCTAATTGTTCCAAGCATTTCAGCCGTCATTGCGGAGAGCTTCTACTCTTGAAGCAACCTCCTTTGGGCTTCTTTTGGGAACCCTCTCATTATTGAAAAATTAGTGTGGTGTTATCAAGCAATCTTGTGTGGTATTTGGATTTTTGGTGTTGTTCTTGTTCACCCGAGAAAGACCCAGTAAATTCTACATAAATGGATGCTGCTTTGATAACACGTTAAAGCCGCTTACCATCATAGGTGATATTCACGTGAATATTTTATAGTTATCCGTGAGACTGATGGTTCTGTTTTCATTATTTTTAGGCTATATGTTTTGTTTATTAAAAATACGTTTCATATTTCCTTTCTTAAATTTAAAATTTATTGTTGAAATTTTACTAAAAGCAGAATTTTCATTTCGAAATTTTGAGGAGATTGAAAACGAAAAATTTCGAAATAAAAATTCTGCTTTTAGTAAAATTACTACAATAACTTTGAGGAAATGGAAAACGTAAGATTTAAAACAGTCCAATTTTAACTACAAATTTTGAGAAATAGGTCTGTCTAAATCAGCTTGCGCTCCCAAATTTTCTACATCTGTACCCTTTCCACAATTTTTCGTGTCTTTAAGTACTCCTCGTTAAAAAACTACTGCATCCTAACTAATATTTTAAATGCGGAAGTTTTGTTTGTCTGTCTGTCTGCTTTTCAAGGTTCATTTATAAAAACGATTTTGACAAAAATTGGTATAAACAAAGCTTGATAGACGGGATTGTCAGCAAGATACCTTTTAACCCAAAAAACTGTTCCAGATACACCCAATTTTTTTTATCGTTCTATGGTAAATTTAATTCTAATCATAACTAATATATAAACCGGGAAGTATTTTTGTCTGTTTGTTTGTCGACTTTTTAAGGCTCAATTACTGAAGCATTTTTAATGAAAATTGATAAAGGCCTACCATGCCAGATGTGATTGTCAATAGGATGCGTTTTATTCAGAGAAATTGCTGCAGATACACCCAAACTAGTATTATGTTGACTTTTTTTTCGTTCTACAGTAAATTCAATCGCAACTAATATATAAATTCGATAGTGTGTTACGAATTTGTTGATTTTTCACTGCGCAATTACTCAAACTATTTTTATAAAAATTGATATTGACGTATCTTGCTAGGCGAACCGTTAATAGGATACATTTTATTCCAAGAAACTCTTCCGAATACAGCGAAACCAATTTCTTATTGAATTTCTTCTCGTTCTATGGCAAATTTAAACCTAATCCTAATTAATATATAAATCCGAAAGTGTGTTTGTTTGTCTGTTTGTCCGCTTTTCACTACTCAATTACTGAAGCAATTGTGATAAAAATTGGTATAGACGTCCTTGCACAACGAGATTGATAATAAAATACATTTTATCCCGAAAAAACTATCACAGATACACCCAAACTGATATTATATCCAGAAAAAGTAATAACCTTTCTCTGAATGATCTGACAACAACGACAGCAATAGGACACAACCTTGCCGTAACTTCGCAGGTAGAATTTTTTTAATATGATGGTTTAACGGCGTCATCTAATAGGATGCCACTTTGCTAGCCAGCTTAGCTAAAGATGATGTACACATGAATGTATCAACGAATTTGAACAAAACATCATTCTGCAATTTGCACGAACTCTTTAAATATGTGAAAACTGATTCAGTGAGTTTTGTGACGTTTATTCAAACAATAATTTTTAATTTTTGAGACATGTGATGCCGACAGGTGCAGCGCGTATCCTCATCAAATTCATTCCGAATCCTAGGAATACGCCTACTATTCTTTGGAAAACAATGGACTATATTGTTGTGATGTTGTTTTCATCAAATTTGGAAGAATCTTATTTGTAAAGTAGAGTAGTGATTATATCTGCAATTTATATTTTTCTTCCCAAATGTTATAAATCCTTGCAATTATGTAACTTGACAACTTAGATAAGTGTGCATTGCGTTATTACATCGACATGGTTCGCTTTAATAATTGCTATTGGATCAAGAGTTATTTTTTGTTTTTACTATTTCCTTAATTATAAATCCTTTGGTAAACGCTTTTCGAATCCACATTATAAAATAGCGGTTACTGCAATATTTGGAGCCTAAGCGATCTATATAATTAATTAGACGATCAAACCCAAACATTTCATTACATAATAACTATTTAATAATAATTTTTGAAAACGCATCCTCATTCAGTGAGACTAATACATTCTATTGTAAACGATAATCGCGCACCGTCACAAATTATTAATAGCGAGTCCATCCAAAGCTTTAAACTAATGTAGACCGCCAACCCACCAAATTAAATTCTTTTATAGTGACTACAATAAAGTACCGGTTGGGAGTTATAATGAAATTAAAATATTTCGAATATTCTTGTTGAAAAACGTAAGAGGTCGAGCCAACCAGATCCTCTCAGAGGTGATGAGCTATTAAATAATGAATTGACAAAACGGAGAAAGTTGTTGTGAAGATCAATGTTAAGGCCTCGTCCTTAATAAGACAAGGAACAATGATGCGTGCAGAGAGCACAAAAAATAATCATGACTTTAAGATGACAACGATTCGAAATTTGGATAATAGTGGTAATAAAACCAATTTTGACATTAGTAACATCTTTCTAGATCATTTTCCGAAATGTATTATTGTATTTATTTTTTAGTGACTAGCGGATTCCCGTGAGTTTGAATATTTTTTAAATAGTGGTTGCCCGAGATTTGTTTGCGTGAATTGTAGGAATGACGATATAAAAAAATATAATATCTATTTATCAGATTCAATTTTTAATATTTTCTACATATTTACGCATTTTGCAGAAAACTTGTAATGTCGAAAAAATTTAGAATATTTTCAAACTTATAAGTTTTATTTATTTCCAAGACTTTAAACCACAAATATTCACTTTTTCTAAAATTTTGACCTTTTTCAGTTTAGATCTAAATCTCGAAATTTTGACTTCGTTCTATTAATTTCGAATGCAGAATAGAAAACCCCAAAATTGTCACTTTAATTTTAAAACGACAATTATTGTTTTCACGTAAAATTAGGGTATTTTCAAAATGTTTTCAAAACCCAGAGATTCTAATTTTTTTTTCAAAATTTCGACATCTGGAAACTTTTAACTTTTAGAAATTGTGACTCTATCAATATCTTTCAATATCGTGAATCGTAAACCAAAAATTAAAGTTTTTTTTTTCGAAATTTTGATCTTGAGTTTAATATTTTTTTTTTTTGGTAACATTTCAAATTCATTTCCGAAACGTTTATTGTTTTTCTTGATATATAGAGGTATTTTTTATATATATTATAAATTGTTTGCCAGATTTTAAATACTTTTTCACAATTCAAACATTCAATTTTTATTTTTCTTATAAGAGTTAGAATTTATTTATTATTCGAATTTTAATTCCAAATTTGACTTTTTTTGTAGGAAAATTTCAGACGAAAAATTTTCCCTTCTATCAAAAAACTTCGCGATCTCTCATCTTTTCTCTGAAAATTTTGCAAGTTTATGAAATTTCGACATTTTTCCCGAAATTTCAACTTTCCTCAAAACGACTTTTTTCCAAAATTAGACTTTTCCTGTGACATTTTATTTACGGAAATTTCCTCTTTATTTTCATAATACCGAGATTTTCTTCAAGATATCGACTTTTTTCTTGATAATTCAAATACTTTGTTGAAATTTTGATTTCCCTATCGAAACTTTTGGACTTTTGTATCGAAATTTCCGACTTTTTTTCTTAAAATTCTGAATTTCTACGCTATTCCCAAATTTTCTAGACTTTTTTTTAATTTTTTTAATAATTACAAGAAACTTTGGACATTTTAAGTGGATAATGTTTTGAGGAATAGGTCGAAATTTCGAAATTTTGAGAAAGAGAATAGAGCAAAAATCGAAATTTGGGCATCAAAGTTAAGACCGAGAAAGCAGACACATTTTTAAGAAAGAACAAATGTTGAGAAAGCTGAAATTTCAAAAAGGTCCTGATTTTAAACTTTACTTTACTTTTACTTTTTCGAGTTCCAATCACAACATTTACAAATTTTCAGCCCAGAATCTGGCCACGTCTATTGCCCCGGTACTAGCGAGCAACAAGTCATCAAATCGTCAATCAATCAACCCACACATTTTTAAGGGCATAGTCCACATGATCTTAGATGCGACATATTCTGGATTTCTTCGCATTCACACAGTGCAACGCCGGTACGCATTCAGGTAAGCATACGCCAGGTTCACCATTCCAACTTCATTTTTGGTGATGGTTTTTGATGTAGAGGGTAGGTTTCTGTGGGTTCTATGTGGACGGTTCTCACAAAACATCTTCTGGATTTGAGCCGGCTCAGTCCTTGTGGTTCTTCGATTTACTATGGAGGGTGTCTATAGTCAAAGGTTTGTTTGAATTTTTTCTCGTACTGCACACTGTCTCTGCGATGTTTCGGTGGTGCAAAACCCGCTATTTGATATAACAGGGGCAGGGGACTGGGTTTCATACAGCCTGTAATTATTCTGCATGTATCGTTCGGTGCCTTAGTGGCATGCTTTTCATGTTTTGATCTTTTTCATACCGAGGACACATATTCTGCTGTGGAAAAACACATAGCTTCCGCTGTTGTCTTAAGGACTCCTAGGATTGAAAACAAAAATATTGAGAAAGCTGAAGGTCCTAATTTTGAGAAAAAAAAATAAAATTTTCAGAAAAGATGAAAAAAAGAGCCTGCCTACGAATTTTGTTAGAAAACCGGGTAAATATGTCAAAAATTTTCGAACTTGAGAGAAATAAAATCCAAATTTAAAAATGAAGAGATTGGCAATCCTTAATACAAGGTAACTGAAAATATAAAATTGTGGAGGAGTAATGGCGAAGAAAAAACCAATAAACATGAAAGAAAATAGCACTACTTCGCAAAGAAGATACAGAGAATAACTTTAAGATGAAAATTAAATTTTCGAGAAGTCAGCATTCTGAAAAAAAGTCGATATTTTGAGAAAGTTGAAATTTCTATATCCTGATTTTGAGAAAAAGAATCAATATTTTGAGAAGATCAAAATTTGATGACTTTGACTTTAAATGGTTAAATGAATACCATTTATAGAAAAAATTACCCCAACAAAAAAGTATACACGTATCCCAATTAATAACTCGAAAAAAAAAAACACAAATTACAAGATCAAAAATGTTTGGCGACCTCTGGTCTATTTAAACAAATGTGTGGGCTTCTGGGTGCATGTGTTTAAAATCAATTTAGACAACTTATATGTATACTTACATATTGTGAATAGTAGCTTATTAACCGGTTAATTTGAATCTCCATCTAATTATCTTCCATCGTAAAATATAATCTACAGTTACGTAAACAACAATTTTTGAATAAATTTATTTTGGCCTTCCTGATTATAATAAATAATTCTAACAATATTTTTTTTTATTCCAATGTCGTCAACTTACAAAAAATATATTTTTTTCCAATTATTTATAACGAATAATCTCAAGGTAATCACGCTAAATTGTTGCCTACAAAATATTTTTTATGCTTAAAGTGTCATGTCTTATAGCCCCATAAATCGAAACAAATAATAATTAACTAAAATGGATAATTTTTTGAGGTTTCGGGTTTCTCTTTGACCCACATATTTTGCGAATGAGATGTTATCATCTGTGGTTGTGACGTAAACGATATAAAAAATGCAATCTGGCTCAAAGAAACTAGTTTTATACAGACTTAATTTATTAGATTAGATAAATCTTTCAATTCTAAATCGCACTGTTACAACAAAGTGGTGTAAATGTAACGACCTGGGTCATTTTCAAATAAATATTGCGACCTATGAGTACAAGCAGAGAACAAGGTTGAACAATATTTTGCAAGACAATTTTAACAATCTGATGGTAGTGCTATTTAGATATCATTGTAACCATTTTACGTGACTTGCATCTTAATTAAAATTCGCTCTGTACAGTTATGAATTCTCTCGATAGTATAATGCTGCCGTTTATCTTCGTATCATAATTACTGCAAAATTTCCAAGCCTATACAAATGACGTATTGAATTCGATTTCAAACGTGTAACGGTCAATAAAGGCCGCGCAAGTTCATCTATGTTGGCCCACAATTCTTTCGCTTGAGCAGTATTTTCCAATGAGGGTGTCAGCACTATTTTCCAATAAGGGTACATATAAAAATTGGTAATCTAGTACTTTTAATGGTATCTAGTTTTGTTTTTTAAGGATCGACTTAATTTTATTGATGAGTGTCATATAAGTGAAGGAACTAGCAACTGCTACCACTTAATTTAGCCCATCTATCTAGAATGCAGTTGATATAATATGAACCCAAGAACATACGAGATTTTGGACCATGGGGTTCAATTTTTGCGCGGTTTTACTATTAATTAAGAGCACCTTTCATTAATGGGTGGCCTTTGGACACAGTATGCTATCGTTAGTGTTTTTGCAACAATGAAACCGCTAAATATTATTTTATGATAGCTAACATAAAATTAGGAAAAAAAATGAACATGGACGTTCTAAAGTGTAACATTATTTATTGTTATGTTAAAAGATAAATGTAATTTTGTATACATAAAATCTAACTTTTATGGGCTAACTAATTCATACTTCAACATTGTTTTAAAGTGTTAATATTTATGAATTCAATTGCTTTGAAAGTAATAATGTTTACATAGGCTAAACATCATGTAATTTTCATATTAGGTAGCGTGAACACCTTGCTGCCTCTGGAAATAAAAAGATAAAAAAAGCCCCATCAATTTGCACGTTCCATGTAGGAGGTACATTAGATTTAGCTTTATCGAAAATACTGTTTTAATATGAGGTAACACTGCAGGAAATTACGATATAAAGACGCTGCAAATTTATGCAACCAAACGCATAAATCACTGACATGAAAATTTTAAATCTGTTGCGTTTTATATGCCAATATTGCTAAATTTAAAATAAAATATTTTGTGTATCTTATAAATAATAATAACATGTTGACGAAAAAACCCAAATAAAAGAAATTCAGGTTACTAGCGGTTGCGTTAATTTATAAACCTCTTATTTGTGACATAATAATCTGTGAAAAAGCACGTCGAAATAGCTGCAAAATATTCAAACTATAAAGTTGCTAATTAAATGTTTTGGATATTATTAGTCCACTACAAAAATTTCAGCTCTTTTCCCATCTTCACGTTTTCGTGTTTAACAATCAAATATTTATTTGATCAATTTCAATTTGAAGTTTCCACATATTCAAGCTCCATACTCATCGAAATATCGATAATAGACCAAATGTAGTCTTCAAGTAATCAATGATATACGAAAACAGGACCAAACTGGCAATGGGCAGATTTACTGCTTTTTACTAGTCAACGGAAGCCTGGGCAACGGAAAAAATTAGCACGAAATTCAAACCCAGCAAAGATGTTCCCCGTATCACACAGTCGAAAATTAGTTAAAAGTATCTCAATAGGATTCATATCTATTGAGTACTTATGTGGCTATTAGCCCAACGAAGGCCACAACGGTGGTTGGTTGCAAATATTTTCAATTGTAGCACGTTCGATTGGTTCGTTACAGAGTATTTAATTGATGTAATTATTTTTTATTGTGGTAAGTGGAGAAACCATTGCTTCTAAAACACCCAGGCACGGCAGTCTTGACCAGTACAAAAACAAGTTTTAGAACAAATTTACATTCAAAATATTGATGTGTTATTGTCCTTGTTGGTACGTATGTAAATTGTGTAGTATTTCTAAGTTACTATTAATAATTATAATTTAAAATTTCCAATTTGTTCCAAAACTTCGTCTCGTTAATCAATTCGCTAATTGATCAACGACACGAAGTTTTGTATCCATACTTTTGTAAAAGTTAGCATTTGGAATATATACGTTCTCAGAAAAAGTGCTTACTAGCAACTTTTCTGGAAAATACAAAGCTATTAATAGTAGGGAGAGACATTTGGAAATTTTTTCAATTCTATCCATTAAGGCTATTGTCATGATAGTTATAGTGTCATGGGCAGTTGTATTCCATTGTTGAAATGAATTTCCGAAAATTTCTTTTTTTAGGGTTCCGTACCTTAAAAGGAAAAACGGAACCCTTATAATCTGTGTGTCCTTCCCACCGTCTGTCACAAAGAGGTTTTCCTCGAAAAATATCTAAGGTGGGAATTTAAAATTTTACACAGCGTTAGTTCTCTACAACCCACGCAAATACCTTCAGTCAGCGATTAGAAAAAGAAGGTATTTTTTATAAAATGGAGGCTTAATCTAGCCACCGAAAAATCAATTCTTAGTTAATATATCGTATAAGGTATTTTTTCAAAAAGCCACCCCTAATGATTAAAATACAAATCTTCCCTGAAATCAACAAAGATTAAAAAACACAACAAAGGTTGCTATCACGCGTTTCGATAGCCAAGTTATCATCTTCAGAGTTGAGTATCTCTCTAAAGATGATAACTTGGCTATCGAAACGCATTAGAGCAACCTTTGTTGTGTTTTTTAATCTTTCAGGGTTTCAAGAGACAAGATTTGTATTTCAATTTTTGAAGATAACAAAGCACCAGTCCATTTTACCGAAATTATGACTTCTAACGATCATAAAATATGGAAAATATGTGCTTGCATTCCAAAGCTTTTTGACCCATCCCATATAGTATCAATTTTTTTCAAACTAAAAATTTGATTTAGACGAAGGATAAGAAGGGAGACCAAATTTGTTTTTTACATTATTTCATTTAGATAAATATTTTCGGAGTTAGCACAGGTTTATTAAATTGCACGGAATGCACTAATTACGATTGGAATCACAATGCGAGGCGATCCCATAAACTATGTTAGTCATCGACTCATTGCGAATTGAGAATAAATGCTTTTTACCTGAGACATTTTCAACATAGTCTCCAGTTCCATAAATAATACGACTGATTGTATTTAAAAATGGGAATTTTTTTTATTTTTAGTTACACAAGAAAGTTTGGATAAAATTTCAAATGCACACAAAAGTAAACATCATTTAATTTGATCTATTGACTGTTCACTGTAAATAATTGATACGGAAACCTAATTGTGCGTGCCCGACTCGCTCTTGACTGATTTTTTTAAATCTGAAGGAGTAGCAAGGTCGATATTCCGCTTGTACATTTTAAAAATGGGTGAGCTGATAAAAAATAACGTTTTGCCAATTTAAGTTTTTCTCAATATTTCATTTTCATTTGAAAATGGAATTGAGATAATTCTTTTTTAAAACGGACATTTTTAAATTAAAATTAACATTTTAAGCAAAAGTGGTTTGAGATCAAATTTTTGAGCAAGCAGTGAAAGTTTCGAAACAAAAAAACAGAAAGGAAAAACAAAAAGTCTTGCATTTTTTTGGAGGAATTTTTTAATATTTCGATTTACTCAGAATTTCAAAAAACTTAAAATTATTTTTTTTTGAACATTAAACATTAAACTTTAAATCTCGTTTATAAAATTCACATGTTTAATAAAGGATTTTAAAACTTTCAGACTAGCTTCAAATATTCACATTTGAATTCAAAAATTTGGGAAAAAGATTTAAATCTGAAGTTTAAAATTTAGGAATTAAATTCGAAAGTTCGAGAAGAAGACAAAAAAATCAAACGACTTGCTTTTTCTGTTTCAAATTTAAAGCAGAAATTTCTTTATTTTATTTCTAATTAAAAATGAAATGTAGTGAATAAAGGCGAAATTTTCAGCCATAAGTAGACATTCCAAGAAATAAGTGGACAATTACCTTTTGTTTTATTAATATTTCCACTCACAGCGTTTTAAAACCTCAATTTGCAAAAAAAACGAAATTTCAGTAAAAAGGTCGAAGAAAAAATAGAATTTAAAAAGCATGACCTTGAAGTTTGGAATCTAATATCGAGATTTAACTCACAATTTAGGATTTAAAATTGATAAATATTCCGAATTTTTACAATTTTTTTTCGACAATTTGAATTTAAAATAATAATTTGGAAATTATGCCGAAATTTGGAGAAAAAACTTATAACGCTAAGAAAAATCTTCCCTCTTAAATTAACTTTTAAATTGAAGTCAAAAATATCTAGATTAACGCGAAAAAAATGGCAGAATTAAAAAAATATTTTCACAAAATTTCGAAGGTACACAACGATTTCCATTTTTTTTCCAAGATTCGGATCTAAACGCAAAGTTTAATAACTATTTTGAAATAAATAATTTTTTTCAAAAATGTCGATCTTTCACTCAAAATTTTGACTTTAATTTTAAAGATTATAAAAAAGTTGCCGAATTATTTTGCTGAAGCATTTTAAGCATAAAAATTCCAATTTCTAGGACTAAAAATTTATGATAAAACAAAATCGAGTTTTAACGCGACATTTCAAGAATTTCATATTTTTTAAGTTTCTTTCAAGTGGTGACTTTAAGCTCTGAATTTCGAAATCTCCTAAAAATTTTGATTTCTTTTCAAAATTTTCACTGTCACCTACAAATGCCGCCTTTTGCCCCAAAATTTCGGGTAGTTTTTGTTATAAATGTTAAATTTCTTTTGTAAAATTTCTAGCTACGGCCTTGCCTCCATATTACATCAAAACAAAAATAATTTAGGGCAGCCCAATCCTAACTGATACGCAGGCGACTGATCACTCTGCCTTAAAGGCAAACTATGTTAAGTCCAATTTTTCCCAAAATGAGTTAAAGATGTCATGTCTATCAGAAAAACACTATCTTTAATTTGGTATATTTAGCATCATCACATATAAATATAAATAGCAAATTTAGACCTTTTTAAGAAATGTTAGGTTTAGGGTTACCTCATACTTAAATTACCTTAAGTGACTAACTTTAAAAATTAAAATACAAATCTTGTCCCCTGAAACCAAGGAAGGTTGCTCTAAAGCGTTTCGATAGCCAAGCTATTATCTTAAGAGAGATACTCCAAAGGTTGGTCCAACGCGTTTCGATAGCCAAGGTGTCATATTCAGAGAGATACTAAAGGTTGCTCTGACCCGTTTCGATAGCCAAGCTATCATCTTCAGAGAGATATTCTACTAACTTTGTTTATCAAAAGAATGAGTTTTGTGACTTAACCTAAGTTTGCTTCTGGGGAACAAATTTAGGAATGCCCCTGACACTATTAAGATTACTGCCCTGAACTTCGTCAAAGCTAAAGAGCTTGTAAGAGATGGAGGAGTTTCTAAAGATCTTTCTGTACATTATTATTATTATTTTCTATAAATTGTCTAAGATAATAAATATTTTTAACAAAAGCTTTAAGGAAGCTCACATTTATTTAAGTCTCTTAAGGAATTTCTGAATTTAGATCACTGGCCCTCCTCAAACCAAGTAAAAGGATTTTAAAATTTCTTCATCTCCTGGAAAAATTAGAACTTTCGTCAACCTTCTGCAAAATTAAAAAAAAATTGCGATGTTCCTAAAGATATTTTAATTCTATTAAAACTTCTTGTAGGTAACATAATTGTTATATATTTGGCAGTATATGTATATTATAATTAGGTTATCTAATAATGTTTTTATCTATCACCCTATATTAAAAAAAAATCCTTTTAATTGAAATCGAATTCGGAACTAAACTTTTGGATTTGAATATATATCGTTGTTTACAAAATTAAATAAAGAATCAGTGTGTAAGCGCAAATTCATTTGATAATAATGATTATAAGAGAGTTTTAAATCGTTGTATTGGTATTTTGAAAAAAAACTGAGCAGTTGTGGGGACTGCTGACAAAAGTGACAAAATTAAAAATTTTATAATCAGTATATTATGACTCTTATTTTTATTTTTTTATATCTTTTATATTTGTATACAATCTGGTATTTGATCTTGTCTATTTTGGGTTAATGCATATTAAAAAACCTGTCACACTATCTAAATTTTACATTGGTATAGCAAATTTCAAGATATTTCAAAAAAATATGTTCTCAATGTACTGATTTTTCGGATTAGCGGGTGTCGGATTACCGAAACTGGGAATTAATTCGAAAAAAAATGCCATTTTGGTAAATCTTCCATATTTTTGAATTACGGTCTCATCTCGGTAATCCGACACTTCTTAATTCGAGACTTCGATAATCCCACACGTTCCTGAATCCGATGTCAATTTCAAAAGTTCAAATTTTGAAAATCACGCAAATTCTGGAAAAAAAATGACTTTCGGTTTGGCAAATTTTGGATTAGCTGGGTGTCGGATTACCGAAATTATGCATCATTTCGAAAAAAACTGCAATTTTGTTAAAATCTTCCATATTTTCAAATTACTCATCTAGGTAATCCGACATGTTTGGCAATCGGGTATCAATTTGAAAGGTCTAAAAACACAAATTGAGATAAAATGAAATCTCAGATTTTTTAACGCACTAGAAATTTAAAGCACCAAAATTTTCAAAACATATGTAGCCGCTCAACGCGCCTAAAGAAGTTTTCATTTTAAAGAATTCTAAAAATATCGATAAAAATTCGACTTACCACCGGTTCAAACGTAGCAACCTTTGGAGCTCTGTTGACACCACCAAAGCCTAAGATGTAAGGCAAAAAATTGAACGCCACAGAGCGTCCGCACACTAACACAACAAGGAAGAAGTAGACTGACAGAGACTTTGAAGTTGGCCGCATTTTTGGTCCAAGAATTTTTTATCCAGGTCATATGCCGATTGATTTGAATGTACCGGTGCGCTATTCTTCAGCCTCGTACTACTCGGACATAATAATAATAACGCGTGCACTTTGTGACGTCTAGTCCCGAATCTTCGCCTTTGTGACACAATATGTGTATTTGAGTGGTTTTACTTTTAATATTACCAACTTGAGGCGGGACTCCGTTTAAATGTTTCTATGTTGTTGTACCCCCGGTGCTCGGCGATCGTCATTTCATTGTATTTTATCGCTTAGACGTCGTAGCCGATGTATTTTAAGGTCACAATTTTTCACGTGCTTCTTCGGTTATTCTGTTATTATTTCAATAACGTGAAAATAAAAGTTATGCCCCACAAATCGAGCTGCGCGGTTTTTGCGTTCGATATAATAATTCAATAACAGCGGTAATCGTCTGATCGATTAGAGTTTATAGAAGTTCTAATGACTGCGTATAATTAGTTTAACAGTGAATACTCGGTCAATTTCAAGGGGCTCGGAAAAAAGTCTCAAATTAAATGCTTACTTATCTACATTATGTAAACTCTTCGTAATAGAATCAGTTTCATCTTCATTTTCTCGATATTGGTGTACTTCGTTAAACACTACGAAACACGTAAAAAATTTTATCGAGCGGATAACTTTTCATTCAAAAACTGACTCCCCTTTTTACCTTCTACTAGCGAGAACTACCTTTTTAAAAATCTTCAATACGAAAATGTAATGCCTCACTTAAAAGATCTCTTTACTTTTTACATGTCGGTGTTTTTTTTTTATTAATGGATCCTTTATTGAGATATTTAGAAAAAACGTTTACTCCTTCATAGCTTTGTAGCTATTTTTTCTTTGATAATTAACCATTTTAACAAAAACCAAAACGGGAATTATAAAGAATTAAATAACAACGCATCCGCAAAATTAATGTTCAAACAAAAAAATTCGGATTATATTGAACAAAGCCCAAACATATAATGTCCCAGGATGACACGGTTTACTTGCGGAAATATTCCAGAGGCATCGGTAAAGAACAGAAGATAATTTGTGCATTGGTTTAAAAAAATATCGTCGCCATCAACTGTTTCCCCATTGATTCACAAAACGCAAAACGTTTGTAGGGATAGTCGGAAAATTTGTCTCGAGTAGAAGCGACTTGATAATACTTGCTCCCAATTCTATTCACAATACCCCGCACTATTCTGGATTTCTCACCAAACAAATCATCAGACGACTTCTTTTGGACTTTTAAAGATGAAAGTATCAATTTAAAATTGGCAAGTTCTCAACTTTTAGAAATAACCTAAACAATGGTTTGTTTTTCTCGATTCCTGTTAAAGTTGTCGACTAACGATGCCGATATCGAAACCGCTTGGAGTCAGTAACTGCCTGACAAATTTGTTTTGAAAATACATTTTTCCAATGCTATGTATTTAATAAAATTTATGTGTATTCGTATTATTCATTTTTTTCTCTCTTTTCTTGACAATAATGACATTATGACTAAGATACCTTATTATATTTGCACCTTGAAATTTTGTCCCCTGAATCTAAGAAAGATTAAAAAACACAACAAAGGTTGCTCTATCGTGCCAAGCCATCATCTTCAGAGAGATGCCTTGGCTATTGAAACGCGTAAGAGCAACCTTTCTTTTGTTTTTAATCTTTCTTGGTTTCAGGGGATAAGAGTTGTATTTCAATTTTGAAGGTAACCAAACACCAGTGCGCTCCACCAAAAATATTTACACCTGACTATATCATGAGGCCCAGAGGAAAAGTGGCAAGTTTTCGACCCACAAAAAGGATCAAATTTTCAAATTTGGATCGAAATTTTCAAAAAAAATCTAACTTTTGGAAAAAAAGGAAAAACTTTCTCAAATATAAATCGAAATTTTCAGAAAATTCGAATTTTGAGTCCTAATTTCGAAATAAAACTAGTTTAGAGAAGTCTAAATTTTCAGAAAAAATTCGAAAATCGATAAAAGAATCAAATTTTGGCTAAAAAGTAGAAATTTTTTACTAAGAAGTCGAATTCAAGGAAAAAGTTGCAATTTCCAAAAATGCTTTCTTCTAATTTTTGTTTCTTTATTGTAATTTTGACAAATTTCGAAAAGCAAGGTTAAAATTTGTAAAAAAATCAGTTTGAAGAAAAACTTTTCTCGAATTTTTTTGATTTTTTAATTAAAATTTCTCGAGTTAATTTTGAAAAATTGAACAAATTTTGAGAAAAGGCTCCAAATTCAAAGAAAATACAAATTTCGAGGCAAAAGTCGAAAATAGAAATATAATTGAACGGATTATAAATGTGGGATTCGTTTTTTTTTTGTTTAGTTTCTAGTTGTGAAAAATATTAAAATTCTATGATTGCGAAAAAAGAGATTGTTCGTTGTGAGAAATATAGTTTTGTTTAATAATAAAGAAGGAGAAAAAGTAGACGAAAGACGCGAAAAAAGGGAGACGCTTCTTTTTCTCTTAGACTCTTAGCTGTATGATTTTTCTTGTAATAACAAATAAAAATTGATGAATAAAAAGTCGCTCGATGTTAAATTTCATTAACTAAACACTCCTACATAAATATAAGCCAAAATTTCAAGAAAAGGGCAAATCTTGAAAAAAAAATTGAAATTTCAAAAAAGAAGTATTTCGAGGAAAAATTTAAAGAATTTGGATAGGAAGGCGAATCTCCAGGAAAACACCGAATTATACAAAAATATTAAATCGGATTTTGAGACAGAACCTGAAATTTCGAGAAAGTTGCGAATATGGAAAAACAACAATTTCCGGAAAATCGGAAATTTTCAAAAACAGAAAAATGTTGAAATTGAAATTTTTGGAAATTTTTTTAATGTAAAAAAGATATTTATAAATTTTAAAAAAATTTAAAACTTAATGTTGCGAAAAAAGTGGATATTTCGAGAAAATTAGTTATAAAACTTTTGATATTATTCTTAAAATTTCGTCATCTTCACCCTCTTCTTTTCCTTTTTCTTCATCTCCCTCTACTCCCCTTTTCCTTTTTTTCTCTTTCATAGTCTCCCTTTTCTTCTTTTGCCTCTTCTTCTTCTGTTCAATTCTATTCTATTCCTTCTATTTTATTGTATTATATTCCATTCCATTCCATCCTCTTCTATTCTATTCTATTCTATTCGATTCGATTCGATTCGATTCGATTCGATTCGATTCGATTCTATTATATTCTATTCTATTCTATTCTATTCTATTCTATTCTATTCTAGTCTAGTCTAGTCTAGTCTAGTCTAGTCTAGTCTAGTCTAGTCTAGTCTAGTCTAGTCTAGTCTAGTCCTATCCTATCCTATCCTATCCTATCCTATCCTATTCTATTCTATTCTATTCTATTCTATTCTATTCTATTCCATTCTATTCTATTCTATTCTATTCTATTCTATTCTATTCTATTCCATTCTATTCTATTTTTGTGCTAAAATGGCAACGGTAAAGTAAAAACATTTAAACGAGAATTTCGTTCGACAACATTGTGGCTCATAATTTTCAAAATTGACATTTGGATGGGGAAAATCGTCGCTATTAGGGAGAAAACTAGAAATGTCTGTAAAAGAGCAAAAAAATTGGAGAAAATGTGAAATATTCCCGACAAAATTTCAAAAAATGAGAAAATGGGAAACTAGAAATTAAAACTAAAATAATATTTCGAGAAAAAATTGTTAAGAATTTTTTCAAAAATTTGATTTTTTTTATGATTTAACTTTTTAAATTTTTAAAGGTTTTAATCATATCAAGATAGAAATTTTCGACTTTAAATTCAAACTCTGATTACTTGAAATGCCTCAAATACACGAAATTTTGGGCTTAAATTTTCGAAACGGATGTAGTTTTAAGAAGAAATCAAGAAATATTGGATAGGAAATTCATATTAGGAAATTAAAGGCAACATTTTATTTATGATTAAAATCAAGATGTTTATAAAAAATATGAAATATCGAGATGAAAATTGAAATTTCGAGATGAAATTGAAATTTCGAGTTGAAATTTAAAAACTGAAAGAAAACAAAATTTTTGAAAAAAAAATCTTGATTTTATGAAAATAAGAATTCTGTTTTAGATTTCGAGAAAAATATAATATCAAGAAAAAAATCAAAATTAAAAGATTTGACTTATATTTGTTTTGAGGACACTTTTTTATTTAGGCGTGTTCTATCATTATTACCTAAAGTGGGCAATTTTTTTCCTAGCAACGGGATGGTGGTCTATTAAAGTGTTCATTAAAAATCTCTGCCGTTGATAGTTTTTAAGAATTATGCCTTCAAAGCAATACGAGTAGGATGCGGAAACAAGGATAGATGGCGATGAACCCCTTCTTAAGCCAGGATAGGTTGTAATTTTTGGGAAAAATTCCTTTCGGTAACGAGTTTCATAGCTTGGAAGTTCTATAGAAAAAAGAGTCTCCGCGACAGAAGTCCTCACTCTATCAAGCTGGATTGCACAGAAATTTGCTGTCTTTGCTTGTCTTGTATGCCTCAAGAATCCTTCCCTTGGGGTGGTCAATCCTATTAGTTCCTGCGAGCATCTTCCATGATAGTACTTGTAGAAAAAAGACAAGTCACCAACCATCCGCTTGAACTCAAGTGTGTTTCGAGAGAATCGGTGAAACTCTCGTCATCAATTAGGCCAATCGCTCTTCTTTGAATTGAATTCAAAAGAGCTAAAGTGTGCTTTAGGCTTGAACTCCAAACAAGAGAATAGTATTCTACTGTTGGCTTAGCTTGAGTTTTGTATAGTGTGAGTAGCTAATGAGATGTGAAGTACTTTTTAGCTCTAAAAAGAAAGCCTAGCTTCTGAGAGGAAGATTTGGCAATAGCGCGCACATGATCGTCCCAAGAGAAGTTAGTGCTGGCATTCACTCCTGGGATAGACAGATTAAATCCCATCGGGAGAATTTTACCGTCCATTAGTATGTCTGTTGCATTATCCCTTGATGTTTTCTTAGAAAAAAACGTGACCTGAGTTTTTAAAACGTTGAAGTCGACCAGAATTTTCTTACCCCATTCCAGAATGATTTCGAGATCTCGATTAATCATTTGTATCTATTGTTTCCTTAGTTGATCTGAAACAGCGACGGATAATGGTTTGTCGGAGAAAAAAATGGCACAAGGCTACTATCATCTGCGTAGCTGTATATAGGATTGGAATTTGAAGCTAGGAGATCATTTATGTGTAACAGAAACAGAGTAGGAGACAGGAGAGACCCCTGAGGTACCCCTGCATTAATCGCAAATGTCTCGGATGAGATGCCATCGACGATGACCTGAAGAGACCTGTCAGCTATAAAACTGGATATCAAATGACAAAGTCCAGGAGGAAGACCATAAGATGTTAATTTGGCAAGAAGAAATCGGTGCCAGACTCTGTCGAAGGCCTTTTAGATATCTAATGCCACAATCCTAGCCTCACCATGTTTTCCATAGCATATAAATCAAAAAGGATCAACTTAACCTCAGACTTTTTTTGCGTAATTGTTCATCATTAAAATATGCAAATGCTCTAGTTTAATCGTAGCTTTTAAAATAAGCGAGGTTCCAATGGTAATAGTCTAAGTAGGCACCCGATATACCAAGCTGATGTATTCATTCATCTTTTGGAAAATATATTGACTTCTCCAATTTGATATATGTGATCTGTGTTCTATCAAAGAAATGTTTTCTCTTTTACTCAACTTTAAAGACACAATTCTTACAAAATAACTATTTTTCAATGCAATTTCTCAAATAAATTTACATTTTACATCTAAGAAACAAGGAAACAGGAGAATAACTCAAGCGTGTTTGTAAATAACTAGTTTTGTCATAAATGCGATTCGTACGCAATGATTACCTTAAATGTATGTTATTAATGTGATAACAGTATTTTTATGTGAACGTCTCCAATCTTTGGGCGCGGATCAATAAATGCCACTTTTAAAATTCTTCGTGCCAATTCCATTTCAATTGCCCAAACTTTAATGGGCATAATTTATTCTGGAAGTAAGCGTTTCTAAATTTGGTCGATGAAGTAACGAACTTACAGACACTAGTGAACCGTGTGGATATGCAATTTTTACAATACTGTTAATTTGGTATAATTTAGTTGCCCAACTTCCATTTTTGAGGAATAATAATCGTGCACCAATAACTTGCCATAGTTATGTCTTTTTGTAGGCAAAGTCAACGTTCTTTAGCATGTGTAATCTTTGTTTACTACTAGCGGCATTTCGAAAGTTTTCCGACACTTATTTTGCAACGTTTTATCAAAATTTGCAAAAAAATTTATAGTACATTATTAGAATCGAAAAGAAACATCTTCACTGGAAAAAAGATGAATGAACAGTCAAAAATTCGTCCTTATATCGGTTTTTAACAAAGCGACAAATTCGATCAATCCGAGTGTAAGGAAAAACAACAAAAAATCTGATGACTTTGAAATTTTCAGGATTTCTTATGTAACTTCGAGTTTGAAAAGTTACTGTCAATATCCTAAGTCTATTCATTATTTGCAAAGTTTGCCAAGTAAAGTTAATATCCCTAATAATAGAATTTTCGACCTCTTTTTCCATCCGCCTTTTTTAATTAAATTTCTTAGAAGTAAACTATTTTTCTTTTGGTGGAATATTTTTATTATCAAAACCAAATTAGTAGAACTTGTAGATAATGCTTTGCAGTTTTTAAAACCCTATTTGTATTTTATGTACGATCATTATTTCCCGAGTTTTTGATTGCCAAAATAAAAAATGACTGTTTTGTTTTGAACGATGATTACTCAGCAAAAAATCGTTCCTCGGGGCTCATATATCAGTCAAATGAAAGTATATTAAATTAACTGAAACAGCTTTGTAATGAAATTATTGGAAAAAAATTACTGAAGTGAGTGGATGTTTTTAGAGTTAATTACTAGTAATCAAATTTGTGGAAGTTTTTTTTTATTACTTAAAAATCGCTGAAGCTCAAGCATTTTGAATTCAAGATCTGAAAAATTGAAACTTGTAGCTTTAATTTACCTTTTATTATTTTTTTTATGACTTTTATCTTTGAGTTGCTGCTTTTTGAAAATCACCTTAAAATTGATATTTTTTGATCCTATAAATTCTGTTTTAAGTCATTATGTCATCATTAATCTTAGGTTTGAAGCATTTGTATTTTAAAAAATATATCTGCACGAATATGCTGTCCGTTTTACGAAAAATGTAGAGCAATTGCTAAAAAAACTCAATTTCAAAGATTCATTCTTATAAACTCATTGGCAAATTGTCATATATGGTGAAGATATTAATGGTAAATATAAAAAAATACAAATGAATATGATTGGATGTGGGTATTCTTTCCATTAATATTCATTTCCTTCTAAGATATCTTGAGGATTAGGTTTTAATGTATAGAATAAAATAATCAGTTCATTTTTGGAAACTAAAGCCAGTTCGTATTTCTTACTATTTTTATAAATTGTACAGTTTTTCTAGATAATATTATTAACTAGGTAAGGTCGAATATTGCGGTATGTAGAATTTGCATATACATTTCGAGAGTTATTATGTGATATTTGAACCAGTTAGATCAGGACCTTGAAGATCTTGGGAAATTAAGTAGTTTTTGTTACTTGTAAATATGCGACGCAAGCATAATGTACATATATAAACTAGACCATTAATTCTACTCCAAATATGCTATGAAGAATTATTTATTCCTAGTTATAAATACCATAAATACCAAAATACCATGATTAATTATAATTAAAGAAAATTTGATATGTTTTCTTTGTTTTTTTTTTCAGATAAGCATTATTAAAATGTTTAAGTCTATTTAATTTTTCAAAACACTGAAATTAGGCTAGGTACAGAAATTATGTAGCACTCAGAAAATTGCTAAGGGAGAGCTACTTTGTAGTATTGCAGTTTAAATTAAGTTTGGAAATTGTCAGAAAAAAATTTCGGAAAAAATCGTATTTAATAAAAAATACGATGTTTATATTCGAAAGTGTATTTTAGAAATGACGAAAAAAAAATAAAAAATTAAAAAAAAAATGTAGATAAGAACACAAGTTTTAACAAAGTCTCTAGTTTTTTTTAAGATTAAGATTTCATCTCGAGAAAACCATGGAAATTTCGGAAGTATGATGGAAATTCCGAAAATACCGTCAAAAAGTTAAGAAATAGTTGAAATTTAAGGTTATAAATGTATTTTTAAGAAAAAAGGCAAACATTAAAGCGTAAATCTGAAATTTTGAGAAAAAAGAAGAAATTTTTAAAAAAGAACATAACTTGCATTATTACACCGTTTTTCTTCAAATTGGGAGTTTCTAATCAAAATTTTAAGAAAACCTAAGAACTGGGACTACATAGATGCATGCTTACTTCGAGATCCTCATTTACTCGTCTTTAATTACACATTTTTTGTTGTTAGTTTACCGAGCCCGGTTTGCAACATATTTAAATTATTATTTAAATAAATGAAATGGTTTCCTTTGAAAAACATTTTTTGACATTTGATATTTAACATTTTTAATGTTCTATAAGTCGGTTATGTTACGATAACCAACCTACTTTAAGATACATTAAATGAAAAATAACGCCCTAGGGCATTATAAATATCTATAACTCCCAAGGCATTATAAATTTATAAAACGTTACCATGTTAGCATATTGCTATGCAATGGCGTCCTTAACATGTTGAATGTCAAATTAATAAATCACAAAATGTCAAAAAAATTGAACCAAATAACAGACTTCTAGGACATTAAACATTGAAAGAACCACGGGTAGAGGATTTGATCCCGTGATTCTGATTTTCGGGATCCCGGGATCCCAACCCCTTTTTAATCCCGAAACGTTCGGTAATAAGTTTTTTCGATCCCGGGATTTACAAGATCGGCATCATTTTAAAAAAAGTTGTAAAATAGACTGCATCTATAGAAAGGCTTAGTGTCAATGTTTTGAACAAAATTACTTCTCTATTATTTTAATATAAAATAGAAGAAATTTTATTCCAAACAAGCAGCACTGCTATGGGTTTATTAAGCTTGGTTCGAAATAAAATTTACTATTTTTTAAAGAATTTCACCATTTTAAAAGTTTTGAATGTTTTCGAAAATGTCGTCTTTCTTGAAAATTTTAATTTCGATATTTCGTTGAAAAATTTGATTTTTAAAACTTTTTGACATTTTTTAATAATTTCAACATTTTTCGAAATTTCGTCTAAAACTTTCATCATTTTTCTATTTTAATCCTTTTCTCGAAATTTAAACTTTTTGTGAATTCAACTCTTTTTTCAAAATTTCGATACTCCTCTGAAAATTTTGAAAATAATTTTTTTATAGAGTCGATATTCGCAAAAAGCTTAAATTTCGAGAAAAAGACTGATTCTTTTTTCAAAGTTTTGCTTTTTTGAGAATTTTGTTACTTATCAAAGTTTTGATTTATCTTCGAAAATTCAGGCTCTTTTGAAAATTTTGATTTTTTTTTAAGATTTTGTTATATTTTCTTGTTTGAAAATTCTTATTTTTTCCAAAATTTGGACTTTTTCACAATTTTGAATTCTTTTAAAAATTTCACCTTTCTCCAAATTTAAACTTGTTTGAAAATTTCGATATTTATTTAATTATAAAAAATGTTGGTTATTTCTAAAAATGTTAGCTTTGTTGGTTTTCGGCTATTTTTTCAAATTTTAGTTTTCTCACTACTTTTATTTTCAAACTTTAGAGTTTCTTCAAAATTCCAATTTTGTTGAGAATTTCGTTTGTTTACTTAAATCAGGAAATTTTTTTAATATCGAAGTTTTCAAAATTTTGAGAATATCATTATTTTAAAAAATTTTTGAAATGGTCGACATTTTTTGAAAATGTTGATTATTTGGAAACTTCAAAAATGTTTTAAAATTTCCATTTTTTTTAATTTACAATTATTATCGACATTTTAAAAAAGGTTCTATTTTCTTCAAAATTTCAATTATCCAAAATTTTGATTTTTTTCGAAAATTTTATCGTCAAAATTTGGAATACTTTAAAAAATTTGAACTTTTTTGATATTTTTGGGTTTTTTGAGTATGAAAAATTTCCAAAAATTCGTTCTGTTTTAAAAGTTTTACAGAAAATGTTTCAATTTTTTAAAGTCGCGCTTTTTTTTTCAAAATGTTGACCATTTTTGAAATTTTATTCTAGTAATTTTCAAGATCTTAACACTTTTGAAAATTACAAATTTGTAAAAAAAATATCTTTTTCTTCAAATGTTCAAATTTTTAAAATGTTTATTTTGTCAAAGTGTTGAAATTTATTTTTAGGATGTCCGTTATTTTTCGAAAATCTTGGTAATCTTAACTTTCCATAAAAATCTTAACAGTATTCAAAATTACGATGTTTTCCAAAATTTTACCTTTATTTGAAAATTCCGTCTTATTTTTTAAAATTTAGACCTTTTTAAACATGTCGTTTTTTTAGATTTCAATATCTTTCGTTTCGTGTTAAAATTTGAAATGTAGACCGTTTTTTGGATATGTTATTTTAAAACTTGGATTATCTTAATAAATTTCCTATTTTTGTCGAAATTTCTACTTAAAAAAAAATCTTGTTCTAACATCAATTTTTTAAACTTAAAAATTTGGGAATATTTTCTATAAATTTAAGGTTTATAGAAATTTGTATCTTTTCCTGAAACTTCCCAAATTAGTTTCAAAAGTTTTATTTTTTCTTAAATCAACGGTAATGTAAAAATTGAAAATTGAAATTTAAAATTTCAAATTTTTTAAACTTACGATTTTTTTTCGAAAATTTCACCACTTTTTCAAATTTTAGAATTTCTAATATTACCGATAATTTCAGTGTCTGAATCGTATTTAAAATATCCATGTTTTTTAAATCTCAGATTTTTTCTGGAAATTTTAACTTTCTATGAAGATTTTGATATTTACTAAAATTCAGATACCTTTTTTTGAAAATTTCGACTTTAAAATTTTGATTTGTCAAACAAATTTGACTCTAAGAAATTTTGACTTTTTGAAAAATTCTCTTTATTTTTTTAAATTTTATTTTTTTCTACAATTTCGAACTTTTTGAAAATTTCGCCTCATTTTCAATTCCTCAATCCTATTTCGTAAATTTCTTTTTTTTTTCCAAAATTTCGATACTACTTTTCAAGACTGCGCACTTCAAATTTTCGTTATTTTTTAAATTTTAATTTTTTCAAAATTTTATCCTTTCAACATTTTAAGCATTTTTAAAGGCTTTCTTTTCTGATAATTTAAATTTTCTTGAATACTTAAACTTTTAAAAAATTCGACTTTTTCTGAAAATTTGAAATTTACTTTTTTTAAAATCGGTTTTTTTTTTAAATTGAAAATTTGAAAAGAGTTTTGAGATTTCTCAAAAAAATTCTAACATTTATTTTTGCATTGGATTTTATTCAAAATCTAAAAATTTGAAGATTTTGAGGTTTAATTTCAAAGATTTGATTTTTATCTAAATTTTGATTTGTTAGTCGAAAAGCCGACTTTTTTATTTGTAACTCCCAATGCTGCAATCCCCGCATTGGCTAAATATAATCTTAAAATCCCGGGATGGGAAATAAGAACCGGGATGAATTACCTAACCACGTACTTTCCTTGGGCCAGATTCCCTCGGGAAGTACATTGTTGACCTCGGTGCGTTACTATGCTTAGTAACCATAAATATCACCTCATGACATGTGACAAAGATAAAGAAAATTGTGCAATACATAGATGAACTTGGAATTATAAAAAAAATCGTTGAAATTTCACAAGAAACCCTGAATTTTTATTAAAAAAATTCTCTATCGAGATCAAGGTTGAAATTTCGAGTTTATATCGAAATATGAGAAAACATCCCGGGAAAAATTTTTTCGACTTTATATTTGAGAATTAAAATGAAAATTTCGAAAAACAATTTGAAACATTAAGCACCCAAGGTCAGAATTAAAAAAAGTAGTTCAAAATAATTGAATTTGCAAAAAATCAAAATTTTAGAAAGCTGGATTCTTAAAAAAGGTGAAATTTTTCAGAAAAAGAGAAATATTTTAAAAAGTTGAATTTATAAACGTTCCAAGTTTAGAGAACAAGTAAATATTTTTAAAAATGAACCAAGTTTTGAAAGAGTCCAAATTGATAAAAAAAGAAATTTTCAAAAAAGACAAATTTTCACAAAAGGTCATAAATTAAAAAACCATATTCTGAAAAACGTCAAGTTTGAGAAAAACAAATTGTAATTTTGGTAAAAGGTCGAAAATTTTAGAAAGTGAACCTTTTGAAAAATCTAACTTGCAAGAAAATTAAAGTTTTATCGATAACGTTTCAATAAAGGTAAAATTTTCGTAAAGCTTTCGGAAAAAACTTGGAAAATAATCCACATTTTAAACAAGGGTCAAAATTTTCAAGAAAAGTGAAAACCTTCAAAAGACCGACAAAGTTTTCAAAATGGAAAGTATATCAAAATGATCAAATTTATAAAAATCGTCGAAAATGTATTTTAAGGAAATTCGAAATTTTCAAATAAACGTCAACATTTTAAATATTGAAACACAAATCTTGTCCCCTGAAATCAAAAAAGATTAAAAAACATAACAAAGGTTGCTCTAACGTGTATCGATGGCCAAGCTAGTATCTTCAGAGAAATACTCTCTCTGTATCTCTCAGTATCCCTCAGGATCTCTCTGAAGATGATAGCTTCACTATCGAAAGGCGTTAGAGCAACCTTTTTTGTGTTTTTCAATCTTTCTTGGTTTCAGGACACAAGATTTGTATTTCAATTTTTGAAAATAACCAAGGACCAATCCATTCCACCAAAATTTTTAATGAAATGAAAAGTTAATTTTTTTAAAAAAATCAAAAATTTCCAGAAAGTTGAGATTTAGAAAAAATTTTGAAGTTTATCAAGCAAGTCAAAATTAAAAAAAGCGAAATTGTTAAGAGCTGATTTCAAAATAACTAAAAATTTGACATTGGAAATTTCCAAAATAAGTCGAAATATTTTTTACTCCTTTTCCGATTAACTTTCTCGTACTGAAATTTTTATATTAAAAAGTAGTAACCAGAATTCGTAGAGAATGCTTTGCAGTCTTTAAAACCCGACTTGCGTTTTATGTACACGCATTATTTCCTGAATTATTGATAACCAAAAACGAAAATGACTATTTTGAACAACGTTCAGCGAAAATTGTCATGAATAGCTCGGAGATTGGTCAAAATAAAGAAAATTAATTAATTAGCATAGCTAATAGAATCAAAATTTCAAACAAAATTTTAGGCCCACTGTTTTCTTACGATTATTCAGAAACTACTGACGTTAATATTACTGAAGTCAAGATTTAGAAAGTAGGAGCTTGAAACTTTGATTTAGTTTTTCGCTTACCTTTAATCATTTTTCTTTGAATTACAGCCTTATAAAAATCACTTAACAATTTGGGTTTTTTTATATTTCTTAATTTCTGTGCCTGGTGTATAAAATTATTTGATCATTTCTCTTCGAATTACGTCCTTATAAAAATCACCTAACAATTTTGGTTTTTTTATATTTCTTAACTTCTGTGTCTAGTGTATAAAGTTATTTGGTTCAATGTTCCAAAAAAAATGCTGACGCCACTATTAGTAATATAATAATATTCTTGTCTAATGCACATTTATCCTTAAAATAAGCTGTTGTATTTATGTAAGTTCACGGTTAATATTATTTAAGCGAGGATAATTAATTAACGTAAACCGTTTTAAAGTACACAATTTTGGGGTTAATTGATACTGCAGAACGTCAAAGTTAATGAAGTTTTATCCATACTTTTATGTAAATGACTTTTTTTCATTTGCATGCAAGGCAAAAAAAGAAGAAATCTATTGTTATCCAAATTATTTTTATAGAATATTGTTTACATTTTACTGTTAACATATTTATTATAATTTGAAATAACATTTTTAATGATTACAAAGTAATATATTTCTGTAATTGTAATTTATAGCTATTAAGATACAGCAGTAATTACAAAATATAAATTATTTCATATTTAAAAAAATTTGGTGTTAAAAAATGCATAATAAACTATTGGCTTGTTTAAAAAGTTAGTGTTGATTTGTTGATACTTATTTAAGAGAACAATACAACATTTGAAAATTTCGTCCTGGATTAAATCCACTGAAATAAAACTAAAAGGCAATGTCTAATAATGCACTTCCAGTCAACAGAGGGTGGACTTCAGCGAATATGTCTCCGAATATCAACACATAATTTATTTTTACAGATGTTCTAAGACGTTTAAAGATTTTTTTTAATATCACATCGTAAGTCAAAGTTTAATTTTTGTCAGAAATTTGTCAATAATTCCATTTAGATATTTTTTCAAAACAGAACTTTGCAAAAGTTGACAAAAAACAAGTTAATAACTATCATTGCTGAGTATTGCATTTTTTACCTTTACCGACGTTGACAAAAAATTAAGAAATATTAAAATTGAGGTTAAATATTCACCTCATAAAGCACCTAATCTTGGTATTCTTCATGGTTTGCAATTCCCAGCAGATACCGAATTGAGTGAGTGCTAGAGTTCTCACCTAATTCGATATCGATATAGTTGCCATATTTCTGAAGATTCTTCTATAACCTTTGACATCTCTGACAGTGGGCTTTAACCTCTAGGTGACCTTTTTAAAATCACGTTTGTCTCAAAATTTACACTTCAAACTAGAAAGCTTAAAATTTGAAGCGTACAACTTTCAACTTGAAACTAAAATATCCAGTCCAATTGCCGAAATTTAAAGTAAGCATCGAAATCTCCAGATTAGAGCTATTTCGAGTTTGAAATTGTAATTTTGACTATTTTAATTGAAATTTTGAATTTAATTTAACTTCAAGAACAAAGTCAAAATTTTAGAATGAATAAATTGAACCCATCAAAAAATTGGGCAGCTATGGGGAGTGCCGCCAGAAGTGAAAACTCAAAACTATGATATAAGAGTGTTTTTTTAATTTTCAAATCGTAATACCAAAAAGAAAAATTTCATATTTAGTAAATTGAAATCATTATTTCTAGTGTTTATATCTTTTATATTTGTATACTATCTACTCTTTTATCTTGTCTATTTTAAGTTATTGCATATTAAAAAACCTGCCACACTATCTAAATTTTATATTTGCGTAGCAAATTTCAAGCTATTTCAAAAAATATATTTTCAATCTACTAATTTTTTGTGATTATGTAAACACTTTAATTTAAATTATCCCAATACTATAATGAGTAATGAGTTACAACAGTGTTCTTTGGATGAGTTGATATGCAAAATATGTAAAACTACTTAACTTTAAAAATTCCAATATATTAAAACAATTTTACCTTTATGTATCAACAAGTGCTTCAGAAGCAGCTTTCCACGCAACTTGTATGAATAAAGGAACAGTTCATTCAGCAACATGAAAAGGATACATTAAACTGCGATCATAAAAAAAGAATGAAAAAGTCTTTAAGCTGTTATTAATTTCTCTTGAAATTCCATGTAATTTTAGAATATCTTCTTCGGGCTTCAATTAAACTGGGTAAATGTTTAAAACATTTTTCATCCATTCTTCAAAACGTTCACAACCGCCCCACAATTGCCTTATCGAAGTTCCTAATTCCTTAGATTTCAATTGCCTTCTCTTTAATCGAAATTTCACTCACTAAAGTCTATCTAGATCATTTCTTTGTAATTGTTACCAGTACGAGCTTCTAATTTCAAAGATAAAGCAATTTTATAACAGAAAAAATAACATCCAAAATTGACAGATCAAAAATGTAAACAAAAACATTAATAAGTTGGTAACAAGTAATAAGTTACTAGCGAGAAGACAAGTAGAGCCGTTATGTTGTAGGTTCGCCTGTCTTGCCTTTATTGCCGTTGTCTCGCTTATCTCGCACGGCGCATTTTGAATTGACGCCTGTCCGCCTAGCAGAATTCTGCCAGCGTTTCCTCTTTTCTAATGTAGGAGATTAGAAAGAATGATAATCAAATTAAAACCCAATTTCAACAATTATAGTATACACATGCTGGTATATTTAATTTAAATTCACTGGCGCAGTGGTAGAGCAATGGCCTAGTAGTTCAAAGGGCGTTTTTTGGTAACGCAATACCGATATAGGTGATTACATATATGACAATACCACCCATTTTTCACTTCAAAAAAACTAGGGATTTATAGAAAGTTTTTCTTTCACCTATGCCATATGGTAAAAACCAAACTTCTTCTTCTAAAATTTTGTTTTTACTTTTCAAGTTTTTTCTCTTAATTTGGATTCCAAAGCAGAAAAGGTTAAAATTTTGAACCCAAAATCAATATTTTTAATCAAAGTTTATGAATTGTTGAGTGTCGTCTTGAAATTAAAGTTCAAATTTTGATTTTAAAATTGTAATTTCATGTTGTTCTGTTAAAATTTTGAATTTATAAGTTTATTTCGAGTATGAATCCAAAATTTTGCAAAGAAAATATTTAATTCAAAATTAAAATAAAAAAGTTGAAATTTCCGTGAAAACATTAGAAAATTTTCATTAGTTGCTATTTTAGAAAAACAGGTAAATATTCCATGTTTAAATAGAGATGTAGGGAAAATAAATTAATTAAAAAGAGATGAAGTTTAAATTTGTAATGGAAAAAAAATTGTGACTGCGAACTTTTGGAAAGCAAAATTCATATAAATAGCCGCAATTTTAAATTTAAAACATTAAGAAAGCAGTCAAAAACAGAAGGTATGCATGAATACGTTTATTTTCTATACTTTAAATATTTGATTTGTCTGTATTTTATTGAGAATTTTAAGAAATATTGAAAATTTAGACCAAAATAACTTGACATTAAAAAGCGAAATTTTAAAAAGTTTTAAGAAACTTGAGTTTAAAGGCAAATTTATGAGCAAAACAGTTAAATTGAAGATTCTGAGAAAAACATTTATCATAGTCTAGATGCTAAAATAAAGGGTAAACAATTCGAATACAAACCCAGAGAAAAACGAAATGTATGGAAAATATTTAAATTTTAAATTTCCCATAAAATATATAATTTTCCAAATTAAAGTTAAAATTTCGGAAAAGAATTTAAATGTAAAAAATGTTTTGACCTAGGTTGAAAATTTACTTTAAAAAATGTAAAAAGTCGTAATTCAGAATTAAAGTTAACCTGTCCAAAAAAAAGTGAAAGTATCTCAAAAAGAGGAAATGTCGAAATTTTTCAATAAAAAAAAGAAAACAATTTGGATATTTTTTCAAAGCAGGATGGATATATTGTTAGCAACAGAAAAACCAAGTAAAAGCAAACTTAAACTTGGGATTTTAAGGAAAAAGAAATCAAGAATTTCTTCAAAAAATTGATATTTAAGTTTATTTAAATAGACATTAACGAAAATACCATGCATAAACATTGAAAGTGTGAAAATTATAGCAAAGAAGTTCACTAAGAAATTCCAAAAGTATAATTGAAAATTCTGGGCAAAGTCGAACATTTGCAAAAATCGTCCGAATTTATAGCAAAGTTTACAAAACTATAAATTTCTCAAAAAAAGTAAATAGTCCTAGAAAGTCAACATTTGAAGTTTTATATCAAAAATTAAGGATTCAAATAGTAAGTATTTAGGAAACTGGAAAGTTTTAAAAAAATTGTTGACATTTTATAGTCAAAATCTCTCGAAAAAATTGAATGTTCAATTTTAAAACCGAAAAATTCCAGAAAAAAAGTAATAATTGTAAGTTTAAACACGAAATTGTGGTAAAAGATCCATTATACCATGTATTATTTTTTTTTGAGATATTGAGACAAGAATCTTATTTCCAATATTCAAATTTATATTTTATAAAAAGTTAACAATTTATGAAACAAATATTCGAATTTAAACTTAAAAATGTAAAATTAAATTTCTCTAGATACTCCAGATCCCAGAGAATTAATAAGAAATCTCCAGAAAATTTGAAATCGCTAAATAAAACTTAATTCATAGAGAAATTTCAACATAAAGCTTTAAAAAATTTCGAAATTTATAAAAAAATTTATAAACTGAGGTCGGTAAGGTAAAATAAAAATGTTTACAATAATTTAAGTCAAATCAATAATGACTCAAACCTGAAAAAAAAATTCTGGCTTATAATCAAAACATTAGGAACAAAGAAAATATTGAAGGTGTAAGATAGCAATTATCAGGAAAAAGTAAAGTATTTGGAGACACTTGGAGATTATAACAAAAACGATGCACAATTCCGAAATTTTTAGAAAAAAATTTCAAAAATGAAATTAACTGTTCACAAAAAAGACGGAATTTTCGGCTGTAATCGGATTTTTATCTAAAAATAGGAAACATTGCAGAGGAAAAACTGCGATCTTGAAAAAATAGTGAAATTTCCAAATAATTAACCGTTATTTATTAAAAAAATTTCAAAATTACGACTATTTTTTTCGAAAACTCTTACTGTAAACTATTTCCTGAAAGTTTTTTTTGTTTAATAATTAACATCGCTAAGATTAATCATCAATCTATTCTGGAACCTGTTTTTTTTTTAAATTCCCTTTTTCCACTTTTATGGAAAATTTTGATTTATTACCAAAATTTCGTAATTGTTCCTTAAATGTGAAATTCAACTCGGTTTTTTTTGCATAAGTCTCAAGTTTTTAGAGATTTCTTTAATAATTTTAGTTTAACACTTTCATTTTTCATTTTTAAAATGAAGTGTTTTAAGATTACATATTTTTCGAAGTTCTGACTTTATTCTAGAATTTTTTTTGCAAAAAGTCAATTTATTTTGAGAAAAATATTGCAAAGGCCACCTGATAGAGAAATAGGTTAGGCTTTTAGTTATTTTTTTAAGACCTCTGACTTATTTTGGGATATCTTAATGTCATCTGCCGTTTGAATGTTTTCCTTACAAGAAAAAACAAATAACTCCGAATTGAAACAGAAATGGTAGAATTACAAAAACCAACTTATTATCAATATATTTATTGTAAATATTTATATTCATATTTATATATTTACATTTTTTAAAAATATATTAAATGCTTATTACCATAAAAGCAATAAAGACAATAGTTCTAAAACGAATAAAATGTTAACAAATTAACAAAAACCTTTAAACTATACAATATAATCATATATTGAGCAAAGGTGTCGAATTAGCAAAAGGCAAAGGTACTTAAATAATACAAAAATATGTAGAAAGTTCTTCATTCATCGCTTCGATTCACTCTTGGATACAGCTGAAAATATAACATTTTTTTATTTAATGACCAAGATGCCACTTAACTAACTTACCCCAAGTAAATTTCTAGGAACATATCCTTCTTTATCTCCCAAACGAGACCACCACCATTCCCTTTCATTCTCATCCCCTTTACGCAACACGGTTAATTGTTGGCCTGCTTTAAAACTCAACTCATCGGGCTGTTGGGCCGTGTAATCGAATACTGCGTAAACAATGCCTCCGGAAAGAATACCCAACTTTTCTTGGACACCTAAGAAAAGTATATTCTAGTAATCAATTTAAATAAAATTTAATTATTGTTTTCTTTTAAACGTTCATTCAGTTTGTAAATTTCTGAAAATTTTGGAATCTTAGAGAAGAGAAGTGAAGTGAAGTGAAGTGAAGTGAAGTGAAGTGAAGGGAAAAGAGAAGAGGAGTGGAGAGGCGAGCAGAGGAGAGGAGAGGAGAGGAGAGAAAAGGAGAGGAGAAGAGAGGGTAGCAGAAGAGAGATGGAGAGGAGAGGAGCGGAGAGGAGCGGTGAGGAGAGGGGAGGGGAGAGGATAGGATAGGATAGGATAGGATAGGATAGGATAGGATAGGATAGGATAGGATAGGATAGGATAGGATAGGATAGGATAGGATAGGACAGGATAGGATAGGATAGAAGAGAAGAGTAAATTAGAGAAGAAGGAAGGAGAGAAAAAAAAAGAGTGAACAGAAGCAGGGAGAAAAGAATGGAAAGGAAGTGAAGACAAGATAAAATTAAAAGAAAAATAGAAGAATATATATATATATATATATATATATATATATATATATATAGAGAGAGAGAGAGAGAGAGAAGATAAAAAAAGTCAGTTTTGAAACTCAACCTTGCAATATTAAGGCTGAAATCTTTGACAACAAATTTCCCCTGAACCCATACTTACTGTACAAGTACTCCGAGCAACCATCGAATCCTTCTTCGTCCTCTTCGCATTTCTCGGCGGCCGTTTCGTGATCGCTCAAAGTGGTGGCGAATATACAGGCACCGTGTTCGACCAGAAATTTAACCATAGCGACATTATTGCAACTGGCGGCGCAGTGCAGCGGCGTCCAACCGTCGCTGTCTTGGGCGTTCACATCACAACCGAATTCAACTAGGAACTTGACGATCTCCAAGTGACCAGCGCAGATGGCGTTATGCAATGCGGTGATGCCTTCATCGTTGGCGGCGCTAGGATTCGTCACTTGTGTGGCAGTTTTTTTGACCAATTCTAGCTCACCTTCGAGGCTGGCGTCGAGGAGAAGAGCCAGAGGATCGAAGCTGACTCTTCTGGATAAATTGGATTTGCCGGTTTGTTTGAGGTTTCCTTTTTTACAACGCCTGACTACGCCGTCGATGGGTTTTTCGTCTTTGTTTATCGTTGGTGATCGGTCAGGTTCGTCTTGGGTTTTCTCGGTTCCTTCCTTGGGGTCTTTATCCGAGACCGTCGGACTATTAGGCTCTGAATTCTTCTCCAAGTTTTGTAACTCGGGGAAGTTAATGGCTGGGGGGATTTCAATCCTTCGGTTACTAAGTGATGAACCATTTTGCTTCAGATATTGAGTGTTGCTTCTGAAAGGTACTTTTTATTTAACGTAAAGTTATTAATAGCATCGAAGGATTACCTTAATTTTGGTTGTTCACTAAGAGGTTGCTTCTTGATCGTTAAAGGTTTGGCCTTAATGATCATTTCCGCTGAACCATTTGAAACATTTTGTACATTGTTTTGTTGTTGTTGACTGGGTGGTGGATAAAAAGCTTTTTGAACTAGTTTCGGTTGTGTTGATTTCGGTGTTTGATTTTGATTCAATTTTGGTCCTTGTAATACTTTGTTTCCTTCCTCGGGTGGTTCCGTTAGGGGAAGAGGTGGGGGTTGAGGCGCGTGTTCTTGATCTGCGATGATCTGTGTTTGTCTTGGAGGTGGCTTTATTGCTGGTTTGGGTGGAAGGGCGGGTTTTGCTGCATTATTTGCTTCAGGGGTGCCAACTGGGGTGCTTGTGGACTGCGGGGGTGAAAGAGCTAGGATTGAAGGTGACTGCGTGCTGAACGTTTGACTGCTGGCGCTAGTTACAGCCGGTGACATTTGTTTGTTGGATGTTTGAACTGTTTGTGGTTCCACAGGTTGGACTTTTATAGATGACGTTTGATATATATTCGATAGGAGGCCCGTGTGCTGCACCGATGTTGGAGCAACACTGCTTATTGGTTTCTGAGAAAAAATTAAGCACTAATATTATTATTTCAACAAAATAACCAAAATTATTTCAGTATTTCAGAATAATGTTTTATTGCTTTGGATTAATTTACAGAATTTTTCACAAGCTCAGGCACAGGCTCACAGTCATTATGTCATTAGTTTTGAGAAAAAAATAAAGATGAACTGAACCATATATTTTCAAATTACAATTTAAACTCCTATTCAAAGTGTCATTGATTCGAAGGAGTTTCAACATCGTAAATCATGCGACGGCTGCACCACAAAATTAACGGGAAACAAAATATTTTTGATAACCAAACAAAAATATGCTTAAAAAACGTAACAACTACAAATTGCTTACGAAGGTTTTTGTATTTCTCATAACAAAAAAAATGCTCCAAAATATTTAAGAGAACCAAAAAAAAACAACTCCAACAGGGGCAGCTCTAACATTTACGTCACTCCGGACAAAATACAAATTAAAGTCTTATTTGAAATGAAGAAAGTTAAAACTTGAAATTAAAGTAGAAGGAAAGCTCAACACTTCGAGTGTGATGTTGAAATTTAAGGAAATAAAGCAAATTTGACAATTTAAACTGAAATTCTGAAAAACAATTCAAAAAAATTGACAAAATTTCGAGTTTGGTTTCAACATTTTTCTCTAGACTTGGATATTTTATAGAAATTTTGAAGTTTTAAATTTAAAAATATAAAATTGAAGAAAAGCAGAAGCTGGAGCGAATTTAGAGTTTAAACATCGAATTTTTGAGAAAAAACTCGAATTCCGATTGGACATTAGGATTCTGACTTTGATAGCAAAAATTCTTAAAACTGAAATTTCTAGATTTTTTTTGCGAATATTTGAGTTCCTACAATAGTTTTTTTCTTAAGCTGTCTAGAAATTTTAATTTAGTCTTTTAAAAATTGTGAAATACGTATGTTTATTTTAAATGTCCGACTTTGTCGTTTCGACTAGACTAGAAATTTCGAAAGTTTTTAATGTAGGTAGACTTGAAATTTAATATTTTTTTTCTAAAATTTGAAAGAAATTGGACTTTAGAGAGAATTATAATTATATTCAACGTCTATTCTTAAATCTGTTCTTGTTTTTTGTTTATCAGAGTTTTCTTTTAACTCGAAATTTTATGATTTTTTTTGAATTTGTACTTTTTTATTTTTGTTTATTTATTTTTAATTTTAAATTATATTCAGCCTTCTTCGAATCAAACGCTAATATCTTTTTTATGTTGCAATTGCTGGTTTATATTATTATTTGAAGCATTTTAGAGGATTCGATATTTCAAGACGTTTAATTAGTTGGAAACATTCGACGAAAGTTAAGAAGGCTTCTTAGTAGGTAGGTTATAAATAAATTCAATTTTTTAAAAGAAATCTTTCGTTTTTGCCCTACTGCACCGATGCGAGGCATTTTGTAGTAATGTTTCAAAACTGAAATACAAATCTTGTCCCCTGAAACCAAGAAAGATTTAAAAACACAACAGAGGTTGCTCTACAACCTTTGTTGCAAACTTTTGTTGTGATTTTTAATCTTTCTTGGTTTCAGGGGACAAGATTTGTACTTTAATTTTGAACATAACCAAAGACCAGTTCGATTCATCAAAGAAAAAAGTAATGTTTCAATTTATAGAAAGTGTGGCGTTGGAGTCCGCCGTTCCTTTGTGGCGGTTTTCACTGTATGCCGTTGAAAACAGTCAGTTGTGTTTGGGCGTAAAGTGGGTGTTGCATAAACTCGTGAAATGCCTGAAACTAGTCGACTGAATACTTACTTGATATGCCACCCCATTCGTCGAACTGGAGGTGGTGTAATTTACACTTTCGTGCTGAATCTTCTGCCCGGCCGCGCTCGCAACGTTACCGTTGGCTAAATTGTTCTGGTGGTCCTTCTTCTGTTCACTGGACTTTCTGCTCAATAAATCATTGTGGTTCAGCGGCGTTGCGATGTTCTTGTTTGCCATATTCAAAGGGGCGCTATGCACGGTCATGTGTTGCTGTTGCGATGATTGAAGATTATTGCCGTTCGGTTGCGTCGTCGATGTTTGATTCGATTCTTGGTCTTTTGATTCGGATGTCGCGTGACCGTTTTCCAAATTTTCACTTTTACCGTTCAATTTACTCGATACGAGATTGACTGTGAACTTGGTGTTGTAGGGGAGCGTTTGATATTTGGGGTCGGCCTTCGATACCGCGAAATCCTTCAGGGCGTCGATGTCGTCGGATCTGGGGTTGAAAAGGTTGGCCATTTTGTTGGCGAGGTCCAAATTTTCGTGAATGTTGTTTTGATTCTCGACATCTTTTTTGATATGTTGGTTTTGTTGATATAACTGATGATATGTACTGTTCTGAAATCCAAATAAAATTTTCAATAATTGTTCCAAGATTGTCTTAACGTAGCCGTTCAAACCTGCACCGAATCAAAGCAAACCAATATTTTTTTCTGGTTAATTTACTTTTTTTGGCGGAACAGACTGATCCTAGGTTATCTTCAAAAATTAAAATACAAATCTTGTCCAGTATATCTCTGAAGATGATAGCTTGGCTATCGAAACGCGTTAGAGCAACCTTTGTTGCGTTTTTTAATCTTTCTTGGTTTCAGAGGACAAGATGTGCATTTCGATTTTTTATTTTACTTTGTTCAGTAATATTCAGTTCAGTTCCAGTCCGTAGAAGTGATATAATCTATAAAAGTAAGAAAGTAAATTCTTCACTTTTAGAAATAATTCCAAATTGAATCAAAAGCCGGCTCTTTTTAACTTTAACATCGATACCTCTGAACATTGATAAACATCTATCATACCTACGCTAAATTGCGATATATCTAAAGTTGCTTATTGAATACTGAACAGTTTAAGTCTTAAGGTGAATTTTTTAAACGAAAACTGTCGTATCGTAGCCTACACATCATAATTCATTCCCTTATTCATCCCTAATCCTGACGTGAACGCTTTAAAAATGCGTTATTCCAACACAACGAAAATGTCACCTACCTCCTGAACATTACTATTCCTTGATTGATGTCCTGGCTGTAATGGAACGTGGTTGTAAGGTTCCACCGCTGCGATATTGCCTCTGGACAACCCGTTCGGCGGTTGAATATTTTGGGGCTTTTTTTGGGTGAACGCCTGGTTGTTCTGCTCCGGATTACTTGTCAACCTGAAAAGGACGATCATACTTTAATAACATTTCCCAAAATATGTTAAAAGAGAGCAAACAGGGCCATTTGTATGCCCCAGAAATGATTGATGAAGAATAATTTATTTTTTCTACGTATACGGCTCTTTAAAAGCAAACATTGCCCGGGGACTACGTGAAAGCTTTTAAATTTACTTGTGACCGTAATTATCTTTTTCCATTGTATAAATATCTTTAGTTTAATATTTCATTTAGAATCAGTAGAGCTTGTGACTGAGGATTAAATCATCCTTTTAATTTAAAGCATTAAAGCTAACCATTATAAAACGCCTGTGACTCGATTTAGAAATATTTTTTCGATTGTTGTTACGCATTACCGGTTCGCACAATTAAACACTGTGGATTTTTATTCGTACGGTATAATACTTTACAATAAACTAATTCGAGTTGCAATTGCTTATTTAATATTAGTATTCCAAACATTCTAGAGGATTCGATATCTTGAAGTGTTGAGTAAACAATTTCATAACTTCCCACTAACGCTAATTACTTGTAAACACTAGACGAAAGTCTGGACCCTAATAATTTTTTAATGGCATCTAGGGATAAACATCTAGTAAACAACTCTTAGCTTTATCCAATTCCATCTATTGGGGCAACAGACATTCGAGATGAATACAGCTCTTAAATGAAGTTCGCTTTATTCGAATGATTGGGCAAATGAGAAATTTCGTAAACGAAGCTAAATTTCCAAGAATCGACGACGATTCCGGTTCAGGACAGAAAGATTTTAATTACTCACCTAACTAATTGGTGGTAAGCGGCTTTATGTGACGCTGCGCTGATTTGATTTGCCAACTGCTGATTCAATAAGCGTTTCCTGTGCAGTCTCTCCTGCAATTCCGATATCCGCCTATCGATGGCGCTCATTTCTTCCTGCCTCGCCGTCAGGGCTTCCCTTTGCTGGTTTAATCTTTGATTTTGCTGCTCGTTCAATTTGTTTCGGTACTGAAATAAGATTACTCAGAATTAACAACATGATTCTAAAGTAAGTGACATTAACTTAATAAATCTTTAAGTACTGATTGGCAGACAACGCACATCCTGAACAGGTAAGTCTAGGAGAATAAAATGCCTTACGGATTATGCTCCCCGTAAAACGTAGGTGAGCACTAAGATAAGTTTTTTCAAAGTTCAACCTCTGAAGTGGTAAAAATGGTCATTAAAAACCATTATGCAATAAATAATACAGGCGATTGTATTTAAAGTTAGCTTAAACGCGGTGAGAGCTGACGTAGTTGATGAATGTGTCTGAATTTGTAAATTTTTGCAGGAAATTATATTTTGTCTTTTTAAAATTCTAACATTTAAGTTTTAAACTCAAAATTCAAAACTTCAAAAAGGTTAAATTATTGAAAAAAAAAACAGTTGAAATACTGAAAAGGAAATTTTCAGAGAAATGGAAATTTCCAATAAACAAAATTTTTACTAAAAACAGAAATTATCAAGAAAAGGTTCTAAAAAATCAAAATATATACAAAAAGGCAAAATTGGAATTTTCCAAAAAATCAAAATTTTCCAGAAGATTTTGAAATTTTGGGAGTCGAACGGGAAAATGTCATCATTTTAAAAAAACGTGGATGCGTTAAAATGTCTAAATTTTCAAAATGATTTGAAATTTGTCAATAAAAATGGAATTTTTCAAAAAAAAATTGGAATTTTCAAAAAGGTGATCAAAAATCGTTTCTCTTTTTTTACGCGGATGAAGATGCAGGTATCTACTAGTAGTATCTATAAAAGGCCAAGTCCTCGTTAAAGAAGCCGAAATTTTTTACACTCAAAAACTGGAATATACTATTAAAAAAATGTATAAAAAGAATTTAGATTCAAAATTTTCTGTTACAAAATAGGAATAAAACAAGACTTAATATTTCAAGAGAATATATTTACCAAAGAGTTTATCAAAAAAATAATAGACTGCCGACAGAACTGAAAACTTAACCCCAAACCTGTAGATCAGTTTCTTGAAGATTCTGAAATTTGTCTTTGAATTTTTTATGGAATTTCGACTTTAATCTCAAATGTTGAGTTTTTACGTTGTAATTTTAACAAAATGATCAGAACATTCAAATTTACGCTTGAAATTCTAAAAAAAAACACAGTCGAGACTTGTAAAACAGAATTTTTACGATTGTGTAATTATGGTTTTTTTTGAACCTTTGATTTTAAAAATTGAAGATTTCTACTTCAAAGTTGAAATTAAATTAAAATTGCATCCTTAAACGTAATGTTCTTGAAAGGTCAAAATTTGGAAACAAATAGAAAATTATAAGCAGTTTTTATTGATGTTTTAAAAATAAAATTAGTTTCTTTAAAAGTCTTTCGACTTTTTCTTCGACCTTTTCACTTTTTCTAAACAACATTTTCTGAGAAATTTCAGGACTTTACGACTTATTTTTCGAATTTTGAGTTGTAAAGTAGAAATTTTAACAAATAATTTGATATTTTTTTTAATTTGGTCTCTTATATTTCATTTTTTCCCTATTCTACGTAAAATAAACTAAGCTATTATTTGTCAATTGTCATGAAGTGACGTTTTTTAAAACAAATTTAGATATCACGTAGTAATATTTCAAAAAATGTTTCAGAATATTGTCAATTTTCATTACCAAAAAATTTAAATATTTCCAAACTGGGTCGCAGAAATGTTAAATAAAATTCATAAACATTGCTAGCTATCGTAAGATTTTAGTGTAAGAAGTGGTCAGATCGCCACTTGACCACCGGAAGCATGTGGAATGACCAGCGACCCTATTCTAACAATAGAGCACATGTGGGTGTAAAATTTGGTGTTTTCAAGGAGTCTGTAGGTTTTGTAGAAAGGAATTGCATCCCAGATCTCGCCGATGTCAGTTCAGTTAATAAACGTCGTTAAGTTTTCGTAAAAACGCGTTTCGTTTATCGGAGATATCAAGAATTGATACTGATCCCGAACAAACATGTTACCGATCAATAAAAGTCCATCATGAAGAACAATTTCGATTTTTTCCCCTGACTGTCGACCTTATCTCAAAACTTACTTATTGTTAGATTTGAAGCTAGTTTATTTTATCCGAAAATTTTGAGCTAAAATAGAAATTTTGAATTTAACTTCAAAAGTTTGTTGTCGCTACTTAGAACTTCATCTTTTTTAACACTTTCGACTTTATCCGCAATATTGTGTTTCAAAGTTAAAATTTAAAAAAAATGTTGCTTTACATTTTAACCTGGAAAAATATCGAATTTTTTGAAAAAATCCTGAAGTGGAACTCTTCTCATAAAACTAGACTATATGCAGTAGTTTCTTCATTAAAATAAATTACCACCAGCTTTACGTAGAAGTTTCCAATCTAAGTGACAAAAATAATCGGCAGAAGCACGATTTATTTAAATTTTATAGGCCACATAAAATATGCAATCAATAAGACACAATGCCACATATACATGTACGAAATCTTCCCTGAATATAAATAAAACTCTGTTATGTAATTTGAATACGTAACCTGCGTATACCTATATGCCTTATCAGCACACATTCCCTTTGTTTTTATTTGGCGGAAAAAAATACTTTGCCAGAGATTTGTTTGATATGCAAACTGGAATAAAATCCGACGTTATAAAATATAAATTCAAACGTTTTTGTTTCAAAACGTAGAAAGAAAATATTTGAACAACGGGAAAAGGTTTGGAAGGTTACACTAACAATCTAGCTCAGCCAGTGAGTTGAACAATTTCCACTGACAGTTTTATTGAAGAGCGGAAACAAGAATTATTACCGGTTAATAGAAAAAGCCGTTATTTAGTGGGAAATTCGGTCCACAGCCAAGAGTATATATTATCAGATTTCAATAAATCGCTCTTCCACCTTTTCTCAGAATCTATAGACCTGTGAAACCTCTTTGCTCACAAGGGAAAAGTATTAGGGTATCCCTCTTTGCTAGATTTAATTAAATAAAGATTCGCATTCCCTCCAAACGAAGATTATAACGAAATTCTTGGGTCGCCTTCAAAATTCCCCACCTTTGTGTATAACTTTAGGTCCTGGCGAAATACAAATTCACGGGCTGCGAAATTTCCGTCAGTAGTTTAAATATGTAGGTTTAAACTCAAAAATGGCGCAAGAGCGTGGCCTAACCGGGGGAGGAGCATGTGCGGGGGTGTGAGGGGTGCGGGGGTGGGTACTTGGACCAATGGGGATGGGGTTTGATAGGTCGTGGACCAATGGGATGGGTTTTTGATGTTGGCTGAATGTAGGGATTGGCCAAGAGTGGGGGGTGATCTGGTTGAGTTAATTGTATTGAATCTGATTGGTGGGAGAATGTGCTTCACGGGAAGGGGTGAGATAGTAAGTAAAGGGTGCGTTGTTGGGCGAAAATAGGGTTGCTATTGCACTATTGGCTGAGCCAATTGCGTCTTGCTTCTTAAGATGTTAACTAATGGAATATTAGATGGGGGGAGGGGGGTCAGATGAAAACAAAAAATAATAATGGCTGAACCATTGCGATGGTCATGTTTCGTCTTTATTTTTTGAAAAAGTAATAACACATTTTTATTGGAAAATAAAACAGGGGAACAACGTTTTTTAAAAACATACTTTATTTTTCTTTTTCAATACAAAGTAAATGTAGGTGTTTTATTTTTTTGATCATTTGCATGAACCGTTCATTTATCCATTTTAAAATTTTCAAATTTTTTGCTGCAATATGAAACGAAACCACCAGAATAAATGTAAATAAAGGGAAATTAAATTAATGAATATTAAAGTATAAATTAAGCTATTCGAGACATCTGGGGACGGTGTTGGTTCTTTTGATTCATTCCAATCTTCCGATATCACTTTTCTCCAACCAGTAGTTGAAAAAGTGTTATTGTAATGATAATACTTGATTTTATAATCGACTATTCCGAATGTAGGCTTTCCCTGGGACGCCTGCGGTGGCACTTCCGTCGTGAAATATAAAAAAATCCCATTTTTATAATCAGGCATCAATCGTATCCATTGAGATGGCCAACTTTCGTTTTGTTTGTTAAAACATACGTAACCCTCTTTTGTATCTTTTGGGTAAACGGTGTAGAAGGTGGTACTGTTTAACAGATAACTGAAAACCATAAGAGGAATTTTAATCTGCACCATTCCGAAGCTTCGAATTGACTGATTATATTTATTTTCAAACAACAGGCTTTAAATACATAATAATATGATGAAAAAATTAAAATAAATTTGAATAAACTCAGCTGGATGAAACTTGATGGTAAATTAATATAAAAAAATCATAAAAGCAAATCCAATTTTGTTACGAACTAATATTTAACAGCATATATATATATATATATAAATTTAGTTGATTTTAGCCGTTTGCAACAAATGCATGTGCTTGTTTATTAAATTAGCAATATGACTGCTACGAAAATAACTGATGTCAAAAAGTTTTTAAATACTTTTAACGATATTTTGTTATGTGAACACAAAGAAGAAATAAAAATGTTTTTAGAAAAGTGTGAAACGAACGTTAATACTGATTATTGTTATAAAAATGATCAGTTGAGCATACATGGATATCATTACCCAGATTGCCCATGGTCTTTAAATGAAACAACCACAGGACCGGATACTTGTCTTTGCTTTTACAGAAGAAAATGTCTAGAACGGATTCTCAAATTAATGAATTTATATTCTCGCCTAATGTGAACAGACATATTGTTTTTTTTGTAAAATGAATAAACGCTAACAAAATAGAAACGAGTTTTATACTAAACAACACATACATAAAGGAAAAAAAATTCAACATGTATAAAAAAATATTTATTTTTTAAATTAAGTGGTATAACACTAATACTAAATCAAAACTGCTGGGATAATCCCAGCAATGAACGGAGGGATGGTAATGACCCCACCGTCCCTGGTGGAGCCATTCGATCCCATAAAAATCGTATGTGACCAGTGGGTGCCACTGCTCCGGGTGCACCCCTTCTTGAAACAAATTATTCTCCTCTTTTATCAGTTTTCTACTTCTACGCACTTTTGCGGATTCTTCGTGCATTTCTGAAACAATGCAGAAATAATTAGAAAAAAACCAATCAGTAAAATATAAAAGAGATAACGGAAGCATAAATATACATATATATATATATATATATATATATATATATATATTCTTAAACATCAATAAACAAATCATATTTGAAAACGAAAAAATTAATCCCAAAATTATGTTTAAAGTTTTGAATCAAAAAAAAAATAATAATAATTTCATGAAAAAAAATGAACAAATACACAAATAAACAAACAAAATATAAAAATAAATTAATAAACAGTTATTACAATTGAAACTTATAAATAATGAGTATATGATGAATTTAATCACTAAAATTTAGAAAAAGAGCTAAAATTTCAAAAAAATTCATTTTGGTAAAAACTGATAGCCAAAAAAATTATTTTGCGAATTAGTTATTAAATAAAATTTAAAAAAAAATACTTACTCTGGATTTTTATTTTCACGTATTGCTTGATTATGTTATTCATTATTTTATTTTTACTTCTTCACTTTAAAGTCTCAAACACGAAACTAAACTTTATTTCAAAAAAATTTTTTCTCTATAGCTGCAAACTTTAAAGCCTAATTAGTGGGGATGGCGATGGTGGTGGTAGTTTTGCTGATAGTGGTGGAGGAATCCCTAATACGTTGCAGCATACATCCGTTTGGTAATTGATTTTTCTCGTTTTTCTGATGCATATGGTTTCAAATTTTTACAAGTTGACAGGTGAGCATCACTAGGAAAGTAGCAGCACGCTTTTGATTCAAAATCCAACAGCATCACCATCTGTCAGTATCTTTATGTTTCCTGTATTCAGCCTCCTACGCTTGGCCCATTTCAGTTTAAAAGGTCTTCCTTAGTTATCCACGAATTATGACTGTTTAAGAATCCTAACCACTTTACATATAATTTATTTCCTTTCCTGCGTAACACTTTTTCGACAAGATAGGAATCGGGATATTTTGTTTTCGATAATTCATAATCGTAAAATCCTCCTCGAATAATTTTATCATCGACATCTTTTAAAATATACGTTGGAGGGTTAGTGTTTTTCACTTGCTCGATAGTGAAAATTTCAGTAGTCCAATTTGGCGTGTATCCTTTCTCAAATGCGTGTTTAAATTTGCTTATTCGCACTTTGTCGTTAACTTTAAGTTTAGCTAAGGGAAATATTTTTATTTTGCTATAAACACTTTTCAATAAACGTTGCTCATTAGAACGGTTTACATCCCTGGGACGCATTCCAATCGTTCGATGAATTTTATTGTTATATTTTTTAAGTAAATCCTGAATAATATGAATCCATTTGTAGGATCCGCTTAAACTGAATTTTTTCCACATCCACTCTTTTAAAGTCCTATTAAATCTTTCAACAATAGAAGCTTTTAATGTGCTATATGTTGAATAGTGGTTTATGTTGTACTTTATCATCACTTTTTGAAAATGCGCGTTATAAAATTCTTTTCCCATATCAGTTTGCAGATGTGTAGGAGACCCATATATTTGGCCAGTTAAAATTCTGTCCATCGCTTTAGCAACTTCGACACCAGTCTTTGTTTGGATTGGAGCAGCCCAAGCAAATTTAGAAAAAGCATCGATTACAGTTAATAGGTATCGGTAGCCCTTGTTCGCTCTGGCATATTCTCCCATTTCAACCAAATCTGCTTGCCATAAATCATTAATGCCTTTTAAAATTACCGCTCGACGTTTAAAATTCCTTCTGGCCGGTTTATGAAGTTCAACGACAATTTGCAGTTTACTCATCTTTATTAGCGACGATTGTTAATTGCATTAATCACTTTTTAATTTTCTAAATGTTGTAAGAGATAAGGTAAAACCGAAATGGTTTTTTCTATCGCATCTATTTTTTTTTCAACTGGGCCAAATAATTGTTGAATAGATTTCTCCATCACTACCATCTTCTCTTCGAAGGCGTTAAATTGCGTTTGTAGTTCCTTTAATTTATTGCTTATAGAATAAATGGCTTGTCTAAATTCTAATTTTAAGGAATTATATTGATTATCTAAATTATTTTCTGTTCGATGCGTGCGCCCGAACTTGTCCACCGTCATTATACTAATGAGACGAAAAATAGTTTGTAAAGTTATTTTAAACAATAATGTTTTTTTCTCTTAATTCTTCTATTATCGAAATTATTTCATTGTTATGATTCGTGTGCCCAGCTTGTTTCGACGCAAGCAATAACCTTAGTCTATCGACTAATTCATTCGGATCATCCCAATATACATAGTTGGTTTTTTTATTTGTATAGTGCATGAGACCGTGCCCCGTCTTCAATTTCTTACTCTGTAGTCTTTTAATAAATTTATATTTAAAGCTTCTACTTCCAGCAAGTCGCAGGGTTTTATCAAATTTTTGATGCATTAAATTTGTATCTTTAACAATTTTTAAATATGAAAGCAAATCCTCATTTGTACATTTATTTTTATTAGGTTTTTTTAAAAACAACAACTCATGCAACCCGGGAGTTAATTTGTAATAGTTATCGTTTATAACAATGTCATTTTCGGTTGTTATTGCTAAAGGTGAACTACCTATTTTCCAATTTTGGTCGTCCGCATCAAAATAAACACCATATTTATGATCTAAATTATTTGGTGGTATATTTTTATTTAATCGTTCTATTTTTGTATCTGTTGTAGAAAGAATCTGCGATGGTGTTGATGTCTGCCCTAACTCTTTAATTGTATCATTTTTATCACTACACTCTTCACCAGACGATGCACTAATAAATGGGTGAATATCATCATAATCATCATCATCATCATCATGATAGTTGATTTTTTCCGATATAACTTTAATTGGAGTTGATGACTGAAAATAATCTCTCGGTTCTTTTTTTTTTATTTTTTCACATTTTATTTTAGGTTTGACAGTGGTCAATTTATTTTCCGTTTCAACAATTGTTTTTAAAGGATTTGTTATTGGCTTAAAGATACGTTCAAACGTTTGAGCTTCATTCGCTTTGTCTGCTTTCAATGTGTCATATTTCTTGCGAATAATTTTACGCGCTTCAATAATATTTTTAATAAGTTCTTCATTCATTTTATCTCTTTCGCTCGACAACAGACAATGGTGTAAATATATTAATGATTAACTATTTATATAAACATTCAAATTGCTTATTAAGGAATAATAAATGAGTCAAATCCCTTTCTATATCTACCGTTGTTTAAGGGACATTCTTTATCTATACATAAAAAACCATATTTGTCTTTCCAACATAATTCACAAATTTGAAGAAACTGTTTAAAACTCATATCTGTGTTAACATGTTCGTTGTATATATATTTTAAATTGTGTAAATCTTGTTTAAAAATAAGAAGCAAATTTGTATTATCTCGTATTAGTTGTTTTAAAATGCGGGTGTACGTTTGGGTGAGATAAAAACAATCGATATTTTTATGTCGACCCATGCAAAAGTAACGTTCAATTGCTTTATGTTTTTCACCTGCAATATCATCAAAGACAATTGCCGAGTTGCTTGCAGCCTTTTCAAGGGGTATCACTTGACTATCGTCTGTAAATGTATAATATCCTACACACTGACATTCCACATTATTGTTAAATATTTCTTTCAGATATTGATATTTAGGCTGATTTAAAGATTTTGAAAAAATATATAAATTAAAAAATTTTAAACCATTTTCGGAGGTGATTAAATGAATAAGAGCGTTTGTTTTTCCACAATTAGACGGCCCTACAATTATGCCACGCACGTTATTAGCCAGCAGCTTACTGTGTTTGATGACATTAGATTTTATGTCGAAATTAATATCTAGATTTTTTATTGGAAGTTTAACGTCTTGCTCCACTAAACGCATATTTCAAACTAAAAATTAACCATTATGTGCACCACCATTATATATTTTGAGGCTTTAGGTGTAAACGTATAGTGATTCTTTCATTTCGCAAATTTACTAAGTTTCCATCCTGATCTAATAATTTTATATCAACAGAATTTATAGTATTTCCTACTACTGGAAGGTAAATTATTTTATAAGGCACTTCGGCTATCTGATAACCTGTCGCAACATTAGGAGTAAAGGAGTGCAAAACATGAGTTTGTGTATTATTCATAAAAGTTGGTTGAATTATTGAACAATTCACTCGAATACTGTTAATTGTTATTATATCTACGGGCGTATTAGACTCTGTTTTAACATTTGCATCAATTTTTACGTCATTACTAAAGCCGAGTAATTTCCCAATTGTGTTCGGTTTATCAAAATAGATAGGGTGGGATGAATTAATTTCAACTTTCAACGTATTCATATTGGCTTTCATATCCAATTTAATACTAGAATCAATTTCTTTTACAACAGTTTTTATGTAATTAATTAAGTCATCAACCTCATACGATCCTTCGGGAATTTCAAGTTTATATGATCCAATATAAAATACGTTGTTATGTATGCTTACATTAGGAATCGAGTTGAATGTATATAAACTAACCAGACCGCACTCGTAGGAGTAGGGCAGTTCAATAGGGGGAAAATATTCAGCCTTTAAGTGGGATTTCGTGTCTGAGAATTCTAACGTAATTGACATCTTTCAACGATTGAAATAAAACTGTTTTTATCATAGAGTACCGTATATTTTATAATTTTAGAATTATTCATGCTGCAATAAAGAAAAAATCGTTAACGCGTGCGCAAACTGTCACTTGCTAAGACGTCTTCTGATCTAAACTTTTCTCATATAAAAATTGTAAACATAAATGACCACAAATTACGGTGTTATAATTTTGGTAGGGAAAATAATTATAATTAATGTTATTTCCTAAATATTTTACTAATTCTTTAGGAGGCTTCAAATTGCCGTAACTATCAAAATAATCTATTTGATTCTTACCATTTTTGTAATATGCTACCCAATGCGTTCCCGAACCGTTAGATTTGTCTAAATTTATAATACCGCATTCTACTTTGCACGGTTTTGTTTTAGGTAAATCATCCAACATAAATACTCCTCGAAAGGAATTATTTAAAAATTTTTTGGCAAGAATGCGTAGTTCTTCTTCGTTTAAAGGCTTTTTGGGTAGCAATTTTAATAGTTTTTTGGATATAGACCTAATCCTTTACGATACGGTTTCAAGAAAAATCCCTTGCCAAGAGCTATTGCTTCCATTTGCTTATTATGTCGTTGACTTTCGGCTAATTGTTTTTGAGCATCTCTTGCCGTGTTAACTGCTTTCGCAATGGATGCGGCGCCGCCTCCTAAAGCACCAAGGGCTGATAAACCGGCAAACAATGGAACGAGAGGTAAAATTCCTCCTGTCTTAGGTACAGGAATGACTCTGGTTAATGGGGAATTTTGCAACTTTCGACGAGCAATATTACATTTTTTAGCTTCTTTTAAAGCCAAATTAACGGCACTTTGAACATTTAATGGTCTTTTTAATTTTAAAATAGATTTTGTTCGTGTCACTAATTTTTTTAAATTACCGCCGCAAACAACCTGTCGAGCTTTCTGTACTTGTCGTTGTCGTTTTCGCAGATTCGTTTGTTTGACTCTTTTTTTTTTATTATTATTCAACAGTGTCAACCCTTTGCCATTTCTTTTGTTTCTTTTTTGTTTTCTCTTGTGTGTAACTAGTCCTTGTCCTAGTTTCGCCTTGGCTTTCATCACGTTTGTTATCAACCAAGCGTTTACTTTTTCACCAAATTTAGAATCTTTTGCTTTTACACGGTGCCACGCTGCTTCAGCTAATTTTAGATCGGCTCGTTTTCTCACCCTCTTGTCGTCGGATATGTATGCAATATCGTGCTCTTTGCATGCGGAATCTAGAGGATTTATGCCCACGTCACCCCTGGCTAAACGTTTTTCTAATTTTGTGCCAGGTCCACAATACTGATAACCGGGAAGGTGCAATTCTACAGGAATTTTATTAATTGTGTTATTAAGCAATCCGCACCCTTTCTTTCCTTTCTTTACAGACGCTAATGGATGACTAATTGTTGAACTGTTGTGTGTGATCATTTCGAACGAATCAACCGTTCTGACCGTTTTAACTCTCTGTCGTTGTATTTATAGAGATTTATTAGATTAAATTTATTATTATTAGTTTTGCAACGCAACTGAATAGGTCAATTTGCGTATTGTTTTGTTTGACAAAAAAAGCAAAAATGTTAATTTTTAAAAAACATCGTATCGCGACAATTATCAAGCAACAATTTACCAGAAAAATCTCTAGCAAACCAACGTTACCAAAAATATTAAAAAAAAAAACAAAACTTCTTTGACGAAGACAAACCAAGCATATTTAAAGTCTATCGGATTTAAGGTAAAATCCTTTTAAAGGTTGATGTAAACAAATTTAAATAAACGTGTGGATATTAATAACAATTAGTAGAGCGTTGCCAATTACGTGAGTAAGACGTAAAAAAAAAGTTGTTGTTACTAATACAAATGACAATAATGGCTTCAGATATTTTAAATATCACGGAATTACCTCACACGGATGAATCGATCATTAATAAGGAATATCACTCGTATTCTCCATTTGTTGAGTCATTTAAGAATAATGACGAAATTAGAATAGCCATACAAAATCAAGACATGTGTTTGTTGCCTAGCGAAAGTTTTCTCTACATCGAAGGACTTTTATCAACTACTGAAGCAGGAAAAGATATTGAACTGGGTAACAACAGTATGGCATTTCTTTTCGACGAAATTCGCTATAAAATTAATGGAATTGAAGTAGATAGTGTTCGAAATGTTGGTATTACAACTTCTCTCAAAAATTATGCGTCCTTAAACCGCAACGAAAACAGAATGATGAAAATGGGCAGTTGGATGGGTAGCGGTGCTTTAAAAATCAGTCATTTCGACTTCACCTTACCCTTAAAAAGACTATTGGGGTTTTGCGAAGATTATAAAAAGATTATAGCTAATGTGAGGCATGAGTTAATTCTACTTCGATCTAAAACCACTGATGATGCTGTATTTACTTATGGAGACAACAAAGCCGAAACTTACACCTTGACGATTAACAAAGTTTTGTGGAAAATGCCTCATATCGTCCTGAATGATTCGGAAAGACTTAAATTGTACAAAACTATTCAAAGTCGTCGGCCCATTCTTATGAGTTTTCGCAGTTGGGAATTGTTTGAGTACCCTAACGTACCATCTCAATCGACGCATATAGTGTGGACTGTTAAAACATCATCACAATTGGAAAAACCTCGATTTGTGCTGTTCGGCTTGCAAAGTAAAAGAAATGATAATATGTTTATGGATAAAAGCCTTTTTGACCACTGTAAATTAAAAAATTTCAAGGTCATCCTAAATTCTGTTGTTTATCCATACGACAACTTGAACATCAATTTTGACTACAATCATTACATGCTACTCTATGATATGTACGCCCGATTTCAAGAATCATACTATGGTAGAAATGCCGAACCAATGCTGGATTTTATTGAATTAAAACAGAAAGCTCCAATTGTGGTCATCGACTGTTCCCACCAAAATGAATCCATCAAATCTGGGTCTGTTGATGTTCGCATCGAATTTGAAATAGGAAACCCTGGTGTTCCGGAACAAACTTCTGCTTATTGTCTTTTACTTCATGATCGAATAGTCGAATATGAGCCGTTGAGTGGAGCTGTTCGAAAAATAATTTAATCGCATTTTTTGAGATGTTATTAAACTGCAACTCTAAACATGTTTTAATTGTAGATGTTCAAGGCTTTAAAGATATTTTCAATAATTTTATTTTGAAAGAATTAAGCGTATTGCATAAAAGTAGCAAAGAATATCAAACTTTTTTGATAAAAAGTCCTTACGATTTTAATCAATTGTCGACGAGGGAGCAACATAAAATAAAGTGGTTAGAAAATAACTTACACGGTTTATCGTGGAATAGCGGACATACAACATACATAAGTCTCAAAGCATTTCTAATAAGTCGCATTCATCCTAAAAAAACAATAATAATTGTAAAAGGTTTGGAAAAAGTGAACTGGGTTAAAGAGATAATTAACTTTAAATGTCCCGTACTAAATGCCGAAGATTATGGATGCGAAAGCCTAAAAAAGCTGAAAAGTGTTTCTCCTCAGATGAGAAGATGTCTGATGCACTCGAACACTTCTTGTTCCTTGGAAAATGTTTTTTTGGTAAAATATTTTCTGGATAAGAATTATGTGAAAGAAAAGAGTTAAAAATTATACTTGTTCATTTATTTTACTAATAAATACACATATATATATAAAACCACCTAACTAACCAATCACTAGTTTTAATCTAACAAACAAATAGTAGATATTATATTTTTTATGAAAAAACAAAAAATATATAATGTGAGCAGTTTATTTTTTCTTCTGTTATATGTTAGAATAGCCTTATTACTAAATAAATTAAATAGATAGTTAACAAATTTATTTTTAGTAAATATACTGTCAACACCTTAAAATATGCATATTATACTACTTACTAATAATCATTATTCATAAATATTTGTCAGAAAATAAATTTTTTAATTTTTTAATTTATTGTTTTCTTCGTCAATTTTATAATGCCCCCAAGCATAAGTTGAAATCCCATCATTTGTAATGTATCTTTTATCATCTAAGTAACTTAAACAAAGTTTGTTTACATTTTGAGTATAAATTTCATGTACATTCGATCTAATTACAAACATACTGCGATAAAATAATTTTTTCTTATATAAACACTCTCTGTAATTTTCCAAATCTAATGAATCAATCGCCGATTTTTTTACACCTTTAGCTTTTTTAATTACCTGTTTTCCTATCACATCTATTGAATACATTTTAGATCTTAAACCAATAAATTCGCGCATTATAGCTCCCCCATTTTCATCTTTAAACATTCCGAGCACTTTGTTATTCACCAAAGGCAAGTTGTATTGATTATTTAAACCATAATTAGATGTATCAAAGAATTTTTGAACATCGCCCTCAATATCTTTGTAAAAGTCGTCCGTCTTTATATCGTAAATAAAGGAATCTGTATCCATATAGTTTAAAATTACGCTGTTCTTATATTTACTCATCATGTAATTATAATGGAAATCGTACATTAACAATTTCGATAATTCTAAAATGACGAATCCCAAATATATAGGTTTATCATATTTAACTTTTGTGCGGTTCATCTCTTATACCTAATGCCAGCAGGTAGAGCTATGTACAATGAAGGCCTTATTGGCTGGTATTTGTTTACATTTATTTCTAAATGCACAATGCAAATTAGCGTCCAGCCACTGTTTCTTTCCTGAAACTCATCCATCTTTGATAATATACTTTGTACCATGTCATCAAAAGCAGCATTGATTTCGCTATCATTTAAAATTGTTTGCATTTTAGTTTGAAACGATTTGATTGAAATTTCCTCACCCAATTGCGACATTTTAAGGTATTGACTAAACAATTCTACATTAAATTTAAAACTGCTATTCTTTTCGAGTTGCTCTAATAATTCGGGAATTATATAAGTTTCAGCAAGTTTAAAAAATGTTTTCGGATCCAAACAATTAACATTGGGATTCTCATAAATTAAAGTTTGAATCCGTCCACCAAAACTACTTTTGATTACCTTTAAATTATCTTTGTTTGGAATGCACATATTTCTTTTATGCAAATTGGTACGCAGGTGATAACTCCACTTTTTAACTGACACAAGTACTCCACACTTTTCACATTTTCTTTCCTTAATTTTACTCCCTGCTACAAGCATTTTGTGTTCGTTAGTTATTCCTGCAAAATATTTTCAAAACTGACTTAATTATTAAGACAGGAAAAAAATAATATATACCTGATAAATGTGTCGGCTGTTGAAGAGAGTTGTTGAAAGTACCAGCAACGGATTGGCGCTGTTCTTCCGCTCGTTCTCGTTGTCGTCGTCGTCGTCGTCGAGGGCAGCGATATATTTTTTGTTCTTCTGATTAAAGCACAAGCAAACATTAATTATTCGATTATAATAAATTAAAAAATGAAAATTACCTGAATTATGATTTTTCATATGACCTTTAACTTCTGTTTTCTGTAAAATTACACCGCAAATTTCACATAAAACATCTTTTTTTCTAATATACTGTTTATTCTCGTGCACTCTAAGAATATGTTTATATAAATCTGAATTTCTGGTAAAGCTTTTCCCACATCTATCGCACAGTTTCATTTTTTGCAAAGACAAGTATCCGGTCCTGTGGTTGTTTCATTTAAAGACCATGGGCAATCTGGGTAATGATATCCATGTATGCTCAACTGATCATTTTTATAACAATAATCAGTATTAACGTTCGTTTCACACTTTTCTAAAAACATTTTTATTTCTTCTTTGTGTTCACATAACAAAATATCGTTAAAAGTATTTAAAAACTTTTTGACATCAGTTATTTTCGTAGCAGTCATATTGCTAATTTAATAAACAAGCACATGCATTTGTTGCAAACGGCTAAAATCAACTAAATTTATATATATATATATATATGCTGTTAAATATTAGTTCGTAACAAAATTGGATTTGCTTTTATGATTTTTTTATATTAATTTACCATCAAGTTTCATCCAGCTGAGTTTATTCAAATTTATTTTAATTTTTTCATCATATTATTATGTATTTAAAGCCTGTTGTTTGAAAATAAATATAATCAGTCAATTCGAAGCTTCGGAATGGTGCAGATTAAAATTCCTCTTATGGTTTTCAGTTATCTGTTAAACAGTACCACCTTCTACACCGTTTACCCAAAAGATACAAAAGAGGGTTACGTATGTTTTAACAAACAAAACGAAAGTTGGCCATCTCAATGGATACGATTGATGCCTGATTATAAAAATGGGATTTTTTTATATTTCACGACGGAAGTGCCACCGCAGGCGTCCCAGGGAAAGCCTACATTCGGAATAGTCGATTATAAAATCAAGTATTATCATTACAATAACACTTTTTCAACTACTGGTTGGAGAAAAGTGATATCGGAAGATTGGAATGAATCAAAAGAACCAACACCGTCCCCAGATGTCTCGAATAGCTTAATTTATACTTTAATATTCATTAATTTAATTTCCCTTTATTTACATTTATTCTGGTGGTTTCGTTTCATATTGCAGCAAAAAATTTGAAAATTTTAAAATGGATAAATGAACGGTTCATGCAAATGATCAAAAAAATAAAACACCTACATTTACTTTGTATTGAAAAAGAAAAATAAAGTATGTTTTTAAAAAACGTTGTTCCCCTGTTTTATTTTCCAATAAAAATGTGTTATTACTTTTTCAAAAAATAAAGACGAAGCATGACCATCGCAATGGTTCAGCCATTATTATTTTTTGTTTTCATCTGACCCCCCTCCCCCCCCCCCCCCCCCCCATCTAATATTCCATTAGTTAACATCTTAAGAAGCAAGACGCAATTGGCTCAGCCAATAGAGCAATAGCAACCCTATTTTCGCCCAACAACGCACCCTTTACTTACTATCTCACCCCTTCCCGTGAAGCACATTCTCCCACCAATCAGATTCAATACAATTAACTCAACCAGATCACCCCCCACTCTTGGCCAATCCCTACATTCAGCCAACATCAAAAACCCATCCCATTGGTCCACGACCTATCAAACCCCATCCCCATTGGTCCAAGTACCCACCCCCGCACCCCTCACACCCCCGCACATGCTCCTCCCCCGGTTAGGCCACGCTCTTGCGCCATTTTTGAGTTTAAACCTACATATTTAAACTACTTCCGTCTGTCTTAATTTGTTTCGGAGTTTATTCAGAATTTGTGTAAACTAATTAGCAATTCGAGAAATAATTGACGAATAAGTAAATCATTACTTTTTGAAACAAGGGGTGAGTGAATCTGCCAGAGGATTTGTTACAACTTTAACATTATACTTTAAGTTACAACTTCAACGTTATTTTTTAAGTTTCCACCGATGCGTTTTACAATAGAATAATTTAGGTTCTCTAAAAGGCTCTCTATCTAAATGGCGCAGAGAAAAACGAAAAGAAATTTTTCTAGTTTTCGGATTTTGAGTTCAACATCAGCGGGCTTTGAGTAGCCATAAGTAAACCTCCGGAGAAAAATACTTACTGTTAAAAAGATCCAAAGACTTCAATATTTTTTATGGTGACTCCAACACAAAGTTTTATAATAATTTAATCCTTTTCAATTTGACTGACTTCGGAGCTCTGTACGATCATTCTTCGCCATGTTAGAGTAATTTAAAGTAAATAACTTGCTAATCAATAGGGATTGAAAACTGAAAAGTTTTCTCCTCAACCACAAGTTATTGGTGAAGCTTGGCTGGAGCTTTTAATTTCCCTTTTATATTTTTCTCTAATGCCATTTTTGTGAGAGTTACAGCCTTTTGAAAATCAACAAAAAAGTTGCCAGTTTTTTAAATCCTTTAATTTTTGTGCCTAGTGTATTTCTGTTAACCTCAACGAAGGAAAATTAATACATAATAAGACCTGAGTATCGCTAAAGATAATTTCAGCTGCTTCATGAAAGCAATTCCATTTCAGTTCTGATCTCCACTGACGTGAAACCTGAATAAAGAAACATTCCTTCCATGAAATTGAATGACCAAAATAAACCAATTTAATCCATTTTACATTTCCCTCGATATACTCACAAAAGTTATATAAAGAATACAAATGTCCGACTAGAATAGAAAATCGATATTAATGCAATTATTAACTTGAGTCTAGCTTGGACAAAATAAGAGGCTTATAGAGTTCGTTTCAGAGTAAGATCTTCCTTCTTCTCGGATAACTTTATTCTGTTTTATTAGTTATACAAGAAGCGAAGTTAATTCGCCAGCAAACTTCAACTTCGTAGGGGAAGTCTTCGAAAGCTAAACAAATTCAGCTCTCTCTATTGCTCCTTTTAATGCGAAAACAAACGTAGCAAAACAAAGTTAAATAAGGTAGCTCCAAGGTTCCCAGGCTCGATGGTGTAATAAGTATTTGCCTTCGCGTTGCCGTAAACTAGTTAGCCGAAACGATGGAAATTTCACTCTTATCTTGTAAATCTTTGATTATGAGCTTGTAAGGCAAAAGACAACGTCGCGACGGCCAAGTTATTGCAACCGATTTTGAAAAAATATTAGAAAAATAAACTAAAATCTTTTACTTGACATATCGGTTGGTTTTCGTTAATCTACATATTAAAACTAGTTTACGGATCAAAAATGAAAGAAAATTGCAAAAGATGAATTCTTTAGAGTAGTGCCTCCTAAACTATTTTCGCGTCGCCCTAAATACTGATCTAAAACAGTTTGAAAACATAAAATAATGTACCGCTGGAAATTTACAATTAATTTATTGAATAGACCTACCATTAAACTAATTTTGGTGGAACAGATTGGTCCTTGGTTATCTTCAAAAATTGAAATACAAATCTTGTCCCGCTTTAGCAACCTTTGTTGTGTTTTTTAATCTTTCTTGGTTTCATAGGACAAGATTTGTATTCCAATTATTAAAATAATTATTATGGAAAAGATGAAATTGCTTAGTGTCCCAAGCTTTAGGATCAAACTTTTTCTATTCATGGACGTAAAATGGCATTGAAGAGAAGATATATAAGTTGAGAAAACTTTTTTCTACAATGATTTTTACGTCAAATATCATTTTTGAAATTCAAAATTTTTTCGAACTTCTCTTTTTAAATTCTAGTTTTATTCCCAAAAGCCCATTAATTTTAAATGTAACTTCAAAAACCTGACATTACGTAGAAAATGGCGACTTTATTCTTTTCGAATTTATCCTGATCTAATTTTTCTTGAAATTTCGATTTTCTTTTGAAACTTCGTAATTTTTTTTCAAAATGTCTTCTGTTTTCCAGAGATTTGGCCATTTCCCAAAATCTGCTTTTTTAAATTCCAAGAAAATTTGGACTAGTTTATCAAAACTTGTCATTCATCTGACATTTCGACTCTTCTCTCATTTCTTTTTTATGCGTCTGCATGATTTTTCCTTAAAATTAGTCTATTTATCAAAAATTTGACTTTTTTGCAATAGTCATTTTTGAAGTTCAGTTTCATTTTCAAAGTTTGACTTTCTTTCATAAAATTTGACTTACTCGAAAAAAAATCCTCATCTTAATCTTATTTCGAAAATAGATTTTTTTTTCTAAATTTTATTTATCTAAATTAGTCGTTTTCTCGAAATTTCCGTTTATTCTCCACATTCATCTCTTTTTCAAAGCTTCGACTTTAGTCCTAAAATTTAATTTTTTTTCTCAACAATTAAACTGAAGAAAAAAACCAAAGTCATATAAACATATTAAAATTTTATTTTTTTTCATATTTCTCAAATTTTGGTTTTTATGAGGCGGTGACCTTTATTTTAGAATTGAAGGTTTTCTACTTTTTATTTTTTCCTTAAAATTCGTCATTTTCTAAGGTTTAGTCTTATTCCGAAAAAGGATTTTATTTTATAAATTCAATTTATCTAAATTAGCCGTTTTCCCGCAATTTCCGTTTATTCTCGACATTCATCTCTTTTTCAAAGCTTCGACTTTATTCCTAAAATTCAATTCTTTTCTCAAAAATTGAACTGAACAAAAAACCAACATCGTATCAACATACTAAAAATTTGTTTTTTTTTTCATATTTCTCAAATTTTGGCTTTTGTGAGGTGCTGACTTTTATTTCAAAATTCAACGTTTTCTACTTTATACTTTTTCCTCAAAATTCGTCTTTTCCTCGAAATTTCGACTTTTTTCCCAATATTTGTCTTTTCTTTGTTCACTTTCGATTTTATTTCCATGATTCAGCTTTTCTTATCAAAATTTTATACTTGCTCTGTGATTTATTTCGTCTTTTTTTCAGTTCAATCTTTTTTCTGGAAATTCCTAGTCTTTTTTTAAAAATTTCATCGAATTTGTCCTGTTTTCACACAATTCCACTTTCCGTTGAAAAATTTTACTTTTCTCAAAATTAAGACATCTTTTAATATTTATCTTTTTCTCCTTCATTTTTCTTGTTAACTTATTCTAGAAATGTTAAATTTTATCTCAAAATTTCGAAAACTTTTTTGCAAAATTTGGCCTTCTGTTGGAAAACCCAGTTATCTCAAAAAGTTGATCTTTTACTCAAAATTTCAACTTTTTTAGAATTATCCTCAAAGTTTGACTTTTTTTTTTTGGAAATGTTGAGTTTTATGTCAAAATTCGACATCAGTACTTTATCAAAATTTCACTGTTTTTCTCAAAATTATACGGGATTTTTTTTTTAAAAAAAAGAGAACATTTTCCCCGAAATTTCAATTTGTTTTCGCGAAATTGAACCTTTTATCTTTGCGCAAATTTCCAATTTTTCCCCCTGATTCGTCTTTTTACTTCAATTTCGACTTTTTTCCTCATTATCCTTTTTCAAGTTTGGTCATTTCCTGGAGACAGATGACTTGATTTTTTTTTAGATTTCAGTTTATTCTCCAATTCGTCTGATTCAAAATTTTTTGACTTTCCTACCAAAATTCGATTCTTCTTCTTTTTTTCTTCACTTCAGGTTTTAGGCATTATTGCCTGTTACGATACCGATCTTTTTCTTGGCCTACCAATACTTCTTCTTCCAATGCATTTATAAAATCTTTCTTTGACAGGCAAACTTTTTTCATTCATTCGTTATACATGTACCTTCCACTTAATTTTATTTTATGTTATTTTATCGTTTATATCAAAGACTTTTAACTCTGTTCTTATGTATCTTATTTCTTATTCTATCCAGTTTTGTGCAACCTTTCACTCTTCTAAGAAATTTCATCTATTGTGCTTGTGAATTCGAATTTGTCTCAAAAATTGACGTTCTATTGAAAAATTTGACTCTTCTCAAACTTTTGACTTTCTTTTAGAATTTGACTTTTCCTTCCATCTTTCCCGTTTGGTTCTTTCTAGACATGTTGACTTTTATCTAAGACATTTTCTATTTCCAAACTTTCCTTTTTTTTCGATATTTGCCTTTTTATTCGAAATTTCGACTCTCGTTTTTCGAAATTTTATAATAAAAGGTAAACATATCGAGAAAAATATTTGTTAGGAACTGCAAGTTGTTTCTCGGACTTTTTACTACCGTCAGAATTCACTTAAAATAGTGAAAATTAGTAGAAAAATATTTCTACGGAATTTTTTTTAAAGCAAAGTGAAAAAGGTCACAATTCTACAAAACAGTTCGGAATTTCTATAAAAAAATTCTTATGTGATTTTTTGAAGACAAAGTCGAATTTCGAGGAAGTTTTTAGAATTTCTTAAAGCATTTACGTAAAATGGAAACTCCATGCAAAAGGCCCATTTTGCGAGAAACTGTCGAAATTTTCAGAAAAATCGAAAATTCCAGGAAAACACTTGAAATTTGCATCAACAAGAAAAAAAAGGAAGACTTTTTGCTCATTATCCTTTTTCTTAAGTTCGGTCATTTCCTGGAGATACAAGACTTGATTTTTTTGTAGATTTTTCGCGAAATTTCAGTTTATTCTCCAAATTCGTCTCATTCAAAATTTTTTGCAGTTTCCTTTGGCAAAAGAGCTTCATATTTCCAAATTTCTGTGCAAAAATTTTTATTGAGTTTTGAGTTTAATTTTTTTCTGGATAAAATCAAGTTAAAATTTTGGGATTAAATTTCAATTTCGGTTTTGAAAAAAGTCAACATTTTGATAAGGAATCTAAATTTTTAAAATACATACATATGTATATCAGTTTTAAAAGAAATTGAAATAAAAAAATTGAATGATTTTTTTTCCAAAGTAAGTCAAAATTAACGATTTCCAAGAAAAGTACATAATTTTGAAAACTTGAAATTTTTAAGTCGAAATATTTATAAAGTTGAATATTAAAAAAAAAAGCAAAATGTCAAAACCTGACATTTTCAAAAAAGTAAAATTTTTCACAAGAAGTAGAAACTTACAAAATAAGTGGAAGATCTAGAAAAAGTCGGTATTTTTCTAAAGAATCGAGATTTTTAGAATTACTCAATATTTTGAGAAACATCAGGAATATTGAAACGTTGAAATTTTCAAAAAATTAAAAATTTTCACCACAATCGAGAATCTTCAAGAACAAATTTGAAAAAAGTCAAAAAAAAGTCAGAAATTTTCAGATGGCATTGAAAAAAGTCCATATTTCAAAATAGTCAACAAATTTGCCAAAATAAGTTTAAAAAACTCAAAATTTTGTTAAAATCAAAACAGTTTGATAAAATGGGGACTTGAAATACGTGAAAATGTAAAAATTTTTCAAAGAAGTGGAAACTTACAAAAAGTCATAATTTCGAAAGTGTCGAAAGTCTGAAGCGAAAATTTTGAGAAAAAGTAGAAATTTTGATAAATGAGATTTGAAAAAAATTGGAAAATTTTAATTTCAAATTTTTCTTAAAAAGTCGAAATTACCAAGTGAAGAATTCGAAAATATGTCGAAATTTTAAATTGAAATCTTCAGTTAAAAATCAAAATTTACGAAGTTAAAAATTTGAAATAAAAATTTTCAAGTCAATTTTTCAGAATTTTCAAAAAAAAAAACATGTTGGGAAAAAAGTATCATTTAAAAAAATTCAACTGCCAAAAAATCGAAATTTTCGCAAAAATTCAAATATCTTAAATGTCACACAAAACGAAAAAGCTGACATTTTCAAAAAGGTAAACATTTTTATAATAGTCAATGAAAATACAAAAATTGAAAATTTAAAAACAATAAACATTTTCTGAATACAAAGGCAAAACTATGAGCAATTTTCAAAAAAGTGGAAATTTTTTACGTTAAAGTGTCAAAAGAAAGTCGAAATTTTAGTAGGTAATAAAAAAACATATCTTCAAACTTGTCAAATTATTCCGAACAGTAGATTTTTTTTAATTAGAAATTTTTAGAGTTGAATTTTTTAATTAGAATTTTAAAAAATCAAAATTTTGACAACAGTCGAGGTTTTTATTCAATTTGAGTTTTAAAAGTATTCGACATTGTCAAAAAAAGATCGAAATGTTTAAAAAGCTCGAAAAGAGAGCGAGAAAAATTGCAAATTAGGTACGTGAAGATTTCAAAAAAATCAAAATCTTAGAAAAAGTAAAAATTTTCAAAAATACCGATTTAAAAAAACCCAAATTTTGAAAATAAAGTGATATTTAAGAAAAACAAATTTTTTAAAACAAAATTGACATTTTCGAAAAAGCTGAAGTCTTTCAAAAAGGGCAGCAATTTCTAGAAACAGTTAAAATTGTGAAAAAAAGACGTTATACTTAAAAAAGGTCGAAATCTTGACCCAAGTCAATAAAAGTGGAAATAAAAGAAAAAGACAAAATTTTGACACTCTCACACTTTTCCTCATAGTTTTCTTTTCCTGCTAGCGATTAAGAATGATGACAACTGAAATATTTTTAGTCATTCCTATGAACGAGCCTTGATGATTGCAGAAAAAATACAGTTATGTTATTTAAATTGTTCGATGAAGTAATTTCCAATTAAAAATCTGACTTCATTCTAATTACAACAATTTTGCATGTGACAGATGGTTAAAAAAATGTAATCTAGTTGTAGTCACATATTTTCCAAGAGCGACAAAACATCACTTCAAGTGTCATCCATCCTCTCGACATCGCGGCAATTCAGCAGAGATCCGCTATTGATTTTATCTGTCAACATTACGAGCTTCACAATATACAAAAGTGACGGAAAATCGGTGAGCTCGAAACGGATTCCTTCGCGTAGAAAATGAAAATAAACTTAATCGCGAGATATTATCCAGGCTAAACGGCGGGGGCCTTACCATAAGCTCTCTGCGCAACTTGTCGAGTTCTAGGGCAGATGGCGGAGGCTGGTCGCGAGAAGATCTTCCTCTTCTCAGTTCCTCCAGCTGTCTGGTCAGTTCCTCAACCTTGGCCACGGCCAGAGACAGTTCCTTCTCCTTCTCATTGAAGAGGGCACGCATCGAGTCAAGGTCACTTGCTGCAACAAATTACGATTTACATCATTTGGTATCGAATCGAGTGAGAATTCCAGTTAGGGACAGATGGATTTGAGCATGTATAATCGATGGAAATGGGTAATCTCGATATTGGTTTAAATCTGGCATTTATCTACTGTTGCAGGCTCTTGGCTAGCCAGAGACAGTTATCGAAGTTTCTGGTATAATCAAGTAAATCACTTTTTCGTGATTTCCAAAAAAGAAAATTTAGCCGCTGAATCACATATGAAATATGAAGGATCAAAAATAATTTCACGTAGATTGTGGCCCATTAAAAATGTACCGTAGGGTATTAGAACCTCTTGTCGAAAAAACACCTCAATTTTGGGACGCAAAGATCACCCTCCTATCCAAGAAAGTCATTTCCCAAAATATTGTAAATGGAAATGGGGGTCAAGTGATGCGCTGTTGAAAAGGTCATTAATTTTCTATAAACTGGCGCCCCGTTTTTAAAATTCAGTCAATCCCTTTAGAAGCTACGAAGTTTCTAAGTTTCATTAATACATTTCTCGAAAATTGCAAAGTTAAATCTCACTTTTTCTCTCGAAAAATACAAAAATTAAATCGCATTTTTTCGACAGATTCTTGTGCTGGCACTTATGCCCTACGGTAGGTTTTCAATAGGGCAAACTATATAAAAGAAATTCTTTAAAATAAGGGCTTATTTTACTCAGGATTATAAAAGTCACTATTCGAGACAAAGATTTCCAGAAGAAATCTATATAAAATCGAAATTTTATGAATGACTAGACATTGCAAGTTTATGCTTAAACTCGATATTATCAGAAAGAAAGTTAAGTATTCAAAAATTAAATTTTTGAAAAAATATATAATTACCAATTCAATCTCAAAATTACGAATTTTTTCGAAAACTATAACCACAAAGTTTTGAGTTTTTCTTGACATAAATACTTTTCAGAAACATTTAAAATTCGTGGTTCCAATATTTTGAAAAAAGTAGGACATTTAAAGAAAAGATTCAACTTTTTACATAATTTGTAATGTTTCTAAAAATTTCGCCCTCTTTGAATATTATGTTTCATATTTAAAAATTTTGACCTGTCTTGAATTATTCTGACTATTTTAAACATCGTCATTTTATTGCAAATTTCGCAAACCTTAGATTTCTTTGAAAAATTGGACTTTTTTTAAGCATCGTTTTTTCAGATTTTTTTGACAATTTCAACATTTTTATGAACATTGCGTCTGACTAAAACTCTTAAGCATTTTAAAATAATCATTTTTTTTTAATTCTGACTTTTTTGATAATTTCGCTATTTTTAAATATTTTGCATTATTTTTAAAATTTTGATTTTTTTCTGGGCAATTTGATTTTTATTTTGTTACGACTTTGTTTTAAGTAATCGATTATTTTTTGAACATTTCGGCCTTTTCAAAATAAAATTTCGACCTTTCCACAGGATTTGCAAATTTTCTGCAGATTTCTTCTATTTTTTTTAATATCCTCATTTTTCCTAAAAACCTTAATCTTTTTTGAATATTTTGATTTTATGTTGAAAGTTCTACACCTATTGATTGATCGATTTTTTTCAAAGTTTCTGGTTTTTTAAAATTTGTTAACTTTAAAAAAGGACCTTTTTGAAAACGTGTTTTAAAATTTCTATGAATTTTTTGATACTACGTCATACTACGCTTATTTTAAAATTTCCAGTTTTTCCGCATCTCCATTTTTCAAATTCCGACATTTTTCGGAATCAACTTATTCTCAAAATGTTGACACACCTTCGACTTTCTCAAAATTTAGAACTTTTTCAGTTTCCGTCTCTTTTTAAAAAATTAAAGTTTGTTTACAGCATTCTGACATTTTTTCAAAATATTGGTTTTGTTATAAATTTTGAAAATTTTAACACAATATTTGAAGGGTTTAAAATTTTTTAATTTTTTCGAAATATTGACTTTTCAGACAATTATTGGGAGAACAAATTAGTTCAATCCAAAAAATGCATTTATTTTATAACAAAAGAACGTCTAGATTATTCAAAATAATGTCCATCGCTGACTATTACTTTTTTTCATCTTTCAGGCAATTTTTGAATTCCATCTGGAAAAAATATGACTTGTCTTTTGAGGCGATCCAAGTTTGGAATCAATTTTCGATTTATGTAAAAAAAGCGAATCGGTTACCTGCCAAATCTTGTAAAATTATTCCACTTTTTTTGAATAATTGGCCATGGTGTTTGAAAAATTGGACTTGTTTTTGAAAATTTTGACATTTTGAACTTTGCAATATTTTCAACATTCCAAAATTTCTACTTCTTCTAAATTTTGATTTTGTTTAGATTTATAGCTCAAAACTTCGACCCTTTCTCAAAATTTTGACTTTTTTCCAAATTTCAAATGTTTTAAAAAATTTCGGCATTTCAAAATTTCACTTTTCCTAAATTTACTTTTTCTCAAAATTTTGGGTTTTTTACATATTCGATTCTTTTTCAAATCTCCGACTTTTTTTCTAGATTTTGACTTCTTTTAGTTTCGACTTCGAAATTTAACTATTTCTCAAAATTTTGACTTTTTTGTAAAATTTGAATTTACACTGAGTGTTATTTATTTCTTTTTCGAAACAATGACTTTTTCCCAAAATTTTGTGTTTTTTAAATTTCTGACTTTTTTCGAAAATTTTGTGTTTTTTGCAATCTCTGATTTTTTTAAAATTCCGGCTCCTTTAAAATTCTGACTACAAAAATATCGAGATTTCAAATTTCTAATTTTGCTCTCAAAATTTCCACCTTTGTTCGAATTTCGACTTCTTCAAAATTTTGAATTGAAATTTTCTTGTATTTTTTTAAATTTTGACTTCTTTGAAAACATCGACATTAAAATTTTGACTTTTTTTGGAAATCCAATGTTTTTAAAATTGAAAATTTTGACGTTTTAAAATTTACACCTTTTTCAACATTATAACTTTGACTTGTTAAAAAAATGTCATGAAAAGTCAACTTTTTCAAAATTTCGATTTATTTTGGTTTTGCCAATTTTTCTCCAAATTTTCACTTTTTTTTTTCAAATTTCGACCTCTTGAAAAATTCGACTTTTTGGGAGCTTAAACTTTTTTGAGTGATTAGATTCTTTCAAAATTTCGAATTTTCAAAATTTCGAATTTTCAAAATTTTTAATTTTCGGAAATTTCGATTTTTTTGCTTTTCAAATTGTGATTTTCTTAATTTTCTGTTTCGAAAAAGTCTGCTTTTTTTCTAATTACGACTTTGATGAGACTTAAGACTTTTTCAAATTTCGACATTTTGATTTCGATCTTATTTATTCAAATTTTCGGCTATTTGTGAAAATTTAAAATTTCGCATTGTTTTTCGCTTTGCCCAACTTTTTTTTATTGTCCACATCGTCACGATTTCGTACGAAACTATAGATAATGTAGACCTCTTGCTAGTTAGAGAAAATTGATTATGATTATCAAAAAAAATATCAGTTGCGAACCAAATCGTAAAATACTTTTAAAAATTTGTATACAACCGCTGATACATGTCGTCTCGGTTTTGCAACCGTATATAAAAACCCTCTATAAAAACGGTGATACAAACTGGCGTTAAATTTTTCAACCATTATCTTGATATTCTATATATTTATTATTATTTTTTATTTGAAATTTCGTCTTTGATTTCGAAATTTCTAATTTAAATCAGAAAATCGAAAAACATTTTTCATTTAATAAATACAGAATAACTTTGGCAATTTTAAGAGCAAAATTTCTAGGCTAAAGGCTCAGTAATTCGAACCATAAAATAAAAATAAAATAAAGCCCCCAGAACTCAGAACTTTAGGTAATAACTAATTTAACAAAGACATCTGAGTGTCGTATATGTTTGGGGAATATAATGGTACATTTTCCTTGCTCTACAATTTTACGACTTGGATGAAATATTCTGCTCTATTGTGGCATGCCGTATGTAGCGTCACGATCTCAAGTTAACGATCACAATGAAATGATGAGACCAAGCAGCGAGGCAAACATTGCATAAAGAATAAAATACAGTCGTCGTATTCTTCCCCAATTTCGATCCAGTTAAAGTAAAAAGTGTTTTTTTGGTTGGACTAATGTTGGTATCTTCTATGTTATTTAGTTGCTTTTTGGTCGAAAAAAATCAAACGAAATAAGTTCTGTTAAATATGGTTTTAGTATAAATAATACCACGATTCTGAAGGGTGCTTCAAGCATTATATTCATTCATGTATTCGAAAGGCAGAAAATCGAAAATAAAAAAAAATCGCCAGTTTAAAAATCACCCTAACAGGGCGCTCCCTGTTTGCAATAAAGTCTCATAATATATATTGCTTACAAGTTCACATGTCAACAAACGATCACGTTATCTTTTCATCAGCTGCAGAGATAAGGCAACTAATGGGCAACACATTTGTTCGTATATTTTGTCGAACAATTGTTTGTATTACCATATATTTGAAACTAATATAAAAAGAATTGCATTTATTATACACTTTTTCATTTCTTTTATCAAACGATCGGACGAAAGATAAAACAGAAATTCTAAAAAAATAATCGACGTAAAAATGTATGACAATAATTAACTGCTATGCCAAAGACTAAAATAGAAATCCTAAGAATGACGGAGTTAATAAATAAAAATCTATGAGATTTCCGTTACAAAAAGAAAACAAAATTATCGAATTGTTGCTACAATTGTCCAGCAGAATCATTCAGCCAGAAATACCCAAATATATTTGTCAAGTTCAAAGATAACAACAATACTCACTGAGAGATATATTGTTCTGTTTTTGATGGTCCACTTGCCCCCTAAGTGCTCTGAGTTTCCTCAATTTCAGTTCTTGAGCGTCTACTCGGTCCCTTAACCTCCTTAGTCTTTCGCTCTCAGCGTGGACCCTCTGCTGGCGAGCCTCCTGCTCCTTCAGGTACCTCAAGCGTTGTTCTTTGGCCGCCAACAGCTGATGCTGGGAGTCTATCTGGGCTTGCTGCCTGCAAGCCATTTCGCGCAGTTCACTAAGCGTCAACTGCACTCCCTCGGGTAACTGAAACAAAAAGTTGGGTAACAATAAATAACTAGGATTCTTGGTTTCGCAATTTTTAAAATCCTTGTCACATTTTCTATGCGATCACTATTTGTCGAATTATTGATTGCCAAAGTTCAAGATGACTTTTTTGCTTTGAACGACAATAACTTAGCACACAATTAGAACTCAGGGCTCAGGGACCAGTCATATTAAATAGAAATTATCTAAAAGAGCTTCACTGGAGAATCACTGGAAGAAATTAGTGAGGTCCGCGTATCTTTTTAAAAGTAAGCAAGAATTCGGTCGATGGTTCCCTTAAGAACTGCCGAGACTAAAAAAGTAAGCTCAAGATCTGAAAACCCAAGTTTCTGGTTTAATCTGCTTTTTTTCATTTATCTACAACAATTTTTATTGGAGTTATAAGCTTAAAATCACCTAATATGTTGAGATTTTTTATTTTCCTGTGCTCTGTGCTTTCATCCCAGAAATGGGAAAAACCATTCTAATACACATGCACGTTTTGGTCCCAAATTTCCTTTCTAACTAGAGGAGAAAACTTAACGCTTTGAAAATAGACAAATCCCACTTGACAAACAATTTGCTTGCTGCTCCCATAAATTTTAGATAACATTATGAGAGAATCACGCGCAGAGTAATATCTTGCGAAAATTCAACGTTTTTCGCCAGCGCAGCACATCCAAGAATAATAAAAATCCCATTTGGAATGCCGGCTAAAAACTGCGGATAAACAAGCACAGTTTCGCGAAATGCAATTTAGAGCCTGAATTGCATGGAGATTTCCGCCCCCGTGTGTATCCACCCAAGAACTTGGATGCAGTAAAAACAAATATATTCCTTGCAGTTTCCTTATGCATGGTAATTTCGTGTCTTTGTTTTATTAGGTTCTATCCGCTTGGTGCAAGGGTGCGCTTTTATTAACCGATTTAATTGAAAGTTGGCAACTTCCCTTTAGTTAAAAGGCGGAAGGAGGTTATTTAAAATCGCTGACGGTGACCATTGGGTTTAGCAATAAAGTGCCGTTTCCACTTTTATTTTTATTTGATGGAAGGAAATTGAAAACCTTTAGGAAGGGGTTTATTTGGCTCCCCTATGGGGCTGCAATTCTTTCATTTATTCGTTTAACTTCTCAATATTGCTTGCAGTTATTGATTAAGTTGAAGAGCGCTTATTGTAAGCACAAACAGAAAGAATTCCTTATTATTAGCTTTCTAGCTTTAATTATAAATATGAAGCTCGAACATTTCATAATGTAAAAGAGTTTAATACTCTAATGCATAGTAGAGTGATCGATTAACGAATTTTAAGTCAGATTTTTTTTGTTAACTCGGAAAAAAGGAAAAGGGTCAAGAAAAGGAATGAATCTTTTATGAAGAAATTTGGAGTTTGGATTATAAGTTCAGAATTTCAGAAAAAAAATTAGAAATATTGAGGAAAAAGTCGGAAATATGGAAACATGTCCGAAATTTGTAATGTAAGAAAGCTTTCAGAAAAATGTAAAGTAAATTGTTAAACCTCGTAAACATTTTTATTGGTAAAGTACGATTTTTCCTGGTAATCTACTTAATACATTTCAAAGCACTGACTGTAAATTTAAGGGGTGTTCCCCGTAATCTGTGGGTGAGCACTAAGATAAAACTTTTCAAAATGGTGGTCAAAAAAAATGCATTAAAAAATCACTTAAAATGTGTGCAATGAGTAATATATGTGTATATGTGATTGTATTTAAATTTGCTTATTCGCGTTGGGAGCTGAAGTCGTTGATAAATGTGTATCCAAACGAATTTAACTAAATTTTTTCAAGTAATCAGTGCATACTTCTACGAGTTATTTTTTTTTAATATAAACGCTTAAGCATGTTAGTGTTAAATTCAAAATTTTGGCTTTAATTTGGCACTTCCGATTACGAACATTTTTTAGACATTTTGAAGTTTCTTCTTGAAATTTCAATATCATTTACAGATTTTGCCTTTGGACTCAAAATTTCGACGAACAATTTTGTAGAAATCCAATTTTTAAATTGAAGCCAAAATTTTGCTTTATGCTCTTATTTTCAAAATTCTTATTTAGATTTTAAATTCGAAAATGTTTCCAAATTTTGCTTTTTTGAAAAGTTTTCAGTTTAAACTTCGTAACTGTTAAACTTTATTAACGATTAAAAAGCAACAGATATGATGAGTAATGCGAAACCTGGTCCGGTATTAGCAAATATTTATCGAAACATTCTGGAATTTTTAATATCTATTGATTGATTTTTAATCGTTAATAAAGTTCAATAGCTATGAATATTAAAGAATTCCACGAAGTAAAGATTGGAAATGTGAAATACTTCTTTTTAAATGCCAGCTTCAAAATGAATATTTAGTTAAGTGTCAAATTTGCAATTTAAAAAGTTAGATTCATCGAAAAATTTCCAGGAACATGCTAATTTACCAAAAAATCGAAGTTTCAAGAAAAAAATCAACGTTTTTTGAAGAAATTTCGAAAAAATTTAAGTTTCCACAAAAAGTCAAATTTTTGAAAAAAGGTAGAAATTTTGAAAAATCCTTTAATTCTAAAAAAGTGTAAACTTTGAGAAAAAGTTTAAATTTGTTGGTAAAAGGTCGAATAAAGTGCAAATTTTCAGTGAGTGAGTGAGAATTTAATAATAATATTTCAACTAAGTCAACATTTCTGTATAAGGCTTAGGTTTCCGAATTTTAAGATCGAAACGTTACTCGAAATTTCAAGCTTAAACGTTAATATTTAAAACACGTCTATTGAAATTTTAGTAAATCACGAAAAATATCGAAATTTTTTTATGAAATGAAGTTTTTTCAAAATGTTCAAATTTTAAATAATTTTGTGGAAAAGCCTCAAATTTTGAAAAAAACTAGTAATTTATAAAATGAAATTGAAGGTTTTATCACTAAATTTCAAGAAGAATTGAAAAAAAAAAGAAATTCAATATTCCATCTTTTGTGCAAAACTTCATTTTTTAAAAAAGTCCAAATTTCGACAATTTTACACTTACACAAGTTTTGACTTTTACCTTTGAAGTTTCGATTTTTTCTGAAAAATTGTTTAAAAATAAATAGATATATAAAAACAGTGGGTTTAAACTTGGTTTCTTTAAAAAAATTGTCACCTTCAAAGAAAATACATGAAAAAATTAATCATTCTCCATTTGCCGCTTCAGCTCCAAACTATTGACTTTCAGTTTAAATATTCCATCTTTTTCTTAAAATATTTTGTTTATTGTTAATAAATTTTCTATATTTCGAACTTAATAATTTTTCTGAAAATTCCGAATTTAAAGTTGTGATTTTTTTATAAATGTTAATTTTTTTTTTCTTATACACATCGACTTTTTTACGAAGTTTAGAAATACCTCTTTTGCATCCGACGTTTCAAGACAGATGTACAGAAATTCGCAAATTAATTTTTTTCCGAAAACTATGACGGACGTCACATTTTAAAAAAAATATATGAATATTTAAAAAGAGCGTTCATACGGACTTCATGAAAAATATGCAGTGAAGATGAGAAATTAGATTTTTAGTATACAAATGTATGCCTTTAGAATAAAGAGAACCTAAAACTTCGTATCGTACCCAAAACTTCGATCATCTTTCCTTTTACCTTTATAAAACAATAGGAAAGCTATGCATTCGATGAAGAAAATCAAATAAAATGCAACAAAGCTATAGTGTCGAACTAACTTCCCCATTATTTTAAATAAATCCCGAATTTTTACGGAATCATCCCGCAGGATAAAAGAGTTGAATTTAACTTGGAGCGTAATGGGATATTGGTGTAATTTGCTATGTACAGGCGCCCCATTGCGATAAAAACGTGTGTGGCCCGTTAGGATACATCGCCCTGCCATATGGCATTTCAATCTGAATTTATATTGATAGATATCATTGCTTCACGATGTAATGCAGTTTATAGATTGGAAATCTATTCTGCAGGGATTCGGTCTCATGCATTATAAAATAAGAAGCGTCAGAGGGTCTTCGCCAGCAAACTCCTTTGAGTCAAATGTAGCTATGCTGAATCCCGATCGACGAAGACGACTTTCGGTCATGAATTTATTCAATTTTATTTCGACTTGATCCAGTGTGATTCGGTTTTATTTCGCCAAATTGGTAGAAAAGTGTTTTACGTGTTATAACACAGAAATTAAATGATATAAAAAAAATCAACTAAAGCAAATCAAAGAAAAATGGTGAAAGAGAAAAACAAAAAAAGGAAACTAGTTTTGAAATGGAAATTTCGAATTTAATCTTAACATATTGATATGTATGTTTTTTGAAATTTCGACTCTAATATTTAAAAGTCGTTTTGTTCTTCTCAAAATTTCTGTAAAATCAAAAAAAAATTCTTAAATATTATACAATTCAGTACAAAAACCCGCAAAAATCTTAATGGTTAAGTCTTAGGGACCTGTTATCAAATTTCATTATAGCTGAAATATATAAGAAAAAGAGACGCATCATTTGAGACAGAAGGGATCGTTACTTTTTTACGTTATGAGGAACATTCCCATTTTAAAGAAATAAAGACATATACGGCATGCTAAATAGAAACTCTAATAAGAATACGTATAATACGAAACAAAAAACGTGCAGTCATGTGTGAAACAATATTACAATTCTGCAACACACCCCCTACCTTCTTATAGTTATTGGCTTTCTCGTCTCGTCCCTTATCACAGCTTCCTGCATCATCCCCAGACTCGCTCCTAATCTTATCACCACTTGATTTAGATGTCTCCCATTTTACCGCATCCCGCCTGTTTACCGCACTTAGATCAGGACTGACCACCGTCGGATTTTTCAAACACCTCTTTCGACATTTTTTGCGCACCGAATCGGCGGCGGAAGAGCTCGAGTTCGAATTCGATGGCGAATCGACGGAATTCGTTGGTGTTTTGTTTTCTTTGGGTGTCGTCGGTGCTAGTCTGATGGGTTTGCCGGGTTTGGGGATCACTCCGGCGGACGGCAGTCGTAACGGAGGCGCCCCCAGCGGTATTGGGGTGCGTTTAAAAATGTTGGGATCGGGTGGCTGGCAGACGCATGCCAACATTTTTGATTATGCGCTTCGTGTCATTGAGCACAGAGTTCCTATTTATCACAATGGCGCTCGGGGAGGATATTTTTAATGAGATATGTACCTGAAGAAAAAAATTGATTTTTCTGGTGCAGTCCAAAGGGTACAGCATTAGAATAATATGTCAAATTTAAAGCTTGGCAAAGTTTCGATAGGATTCTTCTGTATTCGTCAGGTTTGTTAATTAGTAGAATTAAACAATGAAAGGATTTTCTTTTGTAAATAGAAATTTTCAACAGAAAATTCCTTAAGTAAATCTTTAGTGATATATAAATACGAAGGTGTGTTTATCTGTTTGTTTGTCCGCTTTTCACGCCTCAATTATCGAAGCGATCTTAACAGAAAATTGGTATAGACATTCCTAACGATGCGGAAAGTAGACTACTTTTTATCCTATACTTATTGTATATCCATAAAGCTTAAATAAATGTTATAACTTGTTATACAATGTAAACAATTTTACAGAAAGGTAAGAATATCAACTCTATAATCTTTATTCTGACAGCGGCCTCTCTTTTTAAATTCCTGAACTATTACCTTAAAAGTAAACATCTATATTATCGATTCAGCAATATTACGTTACCGGCTTGGAATTTTAACTGAAATTACTGTAAAATTTCCTTTAAATGTAAAATTGTTTTGAAACTTTCATTGGCGTTGCAATTATTTATTTAATTTCACTGACGAAGTCGCTGGTAGCCAGTATAAAATAATAATAAGGACCAAAGTTCCAATTTTCCTTAAAAAGAACTAACAGCTACTTGGATAGTCAGTTAAAAGGGTTTAGCGTTTAAAAATATTCGTAAGTATCCAAAATAACTTTAGTGTGCAGTAATAATTAGTTTGATTTTATTAATAAACTTTTCGACCGAGCTTTTCCATTCTCCCTTTTGTTAAGTAAATTAAATTCGTTCGAAATTTAAACTAGACACATTAATTTAGTGTAAATGTATGGCGCTTAGGTTTCCCTGGCTTCTGGTGCTTTTGTGAATTGTTTAATTAGACTTCAGTTTTCCCTATTGGGATTTGAACATTTCGCTTCTCTAAAGATTTACGGAATCAGCGGTTCACCAAGAATTATGCGAATGCAATAAAGCGGCGGGAGAGGGAAAGTGAATTGAAAGGAAAACAAACAGATTTTATAATTTTGTTAGCCTAATAAGAAAATTGGATCTCGAGCTTAAATTGCTTTGTTTACGAGGAGGTCTTTGCGGATTTGTAAAATATCTCATTTTAATGATATTGACTTTTTACTAATCTTGCTTATTGCAGTTTCCCATCAAATTTAGTTGAGGAAAAACGAAGGAAAGTCATGAAATATGACTCAACTATATTATCCTGATACACCTGTATTTTGATCAATTATATTAAAGATTTTTTAATAAAGAAAATATGGACTGTTAAAAAAAAATATTTTCAATAAGTGTAAAAAAAAAGGATAAAAAATCACTCAATTGACTATTGACTTTTACTAAAAACTATAAATTCGATCGTTCTGCGGCGGCAAATAATTTGTAGCTTCATTTTTTGATGTTTTTGTCAAAATTCAGAAATTTCAATAACCATTTAAAGTTGTAATTTTAAAATAAACCTTAAGATTTCCAACTTTTTTTAGAAATATCGACTTTAAAAGTAAATTTTCAACTTTATTGCCAAACTAGTTGTTACCCGCGACTTCGTCTACGGAAGAAAATGAATAATTGCCTTTAGTACAGTATTAATTATCAATGACGTAGTCAAATCATATGACGATAATAAATTTATATGCTTCTGGATAAAATATTTGTTTGAAACTATCTGGAATAGTCTTGTAGGATATAATGAGCCCACTTCGTATCTTGGACTTCAAGGAACCCAGTGGCGCAGCGAGGAACCAACAGCCCCTTGTACATTAACTCGAATTTTAAACATATTTTGACTTTTTTCAAAATGTTTTAACTTATTTGAAAATTTCAACATTTCACTTTTTATATTTGACTTTGAAATTGAAAGTTTGAAATTTTTGAAATTTTTCAAAATTTCGCTCTTTTGAAATTGCAAATTTATTGGAAGATTGGATTTTTTTTATTTCAATTTTATTTCAAAATTGTGACTTCTTTTCAAAATTTAGTTTTTTAAAATTTTCGATTATTTTCTGAAATTTAAACTTTTTGAAAAATTTTGTTTTGAAAATTTCTGCACTTTTTTTCATAATTAACATTTTTTTTAAATTTGGGTTTTTTAAACCTTTATTTTTTTGATAATTTTGACATCTTTTCAAAATTTCTTTTATTTTGTTTGAAAGTGTCGAGGTTTTTTGAAAGTTAGCAATTCCATTTTTTGTCAATATTTCACCTTTTAGCAAAATATTCAACTTTTTTTAAGATTTTTACTTTTTGGAGGTTACATTTTTATAATTTCGATCTCCTTTCAAATGCCAGAATTCTTTTCTCAAAATTTTAATTCTTTCAAAAATTTCGAGGTTTCTTATGAAAATTGTTACTTTTTTTTGACAATTTCCGTTATTTATGATTTTGACTTTTTTCAAATTGCGACTTTTTTGCAATTTTTTTTCGACATTCTTCAAAAGTTTGACTTCCTTTTTCAAATTTCTCTTTTTTGAAAAACTGTTGACTTGTTTCAAAATTTCGACTTTTTTCAAAATCTTTACTTTTTTAAATTCCTTTTATATGACAATCTCATTTTTTTCATTTAAATGTCACCTTTTTTAAATTTGGTTTTGAAAATTTGGAATATTTTGAAATTTCGTTTTTTTAAACTTTATTTTTTAGAACATCGGATTTTTTTAATGTTGCTTTTACTTCAAAATTTGAAACTCTTTTCCAAGGTTGGATCTTTCAAATGTTCGACCTAATAAAAATTTAAACTTTTTGGAAGTGTCGACTTTTTCAACAAATTTAATTTCTTTTTTTAAAGTTTTGATATTTTTGAAATTACTACTTTTTTGAAAACTTATTTTTTTTTTTGTTTATTTTTTTTTAATCTAGACTTTTTTGACAATTTTGAATTTTTTTTATAGATTTCTCTTTGTTTTTTTTATTTGAAGGTAAGTATTGAGATTTTTAAAAGTTTAACTTTTTTTCCAAAATTTCCTTTTTGTCTCGAAACAAAAGTTTCGATTTTTTTGATTCTGGCTTTTTTAAGTTTTAAAATATTTTTTAATTTTTCGAAAATTTCGCCTTTATTTTAGGTTTCGAGTTTGTTCAAAATGTCGACTATTTCGATATTTTGGAAATCTTAATAATGGCAAACAATTGTCAACGTTCTGTCATCAAAAATATTAATTTGCTGTCTGGCTATTCGAATTTAGATGGTGTTAATTATAACTTTGACAGATATCAGAGCGTACATTTAACTCCTCTTTAGGCCCCCTTAGAGGTCGAGTTTCCAAAAATCCTTTCCTTGTGTGCGCCTGCATTGCAAAAAGAACCTCTGTGCAAAATTTCGAGTTCCTAGAGTTATTGGTGTGGGCTTTGCGTTAATATATATATCAGTCAGTTTCCATTTCTATATATAAAGATTTTGGGAGCAGCCTTGACATTATTTTGTAATTTTTAAAGATGAAAACTTCAATGTTAAAATTGAAATTGGGGAAAAAATTAACTTTTAACTTCAAGTTGATTAATTTTGAGTTTTTTTCGACATTTTTCAAAGTTCAAGTTTTAGAGAGGAAAAAAATGAATCTGAAAGTCTTAAGTAAAAGTCTAATTTATTTAAACACAAAAATTTTACATTTAAACTGAAAAAACAAAAAATCCAAACTGCAAAAAGTCGAAATTTATCAAAAAAAAACTTCGTCGTTTAAATTTCAAATTTCCAAAAACAGAAACGTAGAAATTTTGCGAACAACATTGAAATTTTAGAAAAAAATTGAAAAGGCACAATTATAAGCTAAATTTTAAATTTCGAGAATTCAGAATTTCCTTGAAATTTTGAGATTGAGTTTAGTCAAACTGCTAGAATAAAAAACAAGAAAACAACGAATCAAAATTCACAAAACAAACTTTTAAGGTATTTTTGAAACTTTTAAGGTTAAACTTAAAGTTTTGTTTAGAAAGGGGGCAATGAAAAGTTCAAACTGCAATTATGCCAAAAGGAATGAAACATTTTCGTCTAAATAATTAATATTTAGACGACTATAAAATAATATAAAAAAAAGGCCAGACTCTCGAGAACATTTTCAGATTGAGGCTCAAAATTCCGAAAAATTTTGAGTTTTGAAAATAAAATTAATACCTGAGGAAAGTCAAAATTTTAATTTTCAAGTAGATAGTTTGATGGAACGGACTGGTCCTTGGTTATCTTCAAAAATTGAAACACAGAACTTGTCCCCTGAAACCAAGAAAAATTAAAAAACACAACAAAGGTGTCATCTTCAGTGAGTAACTGAGAGTTTCTCTCTGAAGATGACAGCTTGGCTGTCAAAACGCGTTAGAGCAACCTTTGTTGTGTTTTTTAATTTTTCTTGGTTTCAGGGAACAAGTTCTGTGTTTCAATTTTTTAAGTAGATAGTTGTCAAAAAAGCAGGAAATAGAAATTTATAATTAAAACTTTTAAAAATAAATATCATTCTTTGATATTTACAATGAGTAAGAATTGAGGAAAGTAATTTAAAATTTCGAGTTTGAGCACAAATTTTGATAGGAAAATTGAAATTTTCAAAAAAATCTCGATTTTTCTAAAATGAAAATTACCTCAGCAAATTTGTTTTGCAGAAAATATGCCTACAAATATACATTCATTATTTTGACGTGCTGGTTCTTGTTTTTTTTATTGATAAAGAAGAACATTTGCGGACAAAAATAAATTGTTAACTTAATTTTATTTGACTTGAAAGGGTGGCAAATTATAGATCGCCCCACGTGATAAAAGCTCTAGGTACGCCATTGATTGTCAGGCTTGTTTTGGATCTCTTTGAGTCTCAATGAAAAGCCATCTGTCAATATCCTTAATCTATCCATTTTTGCAAAGTAATGAAACATTATACCATTTTGCATCATGATACAAGAATAGTCGTGTTTTTGTGCCAATCAAAGTCTAGTATTAGCACTTCACTACTCAGAAAAAATTCGAAAATTCGAAAAAATTTAAATTTTTGGAGAAAGGCGAAATATTCATAAATGTCAAAATTTCGAAATGTCGAAATTATGAAAGAAATTCGGAATTTTGAAAAGAGTAAAACTTCGAGAAAAATTCGCTATTTGAATTTTTTTTCAGAAAACGAAAATTCTGAAAAAAAAAACAATTTTAAAAAAGGTGTTAAATTTACACAAGTCAAATTTTTAAAAAAAGTAAGAATTGGAAAACCAGGACTTTGAGAAATAGTTAAAATTTTAAACAAAGGTATAATTTTCAAAAAAAGTGCAAATAATAAGGTCAAATAAGGTCAAAGTTGAAAAAAATTAAAAATAATCGAATTACCAAAATAAAGAGAAAATTTTAAACAGTCGAAATTTTGAGCAAAGTTCGAAATTTTGGGTCAAAATTTAGACAAATTAACGAAAAAGTCTAAATTTAGACAAATAAATAACATTTTTCAAAAAATTGAAATTTTGAAAAGTCGAAATTTTGGAAAAAAGCGAAATTACGAAAATGATTTAAAATTTTAAAAATAAGTCCAAATTTGGAAAATGTGGACGTTTAAAAAAAATTGGAAAATTTGAATTTCGAAATTTTTAAAATATAAGTCAAAGATTTAAGATATTCCCTGGTGTAATTTTCATCATGTTTTATTGGCCTTTACTATTATTGAGTCACAAACAACGATCGACAAACAAAGTTCCAACGCAATCACTGGTTGGGGCAATCTATAAGAGGCTGCTAATCCTAATAGAAGGTTACAGAAAATCTAGAATTGTGGAACGACTACCTGACGAAGAAAAGTCCAATAAAATATGAATAAAAAAGTTTTAATAAAAACCGAAAATAAGATTTTTCAAAAATGTCATTCAGAAAGTATAAATCTTGGGAAAAACTAGAAATCCTTAAAAATATTTAAATTTTTAAATACAATTCTTTTAAAAAAGACAAATTTAGAAAAATAAAGAAGCTATAAATTTTTGATAAGAAGGAAAATTAAAAAAATGTGAAATTTTTAAAAGTAAGTCAAATATCTTAAAAAGGTCGACATTTTCCAAAAAATTCAAAACTTCAAGATAAAGTCAATATATTTTAATAATATAATTAAAAAAAAATAGGGTAAAAATTCTTAAAATTGTCGAAATTTTGAATAATCGGAATTTTCAAAAAAGTCGAAATTACTAAATCTAAATTTTGAAAACCAAGTCGAAATTTTCATTAAATAAAATCAATTTTTTGAATTTTTTTGTACAATTTAAAAGTAATTGAAAATGCAGTTGATTAGTAATTAATTCTTTCTAAGTAATGTGTAATTGAATTACTTTTTAGGCAGCGGTAATGTAATTTGAATGTAATTTTCTGAAAAAGTAATAGGTAATTCAATCCTTTTTAAAAGTAATCTGCCCAGCTTTGACTAGCAGTAAATGGTTTGCTTCAAAAGCCTACTCACATTTCCTTTACGACCACTATTTCCCGAGTTGTTGATTGCCAAAGTCAAAAATGGCTTTTTTCGTTTTAAACGACAATAACTGAGGGACAGGGTTTGGAAACCTGCTCAAATGAAACATAATGAAATTGTCTAAAAGATCGTTACTGTGGGATCACTATAAAAAATTGTTGAAGAACGTGGGCAATTTTAAAGAAAAAATAAAAATTTAGAAAAAACTCCGTCCACGGTTTTTTATAAAAAGTCAAAAACAGTGGATGCCAAAAATGTTTGAGCTCACAATTTGATAACTGTAAGTTTTGAGGTTTTATTAGCATTTTTATTATTTTTCCCTATAGGTAACGGTTTTTCTTCCGAATTACACCCTTTTGAAAATCATCTAAATATTTAAGAGTTTTATATCCCTTAGTTTTTATATATCTAGTGTGTATATACTTTTGGAATAACACTTACGGTTTAAATAAATATAAAAGATAATAAGCACCAAAAAAAATAAAACAAAAATAGAATATCAGTCGAAATGTCAAAGATGTTATACAGGTCCAACTGGAAGACCCTTTTACACAAGAATTAATAAATATTTTAGAATTTCTCAAATTGTGGGGCAAGCAGTTTTTAAAATTTAATCATGATTTTAATACTATCTTCGAAATATACCCACATTCTAGTAATAAAAGTCCAAAACTTTCAGTACTATAATAAAAGTTTTATAATAATAAACTATCTCAACTTAAAACACTAATTTAGTGTCAAATTATGAAACTATACATAAACATTATTTTCTAGGCAATAGTCTACCACCAACGTTGCTTCTTTTCTAAAATGTAAAATACAATTTCTGCCCAGATTATTATGTTCCAACAAACGTCTTCCTTTCGTAGGGTTGCTTAAACAAATACGGAGATAAATAAGCCCATTTGTAGCTCTTCTTATTTCTCGTACTCTGACGCAAGAACTGATTGCTCCTGGCAACAGAAAGCTTTTTTAAGATTTTAAATCAAGAATAAGTGGAACCGAAGGATTGCAAATCCATCGTCCTGTCATAACCTACGAGAACTCGGATACAAAGGGCTCCGGGGTCGGCCCAGTCTTATCTAATCTTTCAACGTGTTCATTTAAAAGTTGATGAAAAGTAAACATACACATTCTCTTTTGGGAATGGCTTTCTGTACGCTCTTAAACGACTGCCAGAGACAATATGCAACAGCAACGTTTCAAGGGCGAAATTCGCTATTTTCATTTGGAATAAATTTGCCCGAGCGTTAATACTCTCGAAGCAAATTTCCGCAATTTAAAGACTATGCTTTTCCAGGCGTACCCGAATTTTCTAACACTCAATACTCGAGATTTCTTTATATTTATGTTGCGACGTTCTTGTTGGGTTTTCCGCTGTGTAAGATTTCCGTTTTCGAGACACTCTAAAATCCGCTAAACGATCTTAATTAAGGAAAGGAAAATATACTGCAGATTGAGGAAAGAGAAGCGATTTTCTGCCTACTTGCCTGAGGGTTAATTTTGTTTGCAGCTACACTGTGAAAAATTGAAACATTTAGAAAAATTCAAATTGTGGTTGTGTGTAGTGTATTCGAGATCAGTTGATGTATATTGGTGAAATGGGCAACCGTGGTTACTTCGAACGTGATTGGTAATTTCCAGAGACTAGTAATTTCAATAAATACCACCTTTGAATTAGAAATTTTGTAGAAGTGAAGATTTTACTAGTTTATAGTTTTAAACCTTTAATACTTTAGGTTAGGTTTAGATTAGGTTAGGTTTGACTACTCCTAAACAAAGACTCGACCAGACTAGAATATCTAATATATTTTAGAAATTGATATTGTGTTGTGGTTTGACTTATCCTTGAGATAAAACTTACGAATGGTGGAAACGCCACGTAAAATATTTACGACAGTATTTTAAAGGAATTTCAACATATTGAAAAAGGGATGTCTTTTCAAGAAGGACCACTTTAAAAAGAGGAAGATTAGCTTTTGATTCTACGTTGTGCATGATTACTTTCTTCTACTAAATATTTTCCAAAGATTTACCCAAAATTTTCACCTAATCTCATAAGACAAATTCCAGTTAACTTATTATCAGTTGAATACAAAAAAAAATACCCATTACATGCATTCAACCCGTTAGTGGACAGTAAATATGACGAAATTAATAATAATAAGCCTCAATGGGAAGAGTAATCGATGGTTAAGTTTTTTTTGGTTATGTGACAAATAAATGATGGCTCCAGTTCTACACCGCAAAGTTAATATGTGTGAAATAGTTGACACGTAAACTCCTCATAATTTATGGTAATGAAATTTTGTATTCTTCGTTGTGAGGTGTAGTGTAGACCTGTTATTTCCAGCGCTGCGAATCCTATTTGTCGGAACTTAATTATAGTTATGTCTCTCTACATCTATGTAGGTCAAACAGTTTGATTTATTTCGTCATATTTGCCGCAATTTAATTAAGTTCATTTATTACGCCAACTTTTTTGTTGCGATGGAACTTCGAGCGTCACATACTCGTAAAAGGGAACATTGGAACAACTGAAATAGATCACTTTGTTGCGAACGAACAATCCATTTATTGTATTAATAAGTGAACATCAAAAAGAATCATACACTTTTTCGTATTTATTATAAGATGGCAATTATTTCGTTCGAAAATGATGTTACCATGGAGGTAGCTCACCGGCAGTAGCCGTGCCAAAATGTTTTAGAACATTAGATTTTCGCGTCATAAGCTGAACGTAAGCGCCAGACTGCTATCATTTTTAGCATAGACTCCGAGTGGATACAATTCCTCATGCCACTTTACAATAATAGATTTTCTGAGCCGACAATATTGCGCCGCTTATGCGACGGATTTTTAGCCAAAGTGGTCAAATGCATCTAGAGGGAAAAGAGGAGCTGCTTTGTTGCCATTACTTTAAGATGTTTCCTTAACATGCGAAATGAAGCATCGAAACTTCGCGAGATGAATGTATAATTTCAAATTTCAATTACACAAAAGTCAGTATTTTTTTAAAGGTGACTCGTATATTGACAGTGTATGAGATTAATAATGATTGGTGAAATACAATAATACGAAAGTAGAGAGAGCGATCGAGAAAGGGAAAGTTGTTGAAGTTTTCTAAAAAGTGCGAGAAAGTAGAAATTTTCAAAAAAATCAATTTACAGAAGCTCGAAATTTAAAAAAAAAAGTTACATTTGCAAATCGGAATTTCAATACAATTCGAAATTTTGAGAAAAAAGTCGAATTTTTGAAAAAATATTTATTTTTAAAAAAAATCAATACTTTTTAAAAAATCATTTATTTTAAAGTATATAAAAATAATAATAATTATTGACGAAATAATAATACATAGATATTTCGTACAAAAAGCGAAAAAGATGTTCAAAAAATAATAATTTTTAAAAAAGTCGAAAATTTGAAGCCAACGTTTTTAAAAAGTGAAAAATTTCAAAAATAAAGTCAAAATTTTCGAAATATCCATTTCTTTAAAGATAAAAAATTGAAACTTTCAAAAAATGTCGAAATTTTCAAAAAAATGAAGATTTAAAAATCGAATTCTTTAAAATAAAATCGACATTTTAAAAAATTTAGATATTTTCAAAAAAGGGAATTTTTCAAAGAACACAAAATAAAAAACTAAAAGTTTCAAAAGAAAACGAATTTTTCAAAAATTTAAACGTTAAAATTTTGAAAATTTTAAAATTAAAAAAAAAGTTCAGAAATTTAAAAAAAACTCGATTTTTTTGCAAAAGTAAATATTTTTTCAAAAATCTATAATTTCCAAAAAAGTAGAATTGCTCAACAAAAGTCAAAATATTCAGGAAAATTTCAAGAATAGTCGAAAACTTGAAATTTTGAAGTCAAAATATTCAAATATGAACCGACATTGTTACAACAATACGATATTTTCAAAAAAGTTCAGATTTTTCAAAAACTTGATCCAACAAAGTATCATTAAAAAGTCTAGTTTTTAAAAAATGTGGAAATTTTGCTTTAAAACCGACATTAAAAAATGAAATTAAAAAATGTGGTCGACGAGATCTGAACCTTTTTCTCGGAATTTCGTGTTTGTATTTAGAATTTTTATTTTTATTATTATTTTTAAGTAAAAATTCTAATTACAAACACAAAATTCCGAGAAAAAGGTTGAGATTTCGTCGACCACATTTGATAGAAATTTATAAAAGCTAAACATTTTTTCTTTATACTGATGATATTTCGCAAAACAATCAAAATTTCTAGCAATCAATTAAACTTTAGACTTAAAGTAAAAATTAAAAGAGTAAACTTGTGTAAACTGGAAAGATTAAAAGTCGAAATTTCGAGAACTTTGATTCTTTTTTTCTAGAAGTAGTCAAAATTGAGAATTTAACATCGCAATTTTCTGAAAAATTTTATAGAAAATTAAAAAGTAAACTTTAAATTTTAGCAGAAGAAAAGTTCATCATCATCAGAAGAAAACACTAGAACTTTATTGAAAAACGCAAATGAGTTTAAAATCGAAGGTAAAAAATTCTAGAACAGCAATCAAAATTTGCAGATGAAATAACTATTAAACTTCATTAACGATAAAAACGCAACAAAATTTAAAAATTCCACAAGGTTTTAATAAATATTTGCTAACACCGGACCAGGTTTCGCATTACTGCATCATCAGCGGTCATACCAAAAATTTTATTGCGTTTTTATCGTTAATAAATTTAATAGTTATGAATATTAAAGAATTCCACGAAGTAAGAGTTGGAAATGTCAATTATTTGCAGATGAAAGTTGACATTTCAAAAAACAAAACAAACAAGAAATTTTGAGTAAATGTCTAGCAAACATCCTATAAATACAAATAAAATTTCCAAAATTCTGTGATAAAATTCGAGAGATGAAAGTAAAAATTCCAGAAAATTTAAAAATTAACATTTAAAAAAAACTAGGATTTTTTAGTACAAAGACCAAAATTAGAAAAACTGACAGACTTATAAAAAACGGTTACTAATATAATAGCCATAATAAGAATAAAGCAAAAATTACAACTTTAAACCAGAAATGTCTAGAAAAAATTAGAAATTTGGAATTAAACTCAGAAATTAAAAAACCTCGAAATTTATTTGCAAAAACGTTTCTTGAAAATTCTAAAAAAGTTACTTTTCGAAATAAAGGAATTTTGTAAATGCAAGCAAAATCTCTTTATCGAAAAAAAAAAAAGAAAATGAGTTTAATGTCATAATTTTTGAAAGAGTAAATAACCGAAAATGTAAAGTCGAAACTTTTATAAAATCGAAGAAAATCCTCCAAATTTGTTTTACAAATTTTTCGATATTTTCATTTTTCATGAAAAATTTCGACAAAAATCCTAAAATGTAACTGTCTTTTTCTAATTTAAAGACGAAATTTTCGTCAAGAGCGAGTTGCGGAGCGCCACTCGCTCTTGAGTGTGGGAGCCACAGTTAGAGTTCCTTACAGCCAGCAATCGATAGAAGAAATTAAACTATTTTTTATTTATGTGCATTGAAATCCTATCCAAACTCTGTGATATTTAAAAAATAAAGAAATTTTTTGAAACACACATTTTTTTATACAGTCAATAGCAACATTTATCGAATTGGTGATTATCATAATTTGAATACCACAAAATGTTTCAAGTAAAAAGCATTCACATATTCACAATTTTGGCGGAACGGACTGGTCCTTGATTATCTTCAAAAATTGAAATACAAATCTTGTTCCCCGAAAACAAGAAAGATTAAAAACACAACAAAGGTTGTTCTAACGCGTTTCGATAGCCAAGCTATCATCTTCAGAGGGATTCATAATGACTAATACGATTTATAAGATTGCTTTAAAACGTTGGGTCCCAACGTCTCAGCTAGCTATGGTGTATTGTATATTGTATACCGACGCCAACTGTTGCTTTGTCATAATTAGTGAATTGTGCTGGCCTCTAAAATATTCATTAAGATCAAATAATGCTAAGGATTACTACTTTGGCTAACTAACATTTTTTATTTGATAAGATGCAATAATGTCCCACATTTACCGATTCGCAGACGAAATGGAAATAAAATCGATGCACTGAGGTCCTTTCGCCACAGGAAAAAACGTTGGCAATTTTCTCTGCTGGAGTCGCCGGTAATATAAATGAAAATTACCAGCTTGCCACACGCAAGCGGAAAATGAATCATAATCAATAATAGTCGTCGTCGTATTTTCGCGCGACTTACAAAAATATTTACACAGACATTAAAACCTCGTAGCAACAAGTAACGAATCACAACAACACTGAGTATTACCATCTCCCCTTTTTAAATTCCTGAATAGACCGCGGGGACTTCTTAAAACCTGTTGGTTCGCCTCCAAATTTAATTTTTCATGTGAAATTCCATTTCCCATTCAATTAGATGCGGTTTTATTTCAATGAAAAACATCCATTTTATGATCTATAGCTTCGTTTCAATTTAGCTTTCGCTTTCAGAGGGAATATTAAATTATTTGCTTGTTATTCTCTACTTTGTGAAAATAAACCGATTTGTGTAAGCAAAAAGAAGGCTGCCGTTTAACCGTCTTTGAGTACACTTATATTCTTCGTTGACCTCTCAAATCTAGTCTTTTAGTCTTTAAAGATTTAAATGTGTGAAGTTAAATATTTATAACATGGATTTTAGTGGAACGGACTGGTCCTTGGTTATCTTCATTATCTTCAGAGATACTGAGTATCTCTCTGAAGATGATAACTTGGCTGTCGAAACGCGTTAGATAAACCTTTGTTGTGTTTTTTAATCTTTCATGGATGATTTTAAAAATTTGGTAGTCTGTGCGTAATTCTTAAAATTCTAATTTAAAACTTGGTACTTTTATTTTTTTTCCAAAAATTTTGGACTCTAAATTTAAAATTTTTACATTTTCTGGAAATTTGATATTTATTTTTCGAAGCTTCGACAGAATTGATCCAAAATATCGAAAATATTTTATATATTTTGGTTAACATCTCAAAATTTCAACTTGTTCAAAATTGCGATCTAACATCGTCAATTTGTAATTTTTTTCTGAAGTTTCGTTTATAAACCTTAAAATTACAACTTTTTCCTATCATATAATACGAAGTTTTAATTTTGAAATTGTAATCAGGTTTTTTTTCTCCACATTTTGAGTTGAAGCGCGATTTTTTGACATATTCCGAGTTTTTTTGAAATAATAACTTTCAAGTTTTTTCCAGAAGAAAGTCAATGTGATATCGCGAATAGGGCGAAATATTTTAAAAAGAAATGGATGCAAGTATTAAATGGCCAATACCCGAGAAATATTTTGCGACGACTATTACAAATACATTGAATTTTGTGAATGCCAAAGGAAATTTATTAAACTATAATCTTATTTATCGACGAGCGACGAATCATCTTATTTTTTTTTCTTTTAATATCTACAGCTCCAGTTTCGAGAGAACCAGTTAAAATTATCAAACGGGATAATATCATGTATGACCAACTTAACCGTAACGTCCTTTCTGCGACGTTAAATCCAGAATTCGCTCAACCGACTAAAACAAGCACGAGGCGCACCTGTTGGTTTCCTGCCAGAAAGCCATGTGCGATCCCTATTTATCCGTTAGTACTGAATATTTACGGAAACACGACAGCTGCCTGTACATCTCGAAAATGGCGTAATTTATGTGAACAAGTTATGTATATTCAGCAGACGTCTCGGAAACTTCATTTCCTGCTGCTTTTGCTGATACGGCTCGGGACGGCTTCGTAATAGCGAGGCAACGCTTTCCTGGTCAACCACTCCCCACATAATTCAGTGCCGCAATAACAACCGGGAATCGCCAGCAACAGTTTGCTCTGTCAATATTTTATTTGGAAACTTTCAAGCCTGCCGGAAAACCAAGAGGTTTTTGGAGAAGTAACGGTGGAATTATTTGTGCATTAAGACGCCTTTGGCCTGCTAACTAAAGTGAATAAGTTATCATGAAAAAACAAGAAGCTGAAAGTTTTAGATGATTAATAAAATACTGGAAAATTTAACTGGAAGTCCAACGTGACGATTTTTTCGCTAAGAATATCTCTTTTTTGTCGGTGTCGTGCTAAGAACTCTTAATATTAATTATTGGCTATATGTTGTACTATGATGCAAAGGGGCAATCGCACCAGGTGGCATCTTAAGGGGGCAACATAAGCAGCTAAATCAAAATATAATTTGGGCCATTCAATAGTTAAAAATTTTTAAACAACGCTTTTCTATATTGGTGTTTGTTAAGGGTGGGTAAATGTGGCTCTTTATTGAGTTGAATACGGTTCTCGTTGACATTTTAATGTTTTTTATTAATTCAGAACTTTTTTTATAACTCTTCATTATTTGATATTTATGAAAAAGATTTAAAAAATAAAAAAAAATTAAGAGTTTTTTCATAAATGTCGAGATTTTTCTGGAAATTTTCTTTTTTTTCTCAAAATTCTGAGTTTTTACATTTTTAAGTTATTATTTTCGAGACTAAACTAGAAGTTTTCAAAAAGAATCGAAATTTGAAAAATTGAAAACTTTGAGATAAAAGATGAACAAATTGGGAATAGTTAAATTTCGAGAACCTAGTCAATATTTCAAAAAATCAAAAATACAAGTTTAAAGTGGGGAAAAACATACAAATTAAAACTGAGAAATTGGAATCGGGAAAAATCAAAATTTGGAACAAAAGCAATTTACGTAATGTATAAAAAAATGCCAACATTTTCAGAACAATATCAAGTTGAAAAATAATTTACATTTATTAAAAAAACATGAAATTTTTGTTTTGGGGAAAACTTAAATATTTCTAAAAAAGTCAAAGTTTCAAGTTTCAAATCAAAATTTCAGGAAAAATGTGAAAATTAGAATTGAAATTCATCGAAATCTATAGAAAAAAGTTAAAATTCCACAAAAAGTAAATAATTTAATAAGGTCTAACATTTCCTAAATAGTAGGATTTTTTAAAAGTCAAAATCTTTAAGTAAAGTAAAAACTGAGAGAACAAATCAAATTTTTAAAAATCGATCGAAATTTCAAAAAGTGGAAATTACTAAAAAAGATCGTGAAATTCTCAAAAGTCCACAAAGTTGAAATGTTCAAAAAAAAGCAAAATTTTAAAATATTCGAATTTGAAAAAAATAATCGAAATTGCAACCAAAAAGTAAACATCTTTATTAAATTTTTTTAAATGTTGAATTTTTTGAAGAAAGTCAAAATTTTGAAAAAGAAGAAAGAAATTTTGTGTAGTAGTATCCAAAAAAGTACTAAAAATGTAGAAGCAAAAATTTTCAATTAAGCCGACAATTTTCAAAACTAAAGTTTTTCAAAAATTTAAATTATCAAAAGTTGAAATCGAAGATCAACATTTTAAAAATAATCTAAAATTGAAAACAAAGTCATATTTAAACAAGTGACAATTTTGAAAAACTTGAAACTGTAAAATTTTCAACAGAAGTGCCAATATTTTCAAATATATCGAAATATTTAACTCAGATTTTAAAAAAATGCAACTTCAAAAATGTGGAATAAAAAAAAGTCCAAGTATTCAAAAAAGCAAAATTTGAAATCCAGAAAAGAGCCGATATTCGAAAAAGGTGACATTTTTCAAAATAGGTGGATATTTTGAAAAAAGATTGAATCTTCTAAAAAAAAAATGAAGATATTTAAAAAACTCGCGGTTTTCAAAAAAGTTCAAACTTCGAAAAAAATTCAATATTTTCGAAAAAAAAGAGGATTATGCAAAAAAAATGTCAAATATTTCAAATAAGGTGGAAATGAAAAAAAAAAAACATCGACATTTTTTAAAAAGTAACCGTTTAAAAATTGCAAATTTTAAAGGTTAAAATTTTGAAAAAAGTTGAAATGTTAAAAAAGGCAAAACTTTAAAAAAAGATTAGAATCTATAAAAGTCAGGACTTTTAAATGGTCAAGAATCAAGATTCGACATTAAAAAAAAACAAATTTTCAAAAAAGCAGAATTTTTCAAAAACAGCCAAAATTTATAAGAAAATAAAAATTTTAAGGATAAAAAGCCGAAATATTGAAAAAAAAACAAAATTTAAAAAAAACCAGTTATGAAGTGAACATATTCAAGAATATTTTATTAATATTTAAATCTTGAAAAATAAAGTTGAAATTACCAAAGAGTAGGTTTTTTCTTAAGCTGAAATTTTAAAAGAGATTCGAGTTGATAATTTTCAACAACAAAAAGTAATAATATTCAAAAAAAAGTCGAAATTTTGAGAAAAGGTCGAAATTTTGAGAAAAAAAATGGAATTTTCAAATAAAGGTAGATTTTTAAATAGGTTAAAATTTTCGATAAAAAATCATACATTTTCAAAATAAGTAAAACCTTTCATATTGCCACTCCTTTCCTCAAATCATCAAAGTAAGAAAGAATTGCCTACAAACACATATTTAGTTTTGGTCGAATTTCGACCACAAGCAATGCTAGTAACACATAAATAAAAAATCACATCTCGGGAATAATTTCGAAACTAAAATACACATTACATAACAAAAGAATGTGTATAAAATTTTGAGAAAAAGTCTACATGTTGATATTAAAATCAAAATTTTAAATTAACATATAAGAACTAAAAGTGCGAACTTTTTATTTCGTAAAAAAGTTTAAATGTTGACTTAAAAAATTCTTAAATTTTTGAGAATGATAAAACAGAATTAAATTAAAAAGTATTTCGTATGTTTTTGTTTTATTTGGAAAGATGTCTATTTGAGGCTTTGAATTTTTATTACTGTTGTAATTCTAAGAATAAAATTGTTAAAAAATCCAAATTTAAAAACTATTCTCAAATTTTTGAGTAAAAAATTGAAATTTCTGACTCAAATCCAGATTTTGAAGGAAAAAGTCAAATTTGAAATTACCCCAAGGTCATAATTTCGACACAGATTTGGGTACTTTATATTATACGATATTACAAAAATTGAATATTTTAATCGAAATTTTGAAATAATTGCTACGTATGTGTTGACAGTTCAGCTTTAAGCTTACACTTAACTTTCCATCGATCATTTATTTAACTCATAATCGAAGATTGAAATACAAATCTCGTCTCCTGAAACCAAGAAAGATTAAAAAACACAACAAAGGTTGCTAGTATGTATGTTAGATGTTAGTATCTCTCTGAAGATGATAGCTTGGCTATCGCAACGCGTTAGAGCAACCTTTGTTGTGTTTTTTAATCTTTCTTGGTTTCAGGGGACAAGATTTGTACTTCAATTTTTGAAGATAACTCTTTCAGGGGACAAGATTTGTTTTTCAACTGTTGAAGATAACCAAGGACCAGTTCGTTCCAGCATAATCGAAGGTTGTTCTGTTTGTTATAAAGAAAATACTTTTATGGGGCGGCATTTGAAAGAGTTGCATTATACTAAGAAAATTTACCGCACGGCCCTGTGCTCAGTGAAAACTGATAAACTAATTATATGGAGTTTCGGCGCATCCACCAACTTCTTTGCCAGTCAATATTTTCCGCCTTTCTGTTCTTTTAAATGTAAAAAGGGCACAAAGGGCACGTAAAATCAATTAGTTTGGCAAGTAAAATATTGGATGATATCAACTCAATATTATTTCAATATTACTGAAGAAACATCAACTTAAAAAATGCGAAGATTTTGAGGAAAACTCTGAATACACGGATCCAAATGGGGCAAAAAAAACTCGTACACATTATGCCTGAAGAATAAAAAAAGTATATATCTTATTATAAAACTATACTCAGTTAGATACATAAGAATACTCAGCATATTATTTTTTGCGAATTTGGTCTCTCCTTTTTCACAAAGATTTACAATCAAAGCTCATACCATTATTGCTTTACTTTCGAGTTCATTACGACATCTAATTTGTTATTCGTATTTCAGCGCAGTCATTTTTTAAATTTTTTGGAGTAATGTCCCAACAATATATAAATTAGGAAGGACATTTCATAATTTATCAAGTGTCGTAAAATTATCACTTTTTACGATAGGAAGGTGGAGCTCAAACAAAAAACCCAAAAGTAGGGTGCATATTTTTACAAGTACTTCATCATTTTCAAGTGGGATATAATTTAAGGCTGCGTTGATATATTTGATGGGAAATTCCTCCATATTTCTCTCTGCATACACACACTTGAAAATGTTCTGCTTCCATAATTACCGATAAATGAATTCGAATGCTGCATGTTGTATGAATTATGTAAATTAAATTATTACTTAGCCGGAATTCTTTCTGGACTAACGAACGCTTGCTAGAATTCTATTAATAAATCAATATCGACGTTAGTTCTTTTATTATGAATACCCGCTGACAGGAGCTTATTAATTGGTCGAGATATAATTGAAAATATTCTAATTCTCCCATGGGAAAACATTTTATTCCGTTACAATCGAAAGTGATGGGAACTGAAATGGAATTGACAACTTCATCGATGGCCCACTTCAAGCAACGGTTAATTTATAAGATAAATACGATACAATCGAATCGAATTCGTGTTTACATACTGTTGTAAGCTTAACTAAAGGGGGGGAATACAATTGGCAAAAGGAAATAGTTTTGGGGCAGTTTAAAATTAATTTCCCCCTAGCTCAATATTGGCTCTGGTTTCAGGTAGCTATAATTGAAAATGTCCCTTTGAGATAAGTTCCAGAAAGAGAATTGGTTTTCGTTTTCTGCACTTCAACGTTTGAAGGGAATTAATAAAGTTTACACTTTGGAAAGAAGTTTGAATAATTCAATAAATGCTAAATGTTTAGCAAAAAATGGATCAAGAATTTTGCAAATGGATGTTAAATATAAAGTTTTTTGTAGGAATATTTATGGATATGTATAAGATTGTTCCTATACAGCTGTTTCCCCAACTTAATTGTCCTACCCTCTGCTTTAAGAAGAAGGGATGGCGCAGCACCCTCACACAGGAAATCTACCTTTTACAAAGTGTTTCAGTTATTGTGTCATTAATTTTAGGATAATGTAGAGAAAAATGAGTATGAGATAATACGCGATTATTATTATTATTTTGATTATTATTACTCTTATTGTTATTACTATTATTATTATTGTTATTTCAAATGCAGGCCCTAAGCCGATATTTAAGGCGAAAAAACAATTCAAATCGTAACTGAAACCCCTTCTTAGACTGCCACTGGCAACAAGCGACTTCGCGCCAGATAATGCGACAGCCGCATCACAACTTACAATCAGGAGAAACAAAACATTGTTTACGTTATGTCTGACAGATGAAAATATCGCTAAGTCAATAAGTAATATTTTGTTAGGATGATTCGCTTTTTCGAATGAAAATCGGTCGATAGCTGCAACGAACAGCAAAAGTTAATGTGAAATCGCGAACGATACGGAATATTTTGAAAAAAAAAATGGGTGCAAGTGTTATAAACTTCCTAATACTTGAGTTCTATTTTCCAACCATTGCAAACGCTTTGAGTTTTGTGAATTAATAAAACATGTGATTCCACCGGGAATTTTTTAACCACGTGTCGTTTACCTGAGAATCATCTCTCTTTTTCGTCACAGACGCCATAAACAGTTCGAAAAAATAGAGATTGAAGTATTTCTGTAGGCACCACTCTGACTTTGGGCTTCGTTAGGAAATTCTGTAGTTGGCATATATTTTATAAACAATAACATATTTGCCAAATGTTTAACAAGTTCTAAAATCAAATAATCGGGCTATTTGAACCTCAAACGTTAATTATTTTTTTACATTATTTATTTTTTAGAGTTTTTACCTCATTTTTCATTAGGACCGACTGATTATGGAAACCAAAAATGTAGACCAGAAGTTCCCAACCTTTTTTACGTTGAGCCTTCCCTGGGTAAGAAAAATATATTTATGAACCCTTTTCATTGCTATATTAAAAAAATCACGACATTTATTTCCCCATTATCAAATAAAAATTGAAATTTCCATGTTCTTCCCTAAAAATAATTAAGTACTTATCGGGTAAAACCGGATCATAGTACATCCCCTATTTTTTCTCTATTTATGAAGATAAAATTTTCAAATTTTCTACACTTGATGTACTTACAAAATGTCTAATTTTAACATAAAAATGACATTCCTACTGCTGTAAATTTTTCTAAGACGGACATCAATTTTAAATTTTAAATCGAACAGCCTGTATATTATTACCTTTTTGGAATCTGCACAATTTTCTGAATACAACAATACATATAATATAAATACATATGTATAATAATAAGAGATATATAAATAAAATTAAATAATTATATCAATACATTAATTTATATTATATTTATATACGCGACTAGTTTGTTGCCAATAAAAGTTCTTTAAGAGTCATGTGGTCGCATTAAAAAATTAGCAGTCATTTTCAAAAGAGTCCAAATTTTCAATAAAATCCAAAATTTGAATTAAGGTCGACAATTTAAGTAACAATTTTCAAAAAACAGTGGAAATCTTAAAATAAAGTCGAAATATTAAAAAATGTTAAAGTTTTTAAAAATACCCCAAAATTTTATTTCGAAAATTTGAAAATTAAGCTAAAAAATTCCGAATTTTAAAGTCAAGATCCCGATAAATATAGGCGTAGCTAGAATAGGGCAGGGTAGGGCACTTGCCCCCCTATGTTTCATGCAGCTAAACGAAAATTTATATTCAATTGGCGAGACTGTTTCTAAAAAATTTCCATTCGTCAAAATTTGTCCTTCGTTAAGATATCGAAACTTCGATTTATTTCTGGAAATTCGTCTTTTTTCACAAATTTCTTTTGAAATTTCAAATTTGTTTCCAAAATTCGATTTCTTTTGTCAAAATCGACGTTTTTTAAAGTTTCGAATTTTAATCTCAAAATTCATTGTTGTTTCTTTCGAAATTTCACCATTTCTCAAAATCCGTTTTTTCCCTAAAATTTCGACTTTACTTTAAAGTTTGATTTTCTTCAAATTTCGGCTTGTTTAGACTTACTTTTTCTTCAAAATTTGATCGATCTTGAAAGTGTTTATAATTGAAAAACAACTTTTTGGAAATTTTAACTTGTTTCTCAAAATTTCGACCTTTATCTCAATATCCGACATTTTCTTGAGTTGGGGCAGATCAGGCGACATGTCTGCCTATAATTCAATTATTCGCAAAATTTCATTTTTCTTGAAATTCATCCTCTTTCCAAAATTTCTATAAAATTAGACTCTGAAGAATTTTGGGCGTTTATAAAGTTCGACCCTTTTATCAAAATTTCGATCTTTTTCTTAAAATTTCGAATTTTTGTTTCTTAAATTAGTTTCGGTTATTCAAAAGGAAAAAAATCGAATTTTTAGGAAAAAAAACGAATTTTAAAAATCGAAATTTCGCAACTTTTCTCAAAATTCCGTCTTTTTTTCGAAAAATTGAAATTTCGACTTTGTAAATTCTACTGAACTCTTTTTTCCAAAAATAATTTTTTTTTGTCAAAATTCTGCCATTTTTCTTAATAATTATCTTTTTTATTAATTTCGACTTTTTTAAATTTCACTTCAGGAATTTCAACTTCATATTTCGCCTTATTTTAAAATTTTCGACATTTATTTCAAAATCCCATGTTTTAATTCCTGAAGCTTTCGACTTTTTCCTCAAAACGGTTTTTTCCTTGAAATTTCGGTTTCCTCGAAATTCGTCTATTTTTCCTTACATCGGCATGTTATCAAAAATTAAATATGTCGAGAAAAATATTTTTGGGTAATTTCGAGAAAAAATTTCTTATATTCTTATAGATTCAATTTTTTTATTAAAATTTAAATATTGTCAAAATTAGGATAAAGAAGTAGAAATGTTGAGAAAAATGTTTTTGAAAATTGCGCATTCTTTCACAATATTCAACCTTTGGAAATATTTTGGCATTATTAAAATTTTTAACATTTTCGTCTATTTCCGAAAAGTTGGTTTTTTGCTTTTCTAAAAATTTCGAGTTTCCCAAAATTGTTTTTTTCCCGAAATTCACAGCTTTTGTAATAAGACATTTGGACGGTATTTTTCAAAAATCATTATTTTTTTCGAAGTCAACTTTTCTAATATCCGGTTTTTTCTGATTTTTTGTTTTCGTTTTTAATTTAAATTTCCGCACGTCATGTTTCTCAAAATTTGTCTGTCTCTCAGAACTTTGACTTGTACTTCAAAATGTGATATTTTATGTTTTTGGAAATCTCCCCTTACAGTGGGAAATTTTCTCAAAATTTCAACTTTTTCTGAAAATTGCGTTTTCTTTACAAATTTCGAACCTTTAAAAATAGATTCTTTTCGAACTTTCAACTCTTTTTAAGGATTCCCGAAAGATTAGATTATTAGTGAGTTTTTTTTCTCAAAAATTTGTCCTTTTCGAAATTATTCTTAAAAATTCTACTTTTGCCCTCAAAACTAACTTTGTTTTAAATTTTGATTTTTCTTCAAGTCAACCTTTATCTCGACATTTCAACCATATTTTTCAAAAATCGTTATTTTTTTCGAAATCTATTCTATTAATATCCGGATTTTTGTAAAATTTGATTTTTGTTTAATTAGACTTTTGGAAAATTTAATGTTTGTCTTAATTTCGAAAGGTTGACTAGGAACATTTCTGCTTACAATTGGACATTCCCTCAAAATTTCGACTTTTTTCAAAATTCTTTTTTTTCAAAATTCTTTATTTTTTCAAAATTGGATTGACGTTTTAATAAAATTTCGAATATTCTGAGAATAACATTTTTAGAAAACTTTGAGAAAAAATAAATTTGGACAGTTTTCGAAGTGTTCTGAAAGTTTCGGTTTTTATATTAGATTCAATTTAATCTAAATATTCGATCCCCCAGTTCATGTAATTAAATTGTAGTAGTTATTGAAAATATACATATTCTAATTCCAAACGTTTTCCGGTTTTCATTTTTTTATCAAATTTTTGAAATGATTTTTGCCCCTCCCTGAACGAAATTCTGCCTACGCCTATGCTGATAAATGTCAATATTTTCATAAAAAGTTAAATTTTAAAAATAAAAGTTAAAATTGTGAAGAAAATAGTCGACAGTTTGAAAAGGATTTGACATTTTTTAAATAATAAATTTTCAAGGTTATTAAAAATTTAAAAAAAAAATAATTTTTGAAAAAATAAAGGTTTTGAAAAAGAGATGCATTTTGAAAAGATGGCAACATTTTCAAAAACTTTGAAATTTTCAAACAAAGTTAAAATTTTGGTAGAAAGCAAAAATCAGAAGAATGGATACGAAAATTTAAAGTAAGAATTTTGAATAATGTCAACATTTTCATAAAAGGCTGAGGACAGTTGAATATGTCGAACAAAAAAGACGAAATTTTGAAATAACGTCGAAAATTTCATAAGTTGAAATTAAAAAAAAAGAGGTCAAAATTCTCAGAAATAGTCAAAATTTTAAAAAATATTCGTAATTTTTTAAACAGTTAAGAATAGTTAAGAATTTCAAGAACCTGACGAAATTTCGAAAAAGTCAAAATTTTCAAGAATATTCCAAAATTATAAAAATGGCCCAATTTGCAAAAAAAAAATTGTTTAAAACCAAAACTCAAAACAATTCGAAAACGTTAAAGAATTTTCAAAACAATTCAAATTGTCGAATCTTTTAAAACCACGATTTTTTTTTAAAAAGTACAAACTGAAACTTTGCAAAAAGTCACGTCGAAATTTTGAGAAATGAAGTTTCATAAAAAGTTGAAATTTTCAGAAAAACTTAATTTTTTCAAAAAAAAGTCGAAATTTTGAAAAAATTCGTAGTTTTTAAAAGGGGACAAATTTTGAAAAATAGTCGAAAATGCCAAAAAAGGAGATTTGAAGAAATGTGGGAATTTGATAAAATCAAAAAGTGCAGAAAAAGTCGAAATTTTTCAAAAGTCTTCAGATAAATTCGAAACTTTGTAAAAATGTCAGAGCTTAAAAATATTTTAAAAGCAGCGCAACATTTTCAACAACAATTTAAAAATCATGCAAAAAGTCGTAAACTTAAAAAAGAATCGAAATTATCAAAAAAATTTAGATTAAAATATCTAAATGGAAAGTATAAAGTTTTCAAAAAATATCAGAATTTTTGCAAAATTCGGAAACAAAAAAAAATTGAAATTTAGAAATTTTGATAACAGAATTGATAAATTTGATAAAAATCCAACTTTCCAAACATTCGATATTTTCAACAAATTGAAAACCTAAAAAAAACCAACAATTGGTAAATGGTGATATACAAATCTTGTCCCCTGAAACACAACAAAGATTGATCTAACGCGTTTCGTTAACCAAGCTATCATCTTCAGAGAGGTACTTGGCTATCGAAAAGCGTCAGAGCAACCTTTATTGTGTTTTGTAATCTTTCTTTGTTTCAGGGGACAAGATTTCTATTTCAATTTTTAAAGAAAACAGAGGACCAGTCCGTTCTACCAAAAAAAAAAATTGTAAATGGCTTCCAAACTCAAATTTAAAAAACCGCAAGTTTCAAAGAGAAACCGAAACTGTGTAATAAAATCGAAATTTCAAAAAAAATCAAAATTTTAAAAAATCAAAATTAAAATAGGTAAAAGAAAGTTTTAAAGTCAAAATTTTGAAAAATCCAACAATTCAAAGGCACAGACTTTTTCAAAATTTTGACTTTAAAACTTTCTTTTACCTATTTTAATTTTGATTTTTTAAAATTTTGATTTTTTTTGAAATTTCGATTTTATTACACAGTTTCGGTTTCTCTTTCAATTTTCAATAAAGTGTTTTTGACATTTAAAAATGGCGAGTTTTTTCTTCAAAATTTCGGATCTTTATTAAATGTTGACGGTTTTTGAAAAGATGTTTTTTTTGAAAGGTTAGATTTTACTCAAAATTTCAGTTTCATTCCAAAATTTCAAATAATTTTTCAAAATTTGTTGAAGCTCAACTTTCATTAGTATGAATCCTTTTCTTAAAGTTTTCGGAATTTATGACCGAAATTATTAAATTCAAGATTTTGAGAACTGTTCATAAGCGTGAAGGCTGAAAATCTAAATTTCAAAAAGAGTACACTTATCAAAAAAAATTGAAATACAAATCTTGTCCCCTGAAACCAAGAAAGATTAAAAAACACAACAATGGTTGCTGTAACGCGTTTCGACAGGTAAGCTAGACTAGAGATATTACCTATCTCTCTGAATATGATAGCTTGGCTATCGAAACGCGTTAGAGAAACCATTGTTGTAATTTTTAATCTTTCTTGGTTTCTTAGTTTCAGGATACAAGGTTTGTATTTCAATTTTTGAAGATAACCAAGGACCAGTCCGTTCCACCAAAAAAAAGTGCAAAATGAAGTAGAATTTCTTTAACTTTAAGAGGTAGTGAAAACTGATTTTTTCTTTAATTTGTAATGAAAAAAACGCATTACAAACGAAGACCAAATTATATTCATTTAAACTTTTTTAGTTTTGAAATCCAAAAAAATTCCTTTGCTTTTTATTTGATTTTATAATATTTTTTATTTATACATTATTTTTTTAAGAATACTTTTTATTTAGAGACAACTCCATACACGATGGATGTAAATTTTGATCGCATAAACTTTCCGGAATTCCGAACAACATAAAATAAGAAGTCTGCGAACTTTTTAGTAATCATTTGTATAAAATACCCAAAATTTTATAGAAACAAAGCCAAGCATTAAATCGACTATATTTTTACTTTTTCGCTGATAAAAATGTAAAAATGCCTTACCAATAAAACCACAACGCACCGCTACCATTGTTATTATTATATGTAATTAATTAATGCTATATTTATTGGTTTAACATTAATCAAAGTGAAAATGATTTTGCATATCTACACCGCCGTAATAGCCGTCGTTAATTTTACACGATTGCTCGTCACAGATCACTAGAAATTAGGTCAACGCATCGTTATTAAACGTTATTTTGATAATAAATCATAAACGATTAACGTCGACCAACGGCTTTAGCTGTCTCCGTTCAATCAGCGTATTCCGTGCGGCGGATGGACAACGCGCGCGTTCAAACCCCACGGAAAACGGCGCCAAACTGAATGGACTGAGCGCCGCCGGAACGGCACGGCAGGAAATATTATTCACTTACTTGCATCTGGGGGCGCATGCCCTTTGTTGGGGATGAAAATGGGGAGATTTCCAACTAACGCCGGTCGACGAGTGACCGTTACTGGCGCCGAAATTGACCACCTTATGGCACCTGAAACCATCAATGGTTCTAAGTAGGTAGTGCACCTGAGCACCTGTTATCTTTGCGGCATATTTATGCAGATTAGGTGGTTGAACCCCAAGATGATGCACGAAGCGATGAAAGTATTGGTTCGAGGAAGTTTTGAATTGGTTTCGTTGGTTCGTCTTTTGTAAATCAAAAAGAAAACCTTGAAATGCAAGCCAAACTCAGGTTCCGTATTTTTTTTTAAATCTTGATTTTTGAGTAAACCTTTAAATCCGTTTCAGCAATTTTTTCGTTCGTTCAAAAATTTATTTTTGAATTTTTTCTTTTTTTTTCTGACGCGATCTGAATATCTATTATTAAAAAAAACTAAAAATCTTTAAGATAAAAATACCAAATACTGGATTTTTTCTGCAAGACATTTTTTTTCAAGACATTTTTAAATTTTTCAAATTTCTTCTTAAAATGTCAGCTGAATTGTAAGAAGTCAAAATTGCGAAAATATTTTTATTCCAAATTTTGCTATTAGTTTAAAATTTCGGAAAAAACGACGGTAAGCTCGACTATTCTATTTTTTTCCTTGACATTTCGACTTAATACTTAATAAAACTCGATATTTTTCGGAATTTCAAAATCATTATCAACATTATCAAACAGAAGTTTTTTAAAAAATCGAAATTTATAGAGAAATGTCAAAATTTAATGGTTGCACTTGAATCTGAATCAAGTTTTTTGACTATTTTTTTTAATTTAGATTTTTGTGTTCTTAAACGTTAGAGTTTAAATTTGCATTTTTTGTTTTCTTCCTAAAATTTCTACTTCAAACTCGAAATGACAACTTTTTTCTCTAACTTTCGACTTGACATTATCTTTTTGATCTTTTCAACGACATTTCGAATTATGAATTAAAATACTTGGCTCGAAATGTCGTGACTGTTTCTCTTTGTAAGTTTAGGCATGGTTTATCCTATTTCGGTCATATTCTTGAAATTTGGAATTTTTCTAAAAATGAGTTTTGAATTAAATTCGAGTTGAAATGTGAACATTTCAGAAAAAAATTTGGAACTAAGAAAATATCAATTAATCTATTGGCCCTGCAAAATAAACTAGTAGCATACAATCTAGGCTACAGCATTGGCGTGTCGTGAGTTCTATGAATGGGGAAGCTGGCCGGACAGCCTTTTAAAAGATTATTTACAATTTTGCTTTTATCTGATTACCTTTTGAATGCCTAAGCAATCAAAATGTCGTGTTTCGATTAGTCGAAATTCCGATTTAAATTCACAATTTGAAAACAAATGTCGAAATGTCGGAAAAAAATTAAAGATTTTAATACTAAATCCAGATGTTTTTCCAAATTTATTTTAAAGAATTCCACATTTTTAAAATTCAAGTTAAACTTTGAATATTATTTCTTTAATGCTCAGTTTGGTTTTTGGACTATTTTATTTTTTGAATTTTTCTCCTTCAATTTGGATCTTTACTCAAAGTTTCAAATTAACATTCAAAATTAAAACTCAAAATTTATGTTAAATAATTACAAAAACCATTTTAATTTTTCCTGAATTTGAAACTTTAACATTTAAAGAAAATCTAAATTAAAAAAAAATGCAAATTTATTTTCGAGAAAGTGGAAATTTTCAAAAAAGTCCAAATTATTAAAAAGTCGGAATTTCTAAAAATTAGTCGAAATTCCGAAAAAAGTCAAAATTATCAACAAATCCGAAATTTTAAAATAGGTAAAAATTTTTACAAATTCATATTTTTTAGAAGAATTCAAAATTTCCAAAGAAGTGTCAATTTTTTATAAAGTAGAAATTAAAAAAAAATATAAGAGTGGAAGTCTTGGAAAAAGTTTGAAATTTCGAAAAATTAGAATTTTTTCAAGAAAAGTTCAAATTTTCAAAAAAGTCGAAATTTTTAAGTCAATATTTCAAAAAATGCGAAGTTTCGACAAAAAGTTGGAATCTCGAAAAGACTGACTTTTTTTATAAAATAGTTTAACTTTTGGGAAAAAACATCTAAATTGTGGAAGAAACCAAATTTTCAAAAAAGTGGAAATTTTCACCTTAATTAAAAATTTCAAGAAACACTCAAGGTTGATATTAAGAAAAAAGTCAACATTTTGAAAAAGTAATACCTTCAAATACCTTTTATTAATATCTGTTAAAAAAGTTGAACTTTTTAATATTATTTTTTTTTCGAGTGGAGCGGACTGGTCCTCGGTTATCTTCAAATATTGTGAGTATCTCTCTGGCTTGGCTACCGAAACGCATTAGAGCAAAGCAACCTTTGTTGTGTTTTTTAATCTTTCTTGGTTTCAGGGGACAAGTTTTGCATTTCAGTTTTTTAATATTAAATCAAATTTAAAAAAGTCGATTTATTAAAAAAAAATTCAAGAGTGGATTTTTTCCAAAAAGTTAAAGATTATAAAATAATCGAACATTTCATAAAAATTTGAAAATTGGAGAAAAAGTTAAAGTTTTAAGAAATTTTGACCAATTTTTCGAAAAGAGTTCAATTTTCAAAAAAAAAATCGAAACGTTTAAATCAATATTTTCAAAAATAAATCAAAATTTGAAAAAGTTCAAAATTTTGGTAAAACTTGAGACATTTTTAAAAAGTGGTCGAAGACGTCACAAAAAACTAAATTTTTGAAAAAAATCAAATTTTCAATGTCAGTTCTCAACGTAAGAAAAGATGTCGAACAAAAGCGTATATTTTATTTTAAAAAGGTCAAGATTTTTTAGAAAATTAAAATGTTTGCAAATATTTTCAGTCAAAATTTCAAAAAGAAGTTGACATTTTGGTTAGTTTCAATTTCCTGGTATTAATTTTAAAAAAATCTAGATTTTCAGTAAAAAGGTTTCAAAAAAGGTATTTGTGTATATTTTGGAGAAAAAGTTGATATTTTGAAAAATCTTGAACTTTTCAAATAAATAATTCAAATTTCCAACAAAAAATAAATTTTTCAAAAAAAGTTTTAATTAGAAAAAGTCGATTTTAGGAAAAAAGTCCAAAATTAAAAATAATAAATATTGTGAAGGAAGTACAAATTTTCAGTCAGAATTTCGAAAAAAGGCTTACATTTTGAAACACTGTCAATTTTGTTATGTGAATTTGCAAAAAAGGCGAAATTTAAAAATTAAGTTAAAATTTTCAGAATATTTGAAATTTTCAAAGTCGAATTTTTCTAAAAAAGTTCATATTTTCAGCAGAAGTCGAATTTTTCAAAAAAAAGTCGAAAAAAGAAGTCGAAATTGGTGACATAAAAATCGAGCTTTTGAGAAATAATCAAAATTATTCAACTTCGAAAAACCCTAAATTTGAAAAAAAAAAGTCGAAAAATTTTCATAAATCACGATTTTTAAAAGTATAACTTTTTTAAAAATTTATTTTTACATAGATCGACATTAACAATACAATAAATAAGAATTTCGAGAAGAAGTCAACGATTTTGAAAAAAAAAATAGATTATTTTTGAAATGTCGAAGCTATATTAGTAATTAAAAGTACTAGATTTAAAGAAAAGGTTAAATTTCACATAAAAAATGAAAATTTTGAAAAGATCATTATTTTCAATTAAAATTACGACAAAAAGCTTGAAGTTTTAAGAAAAATTTCAAGTTATGAAAAATCGAAGTTTTGTAAAAGGTAAAATTTTCAAGAGTCGAAATTTTCAATAATAAATTCAAATTTAAAAAGTTAAATTATTCAAAAAAAGTTAAAATTTTAAAAACATTCGACATTAAAAAAATACATATTTGAGAAAAGTCGACATTTTCAATAAAATTCGATTCGCCCACTCCTTAGGAATTGGTACACAAATAAATTAACATTATTTATGTGAAAAATAAGTCGAATCTTTTACTTTACAGACACAACTGTTAAATTTCGATCAGAAGTGCTACTAATATCAATAAATAGTGGAGCTGTTGTTTAAAAAAAAGATATTTTAAAATGGAATAAATATCGACATTCTCATTTTGTAAGCTTCCCTAAAGAACACGCCACTGGGCTACAGTATGCAGCCCTCTAAACGTGTATACTGAATCATAGGTAGCTTAACTACCCACAGTTGAAACACAAACGCCTAGCAAAGCAGTTGCTCTCTAGGAACATCCCAGAAGACAAGATTTTATAGCACAGACCAATAGGTTTGAACATTCATCAGATCAAAGTTTGGAAACCAAAGACCAGTTTCGATCTAATAAGATCGATCTTATTAGATCTTAGATGATTTGACTTTTGTGTTGACTCTAATGCACAGACCAATAGGTTTGAACATTTATCAGATCCAGAGTTTGGAAACCAAAGACCGGTTTCGATAAAATAAGATCGATCTCGTTAGATCTTGTTATTAGATCGAAACCGGTCTTTGGTTTCCAAACTCTGAATCTGATGAATATTCAAACCTATTGGTCTGTGCATTAGATTCAACACTAAAATCAAAATATGGAAGTTAAAGTTAAAATATTCAATTCAAAGCCGCTTCCAGAGTAGGTAAAAATTATCAGATTAAAAGTAAACCACGAAATTAAACCTACCCTTATAGGTCGAATTTCAGTATTTTTTCTCGAAAATGATTCCAAAGAAATATTAAAATTTCAAAAAAAAATAAGTATCGAAATTTTAATTTTGTACGAAAGTCTGCGCTTGAATTTCTAATCAAAACAAAATCTGAATTACATACATAGATATGTTGCTAAAATGGGTTTTTTCAAAAATAATCAATTCAAAATGAAGTTTAAATGTCAATTTATTCAAGAATTAAGACGTCAACAGAAACTGGAAGCTTTTATTTTAAGGTCAGGAGGAATTAGGGCGGGTTTAGGCTGAAAAGGGAGAAAATTTCTGGTTTAGATCCAGTTTCCAAGCAGAATTTTCAGAAAAAATCAAACTTCAATTAAAAAATTCGGCGAAACTTATATGAAAATAATTGCAAATATTTTATATTATTGCCTTCTGGAGAATATGACAGCGTTCCTTGGCAGCTTCTGTGGAAGGCTAAGAAACACCAAGGGGTAAGTTAAATATATGTAAATGCAACGAAACAGCTATACAAAACCATGACCGCTCACATCAAAATTGGAAAAGTGCTTTCGACAGAAATTAGAATTACTAAAGGCCTAAAACATGGCTGCTGCATAGCCCTAACCCTATTTAAAATATTTTTGAATGAAACCTTAATATCATGGCGAAAGAAATGTTACAATATGGGTATACATATTAGAAATAAGAAGCTATTCACACTCCATTTTGTAAATGACCAGGCCTTACTAGTTAAGGACGAGGATGATGTCAGTTATATGCTGCGGAAACTTGATGACGAATATTCTAAATGGGGTCTTGAGATCAATACATATAAAACTATCTTGTGGTAGGATGTGAAGAAAAAGATCTGGAATTAGGGCTGAAACTAATAAAACAAACCAGAAGTTTCAAGTATCTAGGTGTCACAATAACATCTGATGGCTACAGTAACCACGAGATTAAATAAAGGATGGGACAAGCTGGTACTGCTACAATTAAATAGTCTTCTGTAGACCTCAAAAATAGAAAAGAAAAACAAAATTAGAATATACAAAACGATTGCTGAAAGTATAGATTTATACGGAGCAGAAGTATGGGAGGTACACAGAAAAAATAAATCCACTGACTGACTGACTGACTGACTGACGAAAGTGGACAAATTCAAAAATGTGGATATCAGAGAGATGGTAGTTGACATTGACATAATAGACACAATAGAAGTCAAACGGCTAAAGTGGTATAGGCATCTGAAACGAATGTCTATGGAAAAATGGCCCAAAGGGATATGGGAATGGACTCCGCGTACTCGACGAAGAAGGGGGAGACCAAAGCATTCTTGGAAGGAAGATGTGCAGGAGGCCATGGAGGCGAAATATCTCGCGGAATATGAATGTCTCAACCGACGGCAGTGGAAACTAGGATGCGAGAGACGACGCTTGCCGTAAAAAAATCGCAAAAAACTTCTAGAATGCACACTAAAATAGTTATTGACCTGACAAAAATAGAAATTCTAAAAAAATTAAATAACGACGGATCCACAAAATTAATGTCCAATTTTCAAACAGCCGGTGAATATTTGATAACCTCGCATTTTTTGGGAAATGTACCACTTCTTGTATAATCAAAAGTTTTAAGAAAAAGCAACAACTGGAAATTGTTCGAAATGTAGGATTTAATCTCCCAATTCTTTTTCCTCCAAATTTCGCACTTGTTTTTTAGCTTTAAGTTTTTTTCTGAATTACGACTTTAAACGAAATATTTACCTGTAAAAATTTTGAATGTTTTGCAAAATTTCGCTTTTAATCTCGAGTCAAGTTTTTGTCCAAATTTCGGCAAAATTAGTTTTGTATTTTTGTACTTTTTTCATATTATGATATTATTCTTTAATTTCCAATTTTTAATCTCGAATTTTTTTCTGTATATTTTCAGTTTTTCTGAAGTCGGGTGCCAACTCTGACTGATGAAGTTAGAATTTTCGGATGCACGATATACCAAACCCTTATTGAACAGAAAAATATCGACAAAGTGTCAGTTTTAATTTTGCTACAACACAAACTCCTCTATTTTACGCGGCATGAGATGAATCGTAGATTGTTCCAACAATGTAGAATCCAAAATTCACGTATTAATCTCAAATCATGATCAAAAATGTTCGGATGGAACTTTGGAACGAACTTTATATAGTAAATTGTAAATGCCTCTGAAAGGGTATTTAAAAAAATTCAATCCCCTGTGGAAAACGTATCTTTATAATTGTTTTTCCTTGAGTATATTGTGGCCCAAGGGAGGAATTTTATAAATAATACATTCCGATGTGTCTCCAATGCCACCTTTAAGACCAGATAACGCGGAGCGGTGCCCGTGCTCAAGTTGAAAATATTCCAAATGGCCGCACTAAAAGTGGAATTTAGAAGATATTCCTGAATACACCGCAACCTAAGAGACTATTCCAGATACGCCTCGATAACAATTCTAACAAGTCTACTATAGATCGTAGACCACCTTCAGGAAACAATGTTATCTCCGGGACGACCTTTCGTAAATGCTATTCCGATGCTTAAACGTTTTCTATTATCTGCTCAACGTCAAGAAATATGAATGTACTTTACATTGTTTGGTTTTTATCAATTTCATCTGGGCGTTCAAAGTTTCAGACATGTTTTTTAATAGGAAATGAAAGACTAGTTAGTCTGAAAAGATGGTAGTCGTCACCAGATACTTTTCAGAGAAGTGAGAATCTTAACGTTTAAAATCTCTTCAATTTGTTGGATATTTGGCGGGTCGGACGAGTGAAAGGGGCGTTGTTCGTGCTCCCATTACCCACCCTGAAGGCATGCAAGGGCATTAGGTTTCCAGTCATTGAAACGACCTGTCGCCTGTGCAATATCAACGTGTCTGCTACAGTGGCACTCCCATCAACATCCCGCATGTTTTATGTCATCTAGCGAACGAACTACTAAAGAAACTAGCTCACTCACTTTATCATTATACAAATTGTTTTCTTGTGTTACCGATGGATTAGCTAATGGAGTTTCGACAGCTGATGTTTACGCCTTACAAGAAGACAAATCTTAGAGCATTATTAATAAATAAGGATCTACTAATCCACTGATTACACATGGTTGAGGGTGCAAAGATGTATTTTGAAAACATCGATTTGTCTTTATGAACTTCGATGACATAGCATGCAAGACATCAACACACTAACTGATTTCTTAGCAAATATGCATAAGCAGGATTTGCTTCAGGAAGTGGGGGAAAGAAACAAGATTAACTTCAAAAGTCGATATTTTACGTTTATTTTTTTCGTTTTTTGTAATTTTGACAAAATATTGAAGTTTGGAGAATAGAAACATTTTTGCGACGTTTCCAAAAATAACATTTTTATCCAAATATTTGTTTTTCCATAAATTTCCGTCATAAGACAATTTTGCGAAAGCAAAATTGCAGAACCAGAAAATGTCAAAGACAGGGTTAATAATTTCCAAATAAAAAGATGGAATTTAAAGAAATACGATGAAATCTGGAAAAAAGCCGAATTTTAAAAAGGCAAAATTTTGGTAAAAGTTCGAAATTTCGGTAAAAAGGGAAACTGCCCAGAAAAAAATATCAAATTTTAAGAATAAACTAAAATTTCGCCAATACCAATTCTACAAAAATGAAATTTTCAGACAAAGTAAATTTTTGACAGAATTTTTAAAATACCAAACGAAAAGACGAATTTTAAAAGTAAACGAGAAATTTTGCGTACATTGACGAACTTTAAAAAAAAAGTTGAAATTTCCTAAAGAAAGTAAATGTTAAAAAATGTAGTTAACTTTTCAGAATAAAATGAAACTAAAATGTTATATTTCGACAATAGTCAGCATTTCAATAAAAAAAATGACGAAATCTGTAAAAAAAAATCGGATTTTAAGAAAAAAGATTAAATTTTGAAAAAAAGTTCAAATTTTGAGATAAGGATTAAACGTTTTTTAGAAATATAAAATTTTAATATAAAAAAACGTCAACTTTTGAGAATAAATTTACACTTCGAGACAAAGACGAATTAACAAAATAGGTTCAAATTAAAATTACCGAATTTTGTGAAAAGTTGTACAACTTCTAATATGGGACAAATTTGGAAAATAAACTTGAAACTTTGAAAAAATTCTCGATCCTTAAAAAGCTCAAAATTTTCCCCAAAAACGTAAAATTTTCAGAAAAAATGTTATTTTTTAAGAATAAAGTTAAAGAAAAATGTTACATTTAATAGTTGTACAACTTTCAATATGGGACAAATTTTGAATAAACTTGAAACTTTGGGAAAATTCTCGAACTCGAATTAGCTCAAAATTTTCACCAGAAATGTCAAATTTTCAATAAAAATGTTATTTTTAAGAATAAAATGAAAAAAAATGTTAATTTTTGGGAAAGATCAAAATTCTGAGAAATATAAAGGACCCTGAAAAAACTGAATTTTGTAAAAAATTCGGGAATTTCGGGAAAAAGCTAGAAATGTCGGGAAAAGAATCAACATTTCCCAGCGAAGGTCAAAATTTTATAAAAAACGTCGAATGTCATGAGAATCAATTGAAATTTCGAGAATAAGACAAGTTTAGGAAATCAAAAATTTCAAAAAAAAGAAACTGAGATTTTGCAACTTTGACAAAAATATTAAAGACTGAAAATAAATTCGAAACCTTGGGTAAATTGTTCAACTTTAAAAAGGTTGAAATTTCCCAAAAAAATCAAATTTTAGGAAAAAGAATTATTTTAGAATAAAGTAGAATTTTCGAGAGTTCAATTTTAACAAAAAATTAAAATATAACGAAATCTGCAATTTTGAGAAAAAAACGAAATTTTTTTAAAAGTTCAATCCACTCGCAAGGAACAACCCCATTATGCCTTCAAAATTTCCACAAAAAGTTAAAATTTTGATAAAAAAGGCCGAATTTCGAGAGTGAATTGAAATTTCGAGAACTAGACGAATTTATAAAATCTTCAAATTTCCAAAAATGTCGAATTTCGAGACAAATTTTGCAACTTTGAAAAACACTGAAACGAGTTTTGAATACTAAATTGTTAAACTTAAAAATGTCGAAATTTCTCCAAAAAGTAAAATTTTAAGGAAAAAGGTTATTTCGGAATAAAATGATATTTTCGAAAAAGATTAATTTTGACAAAAAGTCTTTAAGAAATATGATGAAATCTGTAAAAAAGTTTAATTTTCAGAGAAAAATCAAAATTTTTGAGAAAAGCACAAATTTCCAGAAAAAAAGCCAAAACTTCCCAGGGAAAATTAAAACTTTTATAAAAAACGCTGCATTTTGAAAAGAAATTGAAACTTCGATAATAAGGGGAATTAGGAAATCTTAAAATTTTCAAGAAGTCGAGTTTTGAGACAAATTTTGCAACTTTGAAAGACATTATGACAAATGTTGAAAACAAACTTGAAACTTTGGGTATATCGTTGAACTTAAAAGGGAAGCAATTTCTCAGAAAGTCAAATTTTTTCGAAAAATGTTAATTTCGAAGAAAAGTCATAACTTTGGAAAATATGACGAAATCTCTAAGAAAGTTTAATTTTGAGAAAAAAAAAATCGAAATTTCGGGGAAATGCACAAAATTTCCACAAATAGTCGAAACTTTCCGAAGGAAGTTAAAATTTTGATAAAAAACGCCGAATTTTGAGAATTAATTGAAATTTCGAAAATAAGACGAATTAATAAAATTTTCAAATTTCCAAAAAGGTCGAATTTCGAGAGAAATTTTGCAACTATGAGAGACATTAAAACGAGTTTTTAAAACAAACTCACAACTTTGGGTAAACTGTCCAACTTTAAAAAGGTTGAAATTTCTTCAAAAAGTCAAATTTCAGGGAAAAAAGTTGTTTTAGAATAAAATGACATTTTCGGAAAAGGCTAATTACAACGAAAAGTCATAGCTTTCAGAAATATGAGGAAATCTGTAAAAAAGTTAAATTTTGAGAAAAAATCGAAATTTCGGGGAAAAGCACAAGATTTTCAGAAAAAAGTCGAAACTTCCCAGAGAAAGTTAAAATTTTTATAAAAAACGCTGCATTTTGGAAATATATTGAAATGTCGATTCTAAGGTGAATTCAAAAAATCTTAAAATATCCAAACAGTCGAGTTTTGAGACAAATTTTGCAACTTTGAAAAACATTTTTAAAACAAACTTGAAGCTTTGGGTATATTGTCAAACTTTAAAAAGAAAGATATTTCCCACAAAGTCAAATTTTAGAGAAAAAAGTTATTTCCTAATAAAATGAAATATTTAAAAAGAAAAGTTAAATTACAACAAAAAGTCAAAATTTAGAGAAATATGACTAAATCTGTAAAAAGTCAAATTTTTAGAAAAAAAAAAGTTGAAATGTCGGGGAAAGCATAACATTTTCACAAAAAAGGTCCAAACTTCGCAGAGGAAGTTAAAATTGTGATAAAAACGCTGAATTTTGAGAATAAAGATTTTTGAGGATGACACAAATTCAAAAAAAGTCCATTTTGAATTTGTGCAATTAGGAAAATTGTTGAGGCTTAAAAAAGTCCAAATTTCCTAGAGTGCAAATTTTAGAAATTTGGAAATTTTGGAAATAAAGTCAAACTTAGAAAAGGAATTACGAGGAAAAACCGAAATTTTGAGAAAAAAAATTTCTAATTTTCAATAAAACGAAAATTTAAAAAAGTTTGTAGTTTTGAGAACAGAATAAATTAAAAAATGTTAAAATTTTTGCAAAAAATCGACCTTTGAAAAAAATAGTAAAATAATTTCCAAACCTCAGTCGACTTACATAAAAAAACAATATATTAAAAATAGTATCAAATTTTAGCCCTGGTATCCTTCGTGTTATTAAATGATTCTTGTTTGTTTTAATTTATTTTTTTAATTTTATATTTATTAAATGTTTTATTAAAAATTGAAAAAGCTATAGAATAATAATACTCAATTTATGATTATTAATATGATATTCAAAGTATGAAATAAGTCTTTAAAGTCCAAATTTCTGAAAAAAAAAAGTTGAAATGTTGATATTAAGGCCAGAACATTGAGAAACATCATAATGTACAAGCTAAAAACTGATTGAGCTGACAGATAAAAAAGGAAATTTGTCTTTTATAAAAATAATTCAAAACGTTCAGTTTAGATTAAAATTTTTAGAGAAACGTCAAAATGTTTGGAAAACCTCAAAACTCATTAAAAAAAATGCAAGTTTTGAAACGAATTTTCCAAGAAAAAGATCAACAGTTTCAGTTTAAACGAGTCACGTCGATTTCAGGGACAACATTTTTGGAGAAACTAATAATTTAAAATACAAACCGATAAGATCAGAACAAAATCCAGAAAATCCAGAAATTTGTGAAAGCGGGTAAAAGTCTCAAACACTGAATTTTGAGGCAAAATTTTGCGAAAAGGGGGAAGAATTGAAACCTGGTCCGGTATTAGCAAATATTTAGGGAAGCATTGTGGAATTTTTAATATTTGTTGCTGTTTTAATCGTTAATAAAGATCAATAATAATGAAAAGGGGCAAGGGTTAAAAATAGTTAAACTATTGAGATTGAGGACAACACTTATACAAAACAAACAAAAACTTCTATTAATCCTTCTACATTTTCAGTTCTAAGCTGATAGAGAGAAAAAAGCAGGAATTAGTGGTCACACTTGAAATATGAAAATTTCAAAATTGAAAAAGAAACCTTCACCTTCTGCTTTGAACCTGAATAGTCGATTTTCTTCTCTAAGATTCCCACAATTTCATTTAAATTGCAGCTTTTGTTTTTAACCTGAAATATATTACTTTTCACGAAATTTTCTGCGAAACTGCAAAATTTCTAGAAAAAGTCGAAGTTTAAAAAAGAAAGAACGCGAAGTTTCGCTAAAAAGCTAGAAATTTCTAACAAAAATTGTTGCCATGCATTTCTTTCCTTAGTTCACGATCTACAATCAGGTGAAAAACTTAGTGTAGAAACAGGTACACCAAGAATTCTCTCTGTTTTTTCACGAAGACTAAGACTTAATATTTTTTGTTTAAATAAATTATTAGCCCCCAACGTATGCGTATATTTTAAATATATGGGAAGATTTTTTTAGTTGACCATTATCAGAATTTTGGACAACCTAGTTCAGAAATAATGAAACGAGATGACAATGACCACAAATAAGTGATGAAAAGTATATTTGAAACAAAGACAAATAGTAGTTCTTCTTGCCAATTTTTATTGAATTCGGTTGAGTAGTTAAGCCGTGGAGTAGTAATAAACAATCTTTAGCATTTTTAATATTAGTCTGGCTAATTAAATCACGTCCAAACGCAATTAGGTGACGAACCAAACAAAGCAACACTCAGAATACCAAAAATAAAACACTCTACATTAATAACTCCAGCCATCACAACGATTAATCACTCATGCTCAAAAAGATTGGATAAACTTGCTGGAAACCTACATACGCGAACTGCAGCCGTGGAAAACTTCGCAAAGTTGAAAGTGGAGGCATCCAAATCCCCTATTATAATAACATCAGTTTCTCTCATGAAGTTTCCAAACTCGGCTAAAAATATGATTTGTTCTAGATTGATTGCCAGAAGTGCGAGACATCGAAACGAAAAGTTCGCTTGTTTAATCGTGCATCAATTCCAAATCCAAACGGATTATCTTTTCGCAATTTCCAATAGAAATAACATCAGAAATGTTGGCCATCGTGATGTTACTCGAGGATCGGACGATTTACGCTCTCGTTCTTTTAATCATCCCCTGTCGACAACTTTATCTCGAATACTTTCCCTTTTTGAGTTGTTCCGAGCAGATGGTTTCTATTGTTTTTTCGATGAACATGACGGCAGGATACAAAGGGACAAAAGGATGTAATATTGGAAACACAAAAAGTGAATCTGCTCTCCTCGAGTAATGTGTGGAAATCTGTTTTTTAGCAAAATACCGGGGAGTGTTTTGAATTTTACGCTTATAAAGTTTACTTTGTTTTTCTTTTTAAATTTTAACTTTAAAGATTGATGCCAAAATTAGTGTATTTGAACATTGAATCTGAAAAATACGCTTTTAATATTAATCCGAAAAAAAAATTTTCTCAGACAAAAATTGTAAAAAATTATTGAAATTCTTTTTAAACAGAACTCAAATTTGAAAAATTTTTGGCATGTGGTTATCTTAAGATTAGTCAAAAACCGATGATGCAGTTTCCACAGTTCCCGAGTTATGTGTTCATTACCAAAGTAATAACTTATTTGTTTTTAACGACGATATCTCTGTATAAGATCATGGTATAGTGCTCGGACGAGAGTCAAATTAAAGAGGATTAAATTGTCTAGAACAGCCCGATGACGGGATTACTGGAAAAAATTAATGCAGTCTTCGGATCTTTTTAAAAGTAAGCTAAGACTGGAAGAAAGTATGCCCGATGGTTTTCTTAAAATTACTCGAAAAAGCAAGAAGCTAAAAATTTCGAACTGATGATCTGAGAACTGAAAACTTGAAGTTTTTATGCACTTTTTTATTTTTCTCAACGATCATTTTTCCTCCAGTTACAGCCTTTTAAAAATCAGGTAAAAATTTGGAACTTTTTCAATTCTCTTAGTTTATGAGCCTAGTGTACTATCCGAGTATATTTCAGATTTGAAGTATTTTGAAGCTTTTATTTCAAATTTTGATAGGGTCGAATTTCCAGTTTAATTAGACTGAAAGCCAAGGGGTCAAATTCCTGGCATTTATGTAAAATACGATAATGAGAAATTACTTTATTATTGATTAATAAAACGATGAACATCCAAATGAAGAGGGATATTTATTACAGATTCGTGTGCCTAATAACTTAGAATTAACTGTCTATAGCATGGGAGAATTATTAATGAGCGATTTTCGAGGATATTCGTTTAAATTAGACCACTCCACTTCATCATGTTATGGATTAAATCGGTAGGGTGTGTGCTGTTTAAAGTTTCATTTATAAAATTTTATCTATCGCCATTTAACCTAATGCTAAAGCCATTTATTAGCTTGAATTATTAGCTGAAACGCAAACCTCGATACATGCCCTTTATACGAGAACAAATAAATGCTTTATGGGGTCGTTACAAGAGACGAAATTTTAGGTCTTAACCACCGCCATTCAGATGAATAACAACGAAGCGTGTTGTAGAAGTGTCTGTGAAAATGCAACAAAATAATGCAGACAGATGATGGATGAATAGTATTTTAACACTTTAGTTTTCAAATTAAGTGTTCCCAATTGTTTTTTTAACATATGAAAAGACCATTGGAGAAGCTAATATGCCCACGCATAAATTGGCTCATGGGCGTCGATGTAGTTAGATAAGACAAAGCGTCGCAGAAAGATTACAGCAAGACCCGAAACCACTTCTACTTTAGAGTGCAAACTCAACATTTAAATTCGACCATGATTTAACAGGTTTAAGAGATCGAGCTAAATCGATGGTAATTACTGTATTGTGCGTAATTAATATATCTATGTTAGCTCCAAAAATATACGTCTAAATGAAATAACATTTGATCTGCACTAGGTGCTTCAGCTAACTAACGTTTTTATTAATAAGAATTAATACCAAATAATGCAAAAAGCCTTGAAAAGTAGACATAAAATGTTCTTTTTTCAGCTAGTACATATCGACAAAACCTAAAGTACCTTTAGAAAACTCGATCAGGGACCATTCTTGCACATTTTAAGATGTATCATTAGGGCCATTTAGTGTATGAAGTTTAAAAATATATTCTGACAAGAACGTTCCAAGTTTTTAAGGTTTACATTTAGATTTCGCAATGAAGTGTACAAAACGAAACAAGAAATTCGCTAATTGAAGTACTTGCTAATAACATTTAATATTGCAGCCCAAAAAATATTCCAGGCAGGAGTTAATTACGTGTTTTATGTAAATACAAATTTCAATTTATATTTAACTTGAACATCTAATTACCAAAAAGGGACCAGGTCCAAAAAATATTAAGGTTTCGGGAGCATTTAAAAGGGCCAATAAAGCTTCTTCAAATAAAAATTAATAAGCCGGAAATTGAAGGCGTTTCGTTGAGAAAATTTCAACAGTTATTGCTAAAATGAAAAGCTTAATTAAACTCCAAGCTATTTGTTTATGTAATATTCAATCTCTTACCCAGTTACTCGCTAAAAGTCCTAAACAGAAAAAGATTTTAAATAAAATTTGATAAATATACTTTTGAACTGCTTTAACGGCGGGTCTACAGGTAATATTCCCTTATCGCAAAGGACAGGGAAAATTGCTTTATTTGATGGTATTTTTATATTACTTTAGAGTCGAAAAAAGGCGATATATTATGAAAATGTAATATTAAACTTACAGCGGGAAGCTCCAGGAATTTTCCACCAGTGAGCACTTACCTGAAAAGAAAATATATATATTAGTAATGCAAATACGACCTATATTGCAATAATGTAATCCTCTAAAGGGTGTAGTGCACCATATAGATGCACTACCAACAGTTGATCCACTGATTCTGAGAAAAAACCTATTGGTCGGTACACTAGAAGAAGATTACGTTCAAAATCCAAGTAAATAAGAATAGTTAGAATAAGTAACGGCCCAAACACAGGCGCAGACCTTTAAAATGAAATAAAAAACTGCAAAAGCAGTCGGATATAGTAGTAATATGAGATAGTAAGATCTTCACAAAACATTTATGTTGTAGTAATTTATTGCGAATATGGCAAAATTGATGTTAAGAGCTTATAATGTTCTACATTAAATTTTTGGAAAGAAACATCTGCATTTACGTTATTCTATTAATAATGTTGAAATCAAATCATTAATCTAATAAGTATGACCTGCTTTGCATAAGCGAGCTTATCCACTCATATGGAAATAGTGTCAAACCGAAATAGATCGTTCTAGGCGTCTTGGGCTCATCGATGTGTCTCTTCATTATATTTGGAGCTCACTAGAAGTACCCCCGAATTCACCCCGTCAATAAAAGCCAAATAAAAGAGGTGATCGACTCAATCTGACAATGACAAATCGATCCGGGTCTTAGTAGGAAACTTTATTAAATAAATATTCAGCACGGCATGATTTTATGACATCAGGCTGGTGGTTTTAACTAATAAGATCTAATAAATGTCTCTCGGGGACATCGTTTAATTAACTATCTACCCAGACTGCGCGAAATTAACATTTAGGATGGGATTAGAATTTTCCGCCAGGAGGAAAATTAAAACATTATTAAAGACGTCGAATTTGATAAGGGACGACGCCCAGGTCTAATCAAAAGTTGCGATTTGGACGAAATATTTTATATTTCCTCACTCTCGCCCAAAAAAAGTCTGAAGTAAGGATATTGTTTAATTTTTCTATGATTTTATGTTATACTTTTACAGCTTCTTTATATTTAATCTGATTTTTTTATCGATAATGTTTTCTTTCGAATATAATATTTACTAGTCCAGAAAAACACTGAAATAAGCACCATTTTTTTTATTGAAATGTGTAAAAAAATTAAAAAGCTAATCTTTCAGTAACACATATTGGTCATATTTTGAAAAATAAAATCAGTGAGAGCTGGAAACTAGGGCTGGCATTCCTCTATATATCTTAATTAATAAATCTTCAAATCAAATGGCGTTAAGCCATTTATAATCAGTAAAGCTAATCAGATTTAGAGGACTACCAAACGAAAATATGACAATTTTCTTGACATTTAAAATAAGTTCGAATTTTAAAATTTTGAGCTTAAACTCCAAACCTTTTAAAAAAAAAATTACAAATTTGATTTAATTAGAAATGTCGTTTTTCAAGATAAATTTGTGTGTATTAAACAGGGAACTTAAACCATTCTCCATTTTAGAAATTACCGGTTTACATGCAAAATTTTAGCAGAAAAGTTCAAATTTCAAAAAAAAAACTTTAATGGGATTTTAACCTGAAATGTTGAGAATCAGGTTAAAATTTTTGGTTTAAATACGATATTTCTTTGGGATTAAGGTCGAAATACTGAGAAACCAATATTTTTGAGAGCTACCACCCAGGAGGTTGTACACCTGGAAATCACCACTTGACAGCAAAGATGTAGTTGTCTGAAACCGAATCGACTACATATTGGTAAATCACCGATATACAAAAAGTTTTACCGCAGTTAAAATACATCCCGGTGCAGACATAAACTCAGACCATAACCCTGTAGTAGTGAAGATTATTATAAGAATGAAGAAAATAAAAAGAGGGAACAGGAACACATGATGCGAAATATGAAAAATAAAATATGCAGAGGTGATGGCAGAAATAGAGAAAGAATTAGCTGGTAAATTTATGCGGCGGATGGGGATCGCAAGTGTGGAGAAAGAGATCAGTAGATTAAGCGAAGTGGTAGAAGGAATAAAGGAAGAGAAGCTTCAGAAGAGTGGGGTGACTGGCACAAAACCATGGATGACCAGAGAGATCCTAGAAGTAATGAAAAAGAGAAGAGGCTTTAAGAAGGATATTGAATAAGAACATACAGAATATTATAAGAAAAAAGATGGTACAAGCAAAAGAAAACTACATGAAAGAAAAATGCGTATAAATAGAACAGCTCCAAAAGGAATAAAATAGCTTCAATATACACAAAAATTAAAGAAGCAACTGGAACGCCAAGATCAACCAGACCAACAAACAGACTTGTGAACAATAAACGAAGTATAGTGATCAACACAGACGAGATTAAGAACACGTTGAGAATGTACATTAAACAACAACAAATTAGAGTGGAGACGGGTTCCAGAATCCTTAGCTCTAAAGTAAGATCTACCATCAAAGAGATGAACAGACAGAATACAAGCAAAATTTTTAAAACTTATGGACAACGAAGGAACAGAGTGATTAACGGAAATATTTAATCATATATACAACACGGGTATTATCCCAGAACAATGACTTGATTCAGAATTCATAACTAACCCAAAGAAGCCAAGCGCCAAAAAATGCGAAAACTTCAGATCAATAAACCTGATAAGTCATATTATTAAGTGTATTTCTAAAAATCATACATGAAAGAATAAATAAAATGTTGGAAAAGCAGATAGCACCCAGACAATTTGGATTCAGATATGCAGTTGGAACACGATAAGTCTTGTTCAGCATGCAGGTTTTACTCCGAAGATATAGAGATATGAACTGTCATGTTTAGGCATGCTTTGTGGATTATAGGAAGGCGTTTGATAGAGTATAACATGAAAAAATGATAGACATTCTAAAGAGTATAGGCATAGTTGACAAGGACATGAGAATAATAATAAACCTATACTGGAACCACAAGGCCTATGTAAGGATTAAAGAAGACCAAACTGATCCAATAAACATTGCACGAGGAGTGAGATAAGGTTGCGTATTGTTACCGCTACGGTTTAATATTTACTCAGCGAATATTCAGAGAACTCTAGATAATGCACAAGAGGGAATTTTGCTTAATGGACAAAGGCTAAATAACATCAGATATGCCAACGATATACAGTATATGCACTGATAATATGCAAGATCTACAACAAATAATGAACAGAATAGTATCCTGCAGCCAAAGATATAGACTTGATAATAACACCGATAAAACCAAACACATGATTATAAGCAAGAACATCAATGATATATATAACACAGTTAAGACTGGAATGTGGAAGGATACAAAGAGTAAACAAATACAAATACCTGGACTCCACCATCAACGATCAATGGGACCACTAGCAAGAAATTAAGTGCAGAATTCAGAAAAGCAGAAGCGTGATCATTAAAATGTCATCGATCTTTAAAACTCGGGACCCTAAGATGACTACGAAAATCGAGATGTTGAGATGCTACGTGTTCTCAGTAGTGCTGTATGGAGTGGAATCATGGACGCTAACGGAAACCACAATGAAAAAGATCGCAAAGTATGAAATGTGGCTGTACAGGAGAATGCTAAAGGTATCTTGGACGCAACATATAACCAACACTGAAATTCTTAGAAGAGTAGGTAACCAAAAGGAAATTTTAAACACCATAAGGACAAGACAAGAAGGATTCAACATCTGGGACACATTATGAGAAACCAACAACCTTGCAAGGCATATTGCAAGGAAAGGTGATGGCAAAAAGAAATGTCGGGAGAATAAAAATTTCTTGATTGAAAAAATGAAAAAATTGGTTCTCAATGACAACAACAGGATTGTTCCGAGCAGCTGTAAACAAGGTTAAACTAGCCGTTATGGTAGCCAACATCTGGAACAGGTAGGCACTTGAAGAAGAGTATAAGAGCCAGACTTCAAATATTAGGTAAGAATTTAAAAGAATAAAAATTGCAGGTTTAAATGCCTAATTAAAAAAATAGCTTTCAAATTTGGAGTTCATTCTCGAATTTTCTTAATTTGAAAATTTCGAGTGTAAATTTTACATTTATAAACACCTCTCGAATTTTTTCAAATTTTTAAGTTTAAGCTCAGAATTTTGACAAAAAATATCAAATTTCGAGTAAACCCCCAAGTGAAATTTTCAGAATAAGAACAACCTTGAAACAACTTGACACTATGTAAAAATAGAAATTATAGAGTTTAGAAATTTCAGTCCAAGAAATTTTTTTATTTTAGGCAATGTAGAAATTAGGATACATGAAAACAAGTTTCATTTTCTAGCTGTGAAGATTAGGAGAAAGAAAATTTCAACGCTATATATATGTCACATGCATTCAGAAACTGATAAATCAAAAGCTTTGAAAGCCAAAGTTGGCGCAGCATGATGAAAATTAACTCCACAAAGTTTAACTTCGTTTCTGATAGCCAAAAGGCAACATTTATCCCTTGACAAACTATATCCTGGAATTAGTAAACTTCCGAAGAAGAGCCGCCATGTATTATTTATGTGTATTTTATACCGATTACATAATGTCATTAGAATACGAAACCACTGACGGCCAGTTATTAGAGTTTTCGGAAAAAAGGTCGTGTTGTCGATTATTAATAGAGCAACAGTAGTAGTAGTATTTAGATGGAATATAGGATCAAATAGAGGAATTTGTGACTCAATAATGTCATACTCAAAATCATTGAGTCACAATAAAGAAATATTTCATTGGAAAAGAAAAAGTTACATGAAAAACGTTGAAATAGCAAGTTACATTAGCAAACAGTACATAACCCTAAAATGAAAGTACATCTGAGCTCACATGACTTTTAAGTAACATGACCTTGAACTAGCGTGACCTTGAGCTAGGATAACCTTGAGTTTACGCGAGGTTGAACTCACATGACCTCAGGCTAACGTGACCTTGAACATACGCGACCTTGAACATACGCGACCTTGATCTAATATAATCCTGAAAGTAGTCGATTTTGATGTCACGAGACCCTGACGCGACTTTGACGGCACCGACCTTGAATTCACGTAACCTTGAGCACAAAATAAATAACAACTAGAAGGTTAACTCTCCTCAACCGACTGTTTGAGTCCGGTGATCTTCAAGCCCGTCTATGTTGAAAATCTAATATGAAACTGCCCAGTGCAGTAGAGATGGAAAGGTCCGAGATTTTAAAGGAATCGAATCCGGCTATATATCCAGTTTTATGGCTCCTTTTCTTTAGGATTGAAGTATCATATTTTATTCTACCAATTTTATTGTAGTATTTAATTCTTTAAAATAATTCAAACAATTACTCGAATAATATCATAACATAAATAATCGACATAATATGCGGTGCGCCTATGTAAAAAAACAGTTCATCATCCACAAAGGGATAAGGAGAGAGTTGTTGTGTACTACCTTTTTACCTTTACCTTTATTGTTGCGTATTACCACTTGTTTGTATTGTTGCCGTTTGGTATTTTTATGTTGTAAAAATCAAAGTAGTAAAAATGTCATAGAGATAAAAAAAACAAAAAAAAAATTACTGATATTTGAGAATGGGTCAATAAAAAATATAAAAACCAAAAAGCATTATTGGAAAAGACCAATAATCTCTCGATCAAGAGTTAACTTTCTGGTTGTTATTTATTTTGTGCGTAAGGAAGTTAAATATTTGGGACTTACCTTAGATACCAAACTCAGCTACGGTGCTCATGTGGAAAAAGTTACTGCCAAAGCTATTGTAGAGGCATGATAGGAAAACAATGGGGACTCAGACCAGCGATGGCCCACTGGATATATTCCAAGGTTGTAGTACCCATAGTAACATACGGTTCTTTAATCTGGTGGTATAAAGCCAGAAAAAAGAAAAGTGTTATCAGACTAAGCAAGGTACAAAGGCTAGCTTGCTTAGGAATAACAGGGGCGATGCAAACAACGCCCACTGCAGCCATGGAAGCACTGCTACGTCTGCCTCCACTTCATCTGGTGGTGGAGGCGGAGGCCCTGTCAGCAACTTACAGGCTAAAACAAATGGGTATGAAATGAAATCACCTAGATTAACATCCCATACAGAAATATTCAAGCGGATCTGTGCGAACCATACGCTAAGTATGCCATCGGACAGAACAAAGAGCATCCCAAACTTCCACAAACCCTACCGGGTAGTAATACCGGAAAGGGAAGTTCAGTTAGTAGAACCAAAAAGAGAGAAGGATCAATCTGGTTCACAGATGGATCCAAAACAAAGATAAGTACTGATGCGGGAATAACCAGCAAAGAACCAGGGAATGAATTTTACATAAACCTGGGATCTTTCAGGATTTCAGGCAGAAGTTACTGCAATTACAGCATGTGCTGAAGCAATGATCAAGAGGTCTTATAAAAATAAGAGAATCATGATCTACAGCGACAGCCAAGCAACACTAAAAGCGCTGAGAGCTTATGAAATAAGCTCTAGTACGGTCAAAGACTGTGTTAATAAGCTAAAAAACTTGGCACAGCACAATACAGTTATACTTCGATGGGTTGAGGCCCATCGGGGAATTGAAGCAAATGAAAGAGCAAAGCTTCTAGCCAAAACGGGAGCCGAATTTCCTCTAGTAGGGCCGGAACCTACTTGTCCGCTTGCCTACCAAGCGGCAAAAGATGTAATAAAGAAATTGCTAAGAAAAGAACACAGCACTCACTGGAGGGGTGTCAACGGTCTGAGGCAATCGCGGAAGTTCCTTGAGGACCATCAGAAAAGAGAGCCAGAGAACTATTACAGTTAAGCAAAAAATCAGCTCAGGTGGACAGTTGGACTGTTTACTGGACACTGTGCTCTAATGAAACATCTTACAACAATTGGCGTAAAAGAAAATTCTACTTGTAGAATGTGTGGAGAGGAAGAAGAGACTCCTTTACACATATTATGCGAATGTCCGGCTTTGGCAAGGGATAGACATTCCAGCTTTGGGAATGCTCTGACTGAACCAAAGACAATAGTGGAGACACCCATAAAGGAGGTTCTGAAATTTTTCAAAAGAAAGGGGCTACTATGAGATAATCGTGGGGGGGGGGGCACAATAAGCGATAGCTTCAGTGCTACAGGGATGGCCGACCCCATAGTAATAATAATATTTTGTGCCTTGAGCTTACGTGACCCTAAACCTCCGTGACCTTGAACCCTTGAGATAACGTGGCCAAGAATGATCTTAAGCTCGAGTGATCTTGAACTCATCACGTGACCTTGAGGTCAAGTCACATTGAACTTACGTTGCTATAAGCTAGCATGATCTTGCACTGATTTTTGAGTTCACAGGACCTTGCGCACACGCCAACTTGAGCTCACGCGACCCCGACGTCATGCGACCTTAACCGTACGTGACCGTGAACTAACGTCACCTTAAAATTACATAACCTCATGCTCATATTAACCCGGAACTCACGTGACTTTTAATTTACTTGACCTTGAACCCACGTGCCTCTGACATCGTGTGGCCTTGTAGTAAGCAGATCTTGAACTGACATGATCTTAAGCTCGCGTGATTTTCAACTTATGTAACCTTGAGCTCATCGGACCTTGAATTCAAGAGAATATGTGATTTTGGCCACAAACCCCCCTTGTCCTCACGTGACCTTTACTGTCCATTATATCTAAAGTTATGGAGAAGTTTATCAATGTCTAGATTCTTAAATATCTGGAGAATAGAATCATTTCGGACAGGCATTACGTCTTATTTTTTGCTAAAATTCCGCGCCTAAAAGCTCAATTCGGTCCTGTCGACTAAAAGTTGAAAACGCAATATTAGGACAAAAAAATTTCAGATATTTTTTTTAACCTCTATGGCTTAAAAAAATCCAGGGGATTGTACGCATGTGTGTAAATATTCTGATATGAATTTAATATCGAAAGTGGTTTCCCTTCAAAGAGGTCACCATGTATTAATTTATTATCTGTTCAATAAGCAAGGTTGCTTTCATAACCACCCATCCTTGAACTCGAACACAGTCTGCGAATTCAACGCTGCGGATCATCAATTTGCGATTGGTTTAATTCGGAGTTGATCCCCAAGCTTCTAATCCAGTATCGAAATTAAAAATAAACAAACTGCGGGTTTGCTGAGCTAATTAAGGAAATGCAAAGGTGGATGCACTCTCAGAGCAACTTCCGTCTATCCCACGCTGTCTGCCTCCACAAAATATTGCGACTCGACTGTTGTACCTGAATTTATTTCAGTCTTGACTCTTTAAATCCATTATAAATAATTTCGCCGATGTCGTAACAAGTCGATCTGAGGCAACTGAAACCATTTGCATATGTTCCCACACGAAAGTAATTCAAACGTGATTTAATTAAGACAGGATGCGCATACGAAAGTAAACGGATTAGTAAGTTTACAACTCTTGTCAAAACAAAACCAAATTTGTTATAGAGTCGCAATTGTTTTACTTCATTCCGATGAAATACGCCTGTATGTAAATGATATGGAAATTAAAATCACTTCCCAGAAAAGCGAGCGAAAAATATCGAGTTTCAGTTTGTATTATTTGCAATAATATTGAGATACAGAGATAATTCATCAATTATTTGCCAATCAGATATCGGATTTCGTGGAACATAATACGGAAAGAGGAGATCGTATGCCCCACATTTTCATTTGCATATTTGCAGCTTGCAGTTGAAGGAAACACAATACGTTACATGGCGTCGAGTAACTTCTTTAACCAGAAAAATAAATAATCAAACCTCTCATGTGTATGCACCATGACTCAAGATTTGCTTAAAAATTTCCTTTTTCGTATTTTATGGTGTAAATATTTCAACTTTTTTTATCAAAATTTGGAGTTTAAAATTAAAAATTTTAAACTCGAAAAATCCTGAATTTTTTATAAATGGAAAGATTACATTGGAAATTTTGAGCTAAAAGTGTCGAAATTTCTAAGAGAGCTTAGTGTTGGCGTTGCTCTCGAATTTTAGGATTATATCCTAAAATGCGAACATTTACTTTGGTTCAATGCATTATTTAATTCATTATTACTAGGACATGATTGATAAGCATCTTTGTTAGGCTTAATGTCGGAACAATTGGAGCTAATATTTGGTACTTATTGCAATATGCAAAATCAGGAGCATCAATAAGATTCGATTTAGGTAATGTCGTGAATGTTGTTTTGTAATATGGGCTTCTGCAAATGATAGACGTGATTAGATGTTTCACAAAGTCAATATGTATGTGAATGTTCGCTAAATTTGCGGAAACTCACTAAAATGCCGAACAAACAGCTTTACATATGGAGCAGCAAGGCCGCCAATCAATATCTGGTGTAATCTGCTTTCTTTACGCTTCGAGACATCCGAAGATTCGAACTAAGTGTTGACTTTGGAGCCGAAAGCGCTTATCTGCACCTGTGCTAGACGCTTTCTCTGAATAATCCAATAACAAGGTGGAAGGGTCGGTCAGCACAGCCCGCAAGGCACAAGTGTGTTTCTTAATTCGGTGATTTCATGCAAATATTGGGGCTCTATTAGCTGAATCCACATATTTTCTTCTACCTTTTTCTTCACGCCTTTAGCACTCCTTTTCCGTACTTTTTGTCGTATTAGGTTTCTGACTTTTTTTATTATTAGGGGCACAAAACCGAAGCTGTTAAGTGAAAGTACTGAAATTATAAAAATAAATCCTAACTAAATATATAAATGCAAAAATTTTTGTCTCTCTGTCCACTTTCACGAGTTATTGCGAGTTAATGAAGCGATTTGGGTGAAAACTGGTAAGATATACTTTGCAGGGCGGGATAGCTAGCAGGATACATTTGATCCTGGAAAATTGTTTTAGATGCTTCCAAACTAATATTATATCTGGAAAGTCCAAATAACCTTTGTTCCCTTTTTGTCTGAATAAATGGAAAATTTGATAGCGACGACAGAGCCATCTAACGACGGGATACAACTTTACCATAACTTTGCACCTAGGAATTGTTTGATATAATGGATATAATGGTCTGACAGCGTCATTTAACACGACAGCGTGCAACTTTGCTACCCAATATACAGCTGGAGGCTCTTTAGTAGCTAAATATGTACATGATAGTATCAACGAATTTAAACAGAACATCATTCTGCAATCTGTATGAACTCTTTATTACAAGCAGAGACAAATTACAACATTAAAACAAAACAAATTAATCGATCAATATAACAAATTTAAAAATTATCTTTAATTTTAAACAGTTTTTCTTTTAAGTTGGTATCATTTAAATCCTCAGAAAAAAGTAGTTAATAGCTAGTTTCCTATAAAAAAAGACACAAAAGGTAACAAGAAGACACCGCTTTTATTGTTGTTACTACTATTAATTTTTTTATATAAAAATTATTATGGTAAGTCATTACATGATAAAAAAATATACCACTTTATGACTTAATTTGCTTTTTTATAGCGTTAGTTTAGAGACGCAAGATCAACTTGATTACTTTTTTTCTCATTACTTGATGAGTCTCTCTTATTGTTTGCTGCATTCATAAAATTATGCAAATCTGCAAACTTCAAAAATCTAGTATAAGGGTATTCCATTTCTTCTAATTATAATCATACAGTAGCAGGATTATAATTTTAATGTCAAAAATTGAGTTTTTATTTAGTCTAGAATCTAGAATGTTAGACGATTTTTTCTTCATAAATAAAAAAAATAGGGAATATCTAGTGCCTCTTACATATTGATTAGTATTTGGTTCGAAAAGAAAGAATTAAATTATACGAAGCCTAATCACATGGCTTTAATGTACAGTCAAGTAAATATGCGAAATTTTCTAAAGTTAGCCGATTCTCATCTGATCCCCAGTAGATTGGTAGTGAGTTTTGCTTTTTTTTATCGCCCCTTGATTTATGCCTCGCGTATATCCGCATTAACTTCGTACAAAGGACTCCACTGCCTCCCTTAATATTATTACATCAAGATTACTGGAAAAGTCCTTGCCTCAAGCGCCTCCGCAAATCCCCCTATATCCTAGAAATAGTCTACTTATAATGCAGTTTCGAGGGCTCTTGATATGAGTGAGTATTCTTGCATCTGCTTTTACGGGAGCGAGATTTAATTCTGGGATTTTTCATCATGAAAGTGATGTTGAGAAGGACTTTGATTAAGCCGCAGTTTAGAGAGCTTTCAAAATTTAAAAGCTAGGGGATTGTTTGAAAATACAAGCAGAGTATGCTTGACCTAGCTTATTCGAAAGATACTTGGCTTTAAATTTTATTTAGACTCATCTAAAGCAAACTAGAGCTTAGTTTTCAATGAATTTTGTATTCTTAAAAACTAAAACCATATTAGAATTGCAGGGCTCTTGCACCCTAAATACGGCTCTGTTCCGTTGCCAAGAACCAGCGTAGATAAATTATTTTTCAGCGCAGCTTTTTGCTGTTTTTATGTATCTTTTTACACTGCATTAATTATTTTACCTTTAGTAAGTGCTCAGCTGCTCCTTGTCGAGCCATATCGATAAATTAAGATAATATACGGCACCCAGTAACTGTCTACTCGACTCTACAAGCTGGAAATTAATTTTCTCGAAATTAAATTCCAACGTTTCAAGCTAATAAGGAAGAAACTCGAGTATCTAAAAATTCGCAATATTTACAGCGTTGGAAATAGGGGATATTATTCCGGCGCTGTTCATAAGGAAAAGGAACTCTTATGAAAAATACATTGTTTGAAGTCTGATGCTGACTTGCAGTCTTTTTTTAAGCAAACATAACATTCTGCAGTTTTATGAATTTCTACTGTTTACAAATGTGAATCCTATATCGAATCTAATGATTGTTGGTCATATTTCTTAAATATATACAACTACACAGCATGTCTTGGAGAATAAAAGAATAGTTAAGAAAACTTTCGGAATATAAAGATTAAAAGATAATAAAAAAATATTTTGGGATCGGTAAAGGTGAACTTTTCAAATGATACCTCACGCGATAACTTGATTTTTCAGTATGCCAAACTAACACCCTCTTAAATCTAAAAAAAAAAAAAAATTATAATCGTTGATTGAAGATACATGTGCGCGTTACCAAGGCCCAGCACTGTGCCAAATTTCAAGTTCCTACATTACATAATTTTCGAAAAAACCTCTGTGACCGAGGGACGGACGGACACGAGACTGAGGTTACAAGATTTTTGCTTTTAAAGTACGGGATCCTAAAAAGGAGTCAATATTTTACAAAAGTATGGATGCAATTTTGGCCCAAATATATCGGGGAAAATGAACAATAAATTTGGATATTTTTAAAGTACGTTCATTAAATAAATTAACCAACACAAACTTCTCTCAACTTACTATAAATTCTTTTTTAAAAATTTCCACTTTTATTGAAAATTTCGATTTTTTTCAAAATCTCGACTTAAAAGTTTCGAACGTTTCTTAAGATTTTGTACTTTTCTGAATTATTTTTTTTTTAGAAATTTCAACTTTATTTTAAGGATCTATTTTTTCAAAATATCGACTTTTTTAAATATCGACTTTGTTCTAAAATATAGATTTTTTGGAAAATGTCGACTTCTTTCAAAATTTAGATTTAGTTTTGCAAATTTAGAATTTTTCACTAAAGTAATTGCAATATTTGTCCAAAATTTGATTTTTTTTGACTATATTTACATTACTTTGAAATTTTTCTAAAAATGTCGTTCTTTTTTAATATTTCTAAATTTTTTTTAAAAGGGTGGATATTTTTTTCGAAAATGTCGACTGATTGCAAATCTTGATTTTTTTCAAAAACTTTGTTTTTTTTTTGAACATTTTGCCTTTTCAAAAAATTTCGTTGTTTTTTTCTAAAACTTGACTTGACTGGACTTGGTTGCAATGTGTTTATTAATTTTTTTTTAACATTTCTACGACTCAGTTTTAAAATATTTAATACCTTTTCACTTTTTTTTAGAAAATTTCGAATTTTTCTTGAAATTTTAAGTTTGGTAATTTTTGAAAAATTCGATTTTTTTATGAAAATTTCGACTTTTTTTAAGAGTTGAACATTTTTAACTGCTTCGACTTTTTCTCTAAGTGCTGAAGTACTCCGAAAGTTATTTGGATGTTTTTCTGAAGGATTTAATTTTTTTTTAATTCTGACTATTTAAAAAGCTCGACCCCTTGAAAAGATTTTCAGAATTTTGGCTTTTTAAAAATTTCGACTTTCTCAAATTTTCCTAGTTATAAATTATGACATTTTTGTGAAAATTTAAATTTCGATCTTTTCTCAAAATTATGACTTTTATAAAATTCGATTTTCAAAAATAAAATCAACAACAAAAATCACACCTTTTTGAAATGTAACCTTTTTAAAATAAAAAATCGACATTGCAAAGTTAACACTTTTTTCAAATTTTAATTTTTATCAAAATTTCGAGTGAGTTTGGATTTTTGATTTTTTTTTTGGAAATATCACTTTTTCAAAAAGTTTGATCGTCTGAAGAGTTTTACTGCAAATTTTAAATTGTAAATCTTGACCTACTTTGAAAAAGTCGTTTAATTTATTCTTTTTTGAAAACATTCCTTTTGGAAAATTCCTCCTGTTTCAAAAATTTGTGCTTTGAAAATTTTAGATTTCGAATTTTGATTTTGAAAAAATGCCACTTTTTCTCAAATCTTGCAAGTTTCTTAGATGTTTTTGTGAAAAATCTTCTTTATAGAAATTCTGAGTGTAAATTTTGACTTGTGCGCTTATGCAAATTCTTCTATTTTTAATTTCGACGTTTTTGAAAACATATTAACCTTTTGTAGTTTTCTGTTTCTGGTTCAATTTCGACTATCAAATTTTAGTCATTTTTCAAATTCTAATTTTAAAAATATTGAGTTCTAAATTTTTATCATTTTTAAAAATTCTGACATTCCAAAATTCCAGTTTATTTTTAAAATTCCAAGTTTTCAACAATTCCATGTTTTCTCAAAAGTTTGACTTATTTTAAAAATTTCGATTTTTTATCGGAAAGCGGACATTTTCAAAACTTTGATTCATTTTGAAAACTTCTACACTTCTACTTTTCTCGAAGTTTTGATTTTCAAAAAGTCTTCTACTGTTTTTGAAAGTTGACTTTTTGAAAATATAGAATGATCGAATTTTTTAAATAAAATTTCAGCCTTGAAGCCAAATGTGTTGTTTCAAAGTCAAAACTTCAGAAAAAAAATCGAAATTAAATTCGAAAATTGTTGACTAGTGACATGATTTAAGAATTTTTTTCAGGGAAATTAGATTTTTTTACAAAGTTAGCTTTCTTATCAATTTGTTTTAAACTTCGATGTTTGTTTATTATTGGGCTTTTTTTTTAAATTAAGAACAAAATTAATGCATTTTAACTTTTTGCAGAGAGTTTATATTTGAACTATCGACTTTTTTTTTCGAAATTTCGTGTTATCAAACGGTTCTTTTTCTAAAAACTTAATTTCCATGTTTTGCCAAAATTGTCATTAGGGTTTCGTACTTTAAAAAGAGAAACTAAACCCTTATAATCTCAATCTCGTGTCCATCCGTGGGTCGGTCCGTCTGTTACAAAGAGGTTTTCCTCGAAAACTATGTGACGGTGACATTTGAAATTTTGCACAACGTTAATTCTCGATGTCCCACGCAAATACCGCCAGCCAATGGTTAGAAAAAGAAAATATTTTTTAATAAAACCTGGGGTTTATTTCGCCTCCGAAAAATCATGTTTTTGGGTTAATATATCCTGTGAAGTATCGTTTGAAAGAGCTACCTCCAAGGATCCAAAAATATTTTTTTTGTCATAATTTTCGGTCCAATTGTTTCAAAGATACAGCGCAAAATGTGTCAGATATGACCCCCTCCTCCCCCTATTCTTCAAAATTTCTAAAATTAAATTTTCATTTTAATATGGTTAGTTGATCTTGGACCATCTTGGATCATCGGAAGACTGGAGGGTTTTTCGATATCGTAATAGTTGTTGACAAATAAAATATTTTATGGAAAGATCGGTGCTTGCATTTCAAGGCTTTTTGACCCATGTAGTAATTTTTTTTTAAATAAAAAACTTGATTTAGCTCAAGAATAGAATGCAGATCTTTGTCTTTTACATTATTTTATTTAGATAAATATATTCGGAGTCAGCACTAGTTCACGCAACGCAGTAATTGAGTCATTTTAGCGCGATCCGAGGCGATCTCGTAAACTGCGTTTGTCATCGACTTATTGCGAATGAATGCTTTTTATCTGAGATATTATCAACAAGAGATCCCTAAATTTTTAAATTGATTATAGAAAAAAGTGTTTATATCTGAAATTTGAAATAGAAATAATGGAAATTTTTTTATTTTTTAATTATAACACAAGGAAATTTGGATAAAATTTTAAATTCATACATAAGTAAAAATGATTTAATTTGATATATTCACTGTTCATTGCGGTAATTGGTACAGAACCCTAATTGTGCGACCCTGACTTGGGTGATTTTTTGTAATTTAAAACGTTGAAATCTGTCAATAAAATTACATTGGTTATTTCCTTTCCGATCAGCTTGGCCATTTATAAAACCCGGCACTGCTTAAAATATATTAGAACACTTACTAGCGGATAACACAGTAATTACGTTAAAAGTTAGAATCTCGATGAGGCTTGACGTTTTAAAATTCTAACTATATGACCCAACACTTTTTATTTTCTGGCCATTACGACCGTCTGAATGCCGTAAAATATGATCAAAGTATTTGCCTTTATGGCGCTTAATTATTGAAAAATTCCTTTAAATGCTCCACTTTATATGCTTTGAAATTTATGACTGTGTTCTATTTTGTGTTGGTTTTATTTTCACTTTAGTGTATACTTTATTAAACGAGTAAACGGGTTTTATTAGTCAGGGCCGTCGTGGTTTTAATGCGGTATTTACAAATCGCCACTAACATTTGCATAAACGAGCTTTTTATAAATATTTGATTTCGATTTTGAGAAATTATTCATTTTGCTTCCATCTGGTTTTCGAGAGTATCGCCTTGTTAGTACCAGCTAATAATTTAGGAACAAAACATTCAATAAATATCTCTATTTATATCCCAATGCTTATTAAAACCTTCGTCTGTTCACGGATAAACATGTTTTGTTGAATGGTAACTTTTCTGGCTCGTTATTTTTCTGGTCACTTTCGTTTTTTTTTATTTGCTTTTGCTTATAACCCACTGGATAATAACACTCTAAAATACCAGAAATCGAGTTTTTTCATATCCATTTGAGACCAACTTCTCCAAAGAATTCCTCCTGTCAACTATGTTCCATTGGTAAACCCAAATCCTTATTTCCTCTCTGATTTCTACGTTGGTTAATATATTTACTTTTATTCTATGGATTGCTTCTGCGACTTGTTACTTCAGCTTTAAACCCAAAGTCCGTTTTTAGAGTCACGCGAGTAGCACCCGTCACCCGCGCGCGGGTAGGTAGGATACATTTGTTTGCAGCAAGTTATTTAGAATGGAACGGGTGGCCGCACGCGGGTGCGTCGCTGCAAACAAAACTTACCCGTGGGCGGGTGATGGATGCCACCCGCGTGACTCTAAAAAAGGCCAAGGTTCGATTTTTTTTCTCTTGATTTGAAATTCTAAATTTCAACTTTAAACTCGGTTAATTTTTCTTTCTTTCACATATTCTATCTCCTAACTTCGGCGTAGTGGGGGGTACGAAAATATCGACTCTTCTTCAAAATTTAGATTTTTATCTAAAAATTCTAACGTTTTCTGAAAAATTCAGTTTTTTTTTCAGGATTTCTACTTTTTCTCGAAAATTCGATTTTCTGTGATAATTGTAAATTTTGGTGTACTTTTTTGAGCAATACGACTTTTAAAAAAATTTCGACCTAAAAAAAATCGTTTTTGATAATTTCGGTTTTGCTCTTAAAATTTAGAGAAATTTAGATTTTTAAATGTTGACTTTTTATAATTTGGATCACGTTTTTTTGAAAATTGTGACTTTCCCAAAATTTCGAGCTTTTCTCAAATTAATGACTTTTTGAAAATTTCGATCACTTAGATATTCGAAAGTTTGAGAATTTCGGCTTTTTAAGTTTTTTATTTTTACTTTGTTAAAAATGTTTATACTTTTTTAAAATTTCAACCTTTTCGAAAACTACTAGCTTATTTGAAAAGTTCGACTTTTATTCAATGAAAATTTTAATTTTTCTACTTTCTACCTTTTTTTGATGATTTTCACACATTACGAAAATTTTGATGTTTTAAAATTTCCACTTTTCGAAATCTATATTTTTTTTAATGTTTACAGTTTTTATAATTTTTGATGCCTTTTTGAGACTTAAAACTCTGTTCAAAAATTTAGCTTTTTTGAAAATTTTAATTTTAAAAACGTCGACTTTAAGAAAATTTCGGTGTTATTTGCAAATTATTAAGTTTTTTAAAGAAATGAGTCTTTTTTTAAAAAATTGGGCCAAGAAAAAGAAAAATATTTTGATTCTTTCATTTTTCTAAAGCATAGACCTATAGGTTTGAACATTCATTAGATTAGACGTTTGGAAACGAAAGACCGGTTTCGATCTTGTTAGATCTCGTCAGTTTGATATATCCAACTCGCATGCTAACAAATGTTCCGACAAGTAAGTACTAATGGATGTCAAGCGTGTGACTCTCAGTTCTACCGCCACCTATTGGTCCATAGCCATCGCCAACAATATCGTATGCAAGTAGAATACAACCTACACATGAATTTGCATGAATTTGCAGTCTAGGTTGTATTCTACGTGCATGTTTCAACTTCATTTTTTCCAAATTAGGATATGTTTTTAAATTTGAATTTTTTTAAAAATTTTGACCCTTTCAAAATCTGAAGGTTTCCTCAAATATTTTTTTTAATCTGAAAAAGTTGCATATATAAATATTTGAACTATTTTGAGAATTGGGAACTGTCGATTTTATTAAAAATGTTTACTCTTTTTAAAAGTTCCACCACTTTTGAGAATTCCTGCTTTTTTGGGAGAATTCGACTTTTTTATGAATTTGGATTTGGTTAATTTCTGCCCTTTTTGGAAGATTTCGACTTCATTTTAAACATTTTGCCTCTTCTCTTTTTTCAGACCTTCCATTTTTTCAAGACGAATTTTTCTTGAAATTTTGACAATTTGAAAATGTCGACTGTATTTCAAAATTTCCACTTTTTTGCAACATTTTCGATATCTTAAAAAAATTCTACTTTTTTCCAAATTATTCTTCACTTTTTCAAAATGTGTACTTTTTTAATTTCGTTTTTTTTAATCTCACCTTTCAAATTTTCGATCTTTTTTAAAAATTTATTACTATTTCGAAATTTTGATTATTTTGAAAATAAGAATTTTACAAAATGTTCACTTTTTAAAATAAAATTCCACTTTTCTTTTAAATTTCCACTTTGTGTGAAAATTATAACTTTCCTTTAAAAAATGTTATACTCTGTTAGAAAATTTCGATATTTTTGAAGGTGCTGACATTTTTAAAGGTGTTGACTCTTTTAATAACAAATCTTTTGACAAACTGGCACTTTTTAAAAAAAGTTCAACCATTCTTTTAATTTTCGCTTTTTTTTAAGAAGTTCTACTTTTTTTGAAAATTGCTATTTATTTGAAATTTTAGGTTGTTTGAAAATATCAGCTTTTTAAAATTTTAACCTTTTCTCGAAATTTTGATTTTTTGAAAAGTTCTACTTTTCTTTATTCTGTATAAAAATATCGATTTATTTAATGAAATTTGTACTTTTAAAATTTAAAAATATTCATGATTTTCAAAATTTCCATTCTTTAAAATTTGGTCTTTTCTCAAAATGTTAACTTATTTTAAAAATGTTGACCCTTTTTTCAAATCATTGTTTTTAGAAAATTTAAGGTGTTAATAATTTTCACTTTTTCTCGAAATTTTAAGGTTTGCTGTAATCTTTGTTTTCAATTATTTTACCATACTTTAAAAAATTTTTCATTTATATACTTTTTTTTAACCTGCTAACCTCTGAAAATTTCGATTCATGATCTCTTTTACTTTTCAGAATTTTAATTTTTTTAAATGTCAAATTTTTATTAATATTTCGTTTTTCCCTCAAAATTTTGGTATTTTTACAAGTTCGAATATTGCCAACATTCTATTTTTTTATTCAAAATCTCAACTTTGAAAATGATCCTTTTCAAAATATTGAGCTTTTCTCGAAATCCTTTCTTTATTAAAAAAAAGGGTTTTCGACTTTTTGAAATATTCTACTCCTTTTGGAAGTTTTGATTTTATTGCAGATTTTACTATTTGTCAAAACTTTGACTTTCTTAAAAGTTCGAAGGTTTTAAAATTTTGATTTTTTTTAAATGTCGAATTTATTTGAATTTTCGCCTTTTCCTCGAAACTGTTACTTCTTTTGGGAGTTCGCCTATTCTGAACATTTTTGATTTTAAGCAAAAGCTCGACTCTGAATATTTCAAATTTTTCCGCATTTTAACTTTCTTTTGAAAATTTCGACCATTTTTCAAAAATTTGACTTACTCTTTTTTTAATTTTAACTTTTTTGAAAATATATTTTTTGAAATTTTCAACCATATTTACTTTGTGTCACAATTTCGAATCTTTCAATACTTTCATTCGCTTAAAATTATGACTTTTAGAAAATCCGACCTTTTTAGAATTTCGTGTTATTTTCAGAATGTTGACCTTCTCATTTGAAAGTTTTGTCCTTTTTTCGGAATTTCGATATTTTTTTTCTTAAAAATTTTGACTTTTCTGAAATGTATGATTTTTGTTTTCAAAATGTTGAAATTGAAAATTTCAGTGTACGTAGTTCGTTATTTCCACATTTTTGAATATTCCAATCGTTTTTCAAATTTAGACCGACTTTTTTACTTTTTTTTTATTACGACTTATTTACGCTATATAGAATGTTTCTTTGAATTACTAATTTTTTTCTAAATTTCGACTTTTTCGCCAAATTTTGTAATATTTTTTGAAAAGTTCGACTTCTTTAAAAATCAAAAACTCTTAAAATTTCGTCTAGTTTTAAAAATTTAGATCTTTTTTTTTTTCAAACTTTCTCCTGTTGAGCCAACATTTTTTTTTGATCAACCTAATTTTTTATAAGCGATGTTTTAATTTTTCAACATTAAATGAAATATTCTTGTTCACCCATTTAAGAAAAATTTTTAAGAAAAATAAATAACTTGTAAATTTAATGTTAATTATTTTAAATTAATTCAAAAGAAATTTCAAGAATTTTGGCAATAAATAACCTTTAGTATTAATAAATAGTTTTTTAATAAACTGTCAAATGAGTTATAAAGGTTACAACTTGAGAAAATAACTTACGGGTTTCAATCCTTCCCATTTCAGAGTTCGCTGCAACGTTACAGCTCTTACACCAACGTCCACTAATACGCTGATATCTGAATCGTTTTTCTCGGCCTTCGTTTTCCCAGTTGGATTTTTGTCACTGTCCGCCAGAAATCCGACTTCTTCCACTACACTTGACACTTGACTGAGTATTATTACATTTTCACTCGAATTATTTTCCATACTTAAGTCCTCCCCACGTGTCTATTTACACAGGAAAACTATCTCACGAACTGACACTTCATTTTTATACTTTATATGGCCATTCGGGGAGATTTATGACATTTGGCTGGGAATGATCTGGAGTTGAAGATATAAAAGACATTAGGATTCGTTTGATAAAGAGTAAAATGTTATCTCAACTTTCATCAGCAATGCTGACCGATAAAAATGTCTTATTGTATTATATTTTGCCTGTTTAAAATTTCATCTATGTATTGAGAAAACATTTTTCAATATGAAAGATAAATTCTCTTTATTAAACAAAGTCACATACATAAGCAAGCTGTGCGAAGTTTCAGTAAACTTTATTGAAGATCATTTTTCTTTACAATGCAGTGTGAGATTTGTCATGAAACTATTTTTCTCTAGTGCATTTTTATTTAAAGTACATAATGATGTAAGCTAGACCCATAAATAACGCCTGCTTTTAACTTTATACCTCGACGTTTAACGTCAATTGCACGTAAATAAACTCGAGGCATATTCAGTAAATTTCAATGGCACCGTTTCAGTGAAAGCGTGCTGGCTGAAACATTTATGAAATCGGCTTTGATACGGCTTAGGAACAAACAGATTTAATTGTACAAATCATCACTGATTCGAGTTAAGGATTTCCAATAGTTGCGTGCCATTAGTAGAATGTTGATAGAAATACGGGGCGATTACAAGGGCGCGGGTGTGATGATAGGTCAGCAGCTGTAACAATATTATGTAATTTAAATAAGATTGGTTTTAAACTATTTATCTAAAATTGAAGCCCCGGAGCAAACCGCAACATGGCCTCGGAGTGAGGGGTGCGAAAGACCTTTTTTTTAGCAAGTCAAAGTATATTGCGGGCCAAGTTAAGATTTTGTCCATGCTCGGAAAAATTCCATATCCGGTACTGTAAAATCGTTACTTTTTTATTATATTTATACGATAGAACAAATTGCTACAGTACTTAGGGACATAGGCATATTTTCTGTGTTATTTCTTTCGCGTTAGGAATTCATTTAATTATTCAAGAACACTTACAGCAAAATGCTGGCATATTTAAAACCTACACAGACGAAGTCTTGGGCCATAGCCAATACCGCATAATGCTGAAATTACCTAAGCTTGTACATTCTATAGATTTTGCCTATCAATCGTTTTTAAAGAAGCATAAAATATTAAGTCGTTAAGTGCAAACACCGACGCCGATAAAGTCCATCGATAAAATGCCCGAGAGCAGCACAAGCCGTAAACGAAAAACTCGCAAAAAAATTAAAACTTTGTTCCAACCCGAACAATGTCCCAGCTTTACGTCGTTCATCCCTCTGATTCACTGCTGATAACTATTTAACCTAAATTAAGAAAAAAACCTTCAATTTACCGCACACAAAACAGTCCGTCCGCGGACGAAACTACCGAAGAATTCCCAAAGCTTTTAAAAGCGGGAATCTCAAGTGTACTTTTTACACGCTCGCTAACAAACTTTAGAGAGGACTAAAAGTGTTGTGTGTATGTGAACCAGACGATAAATTGGATAGAATGCTGAACAAGCCCGTATGAGTATATTTAGATGCAACGCGGTCACGTGACTCATCTTTCATCTTGCGCTGAAAAAAAAATGTGGAAAGTACGAAAGTGTAATTAGTGGCAAGAGTGCGGATTTAAAAGCGACACGCTTTATCTCGATTTTGAAAATGACATTCATGCATAAATATGTAAATGATATCTCTCTTTATGCAATGGCATGCAAATTGGGATTTAATGTATTAGAGTAGGAATTACTTGAGATACTTACCCAGCTATTATTCTGGTGCAGTATAAAGTAGTTTCTTGCAAAAAACCAATAATAACAAATCAGCCAAGAGCGAATAGAGTTCAAACAAGAAGCAGAGCATTTTTTTTCTCAGCAACTGTTAGAATATCGAAAAAATTGATGTTTTCCTATAGTCTATGACTCAATATCTACTAAACCTATTCAGAACTAAAATAAATCTTTAAAAACCTAGGAGATTGGGGAGCGCGGTCATTTCTTGCAAATTTTGGGCTGCATCATTAAGATAGCTGGACCAATTGTACGACTTTTTGCAGAATAGAACCAACCCCCAAAACTAGTTACTAAGACATCGATTATGTAATTTATAAATTACAAAAACATATAAATACATATTGACCAAAGACATATTTGACCTAAATTACTTGTAACAGAATGTATTTATTTTCACTTCATCAAAAATAGTATATCTAATGAAATTTTAAATTTTTGTGGGTTGGTTCATTCTTGAAAAATAAAACTTTGTTCATTATTATATAAAAGGAAAATCCAATTTCCAGTAACATAAAGTTCGCATTTTGAAACAAAAAATAAAATTCCGAAAATAAGACGAACTTTGGGGCACGTTATAAAATTACCAGACATCTTTTAGAAAGAGAGATTATTTAGAAAAACGGCAGAATTTTAAAAAAATGACGATTTTTGGAAGAAAAAACCATGACTGAATTTTTATAGATTGACTTTTTTTCGAAATTTTGTTTTTTATATGAAATTTCGATATTCAAAATGTGTAGTTTCGACTTTTTTCTCAAAACTCATCTTTTTATAGAAATTTTAAAACACAACGTAAAATTACCAAAGAGACATCTTTTAGAAAGATGATTTATTTAGAAAAACGGCGGAATTTCGAAAAAGGACGATTTTTGGAAGAAAAACTCATGACTGAATTTTTATAGATTGGCTTTTTTTCAAAATTTTTTTTTATATAAAATTTCGATATTCAAACTGTCTAGTTTCGACTTTTTTCTCAAAACTCATATTTTGATAGAAATTTTAAAACACAGCGTAAAATTACTAAAGAGACATCTTTTAGAAAGATGATTTATTTAGAAAAACGACGATCTTTAAAAGAAAAAACCAAAAATTGGGATTTTGATAACAAAGTCGAAAAAGATGAATTTTGAAGAAAAGGCGAATATTATAAAAAAACTAAGTAAACTAAACTAACTAAAATGTGCCCTTTCCTCAAAATTCAACTTTTTCGACGACTTTATTATAAAAATGCTACTCTTTGGTTTTTTCTCGAAAAATCGTCTTTTTTTTAAATTTTGCCGTTTTTTTTTTAATCATATTTCTAAAAGATGTCCTTTGGTAACTTTAAGATGTATCTCACAATTTCTAGAAAAAAACAGAGTTCTGAGAAAAAAGTCAAAACTAGACATTTTGAATATCAAAATTTTAGACAAAAAACAAAATTTCGAGAAAAGACCAATCTTTAAAATTTCAGTCAATAATTCTGGAAATTCAGATTCTAAAAAGTCGACATTTTTAGAAAAAAGGCAAATATTAAATAACGAAATTTCGAAAATAAGTGATACTTCAAGAAAAACCGTCAAAACTTTTCAGAGAAAGTCAATTTTAAGAAAAGTCATAATTAAAAAAGAAAAACGAAAATAGTCGAAATGACGAGAAAATAGGGAATTTTTAGAAAAACCGACATTTTCGCATAGAAAGTTTAGTTTTGAGAATAGTCGTTTATAAAAAGAACAGCTTAGATAAAATCAAAAGTTTAAGAATAAAGTTGAGATTTCCGGAAACCAAGGCATCTGATTTTTAAGATTTGAAATTTCTAAGAAATAACGAATTTTGATAAGGAAAAAATTCTAATTTCCAAAAACAAACACCAATTATAAAAAAAGTGAAATTTCGAGGAAAAATCGAAATTTCGAAAAAAGACAAACTGTGAAGAAAAATTTGACACTTTCAAAAATCTTAAGTATCTGCTGTTAATATAAATCTGAAAATCTTGAAAAAAAGTCAAACCTTAAGGAAACATTCAAAATTTCTGAAAAATTATATTCCAAAAAGTAAAAATTTTCAAAAAAGCATCCAGTGTTAATAAGAATAATGGAATTTCCAGAAAAAAAAACATAATAATTTAGAGATAATAATCTAAGTTTGAAGAAAAACTTGGAAATTGAGAAAAAAAATTGTAATTTCCAGAAAAAATCACATAAAAAAGCCGAATTTTGCGAACAAATTCCAAATTTAAAAATGTAAATTTGAAAAAAAAATAGTCAATTTCGAAAAAAAGACTGTTTTAGAGAAAGAAGATAACATTTCGAGAAAAAATGGAAATTTCACGTAGAAAGTGAAATTTTGAGAAAATTGGCAAATGAAATAATGAAAACGAATTTTGAAAATAATCCAACAAAAAGACGCATTTCGAGAAAATAATTAAATTTTTCAGCATAATATTATGAAGTTTTGGATTTCTAAACTTTTCAGAATAGACTGGTTTTAAGAAAAATATGTGAAAATTTCCAAAAAAGTCAACTTTTGAGAAAAAAGCAAAATTTTCAAAAACAAAAACGAATTATAAAAAAGGCAAAATTACGACAAAATGGTCGAAATTTTAATAAAGGGAGAGAAAAAGTCGAACGGCTGCATATTTATTTTATTTTACCCTCCTCCCCCCACTTTGTCCAGTATTAAGATAAATGTCAAAATTTTTAGAAGAAAGTTGGAATTTTTAAAAAATTGGATTCACAAAAATGGTTGAACTTTTGAAAGGTAAAATTGGTCGAAATTTTTCGTTTTTTACAAATATTTAAAACTTCAAAAAAACATTTTCCAAAATGTTTACTTTTTAATTAAAAAATTCGCCTAATTTCCCAGAAAATGCAAATTTTGTTACACAGATAGCAAATTATTTAAAAAATTTCGCTTTTACAAAATCGGAATTTGAAAAAAAAGTCAAATTTTGAGAAATGGTGAAATTTCGATAAAAAAAACGAAGAATTTTGAGATAAATATTCAAAATGTGTGAGAAAGTCAGATTTTTATCAAAGAAGTCGGATTTTCAAAATAAATTTGATACTTCAAAAGAAAGGCAAATATTGTGAATAAAGGCTAATTTTGAGAAAGAAGTGGATATTTCGAGAAAATATCAAAATTTTAAGATTAGGATGAATTTTGAAAGAAAAAAATTGAAATTTCTTGAAAAAGTTCCCCAGCTGAAAGTTAATATTCCGTTGACTATTTGAGTTGGGCGTGAGCAAGAGCCGTCCCCTGCCCCAATCTAACTAAGCCATTGAAAAAATTAATATATTATTAACTTTTTTATTGTTTTGCAGAAAGGCACCAAAGCACTTTGGGCCTTCTGCCTAGCCAAATTACTCAGCAGATTAGTTCTTTGGTTAATACACAGGGATAGGTTTTAAAGTGAGGTCTGACTCTTTTTTGCAGCAAAGGTTAAGACTTCCAAACTATGTGCTAAACATCTAATATTTAACAATTTGTGACTTGGTTCCTTTTTGCAAAACGTCATCCAATTACGAGGGTAAATCAAATATAAGCCGCAATTTGAGCTTATGATAATCGCATGGTGATAAGTCGGCACTATAAGGAGGGTATTCTAATGTTGCCCAATGTATTTTCTCTAATTTTTGATGTGTCAGATTGGCTGAGTGGGAGCGGGCATTGCCGTGAAGCAAAATCACATTTCTGATCGAAAATTCGCGCCTCTTCCGCATATTCTAATATTTAAGAATGTGTGGCTTGGTTCCTTTTTGAAAAAAGTCGTCCAATTACGAGGGTAAATCAAATATGAACCGGAATTTGAGCTTATGATAATCGCATGGTGGGAAGTCGGCACTATAAGGAGGGTGTTCTAATGTTGCCCAATGCACTTCCTCTAATTTTTGATGTGTTAGATTGGCTGAGTGGGAGCGGGAATTGTCGTGAAGCAAAATCACATTGCTGATCGAAAATTCGCGCCTCTTCCACACATTTTGCTTCATCTAATAGCTGGCAGTAGTAGGCAGCATTAGCCGTACATGTTCACGCAGAAAATCGACTTGCACAACTCCTTTGAAATCCCAAAACACTGCCGCAAGAACCTTTCCAGATGAGAGGAGAAATTTTGCCTTGACGGATGCACCTTCCTCCTTTGTTCTCCACTCCATGCTTGCTCGTTTAGATTCAGGGGTGTAATGGTGGACTCAAGTCTCCTCACACGTAACGATACGTTGCAAAAAATCATCACCTTTACGTTGAAAACGTCCAAGATGGCGCTGAGAAATCTCCAGACGTTATTGTTTCTATTCTTCAGCCAAAAGACGAGGTACCCACCTGGCAGAAATTTTTCGAAAGCCCAGCTCATCTGTAATGATAGATTGAGCACTCCCGAAGCGTATCCCTATCTGAGCTGCAATTTAACCAACAATTAAACGGCTATCACCTTCCAAAGGGCGTTGAGGTTCATTTTCAACCTGAGTTCGTCCTAAGAATTTTTAGTGCCATTCATAACTTGAGTTTTCTTCAAACAAGTATCCCCAAACTGCGTTTCTAGTCTACAAAGAATTTTGGTGGGCTTTACACCTTCAACGGCAAGAAATTTAATAATAATACACTGCGCCACGTGCGGATGAACCTCTTGTTCACTCATTGTATTTACAATTGACGAACGTCGAGAAAGGAATTGGCTTAAGTGCAGGAAGTCACGCGATATCCCCACCTAACATGTCTAAGAGTATGCGCACACTTTCGATGCCCTCATAGCGACATGATAGAAATTCCAGTTCATATTTGATTTACCCACGTATATAGGAGAATAATAACGTAAAGATGAGTTGCCCATTAATTGGTGATCAAACGGTCTCGTCGGGTGATTTGTCATTGCTGGAAAAAATATTTTACAATACTAAGAGGTGGCTCTTTCAGATGATACCTCAGGCGATATATTAAATATTAAAACTTAATATCTTTTGTGCAACCAATTAACCCCCATTTTAATGTAAAATACGTTTTAATGACGATTTTTGTACTCGTCAGCCAGACTTAATTCAGAGCCAAAATTCAGATTTATACCTTACATGGTTTTCGAGAAAAATAGATGTAATTGATGCACGGACGAACGAACGGTGGAATAGACGGTCGGACGGACGGTCGGACGGACGCTCGGATGATAGAATCAAACAGATGACCGAGAAAATAAGGTTATCAAGATTCCTTTTTTCCACTTAAGGTACGGAACTCTAAAAATTAAAGAATAACATCGAAAATAAACGAGCGGTCGAAATTAAAAATTATTAAACAAGTTGGGAATGAAATCACAATAAACGCTGAACATTATTAAATTTGATATCGTATTAAATTCGCTTTAATAGGCAATTTCGTCACCTGTCTCTCCTTTCAATCTTCATAACTTATAAATTGCCTTTCCTTTATTAAGGTCTTTTAAAAAGTGATGAAATCGTTGGTTGCGTTGATGTTCAATTTGTTCAACAATTTTCTATAGCTCAATTGAAATTATCTACCTTATTAAAATGAAGTATTTAATTAATTTAATATTTCGCTAACTTAGTGGCTTTATACAATGTTTCACATTATGCGAATGCGGATAGGCATCAATCTAAGAAGAAATGATATCGAAACACTGAAAGAAATACACATTTGACATTTATAAAAGAAAATGTAAACAGTTTTTCCTAACATTCATTATTTAAATCTGAATTTTGTTTTTAAAATGTAAAGTTCAACCTTGAAAACTCTAAATTTGCTACAAACTTTTTAGAAATGTTACCATTCAAAATTTTAAATTGAAAATAGAGTACTTCTACCTTCTTGTTTTAGTTTCGACGACAGAACTTGAGAATAAAGTCGAAATTGTTATATACTAAAACGAAGATTCCAAAAACAAATTTCAATATGTTGAAATTTAATCTGAAGTTTCGACTTCACCCAAAAATATTTCAAGTTTATGTTCTAAATTTCGAGTCGAAAGTTCCAGAAAAAGTAAATATTCAATGAAAATTCAAAATGCAAGTATAAACTCCACATCCTGCTCGCGGTGCTTTCAATTCATAACAGGTTATCCTTTGAGAGTGGATTGAAAATGAAAAAAAATGTATAAAAAAATTCCCGTGAAAAAGACGAAATAGGTATAATTTCAAAATTTCTTATTATTTTTAAAACCAAATTTTATAGAAAAAAGTCATAATTACTGTATTGCTAAACTTTTATTTTCGAAAACCAGTAGCGCAGTTATCAAGGGGCAGTAGTGTGCGATGCACAAAAAGCCTCCTGCGTTAGGTACACTCTCATAATTTCTTCTTAGATGTAATTCAGATTAGTGGCTTAATGGTAATAAATAAAATTTTCTCTGAATTTCAAGAAGGAATGTTGACATTTCAAGATTAAACCAGCAATAAAAAAAATCTGGAAATTCTGAGATTAATATTAGAATTTTGAATAAAAAATAGATTTAGTGAAATAATCAAATTTAAATTATTTTGGTAAAAAGTAAAAAATTAAAAAATCTGCTTAATAAAACTCTTGAGCACTAAGTGACAGGCAACGCAGTCTAAACCGATTAGTATAGAAGCATGCAATTTTACACCTAAATTCCTTATGCAACGTAAGTGAGCACTAAGAAAGGATTCCTACTTTAGAGTAGGAATTTTCAAAGATCCTTTTCGCACCTAGGGGAATAAATAGGAAATAAAAATGAAAAATCAAATGAAAATTCATCATTTTTGAAATTAGAAATATAGAAATTGTTGTTTATGTTTCTGTCTATTAATAAAAGTTAGTTGTATCAAGGTTTTCATCCCTTAAGGGGATAAAATAAGTGACAAAATCCTTTCGCATGTGTGTCATTTTTAAAACCATAAATGTGGTTTGAATATCGTAAAGTCAGTCAGACCGTTCGCCGACGAGAAATCTCATCTAGTATGCAACTAGTAAAATATAAACTTGAAGTTTTGAATTAAATCTCTCTGAAGATGATAGCTTGGGTATTGAAACAGGTTAGAACACCCTTTGTAGTGTTTTTTAATCTTTCTTGGTTTCAGGAGACAAGATTTGTATTTCAATTTTTGAAGATAACCAAGGACCAGTCCGTTGCACCAAAAAAATAAGGATTAAATGTTGACATTTTGAAAAAAAAATTGAATTAAAAAAAATTGCGACAAAAATTATTTAAAAAAAAAATCGTATCTTTGACATTAAAATAGAAATTCTGAACAACAAATCTCGCGTCCTCAATTCACCCTAGATGTTGAAAAAAGTCAAAAATTGTTTTCAAAAATCTAGAATCCTTCTTATAAATCATGGTTTTATTTCTCAAAAATTCGTCTTCTCTTAAAATTCTGGCTTTTAATTTTTACTATTTTTCTCAAAACTTCCACATCAAATTCCTAGTTTCAGGTTTTTTCCAGAACTGTTCACTTATTTTGAAATTCTCAAGGAAATATCGAGTTTTTTGGTGTTTCAATTAAAACTTTGTTATAATTTTTCGAAACTACTTTTCCCTCTAAATTCATCTGAATCTTTACTTTTTTACTAACATAATAACTTAACTAGAAATTTCTAAAATTGAAATACAAATCTTGTCCCCTGAAACCAAGAAAGATTAAAAAGTACACCAAAGGTTGCTGTAACGCGTTTCGATAGCCAAGCTATCATCTTCAGGCTATCGAAACGCGTTAGAGCAGCCTAAATTGTGTTTTTTAATCTTTCTTGGTTTTAGAGGACAAGATTTGTATTTCAATTTTTGAAGATAACCAATGACTAGATCGCTCCACCAGAAACAAAAAATAGAAATTTCTATTTTAGAAAGCGTAATTTTATTTCGAAATTTCAATCCTAATTCAGAAGATTTCTATCTTTTTTTCTCGAAAATTTGAGTTTATATTTGAGACTTTTTTACAAAACGTTCCTGATTTTGTTTCAAAATTGTCATTTTCTTTTTATAATAATTCTCAATTTATTACCCAATTTTTCTTTTTTAAAAAATTGCGATTGTAAACTCCAAAATTTAAGAAAAATTATTATGTTTTTCGACTGTAATTCTCAAGAACTTTATTTTAGTTCTTGCTCTTTTTAAATGGTCTATTATGAACTCGTGTTTGAATTTTTTCTGAAAATTCTGGCTTGATTTTCAAAATATAACTTTTTCTTAAAAATTATTACTTATTCGAAAAATTGGATTTTATTTTCACGTTGCATTTTCAAATGTTATTTCTTTTTAAAAATTTAGATTTTAAACATAAATTTATTGTCACCCAAAATTTCGACCTTTTCCTCAACATTTTTAATTTACTCTCAAAACTTTTTTCGAGTTTTTACTCCAAATTTCAAAACTTCCTGAACATTTTACCTTTGTCTTTTTTTCTGGAAGTTTCAAGAATTTAATTTTTATAAAATTTTTTTGTGAAATTATGATACTAATCTCGAAATCTGGAATTTTTTTTTTTAATTGACATTGTTCTCCAGTAATTAATGCGATAAATGGGTCCACTAACCACAATATGGATATTAATTCTCGTTCTTGATAGCAGTTCTTGACAGCAGTTCGCAAAAAGCAAATATTTTTAAGAAATAGGCTGAAATGCAAATCTTGTCCCCTGAAACAAAGAAAGATAAAAAAACACAACAAATGTTGCTCTAAGGCGTTTCGGTAACCAAGCTATAATCTTCAGAGAGATACCAATCTCTCTGAAGATGATAGCGTAATCGAAACGCGTTAGATGATAGCTTGGCTATCGAAACACGTTAGAGCAACCTTTGTTGTGTTTTCTAATATTTCTTGGTTTCAGGGGGCAAGATTTATATTTCAACTTTTGAAGATAACCAAGGACCAGTTCGTTTCACAAAAAAAAAAAACAGAAATAGGTACCATGAAAAATTTCTTGCACAACAACCTAATGCTTTCTACGCTAGAGTTGAAAGCTCGACAATTTCACAAAGTTTCAACTTCAAATTTAGGTAGTGTTCTTTAAGTAGCTAGTTTCAAATAGAAAAAGCAATTAACGTTTAAATTTCAGAAAATGGTCGAAAGAGAATAAAAAAATATATTCTCGAAATTTAAAATATTAAATCGACTTTTTAACTTTTAACTCAAAAAGTAGAAGAAACCGAAATTTTGATTTTCATGTCGAAATATAGGGAAGTTGAAATAGTTTTTGGAATTTCTAAAAAAATGACGAGTAGTGATTATTATTACAAAAAAAATTATTACAAAATTGACAGTTCTTATGATTCTCTGCAAAATAGATATTTATACATTTTGTGTACATACAAAGTTCGTAAGACAGAAATAAAGTTAAATAACAATAAAAAAGTCAAATAAAATTCGACTTGACTTCTGGTCATGCCAAAAATCCTTGCTCGGTATTGGCGCTATCTATACGTATTTTGCTTGGTTTCCCAATCATGTTCAAGTTTGGATGTTATTTGTCATCAAACAAAGTCAAACAAAAAACAGTCTTACAAAGAACAGTCAAAAAAAAAACATTGTGAGTAATTTTTCATAAAACTGATTTTTTGCCTAAAATGATTGTCTCCAGTGCGATGTTCTCATGGTGAATTCGGATTCTACCTGAAGTGATTGTCTTTCCTGTAACTTCACAAACTTTATGCGCAAGATTTTTACGTAATTAAGGGAAATTTTAAAACTGATTGGGTTTCTTCTTGAGTGATTGTGTATAGTCCATCGCAACTAGAGAAAAAACATTTTTGTTGTCGTCATTTAGATTGCACCTAAAACGAGTGATTGTGTATACTCCAACGCGACTCGAGAAAAAACATTATTTTTTTTTTCGTTATTTGGATTGAAACTAAAACGAGTGAATCAACGATGGACAATATAAGTCATGCTCGTGTTGCATTTTATTTGCATCGAACAAACCATTTAACCTCAGTGTTTGCGATCGAACGCAGAAGGTCAGAACTATTTGATGGAAATGATTTGCGTGTTGACATTTATAAACACAGTCGGCGTTGGGTTCAGCGCCCATTCAAGAGGTTTAGATTCGATTCACTCCCGTAGAAAGGCATACACCAGATGGAACTGGTATGGGAGTGGCGATGGTGGATGGCGGTGTGAGTTCGATTATTAAAACGCTTCTTTTGGCCTTGTCTTCGCCTGTACAGCAGGTTGTACAATCTCTAAATAAACCGGCGCAAAGTATATTGGATAATGAGTTACTCGCTTCCTCCAGTTGAGGCAGTGAAGTTCGCTTATTTCCCCTTTAAGATAACCTTCGAAGTATATGATCTTCAGCAAGCTGTAATACCATTTCTTTGAATAAAAGTTAAAATGGTAAAAACAGAAAATTTCGATGTTGAGCAACTTCACATTTCATTTCAGTTTACTAATTGACTAGTGATTATATAGCTACTACCATCGCCTTCGTTAGCGAAATTAGATAAAGAGTTGTCGTTACAACTTCAGGTAGATCACCGGCAGTATCGTAGCAGTAATCGTAGCTAAAAGTTTTTGGAACGTTAGATCTGCGTTGCGTATAACAACAGTTAACGGTAAACTGCCACCACTACTCGATTTTTAGCATAGACTGGACGCGTGGATACAATAATACAAATCTCCAAGCCTGTAGTCGATTTTCTGAGTCGACAACACTGCACTGCTTAGACTAAACATTCGTCAGAGGTGTAAAGGAACCTAGAAGAAGTAGTGGAGCTGTTATGCCACTACTTCAAGATGTTTTCCTAATGTGAGTAATGAAGCATTAACATATTTTGCTATTTCATTCACAATATTACCCTGCATAATATATTACTTTTTTTATCAAAATCTATAAAAAGCTTTGCCCGCAATAAATGAAAAATTCGAATACGTTATTCCCCTATATCTTACATGTTGAAAATGGAAAGTTTGACTTTGAATATCTAAACTTCGGCATCGCCATGGGTCTTTCAATTTTGCAACAGTATAAATAACACAGTTAGTAATATCTGACAGAAATTTTAAAAAAATCTATAGAAAAGCAATTGACTGACGAACTACTTTAAAAGCTAGTTCATCGGGAGAGTTTTAAATTTGTAAAATTAACTGTTCAATTTTGTGTTAATGTTTTAATTTGTTTCTGGCTTTAATTAGGAACCATATTTCTTTTGGTGGAACGGACTGGTCCTTAGTTATCTTTAAAATAGAACCATATGTCAGTAGGTGTTGTTTACTTACGGTAGATAGTGCTGTCAGTCAAACATGCTCTCTGATTTATAAAATTAATTTAAATCAACGTAATAAAGCTAATTTAATAACCCAGGCGCAGCTTTAAAAAATTCGTGCAGGTAGTAGAGTGATCTTTTATTCAAATTCTTTGATACACCATCATGAGGATATTTAGCTGCCAAGGAGTCCCTAGCTACATATTCAGAAAAGTGATTGCTTGAGTGCGGTTCCTAGAAAGAAAAACTCAGTTGCGTTTCTCCCAAGAAAAAATGATTTATTGACAATACGTACAGCTCGACATTCCGTAACCCTCTGGTGAAGAAGGTAATGTAATTTCCAAAGAGCAACATCCGATTATACCTGCACAAAAAGGCACAATAAAGCCACTCGAGCGTTTGATGTGATATTCTTCATCTGCGTGTTTGTTATTCTCTCGGTATTTGCAATTTTATGATACCAAATGATATATACTAAAATATGTGCATATATTTTTGGAGGTTTCTTCACGTCGAATAAAAGTGAATCGACTTGAAATTCGTTTCCGAAACTTTTCGTCCCTAATTTAACAAATTGAATTCGCCTAATATCGCGGCTTAAAAGCCATATAAATAAAGTTTCGGTGAAAAGTATTTGCAAAACACCGCTAAGTCTCTCCTTCAATTTGAAAAGCGAAGCGTTGCTTTATCAGTGATGCACCTCTGAAAAGAGAGTTTTCCTTTTCAATTCATTAACATTTTTAAGGCCGCAGATTTTCACATTTTTTGTTTGCGTATGAGTTTTCACTGTTTGGAACTCCAATCAGTTTTTTTACAAATGTTTACTTTTTTAGAAATTTTCACCCAAAATTACAAGGTTTTTTTCAAAACACGTCTTTATCTTAAAATGCATTACAATATTTTTTCCTAAAATTATAAATTTACATTTCCACATTAGGGATTTGAATTTTCTTTCAAAATTTAGACTTTAATAGAAATTTTTTTTCCGAAGATTTGAGTTTAAAAAGAGATTGTTATATTATATAAATCCTATAGGTTTTTATAGTTCGCAGTTTACTGTTTAAACTTTTGTGTTTTTGACATTTTGACTCTTCAAAATTTCGAATTTCACTCCAAAATGTCGAAGCTTCGAGAAGTTCTTCTTTTGTAAACTTATGGTTTTTGTTTTGAAACTTCAACTATTTTTTTTTTGAAATTTTTAACTTAAGTAAACACGATTTTTTTCCTGTAAATTTTCAGTTTTTCTCATAACGTTTATTTGAACAATCAGGCAAGATTTGATTAAGGACAAAAATGTCGGAAAATTGATGGCCATAAAAACTGAACCTTCCAAATATACTTCTGCAAACTTAAAAAAACTTTTCTCAAAAATATTAACTTGTTTCATTTCTTTTTTGACTTAATTTTGAGAAAAAGTCAACATACGAAAACTTTTATTATAATTTTGGTGGAACAGACCTTGGTTAGCTTCAAAAATTGAAATTCAAATCTTGTCCCTTAAGGCCAAAAAAAATTAAAAACACAACAATGGTTGCTCTAACGCGTTTCGATAGCCAAGTTATTATCTTCAGAGAGATACTTTTTAATTTTTCTTGGTTCCAAGGAACAAGATTTGTATTTCAATTTTTATTATAACACTTTAAGGTTTTTTTGCAGGATATACTTCTTCCGGGATTGGACCGTGTCAAAGAACTACTAAAAGAGTTCGACGTTTCTCCCACCATCATAGGGGGCTTCTTCAGGAACAAAGAAACAATAAATGAAAAATAAAAGATAAGAAAATTTAAAAAAATGAAAAATGAAAAAACGCCAATTTCAAAACATCAGAGCACGGTAACTCAGTATGTCCACCATACTAGAGGCGAAACTCTTCTGAATTGAAAATTTGGTACAAAGAATAAGAAAGTTTAGACAGAAGAGCACGGTAACTCAGTATGTCCACCATACCAGTGGCGAAACTCTTCTTCCTGTACTGACTCTGGCCTGGAAGCCTTTTATCACAATTTGAAGATTTTTTATTTTAATTTGTACAAAATTTTGACTCTTTTAGGAAATATTTTGCCACAATTATTTATTTTTTAAATCTTTTATTTCTTTGATATCCCCAGGATAATATTTTCCGGAAATTACATTTTTTTTAGAAGGTTTCAAAAAAATAAAAGTTGTTTAATAAAATAAATTAATTGTGGCCAAAAAAGTAAAAATTTTCGGAAAAAAAATAAACAAGGAAAAATCTACAGAAACAAAATTATTGACATTTGAAATAAGCCCATAGCAAAATTTTGGAAAAAGCATATCGTATTTTACAATAAAGTCAAAATATCGAAAAGAAACCAATTTTAATAATAAATGGGAAATATACAGATTTGAAAAAAACCTGGCAATTTCGAGAAAAACACTGAAACTCTAAATAAACTCAAAAGGATGGTCAAATTTTTGGGAAAGTCTAATCTGGGACTAAAGTCGACATTTCGAAAAAAAGACGAACTCTGACAATAAATTAAAATTTCTAGAAAAGGATGAATAGAAACGGGTAGAAATTGTCAGAAAAATATCAAACTTTGAAAAAAATGACTTAATTTCGAGAAAACAACCACGAAATTTTGAGACAAGTTCGAATAAAAAAAAAAACTAAATTTCCCGAATTCCGGAAAAAAGTAACATTTTTAAAATAATTTAAAGCAAGGTACATTTTTGGAATAAATTCAAAATTTCGAGAAATGGATAGAACTTTGCAAAAACTTCATATTTTCTAGAGAACGTAAAGTTTTAAAAGAAAAAGACGAATTATGTAAGAATATGCACTGAAATCCACCGAAATCCATTGAAGAAAGTCAAAATTTACAACAAAAAAAAACTAATAATTTCATTATCTATACTAATATTATAAAGAAAAAGCATCTGCTCAACTGAAAAAAAATCATCATCGCATTCCCTTAACTGCTGAAGTCAAAACACGAAATTGTGACTAAAGTTTCCTTTCTTGGGGCAGATGAGAAACAAGAGAGGATTTTTGGAAATTCGTCCTCTAAGAGGGTAAAAAAGGGATGAAGTAGAATTTCGAAAATTAGCATGGAGCAGGGTTAATAATACATTTTAAAACCTCGACTTTCGCGTAAATAATCCAAAAAATTATTAGACCAGTGTTTTGGCGATTTTAACAATTCATTCCCAAAGACAAAAAATGAAATGAAATTGAATTTCGAGTTTTGTATGGAACAAGGTTAATAATACCCTTTTTAGGAACTTAATTTTTGTGAAATAATCTATTAAAGAAATAATGAAACCCGTGTTTCGCCGATTTTAATAATTCAATTAAGTTTTAAGGGGTATCAAAAGTTGGTAAGGAAAAAAATTAAAGAATCATTTCATAATTAAAAATTATGTATTAAGGATATTACGTAAGCAATGATGAAACACTTATACTTGGTCGATTTTAAAAATTCAACTCTTGGAGGGGAAGAAGAATAATATTTAATTCTATACTGAAAAAACTAAAAGCTTTCTTTTATAAGTTAAAAAAAAAGCTTTCAAAAACAATTTTGGTTCGACAAAACAAAATTTTGAAAAAAAGAAATTTAAAAAAAAATCAAAAACTTCAAGAAAGTCAAAATTTTGAAAAAATGTAAGACTAAAAAAGTGGCTATTTAAAAAAAGTTACATATTGTTGCGCGTTATCGGTTCAAATGATTAACACTTGGTGAATTGTAATCACTTTATCTCAAAACTGAATTGGGAACACTAAAACTGAATAATTAACTCGCTAACACTGTTTAATAAACTAACTTAGTCATTGAATAACTAACTACACTCTACTGAGGGAAAGCCAACCGGACCCCCTATATATAGATCCCGTTTCGGGTTCTAGAAAAATCCAGCAGATAAGGCTTATCGTTTGCCAAAATTTCTGGAGCGCTTATCTGCCGTTTGATTTATTATCGCGGTCGCTTCCCCTTATCAAATTTTCTAGAAAATTCCCAACTAAACTTTATAATTACATTTTGTTACAATATTATGAAACCAAGACGGAACTTTAAAAAAGGTTCAAACTTTAAAAAAAGTAGAAACTTTGAAAAGGATGGAAAATTTGAAAAATTATAAAAAAAAACAAAATTTTCCTCTATGAAAAATTTTAAAAATGCAAAAAATAAACCAGAAAAAATTTTAAAATTTGGAGAGAAATATGACATTTTGAAAAAAACAATCAAAATTTTGAAAAGAAAAATTAAAAATATTGAAACAAATACGAAATTGTGGAAAAAAATTATATTTTGAAAGATGCAAAATTTTAAAAATTAAAAAATTCCACAAACAGAAAATATTTTAATAAGGTCAAAAGTTTTTAAAAAAGTAGAATTTTTCAAAAGTCAAAATCTTCATGTAAAAACTAAGAGAACCAATCAAATTTTTGAAGATCGATCGAAATTTAAAAAAAGAAGTGGAAATTGCTAAAAAAGATCGCGAAATTTTTAAAAGTCGAGGTGTTACGATAAACTCCAAAATCTTAGAACTGACGAAATTCCCCGGAAAAGTAAACTCGGAAAATAAAAATTCTGAACAAAATTTGAAATATTTGAAAAAATTCAAAATTCTGGAAAAGGTTCAAATTTTAAAATATTCAATTTAAAAAAAAATTGAAATTGACACAAAAATTAATTAATTATTATTTAAAAGTAGAGTTTATAAAAAGATTCAAAATTTTGAAAAAAATAGAAAGAAATTTAGAGTAAAAGTTTTCAAAAAAGTATACAAAAAAGTAGATGTATACATTTTCAATAAAGTCGAAATTTTTAAAGTAAAGTTTTTCAAAAATTTGAATCTTCGTAAATTTAAATCGAAGATCAAAAATTTTAAAATATTCCTAAATTTGAGAAAAAATCCTATTTAAAAAAAAAGGAAAATTTATAAAAAATGGAAACTGATAAATTTGAAATTTTCAATAGGAAAGCCAACATTTTCAAAAACGTCGAAATTTTCAAATCAGATTAAAAATAAGAATTTAAAAAATTTCGAATAAAAAAAAGTCGAAGTATTCAAAAAGGCAAAATTTCGAAAAAAAAATTGAAACATTTTAAATAGTAGAGATTTTCAAATAAGGTGACATTTTTCAAAACAAAGTAGAAATTTTGAAAAATGATGAATCTTTTTTCAAATGATGAATCTTTTTTCAAAAAAATTAAGATATTAAAAAAAATCGTGGCTTTCAAAAAAGTCGAAATTTCGAATAAAGGTCAATATTTAAAAAAAGTGGAATTTGTCAAAAAAAGGCCAAACCATTCAACTAGGGTGGAAATTAAAAAAAAGAACGAAATTTTTAAAAAGTTAACATTTTGAAAAATCGCAAAATTTTAAAAAAGTAAAAATGTTCAAAAAGACACAATTTTTAAAAGGATCAGAATTTACAAAAAACTTTCTAAAAATCAAAAATTTGAGGATCGAAATTTTCAAAGCCCACATTAATAAAAAACAGATTTTTAAAAAAGCAGAATTTTTCAAAGAGAATCTCAAATTTATAAGAAAATAAAAATTTCGAGAAAAAAATGAAATATTGAAGAAAATCAAAATTAAAAAACCCAATTATGAACTGAGCATATTCAAAAAATTGAAAAAGTATTTGAATTTGAAAAAATAAACTCGAAATCACCTAAGATTCTCTTCTTTCCTTAAGCTAAAATTTTGAAAAAGTTACTAATTCATGATTTTTAACATTAGAAGTTCATAATATTAAAAAATAATGTCGAAATTTCGAGGACAGGTCGAAATTCTAAGAAAAAAATTGAGATTTTTAAAAAAAGTAGAAATATTTAAACAGATCAAAATTGATAAAAAATCGATAATAAATAATGCATTTTTAAAAAGAGTAGGATTTTTCATATCCCACCCCTTTCCTCAAATTATCAAGGCAAGCATTGAGTATTTGGTTTTGGCCGAATTTCGACCACAAGCGATGATAGTAATACATGAATACAAAATTCCAACATTTCGGGAATAATTTTAAAACTAAAATACAAATTGCATAACAAAGACTGTTTATAAAATTTCGAGAAAAAAGTCTACATGTTGATATTGAAATCAAAATTTTAGATAAATATGTTAAAACTAAAAGTGCGAACTTTTTATTTTGAGGAAGAGTTGAAATTTTTATTAAAGAAAACTCTTAAAAAATTTAAGACTGATAAATAGAATTAAATTAAGAAGTAGTTCGTGATTTTCTTTTTGAAAAATTTCCACTTTACGCTTTCAATTTTTGTTATTTTCATAATTTTAAAAACGAAATTGCTTAAAATAATCCAAACCTAAAAACCAGTCCTAAATCCTTGGGAAAAAGTCGACATTTTAAATTTAAAGTCAGAATTCGAAGAAAAAAGTATAATATGAAATTTCCCGAAGGAGGTCATAATTTCGACATAAAATTCGATATTTTGTATTATACGACATTAAAAAAATTGAATATTCTCATCGACATTTTGAAATAATTGCTACATGTCTTGTCAATTTTGCTTTAAGCTTACACCTAATTTTTCATCGATCATTTAACGAATCGAAGGTTGTTTTGTTATTGAGAAAATTTACCGTACGGTCCTAACCCAAATATATTGTACATCAAATCTACTTTTAATAACTTGGTAACGAAGAAAATTTATCCCATAAAATATGTATTTAGAGTAACAAAAGTACTACAGTAGGTTTAGCTACAATTTCAGATTGATTTTTGGATTAGAAAAGCGCATTATCCATATAACACCACTGGGAATATTACTGATAGTATACTGATCCCCTTGACTTTAAACGTGTGGAGAAAATTGAACGAAACTTCGGTCCAAAGCCGACAAAGTCGGCGAGATTATGTAATGCAATAAACATAACTATTATGCTCGAATGCCTTTTCAAACTTTCTTCGATATGCTCCTCTTTCGTTCCCACGAAGGTGTTAATGCTTTAGTTCCACACTTCAAACATTACGAAGTCAGTACTAATTGACAGATTGCTATGACAAGCGGTTTTTCTTACGAGTTAAACAAATCACGTGGGATTTACTTCAACATATTTGGAGAGAAATTAACAAACAACCTTCCCATCTGATGAAAGTAAAGATATTAATGAGGCGACTGAAAAATTTATTTAGAAATGTTTCTACCTTATTAATTGGAGACTACATGCAGGGAATATTTACTTTTAAATTATTTTTTATAGAGGTTAAAAAAGTAATCTTAAATATAAGACCGCCCCTACAATTAAAACAAGAACACTTAGGGTGTTTGGATTTTCTACCACTTCATCTGAGAAAACACGAGAATTGGAGAAACCAACAAATTAGAGGGAAACTCGACGAGAATTGTGTTGTTTGTTCTCGAGTATCTAAAAAGCATTGCAAAGCTTGAGAGCAAATAAACTTTTTGGTTTGAAACTTGTTGACAAAGTTTCCAGGTTAACAATTCGAGATGAAAATATTAAAGACCCCCTAATTCGAACAAAGTACGTTTAAAAATCTAATTGAAAATTACTTTGAAAACAAATTTAATTTCAGGCGCGGCCCTTTGTACCACCTTGTTAACGTAAAATTTGGTACGATTTTAATCGACTAATTATCGTCGCATTTATAAACCCTTTGGCCAACTGTTTAACACGCAGAAAATCAGCACATTTGATATTTGAAATATCGAAAGGGTTAATTTAATTAATTTCCAAAATCCGACTTTTCTTTCAAACTTTCACTTTGTCGACATTTATTTTAAAATTTGGGCCTTCGACTTTAATTAAACATTTCGATTTTTTTCAAAATTTTCCGACTTTTTCTCAAAATTTAATCCGTTTTTAAAAATTCCTATTATTCTGAACATTTTCACTAAAAAAAGTCGATTTTTTAAGTTACATTTATTTCAAAATTTAGATCAAATTTCAACTGTTTTGAAATTCTCGACTTTTTATCCAAATTTCCACCTTTTTTAGTTCTAATATTTCCGTTTTTTTTTTGTAAAAATTTCGACTTTTTTTAAAGAATTTGACATTTTTTTTAAACTTTTTAAAATCCTCACTTTTTTCGAAATTCAGCAATTTCAATCTCATAACTGCGACTTTTTTAAAAATGTTGACTTTGAATATTTCGAATTTTCTTGAAATTCCATAGTCTTTCTTAAAAATCTGAACTTTTTTTGTAAATTTACACTTTTCTAAAATATTATTTCTGAACATTTCAACTTTTTAAAAATATTTGTTTTATTTTCCTAAATTTCGCTTTGTCTCAAAATTTTGTACTTGAAAATTTAGAATTTTTTTTGACTTCTAGAATTTTTCACTTTTTTGTGCACATTTCTACTCTATTTAAATCGACTCTTTAAGCATTTTTATTTTCAAAATTGTTACATTTTTCAAAAATTACCTGAAAATTTCGTTCTTCTTGAAATTTTAACTCTTGTAAATTTCAACTTTTTTTTGAAACGTAGTTTTAGAAAATTAAAATGTTTTAATACTTTTGGTTTTTTTCTATATTTTGACTTTGAATTTTTTGAAAATTGTGATTTATTATTAAACGTTGGCAATTTTTCAAAATTTTAACATTTTCACAAGGATCTGAATATCTTTGATAAATTTTAACGTTTTTTCAAAATGTCGAATTTATTGGAAATAGCGCTATTTTGAAACATTCACACCAGTTTGAACTTTTTGAACTTTTTAAAATGTCTGCAACCTTGTTTTAAAATCCTCATTTTTTTTCTCAAAGCGATAATTTCGACTTCATTTGAGAATTTCTTTTTAAAAGAATTTTACTTTTTATAAATATCAAAACCTTTTCAAAATTTCTGTTCCTGGAGAAAAGGTTAATTTTGATAAACATCGTGGTTTCGGGAAAGTTGAATTTTTCAAAAAGTCAGTATATTCCGGAAAATTGATATACAAATCTTGTCCCCTAAAACAAAGAAAGATTAAGAAGCAAAACAACAGTAGTTAGTAGCATTGGAGGAAACAAGAAAGATTAAAAAATACAACAACAGTTGCTGATAGTAGTAGAGTAGCTGTTGTTGGGTTTTTTAATCTTTCTTTAAAATCTTTCTTTAAATAACGCAGCAACAGTAGCTAGTAATAGTAAACTGTTGTTGTGTTTTTAATCTTTGTTGGTAGTAGTGGCTAGTGGCAGTAGAGCAACTGTTGTTGCGTTTTTTAATCTTTCTTGGTTTCAGGAGACAAAATTAGTGTATCAATTTTTGAAGATAATCAAGGACCAGTCCGCTCAAGAAATACGAATACGTAATTTAAAATTTAAAAAATCGAACTTTCTCAAACGTAGTAAATTTGATAATAAAACCGTAATTTCGATATTTTCGGAATGAAATTTTTCAAATAAAAGAGGAAATTTAAAGGAAAATGAGTCCGTAACAAAATTTTCTTTATCAGATAAGCAAAAAGGAAATAATCAAAAATGATTTTCTTGGACATTGCCTTTTTATTAAGGTCTTGACAAGTTTAAAAATTTTAGGATAAAATGGAAAACTCCAAAATATATTTATTTATTAATTTTCAAATAGATGTTTTTTTGGGAATTTATCTTTTCTGTTACATACTAAAAAAAACGTTGATTATCTATATTTAAAATCAACCCTCTAGGTCACAGGGTTTACTAGTTTATCAGATAAAATCAGTCAAGTTGATAACGGATTCCAAAAAAGAATAGTCAAATGTTTGAGAATTGGGGTAATTTTATAAAAAAAATGCTTCGGATGATGCGTAACTTCATAAAGTTTCTCTTATAACCGAAATTTAAAATAAACATGCACAAAATAAATTAGTTCCATTTCCACATTCACAAATCGAAAATGTTCTGCCCCAGAAAACTTTACATTTCAATGAGAAGCAACATGTTCTCGCCCCGTTTTGCTTTCCATTTTAAATAAGCGATGTGGAGCAAGGCCTACCCACACTCCATTGTGTATTCTCTGCACGATTTATCATAATTATATCGGTCTTGTTTTTTCAGTAAGAACTTCTGAACGTTCCAGATATTAGGGACTCATCCTTCTTTACATAACACAGAAAATGTTCTAAGTTGAATATAATGATAATTGCCGCATTTGTGGCCGAATGCCGATTATAAAAGAATGCTGTAGGTCGTTTTCTTAGAAATTCTTTTCATAAAAACAGCTATTAATTCAACAGGAACAATGGTGGAGTTGTTACGTTACTCTTAATAATTGCTTTTATGGTTAATACTATTGAGCTAAAATTCGTAAGGTAATTTGTTAAAAGTTTCTAATTTGATAATAACAAGGATTATTTTATTAACTTTTCCGCTATTGACTTCTGAAATAACTATACAAACTGTTCGATATGAAATAACTATGGACAAATTTAAAATGGAACATATTTCTTATCAAAAGATACAGGACTCCGTGAGTTTATATTTCTCGCAATTTTTAAATTCTGATTCCAACTTTGATATAATCTTGGAATGGCGAGAAAAGGTTTTTTTTTCAAGAAATATTTTCAGATATCATATAATCGAGTTTTTTTCAAGAAAGACACCTCTATGGATGAACTTAAAAAGCAAAACCAAACCTAAATACGAAAGTTGGTCCAAATCGTTGGAGCCATTTTCAAGATGCACGAAATATATTTATCCACAAAAAATGCTCACCTAAAAATATAAGATTTATATCGATACGACTGTAGTGCATTTGAGGATAAAATACATTTCTAGATCCGTTAAATACACTGTGAATATATATCTCTCTGAAAGATGATAGCTTGGCTATCGAAACGCGTTAGATCAACCTTTGTTGTGTTTCCTATTCGATCGTGGTTTCAGGGGACAAGATTTATATTTCAATTTTTGTAAATACGATATGCATTATACCATATGTGTGAACTAGACTCAATTCGTCACAAACAAAATTGAAAATTATCCAATTTTCTCAACTGAGACTCCTGGGTGCCGAAATATTGTTTTCAGAGTTCTAGGTATGCAAAGTTTTGTAGCCTTAGGGCAGGTCGATTCGAAATTAGTTTTCCTGCGTTAAATTAAATCATTCTGGTATATCGTGATAACTGGCCATAGTTCGAGAAGACAAAGCTGAAAGTGGCAACCCTCATAAAGCACCCTGGCCAGCCAAGTGTTAATTTAAGTTACGGACTCCTTCGTCTTCGTTGAAAGGCGAGCCTGAAGTCAATTCGTTGGCGACCAACATCTCCGGCTGACCTAATGGATATCCATTGGAGTGCGAAACCATTATTCTCCTGGCACCAGTGACAGTTGCCATATTTCATAGTCTAGCAAGTCCAATCGGTTGAGGGACCACCTCGTATAATTTTCATAACGAAATTGGGTTTTCGTTCACCATAATTGCTTTGCGTACTTCGTGATTCTAATAATTTTCAAATTTATATTCCGCCAGAGTTGGAACTTTTATTCCGCTAGAAATAATATTTGATTATGATTTTAAAAGAAAATCTGTATTTTTTAACTTCAAAGCTTTCTAGGTTTATTTTTAGCAATTATGACAACTACAAGGTGATGTTAATGCAGGTTTATTAAGGTGTGCAAGAAGAAATTATTTTTGTCGCACTTAGGGAGACTATAACTCTTCTAGAAATGCAACTTATTTCTAAAGTTTTTTTTAGAACCATAAACTTATACGTGGACGTAAACAACTCAAGGAAATTTGTTCTAACTAATTCAGGACTTCATTTCACTGTCTCCTGATCGGCAGCATTGCGACTTAGATGCCTGGATGATTAGCAAAGGCACATCGCCGTCTCCTTTCATTAAATGACAATACTGAAGTAGCTACCGTTGTATTCTGACTTATTGCGATGTATAACTTAAGCCGCTTTTAGCAAGATAGTGGAATGAATTTACAATGGAGATTTGCTTCTGAATATGGAGTTTTCCGCAATCCTTTCCTGTGCCTCGAGTAAGATAACATTGCCTCTGCATTAAATTAAATTGTATTGTCAGTCAGCAGATTCCAGTTTATGCTTTCTAGTGAAGCTATGAAATTTATGCAGGAGTTGGGACTCCGACCATGAGGATTTCTTTATGTGTTAATCATAAAGTCAATAATTTTGGCCACGTTTCGGAAGGCTTAGTGAAAAATCGAAAACAATCGACCTTTTAAAAACGAGGTAAATCAATCCAAATCTCCTCCCAACCATGACCACTGTTGATCGCAATAATGGGGTCGATATCAGGTTTTCACTCACTTAGCAGGGAGACTCTCCAAAGCAAAACATAGCTAATTAATGAAGAACAAATCTTTCTGTAATTATCTTGCCGCATAATTATTTGTCTTTCCATAAACTTGAAAGTAGTATGAAAAGAGTTGCATCTATTTTAGATTTTGGGTTTCATTAATCAACCTGCCTGTAAAAAAAAACAGGTTTTTTTGAAAAATAAAAGATGTAAGAAGTGTACGAAAATAATTAACCCATCAATATAAACTAAAACAAATTAAAAATCAATAACTATGTGACGCATCCACGAAATAAATGCCGGATTATTTAATTTCGGAAAATATTAAACATTTATTGACAGTTAGGTCGTCGTTTATAAAAATGTGCCAACGATGGAATTTCCTAACTCAGCCTAAAGTCAGAGTAAGTGCGCTGTACTTAACAGAAGTGCTTAAGTGCCTATTTTTCAGGACTATTTATGGGTATGGAAAATATGAAGAAAAAACATGATTCGTCTGTAAATAAAAAATGGTTTAAACAATTTCCGTCGGAATCACAGTTTTCTCTCATAGATTCACAAAACTCAAAACTGATTGAACTCTCTCCATCTAAACAGTGTTATATATACTCGGTTTAGATGTATGTACTCAAATTAAGAACTTCTCTGCTGCCATTCTAATTTCCATTCCTTAATGTTGAATGAAATTATAATTTTTCAATTGATCATTTTTTATGCAAAGGCTGGCTTTAAATGACACAGCGGCGTACTAGATTTATACCCAATAAATAACAATTATGTCAATGTATGTGGGGACGCCCCTGGTCATAATTAAGATTATGGCATGTCGATGTTGGAAATTGCCAGCCCAGCAGCCTTCTCGCAATGAACACCACAACACCAGGTTTATAATTATGTGCATGTGTCTAACCGCAAGAGGATATGCAGCTCTCATCAGCTATTAAATAATTATCTAAGCCAACCAAGAGCGGAGTGCTATCGTTTATCATAAACTTTGTGCCGGTTTCATTATCACCGGGTATTACACCACTAATAAGAACACAACACTTAACGCCATACGTTTGAGAAGATGAACGGAAGTGGTAACGAGATACACACTTCGAAGATTAGCGATGTTTGGCAAAATTTAAACACTTTCAGGACCTATTTTCAGGAGTGGTTTCGTCCACAGACAAGGACTTTTAGAGCGCCCAAGAAGAGACACTACTAACTCCGATTTTATTATACTTGTTTTGCAACGGGATACTAATTGGGCCAATTTTAATGTTACACGAGCAAGTAAAACTATTGCAAGTCGATGTCTGAGAGTACTTCCAGCGAACTTGCGTAGTGTAAACAGTCTCTGAGAGTGCTCTCAGAGCAAGTCTTAAAACTTGCGCAAGTGCTTGCCGCAATAATTACTTGCACGTGTAAACAACCGTAGAGAGCGCTATAGGCAAGTTCAGATTTATTTCCAATTTGTTGGAAGTTGTCTGCAAGTGGGTTGTGCAACTCGTACATTTGGAGGTAGAAATAGTCGTGTATGGTCAATAAATATATTTATGCTCTCACAAGTCGCTCTCGCAAGTGCTATCCCGTGTAAACGGCACATTAGGGCCCCATCGTCGACATTTTTTTCAGGTTAAAGTCGGAAGAAAGAAAAAAACAATGGAAGACAACGAAATATCCAGATCGGGAGCTAAGTTTTGAATTTCAGGGAAAAAGAAAAATAAAAAGAGTAGTCGTTTAAAAGAAAACTTGATGAAAATATATTAGAAATACAGTCAACTTCGGATATAAAGAACCACCAAGAAATCTTCAAATAGTTCGTTATCGCCAGGTGTTCGTTATAAACGAACAAATAATACATACTTTCTTATGGAGCTTTGGACCATAATTTAGTCATTTGTTTGTCATATGCGGAGTTCGTTATATCCCAAATTGACTTTAATCGCAAAATTGGAGTCGAAATAAAAAATCAAAAACACAAAGTACAAATTAACAAAAGGAAAGTTATTCTGAAAGTTTGTTGTCTTTCTCGAAATTGTACCTTTTCCAAAAATGTGATTTTTTTCAGAAAACAATTCCATCAATTTGATATTTCAAAAAATTCTGCAAAGATAAGGGATAACACCAAATTCAAGGCAGAATAGTATGGTAATTCACGATGTCAACCATACCAGAGGTGAAACTCTTCGGGAATGAAACTGCATGGCATCAAAAGAGGAAAAAGGGATATACAAATCAATACGTCAACCAATGATACTAGAGATGAAACTCATCCGAAGTGAAAATGAAACAAAGGAAAAAGATAGAAAAAAAACACTGTAATTCAGTACATCAATCATGCCAGAGCTGAAACTTCTTCGATCGCTAAACGTAAATGTTCTCTGAGGCTAAAGTGGTCGTTAAATTTAGTTTGTCTAACGTGGTGCATGTGCGGATACATTAGAATGATATGATTAACAATAAGTTTTTTAATCCAGTTTTACAACCAATATTTCAAGGAAATGTGTTGGTGGAGAAAAATAAAAACCTTAAAGCAAATCAAAAATTCCTTATGTCTTATGTCTATTGTTTGCTTCCATTCTATAACTATTACCAAGAACTTTATACACTAAGAATGCCGTTAACGAATTTATTATAGAAATAAACATAATATTAAACTTGGCGTTGATTTTTTGAACACACCCATCCGACATTCTTTTTCTCCCACGTGTTCTTTAAATAATAGAAACTGTTTATGCACAGGAGACCTAACACCTACATAGAATTAATTTAAATAACACACCATACAAATTTAGTTCACTGAAATATGCAGAAATGACATGCAGCGATGGATAGATTTATATTAACACGTACTGAACGTTAATGAAGAGCCATTTCTTTTATAAATAGAATGCACACATAAATCTCGCGATAAATAAAAATTAACAGTACTATCTTAAAAAATGTATACACAAATTTTGTCTCCTGAAACCAAGAAAAATTTTAAAAAAACACAACAACAATTTTTCTGTTATTAAAACTGTTGTTTTGCTTCTCTTTCTTGGTTTCAAGGGATAATATTTGTATTATTAATTTTTGAAGTTAACCAAGGACCAATCCGTTCCAAAAAAAAGTTCAACCTTGGGTGATTCTTAGAGTTTGAAACTATCGAGCGAGGCCACGCTTATGGAATAATGTTTTTCCCATCTTTTTTAAAATTGTGAAATTTTTGAAAATTTGACTTATTATGTCACGAATGATTTCAGTTTCTTTTAGAATCCAAAATTTTAACTAAAACTTTTTTCCTCGATATCCATAAATGTTAATTAAGGAATTAAGTTGTCTATCCTCAAGGTTAAATTTGGAATTATCAGTTACATAATCCGTAGCCAATCAAGTTATTAAGACAGTCATCTTTTTGGTTTTATTAACCGACCAACGATTAACGTAAATAATCGAAGTCCTAGTGATGGTAAAAAAAGACCAGGAAGGTCCGACCTAGGCGCAAATAGCTTTCAGTTCAAGGACGTCAAGTTGTGGAATGCCCGATTCGCGGGTGTTCCACCATAGACAACTTGATCGTTCTCTTCTTTCGACTTTTTAATTGTATATTACCGCCGCTGGCCTTGGGACGCCACAACAAGACTCGAAAATGAGCTATGGGTGTACCGAACCTTTGGTCTCTAATGTAACGTTGTTTAAAAAATTAACAAGCCTTCATTAAAACAGTCACGGGCTATAAATCGTGATTTAATGCTCCGCTGAGGCAAACTAGCCAAAATCAAGATGAATGTCAAGTTGTTGCTGCTAAAATACAAAACTTCCCGTCTCAAAGACCTGAAGTGTCAAACTTAAGTTTTAGTCTCCAAGTCGAGAATCACACGCTTGATGATTATAAACAAACAAATGAATATCATCTTCAGTTGTATAAAGCTTTTGGTTTAAACTTTTCCCGAATTGATTGTGTGTAGTGCGATGTTTTCTAAATGAGTTCTAGTTGGAGCGAGTGTCTTAGGTACCCATCAACTTGAATGTATTGTGCGGTTTACAGATATTGACGAAAAAAGGTTTTCGAAGAGATTTTAATTTATTACGGCCTAACTTTTCCATATTTTACTAAAAAAACTCATATGTTATGTATAGAGACCGGATTTTAGGCATAATTAAATAAGGTAAAAAGGTGAACAAAACCTTAAATTAGGCAAAAACAAATAGCTAAAAAAGACATTAAAAAAAAGATACTCTTAAAAAGGCACTAAAAGGTCAAAAGCAAAATTACCAAGAAAAGGCAGGGTCGCAGTCAGAAGTCAAAGGAGCTTGAAATTTATAACAAAAACTACTTGAAAAAAAAAACAATATTGAAAGTGCAAATTTTGAGTTGTGATAAAAACAGTTTAAATTTCGAAATAACTCAAAGATAATAAAAAATTTGAAAAGTTGAAATTTCAGGAATACATTTAAGACCAAAAGTTCCACCAAAGGAAAACATTTTGAGTTTTTAAGCGAACAACTAATAAAAAAAGGAGAAAATTAAAACGGAATTTTTGACAAAAAAAGTCGAAGCTTTATATTAAAATACATTTTTTTCTGAACTTTCGAGTTTACAATCGAAACTTGTTAAAAAAGTGAAAATAAGTATTACGAAAGGAAAGTAGTCATTTAAAATAATAAGAAGCAAACATTTATAACCATATAAACTAAAAGTTTCGAAAGTCAAAATTTCGGGATTAGGATCAAAATTTCAAAATAAAATTAAAATCTCTGAATCAAAATTAAGGATTTGAGTGAGGTAATAATTTTAAGAAAAGAATGAAGTATTAAATTCGGCATTTTGAAAAAAAAATCGACAAAAAAGCAACAATTTTAATAAAAAAAAGACATTTCCGATTGAAATTTGAAAATAAATTAACATGTCTAGCATAAACATAAAATTTGAAGTTTCAAATTAAAGTTTTAACAAAATAATTAAAGGTTGAAAACGTCAATTTTTAGTAAAAGACATTTCAAAAGAATCTACAATTTCAAAATTATTTTTATTATTAGATTTTTTGATTTCAAGTCAAAATGAAAAAAAGAAACAACAATTTTCGTATATATATAAATTTCAAGTTTAAGTTCAAAATTTTGCGAAATAAGTTTAAAGTTTGCGATTAAAGCCGAAACTTTGAGAACCCGTATCAAAATTAAAAAGAGTTCACTCGAAATTTTGAGAAAAATTTAAATTTTCGGTTACAGTTACTCAGGATATTTCCAGAGGAAACTTTTTAAATTTCGAGTTTATTTTCGAATTTTCACCATAAATCTTATAATTTTTACTTTAAACTCAAATATTCGATTTTTCCCAGAAATTGTAACTTTTAAATTTGGGATTTTATATGAAGCTTACACTTCCTAGGAAAAGTCAACATTTTGAGATTTAAAGTCGAAAATTCGAGAAAAAACCAAGATTTCAATGTTAAGCTTTAATTTTTGAAAACTTTTTTAAAATAATTTAAACTTTTCTTGAAATTTCTTTTTCTTTTTTAATAATAATAATAATAGCATTTATTTAGCATAAGCTATTTAACATTCACATTACATTAGATCAGCGTTAAATTAAATTGAATTAAATTAGATCAAATTAAACCAAAACCTGTAAACTCTTTACATAGATGAAATAGAATACAAATAAAATTAATAATTGGTTTTTACATACTTTGAACATAACATCTTAAATCTAGAAGAACTCGCACAATTTTTTGGTTCCTTAGGTAATTCGTTAAAGTATATTAGTCCTTTGTAAAAAATACTATTAAATATTTTACTTCTTTCACAAGCTTCTACATAAAAATTTCCTCGATTTCTTGTATCGTACTCATGAACTTCCGATGTATATTTAACATTTTAACATTGGAAATGTTTATGTTGAGATATGGGGTGAAGTTTCGGGTTTTCGTTCAAGCTTGAAGAACAAGGTGTCGGTCGGTCGGACATACTCGGATCGCCAGTCGAGCGCTCTCGGCGTCGAGAGGCGCATAAAAACTATGAGAGAATGTTAAGTTTACAGTTCACCGCAGTGCACCATATTCGTTTAATCCAGTGACGTTTCATTGGATAAGGCTATCAGCTATGGATATTAAGAGTATGAAAAATAGCGAAAAGTGTAAGACATATTGAGAGCGTAAAAAACGTTTACGAGAGATTGAAAATAGAGAATCTAGTGAGTTAAGTACGAAAACACCACTAACAAAAACTGAACACTGTAGGCGGTATTGTGAGCATGTAAAGATGCGCAAACTTAAAGGCCCTTTAGTGAGGGGTTATAATTCCATTATTATGCTGTAAACTCTTACCCTAAATCCAATTCTCGTACTGTCTTGAAGTACTCAGTAAACGAATGTGGTAAAATATCTGCACTTATAATTTTTAGGGCTCAAATAAATGTAAATTACTTTTACAATAAAGTTGACAAATTTTTGCTTGTAGATTAAATATATTTTAATATTTCATTGTATCGCTTTGTATTAAAATATTTCTTTCAAGAGCCATGAGCATAGATGCCTTAATATTATTTTGATTTAAATTATTTCGTAGTCTATTTGGTTATACGAGTATATTTCAATTTAAAAAATAATCTTTCAGAAGAAACTTGGCTAATGGAAACTGTAAATTTAGAAAAGATAAACATTGCAGAAATAACCTTAAAAATAGAAAAAAGTCGAAAGAAAAATATTTGAATATTCAAGTTTTCACTGGAAATCTCAGGTCGAATACTAAGGTCGAAAATAAAAAAAAATAGTTAAATAAGGCCAAAATTTTGAATTCAGAAAAGTTGCGAGAAAAATAGTAAAAAAATAGACAATTTTAGGAAAATATTCCAGGATTTCAAAAAATTCATAATGTTCTAAAATTTCAAAACATAGGTCAACATTTTGAGGTTAAAGATAAAACTTTGCAACTAAATCAAAATCATTTGAAAAAAATTAAAATATTTCATTCAAAGTCAAGATTTTAAATAAATGACTTGTGTTCTTAAAAAAAAGAGTCTTGATTAAATTTAAAACCTTAAAAATATAAAATTAAAGCTTTAACACTGGTTGAAACCTTTATTGTAAGAGTAGAAAGTAAAGTTTAAATTTTGGGATTTTAAAATTTGAGGAAACCCACCACTCATGATTTAATAAAAAAGGGGGTTTTAAATTTCGAAAAAAAAGTTGACGTTTCAAAATTTCTATAAAAAATCCTGAGTTTTCGATTTTATATATTTATAATTTAAAGAGTTTTTTAGGCCGAGGTCAAAATTTCGAAAATAAGTCAAAATCTTTAGAAATATTTAGAATTTATTATTTAACATAAAAATTTTAAACAAAACATAAATATTTATTGACAGTTCAATTAAAATAAATGACATTTTGAAAGGTTGAGGAATTTTGTGGAAAAGTCATAATTTCAAGAAAATACGCTATATTTATTTTTTTAATGCAACAACTTGGGTTAGACTCGCAAGACTGATGTTCAAATTTTGAATTCGTTTGAAATCCGAAGTTTTAAGAAAAAACACAAAAATTGCAAGTTTGATGTAAAAATTTAAAAAAGTCGAAATTGTGGAAAAAATTTATTAAATTTCGGAAAAGTCCAAAATTTGTGTTTATAATTATTTTGAAAGCATAAACGCATAATTTTGTAAAGAAGAGTAAAAATTTGGAGAGAGTACTCCAAATCTATTTTTGACAAGTTTTCGACATTTTGAGTTTCGTTCAAATGAAAAAGTCAATAAGTTGACGATGAAAATTTTTTAGGAACGTAAATCCCAAAGAAATTATCAGTGATTGACAACTGCAAGATTTTAATACATTTAAATTGCTATCATAACAAACGTTCTGATGGAAAATTCTCATTTTTTGGATGTAGAATGGAAATTGTTACTGCTCTATACTGTCTGTTTTATAAATTTGTGTATCTTAGTAATTCAAATCATCGTAAAAACGTGAAAGAAAATAGATTTCTGACGGATTTTCTTTAGATTAGAAAATTTTAACCTCACTGGATAAATAAGACGTCAAAATTACCCTTGAGGGATCAACCACAACCAAAATAATCAATAAGTAATCGAGTGCCGGGTTCGCTACGTTCTCTTCTAAAAAAAAAGTAGAGCACACTTGATACATTTGAACATCCGATAAAACTGTAACTGACATAAATTGAAATGTATTACTATTAAACGGCGCGAGTATAATTAAATACCATATATGTTGCTAATTTAAAGCCGCTTCCCATTTTCGTTTTTAGATTCAAGTGTTCAGTTCATTACGACAAGCGTATTTTTGATATTAAGAAATTTCATTATCTTTGCGATTCTGTGGAGGGAGATTCAAGTGACGTTATTGAATCATTGTCAGTATCAGCTAATTATTATTATTAATTAATTATGCAAGATCGCTTTAAAATAAAAAAACAGGTCCAACTGTCCTAAACATTTTTTAATTCACAAAAACCACACAACCCGGTCTAAGACAACTAATTAACTGTATTAAAGGTTTTAGAGCTTTCGGCAAAAAAAGGAAAATAATTTTATTTATTCCTATAATAGCCGAAAAATTAAATGATCATGCAAAGCGAAAATGGCAATCAGTACAACCAGTACAGCTCTAGTTTTAATTAGAAATAGGTGCAGTAACTTTAAACAATGTCCAGCGTTGTTAAATCCAGGGTGTCGAGCAAACATCATTACTTCAGCATTAGTTAAAAAATTGTAATTTTCTTTAAAATAGTTTGAAGTAATGTACCATATGGATCAAATCACATCTAAACGAATTCACGTGTGATCTGGAATAAGATAAACAAAATCACAGAACCAACCTCAATTTTTAAGATTGATAAATTTGCCATTCAACTGCCCTCTAATGTTTTTTTCGATGATCCTGATTTCAATGCGAAATAATCTAAATAGATTCATTAACTGAAACAAGTTTATTTTGGGAGTAATTAGAAATTCCATTGAAATTTGAAAAAATTAACTTCATTTTCAAGAAAACAAATTGGTTTGAATGCAGCTGGTCATTTAAAAGTCCATTCAAAGGAACAAAAATATGACATGCAATTCGCCCAATCAATAATACAAGAAGATTTCCGTTCCGTTTCTAATTTATCCTATTGTACTGTCAAGTAAGATCACCAAAATGTACAGAATGATAAAAAGGGTATCCATATGACACCGATTTTCAACGAGTTTTATGGCATCAGCAAAGAAGGACTTATTTAAACTTTCTGTTTAATAATGGTAACTTACGGCACCACTTGTGCACCCTTTTTTGCAGCCCGTTTCTTAAAATAGCAAAAGAAGCTGAAGAACAATTCCCATTAGAAAGTAAAATAATCAGTCGCAATTTTTATATGAACGACTTATCAACAGATTTGATCTCAGCTAAAAGTGTTAGTAATTTTATTCAGCTATATTTGTGTCCTAGTGTAAACGGGCAAGGGAATTTAGTCTCAGATACCTGAGATTTCTATTATGAAATAAATCTCTAATCTAAACGCACTCTTAGGGTTAATTCATCTGATCATTAAAATGCTAAACTTATAATACAATATATAGGTCGTTTTTATTTTCAGAGATATCGGCTGTGGAAATGTTAACTAAAAGAGCCTGTATATTATTTAAAATTTTGTTTGGATCAATTCTAATTTCAGTACTACTGAGTAATAATGTAAGATCCCCGTAATTATAAGTCTATTCTTAAGCTTTATATCTGTAATTTTGATCATTTCTTGCAATTGGTTTGCTATTTATCATATTATTAGGATTTTATTGAAGCTGCAAGACTTCAAGGGGGCTGAAATGTTCCGATTTCTTTATAAATTCTTTACCTGCTAAGGGATTGTCGACCTCTTACTTCTAAATCTTGGCCCTGTGATAAGTAGATCATATATCTTGTTTGTAAGCGGTAGCTAACTGACTTCAATATAGAGTAGTCAATAGACCATAAACAGGAAACATATTTTTTAACCACTGTGTAGTATGAGGTGCCGGTCAGGACATAATAATTTTTTATGAATATTTAATAAATCAAACAATTTATATTAAATTTGAAATTATATATTATTTCTTTCTTGCAGTATATTTAATTTCAATGAATATGGATATTTTAATCTTCTGTTAAAAATTTTATATAAATATTCTTAAATATCTCTTATAAAGATTTTATGTCATTTCAAAAATATTTATATAAAGTGTGATATATCAAACCACCGTAGCGGGCGCTAGAAGCGCTGGAACTTAAATTAAGGTTTGAAACTTTTTTTATTTTATTATTTATTTATTTATTATTATTTTGTTATTATTATTATTATTATTATTATTAGCAGCATGCTGTCACTTTTTATGTCAGATTTTAGTGCTATTGATAAATATGTAAATATAATCAAGATTCAGGTGGCGACAACGAAAAATAAAATTGATATATAAATAATACCATACTCCATGCCCGATTTGTGCGGCTACTATCGCCTCTCACGGTCGTTTCATGTTTCACAGTTTATATAAATATTTTTAAAACCACATAAAACTTTCATATAAAATATTTAAATAGATTTATGTAAAATTTCTATCAGGAGAATATAAATATTCATTTTTACAGAAATGAAGTATATTTCAAGAACGAAACAATATATAATTTAAAATTTTACATATATTGTTTGATTTATTAAATATTCATGAAAAATAATTATGTTGTGAACGGCGCCTCATAGTGTACTGGTCCTTCGAATATTTAACAACAATCAATTTAAATAGCCGAATAGTGATCGGCATCGGCAGTTCAGATTTCTAGCCCAATATTCGGAATGCAGTAGACCCGTCTAAAATGTTTGGAAGGTGTTATCGGAAAATCAATTTTGGCGAACTATAAAGTACTTCTCCCTTATAGTCCGAAACTTTTTGAAAAAGAGCATCTTGTAATCTGAATAATTACATATAAAAATGATGAGATAAAATCTATACTTAAAATTATACAATATTAAACTTCACGAATTAAGCAACAACAAAATAATAATAATAAATAACACAAGGTTTATTACAGAATTAACGTAATACGTATTGTTGTAAATCAATACATATTTTATATAATTATTATTATTTACTACTTCGAAGATACATAGATAATTGTCGTGGTGAATTACAAGGGATGTCGGATAAAACAAGGGTCTTCGTCACTAAGATTCTAGCCTTAATAATCTAAATAAATAAAGGTTTCATATTTTAACACGATCGGTAAAGAGGTTATGAAATGATTAATTAAATTATTTTTTATAACAACTTTGAAAGTCTGCAATTCGAAAAGTAAACATTTTTTATTAATTTTTTTTCGTAATTCGTATTTATTTATCATTCCGAATCAACTGCCAACGTTGTCTTTGAAATTTGTAAATACCCTGTATAACCTTGTATGTTAAATAAAGTGTTAATTATGTTTCTATTTGGTGTTATCATTTCCAATGTCTCCGTTGGTTGCAAGGATTGCGAAATCTGTGAATTTTTTATTATATACTCTGGTTGAATATCATTTTTTATTTTATGAATAAATTTAAATGTGGAAAAAATGACTTTCTGCTTAACAGACATAAAATTCAAAACATGCATCATTGTCAAAACAGGTGTGTATCTATTGCATTTTAATATACCTCTCATTGCGCGATTTTGAATTTTTTGTATTTTTTGCATTTCGTTTTGTGTAACATTAAACAATATTGCAGAACAAAATTCCAAGTGGGGCAATACTATTGCATTGTATAATAGAATTCTAATATGCATACTAAGATCTTTACTTATGCGATTAAGGAACCCCACTTCTTTTGACATTTTCCCCATTAGATAATTGACATGCTTTTTAAAATTTAAGTGCTGGTCAAGAATCACTCCTAAGTATTTTATTTCCTTTACCCTCTCAAGCTCCGTATTGTTGATTTTTACATTTATTACATCCTTTAATAAACCTAACTTATATTTCGATCCAATTACAATGAACTTACTTTTTTTAGTATTGATAGCCAAATCATTATCGCATAACCACTTATAGATACTATCAAGATCTGATTGTAACTTGTATAGCATTTCTTTTACATTAGTGCCGCTAATATATATCATTGTACCATCAGCAAACAGGTAAGTATTACTATAATTAACAATGTTTGCAATATCGTTTATATATAAAATGAAGAGAAGAGGACCAAGCACCGTGTCCTGGGGTATTCCCCAGTTGTTTGCAATACATTCAGATGCAACATTATTATATTTTACCTTCTGTTTTCTATTACACAAATATGATTTAAACCATTCTAAGACTTGACCACGAATACCCATTTTGTTCATTTTGTCCAAGAGTAAATTTCTATTTATTGTTTCAAATGCCCTCCGAAAATCTAAGAACGCTGCAATTATGATTTCCCCTTTGTCCATCGCTTTTAACCAGCTGTCACAAACACTTGTAATAACCGACTCACAGGAATTTTTGGACCTGAAACCTGACTGATTTGGCACTATTATAAGGTTTTCATCACAATAATTTATTAGTTGATCTTTCACCGCCAGTTCTAGTAATTTTTCGTAACATGGTACTGTATTTATTGGGCGAAATTCTTCACATTTCAGGGTATTTTCAATTTTCTGCACAGGTACTACAGTTGATATGTTCCAATCTTCAGGAAACTTGCCAGAACCCAATGATTCATTCATTGTCCAACATACGATTTCCTACACATTCACAGCAATCACGTAAAATACTGCTTGAAATTCCAGTTTCTAGGTTAGTACTATATTTTAGGACTCCTATGTAACTTTTTAAAATTTTCATATCAATTTTTTTAAATTTATCAAAACTATTATAAGTTCTTATTTTCTGAATGATACTCTCCTTATCGCTGTATTTATTTATACATTCCACTATTTCCTTTATACTGTGAACAAAATACTCATTGAATTGTTTAGCAATTGATGTTTAGCAACATCACCATAAGCAGTTTTATGAACAAATTTAATTTCATCTCGAGAATTATTATGTTTTCTTTTCATTGGTAGTAAATCTTTTAAACTCTTTCAGAGCTGTTTGGAATTTGATGTGTTTAAATTATTTTTAAAGAACTGTGCTTTATCTCGTCTAATCTGATTAGTAACATCATTCCTTGCACGTTTATATTGGTTCCAGTCACAATGTGTTCCAGTTATACATGCAATTTTATATTTGTCGTCTCTAATTCTCATTTTTTCAATTATGCTTGCTGTTATCCACTTCTTTTCCTTGCTTTTCGTCTTTATTGTTGATTCTAGAATTGGACACATTTCATTTATTATATTAGTTAGCGTACTAACAAATCTCTGTGACATATCATCTACGTTACCATTATTATGCCAGTGTGTATCAAATAGTTGTTCTTGAAACACACCTTTATTATAGTTTTTTGTGTTCCTGTATTTAATTATTTCAACACCCTTCGGTTTACTTGTGTCAATGTTTATAGATGTAATTATAGATGTAATGCTATGATCACTTATTTTAGGTGTGTGATGCACTTGATGCCTTAATTTTTTTTCATTGGAAATGATGTGGTCAATTAAAGTTTTACTGTTTGCTGTAATTCGAGTGTGTTCTATAACAAGTTGCCTTAACCCGTATTGCATGTTTAGTTCAATATATTTATTCCCATAAAAACTACAGTTTGATAAGTCATAATTAAAGTCTCCGCCTATAATCTGTATATATGGATATTCGCATATTATATCTAAAAACTCTTCATACTCCATCATGAATAAATTATCATTACATTTTGGTGATCGATACAGGACAGATATTATATGATTTCTACTCTTTATTTTGATGTCAATTGCTAGAATCCATAAGTAATCATCTTTTATATATTTTTTGTAACATGTTCTAAAGTTATGGCTATTAGGTATCATAATCATTACACCAACTGTCCTTCTGTTTTCAGTATCACATTTTACAAAATTATAATTACTAATTTCTACTTCTTTATTTTCAATGTCTGTATCAATATGAGTTTCTGCTAAACACATTACAATTGGTTTCCATTTATCTGTTAAAATCTCTATATTGCATTTATTATTTAGAAAACCTTGACAATTAAGGAAGACAATACTTTTGCTATCATTTAATTGCTATGTCCAATAATCAATTTTATCAGTTTCTTTTTTTAATTGTCTTATATAACAGGGACAACTTCTATCAGTGGCAGCGTGCATATAATCCAGATTTAATTTTGTTTTTTGCACAGCATTAAAACAGTTGATACATTTTATGGCATTATTCTCATTACATTCATGAGTTCTGTGCTCACCTGCACATCGTGTACACTTCAGAGGTTTTGTACATTTGTCCTTAAAGTGGTTATAACCCCCACAATTGAAGCAGCGGAGGACTGCATGGTACTCGAAAACATTACATTGCCTCCATCCAATAAAGAAGCTTTTACGATCAATTAAATTTGCCAAATATTTTCCATTTATTTCAAAAATAATATTCCCACAATTTCGTGTATTCTTTTTCTAATACTTCTTTAATACCCTCAGTTTTTGTACATCTCTCATCGTCGAGGTCATTTTGATCCGTTAAATCTTTAATTATTTCCTCGTCTGTTTTAAGAATATACTCTGATTCAACGTTTATTAAAATAATTTTCGGCTGTTTGTATTTAACTTCCTCAACTTGATATTTTTCCCCCAAGTTCATGCTCTACTTGACTTTTTAATTTTTTTTCCCTGCTTTATCATTGCAACTGATTATAACACTACCACTCTTTAAATTTTTTACGTTTTCAATCCCCACTGCTAATTTAACTGGATTTATTGTTCTTTTTATTTCTTCTGCCGTTTTGGTACAATGTTGATCTTCTTTTGGTTTTATCATAATTTTATCGTTTTCTTTCTACAACATATTCGCATAAGAAATCTTTTTATTTTCAATATTGCCATTTTTTAGTTCCTTCTTTTTAAAATGCTGTTATTTTCTTCCACAACAGCCATACATTTTTTAAATGCTTCTTTTAAATCATATATTTGCTCCATTAAATTGTTTATTGTATATCCCTGATTTCTGTCACAAGAATTACATACATACTTTATTTGTTTCTTCGCTACTATAATTTTAGAATCTTCATCAGTTATTCCTGCACATTTTAAATGGAAATATTCCTGACATATATCACAATTTATATATTTCTGACCTCTTCTAACTTCTTCATCACATATTTTACATATCATGTTTAATATTGACCGCACGCCTGTGCCGGCCTTTTATCAGTTCACACCTTATTAAATAGTTTTTTGTGCTTAAAATCGTTGCTTCTTTTTGTACATTCACAATAACTATAATTATCTTTGACCGTTTAAATTCACTTTTAAGTTCATTTAAATAGTTCACTTCTGAGTATATCGATTATCTTTTATGCCTTTAATAAATCATACATTAATTTGCTGATTTAATCACTATTTAACGCAATTTTTTACAGAGATTACACAAACACAGCACATCCGTGTTGGTGCAACTCAACATAACAAAATTTTATCAAACATTGTGAATTTTTCAGTCAAAAAATTTAAAACTTGAACTCCATCTTTGAAAAAAAATTTAATTCTGTTATAAATTCGAAGTTTTACACACAATCTGAGCATTTTTAAACTTCAGGATTTTTTTTACAACTTTAAGCTCACTAGTTTAGCCCGAAGTTGGGTAGACCTGGTTTGATATTTCGATTTTGATTCCAAATATTCGACTTTTTTTTCAAAACTTCGACTTTAAAGTAAAAACTTCGGAAAAAAGTTGGACGTTTCAAATTTAACATTAAAATTTAGATCTTAAATTAGTTACCAAATTTCGACTTTAATTAGGATTTTTTGTTACTTTTAATCGCGAGATTAGGACTTATATTTTAAGAAAAACTTAATTTATAAAATTTTTCCAATATAAAAATACCAAAAATAAAGCCGAAATCATGAAAAAGAAATTGATTTCAATAACTTTGGTGTTTTTCTTTCAAATTCGCCACATTGGCAGTGGCTCAAAATTTAGACTTTTTCAAAATATTTTGACTTTGCTCTCTCGACATTTAAACTTTTTTTAAAACATTTTCACTGAGAATTTTGAAAAGACAATAAAGGGTTTAACAAACTTCAAAATTTCTTCTCTAAATTTTGCTCCATATGTTGAATTTTGATAGTTTCTAATTGATTCCATCTTTTTGAAATTTAGAATTTTTTTCTAAAATTCCAATTTAAATTTGCCTTGCAGTTTTTATAGTTTAGCTTTTTTTTGAAAATTCTAACTATCTTCCATAAATTTTGACTTCTTTTTTCTCGCGATTTAGGCAGTAATTCTAAATCTCAAGGTAATTTAGAACTTAAAAAACTAAAAATTTCTCCAGTTAACTTCAAATTTGTATTTAATTAAAGAACTTTATCTTTCTGGAGGCATTTTTCACACACTTCGGTAAATTTTATCATTTGACCTGTACATCTGGTTTTACATAAAAAATAAGATAAATAGGTAGCGTGGTTTAATTGTCCTGCTCTTAATAGCACGCAAAAGTTATAGGGGACTGTGTGGGTGATAAGAGTAATTGCTATTAAATTACATTTCTTAGAAATTTATGCTTGAAGTTTTTTGTTGTTATTAGGATACATTAATTTCTATTTTATTGCTTTATTTTATTATGTGGGTATGTATACATATATCTGCTTAAAATCTTCAGAAGTGTAAATATACCCGGGGAAACCTACAGAAAAGGATAAATAGGCACCAAACTTTTTGAAAATATATCTAAATCATGTATGGAAAGACAAAAAAAAAAGCAAACGAAATCGAAATTTAGGCATTAAGTAAGGCACGAAAAACACCGAAAAAGGTGAAAAGGTAGGATCATAGGATTTTACCTAAATTCCAGTCTCTATTTATGTATTTAAATATAAATATAAATTTTTCATTTATAATATCTAACGATATTATAAATGAAATAGCAAAATAGTATAAAGGTTTCATGAGCTACCGTTTGTGTCCAACCACAATCAGGAATTATACACCTCGCGGTAATTCGATGCTTCTTTCCGTGTATTAGGGAATCATCATTAAGTAATAGGAACATAGCAGTACTACTACTCTTTCCAGATCCTTCTGCACTAATATTTCATAAGCTACCGTTTGTGTCCAACCTCAATCAGGAATTATGAATCTCGCGGTAATTCGATGCTTCTTTAAGTGTGTTAAGGAATCATCATTAAGTAATAGGAACACAGCAGTACTACTACTCTTTCCAAATCCTTCTGCACTAATGTTTACCATATTATGCGTGAAAATCTGCTTCATAAGCTGATGATGATCATCAAATCTACTACTGCTAAGCGGCTCGAGGTTTTTATTAATGTATGCCTACGTATAGTCCATGCTAAACATTGAGTGGCTGCAGATTGGCCCTCACGTCTTGCTACACGCAGCGAAGATCTAACATTCTAAAAGACGATTATTACTGGTGAACTACCTTAAAATGTTGAAGATGTCAAAAGTTCTCCCTTACTTGTGGACGTCACAGTTACTGCTGAGAATTATCGCTATCAGCCGAGTGGTGATAATGACGTCCTAAAGGAAAAAGTGCTGTAGGAAAGACTTCCTGTTTCAGGACCAAGCTACATCAATTTCGTTGACGACTTCTTTCTATTCCGTAATGTCCAATGAATGCGCCAAAGGTTAATTTCAAATTTGAATCTAAATAACTTCACTGAATCGAAAGAGAAGAACCTAAAAATCTAACTAGACATAGTTCCTGAACTATATAAGCGAGTTAATTTAACAAAAACTAAATTCACTCCATTGGAACTTCTCATTCGAATTCATCCAGTGACACTCGAAACGCTGCATCGCCAACTTGATGCAGAAGGCAGAACATGCGGTCGAGAACAGTAAAACAGCAAAAGCTTGTGAGAACGTACTTTATATGACTGTCAGCAGCCTTCACTTGTTTCCATTCTGACAGGCATATAAAACGCGTTCCTGACTGAAATTAACATTAAACCGTCATAAGGCTTCAGGCCTCAGATACAGAGAACGTATTCTTCCGAGCCGAGAATAAACGCGATGAATCGATCCGGTAGTTTGTGGAAGGTCAAAACAAAAAGATTTCACGTTTATCGATTTGCAGTAGAATAAATATGGAGGTTTATCGATTGCACGGTTTTATTAATATGCGGGAAGGTCGAATGTATATTTTGCGCTACTTCCTACGGAATGAAACAAATGGGTATATATCTCAAGGAAAAACCTTCCAAGAAATGTATTGTAGCAGGTCGAATGAAGTTGACATTTCTACATCACATCTGCATAATAATTAGGCTAATGCAGCATTTTAATATTACTTTAAAAATGAATGTTGCACGACTGGTAAATCAAGGGATACATTAATCTATCATTTTCAAGCTGCTGAATAAAATTAATCGGTTAAAGAAACTGCATAATATATTCAGAGACTTATTTTGTACAAACTTTTGAAGTGGGGTGAGGCAATTGATTGAAGCGTGATCGATAAAATGTAAATAAAATTAGCTGAAAACTAATCACCGTGACCAATAAATCATCACCATATTATTAACGGGTAGTTTGTGTGTTACACCTACCAAGAAAAACAAACGCCTTACGTTACACCAAAAATTTAAGGAGCTGTCTTCTCCAAAGTGGACGGTTGGCGACGACGGCATGTCAAAACAGAAGGTTCGCTTTCTCTGCTTAGAAATTATGTAGGGTGAATCCTTTGGGGTTGAAAGGTCAGTATCGTTAATCTGTCCATTGTTTGGAAAGTTATATAAATATCCCAAACTACGCAAATGTTTACCTAACTTTTTGTCAGATTTCTCGTATTAAAATTTTTTATTGAAAAACGAATAACGAGGAATTGTATCGAATGTTTTGAAGTTTTAAAAATCTACTCATATTTTCTCTACGATCACTATTTATCGAGTTATTGATTATTAAAGTCCGAAACGACTTTTTTGTTTTGAACGACGGTCACTCAGCGAAATATCATATTGCAGGATTCGAAAACTATTCAAATTAAAGAGGATTAAATTATCTAGAAGACCTGTGTGATAGGATTACTGGAAAAAATACTGAAGTCCGTGAACCTGTTCAAAGACAGACACAAATTGGGAAAAAATATTTCAAATTATTTTTTTTTTTCGGAGGAACGGAATGGTCCTTGGTTATGTTCAAAAATTGAAATACAAATCTTGTCCCCTAAAACCAAGAAAGATTAAAAAACACAACAAAGATTGCTCTAATGCGTTTCGATAGTCAAGCTATCATCTTCAGATTACTCAAAAATTTCTCACGCCACTAGAAACTTTTATAAACATTTTCAAGCTATTTATATCCCTTAATTTCACTAATAATTGTGTATATTTTTTATGATTTTCTAGGAGCGAAACATTTTTATGATGAAGAGAAAATTTTCTATGATGGCGAGAGTTAGTGAGTTAGTGACAGTTTAAACGAGAGGACTCCTGCCAAAAGCCTCACTACCACCTTACTTGTTTCTTTTATTTTTAATATTTATTTATTTATTTTTCGGAGCAACCTATAGGCGCTAACCCGTAAATAATTCGACGACTAGAGGTCACCGATGCAAACTAGTATTTGCTCTTTTAAAGCGAAGCAGTAAAGGGCAAATGTCCATAAATTTGGTCTAGTTTACATTTCTAGTTGAACATCAATTAAATTTCAGCAAGTTTTTTATTTAATTCAACTCAATATCATGTTTAAATAAAATTGAATTTCATTTCTGGTTGCGTGACAAATGTCGGAATGTAATCAATTTCGAATGAAATTTTAATGAACTTTAACATTTGCAGCTTGCAAATTGCTTTTGAAGAACACGCAGATACTGGCATCCGCGTTTTGTTGTATGTATAGATTTTTTTTTAATAAAATAAAATGTCTGAACGTGTTCTTTCTCCTTTCGGCATCATCATGACTGAAGCTAATTAGTTATCTGACAAACGAAAAACGAACATCACTCACACTCTTCTTCCTTCCGCTTTATTTGTATTTTTAACGAAGGAGTCTTCCAATATCGCCAATAAACCGAATGTAAATAAGCATTTCTGCATTTCTAATGATATTTGTAAGAAAATATGTCTCAAATTGGAACCTAGGAGTTTATTAACACAAAGCTTCTTATTCGCGACGAAAATAATTGCCACAACTTTCTATATTCACAGATAAGAATTTCATTTTTCCTGGATCGAACTCAAACTCGTTTTTGTAATGGAAGACTTAAGCTTAAACTTCAATAAAATGTCGAATTTTAAAAATTAAAATCTAAATTTCATTTTTCGACAGTTTCACCTGCAGAATCTCGCGAACTCTTGACTGCCTCGAAGGATTCGCCACAAAAAGTGATCGCGATTGGGTGTTCGTATCGCAGCGCTGCAAAACTTCAAAACAACCAACGAGTATTGACCAATACAGCTCTCCTGATCACCATCCCAAACACCAAGGGCATGAACTTTCCCTGTATCTGACCATAAGCCACAGGCTAATACAAACCAAACTTAAACAAAAAAACTGACTGCTTGCAGTCTGGTTAGAACTACAAAATATATTGAGAGATTAAAGAGTCTAATTCATAACCAAATTTTAACTGAAAACTCCAGAATGTCTTTTATTATTGCAAGTAGGTATTCGAATTGTTATTTTATTGCTATGACTTAATTCAGAAAAATTTCGATTTTAGTTCATACATATGTAGTAATATTAATTTTATTTTAAATGGGTACAACTTCAATTTAAATGTAATCAAAAAGTACAGTTACCAATAAAATGCAAATTGCTCAAGATGATCCAGCTCGTGTTTAGTAAAATTGCGTGTACTGTTACGATTCCAAACGGAGAGTGTTACAGTCGAACTCTTCGGGCAAAGAGCGGTCAAGTCGTGACTGGGAGGCACACAATGCATGTGGAAAAACAAACAAAACGCTAAAGTAAAATAGAAATCCATTTAGTAATATGGGTATTCAAATAGTTCTTTTTGTAAACGAAGAAAGAGCGACTTGTACTTCCAATAAATCTGAAGGTTAATATTTACTGATATTCAAAGGACTGCTGATAGGACGATCCCATGGCAAACAAAATATGACAACATATAGTGTTGACCGAAAGGAAACGTATTCCAATGTAACTCAACTTTTGCATATGAACAAATAGAGCTGTGAAGCGAATTGTTTAAGGTCCGAAGAACTTACCGTTTCACCGAAGTGATCTGGCTCCTTCATACCATTTCTCTTTTCATAGGTCCCGTCTGAAAATAAAAAAGAAAATAAAATAAAAAATGAAATTAACCACACTTTATTTGATTACAATTATAGATTTCAAGAGCACACACTTTTTTAGGTATGAGGCAATTTACTCCTAAAATTCTGATGAGGATTATTAGTAGTCCGCAAGTATCATCATATTATTATGTCAACGAAACTTTTTGATATATGGAAATAATATCCACAGATATATTAATAAACCATCGATTTAGTACTGAATTGCTTTTGGTGCGCTTCCCATGCAATTACGAACTTCAAGACCATGAGATCTCTCCGCCGAGCGAGTGAACTGTTCAGTATCTCCCGTCGCAGGAATGTTGCATTATCACGATTTTTTGAATCAACAGCCCGAAGGCACGAAACGCTGAAAGCATGTCTTTAATATTACTGCGACGACCTTTGCTTTTCTTGCCAGCTAATTCCCTTTCCACTTAGCGTAATTGATTTTGTCTGGAATGGGTTTCGAAAATGGAACTCACCAACTCATCAAGGCCGATGCGATTTGCTCAAAGACTTGTTGCAGACGGTCGATTTGGGGCCAATAAACGCCAATAGGAATGGAAACAATCGACAGATGATATTTTCAGAACCTGTTGGATTTTCTACGTTTTAAATAGTGTGGTTTATTATCAAGTTCTATTTAACTGACTGACCCAAGTAATATTATATTAGTAAAATAGTTTTTATACTAGAGTAGCTCCGTGCCCTATGAAATTTCTCACGTTTCTAGTTTAAGTTAGAGAATACAGTTTTAAAAATTTTTTCGTGGTACCCACCTACGTTATATGGGGAACTCTTGTGCAAAATTCTATGCTCATAGAACCACCAATTTAGGCTGTGTGTCATTTCGTTTGTCAATCTGTCAATCTGTTAGTAGATAACTGAATGGACAGCACAATATAATCTATATTAATAAAATTGAGGCATATAAGTTTCCGCCTGTTCGCCGAGTGGTCTTTTGTTCGGGCTAATCTAGGGAACTGCTAAATCGTTCTAACGAAACTTAAACTAAAATGTTATTTTTAGGAATACCTTTTAGGCTTTTAAAACCTAAGCAACCTTTCACTTCGAAGTATTTAACTATGCTAACAATTTTATTTGAGGTTATGAACTTCTTCTTCTCCTATTTTTGAATTGACTCTCAAGCCTTACCGATACTACCTTCAATAAAAATCGATCAATTAAAAATTCCTAGAATAAGAAATAACAGCGATTTTAAAAAGGAATATACAGTATGATTCAGTCATAATGGTATTAATTTTAATTACGTGTTCGAAAGGCTTAGTAAAGGCAGAAAATCGAAAAAAAAAATTATTCGACTTTTTAAAATATACCCAAATCAACCTATTGACCACCAAAGGCCCGGCGTTACTCAAATGCTTTACGGCAACAGACGCTGGTCACGTTATCATCCACTCACCAGCTGCAATGATAAGCCGGCGGACTGACGAGGGCGAAACATCGCTAATTAATGGGCAACAAATCTCCATTAGTTATTTTGACGAATAAGTATTTGTGTTTTCATACACTTAAAACTTTTTACATTTTTTTGTTTCCTTAATCAATCAGTCTGATGAAAAGTAAAACGCAAATTCAAAAAATAAACGAACAAAAACGACTCAAACTAAAATATTAAATCTACAAAATAAATAACGATGGGATGCACTGGTTTATTTAATTTTGAAGCATATTAACGTTGGTTAACAATTAGGTTGTTGTTTATAAGAAATATGTCAACGATAGCCCACAGTCGGAATAAGTGCAGTGTACTGACATTAATACTCGAGTGCCTCTTTTCCGAACTATTTTAGACCTGTCGGGCGCACTAAAATGGTGATGATTCGTCGGTAAACTACAAATGCTTTAAAAAATGTCCATGGTATCACAAAGGGTCACAAAAAATAAAACGTTGGGAAATAATTCTCGAGTATTAACCACTTTTAACACTTGCACCTACAACAGCGAATTTAATTCATTACTTGCAGCGTTTATATTAACGTTTACATTCATCTCGCGATTTCATTTTTTATTTTCGCGTAACCTTCTTCTGCAATTCATTGTTACCCGATTTTCATATAAAAAAGCAAATCACCCAACGACTTTTCCGCAACCATCGGTGCCGCTAAAATCTTTTAATGTTTTTCGTATTGTGATTTAGACATAACCTAAAAATGTTTTGTTTATTTGTTTCGTCCGAGTGCCAACTACGCAGCAGTAAATTCTTTTTCTTTCCATTTATCTGGGCTTTGGAGTCAGTGACAGCTCAAAAATTATGGTTTTAAAATTGTTTTTTCAGCGCAAGTATACCTGAAAAAAAATGTATAATCACGTATTCGTATTATACTCAGTTTACTCTATCTTCCCTTAAAATTAATGCCATTATGACTGAATCACACTATATAAACGATCCATTTTTTTTATATGTTTATTTGTTCATAGCTGATAAACGTGTAAAACGAGACAGTAATGTTGAATTAAAAAGGGTAATTCACTGATGCATTGATTACTTGAAAGTGAACACGATTTAAATTGAATTTCGCAAGTAACCTTTCTTGGATGTTGACCTTTGGAGTTCAAGCCGAAGTGGATTGCCTAACAATTCTCGTAAGTATAGTTCATTTCGAGCTATAATTACTTCTAAGAATTTACATGCTTAAATTATTTTGGTGCGAACTAATTAGCTCTGATTGTTGGGTTGCGTAACTAGAACAATAGAATGGATAGATTGTTTTGTGCACTTCATGGTTCCCAAACTCCAGACGACACTTTTCATATTTATTGCATGGCTTGGATAAAGAACAAAACAAAACAAATTGTTCTTTTAGGGCTTTCTTCCGCAAAAGAAAAAACCAAATCCTTACAACATAAGTTGTGCCCATTTTTACTTATATCACAAACCTTGATGGATCAATTTCGTTCCCTGAGCTGGACACTAGAAATCCTAGTTCAGAAAGTATTTGCACGTTTCCAAAGTATAAACATTGGTTATTTACAGAAAATTACAATATAAATGGAAAGTAGTATCATAAGGGTTTTTCTCAATGACGATATTTAGAAGTTAAAATGATGCGTAGATGGCATAGAAACCTGGAAATTTTGACAATTTCAGGTTTTGTGGAATTTTTTTGGCTTCTTGATGTATTCAGAATTTTTCATATTCACGTTTATCTGGCATACTGTCATATGTTTAAAAGAAGCGAAGATTAAGTCCAAGATCATCCCAACAATGTAAGTGTCATGACTTATTACGTCGTGTCATATCGTGAGGTTGCGTGTTTCATGAGACTGCGAAAGGATCTTTCAGGATTCCGACATGGACTAAGACTAGACGGTATAATTCTATCGGTGCTGTGTGGCATTCAAAGCATTGTCGCGGATTTGAAAGAACGAAGACGGCTGGAAATAGGTAACGTTTCTTTTTCTAGTTGTACGTGATGCTGGAGGATTCCTGGGATCCACCCACGCTTCTCATGCCGTCACATCATCCGTGCTCTTCGCTGTAGAACATTCCACGGCAATTCGCTCGCAAATAAACATCGCCGACATTGTTGCTAGGTGCTTTGTTCTCTCTTTGCGCTTGTTTTAAAGAAATGTTGTTTTTTTCTCGATCGTTAAAGAAGTAATCAGGGGCTTTCCCACACAATGTTACAGACTAAGCGCATCCTGATCGGTCCGATTCATTAAAAGGACGATGGACAAAAGTGGCAAGTGATAACCCTCGACCGTAATAAGCACTTAGTACTTGATGTGTGATCAAAAACAAGATGATTACGAGTTAAACAAGAAATGTAATAAAATAAAATTTCATTATTTTTATATGAAATATTTCGAATTGTATATGTAAAAAAAATTCTCAATTTAAAAGAGTGATTTTAGATTATGCAAATTTTACTGAAATCTTCAAAATTTCTAGAAAATATTTGACAGTTTTTGTTAAATAAATTTAGCTTCTTTGGAAATTTCAACCCTTTTTCCCAAAATTTTTAATTGAAACATTCCATTTCTATATAAATCTAACTCATTTTATAATCAAATGTAAGTTGGTTCAAATTGCTTTAAAATGTTATTGGTCTATTTATGTATTTCTCGGAGGTTAAGATATTAATGAAAGTGTGTAAAGATATATTTTTCAAGATATTTACAATTACCCCAACGAAATGTGTCACGCACTTTCATTTGATACGTCACAAGCTAGGCTCCGTTTAAATCGTCTGGTACTTCTTCGGCGAAATGTACATACAAAGATAACTTATGATCCATAATCCCCTTAGCATAACTACAGTAATAACTAAAAACCTTCGTTTTATATAATAACTGACCGGAGTTATGTACTAAATAAACCTTTCTTTTTCATATTCAGATTCTCTTGTTAATACTTTAGAAATAAAATACTTTCACGATTTTGATACCTTCTCTTCTAATGTTTGGGTAAATCAAATTTGAGCTGCTTACAATGTAATTATTTATTATGCATTTTTTCACGGCTTTTATAAATAAAGTAGATATTCAAATGCAATTTAAAATCTCATTAAGTTTATCAATTAACGCCAGAATAATTTAAGATCATAAAAATGCTAATGCACTCGTCAAAACAATGAAATTCAATGAAAATTAAATTATGGCGGCTCACTATGCAAGGCGGCCAAAGAAGCCTGAATTAATATATTTCCTTGATAATTTGGATGGTTTAAGATTGCTTTTAAAATTAATATTTTTTTTCTCGCCTTCCACTTTTAATTCGGGATGAATAATCGAGCCTGCTGCAGATTATCGGGGTTGTTGGTGCGATGCGCTAAGTCGAATAAACAGGAAAATAAGCTTATCCAATTTTAACCAGTCTTCAAGAGAAGAATGCCCGCTTTTGAATATAAAAAAGGATCGCTCTTAAAGGTTTTACATATTCGATTTTATCAGACTGCGAAATCATTTTTAAATTCATTGAATCGCTCAAAGGACATTTTTATTGTTAGGCTGACTGAAGTTTTTGCTGAAGGTTTTTTAACTACGAATTAGTTGGAAATCTTTGAATATGTAGATACGGTTTTAAAGAAATTTAACACTAGAATACTGTTCTCATGTTTGGAGCTCAGCACAAAGCACACTTTGGCTCTTTTGGATTCAATTCCAATAAGAGCGATTCGCCTAATTGATGACGGAAGTTTGACCGATTCCCTCGAAACACTAGAGTACAGGCGGATGGTTGGTGATTTATCTCTTTTCTACAAGTACTTTCATTTGAGATGCTCACAGGAACTAATAGGAATGATCCCTTCAAGGGCAAGATTTTTGAGACATATAAGACATTCGGAGACAGCAAATTCATATGAGGTCCTGCTTGACACAGAACTTCCAAGCTATGGAACTCGTTACCGAATGGAATTTTCCCCAGAAATTACAACCTATCTTTGTTTAAGAAGGTGTTTCATCGCCATCTATCCTTGTTTCCGCATGCTACTTGCAGTGCTTTGAAGGCGTAATAGGGTTGCCCTTTACGAGTGGATTAAACTTAAAAAAATACACTCATTCAATCTATAACTCTTCGTAATATTTCAATTATAAAGGATAGTTTGCCAAAAATTACAACCTATCCTTGTTTAAGAAGGCGGTTCATCGCCATCTATCCTTGTTTCTGCATCCTAGTCGCGGTGCTTTGAAGGCTTAATAGGGTTATCCTTTAAGGGTGGATTGAACATAAAAAATTGGCATTTTGTGCAAACTTATTTATGAGCATTCTCTGCCCCAATTATTTATAAACGTTTTGTCTTTAAGAATATTGGTAGGTTCTTGCCAAATGTGCTATTCTATTTAATCTCAATGTTATCACTTTATCGGATTACTGAGCTCGAAAATTACAACCTATCACGCTCCAAGAGCTAGAAGTGATGGAAATGATGATAAATTGCGCAAATTTTCCACTAGTCCAAAATATCGTACCACCTAGACTGAATAGTGCCAAGACACATAGCAGCATATTATAGGTAGTAGTACCACCAACAGTTGACCTGCTTACGCTTGGCAGTAGAAGGGTCACTTTGCAAAAGCTCGGATAACTTTAATACTTCGTCGATCAGTGACAAATTCCAAAGAAATGTATCGTTATATTGGGTTATTTTCTCGTGATAAAACAAGAAAAAAAAATACTTAAATATAATGCATAATTATCTCGAAAGCAAATTCACTTTTCCGGTCTACTCGTCCAGGATAATGCGAAGTGTAAATGCACTTCGTTTTCAACGCAAATAAATGGAAACAAAAAGAATTTAAAAAGCGGAAATAAAGATCTCGTTTCGCGTGACCACTGAAATAAACAGAAAAGAAACGGATCGTTGTGCTCGAAATAATCTCTAAGTGTATTGCTCCATCGGTGCGTCAATAAAATGGGGGATGTGCAACGGAAACACTAATTGCAACACTGCAAAAACCACAACACTTAGAACAAAATTACTACTGAACATTGATTTAAGATTTAATTGGGGGTTCACATTAATATTGAAATGATGAAAATATTTAACTAAATATTCGGGGTAAATAAAACTGTATTTGTTTTGTTGTATGCAGCATTCAGTATGAAGCATCCATGCTTAATTTTCATATTTTACAGTATCAGAACAACCCTTGACTGCTGCAGCTGTCACGTTCCAACTCCTCGGCTCTTCTGGGGTGTAAACATCAAAAACACGAAACACGGGCGGTCAAGAGTGTTATTAACAGAGCTTATTTAACACATTAGAGATCTAAAAATTACGAAAATACGACCGTCAACTTCATGGATACATTTAGGTTAATTCCTATCTTTGGTGATGAGCGGCTTCATAGTGACATCGGGCAGAAACACCATCTATAAGCATTTCCAACTATATAAGACATCCATCGGTGGCAAAATCGGCCCCAGAAACAAAAATGGCATTCCAGCATGGGCGGCAGCTCAGATCACAATGGCGGTACGAATTATTGGAAACGTTAATGCTCGACATAAGGTAATGAGACCGTTATATCATTTTGGATAACACGAGTAGCTTGTTTAAATACCGCATGTAGGTATTAAAATTATGTACGGGCAGAGAAAGATGAAACGCTAAGGGCTATAGATATCAATTTAAATCTTAACACAGTATAATTAGATTAGCTTGCTTGCGAATGACACTACGACGAGTAAAATTCAAGTATTATAATTATCTACAGCTGCGCAACTGACAGTAGCCTTGTGTCATCGTTTTTCTCCGACAAACCATTATCCGTCGCTGCTTCAGATCGACTAAGGGAACAGCAGATACAGATGATTAATCAGGATCTCGAAATCATTCTGGAATGGGGTAAGAAAAATCTGGTCGACTTCAACGCTTCAAAAACTCAAGGCGCGGTTTTCTCTAAGAAAACATCAAGAGATTATGCAACAAACATACTAGTGGACGGCAAAATCTTTCCGATGGGATCTAATCTGTCTACCCTAGGAGTGAATGTGAGCACTAACTTATCTTGGACGATCATGTGCGCGCCATTGCCAAATACGCCTCTCAGAATCTAGGCTTCCTTTTTAGATTTAAAAAGTACTTCACATCTCATCAGCTCACACTATGCAAAGCTCAAGTTGGGCCAACACGATAATACTGTTCTCATGTTTGGAGCTCAGTCCCAAAGCACCCTTTAGCTCTTTTGGATTCAATTCAAAGAAGATCGATTCGCCTAATTGATGACTAGAATTTGACCGATTCTCTCGAAACACTAGAGCACTGATGGTTAGTGACTTGTCTCTTTTCTACAAGTACTATCATGAAAGATGCTCGCAAGAACTAATAGGAATGATCCACCCAAAGACAAGATTTTTGAGGCATACAAGACAGTCGGAGACCTCAAATTCCTGTGGGGTCCAGTTTAACACAGTGAGGATTTCTGTTTATGGAGACTCTGTTTTTCTGTAGAACTTCCAACCTATGGAACTCGTTACCGAAAGAAATTTTCCCCAAAAATTACAACCTATCCTTGTTTAAGAAGGCGGTTTATCCTCCTCTATCCTTGTTTCCGCATCCTACTCGTAGTGCTTTGAAGGCATAACTTAAAAAAAAACACCGATTTATTTAATAAAAAAATCAGGTTCTGAGCAGATTAGTCGATAAGACAAAAAAAATAAACAGCTTAAAAAAAATATCCAAAGAGTATACTTGAAAATTGTTTTCCAAAGTAGTTATTTTCCAAGGAACAATCTTTGTACGTTTTTAAATTAAAAACAAGCAATGACCCGAGTGTATTAATATCGATCCTTTGCCGCATACTCGTCGGTCGTTGTTACACATTCAGGTTCGTTACAAGCACAAGCCCTACATATGGGTTTTACTTAACAAAAGGACTGCTTTCTCTTTCCTAACAGCAGCATTTTCATATCTAAACAATACCTTGGCGTTTTAATCGATATCTAACAAAGAATCTAATACGTGTTTCCATGACTTGAAGCTACATAATAGACCGTAACGTGTTAATAGAAAGTTGCAGAACAATAAATACAATTCATGCACTTCATATGCAACGGGCATTAGCGATGGTAAATTGTATTTGATGGATAACTGCTTAAAATCCTTGGTTAAACCAAAGGTGACTTAGTTTTTAGTTTACAGTTGAATTGACTTTTTTTGGTATTTTAATTTTAAACTGAAAATTTTTAGTTTAATCTCCAAACTTCCAAAAAAAGAAATCCAAAATTCAGCTACAAATTTAAGATATTTTCCCTTTAAGGCAGCAGCAACAATATAGATACAAGTTATAAGGATATGCAATTCCTAAATTTGCTTACTCCTTAGTAAAATGCTTAAATAAGTATTAAACTTTCTGACAAATGATTTTGAAAATCAGTAGGAGAAATTCCAAAATTGAAAGAACCATAATAATTTCGCCTTAAAGAGTAATCATATACAACCAGATGAACGAGGCAACCAAGCTTACAAAGATATTTGCAGTGAGGTAACTTTCAGTCTTGTATTATGGGTTGTATAACAACATTCGCTAACAACTATCGCCCTATATCTTTGTTGCCTGTCATATCTAAGGTGATGGAAAAAGTTATAAACATCGAGATTCTCAAATATCTGGAGGAGAATACAATCATCTCGAACAGGCAAAACGGTTTCCGACAACAACGCTTAACTGGCGATCTAATAGCATACTCATATCTGTAACTCAGCTATGGAAAAACATGGTGAGGCTAGGATTGTGGCATTGGATATCTCAAAGGCCTTTGACAAAGTCTGGCACCGATCTCTTCTCGGCAAATTAAAATCTCGCGTTCTTCCTCCTCGACTCGTCATTTAATATCCAATTTTCTCGCTGACAGCTCTTCAGGTCGTCGTCGATGACATCGCATCCGAGACATTTGAGATTAATGCAGGGATGCCTCGGGGATCTGTACTGTCTCCTACGTTGTTTCTGTTACACATAAATGATCTGTTAGCATTAACTTCTAATCCGATATACAGCTACGCAGATGATAGTAGCCTGGTGTCATCGTTTTTCTCCGACAAAGCATTATCCGTTGCTGCTTCAGATCGATTAAGGGAATAGCAGATACAGTTGATAAATCGGGATCTCGAAATCATTCTGGAGTGGGGTAAGAAAAATCTAGTCGACTTTAACGCTTCAAAAACTCGGTTTTCTCTAAGAAAACATCAAGGCATAATGCAACGAACATACTAATGGTCGGTAAAATCCTCCCGATGGGATCTTATCTGTCTATCCTAGGAATCAATGCGAGCATTAACTTATCTATATATCTATATTATATATAACGATCATGTACGCGCCATTGCCAAATCCGCTTCTCAGAACCTAGGTTTTCTTTTTAGAGTTAAAAAGTACTTCACATCTCATCAACTACTCACACTATACAAAGCTCAAGTTAGGCCAACACGAGAATACTGTTCTCATGCTTGGAGTTCAGACCCTAAGCACACTTTAGCTCTTTTAGATTCAATTTAAAGAAGAGCGATTCGTCTAATTGATGACGAGAGTTTGATCGATTCTCTCGAAACACTAGAGCACAGGCGGATAGTTGGTGACTTATATCTTTTCTACAAGTACTATCATGAGAGATGCTCCAAGGAACTAATTGATCCCCCCAAGGGCAAGCTTTTTGAGGCATACAAGACAATATATTTGGTACAGAGAAAGCAGACTTTTACGTTTTTCAGTACACTCATCAATAAATATCTTCATTAGGTGTATTCTCATATATATTACAGTGTGTTTATGCCCGTCGGAGGTTTTTTTGAGCACCATTATCTTAATAACAGCAATTGGATTGGGTTTATTATTTTCTATTAATAACAATGTGTGAGAATGAGAAAACCAGTGCCGTTTGGCATTTGTTGAACATTAAAATAATGACGCAGTCTCGATGGTAAAAGATGGTAATTCCACTTAAATTATACGATGCAGAAGAGAAACAACAAGGATAACTTATGCTGCATCGGAGAGTAATTGGTTGCTTATGGTAAAGTGAAAAGAGAGGTTGTCCTATTCGATGGACGGGTCTTTACGCTCTACGACATAATGCGCTCAAATTATCTCCACTATATTTCATATTTCATGGTGCACTTGCCACTTCCGCATTCCATGGATATTCCTTATTTGCGCTTACCGTTTATTCCACGACTTTCTTCAATGTAACATTAAGGTGCAGCTCCTATGTTTCCAAAGATACCTAACTAATCTAAATATGTCTGAAATGTAGAACCAGTTTTGAATATTTTCAATGGAATGGCATGTTTCGAGTGCAACGATAATAACTCGATGAAATTTTGGCATCTTTCAAGAGGCATCATTATTGAACGTCTATAAAGCTTTGATATTTGTCGCAAAAAGACACCACCGATAAAATTTCGTTCGAGAAATTGCAAGGAGCAAACTTTTTTATCGATCTTATTGAGAATTCCAAGCTGCAATCTTTTTTAATTATTTTTTTTTAATACATTCAATATGATGGATCCACTTTCTATTAACCATAACGAATTTTCATGGCGGAGAAATGTTGAGCAAATCTCATTTGGTTCTGCTAATGGAACGGAGAAATTAAAAAAAATGTTTAACTCTTTAAGTTAAAGAGGAAGGGGAGGATATTTTACCCATCTCGGGAGTCGTCTCGACGGAGAGTTATTTAATGCAAAAGAGTCACCATGCAAGGAACTTCGCAAAAAAATGGAATTTATTGCTCTGCTGCCCTCCTTGCACCTTCGGACCAACCACCAGACATAGACTATCGCAACTCTCTCCGAACTAAACAATTAAAAATACTCCAAACGAAAGTATTTATTTGTGGTGAAAAATGCGTCTCTGATGTACCTTTGACGTATGATATACTAAAGGAGTTGGACTGAACCCCCAAACTACGCCAGGTAGCAGAAGGCCTAGCACCCCAGGCTACTGTAGCATATGGGTGTCTTAAATAATCTATTATGAAAAGCACGTTGAAAGCGGCTGAAATCAAATGCTAAAAGCTACCTAATTCACCAAAAATAGTTCTCGCAATGCAACTGAAAATCAATAAAGCTTCATTGCTATTTTCGCTTTGTAATTGAACAAAGCTCTATTCGAAACTTACATAAAACAGTTAGTAAAGTTTCCACTGCTAATAATCGGAACAATATTACTTCATGAAACTTGTGTTGCAAGCGTAACTTCTTGGTAATTTTAAGAATAATAGTTCTCTCTCGAGTGGCGTTAGCAACTACACTAAATTAACGAAATAATAAAACACGTTTCAGATAAAGCACGTACGCGGATAGAAAAGGCCGTTTCAACAGCCTCATTGAAATTTCGCTAACGGCATTTCTAAATTGGAAAATATTCTATACGCCTCTTAACCTTTACGGCAAATGCGGCAGTAGTAGCGTTGTATACATCATTAAGATAGCATTGCCAACATTTCGACGATATTTTATTTGCACCGATAAATCAACTAAAACGACAACACGCAGCGTTTTATTTAACTTTTAGTAAAAAGGGGCCCACATAATTCTTAAAAACGACGCGACACCATAAACCAGGTGTCCATACCGAAAGGGGGATACCACAGGGATCTTGTTAAGGTTCATTATTTATCAATGCGCCTCAGAGCTACCGCTGGAGGCGATCGATTGGCCTGAACCAGACACCAAGACACAGGACGATGCACAGAGAGGTTTTCTAAATGACTTTCAACTTAAAATTTTCAATTTTATTGCCAACATTTCGATTGTAAATTCCAAATAATTATTAATGTAATATTTATTTTGCTTTCTACAGATTTCCAAATAGAAATTTTGATTTTTTTTCTTACAATTTCGACCTCGGAATGGCAGTTTTTATTTTTTCCTCATATTTTAACTTTAGATTTAAAATTGTACCTTTGACTAGAAAGGTTGTGCTTTTTTATTTACAAAAATGTCAACTTTAACCTCTCGAGTTTAAAACCCCTTTTAGAAATAAAAAGTACTTCACATCTCATCAGCTACTCACACTATACAAAGGTCAAGTTAGACCAACATTAGAATACTGTTCTCATGTTTGGAGTTCAACTCCAAGGTACACTTTAGCTTTTTTGGATTCAATTTAAAGACGAGCAATTCGCCTAATTGATGACGAGGGTTTGACCGATTCTCTCGAAACAGCAGATTGTTGGTGAATTGTCTTTTTTCTACAAGTACTGTCATTGAAGACGCTGGCAGGAACTAATGTGATTAATCCCTTCAAGAGAGGAAATTCCTGTGCAGTCCAGCTTGACACAGTGAGAACTTCTGTCTACGAAGACTTTTTTTTCTATAGAACTTCCAAGCTATGGAACTCGTTACCGAATGGAATTTTCCCCAGAAATTACAACCTATATTTGTTTACCGGTGTGAAGACAGCGGCTAAAACCCAGCAGCCACTTTTACGTAGTTAACCGAACGTCCATGGGCGTGCGGGTATCGCGATATGAGTTGCCGGCAATGAGCATGCAGACAGAAAATAATCCGTCGTAGCGGCCAAAATATTTGCAGCGTTACGCGACAATTCTATTAAAGTAAATATCTATAAATTATATAAAAATTCATATATACCAAACGCGTTGACCTAACCAAGTAAAACTTTAAAATTTTGTTAACAAAAACATGGGAATCCAATTCGTACAAGCTCATCAACTAACGCCGGGATCAGGGTGAAATGCACCCCTATATATGAATTATAAAAAGATTCAAATCATAACTACAGCCTGAACCTAACCAAATAAGATTTTGACATTCTATTTAGAAAAATATAAAAAATTAACAGTAAAAGTCTTATTTACTGACGGCGGGATCTTCGGGGTGAAATGTACCCCTATATATAAATTTAAAAAACATTCAAATCATAACTACAGCCTGGACCTAACCAAATAAGTTGTTGGCATTATATTTGGAAAAATATAGGAAATTACTTGTAAAAAGCTGATCGACTGACGGGGGGATCTTCGGGTTCAAATCTATCCCTATTTATAAATTCTAAAGAAATTCTAATCATAGCTATAGCCTAGACCTAACCAAATAAGATTATGGCATTTTATTCAGAAAGATATAGAAAAGCAACTGTAAAAAGCTGATTGACTGACAGCGGGATCTTCGGGGTAAAATGTACCCCTAACTATAAATTCTAAAAAAATTCAAATCATCACTACAGCCTAGACCTAACCAAATAAGATTTTGGCATTATATTCAGAAAAATATAGAAAATTAATTATAAAAAACTGATCGAGTGACGGCGGCATCTTCGGGGTGAAATGTACCCCTATCTATAAATTTAAATAAAATTCAAATCACGACGGATTATTTTCTGTCTGCATGCTCGTTGCCGGCAACTCATATCGCGATACCCGCACGCCCATGGACGTTCGGTTAACTTCGTAAAAGTGGCTGCTGGGTTTTGGCCGCTGTCTTTACACAGGTTATTTGTTTAAGAAGGCTTTTCATCGCCATCTATCCTTGTTTCCGCATGCTACTCGCAGTGCTTTGAAGGCATAATGGGGTTGCCCTTTGCGAGTGGATTAAACTTAAAAAAAACACACACATTCAATCTATAACTCTTCGTAATATTTCGATTGTAAACACAAAATTCTTGAGAATTGCTAAATTTCGATTTTTTTTTTGTTTCGAAATTAATATAACATTTTTCTCAACATTTCGATTTAAGAATGAAAATGAAAAAATCGAAAATAAAACTGTTTATAAAAATTACGTTTTTCTTGGAAGCTTAGACTATTTTTTTTTACTTTCAATTTTCCATTTTTCCCTTGAAGAGACCACTTAAAACTTTAAAATTTCGACATTTCATTTCAAAGTTTTGATACTTTCATTGAAATTTCCATGTTAAAATTGATCCTATTAAAATGTTAATTGATTCTGTTTTTCAAAATTTCGCCTTTTCTCTCATGATTATAAGATAAAACCTTACCATTTTTAAAAACGTAAAAAAATTAAAATTTCGAGGAAAAAATCGACACTTTAAGAAAGAGATCGTATTTCTAAAAAAAAGACGAAATTTAGTAAAATTTCGAAATTTTCCAGAGGAGTCAAATTTTGTCGTCGAAAAAAGAGCGAACTTTGAGAAAAATGTCAAAAAAAAGTCGAAATTTTTCAACATCTAATTTTTGACGACTGCCTGAATAAAAGATAAGTTTATCCCTCCCTGCCCCACCGTGACGACAGAAAATATCCAGTATTGAGATAAACGTCGAAATTTTCAAACAATATTTTTTCCAAATTTCCAGATAAATATTACCCTAAAAATGTTTACCAAATTTTGAGAAAAAGCGAAGTTTGATAAACAAGTCGAAATTTGCAGAAAGACACACTGAAAAAAAGTTTGATTTTGTGAATCAGGAAGTTTTGAAAAAAACGACGAATTTTGGGCTAAGATATTGAAATTTTGAGAAAGTCAGATTTTAAAAAAAGAAGTCGAATTTTAATTCAAAATTTCAAAAGAATTTTTTTATAAAAAAGACGAATTTTGCGAAAAAGTCGAAATTTCTAGAAAATGTCGAAACAAGGAAAGGACTAATTTTCTAAAAAAATAAAAATTTGAATGTAAATAAAAATACTTTTTATAAAGTGGGACTGGATAAATTACTGCATTAGTTGTTATCCTAATAAATGCTGATCCCTTAAGGGCCTATGAACCCCAGTTTAAGAAACCTGCCTTAGCAGTTGCATTGTTATTTCATAAATAATTTCCCGAGTTATTGCCAAATACATTCGCATAATTTCTTGCAAAAAAAAACATGCGAATATTCGTTACATCACTAGTAGCTACTTTATAACATTTGCACTCATTTCCTTTCAAAAGATTTCGCACTGTTCGCCATTTCACATTAACATTTCTCTGCGATTCTTCATCGCTATCGGCCTATTTTATTGTGAATCATTTAACGACTCCTTCGTTCTCTCGCAGACGTTTCACTTAATTATTAGCATGTTTTTCATCTTTTACTAAACATTTTTCTCCTCAAACACATTTTTTACTTTTTCCAAGTTTTTATACTTTTCAACTCTGGCAAAGCCTGTTTGGCATTAAGGGAATGTAAGTCATCGATGATTGAAAGATAAAAACATAAACATCTAAACTAATTCCGCGAATGCGGATCCTGGGGGTAGCGCTCAATGAGATTCTGCGAAGCAATTAAACGTCGCTGGGAGGGGACTTCCCGCAGGGATTATCAGCCTGCCCGTTTGATTAATGAATCGAGTGTCGTTCTGACGTCCATAGCCGCCTATGGATCGAGTTGCGGCTTCCCCTAGATTTACTGGAATTGGACCTGTTTTACGCATTTTACCACACACTTCACTCGCATTATCGATGGCGTCGACAACTTCCTCCACCTAATAGCATTCTTATGTATTTATCCTAAGACCCTTAGGTATTTCGGGATGAACGTGAACAATCCCCAACCGAACGTGAATGTTAATACTCCGAGGAATTTAACCTGATTCGGATTAAGTCCACCCATGTTAAAAATTGTTTCTTTAAGTTATAAAATGCATACATTCATGAGATGGGCTCTGGCAGAAAAAATAAAACATAAATCAGGGGCCTAAAGCTCGGCAGACGAGGAAAATAATGTAAATACTAGATTGCGGTTTTCACATGTTTTATTTACGTTGCGAATGTGGAACTGCGTGTTCTTCAGCCCAGATAATAATTATGAATCTCGTGAATAGTTTCTCCCGAGAGTATTAAGTTCTTGTTTGTTGAACAAACTAGGTCAAAGGCGTTTTCAGATAATAAAAATGCGCAGTTGAAAGCTGCTACAACATTCAACATCGCATTAGCATGAAAACCTATTAAAAAATAACACGTGCTTACAGAAGGTTTCACTGCCACTAATTTGTGCCCTAATTTCGGTAAAAAAATGTATCTATAACGATAAATCCAGGAGTTTCAAAATACAGTAAAACCCTGCTTAACGCGAGGGTTAGGTTTCAATCAAGTAGATGGTATTCGAAACAGCATTAAACGAGGGGTTAGGGGAAAACGGGTGTAAAAAGTAAGTAAGTCACCATTCATGTTTAGATCATTCACATTCTTCTATATTTCCAATTTTCCGCTTTTTTATCAGGAAGGTGCCTGATGTCATTTATATGTTTCTTTTGCGCCCTATAAGAAGTTGTTAATATGTGGGAAAAGCATCCATGGCACCCCGTCTTGCCCTGGGACTCCTATCAAAATCTGCCTCATTTTCAAGAAATTGGTTCATAATTTCCGTTGTAGTGACTAAACTGGTTTTTAGAAATGCCTTTAACGTTTTTTGTTCTCTTCTTCCGCATCACTATTTTCAATATTTTTGTTTTCTTCTTGATCCACCATTTCCTTGAGCTTATTAACAAAATTTCTTTGAGATTTTCCACATTTTTATACCTCTTTGTTTCGCTAATTTAACCATTTCGTTCGCATCAACAACGGATTTTCTAGTGTCATCGTCCTTGTTTCTCTTCTTCTTCTATCTCAACCATTTTGCCGTTTTCTGTCCACTCCTAAACGTAGGCCTCTTCCACGCTGATGTGTCCTGTGCTAACTGAAACCACTTATTTCCTACCTCTATCCTGATATCATTAAGCCATCTCTCTGTGGTCTTTCCGCTCTGCGCTTGGTTTATCTTGGTCGCCAATGTGTTACTCTAGACGTCCTCGTTTAGATCTAGCCAAATGTTTGTTCACGCTCCTTTCAAGCATTTTTACCTCATTAAAAAAATGATATGTTTATGTTGTATGTACATTGGATTTAGGGGAAGCCCAATGGTGCGTGCAATTTCCAGAGAATCCCACTATTCCAGTCTTTTTCTTTCAGTGTTGTGCCTGTCTTCAAGCGTGGGCTATCTCCATGACAGCTTCGTTAAATCGTTCTCTATTTTTCACAACTCGGAACAGATGCTCTAATCCCAGTCCGGTCCAATTTCTGATGTTTCGTAGCTTTTTGCGGCCTATCCATCTTCTGCCCCCAAATTTTCCCTGGATGATGAGGTGGGGAATGTGGTATGTGGTGCCTCGTGTTATATGACCAAAATAGCTACTTTTTCTTGTTTTTATGGTATTCAGGAGTTTCCGACCTTTATCTAGTTGCCTAAGAACTTCTTCTTACTAGTATGTGTAGTCCAATAAAAAACGTTAAACAGCGCTAAACGGAGCAGCGTTAAGCGATGTCTTACTGGATGCATAGTTACAACATTAAAATATGATTTTACTAGCGAACATCGCACTACACAAAATCACTAAAAAAATCTAAATCCCCCTTTATAAAAAACTTTAGACAAAGGAACTGTTTTCAACGACAAGCTAATAACCATCGAGTCTCGAGCTTGAACGTGATTATCGAATGAAGGAAAACACATTTAAATAAGAGCTAATAGCATGCAAGGCTTATCTGGGCAACCGAAGGTTAATTTGAATTTCGTTTTGACTTTTTGCCTCTTAAACATTTAAAATTTAGATATCTCACGAACTACAACTCCTACCAAAATTGTATAAATCTCCTTTTTTTGTACAGAATCATAATAAATGTTTTTGCAATGCTGTTACTGTCCATCAAAACTACCTCGTCAAATTACCATTTGACTACACTCTAGTAAATAAGTGGGGATAATTATAAAAGGCTGAAAGAATTCAAGAATTATGTAGGCAGTAATAGTTTTACGATACAATTTAACACGTGTAATCCTGCTCATGCACTAATCACTATTAACAACTGAGGGTTATGGCGTCCTCACTCATGAAGAATGTCACATAATGTTAAGGCAAACGATAACTATAATTATAATATTATGGTTTTAAACTGGCTACCGAGGCGAAACAGCCCCGATTTTACTTAAACGACTACTAGTTTATGAGTTTTGCACTCAAGAATATGTAATTTATGTGCAAAAGGTGATCGTTAGACTAACATTAGAGCTTAATAATTAAAGCCCGTATAAGGAAGAGGCGAGCGATTGGCATCGGAGAAAAACTGAACGATATCAGCCTGCTAACTGGCTTGATCGTAAAAAGAAGCTTTTCGTTGAAAATGCAGGAATTTACCATCGATAAGAAACTGTTTTTAACCTGAAAAAAATCCTCCAAGCGCAATTACTTAATAAGTTTGCAAAAGACATAAAACGTGAGATTGATTTACAGAAAACTTTATCAACACGTTTGTCAGGTACATTATTTTTCTTTTTATTATACACTTAATAACCAGTTTAGCATCACAAAACGAAAAACGAGTGAGTTTCAATGGCTTTTAAAGTTGTCAAAAATGTAATGACGTATTTTCGCTACAAATTTTGAAAAACTCTGTAAAGTCGAATTTGAAATGTAAAACCCCTACTATTTGATTTTGTTCTCAAAATTAATAAAACCCACTTTAGAGATCACAATTCTTAACGAGTGATTTTTGGTAAAATCAAAGTTTCGTGTTTTTTTTTAGATAAATGTTCAGACATTTTTAACACTTTGACCTAGGAAATTTTTGGTTGCATAAATGCATTTAGCGTATCAAATATATGTACTAATAAAAAGTATTTTAGAGTTAAGATTTCAAATGTTTTAAATAAATTTTAAAATTTTATATTTTCGATGCTTTGACCCGGAATTTTTGATTGCCTAAGCATATTCAGCGTATCCATATAGAGAATATAAGTTTGAAATCTCAAGATTAAAATTTGACAAGAGTTCGAGAAACAAAACAAGATTTTGAGAAAAATCGAGGTATATAATTAAAATCTTCAAGCTATGAAACCTAAAAATTTCCCCAAAAATTACAACCTATTTTAGTTTAAGAAGGCTGTTCATCTTTCTTACCATTCATTCTTGTTTCCGCATCATACTTGTAGTGCTTTAGAAGCATAATGGGGTTGCCCTTTGCGAGAGGATTGAAAAAGAAAAAAAATTGAACAAAAAATAAACAAAAACCATTTATATGTAAATAAAAATTGAAATTTCGGGTACATGTAAATGTTCTTAAAAAATCAAATATTTCAAATTATATTTTTTCCTTTTAATTTTGACTGTAAGTCGAATTTTCGTATATAAAACCTGTATCTTTCGAGCATGTTCTCAAAAAGTTGATCACGAAATCGAAATTTTGTGACTAGGATAAAAATTTCGAAACCAAAAGTTTAAGAAAGTGGCTGAAGAAAGAAATCAAAATTTCTACCATAGAAAAAGCAGACAAACTGAAATATAGACATTAAAATCAAAATTTGAAGAAAAATCATAAAGCTACTGTCAAAATCGAAATTGCGGGAGATATTAAAATTTCTCCAAAAAAATTTGAAACACCAGAGCCGGATTTAATAAGTGCAGGGCCCGATTAGATTTTTTGCGGGGCCCTCTATATATTAAATATTTAAATTTGAAATATTGACCTTTTTCTCCACATGTCGAATTAAAATTTGAAAATTTACCAGTTTAAATTTTTTCTATTCATTTTTCTAAATTCTTAAAAGTTTAAAATTTTGAAAAATGTTTATTTTGTAAATCCAGAGTTATTGAAATTTCACATTTTTTCTAAACATTTCGACTTTCTAATATTCAACGTTTTTCTCTAAATTTACAGTGAAAATGTGAATTAATTATAATAAATTAATCAGCTAATATCTTCAAGAAGTCTTTAAGGATTAAACCCAAAACTTCAACCTGGAATGCTTTAAGAATTTTAAAATTGGAATATTACAATTAAAAATCGAAATTTAGAGAAAAAATTAAATATACAAATTAAATTTGAATTTTTGACTTGAAATTTTTGGGAAAAAGTAAAAGATAAAGTTTGAGATTTTACGTTTAACGTGGACATTTCGAGATTAGCGTTAAACATTCGAGGTAAGTTAGAAATTTCGAAATTGTAGTAGAAATTATGAAAATAGGTATAATCAAAGTAAAAAAAGTACAAATTTTAAGTTAAGAATTCAACTTCCTTCCCAAAATCGAATTAAATAGCAAAACCTTGAAATCAAAGATCTTCTTTTTTCAAGACTGAACTCGAAATTTCTACTGAAAAGTTATTAAAAATATTAATTGAGATTTCGAGGATAAATTTAATATTCTGTGAAAACACTTGAAATTTTATGAGAAAACTTCCCACTTTTCATTTTGAAATGTGGAATTTAAACTCGAAATTTTGAGCTGTAAGATTTGCAATTCAAGGAAAAAGTATAAATGTTAGGTTTAGACTGCAAATTTTTAATTTGTTTAAAAAATGTTTCGATTTTAAAGTCTTTTTTTTCCCGTCTTTGTTGTTCGAAAATTGCTTTTTTTGAATTTATTGACCATTATTCAGTATTTTGATTTTTTAAATTTATACGAATTTTTTTCACAATTTTGACTGATTTTTGTTGTTGAAAACTTTCAACTTTTTATAAAAATGTCCACACTTATCAATTTTTTTTTTAAATCTTCAACTTTTTTTTTTAATTTTTGTTTTTTTTTGGAAAAGGCTTTTCTAAAAATTGCGACATTTTTTCAAAATTTATATATTTTTCAAAATGTTGAAAATTTTTCTATTTTTTTTGTTTTTTAGAAATTTACATTTTTTAAATTGTGCGGTTTTTCTTAAGAGTAAATTTTTCGGAAAATTTTTATTTTTTATTCCAAATTTCACTTTTTTTGACATTTTTGACTATGTTTTAATATTTTAACCTTTTTGAAAATTAAATACGAATTTTTCAAAACTTTAATGTTTTTAAAAATTTGCACATTTTTCGAAATTTTTACTTTTTTCAAAATTTTCGGATTTATTCAACATTTTAATTTTTTTGAATAGTTTTATTTTAAAATTTCGGCTTTTCCAAAAGTTTGAAATTTTTTGAACACTTCGCATTATTTTTTAAATTCTCGAATTAAAAGTGTCGGCTTTTTGTCAAAATTTCGACATTTTTTGATTGTCAATTTTGAATCGAATTTACGACGTTTATTCAAAAAACTAAAAAGAAGGGGCATGAATATATTTTTTATATATCGGGGACGCACAACATAAAAACCGTTCGGAGCCCCTATTCTACGGTAATATCACCTAACTGAAGTCAATAAAATTTTAGGGGTCGAAGTTTTCAAACAAAATATAATTTAAAAAAACAAAAATTTGAAAAGTGGGAACTTTCCAAAAAGTAAAAATAAAAAGCATCCATTTAAAAATATTCAAAGTCGAATTCTTAAGAGTTAGTTGAAATGTTAAAAGTTTAAATGTAGTACAAACTCTTTAAAGGGTCGTAACTTTCAAAATATTCCAAATCTTTAAGAAAGGTAGAATTTTTGAAAAACAGGCAACATTTTAAAAAAAATATCCATAATTTCTAAAAAAGTCAAAATGTTGAAGAAATGGAGATTCTCAAAACAACCAAAATTACCAAAAAAGTCAAAATTTTGGAAAACGCTGACGCTTTCATAAAAAGTTGATTGAAATTTAAAACATATTTGAAATTATCAAGAAATATCCACATTTAAAAAATGACGAATTTTCAGCGAAATCTCATAAAAACCCAAATTTTCGAAAAACTTAAATTCCGAAAAAGTCAACATTATTAAAAATGTCTAAATTTTTGTGGATAAAACTTTGAGAAAAAAAGTTAAAAAGTTACAGATCTTAAAAAGAAATTCAATAAAAAGAAATTTCGAAGTTTTCAAAAAGAAGTTAAGATTTTCAAAGAAAAAGCCAAAATGTTGAAAAAATCCGACATTTTGAACAAAGTTAAAATTTCCGAAATAAATAAAAAATTTTAAAATACGACGACATTTTTACAAAATAATCCAAAATTTTAACAAAAGTGGATTTTAAAAAAATCGACATTTTAGAGGACGAAATTTTAAAATTAAAAATTTTGAAAAATGACGAAATTTTGAAAAATTTTGAAATTTAGAAAATTGGGATATAAAAAAATTCAAACTTTTAAAAAATGATGTCAACATTTTGGAAAGATGCTTTTAAAACTCGACCTTTTCAAAAAATCGAAGGATTTTGATAAAATCAAGAGATTTTCAGAAAAGAATAAATTACAAAAATTAACTTTTTGTTAATTTTGATGGTGATGGGAGGCCCTTTCAAAAGCGTGGCCCGATTGGGTCCAATCGCCTTAAATCTGGGCCCGTGAAATACCAAATAATTTAAGCTAAAAATCGAAATTTTGAATAAAAAATTGTAGCTTTGAGAAAATAAAAATAAAAACATGTATTTAGCAAATATGCTAAATTTAAACGATTTTTTTATAAACTTCGAATGTTCTTATTTGTATGGTAATTGCCTCAAAAATAAAGTTTAAATTTCAAGCTTTTAATTTTTTAATTAAATATGTATTTTAAAGTTGAATTTAACTTAAACGTACTATTTTCAGAACAAAGTCACACATTTGGGTTTGAAGGCAAAAAAATTGATTTTGTTTGACTCAAATTTTAAAAAAGTTTCGAGGAAATCTCTAAATGTCTACTTTATTTCCCTTTTTTAGAAATATCGACATAATTTGAAAATTTCTATTTTTTAAAAATATTTCAACTTTTTAAATCTTTTAAATTCTTGAATTTTTTAAATAATTTTTTACTTTTGTAAAAATTCGATCAGAAATTTTCAAAAGCAAGAAGTTTTAATGAGTCCAAATTTTCAAAAATAGTCAAAATTTTCAAAAGATATCGAATTTTTCAGCAAAAATTTGAAATAATTTTTATAATTTTCAGAAACAGTTAAAATATCAAAAATAAAAGTTTAAACTCTCCAAAAAGTATTCAAATTTAAAAAAGTAGAGGAATTTTACATAGTAAATGTCAATATTTAAAAGATGTAAAGAGAAGTGGACATTTACAAATGAAAATAAGTGAAAATCGAGAAAAAAATTGAAACTTTAAAAAGAACCCAATATTAAAAAAAAATTTTGAAAAAAGTCTGTAAATCCCGATATTACAAAATTTACACTTTTTCAAATTTCCATTTTCATCAAAATTTTGAATTTCTAAAACTTTGAGTTTTTGTAAATATTGAATTATTCTCTTTCAAAATTCCAATTTCTTTTTCTAAATTTTGACCTATTCTGAATATTTCGACTCAATTTTTCCTCTAAATATGGATTTTTTTAAAATCTAATTTCAACTTTGAAAAATTTTTTTACTTTTTTTTAAATTTCAATACTTTTTGAAAAATATTGGACATTTTTTAATATTTTATCTATTTTCTGAAAACTATTTTGAAATTTTGCTGAATAATTAAATATTTTTTGAAAAATTTGACCCTTTTTTAAAAAAAAAATCGATTTTGTGGAAATTTCTACTTTGGAATTTCGGTATTTTAAAAAAAAATTCATCACGTCGAAGTTTCCACTTTTTCCAAACTCCTATTTTTAGCAAAATTTTTAGTTTTTTTTTTTAATATTCGATTCTATTTCAAAATTATATTTTTTTCAAATATTAAAATACAAATCTTGTCTCTTGAAATTAAGAAAGATTAAAACGCACTGCAAAGGTTACTCTAACGCGTTTCGATAGCCAAGCTATGATCTTCAGACAGATACTGAATCTTTCTCGGTTTTAGGGTTCAGTTTTCAAGATTTGTATTTCAATTTTTGAAGATAACCAAGGACCAGTCCATTCCACCAAAAATATGTTTTTTTTTCTCCTAGATTTTAGCTTTTCTAAAATTTTCGATTAAAAAATTTTTCCTTCACTCCGAAAGATTTTTAAAATTTACTTTAAAAATTTGCCCTACTTTTTTTCTCAATTTCCACTTTTTCTTCGAAATTCTGACGTCCTCAAAATTTTAAGATACCTTATTAAATTTATTTTGTTTCAGTTTTATTTTGAAAACCTGGCTTCTCCCAAAAATTTTAACTTATTTGTAAATTTCGAATTCTTTTGAAAATTTCGACTTTTGGGCGTTTCGACTCCTTCTTAAATATCTTTGTCTTTTTGAATATATTTTGACACTTTCAAATTTTCGAGTTTTCAAATTTTGACTGGTTTGCTGACTTATGACTTTTTTTCAAAATGTTTTCTCTTGAAACTTTCAATTTTTTTATAAATATGAACCTTTTGAAAAATTTGTTTTTTTCAAATTTTGACTATTATGAATATTTTGATTTTTTGCTTTGAACTTTCGCGAAAATTATTAATTTTTAAAATCGATTATTTTTTTCCAAAATCTCGATTTTTTTGTCAAATGCTAAACATCGTTTACTCTACATCGTCACTAATTAAAACGTAACTAGATGATATACTTTTTCTTAGTTAGCTGGGTAGAGAAAATTGATTATATTATGGTCCTAAATAGCACCTAATTGCAGAATATCTAAAGAAAATTCGTGTACCACGGGGAAGCTCGAAAAATCTGGTTTCCAATCGAATTCTTAAATAAAAAATTAAAAAGTGATTCAAAATTCCAAATTTTTATATCTCTTTCCAAGTAAAAATCTATTCGGTGCCTATAAGAACCACTGAAGGATGTTTAGTAAAAAAATATAAACCGATTTCCTTCTAGTGGCCGTAGGTATTCATTGTAAGGTCCATGATCCCGTTTCAAGTTTAAATAGAACATTCAAGTTCTCAGAGCGAGCTAACTCCAGAAGATAATTAAAAGAATTTAATGGTCTTACCGTAAAAGGACTGACATCTGACTGATGCTGCATTACTAATTCAGTTGGATTATTCCAACAATTTCTTACCTGTAACAAAGAAAAATAAAAAATAACAACCATTTGATCACAAGGTTCAAAAATACGGATACAATAAGATAAATTGCAATAAAATGCTATCAAAAAAACTGAACTTTTTACGAGCGAAAAGATGAAATGCATCCGTAATTAAAAACTGAACGTAGATTAGTTTTATAGATTTTTCGCTAAATTTAAAATTTAATTTTTAAATATTAAATTTCGAAAAATTGAAATACAAATATTGTCCCCTGAAACCAAGAAAGATTAAAAAACCCAACAAAGGTTGCTCTAATGCGTTTCGATAGCCAAGCTATCATCTTCATAGAGATGAATTTGGACTTGAATTTCAGAAAAGAATCAAAAAATTAACTCCAAATTCAAAATTCCTACTCAAAAATTTATAGTTTTCAGCCAAACGCAGATCAGGTTCTTTTATGAAATAGTTCGGGGTTCCAGTAGGTGGTTTCCGCTTTAACCATTTTCGTTTTAACTGGGCACCTTATCTTCACTTGGCAATTCAACATTCTGTAATTAAAGAGTCAAACGTGCTACAGTTGAAAATATCTACAAGCAACATCTATTCGGCTTTCCTTGGCCTCATCAGTGTGGTGTACAGTGGCTGCAAGAATTTCCAACTGTCAGCCACATAAGTACTTATTGGGCGTGAATTCCATCGAGTAACTTGTAGCTGAAGTGTATCTTAAGAGGAACATTTTAATTAGCTAACCCCTACTTGCTTCAAAATTAATCAAGAATAAATCATAAACATTGTATTTAATTTGCACCTGATTTAAAACAACCTTGTTCTAATTTCGCTTTTATTCGTATTAAAATTTTATAGCTATAACTTCCCCCACCAAGAGGGCAAAATTCCAATTTGCTCTCAGCAATTTGAAAAGAATTGACTCGGAATTACCTTACAGAAGTCTGCATTCTTAAAACGCCATTTGTATATTTTACTTAGCACGTCAGAAATTAAAGCATTCATAATGAACGAAAAACGACCCGCTTTGACGTTCGTCGTCATAAATAATGAAATCATTCCAAGGTGGGGCTTTCTAAAGCACTCAAGATGAAATAAAAACGGAAGTGCCCAAAAACGGAAGCACATTACGCTTTCATAGATGCATAAATGCCGGGACGGATATCCGGCAAATAGCTGTATATTTGTTTTATTCACAATTTCATTGTTTACACGAGTCAATAAAAAATGCAAACAGGCATATGAAAGTAAACGGTTAGGCGCTCATTCAACTTTGAGCAGTGAATATTCGCAAATTTCCCAGGGATTTAATTAATGACCTCTTTTGAAAGTTAGTTTCGCCTAAATCTGTCCGCTCCAGAGAACGTTTTAAACAGAAAAGTCTAATAAACAATTATCTTGTCGTTAATGATAGCAATTCCTAAATAATACAGGAAGTTTCGCTATCAACAAAGGATTATTATCCAAAGGGTGGAAATTCTTAGTCGATTTTCCACTAAACTTCCAACAAGTTATCATCATTAGCGAGATGTTAACGATACCGCCTCGGGCATTTCTTAATTAAATACTTTTTCTTGAGATGTAATTCTCCTGCTGTGATCGCCTTTTTGCGAAAAGCTAACGGATTTGTAAAAATGTCAGCTCGGGGCGCTCAAATTTTACAGGCGAGTGGGAAAAGTCAAGGTCTAACACGCTCTTTAGAAACCTACTGAACATTAGAAATACGAAATTTTAAAAGCATTAAGTTCATTCCACGGTAAAGATGAGCAATAAGAATGATTATTGGAAATTTGTACTCTAGGGGAGTTAAAAAGGGGTGAAATGGTTTTTCGAAATTAGCACGAAACAGTCGATTATTGCATTCGATTTTAGCCCGACAAGACAAAATTTTGAAAATTCGAAAACTTCGAGAATAAGTCAAATTTTTGAAACAGTCAAAAACTTTCAAAAAAAAGGTATACTTTAAAATAAGGTCACTTTTTTCAAAAAAAAGACGGAATTTTAAAAAAAGGTTGAAGTTTGAAAAATAAAATCAATATATACAAAAGAAAATCGAATGTTTCAAAAAAATTCAAATTTAGATTAGAGAACGGGCTAAAAAGAGTCATAACTCCATAAAAAATCATGTTGGAATTTACCAAAAAAATAAGGGAAAATTTGAAAGTTTTAAAGTCAATAATCAGAAAAATAATTGAAATTTCAAGTATAAGACGAAAAAGAAGAAAAAAAATCAGAAATTTTGAAGAAAGTCGAAATTTTAAAATTCAAAGTTCTAAAAAAGTCAAAATTTTCACAAAGGGTCAATATTTTTAAAAAGATCGAACAAGAGATAGAATTTTTTAAAAAGGTTAATTTAGAAAAGCTCTTAAAATTGTCAAAATAATGAAAATTATCAAATGTTTTTCAAAGTCAAAATTCGTTTATTTTTTTTTTAAATTGGATCGAAATTTTAATAGAGATATAAAAATCTGAAAACAACATTTTTAGGAAATTGTGACAAACAGATTTCTTAAATACTTTCAAGAATATGGCAAAATTGAAATAAAACAGAAATTCTGAGAGAGTATTTTTGAAAGTTGCAATTTTTTTTACCTGAATTCGACTAGTTCAAAAAATTACCATATTTTGAAACAAAATTTACTTTTGGAAATTTCTTCTTTTTTGCATTTCCACTTCTTCGAAATTTTGACCTTAATGCCTTGGTTCGAAATTTCGACTTTAATCTGAAAATACGGTTTCTCCAGTTCTGTAGTTTTTAGTGGTGAAAATCTACATTACTCAGCCAGAAGGTTTTCTTTTTGGTCCATGAATTTTTTAGAATGATTGTTGCCCCTACTTTGAAGAAAATCCTGCCTACGCTCATGTCCAAAATATTTCATGATTTGCATTGCAGTCCTGACTAATCATTTAGGTTATTTTACTAGAATTTTTGAATGTCCTTATTGTGAAATTTGATCTTTAAATTGGTGTTGTTTTGTAAATCTATTAATTCCATTTGTGCTCATTTGGAACTGATTTTGGGTCCTATACTAAATGACTAAGAAAAAACACGGAAACTACGAGCAATTTCTTCGGATTGAAATATTTTAAATCTCGATTCAAATTGGTTTATTAAGTTTTGAACCTTCTGGCCATATCTATCTGAAGAAGTTTGTCTTCTTAAGCATGGAAAATGTTTCGTGTTTTTTGACACCATATGTTACTTTCAAATGGTAAGTTTTTTTTCTTCAAATTACTTGACATTTTCTTTTCAAAATTTTTATGGAAAGGAGTAGATCTTAGGCGGGCCGCACAAAAATGTTAGGCGGGCCGCGTCTTGCTCATCCCTGTTCTAAACAAAAGCTGTGATTGAAAAAAATAAATAAAAAAAAAACCAAAAAAAACCCAAAATTTCAAAAGGTTTGGACTTTTTAACAAATTTAGCATCTTCATCATCAGGTTTTCAGAACAAAGTAAAATTTTTCACTAAAATCAATTATTTTTAAAAGCAATAACTTGAGAAAAAGCCAACATTTTGAAAAAGATTCTATATTTTGAAGCAAAAATTACTGGACAAATTCAAAAATCACAAAAGAAACAAAATAAGACGAAGTTCTAAAGAAAATCAAAATTTTTAAGTCAAAATTCTAAAAAAATATTAGATTGAAAATATCAAAAAAGATAAAATCTTCAAAAGAAAGATATAAAGCAGAAATTGTTAAGAGGGCAAAATTTTCAAAAAGTAAAAAAATTCAAAAGAAAAATTTTGTACATATCAAAATTTACAAAAAAGACTCGAGAAAAACTAATGTTTTTAAAAAAAGTTAACATTTTGAAATGATTGAAATTTTAAAATTAAAAATTTTAAGCGCCATTTTTAAATAAGTGGAAATTTTAAATGTGACATTTTGAAAATGAATTAAACATTAGTGCCACTAATTTTAACTCCATTTTGATTCCAAATTTCTAAAAAATCGAAATTTTTAAAAAAAACGTCAAATCTTAAAAGTCCAATTTTCTAGAAAAAAATGAAATCTTGACAAAGCCGCTATTTTGAAAAAAAATCAAAAACTTGAAATAAGTAGAAACTTTCAAAAAAGGCAGATATTTAAAAAAAAAAAACAGCAAATTTGGAAAAAAGGTAAAATTTTTAAAAGAAGTATAATTTTTCAAAAAAGTCAAGGTGAATGTTTAAACAAGGTCGAGTTTCTTCAAAAAGTAAAGATTTTGAAAAATCGCAATTTCATAAGATAAATTTTCCTAAAATATTAAAAACAGTCAAAAGGTCGAAATTTTCAAAATAAAGTTGCAATTTTCAAAAAAGTCGAAAATGGTCGAATATTTAGAAGGGTCAAAACTTTTAAATATAAGTCAAAAATTTCAATAAGTCGTCGTTTTCAAAGGTCAAGAATTAAAAAAATATCAAAATGCTGAAAAGATAGAAATTTTGAAAGAGTTAAAATTTTCAGATAGTCAACATTTTGAAAAAAAAGTTGAAATAATAAGAAGTTCCAAATAAGTGAAAATTTTAAAATTCTCAAAAATGTAGAAATCTTCAAAAACACCAGACGTTAAAAAATTGAAAATTTTTAGAGTCGAACGTTTCAAAAAGTCGAAATATTTAAGTGGTCGAAATTTAAAAAAATATAAATCAACAGTTTGAGAAAAAGTCTAAATGAAAGTCAAATTTTTCTTAAAAGAGTAAATAAAAAATTTCAACATTTTCAAAATAATCGAAATTTAAAAAAATATCTAAATAAAAAAAAATCGAAATTATCAAAGAAAAAAAAAGAAAGTTGAAATTAAAAAAAATCGAATGAACAACAAACATTGATTGAATTAAAAAAAAAGTGAAAAGGTCAAAAATCTGGAAAAACTGATATTTTCAAAAGAAAAATCGAAAATAATTTTCATACTCCTATTCCGTTTCCTGTAACGTCAAGGTAGGAATTGAAAATTTGCGTAAATAAATATCAATTAATTAAGTGGAAAATAATTTCCTTCTTTACAGATGAAATTAGTCGAATTTCAATCACAACCCATGCTAGATTTTTGTAAAGCTGAGACGACTAATTCAGTAATTCTTATGAGTAGATCGTGCGTGACAAGATATCTTTATAAAAATCTTAAAATGTCAAGGTACCGAATGCCTGACTTACTTCGTTTCGTACCCATAAATTTCAAGATAAACTACTCGCACTCGTGTTTTAACCAAGTAGGTAAAAGAAAGCTTCTGCTCCTATTTATGTTTGTCGATAACTTTCGACGGTATTCTTTCAAAGTAAAATTGAATAATGCATAAAAGCGTAGGTTAATTTCCTTATCACCTGTTATTTTATTAAAAGTCTGAGACCACATCTTTTATAATCTATAAATTAAAAGTCAAATTATACCGGTATCTTTCTGGGTCAGACCCATAAAATCTCACAGCTGTAAATGCCGAACGAAAGAGATTATTTTAATATATGAAGAAATGGAACTCCTTCAATATAATGGCATTTTATTACTTTTGGAAACTTTAATCTTATCAGCCTAATAATTTCAGTGACCATTAAATATTAGTGTTCATTCGTCGCTATATAGTTATCTCGAAACTTTTTTAAAACAACCCTTAATAATCATAATAGTAAATAATTCAATTGGATTTAGACCAACGCATATTGCAACTATTCAAAATATCAATTGTCTACGTTAAATAATTTTTGAGAAAGACATCTATGATGGCAGGGCGTTACAACTTAAACAAAATTAAAAAGCGTTTTTAGATTTGTTAAATTGACGGACTTTGTTTCGTTTTAATGCTTTAGTTAGTCTCTGCTTTTAACTAACAGCTGGATAAATATAATAAAACTGACATAATGAGTTATGCGCAGCTTTAAAGAATTAGCACAGATTGAAGAGTGATATTTTGTTCAAATTCGTTGATATGATCATGTGTACACTACCTAGCGAATCTATAGCTGTATATTAGGTAACAAAGTTGCATCCTATCTCTCCAGATGTCGGGGTTAGACCATTAAATTAAAATACTCCCACGTATGTCGCTGTCAGATCATTTATTTCCATAGACTATGGAGAAAGGTTGTCTACTCTTTTTGGATATATTTTGGGAGTATCTGGAAATTTTTTCGAGATAAAATGTATTCTACTAACGATATCATCTTGCGAGGTAAGTCTATACCAACTTTCGAAAAAATCGCTTCATGAATTGAGCCGTAAAAAGCTTATAAACATATAGACAAACACACCTTTGTATTTACATATTAGTTAAGATTCTACAATTTCATAAAATAAGGATTTGTAGCCACACAGTGTGACTACGAATAGTAAAATATAGAAAACTGGAAGACTTCAAAGATCGTTATAAAGCACATCTTTGAAATGGCATAATAAAAAAGTCCTTTGGACTACTAATGCACCTGTAAAATACAATATAGAATAAAAACGGCGCTATAAAAATGGCAATAAATCGAAGGTAACCAATACACTTTTTTTTATATTTTATTTCACTCCTGATTTATATATATTGTTACTATAAAAATGAGATTTACGGCTCTATTTGATTTCAATTCCGACATTCCTATTATATATCTAGAGACCCCAAGGATACAACCGTCAAATCGATTTCCAAAGCCACCTGTACTTTTTATTTTACTTCGCCAACAACCTCGTAAAGAACTGTGCCGTACAAACTTCTAAGCGAATAAAAAGCATTACGCAGGTTTATGGTTCCGTCCGCATTGTGTTGAAAAAATCCCGATTATGTGAAAAAATATGACCGCGTTTCCCACAAAACGAAACGAGACGCACATATTCGCCGAGAGGGTGCGTCGCTGTCGCAGGACGACGATTAACAGTAAAAGCTCGCTAACAGATGCTTTAAATTCATCATTGTCGACGTACCGGCAGACGTAAAAGAATTAATTTTTATGGAAACGCTTCCAAACAAAAGGACTTTTTTAGCTCGGAATTGAAAAAGCATTATTTGAAGTGCTCTTTTTCCGCTCTTCAGCCTGGCGTATAACTAGTGTTAATGTTTTATTTTTGCTTTTAATACGACAGGCGACCGACAGCTTCAGCTTTTACAAACTAGTTTAAAATTTGTTTTAAATCCTAAATGAAGCCCCGAGCAATATTTTTTACATGTAAGTTGGTTAAAAATCTTTTTTCGAGTGGTAAATGTCACAACTCTCTTGAAATGTTATTAATCAAACTACCCATCGACCACCGTTGCAGAAAAAAGTTAATATACATTGGCAAACAATGCTATAAAGTAGCTAAATATTAGAAAGGTATGTTACGACGACTATTACAAACGTCTTGAGATTTGTAAATCTATGAAGGAAAGAGGTGTTATGTATTGTTAAACCACGTGTTGTTTACCAATAAATCATTTATTTTAGATGCCACAACTTCAGATATTTTCAAAAAATAGGCACTTGGGTATTCCTAAAAAGACAGTGTACCATTCTTCAGAAATTAAGCGCTTGGGCTATGTTAAAAATTTCGCCGTTGGCAAATATTTCATGAACAACAAGGTAGCTACCAGCAAATGTTTAGTTTAATAAGCTCAGAAATTAAATAGTTTTGCTGTCTGAGAATGGAGCATTAATTTTGTGGATGCGTTTTTATGATCGACGGCTTATTGTTCGTCAGATCGGTTGATTAGTAAAACCAAAAATGTAAAATCGATGCAATTATTTTCATATTAGTTTCAAGTGTATGGAAATACAAATATAATGGAACGACTTTCTGCAGAATGAAACTAATTCCAAAAAACAGTTATTGAGAAATCGTTAGTTAAATTTCGACACTTATTATAATTACCAGGACAAATACATACATATTGAACTATAACATATTTTGACTTAAAATATGTAAATAGATGTATTTATTTACACTTTATGAAAAAATACATATCCAGTGAAATTTTACATTTTTGTGGGTGGATTCCTACTTACAAAATAAAACTGGTAAAAACCAATTTCAAGGAAAAGTCGATATTTCCAGAACATAAACCATCACATTCTGAGAGAAAAGAAGTTTTAAGACAGTAGTTAAAATTACCTGAAAGACTTAAAGACGAAACTTCCAAAAAAGACGAATTTTAAGAAAAAATGTGGAATTTAGAAAAAAATACGATGTTTCAAAGAAAAGGAAGAATTCAGAGAATCAGGTCGGAATTTCTAAAAATATTGAATATCGAAACTTGACATAAAATCAAACTTTCGAGGAAAAGAAATTATTTAAAAATTTCTGTAAATTAAGATTCTTAAAGGTTGGCGGAGAGGATTTTGAAAAAGCGTCTGCACAACATCATCAGCGATCGTGACATCATTCCTAAGGAACAATTTGGGTTGCAACCGATGCTGTCTACCTCGGACCAGTTACTGCAAGAACTGGAATCAGGTAATAGGAGCCATTTTCTTCGATATCTCCAAGGCATTGAACCCAGTTTGGCACCAAGGATTAGTCTACAAGATACATCACTTCGGGATACCTCTAGCGATGTTTCAAATGCTAAGCTCGTTCCTGCATCAGCGCTCATTTAGAGCGAAGATGGGACAGGGACTGTCTAACCAGTATAGGTTGGGGTATAGCTTACCTCAAGGTTCTGCCTTGGCACCGCTCCTGTACTTTCTGTTCACAGCAGACATTTCAAGAACTAACCAGATGACATTGGCAACCTATGCTGACGACGCGGTGTTATTGGCAAATTCTCTAAATCCAGAATTGGTCACCAGACGACTACAGACTGTGACACACGAACTCCTAGAATACTTTTGTACATGGAGAATCAAAGTCAACGCAGACAAGACCTACGCAGTTTTCTTCACCAGAAGAAGACTACAACCATAGGGTTATATTCATGTTCAAGGGGAAAACGTCGACTGGAGACTTCAGGTAAAGTATCTAGGGGTAATACTCGACAAAAGACTACATTTCAGGCTCACATCGATTATGCAGAGTCCAAGGCCGGAATGATAATAGGATTGCTGCCAGCAAAGATTGGTAGAAATAGCAAACTGTTTGTAGAGCTTAAAGTTTTGATGTCATCAATCAAAAGACCAGCGATGATCTACTCATCTATAGCCTGGTCGCAGGCAACCAGATGAAGAAACTTAAGATGTTCCAGACCGTCTTTCTAAGACAAGCCATGGATGCTCCATGGTTTGCTAGAAATGAACAACTACATGGGGAAGTCGACCTAACTAAGGTAAGAGATTTCCTCAGGGAGGTAAATTCTAGGGCAATGTTGAGAGGGGAAACGCATCCTAAGGAACTAATTCGACAGGCAGTGCATTACGATCTGGAAATCCCAACCAAAATCAATAGACGGAGGATGGTTCTCTAGGCTGTAAATCCGATCGGCTCCCATTAGGAAAATTTGTTGTATTTTGTTTATTACAGGCAAAACAGCTTACATCAGTGCTAATGTACTGTTTCGACGGAGGGCCCGGCCCGAAGAAGCAGGAGTTTTAGAAATTTTCAGAAAAATGCCAATGTTGAGAAAAATAACGCAATTTTAAAAAAGGACGAAATTGCAAAAATAAACGCTCGAAAGTTCGAGAAAAGTTTCGAAATTGAGGAAGTGTGTCTTGCCTGCTATTATTCTCAAGGTCTTCATTTCGGACAACCGCATCATATTCTTGGTCTTCTTCTTAGGTCCTTCCCTAGGTTCTCGTGTTTGGATATGTTTATTTCTAGGTATTTGAGTTGCATTACCTGTTCTATAGGTTTGTCTTGAATTACTAGTTACATCTGATTAGTTTCTTAGCGAAGGTTATGCATTTTGTTTTGTCGATGGATATGGACATATTAAATTTTTTGCTATTTTAAAAAAGCAAATGGTTGTCTGTCTAGGTTACAATAGTTGCGTCATCCGCATAGCTTATAATCGTGTTACGCAGTTTGTATCCTATTTTTAAATCTGCTACTCCTTTAATTATCATATCCATCATTAGGTTAAAGAGGAAAGAACTTAAACTGTCGCCTTGTCTGATACCTCCAGGCGTTGGTATTTCTGAAGCTGTTTGTTTTACCTATTCATATCTTTGTTGTGTTGTTCTTGTTTAGCTGCTGTATTATCCTCATGATTTCTGGTGGTGTCTGGTGTTCGTTTAATATTTTAATTATGTCATCTATTGCACTTTATCAAATGCTTTTGTTAATTTGATAAAGCTTCATTTGGGACTGACTGGGGTTTTACGATTTTTCAGCTTTTTTACTGCTTGTGTTACTTCTTCAATTGTGAACGCTGGATTTTGGATTGTTGGTATCATTGCTTAGTCTTCCTCATTTTTTCCTTTTTCTGAGTGGTAGTGACAATGATTCCTAGTAAACTAGTTGCTAAAAATCTGATACTTTTTTTGTGGCTTGATTCCTTTCTGCAAAAAGCAGGTCAATTGTATAGAGAATAATAACATAAAGATGAGTTGTCCATTATTTGGAGACAAAACGCTCTTGTCGAGTGGTTTTTCATTGCTGGGTGACTTATAACATGATAAAGACCTCATGATCTATGGAGTCGCAAACCATTAGGTGGAAGGGGGCTCTTAGGGGGTTTTTAGATACATTTGAGTCTCGTTTAAACGGTAGGACAAAAATTGTTTTCCTTGTTCTACCCTTCTTAGGGCAGAACAGCGAAATAACATAATTAAATTTGTTTCGAGACTGAAGACGAATTTTTAAGAAAGTGAAAAGCTCCGGATAAATGTCGAACTATCAAGATCAAAGTTAAAATTTCAAAAACAAACTCAAACTGTGTCTTTTTAAACTTAAAGGTATTATAAAAACCAATCATTCAACGAAATTTTAATTTAGTTGATTTATTCTAGATTAATCGAGGCACGAGGCCAATATAATTGTTACGCGTTACTCCTCGGCCATTAATGCTACGTGAATTGTTAACACTTTTATTTAAGATCGGAAACTTATTCGTATATTTCCAATATAGGGGTGACTTGAGTCTCTAATCGTTCCAGAATATTCAACTTCTAAAGAGCTCTAGTAAATTCCGGAATTACCCAATTTAAAAGGGTCCATACACGGTACGATTACTGATACAACTTCAATATTAGAAGTTTGTTGAAGACCTATTTGATTAATCATGAAATCAAAACGAAATATTCTATTATTTCAGTTACTCGCCTAATCGTTGCAGTCTCTACATATATGAGACCTAATCAGTTCACGGTTGTTGTTTTATTGTTATCTCGATTATGTAAATTGTAACTAGGTAGACAAAATGTTAACTACCTATTTTTTGAAGAAAGAAATTTGCATATCGCGGAAGCATTTGCATACTTTATGCCCTTTCTAGCTTGGTCTACATTACAACCTTCCAGTAGAAAGTCGTTAAGTTGGAATTCACTTACATGTAACAGCATATTAGTTTGAAATGTTAAAATCATTTATTATCATGCGATTCCGTCGAGTTGTTAACATTATAGAACTGTCACGATAAAGAATTGAATATAAATGATATTAGCGTTCAGTTAGCATATTCAGTAATTGTCCTTATGCATAAGATCTTAAATTGCGAAAATAACTAGCGGTTAGATAAAAGTAGTTGGATAATAAGCTACTATTGAAATAGTTTACTCCAATTCACCGTAGACTGTAGTTTTAAATAGCTGGCAGTATGATAATTGACTTCAGCAATTTTAAACTATTGCGAAACTTTCTATTTTCATTATTTCTACTCCTACAATCGAAGCAGCGGGATTCAACGAACTGTAATATGAATAAGTGAATGAACAAAGTGAGAGGTAAGAGTGGAACTGTTTATGCTGTGCATTTACAAGAAGTTCTTCTAGTTTCAACTTCCTGACATGTAACGGTGCAAACTGTAACGCCATGTCGGTTGCATTGGACCAGATAATCCGACTTCTTTTAAAAAGAATGACTCATCTGCAGGAAGCTATTTCCCTAGTATTTCTATGTTTTATAAAAATGAAAGTAATTTGAATTTGTTATTAGATTTATAAGATCAAGACGAAGATACTGGAGAGACCATGTCGATAGAATGGGGGATGAGAGATGGACAAAGTGGGTAAAAGAATAAAAACCTACATCCAAAAGACTTTCTGGCAGACCACCTAAGAGATGGCATGAAAGCTAGACATCCGCATCACAAGAGGCTTTACAATAAAAAACACAAGACTATGTCTTAACAAAAGAGAAAGAAAAAGAAGAAGAAGAAGGAGAAAGTAATTTGCCTTATTAGAGCTGCTGGCAAAGGCCGCAACATTTCCATGTTAATTTTTGTTTTAAAAATTTGACTTTTCGAAATATCAGCTTTTTTCAAAATTTCGACTTATTAACATAAATTTTTACCTATACTTCAAAATTTCGACTATTGTCAACACTTTTTCAAAATTTTGATTTTTCACAACTTCTAGTGTATTACAAAATTTTGGGTTCTCTCCAAAATTTTGCCTTTTTTTAATTTAACTTCGAAATTGCAATCTCTGATAACATTTGTTTTTTTTAGCTTGCAATTTTTTTCAAAAAGTTGAGATTTTGGAAAGGTTGATTTTTTTAAATTTCAATTTTACTTCAAAATTAGAAATTCTTTTTTCAAAACTTGAAGTATTGAAAATAAATCTTGATCCCTAAAACTAAGAAACATTAAAAAACACAACAAAGGTTGCTTTAACGCGTTTCGACGGCCAAGCTATCATCTCTCTGAAGATGATAGCTTGTTGTGTTTTTTAATCTTTCTTGGTTTTAGGAGACAATATTTGTTTTTCAATTGTTGAAGATAACCAAGGACCAATTCGTTCCTCCAAAACTTCGATGTTTCTTAAAGTTTCTACTTTTTCAAATTTCGACCTTTTTTTAAGTTTCGAGCTTCTCAAAAATTTTGAGCCATTTTTAAAAATTGAAACTTTTCTAAATTCAGATTTTTCGAAAATTTCGATTTTTCTTAAATATCTACTTTTGTGGTAATTTCGACATATTTTTTTCAAAATAACGATTTTAATTTATCTTTGAATATTTTGATTTTGAAATTTTCACTTTTTCGAAATTACCAAATTTCAAATTTATTTGAAAATTTAGATTTTTCAAAATTTCTGCATTTTTTTGAAAACCTTGACTATTTTGAAAACTTAAAATGTTTTAATTAGTATAAATAAATACATAAATTTTAAAAGGCTTAGAGTTTCTTTGCAATTTTTGATTTACGAAATCTCGACATTTCTTCAATTTTTTTTTAACTTTCGCCTATATTCAAAATTTCGTCTTTTATTAAAAATTTTAACTTTTCATAAAAATGTCTACATTTTTAATTTAACTGCAAAAATTGCGTCTTTGATTTTTTTTAAGCTTTCAATTTCTTTTGAAAACGTTGAGTTTTTGGAAAGGTCGAATTTTTTAAATTTCAACTTTAATTCAAAATTAGGAATTATTTTTTCAAAACTTGAAGTTTTTTATAATTTTCAACCTTCTTCCAAAATTCGATGTTTTTTAAAGTTTCTACTTTTTCAAATTTCGACTTTTGTTCAACTTTCGATATACTCAAAAATTTCGAACCATTTTAGAAAATTTGAACTTTTCATAATTATTAATTTCAAAATTACGATTCTCTTTTATCGATTTTAATTTATTTTTGAATATTTTGACTTTGAAATTATCACTTTTTCGACATTTTTACCAAATTTCGAATTTATTTAAAAATTTGGATTTTCAAAATTTATCCTTTTTTTTGTAAATTTTGACTCTAATTTTAGAATTTTAAATTTTTATATTAGTATAAATAAATACTTACATAACATTTAAAAGGTTTCGACTTTTTTTTTTCAAATTTCAATTTGCCAAATCTCGACATTTCTTCAATTTTTTTTTAATTTTCGACCATATTCAAAATTTTTTATTAAAAATTTTAACTTTTCAGGAAAATTTCTACATTTTCCGAAATTTTAAAGTTAAAGTTTCGATTTTGTTTTCAAATTTAGGTCTTTGCTTATAATCTGGATTTTCCTAAACATTTCGCCTCCTAAAAATTTTGACGATTTAAAAGACGTATTTTAAAAATTCTTCGAAATTTTCGAATTATTCTAAAAATTTTGTTTCATTTTTTAATTGCGAGATTATATCATGTTTTGGATTTTTTTACAATTGTGACTTTTTTAAGATATCAAAGTTTTTGAAATTTTTGACTATTTTTCAATATTTCGACTTTTTTACGATCACAGATTTTTCCCAAAACTTCGAGTTTTTAAAAATATTTTGATTTTAATTTTAACATGTAATGAAAATTTCGACATATTTCAAAATTACTATTTTTTCAAAATTCCATTTTTTTAATTTGAACTTTTTATTGTTCAAAATTCTATGATCTCGATATTTAAATTTTTTTGCTGAAAATTTCAATTTCTTTAAAGATTTTGACTCTTTATAAATTCGACATTTATATTTTTTTCTCAACTTCGTCTTCGTTTCGAAATTTTGACTTTTTAAAGAAATGTTAAAAATTTTTTAAAATTTTGACTTTTTCTCGACGATTTGACATTCTTCAAAAATTTCGTCTTTCTTTTGAATACCTTTAAATTCTTCTGAAGGTTTTGTTCTAAAAAACGAATCAAATTTTTTTTTAATTGTATTTTTTTTTTTTCAAGATTTCGTCTTTTTTAATTTTTGACTATTTTTCAATATTAGACTTTTTTTAATATTGAATCTTTTTCAGAATTTAGACTTTTTTAAAAATATTAAATGTTTTTTAATTTTAATTTTTTACAAAACTTTTGACATTTTTTCATAATATTAGCTATTAGTTTTTTTTAATCTTAACTTTTTATGAAAACTTCGACAGTTTTAAAAATTTTCACTTTTTCAAAAATTTAAATTTTTTTTTGTAAGTTTGTTTTGAAATATTTCTTGTGAAAATTTCGACCTTTTTTCAAAATTTCCTATTTCTTAAAAACGTCAACTTCTGTTTAAACTTTAAATGTTTTCGAAATTTTTACTTTTTTTTGAAAATTTCGATTTCTTTAAAGATTTTGACTTTTTATAAATTCAATATTTTTGTTAAACTTAATCTTCGTTCCGAAATTTTCGCTTTTTTAAACAATTTAGACCTTTTTTTAAAATTTTGACGATGCGACATTTTTGAAAAATTTCGTCTTTTTATGAAAATCCTTTAATCTTTTCTGAAAATTTTGTTTTAAAAGACAATCAAATTTTTTTTAAATTGGATTTTTTCAAGATTTCGTCTTTTTTAAAATTGTTATTTTTCAAAATTTCGGCCTTTTTTAGAAATGTTAGATGTTTTTTAAAAATTTCGACATTTTTCAAAATTTTAGCTGTTAGTTTTTTTTTAATCTTAACTTTTTATAAAAATTTCGAGTTTTAAAAACTTTGACTTTTTCAAAAATTTAAATTTTTTTTTGTAAATTTGTTTTGAAATATTTGTAAAAACTTGACTTTTTTTCAAAATTTTCTATTTTTTAAAAATGTCAACTTTTGTTTAAAATTTTAATGCTTTCGAAATTTGGACTTTTTTTGAAAGTCTCAACTTTTGAAAAAATTTTTATGTACCTATGTAAATTAGATTACTTTAAATATTTATTTTAAAAATTTCGACCTTATGTCAAAATTTCCACTTTTTTCAAAAATTTCTATTTTAGTTCAAAATTTTGTTGTTCGCGAAGTTTTACTTTTTTTGAAAATTTCGACATTTTAAAAATTTGAGCTTTTTTTTGGAAATTCCATTATCTCTAGAGCACTGAACTAAACACTGTGGGTTATGATTAAGTCCATAGAAGGTTTCACCCCTAATCTAAATAGATTAGCGCGCTTGAAAATGCCAGTTCTGCTGGCGAAATACGTATCGCGTAATTATTTATTTAATTGCCGATGTGGTAGAGGGGTGAAACCTTCTATGAACTTTATTCCATTATGTTGAAATATTTATTTTACAAACTTCGACGTTATTTCAAAAATTTTCTTTTTAATCTAAAATTTCGACCTTTGTTCAAAATTTTTATGTTCCCGAAGTTATGACTTTATTTAATGTCTTTCAAAAATTTCAGATTTTTTCCGAAGTTTCCCCTTTTTTATAAATTTGACTTTCGTCTAAAATTTCGTCGTTTTTAAAAAGATAGATTTTTACAAAATTTCGACTTTTTTAAAGTTTATGACTTTTTGTTTAGATTTTGGAACTTTTTTCAAAATTTCGTCGTTTTATCATCAAAACTTGGAATTTTTGTCAAACTTAAAATTTTTTGTAGAACTTGGATTTTTGTCATTATTTCAACGTTTTTTTAAAACTTTCTTAAAAAGTTTATCTTAAGGAATATCGAACATTTTTGAATATGTTGACTCTTTTTCAAAATATTGACTTTTCTTGAAACTTATAATTTTTGTAAATCCAAATTTTTGAGAAATTAGCAAATCTTTGAAACTTTCGGATTTTTTAAAAGAATCTTTTAAATTTTTTAAATTGCCAATTTTTAAAATTTAGAACGAATTTTATAAAACGCATTCGAAACTTTCCAAATTTCGATTTTAAAATTGGTAGTTAAAATAAGGAGTACTTGTAAAAGTTTAAACTAAAAAGCTTTAGAAAAAGTCTAAATTTAGAAAAATAGTATAAATTTCAAGTAAAAACTTGAAGTCAAGTAACAAATCTGAATTTTAATTCAAAATTTCGGGAAAAAGAGGTCTCAGAAGTTAAGCTGTGACTTTGGGGCATTGGTCTCTTTGCCCCTTCTCCTTTTTCGGTGGACCTAATAAAGTGTTAAAATCCACGATGAACTTTTGTCCAACCAGCAATATGTAATCATACTCGCAATCAGATTTTTGATTTTTTCCTGAAAAATTTGCTTGATGCTAAATTTTACCTTTTTTTGAATTTGGACTTCATTTTTCTCATTAGAAGTTAGCTTCAGACCTGCTGGATAGATTTCTGAATTAAAACTATGTATAAAGAAGAAAATTTCAGTCTTTAATCTCAAATTAGAAATGTCAAATTTAAACTTAGTTTCGACTAACCTTTTTTACTCTGGAAAATATTTGTTATTAAAATATTGGAAAGTGTCAGGAGTTTTTGCCATTTTATCTGTAAAATGTCTTGTTTTCGAAATTAGGACTGCGAAGTCGTTGACTACGATAGAAGCCTAAGTATTTTATGTTCCATTCTATGGAAACCATGAAATACGTCACCTGTATATACTTCGTTATTAGATAACGACCACGAGAAATACTAGTAAAGTAAGTTTATAGAGAAACTACTCTTGGCAAAACCGGACGAATACAAAACACGAAAAAAATAGGCGATAACGGTAAACTTAACATCTGTTATGTCGTATGCATTCGTGGCCCTAATAAAAATTATCTGGTGCATTCTCTTTCGAACTTACTACTATCTTACGTAGAAAACGTACAATTACCGTAAAGTAGATTCCGTAAATTGTTTTTTCCTATTCACGCTTTTTAAGTATGTTCTATCAATCAACATCTTCTGGTAGGCTTCACATATCCGTTTATGTCATTGAAAGAACAATTTAATCGATCTAATACGGTATGTGCACTAAATGACAACGGTGTTTTTTTGTTCTACACAATAAGTAACTGTGTTTTAAATTAATCGTGGACCTCGACATGATACAATTTGAAGTGTTGCAATAAAATTAATTTCTAAAGAAACGTTACATTACAGTGAAAAATTCTCTAATGCGAGGCTTAAAAGTCATCTCTACAGGGTGATTCAGTCATAATGTCATTAATTTTAACAGAAGGTAGAGAAAAATAAGTATGATACGAATCCGCTATTAAAAATATATGTTTATAATACATTTTCGCCGAAAAAAAAATCATTTCAAATCATAATTAAAACCCCTTTTCAGGCTGCCACTGGCGGTCATGTAGCTTCGTATGATACATATACTTATTAAGTATATGGTATGACATATCCAAATTGACCTCTGTCAGCTTGGATGCGACGTTGCCAAAATTTTAAAATATTTTCGTTATACTGTTAATGTTGATTGAATCAACGTTGTTAGACATGATAAATAGATTTAAAATCATTTAACATATCTAATGCGAATTGCAGGAATGCATAATAATTATAATAGATAAAAGAATTTAATGTTTGATGTAATACGAACAAAATCCTGGTGGCGGCTGCAGAATGAACTATTCAGTGTTTAAGTAAAAAAGTCATCCAGTGTGCTATGATTGTCTAATGACTTGTTAGAAGAGGTTATAGAGAACGAAAGCAAGAGCAAGTAACGAAAAACAAAAAGGCAGGCGATTTCTTATTACATATTGTTATCTATGAACTAAAAGTAGTTCAATGGTCACCTGCCATTGTCAACTGTCAATAATGTCAATTTTTGTGGTTTTGTTTATCATGCTCTGCTTTTCATTACGGAGGTTTCCTACCTTCTTTTTAAATGAATACCGTGGTGAAATAGTTCTGCCGTTGTTTGTTCTTTCTTTACGATGGTTTTCATTTGAAACAAAAAATGTTTGTAGCAGTGGTTTTTATGGAACGATCTCGAACTGATCAAAAGGTGCATGGTGATCGAAAGTGGGTTTATTTCGTGTGGAATTGCATCGAGGACTTTGGGAGTAAATGCCATAACTTTTTTGTGGATTTTGTGCACTATTTGAGAACTATGGATAGTTACAAATTTGTTTAGTGAAGCAGGTTGTGCCGCAAAAAGTTGGTAGAGTGGGGCACAGAGGAAACTACTGCACAAGCTCGCTTGAGCATGAGATATTTGCAGAGTGATTTTCTTAATTTTGTTGGAGATTTCCTGCACTTTAGGAAAACAGAGTCTGCAGGAGCACAAGGAAAATGCACAAACAATGCTGATGCAGGGGCTGAAGCAATAATGGAAAGTTCACCAAAAACATTCATGTGATAAGTTCAGCAGCAACTTAGTATTTTAGTTGCATCTACTTGTACATCCCTGCACACAATTAAAGTCATCTCAGTTGAACACTGGTTTGAATCAGCAGGATACATAATTCGCAAAATGTGAGAGTAAAAAGCATTATATCCAGAAAAAATAGGACATATGTACATCAAAATCTCATAGGACCAATCATTTTTCAAGGTAACACATAAATCATAAAATCAAGACAATTTTTAATATATTTTTAAACTAGGTATTGTAAATCTGCAAAGATATCACACTGAAATTCTTCAGTAATTTACCAACTTCAGAATAATGAAATTAGAGAAGGATATTTTCAACAAAATGTGCAACTTTACACCACAGACCAGAAATAATGAAGTTTTTAAGGAACTATGTTGTTCATTGATTAACAGGGCTGTAGAGAGGCAGGTGCAAATGCACAGGGTGCAAGATAAGAATAGGACACAAAAGTGTTTATGACGATTGAAATTTCTCAAAATCGCTTGCCTATATTGGAATGGCATCAACATTGTTTGGGTAAAAAATGTCGATATAAGTTATATTCTTCTTGACAAAAAAAAGTAGCAAACAATTCGAAAACTAATAAAACCACGTCAAGAAAGTTTACTAGAAGCTCTTACAGTTGAACAGACTGGTTGTGCAGGTATAGTATGCAAAATGCTTTTATCTGGTTTATGTGCTTAATAGGAAATCTTCACAAAGCGGTACTGCTTGGACTTCTAAAGATATTAGAGATTTAAAGCACACAAAAATATAAGTATAAATGAAAAACATTTACTCAGATTTTGGTTAGTTGATGATATGCCTTTTTTAATTAAATATCTATATCTATCTATCCATAACCTTTAGAAGCAAACAAAAAACCGGTGGCGGATCCCCAGCCCTTCCAACCCAAAAAGTCAGGAGTCACCACCAATTTTAAGTAAGTTTCGGGGAAAATCTAGTTTCGGTCTATCTTTAATAATAAGTTCATGGAGATCGTATTCTGTCCTTCGAAAGTCAGTATAAACAATTTACTCAACCGCGACAAGAATTGTCCCAAAACAGCCACCACAGCATCAGGGTAGAGAATATTCGAATGCGAGCTTTGTGCCATTCGAGAAATTCCTCTGCTCGTATTATACAACTGATTTTAATTAAAAGTCGAGTTAGTTTACAAAAGAACGACTTTCATAATTGTACGCAAGAAATGCAATTAAACGGAAATAATACAAATATCTTTGAAGGTAAAATACCATAAAGAAACAATCTCCAGTATCTCTTAATCGAATGCATTTTTAACAAAAATTTTAATTAATTCTGCCTTTAGATGCTCTGCTGGGTTAATTAAAGCGTATCTGTGGAACCGATTCCATCTTTATTGAGTGCTTGTAATAACAATATCGATCAAGCAACGTAATGAGTAAAAAATCCTATCAAAAAAAGAATAACTGCAGATAAAACGATGAGATTAGCAGCAATGTCACGTGTGGTAACTGAAAAAATTCAGTACAACCTAATCAAAAGTTTTCTGTTAAAATTCTCTAAAACAAATTGATGCTTTTTAGGTTTTGCACATTTTGAGTCTTTTTCGTACTTTTCCCCAGTAGGAGAATGAGAACTAACTATCCGCTTTTTTCCACATTAAAAAGATATTTTCCAGAGGATTATTTCGCTCTTACTTTTGATAATAACTAACAACAAAATCACATTACGTTGTAATCTTCTTCAAAAGGTCTTTCCAGCGAGGGGACAAAAGAAATTTAATTTGGAAAAAAATTGGGGTCACTTCTTACCCCCTTATGGAAGGAAAAATACAAAAACCATCCCAAATCAAAGTTAAAAGAGAAAACGACTTGTTTCAGGATATTTTTTTGAAATGTGGTTCAGTTTTACCGAATTTATTCCAGTTTTCACACTATAGAGCAAATGAGTTTCCAGTTTTAAGAGATTCGTTTCTTATTTTCATTGCCTTATGTTATTTTATTGAAAAACTGGGACAGCTGCACACTTTACAGATACTGGTTTTACGCAGGAATTATTCACGAACTGTGTTTAAATCAAGCCTACACGAAAAAAGACAATGCTCCTTAAAGGGACAGTTTCATAATATTTAAATTAAGTAATATTTAAACGGTGGACATTAGAAGTATTTATATCTAATGCACGCGTATTTGACCTCTTTCGAAACAAAAGTTTGGTAACGTTTTATATACACAAACTTTGACGTGTTGCCTTAAAGAGTCGTTTAAAATAAGGTGTGCCCGCACTCCACAATCCTTTCATTTACTAGCAGTCGAAAGTAAATATTTATTTGGTTTGGCCGTAAAAGAAAAATGTGATTTGCATTGCAAATAGGCTTTGGAGAGTGGAAGAGGTTCAATACATTCTTAATTAATTCTCTGATTAAGAGTTAAGGATACAATCACGGCTTACCCAAGACTGATAGACAGCATAAGATTGTTTAACGAATTTTGATAGTTACTAGCAAATTGGCCAATAACCTCAAGTAACCATAAGAACAAACTGAACTAAAAGAAGTTTGAATTCATCAAGAACAGCTTCAGAAGAAAAGATACAGATTGTTTAACATGAGTAAAGGAACAACCAGAACTGCAGGACACTTCAAAGTTTCGAAGGCTCATATGGCAGAAGAAAATCGAATGGGGGCTCCAAAAGAACACAGCAGTGGTTGCACACATATGGTTGCTCTTTCCTGACAAACTATGGAAGATCTATGGTTTGTCCTCGGAGGATATTCTGGAACAACTGCAGTTTCTTGAAATGGTTATTAGCCTACGACCAGATTGCATTGCAGGTCTTGACAAAAAGTTGAAATTTTCAAAAGCTGGCATCCTGGCACTCAACTTTTTTCAAAACCTCAGTTTTTTTTAGAAAGTTTTGAACTTTTGACCCGAAATTTCAATGTTTTTCAAGTTTATTTCTTTTTAAATGTTAACTTTGATAATTTCGATTTTTTGAACATTTGTATTTTCGAAAAGTCCGATTTAATTGAAAATTTTGACTCTTCACTAGTTCTACCTTTTCAAAATTTTGATTTTTTCGAATTTTTGCCTTTTTAGAATATTTCAACTTCTTCTTTAACAACTTTCTTGAAAATTTCGAAAAAATGTAAACTTTTTTGAATATGTCGTCATTTTAAATTCCCATTTTTTTAACATTTTTACGTTTCTCAACGTTGTAACTGTTTCTCAAAATTATTTTGAGATTTCCAATTTTCAACAAATTTCGTTTTTTTTTCAAAATTTTAAATGTTTCTCGAGATTTATTTTTTATATTTGGACTTTTTTAAAAAATACTACTTTGAAAATTTCGATTTACTAAAATTCTGATTTTTTTTGAGGTTCGCTTTTCAAAAATATTTACTTTTGAAACTTTGAAACATTTCGCCTTTTTTGAGAATGTCATCTCTACCTCGATATTACAGAATATCCTTGTAGATTTCGACTTCTTGAGAAATTCCACAATTAAAAAAATTCTATTATCTCGAAAATTTAGACATTTTCAAAATTTAAATTCTTTTCCACATTTCGACCTTTTCGACTTATTTTGACAAATTCGAGTTATTTTTGAAATTTCGTTTACTTAAAACATGGTCCTTTGTTTAAAATTTCGCTCATTGTGGAAATTTCGATCTCTAAAGATTATTTTAATTTTTAAAAAATCATATTCTCTGAATTTTTCAAAATTTCGACCTTTTTGAAAATATCATCGTTCCAAATTTTTCACTATTTTTGAGAATATCCAACCTTTTTCAAAATTTCTACTTTTTGAAAATTTGAACTGTTTGACAAGTTCGATTTATTTTTAAAAATTTCGACTGTACTGAAAATTTGGGCCTTTGTTTAAAATTTGCATCATTTCGGAAAGTATGCTTTTTTTAAATAATCTAAATTTTTAAACCCTTATTTGCTCATCTATTTTTTAAAAATTTTAATATTTCCACTTTTTAAAATGTTTTTAATTTTTCCATATCTTAATTGATCTTGAGAATTTCAAACTATTTTTAAAATATTTATCTTTTTGAAAATTTCAACTTTTTGTCAAGACCTGCAATGTAGTCTGGTTGTAGGCTAATAATCATTTCAAGAAACTGCAGGTGTTGCAGAACATCCTCCGAGGACAAACCATAGATCTTCCATAGTTTGCCAGGAAAGAGTAACCCTATAGAAAAGCCGATCTACCAAATATCAGAAAATTCTTGAGACAGGACAATTCTAGGACCACATTAAAGGCGGAAACCCATTCCAAAGAGCTATTTGAAGAGGTATTGAACTACGATCGAGCTATTCCCAAAATTAGAAGACTGAAGGGTCTGGAGGACAATCCTTGGTATCGGACAGCACCAACGGTAGTCTTTATCTATTTCAGACAAACACTATTGGATGATGGGATTGGAGCCAATGCCCCAAAGAAACGAATAGTTTTAGTCAGTAATCATATATACACTACCATCTGGATTTACTTCCCAGGTGCCTATACAGTGTGGAACAGCCAAATGGAATAAATTCCGTATCTCACTTATTCTACAAATTTATAAAAAATGTCGAAACAAGTCAATTTTAGATTATAAAAAGACATTCTACACCTTAAAAATTTCATCTCTAGATGCAACCCTCTTCGAGTGACAGTTGCAACCCCTAAATTTTTAAACCAAAACTAGGGGCTTGTTATACCTCATTTGAGAGGTCTTTTCATTCTCTATTCAAAAGTGTCATGGTTGTAATATTTATTTCAAAAATTAACAGTAAAAAAATTAATTTCAATTTTCAATGACAAATTATAAATCTAAGATTTTCATTGAATAAAATAAAAAACAAACTGCACTTAATGTAGGAGCTGTTTAAAATGGGCACCTCTAACATCTTGACAGCATCCTAATCCTAAATAAAAATGTCTCCTGATATTATTCAACATTTCCCCTTGCATCGACATCAATACGCCTACCAAGCAGGTAAATCTTGCGACCTGAGCCTGCATGAACTCACACGCAGGATCGGGGAAGCTCTCATAAGCAAGGAAATGGCCTTGAGAGCCTTCTTCGACATTGAAGGTGTGTTTGATAATACGTCATACGCATCTATTAAAAGAGCTGTAGAAAGGCATGGAGTCGATCCGGCGGTAACTCGCTGGATAGACCTTATGCTCTAAAACAGGAGAATAACAACATCACTAGGCAACATATCGATAGCGGTATCTGCAGCCCGGGGCTGTCCGCAGGGTGAGGTATTGTTACCACTTCTGTGGAGCCTTGTGGTGGATGATCTGCTAAGGGTACTAGAACTAGCAGGATTTCATGCGCAAGGCTACGCAGATGACCTAACCTTATTAATTAGAGGTAAATTTTCAGGGCCCGTATCAGCATTAATGCAACGGGCACTAAATATTACAGAAAGGTGGTGTTCAGCAGAGGGACTAACAGTGAACCCTGCGAAAACCACGATAGTCGCATTCACTAAAAAAAGGAATCTTAATGACTTAAAGAGGCCTAGTTTAGGAGGACAAGAAATTCCGTTGAATAAGGAAGTTAAATATTTGGGTCTTACCTTAGATATCAAACTTAGCTACGGTGCTCACGTGGAAAAAGTTACTGCCAAAGCTACTAAGGCCTTATGGGCCTGTAGAGGCATGATAGGAAAACAATGGGGACTCAGACCAGCGATCGTCCATTGGATATATTCCAAGGTTGTAGTACCCATAGTAACATACGGTTCTTTAATCTGGTGGCATAAAGCCAGAAAAAGGAAAGTGTTATCAGACTAAGCAAGGTACAAAGGTTGCTTGCTTAGGAATAACAGGGGCGATGCAAACAACGCCCACTGCAGCCATGGAAGCACTGCTAGATCTGCCTCCACTTCACTGGTGGTGGAGGCGGAGGCCCTGTCAGGTTAAAAACAAACGGGTATGGAATGGAATCACCTAGATCAATATCCCATACAGAAATATTCAAGCGGATCTGTGCGAACCATACGTTAAGTATGCCATCGGACAGAACAAAGAGCATCCCCAACTTTGACAGACCCTACCGGTTAGTAGGTAATACCGGAAAGGGTAGTTTAGTTAGTACAACCAAAAAGAGCGAATGGATCAATCTGGTTCACATATGGGTCCAAAACAAAGATAAGTACTGGTGCGGGAATAACCAGCAAAGAACCAGGAAATGAGTTTTACATAAACCTGGGATCTTTGGCAACCGTATTTCAGGCAGAAGTTACTGCAATTACAGCCTGTGCTGAAGCAATGATCAAGAGGTCTTTTAAAAATAAGAGAATCGTGATCTACAGCGACAGCCAAGCAACATTAAAAGCGCTGAGAGCTTATGAAATAAGCTCTAGTATTTGACACAGCACAATACAGTTATATTCCGATGGGTTGTGGCCCATCGGGGAATTGAAGGAAATGAAAGAGCAGACCTTCTAGCCAAAAGGGGAGCCGAGTTTCCTCTAGTAAAGCCGGAGCCTACTTGTCCGCTTGCCTACAAAGCGGCAAAAGAGGTAATAAAGGAATTCCTAAGAAAAGAACACAGCACTCACTAGAGGGGTGTCAACGATCTGAGACAATCGCGGAAGTTCATTGACGGACCATCAGAAAAGAGAACCAGAGAACTATTACAGTTAAACAAAAATTAGCTCAGGTGGACAGTTGGACTATTTACAGGACACTATGCCCTAATGAAACATCTTACCACAATTGGCGTAAAAGAAAATTCTACTTGTAGAATGTGTGGAGAGGAAGAAGAGACTCCTTTACACATATTATGCGAATGTCCGGCTCTGGCAAGGGACAGACATTCCAGCTTTGGGAATGCTCTGATGAGACAATAGTGGAGACACCCATAAAGGAGGTTCTGGAATTTTTCAAAAGAACGGGCCTATTATGAGATAATCGTGGGGGGGGGCACAATAAGCGATATCTTCGATGCTGCAGGGATGACCGACTCCATAGTAATAATAATAATAGTGGATTCAACATTTCTGGTGTCACCGACGCAATCGCAAGCGTTATTCTTGCTCGTAAGTTAGCTACGTTGCGGGGTTTGGTTTTATACACTGAACTTTTTATATATCACCATAAAAAAGTTCAGAAGCGTCAGGTCTGGTGATTGTGATGTTCATTCTACCATACCTCGTCTCCCTATCTACAGATTTGGAAATATATAATCGAAATATTGCCGGATATTGACTTGGTATTGTGGTGGTGCTCCATCTTGCTTGAACCATATTACATTAGCTGTATAAACATTTTATAGGCACCTCTGTTGCAAAAAAAAAACAACTCTCAATGATTCTCATTTATTTAATTATTCAACAACAAAAATCGAATATAGTATAATATATATATAATATATATGTAATAATATATAGACCAGAAATTTGCCCTTAAAAATATCCAAGTCTAGACGTTTCGCAATTTTACATACAAGGAAATTATCTCCTAAACTAATATTTAGGGAAGATTGTGTTGCTCGGCTTGCAAACGACAACTCCGTTATTGAAAATCAAACAAATTCAGGTTTATTTACAAAACCAAATATTTGTTGTTGACTGATAATAACCAATTAAAGAAAGAAGACGTATCGAATAGAGCGAGTTTGCGATTGTAGCGTCCCAGTTGCTCATAGCGCTGTAAATAATCGGGTTAGGTGCGACACAGAAGAAAAATTTGAATAAATGTGTACTTCCTGCTAACCTACATGAAGTTACATGTTGCAATGTACTTGAATGTTTAACTGCCGTTTGCCGTTTTGTTTTATTAATTGTAGATGGTGACCTCATGAACCAAATGAGTCAGAAGGAGTCTACTCGCCGCCTTCTACCTAGCTCTACCATGTATTACTGAAAGGTTTCATTAATTCAACTAGCGCGATAAAAATCTGCTACATTTATCCAATTAGTGCTTTCTAGAGGTCAATGTCATGATTACTGTCGCATTTGTTGAATTAAAAACGCTGCTTTTATATCAACTTCCTGCATTTATTGCCTAACATTTATTAACTCTGAAATATGTCCTTCCGTCTGGACAACTGAACAATTTATTGGCCATATGATTTGACCAAGCAACATTACCACAGCCGCCTACGTGCCTATTAAAATTTTTACCTGTTGAATATGGAGCCAGGGCCAGGAATTTTATATACGACAAAATGGGGAAAAAGGCGACGTTTTCGAAATGTCGACCTTATGGCCGTCACGAAATTTGAAATAATGTTATCTACATACAAGGAACCTCATTTTTCTTTAGGGTCAGGTATAGTTCGACAATACAACATAAAAATAAAAATGACGAATTTCAAGCATCAAGGAACATCTCGCTAATCCAAGACAAATCTGGAACGTAGGATAATAAGTGCCGAAGAACAATAAAATATCCTTAAATGGGTTTCAGACGGCGAAAATCTTCCCAATGTAATGCAATAAAGTTGAGAAACCGCGCAAGCAATGGAAAAAATGGCAACTGATATTCACAGAAACAAACTGTATAATCTTCAACCGTGAAAAATTACCATCGTAATAGTTTGTAATAACATTCAATTCCAATAACTGTACAAAACAGCGATATTCTTCGTACACAACGGAAGTTTCTCTTTAAAAAGCATCATACCTCGCAGCGGCCTTTTCTTTTGATTTGAAACATAAATTGCATTGTTCACTTCCTTTGTGTTAGATTAATTTACAAAATTATCTTTGCGCAATGGCGCTTGCAGCAGACGTACATTTGTAATGTTAAGATGTAGAAAAATATAAAATTTATTCCTGCCAGGCAAGTTAGCCGCGTAGCTGTGGAGCCATTTTCTTTGAGTACACAAATTATACGTCTAGAATCAAATACAAGGGTAACAATGTTCGGATTGTTTCTGTCAAAAAATAACAACGCGGCGACTTCGTACAAAAGCGGGGTACTTTCTTTAACTTCAAAGAGCACAAGCAGTATTTCCAGCAGTCTTATTTTCGTATTGTGTAGATCTTTGCGAGTCTAATAAACAAAGAGCGCGGTGTAAGTACACTAAACATTACTTTTGTTCTCCTTTGATTCTGAAAATGAAATAAGGGAATCATGTTGGTCTTTGTATGATTTATTTTGAGAGCGCAAGTAAGCTACTTCCTAGTTTATTTAAGAAGATCTCGGCGTAATTATTTACAGGAAGTATTTTCAAAAGTTCCATATAATTTAAGATCAAAGTTTTTTAAAAAGTGTTTTCATTTGTAATTTATTTCTTGTTCTTCCTAGATAGGAATGTTATGTAAAGATTATATAATCGGAATCAGAATATTATACTACTACATTGTCTCAAAGCTTTATGTCATTCTATTCTAAATTCATATTCCCATGTTTTTAATTCGGAAAATTTCAGCCAACTAATGCTATTACGTATTCAGTTTTGATTGTTTTATTTACTTTCAACGATCAATTTCTAAATTGTATTCCCAATTCCTTTATTTAAATTTATCTGACAAATTTTACCTTTTTCGGACTTTTACTCAAAATTTCGAGCATTGTCTTTTCAAATTCGATTTTTTCCTTAAAATTTGACTTTTTTTAACTCTGTAAAACTAAAAATACACGCGTTTTGATCAGTTTTATTTTATGTGTGGCTATAAGCTCCTCCCTATTTTTTTTTTAAATTCTGTGCAATTATTTCAATTTTTCACTCCGATGAAACGAAGCATACAATTCCGTGCTTTGCATGCAATCGCCGTAAAAATAAGTCGCATTCATAAACTAACTTTCTAGCTTACGCCAATTAAAATTATTCATAATATATGGACAATCTAAATAAATAAAACAAGCGAGCCATACGCTCAATGTGGAACAAGAATATGGAGCATAATTAAAACGACGATTTATATTTAAATCATGCATTTTACGATGCATTTATGTTAAGTGAAATCCATTTATGTCTATGGTATTCATACAAATACGCATTTAATTCTTTAATTAAACACATTTAGCAATTTAGGCATAATTTTCCCGATTTAAAAATTTCTTAATCAGCATCTATCTCAAAAGAAATGACCATTAAGACTTTTTTGCTTATAGTTTCAATGACTTGAAAACAGTTATCTTTTGGGGCAGTAATAAAATGGAAATTATATTCCTTGCTTGCTAATCGGGTAAAGCGTTAAGGCTCATCACGATTTTTCAAAGGCTGTCTATAAAATCACCGAATTAGCATATCGACACTTTCAAACGGCATTTGATAGAACGTAATTGAACAGAACATCCTGAATGCCGATTTTTAAACGAGATTAATGAAATTCCGAACTTTATATCGTTTTAACAGCTTCTTGATTCAAAGATTTATCTTCCTTCGGAATATACAGAAGCACAACTTCATATCAATTATACAGATAAGGAAAAATTTTCATTGTCCATGTAAAACGCTAAGAATTGTCCCTTCCATAGTTTTCTACGGCCGCTGAACGTATTCCCCTACTTTGTCGCTGCATACTCGTATCTTCCAGTTTAGATAGATGTTAGAAAAAACTCGTCGAGAGTTTTAAAACAGACTAGAATATTGTTTAGCACACTCTGGCACCTTATTTGAACTCCTTATGGTGTAATGTTTAAAGAGTTATTATGTTATATTCTTCATTAGAATTATTATTTATTCTGTTTAAGAAATCACGTTTATTTATTTTGGTTATCAAAGAATATCAGTTTTGTTTCGCCTCAGACGTTGATTAAATCAACGGACTAAAAGAACAAACAGCATGTGGTACGCAAATTTGAATAAAACTGTTGCCTGCCAGTAGTAATCCCGTAGCAAAACACATTAGAAGCTATGATGTATTACTGAAATCTCCACCAGCACTAATCGCTGCGCTCTGCGTTAAATTGTTTACACCGGTGTAGCAGAATGCAAGGCGCCGCCCACCTATCCCACTATTAGCTCTCAATGTTAAATCTCTCATTAAGATTCTCCCTATGGACAGTGTTTGACTTTCCTGATGTGTATATGATGTTTCCGTCATTGTATTAATTTTAAGCACGCATTTGGAAGGCTCAGGGAAATCGAAAAAAATGTTAATATTGTATGCTTTTAAAAGATTTATGTACTCTCGCAGAACGCTCCTGGTATGTAACAAACTCTCTAATAAACATTGTTCACAGCTTCATAGGTCAGCAGGCCTTTACCACTTTATCACGTTTGATAAAACAGATTGGCCAAAGCGAACTAATAGGCAATAAATGTTTACTTCTTATTTTACCGTATAATTAGGTCTCTGTCCACGCATTTAAAACTAATATGAAAATAATCGCAGGTCAGACATACAAATTAAAAAAACTATTAAACTTTATTAACGATTAAAAAACAAAAGATATTAAAAATCCCACAATGTTTCGATAAATATTTGCTAACACCGGACCAGGTTTCGCATTACTGCATCATCGGCGATTATAGCAAAAAAAAAGGATTCTAAGAAATACATGATGTAAAAAGTGTATGAAAATAATTAACCAGTCCGACAAAAATGAAAACGGGAATCTCAAAAACTTAAATAAAGATGCATCAACAAAATTACTTAATATTCAATGAAAAACAATCGGTTTATTTTATTTCGGAGCAGATTAATATTGTGCCATCACATTACCATATACAGGGTGTTTCATAATTGCATGCTGAACCGGCAAGGGGATATTCCTTGGGCAATTTTAAGACAAAATTTTCATATTAACATAGGTCCGGAAACGCTTCATTTGCGATATACAGGGCGGTAAAAATTGAAGAAAAAATCGGTTTTTCTTCAATATTTCTGAGACTGGTTTAGATATTTTTTTGATATTCAGTACACGATATCTGGGTATAAAAGCAAGTATTTTGACAAAAAAACATTTGTTCTGATTCCACCAGTGGCGTTCCCACAAACAGGTCGATACACATTTTTGAAAAAAAAAAAATGTGACGCCAATGCTATTTTTCAAAATAAGAATTATTTTCCTAGTCTTTGTTGTGTTTCTATCAAAAATGAGCTCTTGACTTTTTGTCCTACGACGGCCGGTTTCCGAATTAAAAAATAAAAATCATTTACTTGCTATGCCGCTATGGTAGATTAATTTATTAATGAAATCTTAACAATGAAATTAATTAAATCATATCAGGTGTTGAAAATGTCCACCACCTGCAAGTATGCACGCCTCAACTCTTCTTCTCATAGATTCGCGTACTCGTTGAAAAATTCCTGGCGTATTTCTTATAGTGTTGCAGGAATCTGTTATGCGATTTCTCAGTTCTTCTTCAGTTTGGATTGGGGTGCTATAAACTAAGGTTTTAAGATAGCCCCATAAAAAAAATCTAGACTGTTCAGGTCAGGGGATCTAGGCGGCCATAATTCTGTTCCTGCTCTGCCTATCCAGCGATTATTGTAATTTTGGTCCAAATATGCACGTGCCAAAACACTAAAATGAGCAGGGGCACCTTCGTGCATAAACCACATTCGATTTCGGATTAAAACTGGGACATCTTCTAACAGCACTGGTAAATCATTTTCAAGAAAGTGACGATAATTTTCTCCATTTAATCTTCTTGGCAGAAAAAAGGGTCCAATTAAATAGTCGTCAACAATGCCTGCCCACACATTTACCGAGAATTGTTCTTGGTGATTGACTTCGACCATGGCATGGGGGTTCTCTTCAGCCCAAAAGTGATTGTTGTGGAAGTTTTTAATTGCATTTCGGGAAAAACTGGCTTCATCAGTAAATAATACTTCTCTGTCAAATAGTGGATTTTCAACAATTTTTTGAATAAACCATTGGCAGAAATTTATACGAAATGGTAAATCCCGAGGCAGTAAGGCCTGAACCCGTTGAATATGGTAAGGGTATAACAAAAAATCGTGAAGTATCCTCCAGACTAAAATATGGGAGATATTTAAATTACTAGCAATTTTCCTTGTGCTTATTTCGGGATTTTGCTCAACTGAATTAAGAACAGCTATTTCAGTTTCTTCTGTTCTTGCGGTTCTTTGTGCCCCTTTTAAGTGATGATCGAGTTTAAAACATCCCTTCTCGCGTAGTCTTCTATGAACGTTTGAAAAAGTTCTTGCATCTGGCACAATTCTTTGGGGAAAACGCTCTGCATACAGTCGCCTGGCTTCAAATGCATTTCCATCCGCAAGACCGTACATGTAATGAATATCGGCAAACTCGGCATTCTCAAACATATTTTCTTATACTTATCAATCACTCACATCCAGATAAAGTATTGAAGTGAAAAATTTGACACTTGGTTGTAAACATAAAACTAAATCTCAGTGGCCTACTAGATTTTCATTAATAAATAAATCTACCACAGCGGCATAGCAAGTAAATGATTTTTATTTTTTAATTCGGAAACCGTCCGTCATAGCACAAAAAGTCAAGAGCTCATTTTTGATAGAAACACAACAAAGACTAGGAAAATAATTCTTATTTTGAAAAATAGCATTGGCCTCACATTTTTTTTTTCAAAAATGTGTATCGACCTGTTTGTGGGAACGCCACTGGTGGAATCAGAACAAATGTTTTTTTGTCAAAATACTTGTTTTTATACCCAGATATCGTGTACTGAATATCAAAAAAATATCTAAACCAGTCTCAGAAATATTGAAGAAAAACCGATTTTTTCTTCAATTTTTACCGTCCTGTATATCGAAAAGGAAGCGTTTCCGGACCTATGTTAATATGAAAATTTTGTCTTAAAATTGCCCAAGGAATATCTCCCTGCCAGTTCAGCATGCAATTATGAAACACTGTGTATATCTCTTCTTCAGCTTTGGTACCCATTCTAGAAAATCTTAGAGAAATATTATCACAGTTATCACTAACACTCTTAAGTTATAAATTTTTTGCAATTAGGGAACCACTTTGTGTTTGACATTTCACTTACCACAGTAAAGACAAAAGTCTGTGAAAACTATTAACATGTCACAGATTGCCAAAGAATCTTTCTGGTGAAGGATGTTAAACATTTCAAATATAGTTAGTTTATACCTGGGATGATTCCATATATGTATTTATTTTATAGTAGCTACTGCTGGCGACTTCGTCAGCGAATTTAAATAAATATGTAACCTTTGGTATAAAACATGTTTTTGTCAATTCATTGTTAATAAATATACAGGTTGAACCAAATTTGATTTCCACTATAGGAATCTCTTAAACTATTAGAGATACAAGGAAGCTTAAATGAGCAAAGTAGTGCAGAATTTAAATGCCTAATATTATTCTGCTGAGAAAACAATTGAATTCCAATTCGTCTTGATTTTATTTAGAAAAAACTGAAAATCGTCCTTTTTAAAAATCAGCTGTAACTTGTTTATTTGAAGTCCGATTGAAATAATTCAAAAAATGGAATTAGTTGTTTTTTGAGGCCTTTTTTATTGGTGAACGGTATATTTTTCTAAATTTAACTGTTTCCGAGAAAATTATGTCAACTTTATTATTTCTTATGGATGCCATATTGGATTTTATCATTTTCGAATTTTGCATATTTTTCTGATTAATTAGATATATAATATGCTATACTTCAAATGGGTAAAGGTGGGTTAAATGAACTAATTTTCTATTTTTAAACAAAAAAATTATAGTAGGCGATGCAACAGTTAATAATAAAAATACAGTACCTAATTAGATAACAATAATTATTAAAAAACGTAAAAATATTGTTACAAAATGTACAATATTCAAACAGTTATTAGTATAACCTTAAGGTGCATGCACCCCTTTAAATGGCGTAATTCTATCAAAAAGTGTAGACGTTTTAAAAATTTGGTCAGCAATTTTTATAAAAATTTTTTAAACATTGAATACTTATTCGTGTAACGTGAAATATCTAACAAGCTAACATGAGAAATGACTCTCATATTTATGCACATTATCCGTCTTAAAATATTTAACTTCTGGAGAAGTCTAGAACGCACACTTGCGTATGAGTCATGGGAAAGTCGTCCTTAATAAAGCCCTTAGAATATCCAGAGAATTGCGTAATTGAAAGGGAAGCATGCACGTTACAATTATTAATAAATCTTTCAATACTATACAGTTTGCTGTAACATTTTTGGCATTTCAACAATAATTATTGCTTTTTTAGAAACTGTATTTTCTATTATTAAAAGTTATGGTACTTGCATCGCCTACTATAATTTTTTTGTTTAAAAATAAAAACTTAGTTCATTTAACCAACTTTACCACATTTGAAGTATAGCATATTATACATCTAATTAATCAGAAAAATATGCAAAATTCGAAATTGATAAAATCCAATATGACGTTCACAAGAAATAACAAAGTTGACATAATTTTCTCGGAAACAGTTGAATTTCGAAATAACTAATATACACCAAACAACTAATTACATTTTTTGAATTTTTTCAATTGGACTTCAAATAAACAATTAAAAATGGCGATTTTCAATTTTTTCTAAATAAAATCAAGACGAATTCGAATCCATTTGTTTTCTCGGCGGAATAATATTAGGCATTAAATTCTGCACTACTTTTCCCATTTAAGCTTCTTTGTATCTTTAATGGTTTATGAGATCCCTGCAGTGGAAATCAAATTCAAAAAATTCAACCTGTACAGGGTGGACCATAAGTAATGGTACATAGAGCAAGAGTAGATTTTTCGTATAAAAATAACGTGATTTAGCCACAGGGTCCTAAAGTTAAAAAAAAAAATTGTGATTTTTTTGCATAACTGATGAACACATTACACTATACAGGGTGAGTCACTAAGCGGGGTCTTTGGTAGGCGTATCGTTCAAAATATCGAAAAATGTTTCGAATAAAAGTTGTTCGAAATAAAGTTCTCCACAACCTAAAATTATTGCCCAATATGGTGGCCTTCCGGTTGCACCGGAGATGAACACAACTTTCTTATTTTAAATAGAACACCCTATGTATTTTTACATTTTTGGATTCCTTGTTAAAAATGAGAATTAATTTATTAAGACGATATAGGCCCTTAGTTAAACCGTTTTCGCGTAATTTAATTTTTTTGGTTAAATTTGACGATTTCGGAGCTTGACGCCATTAACGATATTTTCCAAACGCAATGACTCAGAGTTGTGTGGCATTCAGTTTTGGATTCAGGAAGAAATGGAGTATTTGTTTACGTCTTTGCTGTTAGCAAGATTTCTTAAATTTCTTCACATCCGTCGACTCAATTCTTCAGTTGTTCAAACATGCATAACTAAATTTTTTCAAATGGAACCACCTATCTTGGATATCTTATCGGATGCGAAATTAAATTACCTTTTTTTTGGTACCAGGTATTGCCACCTCCGTCCAATAATTTTTGAAAAATTTAGAATTTTGTAAAAATTTTAATTAATTTCGTATTATCGCGTTAGCCCTGGATGTCGCGGTTTTGTTTCGTCTGCGCTACCTTGAATTATTCTAAAGCGTCATAACTTTTTTGTGCCTTTATGTACACTTATTTTAAATAGATATTTTTATTTATCTACATTTTTTACGTAAAAAAGATATACTTTCTAAATGTTGATACAAGCAACCGTTTTCAAGATATTTGCCTTCAAAGTTTGCCGTACGTTTATTTTAAGTTATGTAAATGTGAATTTTTCGCAGTAAGTTTCAAAATAAAAGTAATAAAACTGACTCTAAAATGGTTTATAATAAATATTACTCTACTGACATTATTATTACACATAGTTTTTAAATATCTAAAGCAAATTTAAATAAAATACCAAAGCAATATTTATTTTCAAAAATAAGTTTGTGGGAAATGATCTTTTTCATGTAAAGGAATTGTAAACAATTAAAAATCTACCTGTTTTTTATTGAAATTCATCTTCAGATATCTGCTTTGACCACCCATACTATTAAAATTTTAGAAAATAAATTACGTCTTAATTTTTTGGACTTTCTGTATTGAGATTTTCAAAATTTAGGTAATAATATTATCAGAAAAGTAATATTTAACATAAATTAGTCTTAAAGCTGTCTTATGATTACTTTTTTTTCAAGCCTACTTCGACAATTTAATATCTTAGTAATTTAAAACCAAGGCACGACAAGCTTTAAAGGCAAATATCTTGGAAACGGTTGCTCGTATCAACTTTGAGAAAGTACACCTTTTTTACGTAGAAAATATGAAGAAATCAAATAACCCATTTAAAATTGATATACGTGGGTGCACAAAAAAGTTATGATGATTTAGAAATATGCAAAATAGTGCAGGTAGCGCCCCCTATCAGCTATTGGTAATATGTTAGCAAATTAGAGTTTGTCGACTTGAAAAACCCCCTTGTGCCAAAGTTGGTGTTTATATTACAGTTCATTACATAATTATACGAAAAAATCGATTTTATTTTTCAACTTTGACACCCTGTATCTCTGTTAATATCAACTTTTGGCATAAGGTAAATATAGCTAAATCACATTATTTTTATTCAAAAAATCTACCATTGCTCTGTGTACCATTACTTATGGTCCACCCTGTATATAAATACATATTACAACTTAACATTTAATCTTCAATTACTAAACACTAATCAAAAACGGTTCAGTATAGATTCTAGATTTTCTTTTAAATACTGCATCTTTTACCAGATCTGGTATTCTGGTTATAAAGGAATTTTTCGTCATAAAAAGCAGTCAACCAACTATTTCTGATTATAAGGTAGCTCTACACCAATTTTCGTCAAAATTGCTTCAGTAGTTGAATCGTAAAAAGTGAACAAACAAACGAACAGACACACTTTGGCATTTTTACCTCGAAGATAACCAAGGACCAGTCAGTTCCACAAAAATGTTATCAATCGACCTGTTTTTTTTTTAACTACTGGCCAGTAATTAAAATTATAGCAAAGTTATCCTGGAAATGCTTTATCTTTTGGTTTAGTTTTAATGGTGATTATTAAATTCTTGAGGAACATTAAAAGTGTAAATAGAGATAAAAATCGATATCGCTAACGACAGGTGTTAAAGCATTTGTTGACAGTACAAACCAATCCCCCGACTGATCAAACAGCAGTAAAACACCGGCGAATACCAAGACGCTAAAGAATTCAATTTTTTAAAGAGGCAACTTGCCATCATCATACAATCATACCTAAAGAGCAAACGTGTCTCGACTCTCGAAAGTCGTGCCCAACTTTTGCATTAGTAAATTCCAGTAAAATGCACAAACACAGACGAATTCCACACACAAAACCACCTCAAACAGCAGCACAACAGCACGTTTTCCGACAGTACTCGCCACCAGCGCACACTTTCTTCATCGGTCAGGACGATTTGGCGGAAATTGTCGCGATTTTCCGCACTTGTGTGGTTAAATGAAAACCGTTGGATCCGTTTAAGCGCGCCCCACACCGCTTCGTTTCGATTCAAACTAAAGGTACTGCCGGTACAACCTGTGCGAGAGATGTGGTGGGGTTACCCGCCACACTTACCTGTACAATCGCGGCCGACCAGGTACGATAGAATTGTGTAAGTTCAGTGGCGCGTTTGCAGATACAGTGAGGTTCGTATTCGTAACGTACCGCGGGTCTAACTAATGTTATGGAAGAATTTCCTAAATATTTGCTCAGCGGAGCGTCGCATTTGGCTAAACACGTGAAGACGTATCATTAAGTTGTAAAAAATGTGTAATCAAGAAATTCCTTTTAAGATATTTTACGAACGTTGATCAACATGAGTTGACACGGATTTCGTACCTTTGAAATGTTGTTGGTTGATTCAAAAAATATCCAATAAATCTAAAAAGGACCAAAAGAGGAACTACTTATTGGTTGTTCCATCTATGCAAAGCTTAAGTTAGGGCAACACTAGAATACTGATCTCATGTTTGGAATTGAGCCCCAAAGAACACTTTAGCTCTTTTGGATTCAATGCAAAGAAGAGCGATTCACCTAATTGATGACAAGAGTTTGACCGATTCTCTCGAAACTCTAGAGCACGGACGGATGGTTGGTGACTTGTCTCTTTTTAACAAGTACTATGATGGAAGATGCTTGCAAGGACTAATAGGATTGATCCCCCAAGTGCAAAATTCTTGAGGTATACAAGACAGTCGGAGACAGCAAATTCCTGTGCGATCTAGCTTGACACAGTGAGGACTTCTGTCTATGGAGACCCTTTTCTCTATAAAACTTCCAAGCTGTGAAATTCGTTATCGAAAGGAATTTTCCACAAAAATTACAACCTATCCTTGTTTAAGAAGGCGGTTTATAGCCATCTATCCTTGTTTCCGTATCCTACTCGCAGAGCTTTGAAAGCACAATGGGGTTACCCATTGCAAGTGAATTAAACTTAAAAAAAAAAGAAGAAAAGGTCTTGAAAGGGTGTTTTTTAAATGAGGTTTATTGAAATTTTTGAACCTTGAAATATTCCCTCGACATTAACACTTAAAAACTGTAAAAAAGTTCCTTCAACTTAAAGCTCTAAATGAACTTCCTCGAGAATTGATATCTATAGAATCTGGGACTATGAGACTGTATGTAAATTTCCTTGAGTATCTATAGCTAGTGAGGTTACTTAAGAATTTAGAACTCGATGCATTTTTTCCTACACACAAATTCAACGGTTCTGAATTCTTCTAGGTTTCTTTTAAGAAGAGGACCTTAGTAGTATTTAGGGGCTCTAAGTAAAAAAAACCCTAGGAGAACTTCCTTAATAATTAAATATTCCAAACATGTTCCTTGGGACTTTCGAACTATAAGTGAGAATTTAGAACTCTCGATGAGTTTTCTTGGTATTTTAAAGCTCTGAATGAGCTTATAAAGGAGTTTAGATTTTCAACTGACCTTCCTTAGAACTATGCAACCATAGATGAGTTTCCTTAAAATTCTAGAGTTTTATGAAATTGTTTGAGACTTCGAAACGGTTATTGAGATTCCTTAATAACACTGGTCAACACTGATTTTGTCACATGAACTCTGGTAGATAATTGGGTTTGGACGACCTACCCCCATCATGAAACCGTATTTATATTTTTTCCATCCTCCCAGTTTTCTTGTGACAGTAAAATTTATTTTTGGAAATGTACTCTTCGTTTATATTTACCTCCATATATTATTTACATCTTAAAAAATGTTACCAGAAATAAAACATAATACCATGATCATATTAATTCTTCATTTGAAGTCTTTTTTATCATTAAAATTTGCATACTTTTTATGTGTGTGGGACACCAGGGATCGAAAAAATCACAATTAGGAAAAAGTTTGTCCTGCACGTAGCTCTTTAATTTGTAAATAGAAAACTATAAAGCATTTACACTTGTAAAGATCTCTGGTATATTTCTTCCGCCACTTCAGGTCAAATTAGGCTTACCAAAAATTTTCTAGAGGGGATGGGTCCCAATAAAAATAAACTTTTATATTTCAAAGAGAAATTCCCCAGAATGAGTGAAGTAGTAGTAATAATAGTAGTAGTAGAACCTCAAATTAAGAAAATTAATAAAAGACTCGTTGTTTAAAAAAAAGTTAATTGTTTTGGAAAAATCAGCATGAGGATGCTTCAAAAATTTAATTGGAAATTTTGTGGTTTACCATTAGAATGACATCTAAAGATATTTGGTTAAAAAACTTTTATTGGAGTATAAAACTTTGGGTAGCAATATGGGGATCAAGATTCATTTTTTAGACACATATCTTGATTTTATTCTTACGAATTACGAGGCTCTGGGAGGCTATAAGTGACAAGAATTGATAAAAGTTTCATGTGGACATTCAATGATGGAAAAACTTTATCAGGGTAGAATAAATTCAAGGATGTTGACACTGACTACTACTATCTGATGAAGATCTAATTAAACTAGAAAAGCAAAGATTATAAGTTTCTAATGTTGTTATATTTTTGGAGATCCATCATTTTTCAAATATTTAACAAACAAATGTCATGAGTGATGAAAATTTCAAAACTGCTTATTTTAAATAACAACAACGAACACTATTAAAAAATACAAAACAAGTTCATGTGACATGACAGAACTTCAATTTTGTTGACCAGCGTAATTTAACAGCTTCAAATGCTTCTTCAAAAAGAAATGAAGCACAAGAGTCCTAAAAAGACTTCTTCTAAAGTTTGGGGTTCCTTCCATGATAATTTGGAGCTTTGAATGAGATTCTTCAGGTTCTTTCTGATCACCGAAATTTTTTTTGTTAATTTAGTATTCTAGGTAAGTTCCCTTGGGATTCTAAAGTTCGATCTGATTGTTCTCACCTCTCGGATGTTTAGATGAATCTTTTGGCGTCTATAAACCTGTAGATGAATTTGCTTTAAGTTTTAGAGTTTTAAATGAAGTAACTTAAAAAATCACAACTCAAGATTCATTATCCTACTAGTGCAACATTTAAAATGTTTGTTTTAAGTTTATTTTATGCAGCATCTCTCTGAAGATGGTAGCTTCGCTATCGAAACGCGTTAAAGCAGCCTTTGGTTTCAGGGAACAAGATTTGTAATTCAGTTTTTGAAGATAACCAAGGACCAGTCCGTTTCTACCAAAAAAAAAGCCTTGAAAAAACTACTTTTAAATTTGGGACTCTAATTGATGATCCTTGATAACTTATTTTCCTAAATGTGTTTTCTTTGAACTTTCAAATTCTAAAAGAATTTCTTCGATAATTTAGAACTTTGGATAAATCTTCTTTTAATCTTAGAGCTATAGAGAATTTGCTTGAAATTTTGGAACTTTAACAGTATTGTCATATAATTCTGAACATTAGTTTCCTTAATATTTTAATTACGACAAATAATTCCTTTAACAAATTACTACTTTTCAAAGTGCAGGGCTCTAGTAGAATTTGGGGTTTTAATTTAGGTTTCTTGCAACATTCAAATCCTAAAAAATTCTCCTGAAACTTTAAAATTATAAATAAATTTCCTTCGATTTTAAAACTCTTTTCCTTCGATTTTAAAACTCTTTTCCTTGGAATTTTAGCAGCTTAGATCAATTAAATGCCTCTTTATGAAACTTTACTGTTTCGGATTAGTTTCATTAAAATTTAACAGCTTTAAGATTTAAGTTTTCGGAACTCAGGATATGCCTCCCTAGTAGTTCATGATTTCAAATGTTTCGTCTAGGTTTATTTTAAAAAGTAAAAGCCTTAGGACAATTTTTTGTTAATTCTAGAGATTTGGATGAACTTTGTTGATAATTTGGTGCTCTAAGTGAGTTCTTTTAACAAATTTCTGAGATAATTTAGAGCACTAGAGAAGTTTCTTGGGTAATTGAAGCTCTCAAGGAGCTTTCTCGAGAGTTTGTTAGATCAGCCTTTTTGGGAATGTTAAACTTATAGTTAATTTTTCTTGAGGTTTTATAGCTTTAAATAAGCTTATTTGAATTTTCAAATAATAATAATAATAATTTTCTTTATGAATTCAAACTTTGAAATACAGTCAAACCTCCCTATAACAAATCTCCATATATCGAATTCCTCTAAATAACAAATTTTTTCAGGGAACACAACATTATACGAAATATTACCTCCGTTTAACGAACAGAATACCTCCTTACAACAAATTCTTGAACCAAGATTTTTCAAGGTTTAATTAGTCTAAATAATGAGCTTCCCTTCAGAAAAAGTTCTTAATACCTCATGCTAATGGCATTGGAAGGTTTGATTCGTTTATAATTGCGATTGGTTCAAATAAATAAATACTCAATTTTTGGGATACCCCATGCTAATGACATTGTTTACCTGCTAGTATAAAGGGGGTTTACAGTTTGAGAACACACCTGAACTCGTTTTCAATGCGTTAAATAGGTGCGAAGTATTTTTTGAATAGCAAACATTTTTTAAATTCTCTCTTCAAACAGAAATAACAGATTTTTTAATTAAATTTAATTTATCTACATATGTTTGTTTATATACTTTTAAATAAATAAGTAATATAAAATTTTGCACGTGATTTGTGCATTTTTAAAGCTACCTTTTTATAAAGGAAACCTCTCTATAGCGAATTTTTTATATGATCTTGGAATTCGCTAAAGGGAGGTTTGACTGAATCTAAATTCTTAACATTCTAATATTCAAATTTTATTTGACAATCGAAGCCTCAATTACCTTATTGCAGGCAAACTGGAGATGCTACAGCAAAAAACCATGCCACCTTGTATAATGGCAATATATTAAAAGAGTTCCTGTTAAAATTTGGAGCTCTGTATGAGCTTCAAAGAAATTTAGTATTCGAAATACAAGGACTTGATATCTTAGAAGTCAAAATGTATTTAATGGAGATTTTAGTTTCTTTAAAAGTTAGTTAAGTCTTTTTGGGACCTCGGAGTGGTAGATAAATTTCATTTCAAATTTGGAACTCTCCCTTATGCATTCCCTTGAGAATTTAATACTTTAAATGTTCCTGAAATTCGTAGAAAAAAGAAAAATAAAGAAAAAGATGGAGGAGAAGGGGGAGGATACTAACAAGAAGAAGAAGAAGAAAAAGACACTTGGTAAGTGTTCTTCAAAAGCTTGGGCTTTGGCACAGTTTTTTTGACAACTTTTCTTACTTTGCCTTAAAATAAAAATCTTAATAAAAATACTTTCAAACGCTACTTCGTAAACATGCTTCTCATCACGATATTTCTGCATTTATCAGATGCGTTTGCCTTCACGTAACTTTAAAATTAATTATTCTTAAATTCGTTTTCTAAGGAAGTTTTCGAACCTGAATTAGAGACAGATTGAGATAAGGCTTAAAGAAAATGAGAGGCTACATTTTTGATTTAATTTAATCAAGAGGAAAATGCTGAAGTGTAAGAAAAGTTTTTAAAACTTAATCGTATTTTAAATAACACTCCGAGGTACACTAAGGAAATAAGGAAATTCAATTTTACGTAAAAGTTTCGATAAATTACGACATACAATTAAAAGTTTGCATTTTTTGTCGCATTTCGTTGGTTTTTAAGTTTTGTTTTATGCACCATATCAGTCGACTTTGTCACTTTGGCTGAATATTTAACAATATGCGAGATAAATAATATCGAAAGCGTTGGTCAATATTAAATATCCATTGATTTGTTTGTTGGAATTGAACAATTCAGGAGCAGATGGTTCTGTTTGAAACATCTGCTTTTTTAAGTTGAGTGAATAGAAAAAATTCTAACAAGACAATTAGATCTGAAGTTCTCTGTCAGTTATTTCATAAAAAAACAAAATCGTATTGATTAAAATCTTGCCAGACGAATTCTTGCTGGAGATAAGCAGCTTCTGAACAGACACGACAAAATATTTTGTCGTCAGAATTTCTATTCGGAATATGCGATTCTGGTTGGTTTGTGAAATAACTGACGGAAAACGTCAGATTTAATTGCGGTGAGACAATAATGTTGTTAAGTTGCGAAAATCAGCTCAAGAGCATCATCAATCCTTGATCTGAGCCCCATCAAGAGCATCATCAACTCCTTACTGTTCTAAGCCCCATAGGTCTGTTCTGTCTCTTTCTTTTTTTTTAAGTTTAATCCACTCGCAAAGGGGCCCCCCATTATACTTTCAAAGCACTGCGAGTACGATACGGAAACAAGGATAGATGGCGATGAACCGTCTTCTTAAATAAGGATAGGTTGTAACTTTTAGGGAAAATTCCCTTCAGTAACGAATTCCACAGCTTATAAGTTATATAGAAAAAAGAGTCTCTGTAGACAGAAGTCCTCATTGTGTCAAACTGGACCGCACAGGAATTTGCTGTCTCGGACTGTCTTGTATTCATCAAAAATCTTTGCCTTGGGGGATCAATCCTATTAGTTCCTGTGAGCATCTTCAATGATATTACTTGTAAAAAAGAAACCATCCACCTGAGCTCTAATGTTTCGAGAGAATCGATCAAACTCTCGTCATCAATTAGGTGAATTGCTCTTCTTTGAATTGAATCCAAAAGAGCTAAGGTGTGCTTTGAGGCTGAACTTCAAACATGAGAACAGTATTATAATGTTGGCCTAACTTGAGCTTTGTTTAGAGTGAGTAGCTGATGAGTTGTGGAATACTTTTTAGCTCTAAAAAGGAAGCCTAGCTTCTGAGAGGCGAATTTGGTAATGGCGCGCACATGCAAGAGAGGTTAGTGCTCGCATTCACTCCTAGGATAGACAGATTAGATCCCATCGGGAGGATTTTACCGTCCATTACGACATAAAATTTTTTGTTGCATTATCCCTTAATGTTTTCTTAGAGAAAACCGTGGCCTGAGTTTTTAAAACGTTGAAGTCGACCAGATTTTTATAACCCCATTTCAGAATGATTTCAAGATCTCGATTAATCATCTGTACCTGCTGTTTCCTTAGTTGCAGCGACGGATAATGGTTTGTCGGAGATAAAAGATGACACAAGGCTACTATCATCTTCATGCTGCATATAGAATTGGAAGTTGAAACTAAGAGATCGTTTATGTCTAACAGAAACAGAGTAGGAGACAGTACAGATCCCTGAGGCATCCCTGCATTAATCGAAAATCTCTCGGATGAGATACCATCGACGACGACCTGAAGAGATCTGTCAGCGAGAAAATTGGATATCAAATGACAGAGTCCAGGAGGAAGACCGTAAGATGTTAATTTGACGAGAAAAGATCGGTACTAGACTCTGTCGAGGGCCTTTGAGATATCCAATGCCACAAACGGGTTCTTAACTTTTATTTCCAATCCGAACTACACATATGCAGACAATAGCAGCCTAACGTCTACTTTTCTCCAACAAACCAGTATCCGTCGCTGCTTCAGATTGACCATGGGAACATAAATATATATGATTAAACATAAACTCGAGATCGTTTTGGAATGGGGGAAGAAATATAAAGAAGTTGACTTCAATGCCTCCAAAACTCAGTCCATTGTTTTCTCTAAGGAAATGCCAAAGGATCATGCAATCAATATCCTTATGGAATAAAATTTTCCCCACTCTATTCCTATGAGATTTAATCTGTCTATCCTACAAGCAAATGCAGCCGCCAACTTTTCTTAGAATGACCAAATGCCAAATCCATTTCTCAGAAACGTGGACTTTCTTTTTCAAACAAAAAAAAAATAGTTCTCATCGTATCAGCTACTCCTTCTCTATAAAGTCCAAATTAAACCATTACTGGAGTATTGCCCCCTTGTATAGAGTTCGGCCCCAAAACATTACCTTATTGCCAACATTGGCTCTTGTAGACTTGATTTCATGAGCAATTTAGCCTATTGATAATAAAATTTTGACAGGGTCTTTACAGATTCTGGAGCACGGATGTATGTTTGATGACTTGTCTCTTTTCTAGAAGTAGTTTCATGGAAAATATTTCCAAGAATTGATGACTCTTATTCCTTGAAGAGCACTTTGGCACAGTGAGAACTTCTCGTTTTTCTACAGATTGTACAAATTCTGGAATTTGTCGCCAAACGAAGTTTTCTCCTGTATATAATTCATTTCTTTCTTTTACTCGCCAAGAGACTAAGAGAGTTATTCTTTGCAAGTGGATTGGAATTAAAAAAAAATTAGCATGATTCGTGCAGTTACCGATCAACAACGCTTTAAGAAAAAAAATTATTGCACTTCAACACTATGGATTTTTTATTGGTGAAAACCCAATAAAAATATTATTTAATATTTTTATCATCACATGAAGGCAGCATAGTTCAATCTATAAATATTTACATCTACTAGACAATCAACTTAATATTCATAAGAGTGTGAGCCGATTTTCTAATAATAAACCCATGAGCATGACTATTCCTATAAACATATTTGTAAACAAAGACTAACGGAAAACATTTCGCTCTTGCACCCACAACGTTTTATGTACCAGGAAGTGATTAAAGATACGTCCCATTTCAACCTTTACTTATAAACTGCACGCTCGTATTCGAATATCACATACATACTTTAATGAAACGTAAAACTATAAAACCCACGTAATCATCCAGCATTCCAGAGCATGATGAACTGCAACGCATCGGATTGGTTTCTGCACTATGTGCACTGCTAAAACACATTTGCAGTCATCATTAATAGCAATTATTGCCACTACAGATGAACCCCGTCTCTTATTTCTGTCATAAGTAATTTCCAGAGTTATACACCGTATTTCATAAGAGAATAAAATGTTGTAACAAACTGTGCCATGTTGAATTAGTTATTAATAATCGTGTCGTATATCAACCCTTTTAGGTGAAGTAATTATAGTACAATAAATTTCTAAGGAGCGAATTTCCAAATTTTTGACTTTGAACTAATTTAGATCACAACCTCGAATATTTGTATTGTTTTCAAAATTCAGACCTTTAGATCGATTTTGCAAAAAAACCAAATCGTATATTTTTACTAAATTGTTTCCAACTTTTTTTGAGCGCCACAATTTTTTTAAGAAGCCTTTAGTCATTTCGAATCAACACCTCAACCATTATTTTAAATGAAGGCTGGAGTTCGTCAAAAATCGACCAGACTAGTAGTGCAGACTGCACTTTCAAATAATACTATTGTTGGAGTCGCCTTTCGGGGTAAAATTGTGCAAATCTTTATGACAATGGGTGGTTTAAGGATAATTTATATGGCATGTGTATTCCCAGAACAACACTTTTTAAGACAATTATTTAAGATATACGGTCAAGAGATCGTGTTTTATTTTTTCGGTTGGCAGTAAATCACGAACGTATAAATCAAACTTAAATTGGTTTTAATATAAGTTGTATGTACTCCACGCTCGGCATGCCATGCACGGATTATGTTCATTTACAACAGTCGAGGAAGACGAATCCTTATAGCGTAGAAAGATAATCTCCCATAGGATCAAATATCTATAGCCATACTCTCTGTGAACTGAAATTCATGGGTCAACGTACCATAGACAATAACAGAATACGCCTTCACAAAAAATACGCATAAATCCCAACAATAGATAAGACCTCCGTGCCAGCTGTCGCAACAGAAGTGGTATTATTTAGTGAATATTTCATTCTTGTAAATTGAGTTATTTTCGATACATTATGTAAAAAATTAAAAGGAAATCAACTGTCTACCATAGACAACAAAATCTAACATTGACAAGAAAATAATGGTAAGTGGAATCCCCCGATTATTCGGAATAATTCGGGACAGGTGCAGTTATCGACAGAAAGAGAAAGAGAAAGAGAAAGAGAAAGAGGGAGAGAGAGAGAGAGAGAGAGAGAGAGAGAGAGAAAGAGAGAAAGAGAGAGAGAGAAAGAGAGAGAGAAAGAGAGAGAGAGAGAGAGAGAGAGAGAGAGAGAGAGAGAGAGAGAGAGAGAGAGAGAGAGAGAGAGAGAGAGAGAGAATATTTCGAGGAAAAATCTAAATGTATCGAAAGCATTTCGATTTCAAGTCGTCAATTCTAAAAAAAAACAAAATCCTTATCAAAAGTCGCAATTTTAAGTTCAAAGCCAAACTTAAAAAAAACAGTACTTGACACTGCAATTTAAGAGAAAAATACCAAAATATCAACCGTAAAACTCAAAATTATTAAAGAAGAATTCGAGCTAGATATCTAAAATATTGAGGAAAATGCAGAATTTCGAGTTTGAAATTAAAATTTGAAATAAAAAAGTAAAACTAAAAATTTTTAGAAAAAAGTAGAAATTTTGAAAAATATGAACTTTTTAAAAACCGAAATTTTGAAAAAAAGTTCAAAGTTTGAAAGAGTCACAATTTTTTAAATAGGGAAATTTTCTAGAAAGTTTTGAAAAAAGGACGAAATTCTCAGATAGCCAGAATTTTGAAAAAGGTTTAAACTTTCAATAATGTCGATATTAAAGAAAAAAACTTGAAAAATAGTGGGGGTTAAAAAAAGTACAGGGAGTAGAAATTTCGAGTGGAAATTGTCAAAAAGGTTCGAATTTATAAAAAATTTTTAATTTTCAATGACGTAAAACAAATTTTTGAAAAATTGTGGAAATTTACAAGAGAAGTGAAAATTGTCAAAAGAAGTCGCAATTTTGACAAAAAGTCAGAATTCTGAAATCTCTAAATATTCAAGAAATTTGAAATTTTCAAAAATGACTGAAATATTTAAACAGAAGCGAAGTTTTTAGAAAAAAAATCTGTCAAAATTTACAAAACATTAAACTTTTCCAAAAGGCTAAACAACTTTGAAAAAAGCCAAAATTTGAAAAAAGGCAAATTTTCAAAAAAGTTTAAATATATTTAAAATTAGAAATAACAAACGCTACAATTTGCTCCCTTTTTGGAGCAAACATTTCAAGAAAAAGCGAAAAATTTAAAATAATAAGGAAAGACACATTTTTAATTTTGTCTCAAAATTTTGACTATTTTTGAAAATCTCGTTTTTTTTTGAAAAACTGCGACTTCTCGATAAATTTAAAAGAGTAGTTTTCTGAAAATGTCTAAATTTTTAAAAATGTATTTAAAAAAATGTTCAAATTAAAACTGTTCAAAAGTAAAAGTTTTTAACAGAGTAAAATTATGAACAATTCAAACTTGAACTTTAATCGAAATTTACCACGAAAAAAAACGAGAAAGAGTTGAAACCTTTCAAAAATAGAATAAAAATCCAATTAAAATGGAAATTTTGAAAAAGGTGAAAATATCGAAGGTTTTAAGAGTCGAAGTTTTCAAGGAACATTCGAAATAACTATTTAAAAATAGTTGAAATATTAAAAAAGGTTAAAATTTTCAAAAAAATCAAAAATTTACACAATTTTCAATAAAGGCCGTCATTTTTGAGGTCAAAATTTAAAAAAAAAGTCAGCATTTTAAAATGTGAAAATCGAATTTAAAAAACTCGCATTTTTTGGTAGAATCGTGGTTTTAAAGAAACACAAAATTTTCAATTAACTTTAAAATGAAATGAAAAAAAAAGTCGAAATTTAAAACAAAATTGAGACAGAGTTGGAATTTTCAAAAACATGATATAGAGTTTAAATTTTCAAAAAAAATGAGACTGAAATTTTCAAAAAAGCAGGATTAAGAATATTTAAGGTGCAGAAAGTGGAAATTTGAAAAATGTCGAAATTTTTGTATGTACCTAAATTAAAAAAAAACGAAATTTTCAAGAAAAATTTGAAGTACTCATATAAAACGGGTTGAAATATTGAAGAAGGTGAAAATTTTCAAAAATTCGAAAATTATAGTTTTCAACCAAAGGTCAACATTTTCAAAAAATAAAAATTTCGAAGATTAAAATATAAAAATTTTGAATAAAAATTTAAATTAAAAATGTCGAATTTTTCTAATCGAACTATTCAATGAAAGTAGTTTTAAAAAAAGACAAAATCTTCAATAAAGCTGGAATTTTCAAAAATATCGACATTTTCCAAAAAAGATAACATTTTCAAAAATTAACAGAAGTCGAATGTTTCGATAAAAAGTTGAAATATACAAACGGGCCGAAATTTTGCAAAAGGTCAAAATTTCCAGAAGTCTAACAAAGATACAAATTTAAACAAATTCAAAATTTTTAAAAAAGAAATTTTTTTAAAGAAGTCCGATTTTAAAATACAAAAAAAATAGAAGAATAAAGTCGATCACGCTAAATAGTCCTTTTTAAAAACTAGTTAACAAACTAAAAAATCATGATTGTAGATCAGAAGGTGGTTTCAGCCTACCCCCCACTCCCAAGTCGGACGACCCAAATTCGCTTAGGTAACTAATATCGTTTTTTTTTTTTTGAGTTTAATTCACTCGCAAAGATCAACCCCATTATGCTTTTAAAGCACTGCGAGTAGGATGCGGAAACAAGAATACATGGCTATAAACCGCTTTTTTAAACAAGGATAGGTTTTAATTTTTGGGGAAAATTGCTTTCGGTAACGAGATTCATAGGTGGGACGTTCTGTAGAAAAAAGAGTCTCCGTAGACAGAAGTTCTCACTGTGTCAGGCTGAACCTCACAGGAATTTGCTGTCTCCGACTGTCTTGTATGCCTCAAAAATCTTGCCCTTGGGGGGATCAGTCCTATTAGTTCCTGCGAGCTGATGATAGTACTTGTAGAAAAGCGAGATTTTAATGATGGGGGTCGAAAAATGGGTATCCTCTATATCAATTGGTGTATCTTCGAACGCTCCTAACAAAATGAAATACAAAGAGAGATGTGTAGTTTAGAGGATGCTAAATTAAAAAATAACTGATATGAAATTTCTGACAAATTTCAAATTTGGTGAAGAGTTACTAGCTTAATTCCATCAGTTCTAAAATTGACCAAAAAGATGATTTTAGTGAACAAGAAATAGTCCTGAAACTGGAAAAATTTTACATCCAGTTAATTATGTTGAATTTCGATGTGGCAATCATCTGAATAATGATTTTGATCATCAAAGAACACTCTGCGGTTTCGGCATAAATAGTTTGGTAAACGATGAGCTTTGGTCAAACGACGAATTCGAAATTATGAGCACAAAAGCGTATTTTGATGAAATGCATGAAAGTAGCTCCATAAATAATTGAAGTCCTATTCCGTCCACGTTCGTGTGAAAGTGAATATTTAACATCCAGCGTTTTCCCGCGCTTTATATGCGACGAGCCAGCTTTGGTGCATCGTGCAAAGTTACCACCAGAGTTGCGAAGGGACTTGGAGCGACGTAACGAATACCGATTTAACCTGGGGGCTTCTCTCCGAGAAAAGAAAGAGCGAAGCCGCATTCCAACAGGTGTTTGTAGGTTAAGGAATTTGGCTTTAAGCCGACTTTAGAGATAGAGAGAATGGGATGCTGTACGTATGTTGCTGCCTCTCGCCGTCTAGCCCTGTGGAATACAAACCGCATGTAAAATGGGCACTGAAATGGAAATTGCTTTGTCTGCCTTCTCCTTTTGTCATTTGCGACTTGGAAATATTGCTGTACGTCGCAGAAACGTGGATCTACCTGTACGTATGCGAATTTACGGCTCAATTTCTTGCCCGTTTAAGCTGAAATTACTTTCACATCCTCTATATTTTTTCCTTTATTGCGGATTCTAGAATTCCCCATCCGTCACACACTGAACGAATCCTGCGGGATTGACGATAATGGTACTATATGCATATACATTTTTTCCAATTATTTCTGTTGACGTTAAGGTTTTCCCTCGACATTTCAAAAAAAATGGGGCCCGGGGCTTGCATGGTGTAAAAACCTCTGTCCGAAATCAGAATTCAACGTTTCAAAACAAACAAAAAATTAGAAATTCTGCAACAAAAAAAAACGTCAAATTTACACGTCCCACACCAACAATTCTACAAAAACTGAAAATTTTAGAATATGGTCGAAATTTCGAAAGGAAAGTAATAAACAATTTCAGTAGAAATTAGGAAGAATATCCAGGAAACTGTAACTTACTTTTTTATTACATTTTGCAAAGAAAGTGGCGCTATTAGATTTCAAATAAAACCACTGTTGTTACACACTTAAAAGAGTAATTTGTTAAAAGAAATAACTTGATGAAATACTTTTTTAGCGGCTATTTTCTATGAGAGCAATTGACCAATCAGCGGTTGAATAATCGACGCAATAGATACAGCTATAAGTGTCTTCAGGCAATAAAAATAATAAATAGCCCGTTTAAAGAACCGCATAAGAATTCTTACACATTGTATTCAAATACGCCAGCTTTCTCCTATTTATATTATTTAAGTAAAACAAATAACATCAAAGTAGAACAATTGAAACATCTTGAGAGTGTTATTATTTTTATGTCTTCGAGCTTTTAACATCTTAAATATCCTTTCGTAAAAATTTCAATTGTTTATTGAATTTCTTTGATCTTATCGTAACAGCTGCACAATGTAAGAAAAAATATACAGTATTGTGAGAATTTAAGTATTTTTAAACGATCTATGAGAATTAGGAAGCATTTTGAAACAATCATTTGTCCTGAACCAAAGTGGAAATTCAATTTATTTTTTTTAAACTAAATTAATTTAATGTAATTCAAGACGAGTCAATAGGGAGACGTTTTTAAAAGCATCTAATTTGTTTCTCAAAATATCGACCTTTCCTTAATAGGTCGACTTTGTGGAAACTTTTATTTTTTTAAGAAACTGAAAAAGTATTTTTTGGATTTTTCCCAATAATTGAATTTTTGACAATTTCAACCCGCTTCGAATATTACTTCGACAATTTTTTATAATTTCAACCTCTTTTTAAGTATTTCGGTTTTTGAATACGAAGGTAAATCTAATATGAATCGGAATTTCTATCATGTCGCCATGAGGGTGTCGGGAGCGTGCGCATACTCTTAGACGTGTTAGGTGAGGATATCAGTGACTTACTGCGCTCAAGCGAACCCTGTTCTCGCCATTCGACAGTTGTAAAGAACAACGAGTGAGCAAGAGGTTCATCCGCACGTTGCGCAGAAAATTATTATTAAATTTCATACCGTTGAAGGTGCAAAGACCGCCGAAATTCTTCATAAAGTAGAAGCACAATTTGGGGATACTTCTTTGAAGAAAGCGCAAGTGTATGAATGACACAACAAATTTTTGGAAGGACGAACTCAAGTTGAAAATGAACCCCATGCCCGTCGTCCTCGGACCAGTGTCACTGCGGACAAGATTAACGCTGTTCAGTGCCTTTTGGAAGATGATTGCCGTTTAATTGTTGGTGAAATTGCAGCTCAGATGAAGATAAGCTTTGGTAGTGCTTAGTTTATCATTACAGATGAGCTGGGGTTTCGAAAAATTTCTGCCAGGTGGGTACCTCGTCTTTTGACTGAAGAATGAAAACAACAACGTCTGGAGATTCGTTACGTGTGATGAGACTTGAGTCTAAACAAGCAAGCATGGAGTGGAGAAGAAAGTGGAAGGTGCACCCGTCAAGGCGAAAACTCGCCTCTTAGCTGGAAAGGTTCTTGCGACAGTGTTTTGGGATTTTAAAGGAGTGCACGTCGATTTCCTGCATGAACGTCTACGGTTAATGCTGCTTACTACTGCCAGTTATGGGATGAAGTAAGACGTGCATATCGGAAAAAGAGGCGCTAATTTTCGCTCAGAAATGTGATTTTGCTTTACGACAATGCCCGCTCCCACTGAGCCAATCTGACACATCACAGAGGAAATGCACTGAGCAACATTAGAACACCCTCCTTATAATCCTGACTTATCACCATGCAATTATCTTATGTTTGGGCCACTGAAAGAAGCTCTAGGAGGTGAGCGATTCCATGACGATGCTGCTGTTGAGACATTTGTGTGCGATTGTCTGCAAACACGTTTCTTTCTTTTTAAGATGATGACATTAAAAACTCTTAATCCGTTGGGAAAAATGCATAACAAAATGAGGAGATTATGTAAAAAAATAGTTAATAACTTTCATGTACGTATCTTGCACCAATAAATTTTTAAAAACAAATTCCGGTTCATATTTGATTTACCTTCGTAGATTCGCCATCATTGATATACAGGCCCGGGTCCGGGGCAAATACGAGGTCCTGGTCCCTTGGGAACTAAGGAGTACAAGTTCCGATTCCTATTTGATTTACCGCCGCATTTTAACTTTCTCTAAACATTTCGACTTTTGTTAAAAATTTAGACTTATCTTTATTTTTTTTTAAATCCGACATATTTCAAAATCTTAAAAGTAAAAAGTTTTGAAACTTTCCACATTTCAAAATTTGCAGTTTTTTCCAAAAATTTGATTTTTTGTTTTATTTTTTTCCCAAAATTTTATTTATTTTATACATTTAAATTCTCAAAATTTCGAGTTTTTTCAAGATGTTTTAAACATTTTTTCCTTTTCTGGACGTTTTCATACTTTTTTTTGAGAAATTCTTAGTTCCTGACAATTTTGATTTATTTTGAATATTTTGACTATTTTAAAAATTCCGACTTATAAAAACCTCGATTTTTTGAAAATTTCAATTCTTTTTTCAAGTTGCGAAATTTTTTCCGTAAAAAAATTTCACAGTTTTCAATTCTTTCAAGATTTTATTTTTTGTTAAAAACTGTTCCAAAAAATTTCACTACCATTTTTTTGCTGAAAATTGTGTAATATTTAGAAAATATCGATTTTTCTTTATAACTTTTTCTTTTTCTTCAAAATTTTACTCTTTTCATAAATCTTGAGTATTTCAGAAAAATTCTTTTAAAAAATAATAAAGCAAATAAAAATTTTAAAAAAGAAAAACTGTTGAAAGGAGAAAAAATTTTCAAACAGAATTTTGAAAATATTTACTTCTTCGAGCATTTTTTCTTTAATAATTTTTTGAGCATTCAATTCTCTTACAAATGTTAACCTTTTCAAAGTTTCTACTTTCATTTCGAAAATACTACAGTTTTTAAATTTCGAATTTTTTTGTGATGTTTCGATTTTTTTTTTAATTTATCCTTTTCCAAAACTTCGATTTTTTTTGTTGACAATTTCTACCCTTTATCTAAATTTGTAATTTTTTTTTATTTTAACAGGTTCAAATTGTCTCAAAATTTGGAACATTTTTACTTATTTGCAAAATGTTCACTTTTTTGAATTTAGATTTTTTTTCCAAAATTTGGACTACTTCTTAAAATGTTAATTTTTTGTAAATTTATTTTGAAGAATCCGTCATTTTATTTTTTAAAAATTTAAACTTTTGTTATGAAGTGAAAACTTCTTTGATCGATTTTTGGTAGGAGAAAAAGTTATAATTTAGCATTACCTTTACGCTAATTCGCGTCATCATTTCATATTTAAAACCTCGATTTTCTTATGATAAGGAGTTTCTCTCGAAAAGTCGACAATTTGCTGCATTTATAAAAATTTCTAGATACAATTAGCGGTTTATGCCTTTTTTTTCAAAATTTCGACTGAAATATTGATATTTAGAATTTGTTCTTGAAAAGAGTTCCAAAGTCAAAATTTCAAAACAAAAGTAGAACATTTTAGATAAAATCTAGTACAAAACAGAGACTTTGAAATTAAGATCGACACTTGAAATGATGTTTTGTTTTAAAAATTTCCCAATTTAACCATCCAAATTTAAATAGAAGTTACCTTAAAATTGTGATTTATTTTTTTCTAAAATTTTGACTATTTTCTGAAGATTTGGACTTTAATCTCGAAATTTCATTTTTTTCTAAATTATTTCCCTTTATTTCTTAGAGGACGCTAACTTAAATAACTATTTTAAAGGTCTGGTTCAAATTTGAAATATCTTAGCTTTCCCAGAACTTTTGCCATAAAGTGTTTCCCAAAATTTTTTCTTTTTATTTGCAAACTGTTAGGCTGCGTTTACACTAGACCATTCATTTCTCTCTGACATAAAATTTATTTTCGCCAACGCTATTATAGAAACTGCACATTCTATGACTAAAAATTGTGATGGAACAAATGTCATTCCAGCACCCGTTCAAAATACTCGTAATTCTACACACCGTTTAGAATATTAATATTCTAACACGGCTTTCGGCGAAGCAGAAGCCGTTTAGGTTCATTTTAGGGCGGAATATCAAGTAATTTGTTTTTGTTGCTATGGTGCTATGGTTACATGTAATAATTAAGGTATTTATTTAAAGCGTCGTGTTTCAAAATTGTAATCCATTTTGAAGTTTTTTATGAATATTTAGGGGTTTTTCTATAATTTTGTTAGTGAAAGTATAGTCTACAACACGTTTGGAATGGCATATTCCACACTCGCGAAACCCTAACTCTGGCCTGCGGCTCGGGCTACAAACTTTTCCCTCGTGTGGAATATACGTCATTCCACAACTGATTGTAAAATATACTATTCTCTCTAACATAAGTGTCAGCTATCCTGAGAGAAGCTATCTCCTCCCAGTTGTATAGTTGTGTAGCTGTGTAGATAAGTCTCGGATAGTTTCTCTCAGGATAGGTGACACATATGTCAGAGAGAAATGTACGGAATAAAGTGTCTCATCTAAACGCACCTTTAGGTTACAATTTGAAATTTTTTACTTTTTTCATAAAATTTTGACTTTTAAACGAAAAATTCAACTTTTAAACGAAAATTTCAACTTTAAAACGAAAATTTTTTTTCCGAAAATTTATCATTTTCTCTCAAAATTTCAATACTTTAATATCGAAAATTGAAATTTTTTAGGCCTAAATTCGAATTTTAGAGTTGAAATTTTTTAGGCCTAAATTCGAATTTTAAAGTTGAAATTTTTATTTGCTTTAATCCAAATTCTCGAAAAGAGGCCCAACTTTTAAAAGAAAACAGTAACAACTTCTACTATAATTCCATAATTAATATTTTTTTTTTAAAGTTCACCTTTCGAACAGAAAGTCGAACTTTCGAGTTATCAAAATTCCAACTTTAAACTAGTAGCTTTTAGTTTCTATAAGTTGAAGTTTAACTCGAAATCTGAAAAAAAAGTCGAAAATATGAGATTAAAGATCCAAATTTGGGGAAAAGAAGGAAGAGGGAATCGTTTGTCTTAAAGTCACAAGAAATATAAAAATAGCTACTTTAAATTAAAAAAGAGATCAAAATTTCGAAAAAAGGTAAATGCATTTACCAAAAACTGTAAAAATTTGACAATTTTTAAAATATTTGGAGCAGAATTTCCAGGGAAAAGTCGAATATTTTGGCTTGAGGTTAATATTTCTAAATTAAATAAGAAATTTAAACAACGTTTTTTTCGCAAAATGTTGACTATTCTCAAAAGCCCCAATTTAATTAAGTACAAAATTGTTGGTTATTTTAATTTCGTTTTAATTCGAAACTTCTTGAAAAATATGGAAATTTGTATAGAGTAAATTTTTAGAAACGGTCTAAATTTTGAATCAAAAGTTAAAACTTCCAAACAAAGACCAGCATTAAAAATAAATCTCTAAAAATGTTGACTTTATCCAAAAACAAAAAGAATATTTCAAATTTTTATGAAAATCCTATTAGTAATAAATTTAAGTTTTTCTCAAAATTGTCCTTTTTTTTCAGAATTTCAAGTTAAGACTCGCGTTTCGAGCACTCGAAATTTCCAGTTCAATGTCCAAATTCGAAAAAAGCCTTAATGTTGAAATTTTTCTCGAATTTAGGATTGTATCCTTAAATTTCAACTTTTTTTTCAATTCTACGCTCCAGGCGAAGTTAAAATATCGAATTTCGAGAATCAATTGGAAATATTTAGGTTTGAAATAAAAATTTCTAGATTTAAGACGAAAATTCAAGAACAAACTCCAAATTTAAGTTTGAGTCTGGTCCTTAGTTATCTTCAAAAATTAAAATAGTTGAGTAAGTATCTCTCTGAAGATGATAGCTTGGCTATCGAAACGCATTAGAGCAACATTTGTTGTGTCTTTTAATTTTTCTTGGTTTCAGGGGACAAGATTTGTATTTTAATTTCCAAATTTAAGTTTTTTTCTTGTTTAATTAGACTTTTTTCTTAAGATTAGGTGGACATTGAACCCAGAAGTTTAAATAATATTATTTCGATCTTAATCACAAATTTTCGACTGTTTTCTTGAAATTTCGTATTTAAACTAAAAGTTTTCACTTCGTTCTCAAAATTTCATGTTACAATTCGATTTTTACATGACACTAATTAAAATTTTTTTTTTCTTATAATTTTTCTCGAAATTTAGACCTTTCCCCAAAAATTTCGCATTTAAACCAGAAATTTCTAAACTCGGGAATATTTTTATTATAAATTTGCAGGTTTGTCACGAAATTAAAACTTGTTTCTGAAAGTTCCCTGCTAAATACATCTGAAAATTTTGACTTTAAAAGCGATATTTCGACAAATTCATTCCCCGTTTTCTCAAAATTTCGAGTTTATAAATTCGAAATTTGAAAATTCGGATTTATTTTAATAAATTACAAGAAATTATTATATTTTCGTTTGGTATGTCCTTAAATTTAAAAAAAAAATATTTGCTCGTTTTTCTCAGCTTCCTCGGTTATAAAAAACATGTCATGTCACTGATGAGATTAAATACATTTTAGTAGCCATTCAAAGTGAAATCTGGGCGATATCAACCCATTAAAACTTAATGATAACTTAACCAGTATCTTCATTTTATTGTTCATAGAAATCCAGAAAAAAATAAATGTATGTTATTTCACAAGGATTCTGGTAACTGTCATGGGAATATATAGGTTGTAATTAAAGTACGATGGCGCAGTTTCCCAATGACGTCGAGAATTCTATTAATTTTGTAGACCAATTTTAAATTTACTGTTACATGTCTAATTTAATAAGAGATTCTCTAATTAGACTGTTGAATTTTCTCCTCCGACTTTGCGTTTTTACAGAACTTTAATTTAATTTATGAAACTGCTTTGATGTCGCTTAATTTAACAACTTTTTCGTTCGTAAGCGACGCCGCTTGTTCATTCAAAAGATAAAACACTGATTACATAGTTTTAAGGTAGATATATTTCACGGACATTCTTCAGCTGAATGTCGATTATTAATCAATTCATGACGCTTCACTAACAGCAAAGAATGTGGAAATGTTATCATAATCGTGATGAACTTTTGAGATAAACCTAAATAAATCTAGATCAAATTGAGATAGATACAGAAAAAAATGTAATGCATTTTAAAGATTGGATGTCCGATGATGAAATTTGGTTAATAGATTTCGTTACATTATAAAAAATTAATCCAGTCCCGAGTTACCGTTGTTTGAACTTTTTCATAAAAGTGCTTGGAAATTGAAGGTAACGTAAGAGTAATGCACAGAAAAGTATTTAGTGAATGATTGCATAGAATCAGGCAACTTTAAATACAAAAGTAAAGTTTCATTGTAAGCATAAGAAATGAATGTGCAATACAGAACTTCATAAATTAAAAACAAATTAGAGGACGATTTCATAGTGAATTGAAGCCATCCAAGTCTTCTTAACACTAAGTAAATTCGAGTTTTGGCTTTTGCTCTATTTGGCTTAGTAGTATTTTCAAGGATTTTCCTACCGGTGTGTATTGCGTGTCCAAAATTCAGACAGCTAACTTTTTAAGTAGCTAAATGTGTTCTCTATAAAAAAATTTAGCGCGAAATGGCGTCACAGAAGAACTACTTTGTCTAACAATTGATTTTACTTGTCTAGCACTTGGTTTCAGTTATACAGCTACTTGTCTAACAGTTGATTTCAGTTGGACAGCTGTTAAACAAGAAGCTGTACAAGTAATTGTTAACAACTAACCAATTGTTAGACAAGTAGCTGTCCAACTGAACTCAACTGCTAGACAAGTAAAACCAACTGTTAGACAAGTAGTTGTTCTGTGGCGTCATTTGGCCCAGAATTGCCATGATATATCTACTAGAAAAGTTTCTTTTTTTTAGAAAAAAAATTAGATAACATAAAAATGGTTCGGAAATTCATTTCAGATGAATAAAACGGCAAGGTCGATAATTCAAATTGGTATAACTTTATACTTACTCCCTTCCCAATCTTTACACAGGCATGTAACCAGAGAGGAGGCTAGCAGACTTTAACCCCCTTTAGAACTCAGAATTATGAAATAGATAACAACAACTTGCGAGAATAAAATTATTTTTTAAAAAAACCTAATTCTAATTTGTCTCCTAAATTTTTAAACTTTACATTTTAACCATTTTTAGATAATTAGCATTTTTTCAAAATTTAGGCTTTAAATTCGCCACAGACCGAAAAACTGATAGGTCAAACAAATCAATCACGAAGTATCATTTTAACAAAAAAAAACGCAGCTGAATTGCAGACTTAAATTTGAACACTACTCATGTCGACTCTCTTTAAAATTCTCGAATATAATTCGAAATTTCGTCATTTTTGAAATTTTCGCCTTTTTAAATTTTGACTTTTTTTAAATTTCGACTTTTTTTAAATTTCGACTTTTTTTAAATATCGACTAATTCTCTAAATTTCTACGTTTTCAAAATTTAGATTTCTCGAAAAATGTCCAGTTTTTAAAAATTTGATTTTTTGAAACTCTCGTACTTTTTTCAAAACTTCGATTTTTTGAAAATGTCCATTTGAAAATATAGTTTTTCAAAATATTGTTTTTTCCAAATTTCGATTTTATTTCAAAATTTAGACTCTCAAAATATTGACTTCGTTTTTGAGAACGATCTCTTTCAAAATTTCGATTTCTTAAAAGTTGGAATAAACATTTTTGATAATTACGATCTTTTTTAAATCTTCTGTTTGAAAATTCCTACTTTTTTAAAAAAATTCAAGTTTTTTGAAAGATGTAATTTTTTAAATTTTAATTTTTCTTAATTTTAAGCTTTTTAAAAATTTTAATTCTTTTTGAAAATAAGACCTTTTTTTAAATTGTCTTGAATATTTCCGAATATTTTGATTTTATTTTATTTTAATTTTTTCAACAATTTCTGCTATTCCTAAGAATTTTAAATTTTTCATAAAATTTCCAACCATTTTTCAATATATTTTTTTTGAAAAACTAATTTTTTGAAAATTTCGTCTTTTTTCAAAATTTCGACTTTTTTAAACTATTCAACTATTTTTTCGGCACTTATTCCAAATTTTGGATTTTCTTTTAAATTCGGCGCTTGTTCAATTTTCACTTCAAAAATATCTTGAAAATTTCCATTTATTCAAATATCAAAAAATTTTTCTTTTTCTAAATTTCGATTTATTTTTTCAAAATTTCGACTTAAAAAATCGACTTTTCATTTCATTTGTCATTTTTTTTTAAATAAGTAGCACTTTAAAATTTCTGACTTTTTTTGAGATTTTTCAAATCTCAGCATTTTTCAAAATTTAGATTTTTTCAAAACTTATCAAAATTAAACTTTTAAAAAATTTCTAACCTTTCAAAATTTTAATCTCTTTTTAAAAATTCTTGATTTTTTTTTTATTTCGACTTTATAAGTGTTTCAACACTTTTCCAAATTTCTAATTTTAAATTTTAGAAGCTTTTTCAATTTATTTTGAAAATTTATACTTTGTTTTCCAAATGCTGCTTTTACTTAAAAATTCGCACATTTTTCAATATTTTAATTAATTTTTAAAAGTAGTGGTACTTTTCGATTCCAAAAATTTCGATTATTTTTCATATCCAGATACTTTTTCGAAATTTCCTAATTTTAAATTTTTCATAATTTTTCAAAATTTCGATTTTTAAACTACTTATTTCCATTTTCTCGAAATTGAGTTTTTTCCAAATTTGAGACATTTTGAAAATTTTTAATTTTTTTAAAAAAACAATGCTTTTTAAAATTTAAACTTTTAAGAGATTTTGACATTTTTCAAATGTTCGCCAGTTAGAATTTTCGAAATTTCGAAAAAAGTTTTTACTATAAAGTTGTCGGTTTTTTAACTTTAACTTAAGCTCAATATTTCGACGTTTATCAAGAAATGTTAACTTCTAATTACATTTTTCTTAAATTCGTTATATATTTATATTCACGTTTTTCTTAAAATTCAGGGCCTAAAATTTGGTTTTTTTTTTCCAAATCAGTGTTAAACTTGGTAAATTTCTAAAAATTGAATTACAAACCTGGTCCCCTGAAATCTAGAAAGATTAAATAACAGAATAAAGGTTCCTCTAACGCGTTTCGATAGCCGAGCCATCTTCAGAGAGGTACAAAGGAAAAGTCCGTTCCACCAAAATCTCTGCCTGTTTTTCAGAAATTATACTTTAATACAGTTCAGACAATTTCTTCGAAAATCAGAGTCTAAATTCAAAAATTAAAAATTTCAATTTTTTTTCAAATTTCGTTTTTATTTTTTTGAAACATTTTTTAAAATTCCTCCATTTACCATTTCCGAAATTTAGAAAAATGTTTTTACTATAAAGTCTTCTGTTTTTTAACTTTAACTTTAATCTCAAAATTTTAACCTTTATCAGGAGATGTTAGGTGTCAATTAAATTTTTTTTTAATTCGAAGTTTTTATATTTTCACATTTTTCTCAAAATTCCGAGTCTGAAATTTTGATTTTTATTTCTTTTTCCAGATGAATTTTGAACTTGACAAATGTCCACCGATTTTTTTCGAAAATTATACTTTAATCCAGTTCTTCGAAATTCATGATTCGAGTTCGAAAGTTTAGGATTTAGGTTTATAACCCTCGAGTGTTAACATATTTTCAACTTTTTACTAAAAATTAAGAAATTATGCAATCACTTTTTCTCAATTTTTTTTTTAAACTCAAAATCTTAGCTTTGTCAAAAATTTGAATCAATGTTAGTAATTCTAATCTAAAAATTTTCAATTTTTTCTCGAAATATAAGTTTTTTTTAATTTTCGGTACACGAAACCCGAAAATCTAATAATTTTGTAATGGTACATTCTTTTGAAACTTCGTCTTTTTCTCAAAATTCATACTTTCAATTTTCACTTTATTCCTTAAAATTTGGTTTGAAATTTCAAATTTTGACCTTTCTTCATTTCTTTTAATATTTTTACCCGAAATGTTAAACCTTTTATCGAAATTTCGAGAAAAATTTTGTTTTTTGTAGAATAGAAAAGTATCTTCGATTTATTCAAATAGCAAAAATTTTTCTTTTTCTAAATTTCGATGTTTTTTCAAAATTTCGACTTAAAAAATTTGAATTTTTCCAAAATGTCAATCTTTTTAAAAATTAGTAGCACTTCAAAATTTCTGATTTTTTTGAGATTTTTCAAATCTCGCCATTTTTTTAAAATTTAGATTTTTTCAAAACATATTTAATCTTTTCTAAAAATTTGATCTTCTCTTAAAATTCTTGAATTTTTGTTTAATTTCGACTTTATAAGTATTTCGACACTTTTCGAAATTTAGAATTTTAAATTTTAGAAACTTTTCCAATTTATTTTGAAAATGTATACTTTGTTTTTCAAAATTTTGCTTTTATTTGAAAATCCGGACATTTTTCAATATTTTAATTTATTTTTAATAGTGGAACAATTCGATTGCAAAAATTTCCATTATTTTTCACATCCAGATCTTTTTCGAAATTTCGTAATTTTAAATTTTTGACAAATTTTTAAAATTTCGATTTTTAAAATACTTATTTCCTTTTTTTCGAAATTTGGAACATTTGGGTGTATTTCAAACCTTATTTCTTCTTCAAATTATTACTTTAAACTAGATATTTAGATTCAGGGATTTTAATTTTATTTTGAATGTTTGTCCTAATGTCCACATTTTTTCTTTTTTGCGAAAGTTTGAGATTTTTTATAAATTCCTTTGTTTTTTAAATTTTTTCTTGAATAATTTCAATTTTTACTTTTGTAGCAAATTTCTATTTCATAAATTCCAACAAAATTTTCATTTTAATATAACTGGAATTTTTGACTTTTCTTGACAAAATTTCAGTTAGAATTTTTACCTTTTTTTTCTTAGTTGTTCGCTTAAAAACTCAAAATTTCGACTTCTTACAGAAGTGGTGGTCTTTTATTTCAAAAATTCGATTACCTTGACTATTGTCTATGTACTTGAATATTCGGAAATGTTGACGTTTTTCTCATAATTCCAAGATTCCTCTTTCACTTGTCCTGTTATAATTTAAATATAAAGGTTTCAAGCTTCTCCTAAGTGTCGATTTCAAGCTCTAAGTTTCGACAGTGTCTGGATATTTTAACTTTTTTTTTTCAAAATTTTAATTTTATTCTCGAAGTGTCGCCTTTTTTCCACAAAATTTCAAATTGTTTTTGTTATAAATTTCAATTTTTTTAAAATTGAAATGCAAACCTTGTCCCCTAAGAACTAAGAAAGATTGAAAAACACAACAAAGGTTGCTCTAACGCGTTTCGATAGCCAATCTATCATCTTCAGAGAGATGCTGAGCAACCTATATTGTGTTTTTTAATCTTTCTTGGTTTCAGGGGACAAGATCTGCATTTCAATTTTTGAAGATAACCAAGAACCAGTTTGTTCCACCATATTTTTTTGCTGTAAAATGGCTACGACCCTGTCGCAACATTTCATCAGAAGAAAATAGAAATTGGGATCGCCAAACAGACACGCAGGCGGCTGAAGATTTAGGAACACTCCTGGGTATTTTTCTCAGCTTAAAGTAATGTTTGGAAAAATAAACATTGGGATATCTGATATCCAACTGAGGAAATTCCCAAAAATTCTGTCATTCTACTAACATGAACCTTAAAAAGCTTTTAAAACTTATGTTGGAATCCAATTAAGATGATAATTAAAGGACATGCTTTTTTTGGTATTTTTACTGGACATTTCGTCATTAAATTCGACTATACAGTCAAAAAACTGAAAATAAATTCGGTAGCTTGCATTTAAAATTAAAAATTTAAATTTTAAATTGAATTATAAGCGTTAGACTCAACGTAAGATACGGAAATACACTCAAAATACCGAAAATAAAATCGAAAGTTTGGATATAAAGTTAAGAATTTGGCTTTAAAATCGGTAGACAAACTTGAAACTCGACATTCCTATTTTTTGTCTCGACATTTCTATGCTGGATTTTCATGTTTTTTCTTTAAATTATCCCAAAAATCGCAATTTTTAAATATATATCTTATGCTAATGTACCTACCTTTGTACTAAAATGATTTTAATTATCGAAGAAATTGTTAGAGATACCCCGTATTTCCGTATACATGGATTAAAAATTTAATTTGCGATTGTGGTCCTTGCAAAATTAAAAGCCAATCTATAAAAATTTTCAGCCTCTCCAGTTTCACCGTGGGGATTAACTTGCTGAAGTTAAATAAAGTATTCAAATATGTTTCGCGTAAACGCTGTTTCGTTTCTCGCCTATTTATATTTTAAAGGAGCGATAAATCGCCAAGTCCCTGCAGTGCTCTAAGGAATGATGAATTTGGTGTGCGCCAACTGAGCCAAAAGAAGTAAAAAGCTGGAAAATCTCCAAAGGCCAACCCTATTTTATGGCATCCTCTTCTGAATTTCTCCGAGATGAAATTATATTAATTTTATTTGAACGTAAACAAGAAATATGTAGGTCTAACAAGAAAAACTATCATAAAGTAGAACGCGATGCTCAGATCTAAAATGAAATTTTGACGTCGACGTCGGCAGCCTCGAGTTAAATAATATAAATAATGGAGCTTTTAAAATGCCATAAACGACGCTTTATTATCCAAAAGTATTACATTTAATTTTATTTGGTAAAACATCGCAACGTTATTAAACAGGTAAAAAGTAAAAATTGTAATGCTTTACCGTTTATTAAACATTGTACCTTCAAACTTGTAAACGACCAAAATAAACTCTAACACTAATTAAACCGAAAATTCATTAGCAAATAAAAGCTTTTAATTAACCTTTTAATGATGGCCGAGTTTATGCTTTCCATGAAATTAGTTTACATAAATTATGACGAAACTTTGGTCGTTTTTTACTGTCATCTCGCTCCGCCAAGAGCAGGCTTTAACAGCAAACAGTAAAAGGGCCATCACCAGGTCATTAGAATTCGATTTAGAAAATAATTGAAATCGCTAAATTATCGAAGTTTTCCGGCAGCCCCCTTAACTCTTCGTGTTTATTTCTGTTTTTGACTGGAGTCCCCGTTTACGGATATTATCAACATTCCGTTAATTTATGTTTTGCCGCACTGCGATGGTTTCTAAACACGAATAATTCCATCCATTTTTGAACGAAATAGAGCAGTCGATGTAAAATATGTTAATTTAAAGTAAATCGAAATAAGAATCAGCGTGGGAGATCCAGATTATGGAAAATGCATTATACGTTGTCCAAATTTCATTGACAATAGACACAGAAGTTAAGAGATATAAAAAAATCGAATTTTTTAGGTGATTTTTAAAATACTCCAACTAAACGAAAAGAGTCATAGTGAGGAATGTAAAAAGATAAATTAAAGCTCTAAACTTCTAGTTTTCACATCTTAAATCCTAAACTTAACGGCAGCAATTTCTGTGTAATTATAAGGCAACAACCGACCAACCATTTTCCAAAAGTTTTGCTTATTTTAGCAAGATATAAAGACTTCGATAATTTTTCTCGAGTGATCCCGTTGTATGGCTCTTCGAGATAATTTAATTCTCTTTAATGCAACTGATCACGGAGTCCTATATTTTTTCAGTGAGTTGTTGTCTTTCAAAACAAAGCAGTCATTTTTGACTTTAGTAATCAATAATTCGGGAAATAGTGATCGTGTAGGATTTTGAAAACTGCAAAGCGTTCTCAACAAGTTCTAGTTACTGGTCTTTGGTTAAAAATAATTTTGAACATAAGAAAATTGATTAAGTTCAAAAAATGTAATTAGAGTTAAAAAATAAATAATTTGGAACTTCAAATTACATATTCGTTTTATGTATAAAATATGGGAGATTAAATTTGCCAACAGTATTATAATTAGGTTTCAGATATAACCCCAAATATGTCTCCAGATTAATATTTGGCACTACAGCGAATATATTTGGCATAGTAGGTTGTGAACTAATAGCTCATTTATTTCTAATGAAACACATGCCCCGTCTGGCATTATCCCGGATTATCTAGGGCTTCATTAGCTGAAATCTTCATTTAAGTGCACCATTTGCTCCCCCTTGGGAAAAGTATCAAGATTGGCATTTAACATGTTATTAGGTGAAAGAGGGGGTTATCCTGCGACCCTTTATACATCGGACTTTTATCTTACTTGACACCACAAGCGACTTCTCTAAAAAAGTGGCCTTAACCGCAACATCCAATTACCTAAGTAATAAGATTACTTACGTAATCTGAGAAATAAATTTAATTGTAAGAGTAAAAAAAATAGTAATAGAGAAATTGATTTAGACAACAAAAAACAGCCGAATACAAAGCATGCACTGAAATTAAGAGCAATAACGAAAACTCGGAATCGACAATTTGGTAAATTACAGTTTCTTTTTTAAAATGCTGAGGTTAAATTGATATTTTCTATATTCCCCAATCTTGGGACTTGGACTCGAAATTTTGATTTTTTTTCTCAAAAACTGAAAGAACTTAAAAAATTTAGGTTTTTTTCTCAAAAGTCGCAGTGATTGTCAAACAAAAATTTAAACTTATTCTAAAAATTTCGGTTTCATCTTCAAAAGTTCGACGTTAATGTTGAAATTCTCCCCTTTTTCTCGAAATAACGAATATGAAGACTCATTTTTTGTTAATTTTGAATTGAAACTCCAAGCTTGAATTTTCTCCCATAATTTAGATTTTCCTTGAAACTTTGACTTTTCTTTCCAAATGTCGACTTTTTTTGAAAAGCTGGAGATTGTTTTAAATTACTATGAAACTTTTATGGTTCTCATGTTTCGGCTTCCACTTTCTCTTCACAAAATCTTAGTTGAGTTTACTTGCTGTCGGAGCATTTGTCAAGTTGGTTATGCTAAGCTGATGGGATTTACCAAGTTTTAGTTTTCAAACATGAATATATTAAATGTTCAAACCGTGCACTAATGCTCTCTATACTCTTTTCATAGTGACTGTTTCTGCTAAACGTAAATGGATTAATTGTTGGTACTTTTATTTCCTTTGAGTTTAGTTTACTTGCTGTCGGAGCATTTTTCAAGTTGGTTATGCTAAGCTGATGAGATTTACCAAGTTTTAGTGTTCACACATGAATATATTAAATGTTCAAACCGTGCACTAATCTTTCCTATACTCTTTTCAGAGTGACTGTTTCTGCTAAACGTAACTGGATTAATTGTTGGTACTTTTATTTCCTTTGATTTGCTATTTCACGTTTTAGCCAGGGGTGAATCCAGAAAATTGCTAATAGGGGACTACTTGGGATAGTGCAAAATTGTATTTTAATTTTGAACATTTCAGAAAAAATGTAAATTTCGAAAAACATTTCATTTTATAAAGAAAATAAGGTTTACAATCGAAAGGGACAATTAAAATGAAAATTATAATCTTGGAATGACGAGAAAAATATCCGAATTTCAAAAATAAGACATAATTTATAGCAAACTAAAACAAGTATAAGCAGAATTTCCATTTCTTCTTAAAATATTTCAAAAAATCACGGAAATGATTGAAATTTTGAATGAAGTCATAAGGTCTAGAAAAAGTATTGCTACGGGCTTATCGGTTCGAATAGACTACTATGTGTGAATTACACCACTTTATTACCAAATTAACTCGGCACACTTTAACTGAACAGTAATTTACTAATTGCTTACCCACTAACTACACTGACTTGTAACTGACTGACTCGAGGGAAAGTTGACCGCCTTTTATAATTTTGGCCCCCGGCTTCTAGAACTTTTCGGCAGATAAAGCTTATCGTTCCCGAAATTTCTGGAACGCTTATCTGCCATTTGTTTCGTTATCGGGCCCGCTTTCCCCTTATCAGATCCTTCTAGAAACTTTTTTTTTATTTATTAAATTATACAATTCTATTCTAAATTCTATTCCATCTATTTACATTGCGTTACAGTATTAATTTGAATTTGTAAACCTATTTTTAAGTAAAAAATTAAAAGTGTGAGCTGGAAACTTTGGGCAAAAAGGTAGAATTAAAATTATGAGGAAACGTCAGAAATTCTACTAAATAAAGCCATAAATTATTTTAAAAAATGGAAAAAGGCAAATCTAATCGAAATATTGGGATAAAAACTTTAAAATTTTAGGATGAGGAAAATATTCTTAAATAAATTCCAAAAAAATTCTAAAAAAAATCGAAACATTTAGATTAATGTCGAAAACTTATTTCGAAAATATATAAAATTTATCAAAATCGACAATTGTGTAGTTCGGAGTTAAATAAAAATTCAAAAATAGATTTTTTAAACGAAAAATTTTAGCAAAAAAGAATCTTACACTTCATTATTTTTTTAAAATAAATTTTGAATTATTTCTTCAATTTTCAGTTGTTTTCTTAAAATTCGTACTTTCATTTCAAATTTTTAGTTTTTGCTTTAAATTTCGACTATAAATCAGATTTCTGCATAAAAGGTCAAACTTTTGAAGTAAAAATCGAAATCTTTGTTAAAACTCGAAATTAATAATGATAACTTATTTACCAATTAAAACAGAATCTTTTTAAATTTTATATTTCAATTTTAAATTGAATATTTTGAGAAAAAAAATGTTGAATATTGATATTGAACAGGCACGGTTCAAATTTCCAAAGAAAGGTGTTTCAAAATAAACGGATCTACAAACATTTTAAAGAAAGGTCGATACTTTGTGTAAAAATTAAAAAAAAAACGAAATTTTCAAAAACGTCCAAATTCTTTTGAATTTGCTTTCCACAGTTCGTTCAAAATATTAAAAATTCGTGATTTTAAGTATGTGTTTTCTAAGAACAAAATGCTAATTTTCTGGGAAAGGCGATTTTTTTAAAAAAAAAGAGATTACAAAATTTCAATTCAAATTTTGAAAGGTCAAAGTTTTCAAAAAATTTGAAATTTTGAAATAAGGTTCAAATTTTGAAAGACGTCTTGTGAAAAAGGACAAAATTTCGACAAAATTTGATATTTTGATGTCGAAAGATCGAAACTTACAAAATAAAAGTGCGATAGATGGAAATTTAAAAAAGAAATAAGTGGAATTCCGAAAATAGTGCAAACATTTTAAAAAGATACAATTTTTTAAAAAATCCAGCCTGTCAAAAAGTCAAAGTTTCAAAAGATTAAGTGTTCAAAGAGGAGTCAAATTTACATAAAAGTTAAAGCGAAAATTTTGAAATAGAGTCAAAAATTTCAGACAACAAGTGTTTCAGAATCGTATTTTAAAAAAAAGTCGAAATTTTGAGCAAATTTAAAAATGTTTCGCAAAGTTCAAAATTTTCTCGAATTTGTTTCACACAGCATGTCCAAAAATTATGTAAATTTTTAATTTAAAGTGAAATTTAAAACAAAAAAATTGTTATTTTCCGGAAAAATCGAATTTTTTAAAAAAATTTTGAGAAAGAGTTAAAATTTTGATTTTAAAAAAAGTACGAGGATTATAAGATATTCAACTTTCCAAGAGGCTAAATTATTTTCAAACGTCGAATTTTTCAAATAAAAATCAAATTTACATATAAGTTGAAATTTTGAAAAAGAGTCGAAATTTTCAGAAAACAATTGTTTCAGAATCGTATTTAGAAAAAAAGTAGAAATTTTGAGCAAATTTGAAAATGTTTCGCAAAGATCAAATTTTTTTCGAATTTGTTTCACGCACCATGTCCAAAAATTATGTAAATTTTGAATTTAAAGTGAGATTTTTCAACAAAAAATCGTTAATTTCTGGAAAAGGCGAGTTATTAAAAAAAACGAAGTTAAAGAAATTCTAGGTTTCGAGAAAAACTAAGAATTTTGAAAAAAGCTTAAAATTTTTAGAAGGGCCCAAATTTTAAAAAAGATCGAAGCTTTAAAAAAAATTGAAATTCGGAAGAAAGGGTAAAATTTCCAAATCAAAATTCTGAAAACAGTGAAAACTTCGAGGAAAGGTTAAAATTTTGATGATAAAACATGGAAATTTAAAAAAAAATTGAAATTCTGAAAAAAGTGCGAGGATTTTAAAAAATTCAACTTTTCAAGACGCTAAATTATTTTCAAAAGTCGAACTTTTTAAATAAAAGCCAAATTTACATAAAAGTTGAAGCCGAAATTTTGAAAGAGTTTTACAGAAAATTTTCAGAAAACAATTGTTTCGGAATCGTATTTAGAAAAAAAGTCATAATTTCGGGCAAATTTGAAAATGTTTAGCAAAGGTCAAAACTTTTCTTGAATTTGTTTCACACAGCATGTCAAAGAGTATTAAATTTTTAATTTAAAGTGAGATTTTAAAACAAAATATTGTTATTTTCTGGAAAAGGGTAGTTTTTAAAAAAAAAACGAAGGTAAAAAAAGTTTCGAGGAAAAGTAAGAATTTTGAAAAATGCTCAACATTTTTAAAAGATCGAAGTTTTAAAAAATTCAAAGTTCTGAAGAAAGGTTGAAATTTTCAAATCCAAATTCTGAAAACAGTAAAAACTTCAAAAAAAAGTTAAAATTTTGATGATAAAACATGGACATTTTCAAAAAAATATTCAAATTCTGGAAAAAGTGCGAGAATTTAAGAAATTCAACTTTTCAAGGGGCTAAATTATTTTAAAAAGACGAATTTCTCAAATAAAAGTCAAATTTACATAAAATTCGAAGCGAACATTTTGAAAAAGAGTCAAGATTTTCGGAAAACAAGTGTTTCAGAATCGTATTTAGAAAAAAAGTCGAAATTTCGAGCATATTTGAAAATGTTTAGCAAAGGTCAAAATTTTCTCCAATTTGTTTCACGCAGCATGTCCAAAAATTATGTAAATTTTTAATTTAAAATGAGATTTTTTAACAAAAAATCTTTATTTTCTGAAAAAGGCGAATTTAAAAAAACGAATTTACAAAAATTCCAAGTTTCGATAGAAAATAAGAATTCTGAAAAAAGGTCAAAATTTTCACAAAGGTCGAAGTTTACAAAAAATAGTTTTTAAAAAAATCGAAATTTTGAAGAAAAGTTGTCCAAAAATTATTTTAATTTTTAATTTAAAGTGAGAATTTCGTAATAAACAATCGTTATCTTCTGGAAAAGGCGAATTTTTTTAAAAAAATACGAAGTTATAAAAATTCTAAGTTTCGAAAAAGAGTAATAATTCTTAAAAAAAGTGAACATTTTCAAAATGGTCGAAGTTTTAAAAAAGATCGAAGTTTTTAAAAATGTCGAAAGTTTGAAGAAAGGTTGAAATTTCCAAATCCAAATTCTAGAAACAGTGAAAACTTTGGGACAAAAAAGTCTAAATTTTGATGATAAAACATCGAAATTTTCAAAAACAAATTGAAATTCTGAAGAAAGTGCAAGAATTTAAAAAAATTCAACTTTTCAAAAAAGTCTACATTTTTAAAAGTCGTATACAGGGTGTCACTAAGCGGGAATCGGTCTTTGGTAGGCGTATCGTTCAAAATATCGAAAAATGTTTCGAATAAAAGTTGTTCAAAATAAAGTTCTCCACAACCTAAAATTATTGCCAAATATGGCGGCCTTCCGGTCGCACCGGAAATGAACACAACTTTCTTATTTTAAATAGAACACCCTATGTATTTTTACATTTTTGGATTCCTTGTTGAAAATGAATATGAATTTATTAAGACGATATAGGCCCTTAGTTGAACCGTTTTCGCGTAATTTAATTTTTTTGGTTAAATTTGACGATTTCGGAGCTTGATGGCATTAACGATATTTTCCAAACGCAATGACTCAGAGTTGTGTGGCATACGGTTTTGGATTCAGGAAGAAATGGAGTATTTGTTTACGTCTTTGCTGTTAGCAAGATTTCTTAAATTTTTTCACATCCGTCGACTCAATTCTTCAGTTGTTCAAACATGCATAACTTAATTTTTTCAAATGGAACCACCTATCTTGGATTATCTTATCGGATGCGAAATTAAATTACCTTTTTTTTGGTACCAGGTATTGCCACCTCCGTCTAATAATTTTTGAGAAATTTAGAATTTTGTAAAAATTTTAATTAATTTCGTATTATCGCGTTAGCCCTGGATGTCGCGGTTTTGTTTCGTCTCGTTTGTCCGGCAATAACTGACAGTTTATCTCATTGTTGTCGCGAGGTCTTGGTATTAGTACTGAAAAAAAATCAAAATCAAATAAAAATCAGATTTTTATAAAAGTCAAAACAAAAATTGTTGGAAGGATTAAAATTTTTAGAAAACAAGTGTTTGAGAATAGAATGTAGAAAAAGAGGCAAAATTTTCAGATTAATTGATAATGTTTCGAAAAGGTCGAAATTTTGTATCAAAATCTTCGAAAAATTCGAAATTTTCAAAAAGTAAAAATTTTCAATAAGGACATAAAAATTACAATTTTTCAAAAAAGTCAAAAAAAGTTCCAAAAATGTTGATATTTGAAATTTTTAAATTAAGGCAAATTTTGAAATTGGAAATTTTCAAAATAAGCAGAAGAGTTCAAAAAATTAAAAATGTTCAATAAAAATCCAAAATCGACATTTTTCAGGAAAATCGAAAATTTCGAGAAAACGTCGAAATTTTCAAAAAGTCGAAATATAAAAGATCAAAAATTTTAAATAAGGTTATACTTGATGTTTTTAAAAGTTCAAATTTTCAATTTAATTGAAATCTTTTTAAATCCGAAATGTTAACTTACAGAAAAGTCAAAATTTTGAGTCGCAATTAGAAGAAACTGTATAAATATTCAATAAGGACGGAATTTTGAAAAAAAAATGGTGAAAATTTTCAAAAATAAATCAAAAATTGGAAAAGCGCAAATTTTCCAGAAAAAAATCAGAATTTAAAAAAATCAACATTTTGAAAAAAATTGAAATGTTCAAAACGGAAAAAATTTCCAAAAATAAAAATTTCCAATTGACAAACTTTTCAAAAATAGCAAAGTTTTTTAGCAAAAATCAAAATATACAAAAAGTCAAAATTTTAAAAAAGCAGGAATAAGTGAAATTTTAAAACAAAAGTTGAAATATTGAATAAAGTGAATATTTTAAAATGTCGAAATTTTCAAATTTTTTAAAAAGTTTGAATTTTTACCAAAAATTTAATTCTTCCCAAAAAGTAGAACTCTCCAAAATGGGTCGAAGTTGTCAATAGAAGACCGCATTTTCAAAAAAAAGTTTCTATTTTTAAAAACCGTCAAAATTTTCAAAACAGATTAATTTTTTTTTAAAGAATAGGAGAAACGTCAATGTTTTGAAGAAAGAAAAACTTCCAAACATGCCGAAATTCAGAAAAAAGACAGAATTTTTAAGAAAGTGGAAAATTCAAAAATTTAAATTTAAACTTAAAATAAACTTCAATCAAAATTTTTTTTAAAAAATGCAACATTTAAAATTTTTCCTTAAAAAAAATCAAATTTTTCTTGGAATTCCTATTTTTTTCTAGAAATTTTAACATTAAATATAAAAAATTTGGTTTTTTATATTTGATTTATTTTGCATATTTACTTTGAAATATGTGATGTTAGATAAGATGGAGGGGGGACTTAGGCCCCCAAAATTTTGACGCACCACTGGTTTTAGCTTATACAGAGCTGCAGTTTTTTACCACTTTTCCTAAAAATTCGCGTATAAAATAAAAAAAGATAAAAACTGGATTTTTTTATTCAACTCTGATCTTACGATTTTCAACTCCATCGCCTCCTGCTCCGGTTATTTACGGTACAATGCAAACAACATAATGACGTTCTGAAAGCCCTCTTCCTTTCCCATTTAACAGACAATAGGAGCTTGAGGAATAATAAGTAGACGCGTGTTCGAGGGTAGTAAGGAAAAACGGACAGTCTTGATAATTAATTGAATCTGAGGATAGCGAATGTCCTCTACAAGCGTTTAAGTAATTAAATTGTCAAATGAGTACCATTATTTACACGGGCCTGTGGATGGCCGTCCCAAGATTAATGGGTCTCATGTTCAAACTGCGCAACGTAATCACACCGAAAAGTTGCAAATGCAGTGAAAAAAAAATAGAGACAAGCGTGTTTCTTTGATGAAGAAGCAGCCCAGCTCGTCCAACATTATAACCCTCGGGGATGTAAGAGCATGACTTCTAAAACAACCACATGAATGAAATACGTTAGATAATTTTGGCTTAATTTATGCTCTAGGAAAAACGATGTATGCGACCTCAACGTTCTGACGTAATTATAATCGTGAGTTGCTATTGTAATAACAGCAGCGGACTTTGCATCTCTCTCCAACTTGACTCTTTCAGTGTCTCCGTCGGGAATACCCGAAGAGATAAAACACGTTTTCTCTAGCTCTATAATATCAAAGTTTTTGAATGCTGCATCAACACGTAGAAGGTGGAAATTTATTTAGAAAGTTCGACCCCATCTGCGTATGATAATAGAGAACGTCCTCTCTTGGAGCAAACTTTTGGTATTGAAGAGGAACTATTTTAATAAAAATTAGACGTAAATGTACAAAAACTCTAGAAAAAAGTTCAAATGAAATGGGCGGAAAATGCTCGCTGAGATAAAATGTAGAAAATGCCGGCATTTCTTTGTATCTCGGCGCAATTATATTCTTAATTAAATCATTAACAGTCATTTGTATTTTTTCAGAGAGAAAAGATTTAATTCGGCGTATATTACAAAAAATGCCGAACCATTTAACCCGGTATTAATTCCACAAAGCGTGCAAACGAATGGCGAGCAATTACTTATCTAAATTACTTAAGCGGAGAGAACGGCAGTGTCATCTTATTGCGGAAAAAGTGCCGAAAACACTTAATTGTTGGCACTAAGCTTACAGTCGACGTCGCGGGGGCACTGATGCATTTAAATGAGTTTCTCGGCGTTCGAGACGCTTTGCTCGTCTATTATTGTAAAGAAAAGGAGGAAAGAGTCGAAAGCTTCACGCAAAATTTATTGTAATTGGAATATTCGAGACTTCTAGTTGAAGAAATGAAACAACCAACGATTTGGTGGATGCGCCGGTATTAGCTATCACGATAAATTTTAATATTAACAGTATAAGATTAAAATGCCTTATTCATACCTCAATTAATGTTACCTCAGTTAACAAAACCCCAAAATAAGTCCTCCATTTAAATTGAAAACACTTGGCAGGGGAAAATCTCAAGGTTACGTATTTTTTAATTTGACTCATTGTATCAGCTATAATAATTAAAAAAAATAAAATGAAAATTAATTTTGTAATAATATTTTAAAGATGTAACTTTTTCAGAAACATTAACGAAAACTCAAAATTTCACCTGTGCATTGTAAGAATGTTGATACTAAATTAAAAAATAAAATTGGAAAAATTCTGAAAATTGAATTTCAAATTTGACAAAAAAGGTTTATCATTTTGAGTGTTTTGTCGATATCATTTTTTGAGATTTTAAAGATAAAACTAAACTTTGGGAAATCTCTCTCTTTCTCTCTCTCTCTCTCTCTCTCTCTCTCTCTCTCTCTCTCTCTCTCTCTCTCTCTCTCTCGCTTTCTTTCCATCTCGCTCTCTTTCTCTCTCGCTGTCTTTCTCTCTCGCTCTCGCTCTCTTTCTGAATACAAAATTTGAGAAAAGAAGTTATAGCTTCGAAAAAACATTCAATTTGCACAAGAACATTGTGAATGTTGAGGTTAAAATTTGACAAAGGATTTTATTGTCTATACCATCGTTACAAACTTTTTTTTTGCTGTGGCCTGGTTATTTTTATGCTTACCCTTGTTAACACACCAAGATTTTTTCACTATCTTAAAATTTTGTTTTTCTTCTCAAAATTTTGACCAGACTTTGAGGTTAGAAGTACAAAGTTTTTCTCTTCTTTATTGGATTTTTTAAATTTTATTTTCTCAAAACTTCACTTTGGTCCCACAATTTTGCTTCGAAATCCCGAGTTCCCGCTTCAATGTTCAACATTTTTCTCTTCAATTTTCAAATTGGATTTTTCTTCATGCTGAAATTCTCTTAAAATTTCGGTACTTTTCTGAAACTTTTTTCCTAATATTTAATTTTTTATATTCTTCTAAAAGTTCGATTTTAAAATAGAGATATTTTTCTCAAAATTTCGATTGCAATCTTGCTATTTTAAATTTCAAAGCCAAAATGTTAATAAAAAATGTAAAATATTAAAGCCAAAATGTTGTAAATAAGGAAAAATTTTTGAAAAAAATTATGTTTACCGTAAAATTTTGATTGTTTCATTTCGACAATTTTTTTTCCATTCAGAAATCCTAAGGTTTTTGTTTTCAAATTTTTTGCTAATAAAAGTTAAAACATCATTTTCTTTTTATGTTTTTTCTAACACAAACGTTTAATTTTTTTTGAAATTTCTGGTCTTAACTCAAACTCAAAGGCTAGAATTTTCTCAACATCGAAATTGATTGACACTGATTTTTTACAAATTTTTAGTGAAAGTTGAGTTTTTTTAAAATTTAATTGTAAGATACCGTCTTTAAAATTAAACTTTGAACTGTTTTCTTGAAATCTTGAAATCGGCAATTATGGCTGCCTTTTTTATCCTAAACTCTTCACCATTTCTCTAAAAAGTTTTAATTTAATTAAAACAGTGAATAAGTCGACTTTTAAGTAAAAGTGAAAATTTCAAAATATGAGCTTAAAGTGGAATTTGACCTTTTTTATTGTGAGTCCAATATTTCAATTCAAGTCAATACTCCAAAATAAAATTTTAAAAATGTCAAAATTTTAAATTAAAAAAAATTATATTTTTTAAAGAAACTGAAAATACAAATGGATTATTTTAAATTGCTAAAACTTTCCAAAAGACAAAAGTTTCAGAAAAAGTTGAAATTTGAGAAACATTTTAATTCTGAAAGTCGATTTAAAAAAAAACTGAAATTTCCAAAAAAATGTTAATGTACAAAAAAATCAAAATTAAAAAAAATGATATTTTTTTAAGTCAACAACTGCAAAAAGTAAATTTCGAGGAAGCCAAAATGTACAAAAAAAGTCTAAATTCTCTGCCTAAATTTTCAAAAAACTCAACATTTTGAAAAACATAGAAAGTTTGATAAAAATTCAAATTTGAAAACAAAATGAAACGTTTAAAATGTCATGGGTGAAGCTAGGTGGGAGTTTCGCACCCTCAAAAGCTAAAAAGATTTAGAAATAATGAAAATTTTTAAATGTCGACATTTCAAAAAGTCAAAGTTTTAAGAAAGTGGAAATTTCCAAAAAAAGGTCGTACTTTTCATAAAAATCGAATACTTCAGAAAAGATTAAAAATAATGACAGAAAGTCATCATTTCGAGGAAAAGCAAAATTATTTTCAAAAAGTCAACCTTTTGAAAAAAGCGGAAATTTATATTTAAATGAATTTCAAAGAGTTTTTGAAAGCTACAAAACAATCAAAATTTCAAGACAAAGTACAAAATTTAAAATATAACTCGAATTTTTCAAAAATAAACCAAAAACTTGGAGAAAAATTTAAACATTTGGGAGGCAATTTTTAAATTAAATAAAATGTAATTTGCAGAAAACCCGAAATTTTGAAAAAGGGGGAAATTTTTGAAATAGGTGAAGAAATTGAGGAAAAGTGAAAATTTTGAATACTTATTTCAAATTCCCAAAATAAGCAACATTTTGAGACAAAACCATTAAAAAAAAATGAAAATTTTGAAAAATAGTATAAATTTCGAAAAAAAAATGAAATTTTTTGATGTCAAAATTTTTAAAAAAGGTAAAATTTTCTAAAATACCTTTTTATTTTTAATTTGCAATTTTCAAAAAAGCGGAACTTGGATTTTTTATAAAATCAAAATTATTAAAAAGATCGTTGCTTTCAGTCACTCAGAATGTTCAAAAAAAGGTAACGATTTTGAAAAGGGTAAAGATTTACAGTCAGTTAAAATTTCCGAAAAAAAAGTTAAAAGGTCTAGAAAAGTCGACAGGTTCAAAATAAGAAAAATGAAATTGTCGCAAATATTTCAAATACGTAAAAAAGTCAGCACTTTCAACAAAAACCTAAATTTAGAAAAAATCATTTTAGAAATCATTTTTCTTAACAAAGGCTAAATTTTAAAAAAATATCAGAAATTTAAAAAAAAAGTTTACTTTACAGTTTGAAAATACCAAAGCATAAAATAGTCGTCAAGGTGTTAAAATTTAAATTTCGAGAAAAACAAGTTACAATTTTTTAAAAGTATAAAAATTTTCTTGGGAAAAAATACGATAAAAATCTAAATTTATTAAGAAAAATTTTTCAAAAAATCAATCTTATTTTTATTTTAATTTAATATAAATGAACAATAAGAAAATAATTCTCCGACCCGGTATTTTCCTTTCGTGGCCCGTGCCGGGTTGCGACCCACTATTTGAGAAACGCTGATCTATACCATTTACTTACCTCTCAGTTGATTTCTATTACTAGTGGACAATCTGTCCAATATAGAGAGAATCAACATTTTGATTAAGCTGAAAATAGGTACAAAAAGGAATAAGGAATTTGATAAAGGACATCCAACCATTTTCTTTTTAGCTTCGACCCCAATTTAGCTAAATGTAAAAGAAAATCGAAGGTATTTAACCTCAAAATAATCGTCCCTTTCTCCAAAATATAAATCAGGCCATTGCTCGTGTATTATTTATTTCGTTCTATCCATATTAATAAAATTTAAGCCTCTAAGCGTCTGTCTATTCGTCTGTCAACTGATCTTTTGTCTGGGCTAATCTCGGAAACTGCTAAAGCGATTTTAATTTAATTTTTACTAAAATGTAGAGCATTTTTCAGGGTACCTTTTAGGATACTTTTATTCCAGTAAAACTCATCCTTTCACTTCCAGGAACGCAACTGTGCTAACAATTTTATTTGTGATTATAGCAGAACATATAAAAAAGATAACAATTTGCGATAGCTGATGTAATATTTCTTCAATTTTAGCGGGTAGTACGAACTTTTGAATCTATTGTTCTATTAAATTCAAATAAGAAATTATTTTATATTAAAATATAACGTTATTAGACCTTGCGTAAACAAAGTCGCGAGAGTCAGCTAGTCAATCATATAATTTGTCAAAATTTCTTCTAATAAATAACCCAAAACCTTTCTCATGGTTAAAACGTATGCAGGGCTAGTGAACCTCTGGACACAAGAAATATTTAAAGCACATTAACTATAATACAATAACGAGCCAAAAATTTGCGAATGACAGCAATTTAATGAAACATTTAACGGCGCTTTATTCAGCAACTTTTTCTGTTTGTAAAACGCTGTAATAATTGAATGTCGATCATGCCAGCGCCGAAATTTGCATATAGATTGACGCCATTCTAAGGGCGTCTCGCAACACCATCGGACAGCCTTTGGCTACAAACTTTCAAAGTGTTATTGAGTTGTTGGTACAGCCTTTCCGACGGCAATGCTTCTCCTAAGCCTTCCTCCGTTTTTGCCTACGAAATAGATGAAGTAAAAATCACGCAGATGTTTTTCTTGTTATAAATAACTCGTCCATCTTAGCGTCTTTACTAACTAGAATCTGCACTTTAATTAATTTATAAAAACGCCCCCCTTCGACATTGCGGGGCATTTACAAAATAAATAGAATGTACACCATTCGTTACGTGGGCCATCTAGTTTACATGAAACTACAGTCAAACCTCCCTATAGCGAATTCCTAAATACTACAAAAAAAATTCGTTATAGAGAGGTTTTCCTTATTAACATTATTAACATTAAAAATACATAAATCATATGTAAAAGGTTCATATGCTTGCAAGGATTCAAAAGTTGTTGGCGATTTGGCGATGTCCTTTTTTTAAAAAACCCTTATTATAACACTATTGATCAATTGAACTTTTTCGCTGACCATTAAAGCATTTTCATCGACACTTTTTTTTTGCAATTTTACACTTATTACTCTTCTGGCAAAAAAAATCAGCTTTTTGTGCAAACAGGCAACGAAAACCATTAGCATGGGATATCCCAAAAATTAAAAACTTTCTCTTAACCCAATGCATTTAAAAGCTAATTACACCTTGGAATGTCATTAGTATCTCTAAAATTAAGAAATTTTTCTGAGCGAAGCATTTAAAATCTAATTAAACCTTCAAAATCTTAGTTCAAAAATTCGCTGTATGGAGGTATTGCGCTCGTTAAATGGCGGATATTTAATGTGTAAATTTACTTAAAATGCTGCGTTCCGTGAAAAATTTCATTATATAGAGGAATTCGATATATGGAGGTTCGCTGAAGCGAGATTTGACTGTAGTTCAAATTTCTTCAAATATTAGTTTGTTTCATTGAAACTTCTCTTTTAAAACTTTTTTATTTTATGCCTTTTAAAATTGCGGTTCTTTTCCAAATTATGATTTCTATCTCGAAATTGAAAAAAAAAATGGAAATTTCTTAAATCAAATTAACAATTTGGAGAAAAAATAAAATGTAAGTTCAAACCTTAAATATTTTTAAATTTCGAATGTTTCCAAAAATTTCATTTTTTTATTAAATTTGAGGCTTTAAGCTTAAAACGTTTAGTTTTTTTCAGTCAAAATTTCCAAAAATAAAGATCGGGTTTTGTCTTGAAATTTGAATTTGTTTATGAAAAGTTCCAGTTGTTTACTACTTTCCTGAAATATAGCGAAAATTCGATTCTTTTCAATCCAGTGAAACTTTTTTAAAATTCGTGTTTTAATTTTAGCTAAAATTTTTGATCAGAGTTTTCAAAAATTTTATTACATAAATTTCGAGTTTTTCCATACAATTTCTACTTTTTTCTAAAAAGACATACATCATATTTTTCAGCAAAGTCTAAATTGAAAAAAAATCAATATATACTGAATTTTTCAGGAAAGTTGTACAAAATAATTGAAAACCTCAAGAGACAAAATTTAAAAAATCAAAATTTATCAAAAAATAAAATTCTGAAAAATCGAAATGTTGAAAATTACGAAATATTCAAAGAGTGAAACGTTCAAAATAGTAAAACTTTCAGCAGTTGAAATGTGCAAAAAAGTATCATCTTTTAAAAGACGTTGAAATTTACAAAAAAATCAAAATTTGAAGAAAAAGTTGACACTTTAAATTGAAAATATTTTCAAATCCAAATGTTTTTAAAATGTCAGAATTTGATAAAAGATCCAAATTTTTAAAATAAGTAAAAATTTTGACAAAATTTTGAGGAAAGGGAAATTTTTAAAAAAACATGGATATACTGAATTGACTAAATTTCCAAAAAAGCCCAAAATTTTCATGAAAAGTCGAAGTTTTTAAAGTCACAATTTAAAAAAAGTTGAAATTTTGAAAAAATCCAAATTTTCCAAAAGGGACGAAACATTTCCAAAAGTCTAAATTAAAAAAAGAGATGGAAGCATTTTTCAAAGTAAACCAGTCACAAAAAATCCAAATTTGGAGAAAAAGTCGCTATTCTATGATTGACATTTTCAAAACTTTCAGTAATTTTCAAGACAAATTTTTAAGTAACTTATAATTTTGGGAAAGAGTCGAATTGTCGTCAATCTTAACTAATTTCAAAAAAGTGTTAAAACCTCGAAAATATTTTAAAAAGTTGAAATTTTGAAGCTAGAATTTTTGATAAAAAAACGAAATTTTGAAAAGAAATAAAAATTTGAAAAATTGGAAATTTGCAAATGGCAATTTTTTCAAAAATCGAAATTTGGAAAACAAAATTGTCAGAAGAAAGTCAAAATTTGAAAATGGTGTAAATGTTGGAATGTTTAAATTTTCAATGAATTTTCAAAATTTTCAGTCTAAATTTTCAAAAAAAATTCGATGTTTTTAAAACAAGTAGGATCTTCAGTAAAAGTTGAACTAATTTTCAGAAGAAATACGTCTCGAGAAAAAGTCAAAATACTTAAAAAAGTCCAACATTTGAAAAAACTAAAAAGTTTCAGAAAAAGTCGAAATTTTGAAAACACTCCGACTATTCGAAAATGTTTAGTTGTTTTGAAATTTTACATTTGTTTTTGAAAAAACTTCGATTTTGCAAAAAAAGTGAAAAATGCCAGAAAAAGTCAAAATTGTAGTCTAAATTTTAAAAATGTGCCAAAGGATTTATTCCGTACATTTCTCTCTGATATAAGTGTCAACTATCCTGAGAGAAGCTATTCGAGACTTATCTAACACAGCTGGGAGGAGATAGCTTCTCTCAGGATAGTTGAACTTATATCAAAGAGAAAATATATTTTATGTCAGAGAGAAATGTACGGAATAAAGTGTCTAATCTAAAGAAGCCAAAATTTAGCAAAGAGTAGAAATTTGTAAAATAAGTCAAAATTAAAAAAAGAAATCCAAATTCTGAAAAAACTATAGAAATTTGCAAAATACAGAAATTATATTTTAAAAAATAACAGAAATTTTGAAAGAAAATAGAAATTTTGAAAAAATACAAATTTTTAAAACGCCAACACAAATTTAAAAAGGTTAAAATCTTCAATACAAGAAAGAACTGTAAATTTTCACATTCTCATTTTCTAAAAATTCGAACTTTTTAAAAAATTTGACATTCTTAAAAAGCCGAATTCTCCAAAAAAGTCTGAACTAAAAAATTTAAAATCACTCAGTCAAAATTTAAAAAAAAGTAAGCGATTTCTAGAAAAATTGCAAATTTGCTAAAAAAGTCGAAACTATCAAATATCTCAATTTCAAAAAAGTGGAAATTTTAAAAAATATTGATTTTTTAAAACTAAGTCGAAATTTTGATAAACCTCGCAACTTTCAAGAGGAATAAATTTTTTAAAACAAAATTGTTATTAAAAAAAAAAAGTTGAGTTTTCCATAAAAGGTCGAAATTTCGAAAAATTTTCAAAATTCTGAAAAAAATTCGGAATCTACAAATAGTCGAAATTTTAAAAAGTAGAGTCAAAGTTTTCAAAAATCAAGTCGAAATTTTCAATAAAAGTGAAAATTTGCCAGTGCTTTGGAATAATACTCCCTACACCTTTAAATGGATCAAGATGTAAAATCATGAAACAATATTTATTACAACCATCTTTGCCAGTCCTTACGGTTGTCTAATAATTCTTTTCTACATGTTAACCAAAGCTGTTACGTAAGCTTTAGAAAACTGTTGTTTTATGAGGTAAAGTATCCATGTTCCTAAAAATTACATCTTAATAAAATTTTGAGCACATTTGAAATGCTAATATCACTTGTTCACTCGGTAAAATTGCATTAAATCCCTTTTATACACAAAAAACTGCGTGTAGAAGGAATACAAGTAGAGTGGATGATTTGCATAATACCCGAGCGAATATTCAGAATTTATGCCGATCATAAATCTATTAGTTCTCGGATAAATTGAACAGGGAGAGTTTTTATGCTGCCATCCCGAACTAGCAAATGAAATACAAAACTGTCACAGTCTAACTAGAATATTATCGCCCATGTTTCACTGTTCAACGACATAAATGTTTAACATGCCCAACAGGTGCTCCCTGTCAAATTAGCAAGCAACATAATTTGTGCATGTTCAGGATAACACTATTGTCTTGTCGATCGAAATTAACACAAATTTTACTTTATGGATATAGTTCATTTTGTCCAGGAATCAACATTTATCTCTCTATTTTTACGCTAACAAGTTTCTTATGCGATTATGTTGTAATAGTTGCTAAGATAATGCGAAACCTGGTCCTGTGTTAGTAAATATTTATCGAAACATTGTGGAATTTTTAATATATGTTGCTTTTGTAATCGTTAATAAAGTTTAATAGTTATGAATATTAAAGAATTTCACGAAGTAAAGGTTGGAAACGTCAATTATAAAAATAGATGTTTACTTGCCAAAGCAGGTATAGTATTAATTCTTATCAATTAAAAAATGTTAGTTAGCCGAAGTATATAATGGAGATTTTTTGTTTTACATTATTTTATTTAGATGAATATTGTGGGGGTCAGCACAAGTTTATTCATTACACACAATACGGTAATTATGGCAGAGCAATCGTCGCCATCGGAATACTTGCGCGAACCCTACTCGCTCTTAACAGTTTTTGCTTCCAATTACTTTCCTAAATATTATCTGCCAAAAATTTGCCTTATTGTATTTAGTAATGTACCACAAAAAATAAATGGCGGTCTCTAGTGATCATTATAAAGAAATGTAAATCCCATCGGAGCAATAGGAATTTCAGAAAAAGAAAAATAGCCTTCACCATTTACCAAATGCTGCCGAGCCTTCATTGCTGAGACAACTCAAGAACTTGTAAAGTTTCCTTATAAAGTCGCTCTAATATTTGCAGAACGTCTGGAGTAGCAAATATTAGGAAGTCATATTGTCGCCTGCTAACTCGTTTAAGCGAAATTTAATAGACGTCTTCTGCTCATAGGCATGTTTCTAACGTAGTTTTCGTCAGCCCTTACGTCTAATTAACTCCTTAGGTAACCGTATATTGTTGCGCGTAAGGCTTTGTAAACAGCACAATAAACTAGTTGGATAATTTTAATAATCTGGAGTTTGCCGCTGAAACAAGATTAATTACAAACGTCGAAAACTAGCGTGAAGGCTTTAATGGTGTCAGACAACGAGAAAAAAAAACAGTGACAAGGTATTATACGCTTTGACGCTTCAGATATTTTGTAAACCGCAACGAAAGTTTCTTTCGGCACATGCTTTACGTCGGGAAACTGTTTACCTGAATATTAGCTGAGTGACAGTATATAACAGAATGATTTTTTGCTTGACGAAACCAAAGAATCACTTTTATGCTAAATATAAATTGTATTTGTGTACTTTTCTGGCGGAGAACTATGTTTTAACTAGCTAAAAGGAATCAAAATTACTAACACAAAATTTGAAGGGTAAAACAAACTATCTATTTTGGCCTGTTGTTGCCGTCTACGGTTCACCTCCCGCCTCTTCGAAGGAGATACCTCCTTAAAATCTCAACAGACATCACTTAACCTACGAAGGTGATTGTAAATTTTTTTCTTGTTTTTAGATTCACCCAATGACCGGCTAGTTTTTTCTCTATTCTATTGGTAGATGTGAATTTAAAAATTTAATGTCAACGGCTTCTATGTATCAGTATAAGAGATATATTTTGCAGGTCAAGAATCTATTTAAGGTAATCGCCCACCATTTCTGGGGGGTTATTTTATTACCAACAATATTAATATGAAGACAGACGATAGGAAAGATAATCAAAATAAAAAAGGACAGTACCCCCAACTAGAAACGATCGTCTTTTGAATAAAAAGGCAAGAGATGTGATAATAGTTGTATCGTACAATACAGAAAATTATACAGTATGTGAATTGTATCACAGACTAAACTTTCTACAAACACAGTCAAAATGAAAACTAAACAAAACAGCACGTTGACTCAGTATGAAAACAGTCTATAAAGAAGAGCCCAGAACTCAATATATCAGCCATACCAGAGACAAAAATCGTTTGTGAAGATAGTAAGGTGATAATCAAAATCTAAGACAAAATAGCACAGTAATTCATTATATCAAGCAGACCAGAGCTAAACGTATCGTAAGTTAAAACTGGCAAAAAAAGGAAGGCAAAATAGTCGATAGAGAAGAGCACAGTCACTCAGTATATCCAGAACATCCGTACCAGAGACGAAGCTTCTGAAGAGGTAATGAAGTGAAAATCAAAATTCGTTACAGAAGCCCACAATAACTCATTAAGTTTAACCTAGCAGAAGCAAGGCTTTTTTGAGGTAAAAGTGGCAAGAAGAGGGAGGTAAGAACATTTAAATGCAAAAGGTTTTTATAACTAAGAATTGCTCGCAGTTCACCACACTAAAACTTAAAAATATAAGTTACTAGGCGCTATTACCACCGACTTCGTCTGCGGAATTAGACGAATACTTATCTTTAAAACTTAACAAAAAAAATGTAACCTAGAGTACAATATGCAGCCCTCTAAACGTGTACAATGGATCATAGGCAGCCTAACTACCAACAGTTGAACCACAAACGCTTGGTAAGCGGTCGCTCTCTAGAAAAGCCCCAGAAGACTTGATTTTAATACACAGACCAGAGATAAAAATCTAAGAATTGCAAGACAGGAAGTTACTCAAGCCATAAAAGATATGAAGAACAAGAGAGCTCCAGGTCCGGAAGGAGTTAATGACAGAAATGCTCAAATATGGTGGAAACACCCTATGGGATCAAATTATTAATTTAATAAATACGTGCTTAGAAGAAAATCGATTATCGCATGCATGGAAAACGGCATACTTAGTTTCAATATTTAAAAAAGGCAAGCTCTCCGAACCTAAAAACTATAAGGAACAAAGTGTTAATAGCATGTTAAGCAGATTATTTGGCAGAGTCATTAAACTGAAAATACAAAAAAATATAGGACACATAATAAATGAAGATCAGAGTGGATTTAGAGCCGGCACGACATGTGTGGACAATTTATTTATAATACAACAAATTGCAGAAAAGAGAAACGAATATTCCAAAGAAGCCCATTTAGCGCTCAAAGATCTTGAAAAAGCTCAAGACTGAATTCTCAGGATGACATTATGGGACGCACTAGAACTGACGGGTACGACCCCGTGAATAATCAGAATAATTAAGAAATTCTATAAAGACAATAAGGCATATGTGAAGAATGACAAGGCATTATCTGCAGCGATTGAACCAACTAAAGGTTTACTCCAGGGATGCTCTCTTTCTCCTTTATTGTTTAACATATATTTAGAAATAGAACTAAAAGAAGTGGAAACGCAGACGTAAACCAATGGGTATTCAAGTGGGAGATGAGTTTCTCTTCAACATTAACTTTGCTGATGAGTAAATGTTAATAGCCCAAGATACTTATGACTTAAGAGTTCATGCTCAGAAGATTATACAACACCTACAGTGAATAGGGACACAATATTAATATTGACAAAACTGAATACCTAGTATTAAATTCGGACACTAAATTTTAAATCATGGTTAATGACAACTCACCCATTAAACAAGTAGAAAAAACTAGATACTTAGGAGTTACCATTTCTAAAGAAGGGATAGGACATGCAGAAATTAAAAACCGAATAGTAGAGAGCAGAAAGTTCTTAGGAGCACTCAATCCAGTATGATGGGATAAAAACATATCTAAGCAAACAAAAGATCGAATGGGTAAAATGCTATTGGAACCAGTACTACCGTATGGAAGTGAAATTTGGACCCTAAATGCGGAGTGGAAAAGAAAGCTCAACACCACTGAGATAGATTATCTAAGAAGAAGCGCCAAGATATCACGATTAGAAAGAAAAAAGAACGATGACATTCGAAATATAATGAACGCAAGGGAAACCATAGTAGATACAGTGGAAAAAAGAAGGCTAAAATGGTTCGGACATTACTTCGAATGGATAAAAAAAGGTGGCCCCATCGAATACTTAAATGGAAACAGGAAAAAGGAGAAGGGGACATCCGAGACGATCATGGAATGAAGGAATCACGAAAGCCATGGAAAGCAGGCAATTAGAAGACGAAGATGCACAAGATAGAAGTAGATGGCGTTTAAGTATAATGTATAATTTGTTTTAAAACCCTAATAAAAAAAACCAATAGGTTTAACCATTTATCAGGTTCAGAGTTTGGAAACCAAAGATCGGTATCGATCTTATTAGATCTCGTCAGTTTGGTATATCCAACCCAAATGCTGACAAACGTTTCGGCAAGTAGATACTAAAGAATCATCAATCAGTAATCTCCGTGTGACTTTTAATTACCGTCACCTAATGCATCATAGAAGAAACTGTGGACAAACTTCAACAAGTGTTGTACACAGCTTTGAAAAAACTGTCCAAAATTAAAGAGAGGTTTTAAATTTGTTAAATTGGCGGATCAATTTTGATTTAATGTTCCATATTGTTTCTTGATTTAATTCAGGACCAGATGTAGTAGATTGCTGTAAGGTAGCGATAGATAGTACTATCGATCAAACATACTTTCTCATTTATATAATTAGTTTATAATGCACAGACCAATAGATTTCAACATTTATTAGATTCGAAGTTTGGAAACTAAAGACCGGTTACGATCTTGTTCGGTGTCGTCAGTTTGGTATATTCAACTCGAAATTGACGAAATCTAACAAGATCGAAACCGGTCTTTGGCTTTCAAACTTCGAATCTAATAAATGTACAAACCCATTGGGCTGTGGATTGGAATTATTGTCTTCTGGTACTTTTCTAAAGAGCAACCGCTTTGCTAGGTATTGGTGTTTCAACTATTGTTAGTTCAGCTAACTATGATTCACTATACACGCCTAGAGGTCTGTATGACTGAAGTGCAGGTTGTATTCTATTTATATACGGTAATTAGTTTGAATAAACCTAATAAAACTAACTTAATCAGCTGTGGACAGTTTTAAAAAGTTCGTGCAGATTGTAGAATGATGTTTTGTTCAAATTCGTTGTTTCTATATTTAACTGCTAAACGAGTCGCCAGCCACATGCTAGGCAGCAAAGGTGCACCCTATAACGCTGACATACTATTTTATTAAAAAAATCCTTGGTGCAGAGTTATGCTAAGGTTGTACCCTACCGTTAGAAGACGCTCTCGTGGCTTATTTAAATAGAAAATTTACTTTCTCTGGATATAACATTAACTTGGGAGTACCTGGAATATTTTCCGGGATAAAACGCATTCTACTAACGATCCTGCGTTTTGCAAGGTATGTCTATACCAATTTTCGTCAAAATTGCTTTAGTAAATCAGCCGTGGGAAGTGGACAAACAAACACAGTTTCGTATTTATCCCTTAGTTAAGACTAGGATAGGAGGTCGAGTGGTTTGGTGTATAATTTATTTCATTTATTTATCTACTTAAATCCTAAAACAATCATGGAGCGTGAAGGTGTGTCTGCAAGTAAATGCAAATTACTTCTGAGACAATTTCGAAGAGGTTATGCTGAAGACTCTAATTAAAGGGTTCAGGAAGGATTAGTCTAATAGTTAATAAACTGAAAGGTGGGATTTCCCCAGTAATTTAGTAGCAAGGTCGGCAATTATATTCCCTCTTCTAAAATTGCTCTTGCACTCCAATCTTAATTAATTTATGGCATCTAATATTTCCAGTCGCATGCCCACTTCATCAATTTAATTGTATTAAAGCTGTAGATAGTTTAAAATAAAACAACTTGATTATATAATTAAATGCGTCTTTGTATGCATTCAGGTAAAAGTGAAAATATGTAAATCTCTTGATATCACGTTATATGGCAGTTTGATGCCTTTATTTCTTTCAGTTTTATGTAGTAGTTTAAATTAAATGAAATTTCATCTATGTTGGGAGAGATAGAAGCCAACGGTTTTGTTATTTAAAGTTCGTCGCGCCGTGTAATATACATAAAGCTTTGTCAAAAGTGAAATAGCACGAATATAAGCTTCATTAATATGCGAAAACCCTCGACATTACTCAACATGAAAAAACAATTTTTGTCACTGTGTCGTTTTAAAGTCATTTTCGTTAGCTGTTACGCCCCAACTTTTTAATTAACCACAAAACAACCAATTTATTTAGTAATTGGCTTTTCGGAGACTTTTGTGCTTCAGTTGAAAGAAAGAGTAACGTTTGTTGGGAGCTTTAAGTAATCCTAAATATTAATGACTTTTGGACGTCCCTGGAATTACATGGAATGTCCGAGCTGAAAATATTGTCCCTGAATTGTTTTATTTACAACTATTAGCCTGAATAAAATATGACATTGACAATACAAAGCTAAGAAAAATTGGTGACTGAATTATTTTACCTTTTACTTTTACTAATGGATATAAAAAAATACCAAATTCTTACCATAAGAGACTTTCAAAGGGATATAGGCTTGAAGAAAAATGGCGTTAGAAAAATATAAAGAGAACAAATTAAAGCCCCAAGTTTCTATTTGTTTTTAATTGGGAGTGTTTTTCGAAATGTAATCTTTTTCTTGTAGTTGCTTTAAAATATAAATCTTGTCCCCTGAAACCAAGAAAGGTTAAGAAACAAAACAAGGGTTGCTCTAACGCATTTCGATAGCCAAGCAATCATCTTCAGAGAGATACTGATTTGTATTTAAATTTTTGAATATAACCAAGGACCTGCCCGTTCCACCAAAATCATAGTTAATTATTTTAGCATAAAGTGTTTGAATTCCAAGATTGTAGGACTTCAAGATGTTTCTCGAAACTTTGACATTTTTCCAAAATTAAAGCTAAACCTATTCGTAAGCTGGATTTTTGGGATAATTTCGATTCTTTTTAGATTTCTTTTTCTTTGAAGTATTTGAGATAACCCACAAATAGTTTTATGATAAATTTCAGTGGTTTTCTCGAATTTTCTTATATTTTTAAACATTTCGGCTGAACTTAACTTCTTTCAAAAATTTCATCTTCATATTAAATCTACATTTTTTTCCATCATTGTTTGTTAATCTTTTGCTTTTAATATCATAATTGGATTTCTTGCGGGAGATCTCGAGTTTAAATGAAAAATTGTCACCTCTTTATCAGTGGAGTGTCTTGCCTTTTATAAAAGGGGAATTTAATAAGGAAAGGAACAGCAAATGTGATTGTTTTTGTAAAGGTTCAAGGTTAAATTAATAAATGATTACAATTCTACTTACACCTACTTTTTATTTTTTTAAACCACTAAATAAAGAACTCCTTACATTATCTAGCATTAAGGTGTACCTACCGTATTTTGCAAATTAATGTAGCGATTGATTTTCAAAATTAAATACAGAGTTTCAAGATAAAATTTTTAAAAAAGGTCAAGATTTCAATTTACAGGTCACAATGTTGGCAAAAAATTTTAATTCCAAATTCAAGTTGAAAACTTTGCGACACAAGACGAAAATTAAAAAAAAAATGCTCGAAATTATAACAAAAAAAATACGAATTATTTCAAGTTTAATTTAAGATTCTGATAAAAAAGTTGAAATAGTGAGAAAAATCGTAATTCCTAAAGTTAATTTTAACCCTTTACCCTATGGATAGTTGGCGATAATTACTCGATTACAATATTTCACTAGGGGAGTTGCAAGCTCTTTAATTTAATTTTAAACCTTCTTAGCGTTCCAGCTTTTACTTTGGATAAACAACCAAATATTTACAGTTTAATGGTAATTTTCGTGTTTGAGTTTATCGTAAATTTTACAGTTCAATAGAATAACCCTAAACCGACGTGTGATACTCGATACACATGTGTATCGATTCGTATTGTTTGAAGTCTCCTCAAAAAGCCCCCAGGGCTATCACTACACTTCTCGTTTGCTGGGATTCCTTTGATAAAGGTATTCGTGCACTTTGTGAATTTCCAGCTCCGACAAAACGACGACAGGCAAAGAGGTGTCGTTTTCTTATAGTCGAGAAAATTTAGATAAAACGTTATTGCGTCTCTGCATCTTTCGGCCGTGACCCTCTATAATGCCGCCTTCTTAGAGGGCCGTCAAGCACAATGAGTGCTTTGTGCTAAGTTTAATAGTAAAAGTGCGTCCTAAAACTTCAATTTAACTTTCCATTTTCCGCCGAAAGTTAAACAATGCAGCAAGGGCAGATTAATGAAACTTTGAAGTGGATTGCATCATAACTTTAAGATAGTAATAAATATTTTGGTAAAATGTTTTTTTGGCTTTCAGATCCATGTGCTTAGGACGTAAATTGAAATACAAATCTTGTCCCCTAAAACCAAGAAAGATTAAATGAGTATCTCTGTGAAGATGATAGCTTGGCTATCGAAACGCGTTAGAGCAACCTTTGCTGTGTTTTTTAATCTTTCTTGGTTTCAGGGGACAAAAGTATTTCAATTTTTAAAGATAACCAAGGACCAACCCGTTTCACCAAAATTATGCAGAAAATGTAAAATAGATGCAATTATTTTCATTTTAGTTTCAAATCTATAGAAATCTAAATAATTATACGGGGACATAACTACGGTAAAGATTCGTTGTCGATTAGTTAACCATATTTGCTCTCGTCAGCATACATTATCATTGCAACTGGTAAATGTCTGTTGACCTATGAAGTCTTACAACACTTGTTGCGAATCAGGAGCGCTCTGTTAGTGGGATCTGCGTATTAATTAGCCCATCTTTTTAAAGAAAATATTTTTTCAGATTTTATATTTTTACTAAGCCTTGCGAACACTGGTTAGGTGAAACACCCTGATATTATGTGAAATTATTTTTTTCGTCATGCGTTATGATCATCCTGCTTAATTTAAAACTAATTAAATTTAGAAATCAGTGCACAAATAGTTCGAGTATTTAAGTGAACAAAAACAAAACGCTGTAGATTGTTTCGTTTCATATGTGTTCGCATTTTCAAACAATTATCCGCATTGTTTACAACCCCAGAGTCAATATGATCCCTGTAAATGAAACAATCAACAAAAACAAATCAATACGCCTTCGTTTAAAGTGCAAAACTCCATATTAACTGATTTCAATTTATCAGCCGTTAAGCACACAAAAAGCTTTTACAAACGTTACGTTTTCGATTTGAGCCCTTTTCATTACCGGTATGCCGTTCCGAGGCAATATAAGATTCGTTCAAACAAATGTATAATATTATTCCGATGGCTACGTGTGGTTTATTTGTTCTAGAAAAGACCTTTGCACTAGTTATTGGAAACCGTGAGTTTGCGAAAATGAAAAGTTTGAACCTGGATCGATAGTTATTACGGCCCGACGTCTATATCTGGAGGACGGATATCCGATGCCAGACACTATTTCAAACACGCTGTTTTGTAGGATCGCAATCTGCGCTTCGAAGACATCGTCGAAGACAATACTTAGGCAGTTGGAATTTCTCCAACTTATTGTTAATTGTCACAGTCAATGTTTGGAATGTTCTATTGTACTCTTCACAGCATGAAAGATACATTGAAATGGGGCAAATTTGTCTTCTTTATATGGAAATCTAACAAGAAAATATGGAACTATTACCCCCCTGGTCTTGGACAAGGAGATTTGTTACATGTAAAGCCACAATTCGCATTACACTACATTGGTTGAGCCAAAATATTGGGAAAGAGAGGAAATATTGAAAAAAATGTTGAAGTTCTGAAAAATAAATCAAAATCTTAAATATTTGGTCAAAATTTTCAAAAGTTCAATTTTTCTAATAATCTCAATTTTCAAAGTTTATTAAAGAAAAGAAAATTTACAAAAAAGGTTGAAATTTCTAGAAAAGTCTAAATATTTTAAGATCGAATTGAAAATTTGAAAAACAAGCGGAATTTTGAAAAATATAAACTTCTTAAAAAGCCCCAAAACTTCAAGGAAATCCCCAAAAGTTTTGAAAAAAGATTACAGATTTAAAAGTATGCAAGTAGAATGCAACCTACATACTCCAGCTCCTTCCAGGCCTGTATAGTGAATCATAGGTAGCTGAACTACCGACAATTGAACACTGCCACCTGGCCAAGCGGTTGCTCTCGAGGAAAAAGTTTCCAGAAGAGAAGGATTCTAAAATGCAGAAAGGCAAGTAGGTTTTGAAACATTTATTAGATTCGAAGTTTGGAAACCAAATACCGGATTCGATCTTATTAGATCTCGCCCATTTGATATATCCAACTCGAATGCTAACAAATATTCCGACAAGTAAGTACTAAAGAATTCACGGACGTCAAGCGTGTGACTTCTCAGTACTACCGCTACCTATTGGTCCATAGGGGAAATATGACCATCGCCAACAATGTCGTAAGCAAGTAGAATGCAACCTAGACATTTGTTAGCATTCAAGTTGGATATACCAAACTGACGAGATCTAACAAGATCGAAACCGGTATTTGGTTTCCAAACTTCGAATCTAATAAATGTTCAAACCAGTTGACAGTGTTTCAACTGTTGGTAGTTCAGCTACCTATGATTCACTATACTCGCCTGGAGGGCTGCATGAATTTGTAGTCTAGGTTGCATTCTTCTTGCATACGACATTGTTGGCGATGGCCATAGTTTCTCTATGGACCAATAAGTAGCAGTAGTACTGAGAAGTCACACTCTTGACGTTCGTGAATTCTTTAGTACTTACTTGTCGGAACATTTGTTAGCACTTGAGTTGGATATACCAAATTGATGAGATCTAACAAGATCGAAACCGGTATTTAGTTTCCAAGCTTCGAATCTAATAAATATTCAAACCTATTGGTCTGTGCATTAGAGATTTCAAAGTGTTTAAATTTTTAAAGATGATATTTTAAAAAGGAAAATATGCAGAGGTCGAAACTTCAATAAAATGGGCACTTTTGAAACAGTCAAATATTTGAGATAAAAAAAACCAAAATTGGAAAAACGGCCGAAAGAAATATTGAAAAAAAAATTGGAAATAAAAAAGGCTAATTTAAAAAAAATTGAATTCAATTAAATCGAAATTTTCAAAGAATTTGAGGTTTTACAAAAACATCAAAATTTTCATGAAGTGTAAATTTCCAAAAGAATAAAAACTTTCAGGAGATAGAAATGTCCAAAAGAATAGAAATTTTTAGAATAACTGAAATTTACAAAAAGAATCAACATTTCGAAAGATGACCAAATTTTTAGAAAAAATTTGAAAATTTTGTATCAGATTTTCCAAAAAGTTCGAGATTTACCAAAGTAATCAATAATATCGAAATTTTCAAAAAGAAGAACATTTGGAAAAAGTCAAAATTAATATATTTTACAAGGTATATAAAATTTGAAAGTCGAATTATTTAGAAAAAATTGGAATTTTCAAAAAAGTCAAAACTTTTAATTGTGAGTCAAATTTTTGACCCAAATTTAAAAAAAATGCAAGATTTAAAATATCAAGTTTCTAAATTTTACATTTTTTAAAAAAGCCAAATTTGAAAAAATCAAATTTATTAAATAGTCAAAAGTTTTCAAAACATTTGAAATTTTTTTAAAGGAAGACATTATTCAAAAAAGTTTTCGAAACAGTAAAATTCGCGAGAAAAAATTGAAATTTTCAAAAAAGTCGAAATTTTAAAGAAGTCGAATCGCTTTTGGGTAGTTTAAAGGATAAAGTAGAGCAAACAGATAAGTCTGGTATTTACAAAATTTCATGTAGGGATTGTCCTCAAAAGTATGTCGGGCAAACTAGATGATCGCTTAAAGTCCGACTGAAAGAACATTTGGCTCATTTGAGGTACGGAAGAACTGAGAAGTCGAGTGTGGCTCGACATGCTTTTGAATTAGATCATAGGATAGATAATAATATTAAATTGTTAAGAGCAGTTAATAAGAATTATATGTTAAATGCATGTGAGAGCTTAGCCATCCATAAGGCTGGAAACAACCTTATGAATGGTTGCGCTGGACCTTTAGGCCATTCATCTCTGTTAAAAATAGTTAAGGTTGATAGATAAGAAATTGTGACACAACGACGTGTATGATTGGACGGGCGTTCGGGTGCGGCCGATCACGCACGAAGTGAATATTCTTAGTATATAAGGGTTCATTTTAAGATTAGATGTTAGTTTCTCTCTGAAGATGACAGCTTGGCTGTCGAAACGCGTTAGAGCAACCTTTGTTGTGTTTTTTAATCTTTATTGGTTTCAGGGGACAAGTTCTGTGTTTCAATTTTTGAAGATAACCAAGGACCAGTCCGTTTCATCAAAATTCAAAGAAAGTGAAAATTTTAAAAGAAAGTCAAAATATACAAGAGGGCGACAGATAGTCAGGAACTTTGAAAGAACTTCTGGAAATTTGAAGATTTCAATTGAAATTTTATATTTAAATTGTCCAAAAGTTGAACTGTAGATTAAGGTTAAAAAAATGTCTAATGTTTCTCGAGACATTGAGTTCACGATCTAATTTGGGAATGAAATTGAAATCGAAACTTCAAAATCTCTAAAAAAATGTATCTTTAGATTTTGAATTAAACATGGTAATTTCTAAATTAAATAACTATTAAACTTTGTTAACAATTAAAACAAAAACAGATATTGAAAAGTTCATGTAAGAAATGTGAATTATTGTAAATTAAAACCAAAAGTGAATAAAATATAATCAAAAAATATCTCACAATTTCAAAATTGGCAAGATAACTTTAGCTCAACCTTTAATTTTTTTAATTTTTCTCGAATTAAACCTAGCATTACGAGATTTCAACTCAAAATTTGAGAAATTTTTTCATATGAATGATACATAACTTTCGAAAATTCGACTTTCATTTTAAAATTTATGAAAAAACTTCTGGAATGTCCAAATTTAAGAATTTAAAGCTTTAATTTTAAATCTAAAATACAAATTCTGATTAGAGTTTTAAAACGAAATTTCCAGAAAAAGTTTAAAATTTCAAGAAAAATTCGGAATTTAAAATTTATTTGTGAAGTTTCTGCTGCTTAAACCCGGCATTGCGATAAAATTTCGAACATTCATTTTTCCGAAAAATTTCTGAAATTTTCGATTTTATTGAAAAGATTAAAAAAAACAATTTATTTGCGAATTTTGACACCAAATTTCCCATTTTTTTCTTCAAAATTACCAAAGAAAATTTATTTTTTGAAGTTCATTTTTAGTTTCAGTATTCAAAATTTTTGCTTTCACTCGTAATTTGGGGGTTTTTCTAAAACTGTTAACCTTTATTTATAAAATTAAAATTTGAAAAAAATAACACTTTAAATTTTAGTTAAACAGATTGGTCCTTGATTATCTTCAAAAATTAATATACACTTTTTTCCCTGAAACCAGGAAAGATAAAAAAACACAACAAATGTTGCTCTCTTCAATATCTCTCTGAAGATGATAGCTTGGTTATCGAAACACGTTAGAGCAACTGCTGTTGTGTTTTTCAATCTTTCTTGGTTTTAAGGGACAAGATTTGTGTATCACTTTTTGAAGATAACCAAGGACCAATCCGTTCTACCTTAAAACTGATGAAAAACTCGAATGTCTAAATTTAAGAATTTCAAGTTGTAGTATCGAATTTAAAATGTAAATTCGAATTAGAGTTTTAATACGAAATTTCCAGATAAAGTTTAAAATTTCAGGTAAAATTTGGAATGTAAAAATTGTCTGCCAAATTGCTGCTGCTTAAACCCGGGATTTCGATAAAATTTCGAACATTCAACTGTTTACTAATTTTTCCGAAAAATTATGCTTTTTTCAAATTTTCGATTTTATTGAAAAGACTTAAAAAACAACTTGTTTGCGAATTTTGACCCAAAATTTCCGATTTTTCTTTTAATTTCTATAAAAAGTTTGATTTTTGAAGTTAATTTTTAATTCTTCTTTCAAAACTTTCGCTTTCACAAAATTAAAATTTGAAAAAAAAAATAACAGTTTCAATTTTGAATTCGGAATTTTCAGAAAATAGTCAAAATTTCGAATGCATGTAAAATGATTCTCACATTTTTTATTTCAGTCACAACATGTTGGATTTAACCTTGAAGCTTCAACTTTTTACCAAAACCACAAAATTTCTAGGGAAAATAGAATGTGGTAAAGAACGAAAAAAGCGAAATTTAGCAAACGAATTAGACATTTCGAAATTAAATGGTCTTCTTTATTTCTCCATCACCAAGAAGTTACTTGAAACACTAAGGTTAGGTTGACGCAAGCATCCTTTTTCTTCTTTCGAGTAGACGAAGGCGCTACTTTTCTTCTATAACTTTAAGTAACTCTTAGAAATTAAAAAAAATGGAATGCAAATCTTCTCCCCTGAAACCAAGAAAGATTAAAAAACATAACAAAGGTTGCTTTAACGCGTTTCGATATCCGAGCTATCATCCTCAGAGAGATACTCACTCAGTAATTAACTCAAACATATCAAGTTTTGCAAAGACGTGAAATTGCAATGACATAGCTCTAAACACCGTCCCTGCGCTAAAACCCCTACCGAAAAACTTGCATTTCTACTGAAAAATTGAAAGCCTAACAAATGTTACTACTCCGAATAAACAATCACTCAAGTAGGTCATTTAAAACGAACTCGCTTCAGTCGAGGATTACGTTCCCTTATTCGAAAGGAAAAGAGAGAATCCGGAGCGTAATACGCAATTACAGTTAGCAGACTGTGTTTATTCGGTCTCTGGCTAAGCGTAAATAAGGGAGAATTTTCACGATTTCTCCACATTATCGCCACTTTCGTCGACGTTATTCCCTTCACTCGCTCCTATTTTGACATGGACCGTGTACTTGGGGCACATTCCCGCGGCGATATTTTATTTCAATTTCGCTTACCAGTTTTGAATGTGCAATTCAGGGAGGAACTTTAGGGAGTAATGCTTTCTCCTAATTAGAATATTACAAGGACAATATACATTGCAGAAACAAAGGAAAATAACTTTAACATATAAAAGTATGACGTTTATAATCGGACACAGGTGAATTGGGTTTATGATTTATTCGTTAGAACATTTTTACCAACACATTTCACTATAAAAGGTTCGTCATGTTAGATTTATTTCTCCTAAATTTTAAACTTACCTTTGGAACTTAAAACTGTGTAACGAAGCTCCAAGCGGCCAGATCCCCATTTTTGAAGAATTTCCAGTGGGTGGTCCGTTTTCCTTAAGGGACACTCTGTAACAAGAAGCAACATCTTCTCTTAATATTAATGTCATTATGACCAAAACGCCTTGTACAATTTTGAATGTAAAGTCAATCAATTTTTGTTTTTCTATCAATCTTTTAGCTGAAAAACTTCCTCTGTATAAAAATGAAAAACAGTCTAATTTCTAATCGTTGCAAAATTGGGTGATTCTTGGCTGCGAAGTACAAAGCGATCGTTTCAGTTGTCGCACGTTTTAGCAGATATCGAATTACCGAGAGCACTAATGAAATTTAGGGTTAGCTGTAGGATGACCCTATCGATTATGTTAAATGAAACTTGCCACGAGCACTTGACCCACGGATGTTTGGAATATCAGATTGATAATAATTGATATGATTTGCAAACCGGACGTCATTTGCAATGCCACAAATATTCAGCATCTCGTCGGCTGCTGCAGCAGACTGATTTCAGTCTGATCGTTTCATTAATGAAACAACTGGATGATGCTTATTGAACACTCGAACGTCAGGAAGTATAAATTATCGTGCTCTGCAATGAATGTACCGTGCCACTTCTCTTAAAGGATTACTAATAATCCAGGCAATAAACCGGGAAATAGATAAAAACAATATAGTAAGTTAGATTTTCAAAATTCCTTCTGCATTCGATTTCTGATGACTCAAGGATTATTCACTGCTACTAAGATGAAGTCGCTCGATCCTCCTTCACCCCTTAATCTTGAAAAAACCCAAATAGGGCGTTTCGCTAAGAAATTTTTAAGGTCGGAAAAAATTAACGCAAATTGCCTCTAAAATGCATCCTAGAAGGTTATTTGAGTCGCTGATCACAAATCCATAGTTGGTTTTCCCGGAAAACTCATTGCTTGTATGTAGTAAAATTTTTACTCGAAACGGTGTCCTAGGGGTTTTCGGAGTAGTCGATTAAAAATCCGTGATCGGTTTTCCGAAAAACTCATTTCGGGGTCCTAAAATAAAATAAAATATGATGAACCTTTTCTTCGAAATTGTATCTCAGGGAGTTTCTTGACTGATCAAGAATCCAAGGCTTGTAATTCCAAAAAACTTATTTTCCTGTCGAAAAATCAAGAAAAATCACCATTTTAGGTGTTTGAAGACAATGTAGTACAATTTTTATTCGAAACGATATCCTAGTGGTTTTCGGGGTCGCTAATTTAGAATCTGAGGTTTGTTCTTCCAAATACTCATTTTCCGAACGGAAAATTAAAAAAATCGCCATTTTAAGTGTTTGAGACAATGTAGTAAAATTTTTATTCGAAACGGTGTCCTAGGGTTTTTCGGGGTCGCTCATTAAGAATCCACAAAACTCGGCGTATGGCCGAAAAATTGAGAACAACAATTTAAAACTTTTTGTTTTTCATCTTTTAGTAAAAAGTATAGGTAATTTTATTATAATAATATAGAAACAAGATACATAAGTAAACCTATTTATTTATCGACGTTGATATATAAAATATTTATATAAATTTTTTCATCCATCCATTTCCAACAAATTTTCTTTGATTTTCAATTTATTTTTCTTAAAAGAAAACTTTCAAATAATTACATTAAAATAATCTTTAAAAAATCTTGAAACTGATTAATTATCTTTACAAATAATGTGCCTAAATTTTACTGATTTTTCCACCATGGGAAGATTTTTCTGGAAAAACAGAACTCAGATTTTTTTATCGTCTACCCCAAAATCCTTCCATACATAATAATATAAAAAAATTAGTTGTATTATTTCGAAATTCCTGAAGAACATCGTCAGTATATTTTTAATTTTTAATTTACAATTTTTTTGTAAATTTCAGTTTTTTTTGGTAAAATGGACTGGCCCTTGGTTATCTTCAAAAATTGAAATACAAATATTGTCCTCTGAAACCAAGAAAGATTTAAAAAACACAACAAAGCTTACTCTAACGCGTTTCGACAGCCAAGCTACCATATTCAGAGAGATACTGAGAGATACTGGTATCTCTCTGAAGATAATAGCTTGGCTGTCAAAACGCATTAGAGCATCCTCTGTTGTGTTTTTGTAATCTTTCTTGGTGTCAGGGGAAAATATTTGTATTTCAATTTCAGTTTTTAATAAAAATTGCAACTTTTCGATTTCGATTATAATCGAAATTTTCAATAAAAATAACAATAATCGTTATTCAGAATTTAAAATTTTTCTCCAAATTTTTTCTTGAAATTCCAAATGGACGATTTTAGAAAATTTCGACTTATTTTTTAATTTCGACCTTTTTTGAATATCCTAAATATTTTTGTAAATTTCAACTCTTCTTGAAAATTCCCTCTGTTTCAAAATTTCGATTTTTTATAAATTCTGACCTTTTTCAAAAATTAGACTTTTTTTTAAATTTGACTTTACTTTCTTCAAGAATTTGAAAATTCTCGGAATTGTTGATATTTTAAGAAAATACCCCAAATTGGACATTCATAACTATTCATTGTTTTCAAGTTCTTATTTTTATCAGCATTGCAACTTTCTCTGAAAATGAGAGAGAGAGAGAAATTTACAAATTTTCAAAAAAAGTAAATTCTTCAGAAAAAAGTCGAAGCAATTTTTCAAAAAGGTTAGCTTTTCAAAAAGGTTAGCATTTCAAAAAAAACCGAAATATTAAATAAAGACCAATTTTTGATATAAGATCAAAATTATTATACAAAAACGAACCATTAAACGTTACCAAATGCTAAAATTTCCAAAAAAAATCGAAATTTTCAGAAAAAGTCGGAACTAACAAAAACCAGAAGAATTTTTATAAAGTAAGTCCAAATTTACATTACAGTTTTAATTTGGAAATTAATATTTTCAAAGTTAGATTTCTAGCTTTTATTAACCAAGATCAAATTTTTTTCAAATTTTGACTTCTTTTGTGAATTTCAAACATTTTTTAAGGAATTATTTTTTAAAGAATTAGACTTTTTTAAAATATCGATTTTTTTTATTATTATTTCATTCAATATTTCGAATTTTTTGAAAATTTGTTCTTCCCGAAAATTTTTATTTTTTTTTGAAAATTTCGAACATTGTTCAAAATGTCCATATTTTTTTTAGAAATTTTGTCCTTTTTTCAAAATTATGGATATCAAAGTTTCTACTTTTTCTTAAATCCAGATTATTTTTCGAAATAACGACATTTTCTCGAAATGTTTCCTTTTTAGTACAGGGTATCCAAAACTATTACATAAATATGGTGAAACGAACTCGTCCTTGGTTACTTTACGAAAATTGATATACAAATCTTGTCCCCTCAAACCAAGAAAGATTAAAAAACACAACAACACTTACTCTAACTCGTTTCGATGGCCAAGTCGAAACACGTTACAGCAAGTGTTGTGTTTTTTTTTTAATTTTCTTGGTTTCACGTGACAAGATTTGTATATCAATATACAGAGTATGTATTAGAGATCTGCACGAGTGAGTACGCCATCGTCCGATTACAGGTACAAATACTCGTTTGAAGAGTACATCCATGCCGATTATGGTAATCGTGACGTTACGAGAAGAGTATGAGTAATAATCGGCATCGCGTCTGATTATATAATAGGCATCGTCAGGAAAATAGAAAGGGGCGTAATTTTGAAATATACTTTTTATGTTTAAATTTTCTTTGAAACTGCTCTAACGATTTTGACGAAACTTTCTAGCTTGAGGTTCTTGGAACCTGCAAAACAATCTAGATAGGTCCCGTTTTGATTGCAATTCTAAATCATCATATTGTTTTACATTTTATAGTTTTACTAGTTAACATTTCATCCGATCCCACTCACTATTATAACGGTCACTTCTTTCGTTAACGTGTTATATGAATCGACTTTTTTAAATTCGACATTTTTCCAAAAATTTTATTGTTTGAAACTTTGGCCAGTTTAAATTTCGTATTTTTATTTCAAAATTTTCTGAAGTTATTTTGAAAACACCATTGAACATATTTCCAACCTTCGATTTCAGCTTTTTGAAAAACTTGCCTTGTAAAAATTTCGTATTTTTGATGTCGAATTTTTGAAATTGTTGAATTTTTCTCAAAATATTGTTATTTCAAAATTACCACTTTTTTATTAAAATGTTGACTTTTTAAAAATCTTGGTTTTTTAAAAACGTTTGTATTCAAACCTGAATTTTAGTTTTATCTATTTTCCTTTTTTTTCGTGTTTGTACGGCGAAGCACGCCTCTTATAGAAAAAATAATGTAAAACACATTTTTACGCGATAAAATCGCACATTGCGGAAGAGAGAGTTGCACAGTATCTGAGCACAGTTACGGTCGGTCATGAACGGCCATTTTAAACGACTTTTCAGGTTTTTGGCTTTGTCTTCTCAATTCGGGACTTACTTCATCCTGTGGAAACCCGAGAGCGCTCTCTGATGACAACTCAACCACCCGGGCTAATTCCATAAGCTATCAAAACTGTAATATGATACAGTCCACTTTCAATCAAATTCTGTAGACGAACAATTTGACTTGTCAAAATTTCAGCTTAACTAAAAATTTCAGCATTTTTCTAAATTTTAATCCAAAATTTTTGAAAAGTAAATATTTTGAAAAATCGAATTTACCAAGAAACTATAAATTTCCAAAAAAAGTTGGAAATTTTCGATTTTTCTGGTAATTTGGTTTTTTTTTTCTTTTTTAAAATACTCTCTTTTTTAAAGACTTTGACTTTTTTTCATCTTTTCGACTTTTTTCAACTTTTTTTTAATTTTTCAAAATTTCAACTTTTTTGAGTTTCGATTTTTTAAAAGTTGTACTTTTTTCAAGATATCGATTTTTTGAAAATTATGACTTCAAAGTTTAGATTGTTTTTGAAAATTTAGATTCTTTTGAAAATTTAGATTTTTTTGAAAATTTAGATTCTTTTTGAAAATTTAGATTTTTTTTGAAAATTTCGACTCTTTTTGGCCTTTTCATTACTCGACATTTTTTTTTAAATCTTGTTTACGTTTTGACCAACTCTTTCAAAAATTCTTAGTTTTTTGAAAATTTCACATTTCAAGGTTTCAATTTTTTTTCTAAAATTTAACCTTTTTAAAATCTTCGCTTTTTTAAAAATTTTAACATTTTTAAAAATTTCTTCTCTCTCTCTCTGTAATTTTTTAAAGATGTAGAATTTTTGAAAATTCAACTCTTTTTAATGTCAGTTTTTTGAATTTTCGACTTTTTTGAAACTGCCTTTTTCAAAATATAAAATATTTTTAAAATTGTTACTTATTGAACATTTGATCAAAAATTTCGACTATTTTTTAAACTTGAATTATTTTTCAAAATTTCGACTTTTTGCAAACTTTTGACTTTTATTAAACTTCGCTTTTTTAAATTTGACACTTTGTTAAAATGTTGACTCTTTTTGAAATATTAGATTATTTCTCAAAATGTTAACTTTTTGAAAGATTTAGAATTTTATTGACAATTTCATAATTTTTTAAAACACTCAATTTTTTTTAAAAATGTCAAAATTTTGACACTTTTGACTTCTTGGAAAATCTTATTATTTTTTGGATATTTTAACTTTCTATAAAAAGTGCTGAATTGTTTTGAAACATTTGATTATTTTGCAAAATTTTGAATTTTTCCATTTTTTTTTGGAACATGTCGACTTTTTCCAAAATTGTGACTTTTTATAAAAATTTTGAATTTTTAAAAGATTTCGATCATTTTTAAAAATTTTAATTTTTTGAAAACTGAGTTTTTTAAAAAATTGTTGTTGACTGTTATTTTAAAATGTTAACTATTGCCATTTTCCAAATATTAATTTTTCTTATTTTTTTTAAGTTTCGACTTTTCTGATAATTTTGGCTTTTCTTCAATATTCAAATTTCGACAATTTTGACTTTATTTGGGATTCATTTTATGGCAATTAACAGTTTTTTCGAATTTTAACTTTTCTTTTTTTTAATTTTGACATTTCATTTTTCAAATTGCGATTTTTAAAACAGTTCGTCTTTCTTGATAATTTTGTCTTTTTCTAACTAAAGTGACCTTTTAAAAATTTAGGTTTTTGGAAATTTGATTAAGAATTCTCTATTTTTTTAAATCCCGACAGTTTTTTTTAAATTTTGACTCTGAAATTTTAGATTATTTGAAAAATTTAGAATTTTGTTAAATGAAAATTTCGTCATTTATTGAAATACTCGAATTTTTTGAAGAATGTCAAAATTTTGACATTTTTTTAGAAATTTTTGAAAATTCGTAACTTTTTTCTGGAAATTTTAACTTTCTATAAAAATCTTGACATTTTTCAAAATTCCGATTCGTTTCCGACTTTTTCAAAATTTTAACTTTTCTTTTGAAAATTTTCACTTTTTTCAAACTTCTCAATTTTTTTCAAGATGTTCACTTTTATTGAAAATTACAACTCCTAAATTTGTTTTATTTTTTAAACATTCAATTTTATAGAAAATTTCATTTGTTCTAAATTTTGACACATTTCTTTTAAATGTAAAGTGATTTTTAAAATCTCTTAATTTTTGAAAATTTTAACTTTTCTAAATTTCGACTCTTTTTCGACAAGTATCAACTTGTAACATGCAGCACGGAACTGATAATATAAAGTGCACCATTACAAATGGATATATTCGGTACGATGCCACTATGCCAACGATGCCAATTCCCCGATTACATATTTCGGAAAAGTAATTGGTGATTAAAATCCGATTACCTTTTTACTTACTCGTGCAGGTCTCTAGTATGTATATTTTAAGTCAAAATAAGGGAAAAAACTTTATTATTCTGAAATGCCTCCGAAGGGACCTGTTTGAATAAATACGTATCTAAGATTCTACGTTATGAGGGAAATCTATAGTATTGCTCGAAAATCAGGCGAATGCCGCTATAAAGAAGCAGAGCCCAATGGTTTCAAGCACTTTGTTTTAACCAAATCCCGGCAGACGCAAGTAATATTACCTTTCCCTCTTTAAACACTTTTATCAAATAAAAGCCATCAGAGCAAAACGAACACCTCCACTCTAGCCGAGGGCATTTCCCTTGAAAACCCTTGCATTATCCAAAGATGAACTGAACCACTCTTTCCTAATTCTATCAATCGTTACAAACGACAAAGATAATCAAATTAGAGTTTAAATGACCAATTCACGATTTACTTGTTTACGTCGTTGTTTTCAGATTGGACGGGCGAATAAATCTGGGGCGGTTAATTTGCAGGAAAACAGGCAGTTAACTACAATATCGTACCTAGTTTCGATGGAGTCAACTTGATAAATGTTTCTGTTGCAGGCAATTTCTCCGTTTGCTCGCTGAATTTCGTTTTATCGGAAGTGACAACCATCATTTTTGCCAATATTAGATTTTGTGTGCACCAAAGCTCATATATCTATCGAGTAGCTTCACTTTGTCACTTTCAATAGATGCACGCCCACACATTTTTCATCCATTTCAAAGCGGGATAAAAGAATGCAGATGTGAACAAAAATAACTGCGATATCATTTCCGCACTCAACAGCTTCTCTTGTAGCATATTTTAAATTTTCACCCCATTCCAAACATATTAGCATATGAACCATTTATCGAACAAAGTACACATAGATCAAATGAGAAAATCGCGCAATTTCAATCATCAAAGAATGTATTAAATAAATAAATATTTGGAAACTGAAGTTAAATTTACGACTTAATGCGAAGTTAACTTTCAAATTCCCTGCCCATTTTACGAGATGCTAAGGTTAGCAAACAAAAGGATAATAGATGAGGACTAATTAGTTAAAATTCACGGCCGCTTTCACCACGTCGGGGGTATTTTACAATGCAAAAGTAAAAAAAAAAAACGCCTCGCTGCGGTCTAAAATAGTAATTTAATTTCCGACACGTCGAACGACAACAAAAACTATTCAACCCTCTTGCCGTCAGAAGCAACCAAATGATACTGGAAAAATCAATAGACTTTGTACTTTTCATTCGATCCATTACCGTGTCCAGTAACAGACCGGCATGTTCTATTGATAGAACGTGTAATTTATGATTCATAATAAATTCAACAACCTTACCTCTTTACCCTGAAAATTACCGACATAATTAAACGTAGACAGTGCCGGTTTTGGCACTGAGGGCTTCATGGGTGACAGTTTTAATTCTCGTCCTCTACTCTCCAATTTACTCATCCGCAGAAAGGTGAAAAAGAATTAGGAATGCCGACAGAAGTGAAAACTTAAAACTAGAAACTAGGAAATAATAGTGGCCCTTGCATTTGCAAATTAATTGCGGTATTAAAAGTTAAAATTTCATAATTTGTAAATTAAAATTATTAACCTTAGTCGCGTTAGCTTGATGCTGATCACGTATCTTTAATTCTATTGCACGTTTTACTCATGTAATATTCTGTTAATATTAGAGCATGTTGGTAACGCGAATTAAGTGACGGTGACGGAAATCGTAAGTTTCCCAGATCAAAAATCGTTCAATGCGCCTAAAGCAGTTTTCACTCTAAAAAAAGCAAAGAAAGAACATGGATAAAGTCCCGGTTTTAAACGATTTGCCACTGTTTTAGGTTTCTTGCTTCGATGTCCTGATCTTATAAACTTCGTCAGGTGTGGGATTCACATCGATTTATGAATAACGTAATCAATATATGTTTTTTTTCAAAAATTTTGACCTTAAACTTTTTTAAACATTTTAAAGAAACTATCAATATTTTTTACTATTGAAATGAAAACTTCTTCACTTGAGTGACTTTTGATACGGGGAAAACTCATGGTTTCGCATGACCATCACGCTAAATCAGGTGATCATGACGCTAATTTTTGCTACCTGAATGCTCTAACGTTAACAGCATTCTGTAGTTATGAGTAAGATGAGTAATAGAAAAAAAAACCCGTGGTCGGTAGCGGGGTTGAAACTCGCCACCCATCACGCAAGAAGCAATCGTCCTATTCATTACGCTATGCTCTCTGTTCAATTAAAAATTTAACTCGTTTGATAACCTAATCTTACACCTACGGTAACGTTGAAAATGTGTATACTGTGGCATTTTTTAATGTTTTAATTTGATTATGGGGTTGGAGATTAAAATAGAAATCTCATTCTACCATGTCCCTCAGTCAACAAATAAAGACTAAACCACATATAAATATAAAAGGATAAAAACTACAAAAAAAATTATTTTAATTTACAAATAATAAAATTTTTATTTTTAATATTATATTGGTGGAACAGACTGGTCCTTGGTTATCTTCAAAAATTGAAATACAAATCTTGACCCCTGAAATCAAGAGCATCCTCTGTTGTGTTAATCTTTCTTGGTTTCAGGGGACAAGATTTGTATTTCAATTTTTAATATTATAATTAATTTGAAATTCAAAAATAAAACACTGTCATATCACAATTTTCACTTCTGTTGGTAGTCCCCCTGCCCAATGTATTTTGAGAATTTTAATTGTAAATTTCTTTCAAATTAATAGATTTTTTTATACATTTTACTTTTTTGTCGAAAACTTTATTTTTCCGGAATTTTTTTTTCTCGAAATCAAGAGCATTACATTATTACATTTTTCCCAACGTTTTCACTTTTGAAAATCTCCATACTTTTAAATGTCAATTTTTTCTGAAAATTTTGATTTATTTTGAAATTTTGCACGGTTCATCGCAGTGCTCTAAAGCCATAATATGGTTGGCCTTTGCGAGCGAATTGAACTTTACAAAAATTTCGGCTTATTTTCAAAATTTTACCTAAAGACCTTTTGACAGATTTAACTATTTTAAAATTTCGACTTTATTAATCAAAATCTGTTCCCCCTTTTTTGAAAAAGTCTAGTTTTTTCTCAACGTTTCGATTTTTTTCTTGAAATTTTTATTTTTTTAACTTTTCAAAGTTTCAATTTTTTAATGAAAATTTTGTTTTTAAAAAATTCAACTTTTTAAAATATTTCGGTTTTTCTCGACATGTCTCTATTTTTTAAATTTTCACAACTTTTTTTAAGAATTTGACTATTTTAAATATCACCTCTTTTGAAAATTTCCACTTTTTTTTGAAAATTTCGACTCTGAAAAGTCTTCCTTATAAAAAGTTGAGACTTGTTGAAAATTTCGACATTTCAAAATTTGAGATTTTCCTGAAAATTTTGACTTCAAAATTTAGACTTTTCTCGATATTGAAACTTGTATGTAAATTTTGACTTTTATAAAAAATTTCAACAATTCGAAATTTACCTTTGCTATCAATTTTCATTTTTATTTAACTTTTTCTCAAAATCTTGAATTAAAATTATCGTCTTTTTCTCAAAATCCTGAATTCAAAATTTCGAGTGCTTTGATATTCTGGTTTTTCTGTAAATTTCGACTTTTTCAAATATTTCAACATTTATAAAATTTCTATTATGTGTGTCTAAATTTTGTAAAAGTTTCGACTTTTTCTCCGAATTTTGGTTTTTTTTATAAATTTGGTCTTTTTTAAAATATGACAACATTTGACAATTTTTTCTACGAGATTTTTGCTTTTTTGTAACTTTGGTCTTTTTTATAACATAACAGTTAAAACTGTTCACCCTTTTTAAATAAACATATTGTCAAAATAAAAATTTGACAAATAAAAATTTTGAAATATCAATATTTAAAAAAAAACGACAATTATAGAAGAAGATAAAGTCGAAATTCAAAAAAAAGAAATTTTTAGAAAAAGTCAAAATTTATAAATACAGTCTAATCCCCCATAACGAACCTCCATATACCTATCTCCTCTATACAGGGTGTTACAAAAGTCTGGGCCGCTACTTCAGGAGCATATTCTACACATTAAAATATGAAAAATGTTAAAATACATTTTTTTCTTTAAATTGCCTCCTAACGGAGATATGACCATTTAAAGATGGCGCCCCTAAAGTGGTTTTTTTACTACAAAAAGTTAACGGTTAGTAGCAAAGTCATGAAATTGGACAAGCAGTTAAAGAATTGGATTAGGCATATTCTCATGTAACATATTTTTTAAATAAGCAGTAGCGTGGTGTGTAGGGGGTTGCCCGCGATTATTTTTTGCCGTAACTTTTTTGTATTGCAATATTTCGACACAAAAGTGCCATAATCGTAAAAAGCAACATTTTTTATACAAAAAAGGTACTCTTTCTCAAAGTCGCTAAAAGTAACCGTTTCCGAGAAAAAGGCGTTTAAATAATCCTATCCCGTCTTCGAAATTCTAACTAATTTGTATAAGAAAAAATAAGTTGGTCATGCAAACTGATCGTAAAGAAAACAATTGTACTTGACAATATCTGCCAGAGATTGACGTTGTGTCACTGATAAAATTTGGTCGTAAGCTGTAAACTTTAGCAGTTTTTGTTGTCAATAGTAAGTGTAGTAGTTTTTTAACTTTTCATTATTTTGATAAAATGGACTATTCAAATCAAGAAATGGCCGATATGCATTTAATGTACGGGCTTGCAAATTGTAATCGTGCTGAAGCAAGACGGCTTTATGCGAACGTTTTCCTAATAGACACCTACCAGGAGAAAAATTGTTCCAGAAAATTCATGCTCGTTTATGTGAAACAGGAAATTTTGTTTTCAAAGGCGAACGTGTTGGAAGGCCAAACGCAGAAGTTGCTAATTTAGAGGAGCGTGTGCTTCAGCGAGTTGAAGAAGATCCATGTGTCAGCACTAGACAACTTGCTTTAGCCGAAGGAGTAAATCACGTAACTATCTGGCGAATTTTGAAATTTTACCAATTTTACCCCTATCATTTTCAAAGAGTGCAAGGGTTACTTGCTGCTGATTATCCTCCAAGAATAGAATTTTGCAACTGGCTATTGCATAAGATCGCTGAAAATGAGAACTTTCCGTCGCTCATATTATTTACGGACGAAGCGGGTTTTACCAGAAACGGGATACTTAACTTTCACAACATGCATCAGTGGCAAGTTGAAAATCCCAATGCAGTTATTCAGTCGAGACATCAGCAACATTTTTCACTTAACATTTGGGGAGGAATAATAGGGGACTCTATAATTGGACCGTTTTTTTTACCTCATAGGTTAACAGGAGCATCATATAGACATTTTTTGCAAACAGAGTTACCCGTGTTACTTGAAAATGTTCCACTCATAACAAGACAGCGAATGTGGATAATGCACGATGGGGCACCTTCCCATTTTAGTGCAGTTGCTAGGGAATTTTTGAATAACAACTATCATCAACGATGGATAGGTCGAGGAGGTCCGATACCATGGCCAGCTAGGTCTCCTGACCTCAACCCACTCGATTTCTACTTATGGGGACATCTAAAGCAGATCGTCTACTCCACACCAGTTGACAATATCAATGATCTTCGTGAACGAATTGAAAATGGGTTCAACCAGATTCACAATACACCAGGCATTTGCGAAAGAGTAAGGAGTTCCCTTAGAAGACGAGCCGAGCAATGTATTGCTGCAGGGGGCAGTAATTTCGAACACTTGCTTTGATTTTTTTTTTCTTAATTTTGTACTATTTTTATATCAATGCAGTTAGTAGTGGATAAATTAGAAATTTGCAAAACGAATTCTAATAAATGCAACAATTTTGTTTAAACGCTTTTTTCTCGGAAACGGTTACTTTTAGCGACTTTGAGAAAGAGCACCTTTTTTGTATAAAAAATGTTGCTTTTTACGATTATGGCACTTTTGTGTCGAAATATTGCAATACAAAAAAGTTACGGTAAAAAATAATCGCGGGCAACCCCCTACACACCACGCTACTGCTTATTTAAAAAATATGTTACATGAGAATATGCCTAATCCAATTCTTTAACTGCTTGCCCAATTTCATGACTTTGCTACTAACCGTTAACTTTTTGTAGTAAAAAAACCAGTTTAGGGGCGCCATCTTTAAATGGTCATATCTCCGTTAGAAGGCAATTTAAAGAAAAAAATGTATTTCAACATTTTTCATATTTTAATGTGTAGAATATGCTCCTGAAGTAGCGGCCCGGACTTTTGTAACACCCTGTATAACGAATTTGTTAGGGAAACGTAGCGTTTTAAGCAAATTAACATGTAATATTACATCCATTTAACGAACAGGAATTTTTGAACCAAGATTTTTCAAGAGTTAATTAGTTTTAATAATGGCCTTCCGTTTAGGGAAAGTTCTTAATACCTCATGCTAATGGCATTCTAAGGTTTGAATCGTTTATAATTGGCTCAGGTTCAAAATAAGTAAATACTCATTTTTTGGGATACCTCATGCTAATGACTTGGTTTACCTGCTAGTTTAAAGGGGGTTTACAGTTTGAAAACACACCTGTACTAGTTTTCAATGCGTTAAATATGTGCGAAGTATTTTTTGAACAGCAAACATTATCTTCAAATAGAAATAACATTTTTTTTTAATTGAATTGAATTTATCTACATATGTTTGTTTATATATTTTTAGATAAATGTGTAATATGAAATTTTACACAAATTTATGCATTTTTAATACTACCTCTCTATAACGAAAAAATTTCAAAAAGTTAAACTATTGAGGAAAAAGTAAAAATAATTTTAAAAAACAGTTAACATTTTGCAAAAAGTAGGAATATTTAAAAAATCCACCTTTTAAAAAAAGTCGAAATTATTACAAGAAAATTAAAAAAAAAATTTCAAAAGTTAGCAAAGAGCAAAAAGTTCAAGAAAATATCAAAATTTAAAAAAAAACTCGAATAACTGAAAACTTCGGAAAAAAACAAAATTTTAAGGGTCAAAATTTTAACAGGACTTGAAATTTGGAAGAAGGTGAATATTTTTAAAAGAAGTCAAAATTTTGAGGAAAAATGAAATTTTGGAAAAAAGTGGAAAGTCTAAAAAAAGTGTAAATTTTGAAAAAAATTGCAATTCTTAAAAGTTTCCGCCGTTTCCTTAAAAAAAATCGAAATTTTTTAAAAGTTAAAATTTTGAAAAGGGTCTGGTTTTTCAGTCAGCTGAAATGTTCAAAAAACTGACGAAACCAAAATATGTAGAAAAATGTCAAAATTTACGAATAATTCAATATCAAAAAAAAATTTTGAAATAAAATTTAAAATGTCGGGAAAAATCGAAATTTTAGAAAACATTTTATAAAACCTCAAAACAAAATTTGCATCTTTTGAATTTTTTATAAACAACATAGACAGTAAAACTTTAAATACAAATCTTGTCCTCTGAGACCAAGAAAGATTAATAATCTCAACAAAGATTGCTTTAGGTTTACAGTTCTAACGACAAATTAAAGTCGCTTTTGGGTAGTTTGAAGGATAGTGGAGCAAGCGGACAAGTACGGTAGTTACCAAATTTCCAGTAAACATTGTATTCAAAAGTACGTCGGGCAGACTAGACGATCTCTTAAAATCCGACTGAAGGAGCATTTGGCTCGCTTGAGGTACAGAAGAACTGAGAAGTTAAGTGTGGCTCGACATGCTTTTGAATTAGATCACAGGATAGCTAATAATATTAAACTGTTAAGAGTAGTCAATAAAAATTCCATGTTAAATACATGTGGAAGATTAGCCATCCGTAAAGCTGGAGACGACCTTATGAATGGTTGCGCTGGGCCTTTAGGGCACTCATCTCTGTTAAAAGTAGTTAAGGTTGATAGATAAGGAATTGTAACACTACGACGTCTATGATTAAATGCGCATGCCCGTTCGGTTGCGGTCGATCATGCACGAAGTGAATATTCTTAGTATTGGCATTTCCAGCTAAGGATCACCCCTCTGGTGGTGACAATTATAACTACTGCGTGTAGGTCACAGATTTGTGTACATTTTGATTTAGCGTTTGCTTTGTGAATGTAGCCATAACAAGCGTTCAATTTTCGGTTAGTTGATGTTAGAATCAGAAATTAATGGTTTGATTAGTTTGTATCTAAGTACCTAAACTAGTTGCAGACATTTGTTTATACCTACCTATATTTATAGACTTTTTAAATTTATTTATTCATTATTGCAGAATATGAAATTTACTTTAAATCAAATAAAAAGTAAATCAAAGATTTTTGGCATTGTTTATGGCTGCATTACACAAAAATATGCAAGAGAAAATATTTAGAAGGCTCTTGCTAACATTCTTTGTTCATGAAACTAAAAAACATGATATTTCATATACAGTGCTATTATTTCTCTTCCGTAACATTTCTATTGTTAAGACAGTTAATGATATATTTGACTAAATTTATCAATTTTAAATATAGTTTTACAGCTATTCCATTTCTCCTCAAGAAGGACATTTACGATACCATAACTATGTGACTAATGTTTTAAATAATTTCCAAACATTAGAAGTATTCCAGAATGTACTTAAATTCTAGTTTAAACAGCAACATGTCTATGCTACTGGATCAAAATGGTAAGGGCAACCAAATTTTAAAATTTATTACTGAAATGAACCCTTCTTGGCTGATTACGGTGCTAAAAAACGAACCCTGATCCAGTCATATCAATCACTTGTCAAAATATCGTGGACTTTTTAATATTTATTGTGGCATTTATTGTTAATACAGTTTATTAGTTGTGATTATTACTTTTATCAGTAAGATATAGGGGGTCAAAGCATCTGATAAACAATTTTTGAAAATAGTAATTTAATTCAGTAGTTAGGAACAGGTGGATGCTATCGTGAAAGAATTTTATTCGATGCAATGTGCAATTCAAACCTTATTAGTTTATTTTAAATTTTCTCCATTTTCTTCTCTTACACACCAATAATAAACATGCCTTCCATTCAGAAGCATTTCAACTAAAAATATTTTCAATCTTTAACTTAACAACAAAATTAACTAGTGTTAAGTATTACTACGCCTTCTAAGAAATTATTTAGTTCTTTTCAAATAACTTAGACTTTAGGAAATTTTTCATTATCTTTTAACTGATTCGTCATTTACAACTTTTAGAACGTTAAACTGTTCTAGTAAATTAAAATAATATTCCTGAGGATTGAGGCTATAATGATAAATTTACCTTTTAACAATTATTCCATACAGAAGTTGAGCTGTAAAAACAAGATTAAGATGCTTATGCACTGCAATCTATCTCGCCCCTATTCCAAAACATAAAAGCTTTTTCCCCCAATCCATTATAATTTGTATAAACAGTCGACTTGTTTTAATTACCTTAGTTATTGTCCCCTTAATATCATATAATTACAAGAAAATTATAAAAACTGCTTGGCAAAATAATAAATATTCGTAGGAGATGCCTAATCTTTACATACATATTATAGCCTTAAAGATAGGTTATAAGCAAGCGACCTACTTGCGATCAGCTGATAGTTGGCGCGAACTTTTAATTTGAATCGCCAATATAAGGGTTAATTTTAGAATTAGGTGTTAGTATCTCTCTGAAGATGATAGTTTAGCTATCGAAACACGTTAGAGCAACCTTTGTTGGGTTTTTTAATCTTTATTGGTCTCAGGGGACAGGATTTGTATTTCAATTTTTGAAGATACTCAAGGACCAGTCCGTTTCACGAAAACATAGACAGTATCATAAAACTCGTAAACAGATAAGCATAAGTATGTCCCTAAGTAGTTAGGGTGTAACGTTTTCTCTCTGCCATTGAAACTAACAAGACATAAGCCTTAATGAATGAAACAATTCGATGCATTATGCACCAGTTACAGCGTGTCAGGCTGTGAAGTGCTACTGTTCCATTTGTTTCCAAAGTACTCGTTTCGTCCCTTTCCAAACCGATCACATGTCTAATAATCAACCCACTTGAAATTAAAATTAACCGCACATACTCTATTTCAGAGAATGGGGCTTTTAGCGCTTCACTGCTGACTAATATATTCCGTAGGTTCAGATTTAATTCTGAAGTAGCTCATCGCATTAACATCAACAACCTCTCATTGAAGCAATATACATCCTGAGAATAATAGTCGATTGAATGAAACTGGAAACTGAAGCGGTGCACTTACAGCATTTGAATTGCATCAACTCTCTAAAAGTTGTAGTAAATGAGCAGAGTTACATTTCTGTTTTTTGTGATTGAAGTAGCAAAATCTTTGAGTGAATGGAACTAAGCCCTCCAATGTAGCATATTATCTTATAATCACTTTTTATAATAAACATTGTATCCATGACATCAGAATTGATAAGCATCCTAGATGGTTCTTGGGTTGCGATTAAGGTTTACAGGAGACTGACATCATGGAAAAATTAAATTCCTGCTCAGTTTTTTGTTACTGACGCAGAAAAATGCCCTCCAATGTAACATATTTTCTTATAATCACTTTTTATAATAAACATTGTATCCATGACAGCAGAATTGATAAGCACCCTAAATGGTTCTTCGGTTGCGGTTAAGGTTTACAGGAGACTGCCATCAGGAGATCAAATTCAGGTAACTTAAACCGAAAGACTGGAATTAGGAGACTGGGACCGGAAGACCGAGTCAATAGATTAATTTTTTTTTTAGTTATTTCTTAAAGAGTATGCCAATACAACACTTCATGGAAAAATTAAGTTCCTGCTCAATTTTTTGTTACTGAAGCGGAAAAATCTTCTGACCAAATGAAACGCATTTTCTTATAATCTCTTTTTGTAATAAACCTTGTCCTCAGTGTCAATGTTCATAAGAAGCCTGGATAATTTTTTGCTTCTGACCTTTTACAGGAGACTGATAATCAAAAGACTGGCAATCAGGAGACTGGGACTGGAAAACGAGGTCAGGAGACTAAGGTTTTTAAAGTTATTCCTTCAAGAGTGTACAGCATTTAATGAACAAATTTAGCAATCCTGTACCATTTCTATAATTTCAACAAATGTTTGATGTCTACTGAAGCTTTTCAACCCTTCTTTTTCGTCGATTCTACCAAATTATCGTGGACACACTTTTACTTACAGACCCCAAATCAGAAATAAATTCGTGGTGGTCTTTTTTGTCTAATAAACGCTTTCATAACTATTTTTTGGTTTATACTACAAATTCTTAATCGTCAATGAAAATGCGTCCTCACAGCATTAAAGTAAACACTCTTTAACGAACTACGTAGGACCATTTAGCTGGGCTCATTTTTGTTGTTAACGAAAAGGAAATTAAAAGACGCCTATCTTCTACTAATAAAGTTCTCTATAGGTCTCTATAAAAGCCTGAAAAAAAAAACAATGTACTTATAGTCCCTTTGTCTTTTCAGATCAACTTTTTATGTCAATATGAAACCAAATAATCATTTAGACCAAAATATTACATTATTTGTGATATCGTAACGAGACAAGTGTATAACACGCATTTGACTCAAATTAGACCATGACTGATGTTCAGTGTAATATTAATTTGTGTCGTACCACTCCCTAGAACACACCGCGCTAGCGTGATCCTTTCCAAAAAGTTCAAGGCTCTATTTCCTTAATATAAAATAAAAAGGGAATCGACATACCTATTAATAATAGAAATTTATTTCATCTATAAAGTCACTTCTTTAACAGAAAGACAAACTATAATTTGTAGTCGAATATTTATTTAACTTCAATGGTGCTAAATTTAACACCAAATTAAGAAAACAGTTTAAAATAATGACAAAAATAATCATTTAATGCCTCATAATATCTGACATTTTTAGAATTATTTCATACCAGCTGACGCCTGCGACTTTTTTAAGGTCTTTTTTAGTATATTTCAGTAATTTTTGAGAATTTTTTTTGGTGGAACGGACTGATCCTTGGTTATCTTCAAAATTTGAAATACTTGTCCCTTGAAACCAAGAAAGATTAAAAAACACAACGAAAGTTGCTCTAATACGTTTTGATAGTCAAGCTATCATCTTCAGAGAGATACTAGAGATTATCTCTCTGAAAATGATAGCTTGGCTATCGAAACGCGAACAACCTTTCTTGTGTTTTTTAGTTTTCCCTGATTTCAGGGGACAAGATTTGTATTTGAAATTTTGAGAAATTTATCTTAAGTTATTACGTAAAAGCACTAAAATCAATATTTGGTCGAATAGGTCGAATAGGTCGAATATATTTGGTAAAAAGGGGACTCCTACTGGGAAGGGAATCGAACCTGAGTCTACCGAGTGACAAAATTAATGCTACTATCCTAATGACGAGATTTTTAATTTTTATCTGAAATATTTTTATTTATGACGATAACATGGCGTGTAAGTAATAAAGTAACAATAAAATCCTCCATCGAAATCGATTTAAACATCTTAGCCAAAGATACAAACAGAACTTGGAAAAAAATATTGTAGGGATTTTTGTATTGTCTAAAAAATCATATGAGCGAATAAAAATACAATTATTTTGGCGCTAATTCAATCATGAGTCGAGAATGTAGGGAAATATCTGCGAAAAGCCTCCAAATTTTATGGGTAATAATTTATTACTTTGGAGAAATGTAGAAATTTCTTGAAAAACTTCGAATTTTGGAAAAATATTTAAAACATAAAACCACTTGAACATTACAAAAATGTTGAAATTTCTAGAAAAAGCAAAAATTCTGAATGGTGGAACAGAGCGAAACATCGATGTCCAATGATACAACCTTTCTTTACATTTATATATTTTTTGTATTTTCATAATTTTTCATATCTAATTTTGGTTTTCTATATTTCATTTTCCCCCTATTCTATGTAAAATAAACTAGCCTATTTTTTGTCAACTGTCATGAGGTGAGGTTATAAATAAATTTAGATATCACGTAGTCACAATTCAAAAAATGTTTCAGAATATTGTCAAATTTGATTAATAAAAATGTATATATTTCCAAACTGGGTAGCAGAAATCTTAAATAAAATTAATAAACAAAACGCTTAAATGTTGAAAAAGGGTCAATATTTTCAAAAAGGTTAAAATTTGGAACTGTAAAATTCAAAAAGTTCTAAATTTTCAAAAAAGGTCGAAATTTTCAAAAAAGGTCGAAATTTCCAACAGCAGTCAAAATTTTCAAAGGTCAAATCAAAAAAGCTTAAATTTGAAAAAAGCAGAAATCTAGAATAATTTGAAAAAATTCGGAGTATTGGAAAAATCGAAATATTCAAAAAGAATCAAAATTTTCCAAAAACAAAATCGACTAATTCAAGAAGGATCTAAATTAAAAAAATAAAAGATTAAATTTCGATGAAAATTCAACATTTAGGTAAAAATCAATTTTTTTAAAAATGTCGAGATTTTCAAAGGAAAAAATAAAAATTTTGAAAGGAAAAAGATTTTTTTTTAAAGTTCAAATTCAAAACAATGTTGAAATTTCAAGACATAGTCAAAATGTTAAAAAAAATCAAAATTTGTAAACAAATGAAAATTTCGAATTCTCAAAAAGAATGACATTTTCAATAGGTCAGAATTAACAAAATCGAAATTTTGAGAGAAGCAGAAATTTTCACTGAATCGAAATTTTTAAAAAATTAAATGTTTCAAAAGGCTGAGACATTTAAAATAGGCCGAAATTTGAAAAAAAAGTCGACTTATTTTAAAAGGATCAAAATTTTAAAAACAATTAAAATTTTGAGAAGAAAATGAAAGGTTTGGAAATTTGAAATTTGAAAGGAAGTCGAAAATTTTAAAATAACGAGATTTTCAAAAAATATACAAATGTTCAAAAAAACTCGAAATTGAAGATATTTTTTAAAAAATAGAAGACATTTTTGAAGAAAAGTCGAAATTCACCCAAATGTTGAACTTTCGAGAAACAGTCAAAATGTTGAAAGAAAAGGTCGAAATTTACAAAATAAGACAAAATTTGAAAAAGTTGCAATTAAAAAAACAGTTGAAATTAAAAAAAAATAAAAGTTTCAAAAGGTTGAAATTAAAAAGTCGAAATTTTGAAAGAAATTTTCAACAAATCGACAATTTCAAAAAAAAGTCTCAGGTTTCAAACTGTCGATATATTCAAAAAAAGGTCAACATTTTGAAAAAATTCAAAGTTTTAAAAAGTGAAAAGGAGTCGAAATGTTGAAAAATGTTGAGTTTTTGAAAAAAAAATTTCAAATGAAATTTAAAAAATTGTTAAATTTTTTAACTACAAATTTTGACAAAAGGGGGATTTTTCAAAAAGTTAAAAGTCGCAAACAAGTTGAAATTTTCAAGCGATCAAAATTAAAGAAGTAAAATAAGTTGAAATTTTAAAAAAAGTCGAATTTTTCAAAAAAGTAAAAATAACAAAAACAAACAATTACAAATACAAAAATTTCGAAAAGTCAAAAATTTGCACCAAACCGAATTGTAAAAGAAAAAATAAAAATGTCGTGAAGAAATCGAAATGTTGAGAAAAGGTTGAAATTTTCAAAACGAGTCAAAATTTAGAGGAGAATTTTTTTTAAAAAGAGTGTTTTTCAGAAAAGGTCAAAAATTTAAAGAAATGTCAACAAGTCAAGTTTTCAGAGTCGAAATTAACAAGAAAAAGTTAAAATTTCAAAGAGAAAATCAAACTGAGTAGGAATTTTAAAAAGAAAATGAAACTTTTAAAAATATCGAGCCTTTCAAAATAAAATACAAATATTCAAAAAAAACTAGAAGTTTAAAAAACAGGTAAATTTTTTATAAAAAAAGTCGAAATTTGGAAAAGGTCGATTTTTTTTCAAAAAAGTTGAAATTGCAAAAGAGCAGAAATTTTGAGTAAATTGTGCAATAAAGTAGAATTTTTCAAAACAAAAACACAGTCAAAATTTCGAGATTAAGTAGAAGTGTTGAGAAAAGGTCGAAATTTTCAAAAAAGGTGCAAATTTTTAAGTAAAGCCAAATACACTTCGAAATTTAAAAAAACTCAAAATTTCTAGAAAGAAAATTTTTTTAAAAAAATTGATGTTTTGAAAAGGTCGAAATTTTGAAAAAATCAAAAGATAGTAAAAAATTTTAAAAAAAGACAAAATTTTGAAAAAAGTCAAATGTTTCAAAAAATAACAAAAAAAAATAAAATTTCGCGTAATAAAAGTCAACACAGTCGATATATTGAAATATTGAGAAAAAATCTAAATATGCCAAATGCCTGTTTTGGGGAGAATCAGAGAAATTTCATTTTTACGAAACTATTCGCTTCACGTACATGAGCTCATATGGTGTCTCGAGACAATTCTCTCTTGCGTGATTCTGTGCGGTTAAAATGTACTTTTCTTGTTATCCCCCATTAAGTTCTCTCTCAATCCTGAGTTTCCCAATCACGTAAAAGTCCCAGATATACTTTATAAAGGTCGTCTTTTAGTGAATGTAGTGCCACAGCCTCTAATCAAGGTATCCTCTTATTTCACGCTTGCTTTCGAGGCGTTTTGGATGTATTTCATTTTCTCCATCGTGAGTGGTTCATTTAAAAAATATTAACGCACGCATGCTGGGCACACTTCAAAGGCAATTTAATTTTCGTGTTTCGTAAGACTTTTTCATATGTCGCAGTTAACAAATAGAAACGTTCTTGTAGAAAGGTCACAGTATGATTATGGAAAGATGCTCTAAACGTTTTTTATGTAGAAAATTAAGTTTTCAAAGTATAAACGTACAGTTTTAAGGAGATCGTATATATTGCAGAATGATGCTTTGTTTAAATTCGTTGATACGATCATTTGTATATTTAGCTGCTATATATTGGGTGATAAAGTTGCGTTCTATCGCGTTAGATGGGGCTGTTAGACCATCATATAAAATTTTACTTGCAATCGTCGGTATATAAGGTTTCGCCCTATCTACAAACGATTCCGCGTTACAAGATATATCTATATCAATTTTCGTCAAAGCAATTGAGGCATGGAAAACGGACAAACCGACAGCCAAACAGACTTTACCATATAAGCAGGATTAGGACATAGCTTATCTGTGGTCAAATAAAAATGTGAACATTTAAAAATAAAAGTTAATACAATCATATTATTCTAAATTAAATCACAACAATTTATCACGTTTACTTCATTTTCTGCTTTACTGAAAGCTGAAACAAACAAATGAGATCGAAGGTCGAAATTCGTCCTGTTTCAGGTACATTGCATAAATCGTTTATTTTCCGTTTTATTTGGCTGGAAGTGGCTTCAAACTCATATCTCGCATGTCAGAACATCGGCGCTTTTGCCAACGAAAACAAAACACCGCAACTACAAAGGCCCCATTAATCTAAAAAGAGTTCGGTCTGTCAGTTTTCCGTTCCATCAAAACTAAGGACAGGAGTTAAGTGAGTATAAGTATCACTTGATTAATATGTCAGTTTTCCAACTTCGTTTATCACTTTGGCTTCCAAACTTTGGAAGGTTGCAAGAGTTTAATTAATGGTTGTCAATGATAAGGCTGGAGGCTATTCGGAAAGTTTCTTTTTTTTGTTAAATAAAGGAGGGGAATATGCTCTCGTTTCCAACTTCACCTTCTTTTAATTCCTTTTGAAGGTTTTATCAACATTGAGTCTCATCAATATTTTATCTTGTTCGATGCTTACGAGCAAGTATTGTTTCTGCAGCTGTATCGATTCCACGAGATTTATGACGGAACTTGCAAAAGCAGCTTGCACTTTGCCCAAGAATTTGCTTTTGTTTAAAAGAACATTAATCACATTTTGTAAAGGTATGTGTCAGATCAAAGTAAATTGTCAATTACAACCAGCTTATGTACGATGAAACTAGAGTCACGAAGGTCACTAGATTCTGTAATTAATTAATGACTGACAAGTCAGAATCTCATTTTTTTCTGGGGCTAAAAACTAATTAAACTAAACTAAAGTGTCTTGTTATGGAAGTTTAGTACTTAAGGACTTTGTGCATCTCGATAATTTCAGTCAAATTTCAACAGGAAAAATAACTTTTTATAAAGGGAAGATATAAAACCCTTCTTTTCATAAGCAATACATCAAGTTCCAAGGATATTTCAGATCAAACAACTCAATCAAATAGTATTCTTCTAACAAAAAATTACAGCAGATTTTGAACATTTTTCATTTGAACACCTCTCATATTGATTTTTAAATGTCTACTTTTTAAGTTTCAAACTTTTGTTCAAAATTTTTGCTTTTTCAACAATTAGATTTTTCGAAAAATACCTGTTAAATTTCGCTTTATTTGCATACATTTGATTTTTTTTACAAAATTTTTACTTTTTTTGAAAATGTAGAGGTTCTTCAAAGGCTGGATTCTTGCAAAATCTCAACTTTTTTTAAAATTTTGCTTGTTTCAGAATTTTAACTCTTTTAAAAAATTGTAGACTTGTTTCAAAGTTTCTATTTATTTACTCATAATTTTGACTTTCTCAAAATTTTTACTTTTTTCATAATTTCGACTTCAGTCAAAAATCTTTATTGTTCCGGTTTTTTAAAGTTGGAATTCTTTTCAAATTTCCATTTTATTTCAAAATGTAGACTTATTTTCATAATTAGGAATTGTCAAGTTTTTTAAAAACTCACAGATTTCGCAATCCTTGCAACCAACGGAGACATTGGAAATGATAACACCAAATAGAAACATACACTTTATTTAACATAAAAAGTTATAAGGGTATTTACAAATTTCAAAGACAACGCTTGACAGTTGATTCGGAATGATAAAAAAATACGAATTACGAAAAAAAAAAAATAATAAAAAATGTTTACTTTTCGAATTGTAGACTTTCAAAGTTGTTATAAAAAATAATTTAGTTAATAATTTCATAACCTCTTTACCGATCGTGTTGAAATATGAAACCTTTATTTATTTAGATTATTAAGACTAGAATCTTAGTGACGTCGACCCTTGTGTTATCCGACACCCCTTGAAATTCGCCACGACAATTATCTATGTATCTTCGAAGTAGTAAATAATAATAATTACATAAAATATGTATTGATTTACAACAATACGTATTACGTTTAGTTTTTATTTTTTTTATAACTGATTAAAATGTCGTTAACGCTGACTGTGTTGAAAGTGTTTGCAGATGTGTCTTACATCACCTGAATTTTATGGCCCTTCACAGTTTGTTTGAACTCCCTGGTTGGATAAATAGTACATTTCAGAAATTTGCCATTCCGACAAGTGGTTCTTAGATATTCTGTCATCCCTATTTTTTCCAAGTTTAAGAATCATTTTATTGACACTGAATGTGCCTTCTTTCCTTTTTGAAAGGCAACGTTACAATGAATAGACCACAGGGTGCTCGTAAGTTGTAATTGTCTTGAAAGTGTTATTCCTGGCCATTTCTTCTTGGGATAAGGTATTTTATTTTCAGTTTCCTCTTGATAATAACATTTATTGCCCCGGTCATGTAATTGTTCTTCCTGACAAGAATTTATGGTCTTTGAATTGCATGTCATATTTTTTTTTCTTTGAATGGACTTTTAAATGACCAGCTGCATTCAACCCAATTTGGTTTCTTGAAAATGAAGTTAATTTTTTCTGATTTCAATGGAATTTCTAATTACTCCCAAAATAAACTTGTTTCAGTTAATAAATCTATTTAGATTATTTCGCATTGAAATCAGGATCATCGAAAAAAACATTAGAGGGCAGTTGAATGGCAAATGTATCAATCTTAAAAATTGAGGTTGGTTCTGTGATTTTGTTTATTATATTCCAGATCACACGTGAATTCGTTTAGATATGATTTGATTCATATGTTACATTACTTCAAACTCTTTTAAAGAAAATTACAATTTTTTAACTAATGCTAAAGTAATGATGTTCGCTTGACAGCCTGGATTTAACAATGCTGGACATTGTTTAAAGTTACTGCACCTATTTCTAATCAAAACTAGAGCTGTACTGGTTGTACTGATTGCCATTTTCGTTTGGATGATCGTTTAATTTTTCCGCTCTTATGGGAATAATAAATAAAAGTAATTCTCTTTTTTACCGAAAGCTGTGAAACCTTTATTACAGTTAATTAGTTGTCTTAGACCGGGTTGTGTGGTTCTTGTGAATTAAAAAATGTTTAGGACGGTTGTGACCTGTTCTTTTATTTTAAAGTGGTCTTGCAGCAACTCTATTGCATAATTAATTAATAATAAAAATTAGCTGATAATGACAATGATTCAATAACGTCACTTGAATCTCCTTCCACAGAATCGCAAAGATAATGAAATTTCTTAATATCAAAAATACGCTTGTCCTAATGAACTGACCACTTAAATGAATCTAAAAACAAAAATGGGAAGCGATGAGGGCTTTAAATTAGCAACAGATATGGTATTTAATTATCTTGAGCCGTTTAATAATGACAGAGTAAGTCTGATTGAATTAGTAAATTTCAATTTATGTCAGTTAAAATTTTATCGGATGTTCAAATGAAAAAGTCATGAAGTGTGCTTTAAGTTTTTTAGAAGAGAACGTAGCGAACCCGGCATTCGATTACTTATTGATTATTTTCGTTGATCTGTCAAGGGTCATTTTGAGGTCTTATTTATCCAGAGAGGTTAAAATTTTCTAACCTAAAGAAAATCGTCTAGAAATCTATTTTACTTTTATTTTGACTCTTCTTTACAAAATTATGCGCTTATGCTTTCAAAATAATTATAAACACAAATTTTGGGCTTTTCCCAAATTTAATAATTTCTTCTATAATTTCCAATTTTTTAAATTTTTACATTAAACTTGCAATTCTTGTGTTTTTTCTTAAAACTTCGGATTTCAGAGGATTCAAAATTTGAACATCAGTCTTGCGAGTCTAACCCAAGATATTGCATTAAAAATATAAATATAGAGTATTTTCTTGAAATTATGACTTTTTCACAAAATTCCTCAACCTTTCAAAATGTCATTTATTTTTCTTAAACTGTCAATAAATATTTACGTTTTGTTTAAAATTTTCATGTTAAATAATAAATTCTAAATATTTCTAAAGATTTTGACTTATTTTCGAAATTATGACCTAAAAAATTGTTAAAATTATAAACTCGAAAACTCAAGATTTTTTATCGAAATTTTGTAATGTCAACTTTTTTTCCAAATTTAAGATCCCCTGTTTTATTAAATCATGAGTGGTGGGTTTCCCCAAATTTTAAAATCCAAAAATTCAAACTTTACCTTCTACTCTTATTTCCAACACCAATAAAGGTTTCAACCAGTGTTAAAGCTTTAATTTTTTATTTTTAAGGTTTTAAATTTAATCAAGACTCTTTTTTAAGAACACAAGTTATTTATTTAAAATCTTGACTTTAAATGAAATATTTTAATTTTTTTCAAATGATTTTGATTTAGTTGCAAAATTTTATCTTTAACCTCAAAATGTTGACACATGTTATAAAATTTTAGAACATTATGAATTTTTTGAAATCCTGGAATATTTTCCTAAAATTGTCTATTTTTTTTACTGTTTTTCTCGCAACTTTTTTGAATTCAAAATTTTGGCCTTATTTAGCTATTTTTTTTTATTTTCGACTTTAATATCGAAGTATTCGACTTGAGATTTCGAGTGAAAACTTAAATATTCAAATATTTTTCTTTCGACTTTTTTCTATTTTTAGGGTGATTTCTGCAATGTTTATCTTTTTTAAATTTACAGTTTCCATTAGCCAAGTTTCTTCTGAAAGATTATTTTTTAAATTGAAATATACTCGTATAATCAAATAGACTACGAAATAATTTAAATCAAAATAATATTAAGGCATCTATGCTCATGGCTCTTGAAAGAAATATTTTAGTACAAAGCGAAAACAATGAAATATTAAAATATATTTAATCTATAGGCAAAAATTTGTCAACTTTATTGTAAAAGTAATTTACATTTATTTGAGCCCTAAAAATTATAAGTGCAGATATTTTACCACATTTGTTTACTGAGTACTTCAAGGTTTCCAAGACAGTACGTGAATTGGATTTAGGGTAAGAGTTTACAGCATAATAATGGAATTATAACCCCTCAGTTAAGGGCCGCTGACTTGGGTAGCCCGTGTAAACTTCAGAACCTTTAAGTTTGCGCATCTTTACATGCTCACGATACCGCCTATTGTGTTCAGTTTTTGTTAGCGGTGTTTTCGTACTTAACTCACTAGATTTTCTATTTTCAATCTCTCGTAAATGTTTTTTAAGCTCTTGATATGTCTTACACTTTTCGCTATTTTTCATACTCTTAATTCTTAATATCCATAGCTGAGAGCCTTATCCAATGAAACGTCACTGGATTAAACGAATATGGTGCACTGCGGTGAACTGTAAACTTAACATTCTCCCATAGTTTTCACGCCGGCCTCTCGACGCCGAGAGCGCTCGACTGGCGAGTATGTCAGAGCGAGCGACACCGTGTTCTCTCAAGCTTAAACGAAAACCCGAAACTTCACCCCATATCTCAACATAAACATTTCCAATGTTAAAAGGAGGACTTTTATAGTTTCACTTTTTCCCAAAATGGCGACTGCTTTCGAAATTGCGACCCCATTGAAAATTTCGCCTTTTTTTAGATATATCGATTTTTTTTAATTTCAAACTTTTCCTAAATTTCCGAATGTTTTTCAGTATTTTCGGAAATTTTCAACTTTTTTGATATGTTCGTAATTTTTTGAAAATTTAAGCCTTTTTTGAAAATTTAACCTATGGTTTATAATTTCGACTTTCATTTTTAATTGCAATTATTTTTTTAAATATTGACTTCTTTTTTTAAATTTGACTTTCTTCAATATATTTTCACTGTTTTAAAAATGTTCGATTTATTTTAATTTCGACGTTTATAGAAAATGTGGACTTTTTTCTAAATCCTGTCATTTTTTCGGGACCTTTTTTAAATTCGTTGGAAAATCAATATTTACGACTTCAAAAGTTCGACTTTTTAGGAAACTAGGAAACTCCGAGCGAACTAATCATAAAGAGAAGTGACTTCCAGTTTAAACATTTTATTGCGAGATTTAAATTTTGTCTTTAGAGAGTTTTTTTTCCTCAATAACCTGTTTACTTTTCTCCTAAAATTTTGAATTTAGGCTTCTCTGGAAAGTTTGATTTTTTTCTTGTTTCAATGGCAATCCCAGATTTTTTGGAGCACTCTTTACTGCTACTGGAGCGGTTTTAATCCATATCTACCGACTGTTAATTATCATTAATTTTTACGTCGAGTAGAGGTCGCTTTCTTAATTGTGTTTGGGGGCGTTTAACTCAATTTACCTAAAGTCTCCCAATTATTTGGCGAATCCCTCTGGTGAAGAGACGGCAAACTCCTGACGAAATTAGTTTGCAGGCGAGCAAGCCGACCGCTGAAATTCGATTGAAACAAGTTATTAGCATGTAGTTATTAGATTTGCCGAACCATTGTGAGAAATCAGACGCTGGAATTGCAGAACTAGGAGACCTTATTCACGTTGAATGTGTGCGTTTACACACTGCGTGACGATTCTGAAATTCCTCGTTGTACTATTCGTATTCCGAGGATATTGTACGTGTGGTGTCGGAAATACTTAGCGGTTTTGTTGCCGAAATTGCTCACGAAATTCCCCCATTTTTGTGGCATATCTCTTCGGTGAAGATCAGAGTAACAAGGTTTCATTTCACACTTGGAATGTTATTGCGTGCATACCAGGATAAATACATTGCTAATCCTTATTCTTACTAATATATAAATGCGAAAGTGTGTTTATCTTTTTGTTTGTCAGCTTTTCACGACTCAATTACTAAAGGCGAATTTAACGAAAAGTGGTATAGACATTCCTTATGATGTGGAATAATTAATAGGCTATATTGTATCCCCATTCTATGTTAGATAAAAAACGAGTAAATAACTTTTATAACCTTGCTATAAGATGGAGACAATCATAGATAAAGTGAAAGTGCCAACTCTGTGATCTTTATTTTAACAACGGCCTCTCTTCTTAGGTCCCTGAACTATTGTTATAAATAAAACTAGGCATCTGTACTACCGATTTCAGTAATATTACGTTACTCGCTTCCAATTTGAACTAAAAATTTATTTTAAATTTAGTTAGATGGGAATTATAATCAAGAGCTTTTTCTTTTTATAATCACTTCGAGGGTAGTGAATATTTGCTCACCACAATTTGAACCCAATATCTTTTTTATGGCCGACGTATAAAACTTGCACGGTGTAATCGTAAGACACGCAATTTGAAATTTTATTGTGGGGTTCTCACGGTATTAAAACTGCACAACATGCAATTGCAAATTTACCAAAAACCAACGGCTTAATTACTGTTTCCGTTAACACGAAAGGAGTCCTTTCTCAACTGTCAACGTTCATTAGGATGTTCGCGTGATTCACCTGCTTCGGAGTTTCGCTCCTCTAACAACCTTATCGATTACTGTGTCACTCTCCTTAACAGATAAGGGGCAATTAGCTCTCGGAGTTTATGGTTTATTCCCGAATAAATGCACTCAACCGCAATCTACATTTATTATATGGCAGGTGGTAAGCTTGTTGCTAATTGCCCGTTTAAGCTAAGATGAGGCTACTCGGAAACCTCAAGGAACTAATGTAATGAAAGGGGGGTTAGTTGACAGAAAATCAGTCAGAATTATGCAAAATTATTAAAATAGGACAAAAGATAACTTGACCTTTGAATAAATATAGGAAATTTTATTTACTACAATGCATTTTGGTTGCTAAATTCATTATTAACTAAAATAAGATTTCAATCTTTAAGTAAGTTCCATTTTGAGGGATGACGAACCTAGTTGTCACAGACTTTTTTCTAAAATAATCAGTAAGACGAATTCTTAAAATTTTATCGCGAAAAATTAACCCAGTGGGTCTCGAATTTAGGAGGGATCCAAAAATATTTGGTTCAAAAATAATATTCATCAGTCTCTACTAACAAAATTACAATTCAGCCAAGAGCGAGTGGATTTTTATATTTTAAAGAGAAATTCCCCAGAATAAGTGAAGTAGTAGTAGTAGTAGTAGTAAAACCTCAAATTAAGAAAATTAATAAAAGACTCGTTGTGTAAAGAAAAATTAAATGTTTTGAAAAAGTCATCAGGAATATGCTTCAATAATTTAATTGGAAATTTTTTGGTTTGGTGACATCTATAGATATTTGGTTAAAAAACTTTTATTGGGGTATAAAACTTTGGGTTGCAATATAGGGATCAAGATTCATTTTTTAAACACATATCTTGACTTTATTCCTTCGAATTAGGGGGCTCTGGGGGTTCTAACTGATAAGAACTGATAAAAGTTTCATGCGGACATTCCAATGATGGAAAAACTTTATCAGGGCAGGTTAACCTCAAGGAGTTGACTGACTCCTACTGCTTGATCAAGAGTGACCAATTAAAAGCTAAATAATCTAGAGAAACAAAGTTTATAATTTCCTAATGTACATTTTTTATGTTATATTTCTGGAGATCCATCATTTTTCAAAATTTAACAAACAAGTGTCACGAGTGATGAAAATTTCAAAACTGCTTATTTTAAATGACAACTAACCCTATTAAAAAAACAAAAGAAGTTCAGGTGACATGACAAAACTTCAATTGTATTGACCAGTGTTATCATATCTGTCTATCAAATTACTTCAAAAACGAAATAATATTCTGTAAGTAGTATCTTAATTAGTTCATTTAGAGGAATGTGATAGTTGAAGTAACTAATCTTCGTTAATCAGATTCCATTTGGAAAGTTCGCCTAAATACATTTTCGCTTTGAAAGCTTTACGGCTCTTTTAAAAGTTTAGCGTGTAACTCCGACAAAGAAGATCGCATTTTCTCGTTCGAAAAGCTGCGCTCTTTATGTAATTTTGAAATTTTCGGCTTATTAAACATGAAACTAACTAAAGCGTCCAATAAAATAAATGAGGGGATGAAGTTTTGTATATATAAAGTACCCGACTTTCGCCGAGTTTTCAGTTTCCTTAAGCAATACGACTATAATAGGATTACGAACTTCAAACCTCGCGAATTACAAAACGCTGTACTCGTGCCTACAATTTTGCAGTATAACGTAATTGCAGCAAATATTTGGTTTAGAAAATAATATGAAGACAAATCTAATTTATTTATAACTTAAAGTAAATATTTTTTTTTGGTGGAACAGACTGGTCCTTGGTTATCTTCAAAAATTAAAATATAAAGCTTGAACCAAGAAAGATCAAAAAACACAAGAAAAGTTGCTCTAACTCGTTTTGATAGCAAAGCTATCTTCAGTATCTCCCTGAAGATGATAGCTTGGCTATCAAAACGCGTTAAAGCACCCTTTGTCGTATTTTTTAATCTTTCTTGGTTTCAGGGGACAAGATTTTTATTTCAATTTGTAAATATCTTATTGTTAGTATTGTTCGATAAGTATCGATAGGAACTATCGATTATATAGCGATAGTTTTAATTATCGAAAATTATCGACAGAGTGTTCGATAATATCAATAAATTTTGCTCTACTCAAGTTCATGAAACAGTTTTTAGAATTTAATTCGTTCGATAAATTTCAATTATTTTCTCGAACTTCGTTCAAATGATTCGGCTTTTTCTGCAAAATTTTCACTTAGGTGAAAAATTTTGAGCAAAATTAGAATATGGAATTTGAATTAAATGTTCTGTAATGAGACAAGGCGAACCTGCCAATATTTCGACATTTTTTTAGAAAATTTGATCGAAGTCGTATGTTCGATATTTCATCAAAAATCAGAGTATAAGGGCAATGTCAAATGATCAGTGTTAAAGGATTTTTTTACTACAATTATAAGTTCTTCTAGAAATTTGGACTTTGTCGGCATTTTTTAGAAAATTTGAAATTTTGAGTCAAAGTGGAATGTTCGGTATTTTATAAAAATTCTGAATTTAAACAAAATGTTAAACCTCAAATTTTGAGAAATTGTAGTAATTTCGATGTTTCTGTAAAAAATACGCGTTACAACACTATAACTTTCTTATAAGTTTATTGAGAAATTTAAACGTAATTTAAATTAAAAGAATAGGCTGTTTTAAATCCAAATTTAGTAATTTTTTACAAAAAAATTTACGTTAGATTTTGAAGATTTCGAAAAAAATTGTAATCCAGAAAACAGCTTAATTTATTTAAAAACAAATTGTTATAATTTCGAGTAAATGTTGAGGTGTTGGCTTTAAACTCGTAATTTTGAAAACATTTCAGCTTTAAAGTCAAATCTTTACTTAATACCAAAATCTTGACTTATTTTAGTTACAAATTATTTTTCATTTTATTCTACAAATTTCGATTTTAAACTGGAAATTTTGGTTTTAATTTAGAAATTACGATGTTTTCTAGACTGAAGGAGTTCGAAGTGTCTTATTGAAGGTTCTTATCGAAATTTGAATTCTGAACTCAACTTTTAAGAAATATCTTGTAGAAATTTGTTAGTTTTTTTGATTCTTAACTATTAAACTTTATTAACGATCAAAAAGCAACAGATATTAAAAATTGCACAATCTGTGGATAAATATTTGCTAACAGCGGACCATGTTTCGCATTACTGCATCATATTTGTAACACCTGGTCCGATGTTAGCGAATATTTATCCAAACATTGTGAACTTTTTAATATCTGCTGTTCTTTGATCTCTAATAAAGTTTAATAGTTTTGAATATTAAAAAAATGCCACGAAGTAAGGGTTGGAAATGTCAATTATTTGAAGTTTTTTTGATTTAATCTGTACAGTTTTTCGAACTATAATCGCAAAATTTTAACCGAAAGATAAAATTTTAATTCTAAACTCTCAAATTTTAGGAACACTAAAAAATTCTTAAATTTTTCTTTACTCCTAATCCAAAATTCTCGATTCTGTAGTTGCAATTTTAAGAAAACAAAATTCTGACACAAAATCTCGCTTGAACTGAAAATTTTGAGAGAAGTCGAAATGTCATGAAAAAACTCGACATATTAAAGTTCTCGTTGCGGCAAACAAGTCAAGATTTCTAAAAAATATCTAAACGTCCAATATGAATTCAAAATTTTTAAGTTTAAGTTCTCAATTTTGATAATTTAAAATTTCGACGAAAGTTTACAATGTAAACAATTTTCAAAATTTCAAGGATTACCTAGTCCTGAAATATCGATTTTAATCTTAGTATTTGTACTGCGATATTCGTTTTTTGCTTGTGCATAGTTTGTTTTGAAAGTGTTTTTAAAATGTTACCATTTGCAGAATTTCGAGGTTAAAGTTTTATTTATTCTTCTAAAATTTGGATTAGATAAACCTACCTCCATGATCAGGACAGATCACAATAAGGTCGCAGTTTTCTTCTCCTGGATCTCGACAACATTCTATGACATCGGAAGAAGTCGTATCTGGAGTGACGGGAACATCCGTGCCACATTCATCATTAAACACTCGCACTATCATCTGTAAGAAAGAAAATTCGTGTAATTACAGTAAATTACTAACAATCTCCAACCCTCATCTTCACCCTTCTCTACCGTCACTTTTGATCTTTATGGAAAATGAGAGTACAGTCAAGCCTTCCTATAGCGAATTCCAAGATCCTACAAAAAAAACGCTATAGAGAGGTTTTCGTTATAGGGGCGTACAGAACATTTAATGGGTCATTGGTCGAACTAGATGAAAGTAAAGTCACGCCGAGGACGTTTGTATCAATGGATGTTGCGATGCAACCCGTGATACAAGCTTTACCTCATCTACGTGAACTTTGCAATTGCAATCTAGTTTTCATTAGATTCTTATGAAATTAGATTTCAATTGCACCGTAATAAACTTGTATATATTCGTATATACAAGCCTTTGTGTCTTGTTAATTTCTTACTGATTCGATTCTAACCTTTCTGGTAAGTCTTGCTTGTTTTGTGCGTTAGCAACAACAAAACAGCTTCAGATTGATTGGGGCACAATCAATGTGAAATCAACATGACCTATAAAAGATATGAAGACAAAATAAGATTTAAATTTTGAGATGTGGGCTTTTGAAACCAAAATCTACCCAAAATTTATAAATAAAAATCAAGAAAAAAAACCGTTGATTTTTAGAAAAAATTCGCAAAAATAAAAAACATTTTTTAAGTAATTTCGTATTTTTTCATGGAATATCCACCATATTCGTAAAACCTGAAGTTTAAATTTCAAAATTTTAATTCATAACATCTCGATTCTAAAGCTAAAATGTTCGACTTTTCGAGAAAAATTTAAAAACTTTTTAGTAAAAATTCAAAAAATTACAAATTACGAGTAAACTCTCAACGTTTAAATATTTTATGTGAATATTTTGAAATTTTTCTGAAGTAAAAACTTTAAAAACTAGAAATTTAATGCTTACAGTCAAACCTCCCTATAACGAACCTCAATACGGGTTGAACCAAATTGGATTTCCACTATACGGATCTCGTAAACTACTAGAGATACAAGGAAGCTTAAATAAGCAAGATGGTGCAGAATTTGATGGCTAATATTATTCCGCTGAGAAAACAATTAAATTTCAATTCGTCTTGGTTTTATTAGAAAAAACTGAAAATCGCTATTTTTAAAAATCAGCTGTAACTTGTTTATTTGTAGTCCGATTGAAAAAATTCAAAAACTGTAATTAGTTTTTTTGGATGCCTTTTATTGGTGTATGTTTATTTTTTTAAATTCAATTGTTTCCGAAAAAATTATGTCAACTTTGTTATTCCTTATGGGCGCCATATTAAACTTTATTGTTTTCGAATTTGGTATATTTTTCTAATTAAGTTGATGTTTAATATGCCAGACTTTAAATGTGACAAAGGAGGTTGAATGAACTAATATTTTATTTTTAAATAAAAAAATTAAAGTAGGCGATGCAAGAGCCATAACTGTTAATAATAAAAATAGAGTACCTAATTATGTAACAATAATTATTAAAGAACTAAAAATATTGTAACAAACTGTGCAATATTTAAACAGTGATTAGTACAATCTTAATGTGCATGCACCCCTTTAAATGGCATAATTCTAAGAAAACGTGTAGATGTTTTAAACATTTTGTCGAGTATTTTTACAAAAAGTCTTTTAACATTGAGTACTTATTCGTGTAACATGAAATGTCTAACAATCTAACATTAGAAATGACTCTCATATTTATGCACATTCTCCGTCTTAAAATATTTAACTTCTAGAGAAGTCTAGAATGGACACTTGCCTATGAGTCATGGGAAAGTCGTCCTTAATGATACCCTTAAAATGTTCTGAGAATTACGTAATTCAAAGGGAATCATTCACCTTACGATTATTAATAAATATTTCAATACTATACAGTTTGTTATAATATTTTTGGTTTTTTAATAATAATTATTGCTTTTTTAGGAACTGTATTCCTTATTATTAAAAGTTATGGCACTTGCAACGCCTACCCTACTATAATTTTTTTGTTTAAAAATAAAAAATTAGCTCATTTAACCCACTTTACCACATTTAAAGTATATCATGACATACATCAAATTAATCAAGAAAATATGCCAAATTCGAAAATGATAAAATCCAATATGGCGTCCCTAAGAAATAACAAAGTTGAATTATTTTCTCGGAAACAGTTAAAATTAGAAAATCTTAATTTACACCCATGAAAAGGCCTTAAAGAACAACTAATTACATTTTTTAATTTTTTCAATCGGACTTCAAATAAGCAAGTTACAGCTGATTTTTAAAAATGGTGATTTTCAGTTTTTTTTCTAAACAAAATCAAGACGAATTGAAATTCAATTGTTTTCTCAGCAGAATAATATTAGGCATTAAATTCTGCACTACTTTTTCCATCCTTCCATCTCTAATGGTTTACGAGATCCTTGTAGGAAAAATCAAATTTGGTTCAACCTGTATATCGAATTCCTCTATATATCGAATTTTTTCGAGCATTTTAAGCATATTTACACTTAATATTACCTCCATTTAACGAACAGGATACCTCCTTATAAGGAATTTTTGAACTTAGATGTTTCAAGGTTTAATTAGTTTTAATAATGGCCTTCCGTTCAGAGAATGTTCTTAATACCTCATGCTAATGACATTCCAAGGTTTGAATTGTTTGTAATTCCCTCTCTTTCAAAATAAGTAAATACTCAATTTTTGAGATGCCCCATGCAAATAACTTTGTTTACCTGCCAATATAAAGGGGGTTTACAGTTTGAGAACACACCTGAACTTGTTTTCAATGCGTTGAATATGTGCGAAGTATTTTTTGAACAGCAAACATTTTCTAAATTCTCTCTTCAAACAGAAATAACAGATTTTTTTTAACTAAATTTAATTTATCTGCATATGTTTGTTTATAAATTTTTAAATAAATGTGTAATATGAAATTTTACATGTGATTTGTGCATTATTAAAGGTCTCTATAGCGAATTTGTTTGTTGGATCTTGGAATTCGCTATAGGAAGGTTTGACTGTACATTTATAAATTAATCTTTCAGTTATAACTTGAACTTCAAAGACGAATTTTTCGAAATTAAACTCAAATTATACTTTAATACTTCAAGTATAAAGTAAGAATCCAAATTTCAAAATTTCCAAGAAAAAATCAAAACAGAAAAATTTGGACAAAAATTTAAGATTTCTGGAAAAAAATTAATTTTTTTAGAAAACCAGATTTTTTAAGTTGAAACTGGAAATTTCAATAGTTTGAGGAAAAATTCAAGAAATGTTAACACTTTCCCAAATTATATTGTAATCCATTTACTTAAATTTTCCACTTAAGAGTCAAAGTTAAAACTTTCAACTTTTCTATTCATGTTTTATAGGAAAACATTTTTGTAAGGAGTTTCGAAAACAAAGTCGGAAGTTATTCTCTGTATCTTCTTTGCAAAGTATTGGTATTTATATTCATGTTTTATTGGCTTTTTCTTCGCCACTTACTCCTCTCACAATTCTAAATTTTTAAACAGAAAGTTACTGAAAATTTAGAATGGTGAAAGGAGTAAGTGGCGAAGAAAAAGCCAATAAAATATGAATAGAAATACCAATACTTCGCAAAGAAGATACAGAGAATAACTTTCAACTTTGTTTTTCAAACTTCTTACAAAAGTGTTTTCCGAAATATGTATGCAGTTCAAAATCGAACTCTCGAGATTAAAAATTGAAGTTTCAAAAATAAATCAAAATTTGAAGGTGAGTTTAGTGGGAAAGTTGGTGAATAAATTTAAAATATTGAGATAATGAATTTCAAGTAAAAGTAGAACTTTTGTATAGAAATTGAAAATGTTAAAATCAAGTCAAAATTTTGTGATTGAAATTACAATCTCGAGAAAAAAATCGAAATATTGGTACGAAAATTGAAATTTCAAGAATAAAATTAAAAATTTACGAAATACTCAGTATATCTGAAGAAAATCAGTATTAAATTAGACTTTTTTTTTGACGTTTTCTAGTATTTCACATTTTTTTTATTTTGAGGGGAGTAGTCGGAATTTTTTACTTATAATAGGGTTGCTTGTTCAAAAAAATTAAAAAACTGTTGCAGGATTTTGCTTATTATAAAAAATAAAAGGGGCAAAAAATCTTGCTTCTTACTAATTTCCTCACTTACCTTACTCTTGATAAAAGAACTTCTTCTCTTGTCTTGTTCTTGCTCACTTCCTGTTTAGTCCTTGTAGCAAGAACAAGAAAAGGCAAGACAAGAAGAAGAAATTCGTGAAATGCTAACCCATCAAAACGGCGAAACTGGCTGTGCTTGGCCATTTTTAATTTACATCATCGGTTTAGGTTTAATTTTCTTCACTCAGCTTATATCAAAAATATATAAATTGTCACACATGTATAGCAAATTATTTTTTGTGAAGAAACGTCATTTGCTGCAAATATTTAAATTGGCATTGCAAAATCTCTGATTCTAGATGCTAGATTCTGCAAGAATTTATTTAGACAGGAAATCGAACACTGATACTTCCTTCTCGTCAATCATTTTTCGAAGAAAATTAATATTTATAAATGAAATCATCTTTTATTTATTGATTTCTTTTATTTTTTATATTTATAGGCTGCTTTAATGATCAAATATATAGTGACCTTGTCACATTTACACAACGAGAAAAAATATGCATTAAGGCATTTAGCCTCCCCTAGGTCTGATCAGCTACGGATTTCGGTGGTTAAACGGATCTAGTTTTAAATCCTAAAACGTCACTTTTTTTCCCGTTTGACTTACGGAACCCAAAAACAACTTTTAGGAATAATCTTAAATTTTTGGATTAAAACGACCTACCAATATCATAATTACAGTCCAGTATTCCAACTTCATTATCTTGGATGCGATCTACGTTCAGGTGACTTGTTAATTACGCCATTTTCTTTGTTTACTCGACTATTCACGTAATTAACGTAATGGATATTATCGCAAAATGTGAGAATACACCTTTGTTGTTGTAATTCCAGTACGGCTATTGTAAAGTGAAAGCCGAGCATTGTTTGGCTAATTTAACGATAATGGGCATTTTGGACGGCATTACTGATTCATCGGAATCAGATAACTAACGGCCTATCAGAATTATCACAATTGGGGTTAATGGTAAATAACCATTTAGTTCTATTGGTTGCGGAATCATTTATTTTATCAGCTGTGAGCTGGATCATGTAAAATATACTTAATCAATTCCAGTCATCCAACAAAGACTATAATACTCAATTCTGGCCCTTTTTCAGTTAATACACCAACCATTTAGGCTCCATTTTTGATATGGATCCAGCTTAACGCAATAGGTTTAGTTGCTTTTCCATTTTGTGTTAATATTATATATACACTTTTGCGTTCCACTTCCTTCCCTAGTTATCGTTATGTGACTTTTTATTTAGGTCGTACAGGTAGGAATTTTAAAGTACGCTTGGTAGAACATAAAGTCAAAAGTTCAAATTTAAACAAATTTTTTTTATTGTTATAATTAAATGTCAGATAAATGAAAGTATAGAGAATTCGTGTTTAATGTTGAAACTTTGAGAAAACTACCTACTGACAATTCCAAGCTAAAATTCGAATTTATAAAAACACCAAATTTAAAAAAGCACGATTGCAAAATCATGAGCCATCGTCAGTGTCAAATATGAATGTAAGGTAATTTGTAATAAGCGAAGCTATTAATTAAAAACTTTTAGTTGTTACTAAATTATATTTCAAACAACATATGAACTGTCGCGGACAAATTCTGTTAACTTTTGCCGTTACAACTTTCATAAATCGTAGAAAAGTGGTCACGTACATTTACATTTAGGACAAGTCAAAAACGAGTGTGTGGTAAAATGCCCTTTATGAATGAAAAATAAAGTTGGATTATATTTAATAATTAAAACAATTACTTAGGAGGCGAAGGATTCTCCCACTTGTTTTTATGCAAATTACAAAGGGTACTCAGATGTTAATTCACATCATGCACACAAAATTAACCTCATTAGAACTCGGACAAATAAAATATCTTTTTCTGGATCTAAACCAGCCGTTGTAAAACCGCGCATTCAGCAGAAATAAACTTCCAAAGTGGAAAATTATGTAAAACTTCGGCTTTATGAATAACGACGCTAATATGGAGTACAACACGCTTGTTGATACGAAGCTGTTCTAGCATATATTTACCCCAAAATTTTCTTCATTTACTCAAAAAGTTCGTAGCGAAATTCCATTTTTTTCACATCATTAGTCTTATTTATTGATTTATTTATTTATTAGTATATATAGGCGAGTTCTTAATTCTTACCTTGTTGATGAAAAGAAATTAAATTCTCCAATTTCGACTTTTTTAAAATTTTGGGTTTTAAAAGTTTTTTTTTTCTGAAATTGGTCGAGAATGCCTACTTTCTCGGCGCAATTTTAGGCCTCAAAGTACCTTATTTCAGTATTTTAGTCTGTTGCTAAGGAATCATTACAAAACAGCGCGTCCTAGGCTGAGAAAATAGGTAGCTTTTCCTTACCGGATGCGTATTGGATTTGCCTCTGGACTACAGAACCAGGCAAGTTATAAGCGTTCCAATTGGTTGATTCTGACATTATGATCGTGCACGCAAACGCGTTGGAGTAAAACACAATTGACAGTTGAGACAACACATTACTACTGATATACGTATTATTTTATTAATAACATTTTAGTTTTATTATTGATGTTTTGTATTTGTTTAGGCAGTAATTATTTGCATGTCGGACTAAACTTTCGGATTGTTAGTTTAAATAGTTTAAATAGCTGTTATTGGAAAACATTTTAAATAGGACTTTGTAAACTTTTCGTTTGTTAAATGTGCCAGATTCAAAAAACTAACGCATATTAATGCATAATTTAAAAGAAGTGTGTGATTTACAAATTAATAAATCTAACAGTAGATTGTGTGTATTTATATTATACGAAAAAAAAAAATAATATGTGGTTCCCAACTAATTTTAAGTTGAAAGAAATTGCAATTTCTGAACAGTCTTTTCAAATTCGTCTTGGCATAAATTTGGAAAATGATGCAAAGTTGTGGTTGCAGGAATAAAGCGAAATTACTAACACGAATTGGATTATTAAAAGTGGTCTCTACAATCCTCATACGTTTTTATTTTATAGTTGAAGTGAAAACTTCTTTAGGTGTTTTGAGCCACTTTTGATAGGAGAAAAACTAATGGTTTGCGTTACCATCGCGCTAATTCTCGTAGGCGACACGTTCTGATGTTTACAGCTTATTTACAGAGTTAGTTTTCTAAATGGACACCCTCTTTTTTTTAGCTTTATTTTTGACAAATTCAAAATATTAAAAAGCTGTATTGATTTAAATTTTCTATAAAATGAATTTACATAATTTTATTCATTTTTCTGCCGAATAAATAACATTTTTCGTTTACCCTTTGCCACATCTAGGGGAAAAAAGCAATATTAAAATATGATACCAGAAGTTTTATGATGCAGTCGTATCATATGAAAAGTATAAAAATTAAATACCACTATTTTATAAAGTGATATTGAAGCTACAATTTCTTCCAATAAGATAACTACTACACAACGCAGTTATCAAAACTGCAATATTTACATTTAACTAGGAATTAGGTACGGTCGAGAATATGTAAGAAATAGGCGTAAATTAAACACTCAATCATGACGTCAAAACCTACCAATTGGAACGCTTTTTTCTTGCCCGATTCTGTAGTCCAGAGGCAAATCCAATACGCTTACCGCGTAGCAAGAAACAAATAAGGATTGTCAAGGAAACCATCTCATAGAAACTTAAATAACAATGAAAAATAAATTGTCGTGAATTTATAAAAATTCCTTAATTTAAGTAATGCTGATTGCGATTTCAGAAAAAAATAGTATGTGTACCTCGTAATGAAAGTACATTCCTGAACTTCAAAATTTGTTAGCCTCGACTAACGTCTCAGCTACAATTTACATCGTCGTCGAAATCTTTTGCTTTTATTACTAGATGCCCAATATACTATTTTCAGAATTTCATTTTTTTCTGAAAATTGTGCCTTTTTAAATATCTTAACATTTTTTAAAGAATTTTAACTTTTCAAAATTTGGATCTTTTTTCAACTTTATTTAATGATAGCTTTTTGAATATTTCGATGTTGTTATTTTGATTTTTCTTTAAATTTGGACTGTTTTAAATTTTGACTTTTCCAAAAATTCGAATTTCGTAAATCCTTCTTTTAAATGTTTCGGCTAAAAATAGGATTTTTCTTTAAAATCTCGATATTTTGTAATTTTCACTCAGCTTTTTCAAAATTTTGTTTTTTCCCAAAATTATAACTTATTTTACAATTTTTGTTTGTTAAAATTTCCACTCGTTTTGAATTTTTTTACAAAATGGGACTTCATTTCAAAATTTCGACTTTTTCACAAAATATTGACTTCTCTTGTAACGCTTGAAGACTTCTAAAAATTCTTACTTAAAAAAATCTCAAATTTTTTGAAAATTTCGACTTTCAAATTTTCGACCTTTCTTCAAAATTTTGCCTTTTTTAAAAGATGATATTCTTTTTTCAAAAATTCAGATTTATTTTGAAAGCTTGGACATATTTTTTGAAAATATCAAATTTTGTGACACTTTTGCAAAAATAAGTGATTTTTTTGAAAATTTACTTTTCTTCAAAACTTTCAAAATTTTTTCGAAAATTGGGACTTCTTCAAATGTTGGACTTTTTTTAAATTCCCTTCGTTTATTCAAATTTTTCAAAATTTCGACTTTTTATGGATATTGCAGTTTTTGAAAATTTTACACTTTTTTTAAAATTTCGACTTTTTTGAATTTCGGCCATTTTTCAAAATTTTCATTTTGTTTAAACTTTGTTCTCTTTTCAAAATTTTGACTATCAAAATATCGATATTTTTGAAAATATCGACTTTTTTCGAAGTTGTGAATTTTTCCATTTTAAATTTTGTCAAAATTAAGATTTTTTTTGGAAATTTAATTTTTTATGAAAATATTTGAACTACTTTTTTTAGAAAGATACCAACTATTTTTTAAAACTTATACTTCTGCCAAAGTTCGAATTTTGAGATCTCTTTTGAAAAATTCTGTGATCGCTTTTAAAAAGTTCGACCTTTTTTCAGGATTTTGATTTTTTCAATTTTTCAAGTTTTCTTAACCTTTAACTATGGAAAAGTGACACCACAGACCCATTGCGTTCTGTGATTTTTAATTAATACATTTCGTGGTCGCCTGCGCCCCCGCGTCTCAGAAGCTTCGAATTTAGTCACCAAAAGACCAGGGTAGAAAGAAGTTGTGAATTCAGTGTATTTTAGATAAGCTGTCCACGTTTCTTATATAAGAAATATTAAAAAAAGAAATATACAATGAGTTTCCTAACACATAAGAATCGAGAAATTGCACACCTCCACTTTGTTCAATTTTACAAGCCAAAAGACATTGTATTCAGAAGTCGCAAGACCAAATAAAGTTTTGTTTCTTATATCTTCGATGCATCACAATAACAAATCGATGTTGATAAAAACACATTTTATGATATGTTATTATTGATTCTATCAAAGGAGGTGTTTACGAAATCTACAAAAAATATTTAGTTTACCCATACAGCTGACGCAGATGCTAAAAAATGACCTATGGTCACCATGGTCTTTCAATTTAGGTTATGTCAATATCTGCGTAATGAATATAAACAATTCCAGATAAAACAAGTCGAAGCAGTTTTTTGTAAAAAGTCTAATAAACTCTTCAGTTTTCCCTCATACACAAATACTATACATCTCAACAAAGGCGGTGCCAAGAGATATGAGCTTGATTTTGGAGAGAGTTTTAGGCAATAAAAAATATACAAGAATCTGGCCAAAATGAAAGGAAGAAAATGCTATTTATATTCAGTAAGACTGCATATAATGACAATGAGTACCTGTCTAGTATGCAGTAAGCCAGTATGTCTGAAATGTTCAAAGCCATTCTGTAAAGAATGCCAATAAATTTATTAACATTGATCGATTGTCATTTTCTTTCTTTATAGTTTGGAGGCAATTTTTTTGTGTTTTTTTATCTGAATATTAAAAGGCTTTAAGAGAAACCTCGATTTTTGTTATTTTTGTATAAAAAACTTTAGCAAAATTACTCCAAGTAATCCCATGTCGAGTAAGATTGAAAATTTCATATTTACGTCTTTTTGCTAATAAATATAATTATCCACTTTAAAAGTTAAATTTTTATACTTACTGTAAATGCTTCCATGTAAGAACTATGTATCTTTTTCCAGCCTTAGTTTGTCAATTTTATTAGTATTTACAGTCAAAATTTTTCCTCAAATATAAAAATTTGTGAGACCCCATGTCCAGGCTAGTGTTATAAAAATGAAATGTCCACACTTAAGGGTTAATATTAGACTTTTTCCAAAATCTCCACTTTTTGAAACCTTCCACATTTTAAAAATGTCTACAAATTTGTCAAGTTTTTTACCATAAAGGTATTTAAGTTTTTCAAAATACCGACTTTTTCTAGAGGCTTTGATATTATTTTTAATTTTTTATTTTGTATTTTTTTTCCACAAACTTGGACTTTTAAAATTACGAATTTTTTAAAATCCTTACCGTTTTACAAGTTTGACACTTTCTTTTTGAAAATTTTGAACTTAAGAGTTTGACTATCAAGGTTTCTACTTTATATTTTATTTCGTTGTTTTTTCCAAAATAGGTTAGCATCGCCTTCTTCTCGAAGTTTTGACCTTTCTTGAAACTTTTAATTGTGTATCTTCAAAATTTCAAGAAGTTTTTTGCAAATTTCAAGTTTTTTCGAAAAACTTTAAACTTACTTTGAAAGAAATTTATTTAAAATTACGACCTTTTTTCAAAAAAGAACTATTTTTAAAATTTCAATCCTATTTAAAAATGTTAACATATCTTTTCACAATTTTGACTTTCTCTCGAAGTTTTGACATTTATTAAGAATGTCGCTTTTGTCAAAATTTCAGCTTTTTTAAAAATTTCTAACTTCGGTCAAATTTTCCATTCTTTATATTACCACCGTTTTTCAAAATTTTGTTTCTCAACTTTTTTATTTTTTATTGACTTCTTTAAAAAATTCGATTTTTTTTGAAAATTTCTAATTTTTCAAATTTTTGACTTTTTCGAAAATTTTAAATTTCTTGAAAATTTAAAATTTCGACTTTTTTCATGGATTCAACACTTTCCAATAATTTTGATTTTCTGAAAATTTCAGTTTTTTCTTTAATTTAAATTTGTTTCGTACAATTAAGTGTGGACTTCTTTTAAAAATTACGACTCTTGTCTACCTTTTCCAAAATTTCCACCTTATTAAAAGTTCGACTTATTTCAAAATTCTGATTCCCAATTTTTTTGAATTGTGTTTTTTCTGAAAAAATTCGACTTTAAAAATTTCATCCTTCTTGAAAATTTCTAATTTTTTTTAAATCTGGTTCCTTTTGAAAATCTAGACTTATTTAAACATGTTCGACTTTTTTACTTTTTTTAAGATTCCAACATTTTCCAAAACTTTGATCTGTACCGAATATTTTGCCTAACTAACTGACAATTTTAACTTTTTTGAAAATTTCGCCTTTTCTATTTTAGCTATTTCTAATCAGTCGTTTAACGATACCTCGTAATTCTTTACATGCTTTCATCTTTTAATTTTGCTCCTAAACAATATATTATTTTTTCCTATTACTTACAATAAATGATATGTTATGTAATATCGCCGCAGCTGTCGCATTACCTAGAAATATTCTGCACGTTCATAGGCAATTCAAATAATTTACTGTTTTAAATCTATGCTTATCTCGATCACTTATTATTGTGCCCGTAAGGTAACTATTTTATCTGTCTTAACGGCAACATCTATACATGCATGATTCTTTTTTTTTCTCAGTAGCTTTCGGACAATATAAGTTTCATCCCTCTTTTTTATAATAAATACAAAAAGAAGTGTACAATTATTTTCGACGTTACGGCATTAATAGAATCTTACTAGTGCTACAGAGGATAAAACTAAATCACATCTGCGAAATATTTACGAAGCACACAGGAGAAAAAAGAGTTTCCAGTCTAAAATACGGCCTTACCACAATTTCCATTATAAAAATGAATCCAACGGTAAGTCGTTTTAATGGAAAATGTACATATATCACAGTCTCGCGCACACCCCGCATTAGGTCTAAACTACCCTTTCTATTCGACAACAAGCTCGCAAAACCCCAACTGATATATTGGATGCATTAGGGAGACTTCTCTATAAGGCTTCCAAGACGTAAAGCTAGACTCAAGAATTCAAAGTTATTGAATATCCCACTGAAACTTTGCAATACTTTGTCTGACTTCATTCAACGAAACGACAAAGTTCCGGTTGTCTAGCATCCACATTTTCCCATTTATTCATAACTTTGAGAATTAATCCTCGCCTTCATGCTGAATTCAAACGGCATACCATAAACAATAAATATTCGCCATTTAAAAACTAAAAGTCCTCAAAATTAGATAAATAATTACCTTCATGTACAGCTTTATTGTGTAGATGGCAGAATGATGTTTTGTTCAAATTCGTTGATATAATCATGTGTATATTTAGTTGCATTTTCCAGCCATACCTTGGGCAGCAAAGTTTCGCCATATCCTTTAGATGACTATATTTTATGATTGTTGTTGCGTGTTACCGGTTCGAAAATTAAAACCCGTGAATTGTAAACACTTTATTTCAAACTTATTTCAGAACACAACAATTATGATTCACTTAATTATCTGACTATCAAACTATCCTACTATCTGACTGACTTGAGGGAAAGATGACCGCGTATTTATACCGTTCCGGTTTCTAGAACGGATCTCCGTACATATCGCGCGCCTGGAAACGTCTAGAACGCTTATGTGCCCTATGATTCATTCTCACGGCCGCTTCCGTTTCCAGAGAGTTCCTTACACTACATAATTACTAATACCAATTTTAGAACTACACTTCGTTACATTATTATTTAAAAAAGCCTACGTCACACATTACGGTAAGGTTCTCTCCTATCATTAAATGATGGTGTCAGATCATTTATTTACATAGAAACTGAAGAAAGGTTATTTACCCTTTCTGGATATAAAAAAACCTCTTCGATATCCTAATAGTTCCATTCGTCAATTTATTTTAAATAAACCAATCTATCGGTCGTTCCCCGCGCTGCAGCTGGAGTAAATCTATTTCGAGGTCGACTGTATTTAGGGTGGACTGCAGTAAATTCTGCTTTCTATGGTCACTTACTGCGGACAGTTATATCAAATCCCGTGGCATCGGACACTACGCTTTCCGGATGTGTGAGCAGCATCAGTACGTTTATTTTATACAGCCGCCGTGCGAACGTCCAAACCATAAAGTAACATCACTCTTGGTTAACTGGAAATGTGCCACCGCCGTTCTCGTTACTTTCTTTCCAGAGAACAATTCGCAATTCTCTCACAAATTGTACTCAGTGATCTACACTTATTAGACCTGTAAATCCTGATTCCTTACAACGAACAAAAAGCTCGACAAATATTAGAGCTTTTGACTTGTATTTCGGAAAATGCTAATTAAGAACTTTTTTCACAAACAATTTATTCGTAGCTATATTTTGACTTTAATTTTCCTTCATGCTTTTTCAGTAAAGTTAATTGCTTCATACTTTTTCAATAAAGTTAATTCCAATATTTCCATAGAGCAGAAAACTAATATAAGGAAGATCTCAGGAACAAATACAAACAATTTACAGCTATCAGTAAAAAGAATTTATTCAAAAAATTATGGAAGTATTGGACGACTAAACTCCAATTTAATTTTTTTATATCTTTCAAGCACGCCCAAGTTCGACCACAATCTCACATTTTTATGTAATTTCATCTAATTTACTTCTATTAAAAGCATGGCACAGCAAATGGGTTTGTTGATCGTACACCGTAACGGCAGCACGCGTATTATATTTGTTGTTGAGTTTTTGCGTGCATTTCAAACGAGTTGCGGTAAATATGTAGGTAAGTTAGTATTCCTGGGCAGCTAATGGCTATTATCATAGCTGTACAATAATCATTGAAGATGAACAGAAATTACGCAATCTGTTATCGAAGGAAACCGGCAATTAATATCAAAAGAAGCTGCTACATGTTGCATTGAAACTGTTTCATCCCGTTGTAATGTCCATACCGTTGACTTTGTGTAGAATGATTGCTGGTATATGTATATTAAAAATATAAAGATTTCCAGAATTGCTAGCAAATCCACACTAATATATAAATGCGAAAGTGCCTGTCTGTCCGATTTCCACGGCTCAATTACTGGGGCGATTTTGACGAAAATTCCTATAGACGTGCCTTGTGAGGCGAGTGCGTTAATAGGATATGTTTTATCTCCGAAAACTATTGCAAATAGTCCCAAACTAGTATCCAGAAAAATTAAATAACTTTCTCTAATTTCTAAATAAATAAATGAGTTGGAAGCGACAAAAGAGCCCTCTAATAATAAGCCACAGCCCTATCATCACTTTGCACGTAAAATTCTTTTAATATAACGATCTGACAGCATCATCTACCACGATAGGGCACAGCCTTGCTACCCACTATATGGATGGAGTATAGCTAGTTAGATAAGTATATACATAATCGTATCAAAGAATTTCAACAAAACATCATTCTACGTTTACCTAAAGTAGCTTTATAAATAAGAAAGTATGTTTCATCGACAGCATCATCTATCGTTATCTTACAGCAATCTACTATGCCTGATTCTTAATTAAAACCAGATTAGAACAAAACAAATTGATTCGTCAATTTAACAAATTCAAAAACTATCTTTAATTTTGGAAAGTTTTTCCGTAAGTTGTAAAGGCGTTTAAATTCGGAGACTATATCTCGGTAATAGTTAGTTACTCATAAAACTTACGTCTTTGCACACTTTACAGGCAAGGTTATGTATCAAAGTATCCGTGAGTCTTTTAATTAAATCTCGCCTTGTCTGTTTCAGGCAGATGTTGGACGAAGGACTTCTAAATAGAACAAAAGCAAAATCATTCCACAGCTGTCAAGAAGAAGCAACAACTGTAACTGTTATTCATTCTGATGTGATTTCAATTAAATAACAAAACTAAAATCAATACAAACATGACATTGCTGACTGGTAAATCGAGATTGAAATCTGACTTTTTTTAATAGAGTAACTATGGCAAATTTTAATGACGTGGCGGAGGGTGTCATTTAAAATTACAAGCTTAATGGAACAACTAGGATACACACTATTGAAAGTCTTGAAGTATTACTAATGCGATTTCTTGTTACTTGGCCTAATGATACTTGTTACGACCATGTACCATGTATGTTATTTAGTGGTGTCATGTCAACTATCGGTCACGTATTGATTTTTCACGATGACTTTATTATCTAATAGCCGATGGGGCTTGGAATTCCTCCGTGACATCAGGTTAATGCGCTTTTGAAATTTACAACTCCAAAACTTATGGCTGATAGAGTAATTGTACCATAAAAACAACATTTACGAGGAATGCAAAAGGAAACCGAATATACCCTTTTCTGCCCACGGCAAACATGTCTCTGTTTTATAAATTATCCCTTAGAGGCAAGTGTACCTATGGGTATTTTCTAAAATATTGTAAAGGTTGTAAGATTTCTTTAGTTATAGATTTTTTAATCGTATTCCCATTTGAAAATTTTTTGGATGATGACACCTCTACTTACGAGGATGTTTGGGCTAAAGAGCGACAAAAGTTGTCCAACTCAAACAAAATTGACATGCATTTTTCAACAAGATCTCTTCCTGGCAGTAATGTCCTTTCTATGGGTCTGGCTCTATACAAAATGAATTTTAACCTCTAAATTAAATCATTTTGTCGGTCAACTTATGCATTAAAGCGCAATTATTTATAAAGAATTCACATTAAAAAATAATCATTTTTGACATTTTCAAACGGTTAATCATATGGGTACGGTAATTCATCAGTTATTGACCTAAACTACCGAAGAAATTTCCACAAATTAACCCATGTGAAAGGGGAACACAAATCAATGCCTCTAACCAAAACATTAGGTAATCTAATTAGTTAATTTGAAGAATTCCCATAGATTTACTGAGCGAGTTGTTTCTTGATTTGAAAAAAAAATTAACTCGTATAAATAGTTCTTACCGAAGAATGCAACATCAGTGTCGATTGTGGACGCGAAAAAATCAATACAACCATGAAATTCTTAGCTGTAAGTATTAATTTTCCCATAAAAAATATTGTGTATTGTGTTCATGTGCATGTGTCATGCACGATCCAAATTGAGCTAAAAAGTTAAGTTCCAATTTACTCTTCATACATACGGATTCCGCTTTCGTACAATATTCTTGTTTCAGATTCATTTTCGAAAGAATTATTTTTTTTAAGTTAGTTTTCAGGATCGATTTTATGAAAAATAAATCGTTTAAATAGTTAACAACAAATTTTTGAAATTTGAAATTCTGACACTTAATTGATATAATATTCAAAAAGGTTTTCTAAATGCCAGTTACACTGACAAAGCGCTGGTAAGACACAAATCGCCTCATTTTTGCTTATTTAGGGCGTAATAAAAATGTATCAAATTTCTTCTTTACTTAAGTAAAAAAGACATACTACTTATTCGCTAAGTAGGACTAGTTGGAATAACTAACCAGTGCTGCTAATTTTAGGTCATCCTTATCTGCTTCGGTATTGCCGCAGCCGAGCAAAACGTTGCTGTAACTCAAGACACTTTGGGAAACTACAACCTTCAGTACCAACTGGATGGAATTTCGAGAAACGAACTAAGAACTGCCGATGGTAACGTGAGAGGTGCTTACAGTTACATTGACTCCAACGGCATACTGCAAACTGTCCAGTACACGGCCGGTTTGGGAGGATTCAGAGCTTTTGGAACCAATCTTCCAGTAGCGCCGGCCATTCTTCCAGTTCCTGTCGATTATACACCCGAAGTTGCCGCAGCTAGAGCAGCCCATTTGAGATTGCACGAATTAGAGACGCAAAAGATATTTGCATTGTAATTTTTAGATGAATAATGAAATAAATTTATACATAACCACATCCTAATTAACATGTACATACGTCTGTCTGTCTATTTGTTTCGTTTTCGCGGGTTAATTACCAAACCAATTTAGATGAAAAGTGGTATACAGATTTCTTGAAATCCAAGATAGAAAATAGACTAATATGTATTGTTTCGACGGTTCCTAACCAGCAATAACCAGCAGAAATTGTACGAAAATGTGTAACAGAGTCATCAGATAGGCAACCTGCTTCACATTGTCGTCGATCGCTAACTTCATGAGATTATACTCTGCAGTAAATGAAACGCTGACTAAAAAAAAATATACCATTGTCTGGTTTATAAGTAAAACAAAGCAAATTAATCATGTTCACCTAAGAAAAGAATTCTGCAGGAAATGTTTAAAACTATGGATAGTTGATTACTAAATTTTGAAAGAATTATTTGGAAGAAGTTTGGCCCGAAGCCCTTTAGAATTTTCTATGCCCGTCGATGTTAAATTCACTCGCACAACCTCCACTCGGACATCTGAGGACTTTTTGCATGAAGATAGTCAGTCATCTTTGTTTTTAATATTTACAAAGAAGTCGGGAGAGATGAAACTGAAATACAAATTTTGTCCCCTGAAACCAAGAAAGATTAAAAAACACTTAAACTTTCTTGGTTTCCGAGGACAAGATTTGTATTTTAATTTTTGAATATCTCCAAGAACCAGTCCGTTCCACCAGGAAAGATGAAGAAATAAGGAGAAGAACACTTAGTGACACGAAGAATCGTACTACCTCGGATGACTGGAAGCTCCAGTCTACCTACTACATTATAATTTCCATGTTTGCTTCAAAAGTCCACGAAGACGAAGGTAGACCAAGGTTATGCTAATGCACGGTAGTTAAGATCATTCTAGATTATAATTATGCAAAACCAAGATTTCATGATACGCTTAAAGTTATCTGGGATCAAGGTCGCCTGTGGTCAAAATCAGATAAGCACAAATTCAAGTTATTCCAAATTCACGTGAGTCTAAGGTTACCTAGGCTAGGCTCAAGGGAAACAAATATTTTAAGAAATATCCATCTTTTCTTAAAAATTTTGATAATATTAGTTGAGCTAACTACAGTTTTAAAATTCTTATTTTTCACTTTTTGGATTTCAAAAGTCCACGAAGACAAGGTTCTACGAGTCTAAGATCACGTTAAATGATGCAAGGCTAAGATCACATAGGACGTTCAAGTTCACCTAAGGACAAGGATCCAAACCGCCTGTGGCGAAAATCATAAATTCACTTGAATTCAAGGTCCCACGAGTTTAGAGTCACATGAGTTCAAGACCATTGAGCCCAGTATCACGTAAATTTAAGATTATGCAGCTTGAAACTTACGCAAGCTTAAAAGCACGTTATTTCGAAGTCATATGAGCTCTAGGTTATGTAATTTCAGAGTCATATAAGTTCCAAATCGCCTAAACTCAAGGTCACATATGGTTAAGATCAGATGAGTTTAGAATCACGTGAGCGTAAGGTAACCTGAGTTCAGAATTACGTTAGCTCAATGTCGCGTGTGTTCCAGGGCACGTTAGGTCAAGGTCGCGAGAGTTTAGCATCATAATCTCAAGGTCATGTAAGCTCAAAGTCTAATAAATTCAAGATCACATGAACTCAAGATCGCGTGAGTCTAAGATATTGTGAGATCAAAGTCGCGTGTGTTCAAGTAACGTTAGCTCAAAGTCACGTAAGTTTAAAGCGGTCTAATCAAGGTCACTTTAGTACAAGGTCATGCTGGCTCAATGCTACGTGAGTTCAGCATCACGCAATCTCAAAGTCACGTGAGCTGAAGGTCTCATGAGTTCAAGATCGCACAAGCTCAAGACCACTTGAGTCTAAGATAAGTGAGATCAGGATCGCGTGTGTTCAAGGTCACATTCTCTGGAATTCAAGTAAATTCAAAATGGTCTACTCAAGATGACTTAAATTCAAAGTCATGCTAGCTAAAGGCCACGTGAGTTTAGCATCACGCAATGTCAAGGTCACCTGAACTGAAAGTCTTATGAATTCAAGATCACGTGATTCTAAAATAATGTGAGATCAAGGTCGAGTGTGTTCAAGGTCACGTTAACTTGAATTCAAGTGAGTTCAAGGTGGTCTACTCAAGGTCACTTCAGTTCAAGGTCATACCAGCTTAAAACCGCGAGGTTTGACCATCACGGGCTAAAGAGCGACAAAATTTGTCCATCTGATAAACAAAATTGACATGGATTTTTCAACAAGGTCTTTTCCTGGTAGTAATGTCCTTTCTATTGGTCTGGCTCTATATAGAATGAATTTTAACCTCTAAATTAAATTATTTTCTCGGTCGACTTCCTATGCATCAAAGCGCAATTATTCATAAAGAATTTACATTAAAAAATAATGGTTTTTGACATTTTTAAACATCATATTATGGGTACGGTAATTCATCAGTTATTGACCTAAGCTACAGAGGAAGTTTCCACAAATTAACCCATGTGAAAGGGGAACATAATCAGTGCCTCCAACCAAATTATTAGGGAATCTAATTAGTTAACTTGAAGAATTCCCATAGATTAACCGAGCAAGTTCTTTCTCGATTTGAAAAAAAATTAACTCGTATAAATAGTTTGTACAGAAGAATACGATATCAATGTCGATTGTGGACGCAAGAAAAACCAATACAAACATGAAATTCTTAGCTGTAAGTATTAATTTTTTCATATACAAAACACACAGGCACGATTCAAAATGAGCTGAATATTTTAGTTCCAGTTCGCTATTCACACATACGAATTCCGGTTTCGTACAATATTCTTGTTGCAGAATTATTCTCGAAAGATTTTTTTTGTTTATTTTGCAGGATCAATTTTATGAAAAATAAATTGTTTAAATAGTTAACAACAAACTTCTGAAATTCGAAATTCTTCATATAATTAAAAAAAAAGTTTTCTAAAGGCTAATTATGCTTGTAAAACACAAATCGTCTCATTTTTTGCTAATTACAGAAGTGATAAAAAAGTATCAAACTTCTTTACTTGGACCAAAAGGACTCGCTATTTATTCGTTAAGTAGATCAAGTAGGAATGACTAACAAGAGTTACTTCTTTCAGGTCATTCTTATCTCCTTCGGTATTGCCGCAGCCGAGCAAAACGTTGCTGTAACTCAGGACACTTTAGGAAACTACAACCTTCAGTACCAACTGCATGGGATTTCGAGAAACGAAATAAGAACTGCCGATGGTAATGTGAGAGGTGCTTACAGTTACATTGACTCCAACGGCATATTGCAAACTGTCCAGTACACAGCCGGTTTGGGAGGATTCAGAGCCTTTGGAACCAATCTTCCAGTAGCGCCGGCCATTCTTCCAGTTCCAGTCGATTATACACCCGAAGTTGCCGCAGCTAGAGCAGCCCATTTGAGATTGCACGACTTAGAGACGCAAAAAATATTTGCATTGTAATTTTTAGATGAATAACGAAATAAATTTATACATAACCACATCGGATTTTAACTGGTACATCCTAATTAACATGTACATACGTCTGTCTGTCTAATTGTCACCCTTTCAGCTAACCAGCAATATTTAAAGAAATTGTACGAAAATGTGTAACAAAGTCATCAGAGAGGCAACCTGCTTCACATTGTCGTCGATTGCTACCTTCATGAGATTGTACTCTGCTGGGCAAGAGATGATGGTATCAACAAAGGAGCGTTCACTGACTAAAAAAAGTATACCATTGTCTGGTTTATAAGTAAAAGAAAACAAATTAATCATGTTTATCTAAGAAAAGAATTCTGCATGAAATGTTTAAAACTATGGATAGTTGATTAATGAATTTTGAAATAATTATTTGCAAGAAATTTGGCCCGAAGCCCTTTAGAATTTTCTATCAGCGTCAATGTTAAATTCACTCGCACAACCCTCCACCCGGACATTCGAGGAGTTTATGTCCTAAACTTTTTGCATGAAAAGAGTCCGTCATCTTTGTTTTTAATGTTAACGAAGAAGTCAGAGGAGATGAAACTGAAATACAAATCTTGTCCCCTGAAACCATAAAAGATTAAAAAACACTTAATCTTTCTTGGTTTCAGGGGACAAGATTTGTATTTCAATTTTTAAAGATAACCAAGAACCAGTCCGTTCCACCAGGGGAGATGAAGAAATAAAGAGAAGAACACCGCCTCCTAGTGACACGAAAAGTCGTACTGCCTCGGATGACTGAAAGCTCCAGTCTACCTCCTACATTACAATGTCCATGTTTGCTTCAAAAGTCCACGAAGACAAAGTTACGCAAGTCTAAGATCACGTTAGACCAAGGTTATGCTAATGCAGGGTAGTTAAGCTCATTCTAAATTATAATGATGCAAGACCAAGATTTCATGATACGTTTAAAGTCATTTGAATTTGTATTTCAATTTTTGAAAATAACCAAGAACCAGTCCGTTCCACCAGGGGAGATGAAGAAATAAAGAGAAGAAATTCACTAGCACAACCCTCCACCCGGACATTCGAGGGGTTTATGTCCTGAACTTTTTGCATGAAAAGAGTCCGTCATCTTTGTTTTTAATGTTAACGAAGAAGTCAGAGGAGATGAAACTGAAATACAAATCTTGTCCCCTGAAACCATGAAAGACTAAAAAACACTTAATCTTTCTTGGTTTCAGGGGACAAGATTTGTATTTCAATTTTTGAAGATAACCAAGAACCAGTCCGTTCCACCAGGGGAGATGAAGAAATAAAGAGAAGAACACCGCCTCCTAGTGACACGAATAGTCGTACTGCCTCGGACGACTGGAAGCTGCACTCTACCTCCTACATTATAATTTCCATGTTTGCTTCAAAAGTCCACGAAGACAAAGTTACTCAAGTCTAAGATCACGTTAGACTAAGGTCATGCTAATGCAGGGTAGTTAGGATCATTCTAGATTATAATGATGCAAGACCAAGATTTCATGATACGTTTAAAGTCATCTGAAGACAAGGATCAAGGTCGCCTGTGATCAAAGTCTGATAAGCACTAATTCAGATAATTCCAAATTCACATGGGTCTAAGGTCACCTAGGGTAGGCTCAAGGGAAACAAATATTTTATAAAAATACCCACCTTTTATATAAAATTGTGATATTATTCGTTGAAATAACTACAGTTTTAAAATTCTTCTTTTTCACTTTCAGGATTTCAAAAGTGCACGAAGACAAGGCTAAGATCACATAAAACGCTCAAGTTCACATGAGAACAAGGATCAAGGCCGCCTGTGGTCAAAATCATAAATTCACTTTAATTCAAAGTCACATGAGCTTAAAGTCACAGGGCTACACGAGCCCAGTATCACGTTAATTCAAAATCACGCAGCTTGAAACTTGAGCAAGCTCAAAATAACGTGACTTCGAAGTCATGAGTCATGAGTCATGAGTTCATGTAATTTCAAGTTCGTGTAAGTTCAAAATCATATAAGCTGAAGGTCACATATGGTCAAAATCGCATGAGATTAGTACAACGTGAGTGAAAGGTCACCTGAGTTCACGTTAGCTCAAGGTCACGTAAGTTCAATGTGTTATAAAATCGAAGTAGCTCAAGGCCATGTGAGTTCAATATCACGCAATCTCCGTCATGTGAGCTCAAGGTCACATAAATTCAATATTACGCGAGCTTAAGATCACGTGAGTCTAAGATAACGTGAGATCGATGTCGCATGTGTTCAAGATCACGTTAGCTCGAAGTCACGTGAGTTCAAAGCGGTCTACTCAAGGTCACTTAGGTTTAAGTTCATGCTAGCTCAAGACCACATGAATTAACATCACGCGATATATAGATCACCAGAGCTCAAGGTCATATGAACTTAATGTTACGTGAAATTGTTTATTTTTGAAAAACGATTGTTTCCACGAAATTTATAGAAATGCGTTGCCTCAAAATTTTGAACAAAAGACGAGATTTTGTGATTTACAAATAGGAATTTTAAAAAAGTCCAATTTCCAAAAAAAAAGTTAAAAATCTCGGGAAGAAATTCAAAATTTAGCCCAGAATTTTAGTAAACTTCAGTCAGAAATCACCATTCTTATAGTCTTGTTAAATTATTATCAACAATGGAATATTCGGTATGTTTTGTGACTATAATTTTTTATGAATACTTTTTTTCTAATATACAAATCTATGACTTATAAAAAATTAAGATAATTTGGTTACCTTCGTCCAATTTTTTTTAAACATTTTCACAAAATTTCAAGTTATTTGCAATTCTTGTTTACTTTTCAAAATTTTGGGCCCATGGTTTTACCCACAATACAGACAACTTCCAGAAAAGACGTGCCTTTTAACATTTTGAATTAGACTATGAGTTCTTAATTTTCTTTTAATTTTAAATTTAACCTTAAAATTTAGACTTCTTGAATTGCTTTTTGTCGAAAGGTCTAGTTTCGGATTTTAAAATGAAATTTATTAATCGAAATGTCATCTCCTACTACCTGTTTAAATTGGAAAACTCCAAAAATAATTTTATTATTTTCACAATTTTTCGTAACCTCTCAACAGAAGTTGAAATTTCAGTTAAATAAATTAAAAGATTTTAGGTAAAACTTCGCAATTTTTAGAAATCAAAATTTGGCAAAGGAACTCCAAATCTCTTTAAACAATAATTTTAATGAGTTCAGTTCGATTTTTTATTTAAATTTTAATTTTAATCTATAAACCTGGACACGTTCCTTGAGGTTTCAACTATGACATTATGGAATTTGGCAGTTTTAACTGTAAAATTCCAGAAATATTTACACGTTTTTTTTTCAAATTTCGTTTTCTCCAAATTGCGTTCAAATCTAGTCGTTAAAAGCAAAGAAAACCAAGGTCATATAAACTCAATTTGACCTGAACTAAAAGTCGTGCAAAAACCAGATGGCATAACGCAAAATATCTTAAATTTGAATTTTATCTCGAGAGAAATTAATGTTCTTTTGATATTTTTACTTGATATAAAACTTTCATTTTTTTTTGTGTCTTAGATGAAAACGTTTGATAGAAGTCATTGGGTAGTTTAGTGATTTAAAATTTATAACTCTGAATTTTTTGAAAATGAAATTTTAATTCTTCTAAAAAATCTATTTTAATACCAAAAACTGTTAACTAGAGTTCGCTAGATTTTTTGTGATTGATTTTTTGTTTATTTTTTTAAAAACTTTCTAAAGAAAAAGCTAACCAAATGTTTCGTATAATGTGCAAATTTTGTAGAAGTTTCATTCTTTTTGAATATTGTGACCATTATGTGAAAATTTTTACTAAAACCTCAAACCACAATTTTTAATTTTTGTAAAATTTTCATTTTCTTTGAATATTTCGACTTTTTCATAAATACAAAGTGATTCCAAAAGTAATACCATAAATTAGAGATCGTATTTTAGAGCCCAAAATAAGACTAAAAGTCTATATTAACATATGTCGTAAAACGCTTTGTTTCCGAGTTACAGGGTTAGAAGGTTACTTCCTGATTATAGTTTTTAATTAAGAGTTGAGAAACCTGTACATATATTGGGGGTACAAATGGAAAACCGCCGTTTTCCTCACGATTTGAGGCTTTATTGTAAAAAACTTGTTACATACTCATTCTTCAAAATAATTTTCATCGTTAGTTACAAGTTTTTCCCATCTTTTTGGCAGCTTCTTAACTCCTCGGCGAAAAAATTGTACTTCTTTGACGCAATCCACGAATCGATACAATTTTTGGCCTCTTCGTAAGAACGAAAGTGCTGTCCGGCCAGGTCATGCGTCATCAATCAGTAGAAATCAGAAAGGGCGATGTCAGGAGAGTACGGCGGGTGGGGTAGGACGTCCCATTTCAAAGTTTCCAGGTATGTTTTCATGACCTTGGAAACATGTTGCCGAGCGTTGTCATGTAGAAGTATCACCTTGAGGTGCCTTTTCGAGTATTGTGGGCGTTTTTCTTTCAGTGCTCGGCTCAAACGTATGAGTTGCGTCTGATAGAGGGCTCCTGTAATGGTTTCGCCCGGTTGCAATAGCTCATAGTACACTGCGTCGAGCTGGTTCCACCAAATACACAGTATCAGCTTTGAGCCATGAATGTTTGATTTCGCTGTCGAAGTTGATGCATGGCCGGGAAGTCCCCACGATTTTTTCCGCTTTGAGTTGTCATAGTGTATCCACCTTTCATCGCTGGTCACGATGCGATGCAGAAAACCCTTTCTTTTTTGCCGCTGGAGGAGTTGTTCGTACGTGAAAAGGCGCCATTCGATGTCCCTAGGCTTCAGTTCGTACGGCGCCCAATGTCCCTGTTTCTGGATCATTCCCAAGCATGTTAAGCGATGGGAAACGGCTTGTTGAGTCACGTCTAATAAAGTTGCAAGTTTATGTTGCATTCTACAAGAATCTTCATCCAGCAAAGCTTCCAATTCAGCATCCTCGAACTTTTTCACGGGTCCAGGACGCTCCTTGTCTTCCACGTCATATTCGCCATTTTTAAACTTTTAAAACCATCTCCGACACGTTCTTTCACTAATAGAACTCTCACCATAAGTTTCTAGAATCATTGGACGCGCCTCAGCTGCATTTTTTCTCGAATGAAATACAAAAAGCAACACTTCCCGCAAATGACGCTTGTTCGGCTCGAATGTCGCCATTTTCACGTACGAACAAAACAAAGCACAGTAAAAATAGACAAGCGAGATGATGTAGAGTTGTTGACCGATGCCTCAGCTTGCTATATGACGTTTCTGATCGGACTTTTCTAACGATTTTCAATGCTGGCGCCACCTCTGGGAAAACGGCGGTTTTCTATTTGTACTCCCAATAATTAAATGAAAGTTGGCACAACTTTATTCCTTTTCGTGACCTTTCCAAAAATCTATGAATTATTTAATAGAACTTAACCAGTGGCGGGTATAACGAGGGAGCGGTACTTAAAACGTGTCCTATTTATTATGTATGCACTTTTGTCGCCGTCTAGTAACAAAAATATAAACTAAAACGTTTTTACATAAAAAAGGTACTCTTACTGAAACTTGATATTGTCAACAGTTTTTGGAGTAAAATGCATTTTTATATCTCTATGCATTAACAAGGCTTGCCCAAAAATCTCGGATGGGACACATAGTTGGCTTTGAAATAAGAGAAAATAAAATTACTTGAAATGCACTGTTGAAACAAATTATTTTTAACTAATATTAAACTAAATTTAACTAATATTTGAATAAAAAAATATTTCTAATTATTATTTAACAAATAACGAATTTACAAATATTAGCTTTTATTTACAGAAATTGCTCAAAGGGATCACCGGTGACGAGAAAGCATGGAGATGTCAATGCTATTTATTTTCTTTCATTTCAATGCCAATCATGTGTTACATCCTACATTTTTGGACGACCCTTTTTAATGCATCGAGATATAAAAATGCATGTTACTCGAAAACCGTTGACAATATCAAATTTCACTAACAGTACCTTTTTTATGGAAAAACGTTTGTAGCTTATATTTTTGTTACCAGACTGCGACAAAAGTGCACACAAAATAAATAAGGCACGTTTTAGGCACCACTCCTCTGGATATACCCGCCAGTGGTTAAGTTTTGTTAATTAATTCCTAAATTTTTGGAAAGGGCACGAAAAGATATAAAGTTGTGCCAAATGTTATTCAATTATTTGCACACGTTTCGCAACTATTAATTAAAAACTATAATCAGGAAGTAACCTTATACACACTGTAACTCGGAAACGAAGCGTTTTACGACATATGTTTATATAGACTTTTAGTCTTATTTTGGGCTCTAAAATACTATCCTGATTTTATGGTACTACTTTGAGAATCACCTTGTATATTGTCTGATTAAAATTTTCGACTTCAAGAGTTTCACTTTTTGAAAAATTCGACATATTTTTCAACATTTCGACGTCGTTTCAACATGATTATTTTTTCTAAAGTTTCATTATTTCTTTTTCACTATGAGATCCTTATTGACTCCTCTGGAATTACACTTTTTTTTATTTTAGCTTAGCGAACCCAGTTTATAAGATATTTAAATTATTATTTAAATAAATGGCATTGTTTACTTTTGAAATATGATTATTTCCACGAAATTTATAAGACTGCATGCATTATCTCAAAATTTTAAACAAAATGCGAGATTTTGTGATTTATAAATAAGTATTTTAAAAAATTCGAATTTCTAAAAACAAGAGTTAAAATTTCAGGAATAAGGTTAAAATTTAAAGTTTAAAAGTCGAAATAACGATATTGTTTTAAATCAAATTGTTTCCCAGAGTTTTTGATTTTCCCTTTTTTATAAATAAATATAACACACATCAAAACTGGAAATTTTAAACAAAATCGAAATATAGATTTAAAAAACTGCAATTTTATAAATTCCTCGAGAAAGTGAAGATGAGATCCTAAGAAAATAAGTAAAAATTAAAATTTTTAACGCAAAAATTTTAGAAAAAAAAAACATATAGGTACTCAAAATATTTTTTTTCAAATTTTGACTTTAAAATTTAAAGTTCCAGTTTTTTATTTCTTAAAATTTTAAACTCGAAATTGCGATAAAACCATCAACATTTCTAGTCTTGAATTTAAAACGAAAATATTCAAAAAAATAATGATAATACTTCTAGGTTTCAATGTGAAAACATGAAATGTTCAAAATAAAACTTTTGCGATTTGGAATTGAACTTGAAATTTCCAAGAAGGTCTAGATTTTTAGAAAGTATATATCAGGAGTTTGAAATCGTTGAAGCAGATAAAAGTGCAAGATTAAATACAGAATGTTGACTAAAGTATAAACTTTCGTTGGTACTATGACGTTAAAAATAATTTTACTATTTCTACATTTTTTACAACTCAAATTCACATTGCCACGACATTATTGTCGTACAAAAACCAGCCTTCACATTCATCGTTTCGAGTTTGATATTCAAATTTAGACGAATAATTTTTTAAGAAATCCAAAGTGTATTTAAGTTTAGTCAAAACTTTAATTGACATTTTTGTTAATTGTGAAGTTTCTTTTATGTTCACATTTCTACTATGAAACATACGTGACAATTAAGAAGTTTTATTTTTAAAAGAACATTCTTGATTTTCGTGAACAAACGAATTAAATACTATTTTTTAAGTACAACCTTCATTATCAATAATTATATTTTTATGTAAAACAACATTTTTAAATGTAATTGTCCCTAGGTAGACGAAACCAGCTCCACCAAAAGTGAAAGTAAAATGCCATTATTCTAAATTATAAATGAAGCAAAAGCAAAAAAATATTTAGTACAGTTTAGATCTGAAAAAAGCAGCATTCAACTATGAAAACAGTGGTACGTATAAAAATTATCCATCTTTTTTAAGCAATATTTACTTAATTTTTTATAAAGATTAATCATTCCTATATCAAAAAAATGTTGCGTTTCCTCCAACAAAATTTAATTTGCAAATGAAAAACTTTGGATTTGTTAACGTGTTCCTATGTTAAACACTTTCAAAGAATTATTGAAATGACTTTTTAGGAACTAAGGGACAAATTTTAAATTTAAATATTTTTTCTTCCCATGCTTTTTTTGGTTTCTAAACAAAAAAGAAAGTATTAATGAACTCAACTGAAAAATGGGTGTGCATTCTTTTTCTGAGCCAGAATAAAGAAGGCAAAGAATAAAATTCATCTATTTTTAAATATAAAATATACTTCAACATTATTTTTTTTTTGTTCGCTGTTACTTTTTCCACCATAACTCTAGTTCTTTATGAATCTAGAGCTGCAAAAAAAAACCATTTTCTCAACCGAATTGTCATGTAAAAACTATATACATTCACTCAAAAAACTTGGTGCTATAAGTAGTCATAAAAATTATATTTAGTGAAAAAACTTATTTTAATCGAAAAAACACACTAAAATTACTCAAAAGACATAACTAAAATAAAATATTTTGGTATTAGATATTACTATGTGGCTTGATAGTGGCTATCAACGCACAATTGTTTAATGGAGTACCAGCTCCTATTGACTACACACCTGATGTAGCAGCTGCAAGAGCTGCACATTTCGCCAAACTAAATGAGTTGGGATTAGCAGTCAGCGATAACACCTTCGGTGGAACACCTTTCCCAGGAGCCACAGCCAAATTCGATGACAGAGGATTCCCGATTCAACAGAATTTCGCTCCAACACAAAGCTTCAACCATGGCCAATTCAACCAACAACAATTTAATCCTGCCCCTGCCTTAGTGCAAAGATTCGATGACAAAGGATTTCCAATCAACAACTTCGCACCAATAGAAACTCCGACACAAAAATTTAACGACCAAGGCTTCCAATTCAACAACCAACTACAGTCAGGTGCACATCAGTTCGATTTCGCCCCAAAAGAACTGCCAATTCCCAATGTGCCTGATTTCAACAACCAACAATTCACTTCCATCCCGAGCACCAACCAACAATTTAACTTCGTTCCAACTCAAAAATTCAATCAACAACAATTTAACCCTGCTCCTCAACAATTCAATCCCGCTTTGCAACAATTCAACCCTGCGCCTGTGCAACGATTCGATGATTTTCCACCGACATTCAACGCCGCACCCGTCTTTCCACAAATCAGCGACGTCCCCGGCCCCAGTGGTTTCACTGCTGACGTTGCAGCTGCAAGAGCTGCACATTTCGCCAAGCTCAACGAATTGGGATTAAACGTTAAAGATGATCTGCTGCCGTCTCCCATTCTGGATTTGCCAACGCCAGTACAGTTTACTCCTGAAGTGGCCGCCGCCAGGGCTGAGCATTTTGCCAAATTTCGCGAACTGGGGGGTGTTATATAATTTCCTTCAGATTTGTCCTTGCTAAAGCAAAATCCTACTAAACCAAGGCTTGTTTACATTCTGAGAATGTCAGGTTTAATCCTAAAAATAGGGGTAAATGTAACCAAAATATGCTATGTGCAAATAAATAAAAATGTTGACCAGATAATTTGTTTCAATTTTAATACTAAACAAATAGAATACGGCCTAGACCGCCTGAACGTGTGTAGTGCATTTTATATAGTTGAATCACCTACGGCTGACTGATCAATAAAATCTAAACCAATCATTGGTTCCCAAACTATGTACCTGGTGAATTTTTTAACCTACTGGTCCATGCATTCCAGTCGAAAGTCGAATTATTATTATTGAAGTCAACATTTTACGATTAACGCCAATATTTTGAAAAAAAAATTAAGAAAAAGCTCGAAACATGTTTAAAAAATTTCTATTTTGATTTTGCTTAAAATCACAATTTTGGCAAAATATGAAAACTTTCATCAGTTTTTAAAGTTTTACATTAGAACACTAAAAAAATATTAAGAATGTTAATTTGATGTTTAAATTATACAAAAATTTTGCAAAATTGAAATTTTCAAAGATTTCGAAAATTCGGAGAAAAAAATATATTTAAATAATTCCGTATTTTATGTTTAGAGTCAGTCAAACTTCAGGAAATTTCCCAATTTTCAGTAATTTCAAAATTTTAAGGTTAAAGGTAAAAAATAAAATTGTCAATTTTGAATCCGAAATCTTAATAAAAAATGGCATTATATTTTTTTTTAATCCTACTTCGTGTTAAAGGTCAAAATTTAAGGTAAAACTCGAAATTTTAAATAATTTCTATATTTTTTTTAAACCAGAAAATTCGAAAAAAAATTTGAAATATATTGAAAAATTTATCATTTCGTGAAAGTCAAAATTTTGAATAATTTTAGTTTCAAATATTTCAAAATTTTAGTTTAATCCTAAAATTTTAAAGCACATCAAAATTGTTAAGCTTACTCTGCAAAATTCGAGAAAAAACTCTAAACATATTCGAAAAATTCCTACTTCGTATTTACTATTAAAATTTTAGTAGAAATCTCAGAATTTTCGAAAATTGTTTTCAGAATAATGAAAAAAAACTTCTAAATTTTGAGAAAAACATTCCCAAAAAAAATCATCGAAATTTTCAAACAAAATCGGGATTTTCAGGGAAAAGACAAAATTTCGACATTAAAGTTAAAGCTTCAAAGAAAAACGTGAAAAAATATAAAACCATTTTTTTTTCTAGATCTCAGTAACAATTTTTTTCTACATATTTTTAAAATTCTTGTAAGTTTAAAACTGGAAATGAAAATGTTCTAATTTTTCGTCGAAGTTTTGATTTAAATGTATAATCTGAATTTTCAGAATAAATGGAATTCTCGTGATTACAAATATAAATTTTGAAAAGAAAATATTTTATAAAAAACATTGCGAGTTCAAACTCTAAATATTCACTTTAACCTATTTCTTCGTCAGATTTCATAAAGATCTTCCTTTTTCGTATCAGAAATTTTCCCCCGGAACTCTGGGGAAAATAGTTTGCATTTCTCTGAGAGTTGAAATGTGAGAAAAAAGTTTTAAAGTCGAGATTTTAACAAAATCGTTGGAATTAAAAAAAACTTAAAAGTTTGAAAAAAATCTAAATATAAATCAATTTGATTCTTTAAGTTTCACTCGAAATTTTTTCGAAAAAATTCGAATTTTGTGAAAAAAAAGACGAAATTTTGACTTCTGATATTGGTAATTTTGGGAAAAAGAGTTATAAAAACCGTAATTGTACCTGAGTTCTGAATTAAAAGGTCAAAATATCGCAAAAATACTAGAAATTCATGGGAAAAAATTTTAGAGATTTTTAGTTTAAATTCGAGAAACGAAATTTTGGAAAATGAAACTCAAACTTTCCAGAGAAAGTCGAGATTTTGAATTTAGTCGAAATTTTAGGCGAAATAAACAAAATTTGGAACTTTAAGGTCGGATAAAGGAAAAATTGAGCTGAAACTCCACATTTTGAGAAAAAAAAATGGAAATTTTGATAAGAACTCTATTCTTTGTATTTATTTACAATCGCAATTTCTTAAATGAAGTCGATACTTTTTAAATAAAAATTTTGAATTTCTAAAAAGAGTAGTTATGAATATTTATTGCACAGAATACAATAAAGTTTAGTTATGCCTATTATTTTGCACATCTATTTAATAAAACTCTAACACTGACTAACAGATAATGCACAGTCTAAACGGGTGGCTCTACAAGAATGAAATTTTGCACACCTAGGTTACTTATAACGTAGTCGAGCCCTAAAAAAGGATTTTTTAAATTTCAACTTCTAAGGGCTTAAAAATGGGCACTTAAACCCTAAAAAGGTAGGCAATAAATGATCCACATCACTGAATTTAAAGTTGCCTGTACGCGTTAACCATATACTGCAAGTATATGGCCTTAACTCATCACTAAACTGTATGACATATTCTCGCCACGGCGCGGCGATGCTTATTTTGCTTATCGCATTTCTGTGTCACCATGCGGTGGTAAAACTGAAAAACTGAGTCTATTCTGCTGCAGAACGAACAACGTTGATAACACATGACGTCGTTTTAATTACAATTTGACTTGAATCTGTCAAATGGTGATTAAAACGACGTCATGGGATTTTGATGTATCAACATAGAAATGTCGGCCGAGAAAGAAAAAGTTTCAAAACACACGGTGTGAAAAGGAGGGTATGCGCAGAGCAAGTTACCCAAAAATTAACTCCTTAATGTTTGAAAAAAATCTAATGGTTCCTGAAATATAATCTCATCGGGTACACGGCTAGTAACTATAGAACATGCTGGAGATGCTAGATAGAAAAAGACACAATTGAGGTTGTAAATATTTCAATGATGAGTTAACAGATGCAGGCAAGTTTAAATACAATTGTGTGTATTACTCATTGCATAAATCTCTAAGATTTTCAATGCCCATTTGTACGCCCTTAGACCCTAAATTTTAAAAACTCCTCTCTTTGTGCTCACCTTCGTTATACTTTTAATTTGTGTGCAAAATTTCATTTTTCTAGACCTATTCGTTTAGGGTGTACGTTGTTTGTCTTAGTCTGTTTAGCCTGCTTAGAAATTATTAACTAGATTTATAAGATTATAAGCAAAATTTTAGAAAAAAATGAATTTTGAGAAACAATGGGATATTCTTGTCTTTTGGGCCTATGAGTTTAGTTAAGGAACAAAAGGTATTGGATACCGCACCTAATTAACATCCTGCCCATCTGCATCAAGATAATTTTTATTGCACAATCTGTCTCCTCTTATCGTAAGCAAACAAGTTAATAAAGTGTCACCACGAATTTAATGAATAATTAAATCTGTCATTAAAATCCCATGGGGAACAAATAGGTGCAATTTAATATAATTTCGATGGCGGAAGCTACTTTCTAACTGTATTTTGTATCTTAATTATAAAATCGACCTTTATTTAAACGCTTAAGTTGTAAATTTAGGCAGTTTCCTGGAACACTTCTTTGGTTGTGAACTAATAACTTTAAGCATGTTACGAAATCATATAACGTGATGAAAAGTTTAAATATTAATTAAACACTTGTGACTTACAGATGCAACTGAAGCCAAAGTAATTAAATTCTGGTATTAACTTATAAGATAAATTTTGTTTGGAAAGGAGACTTTTACGGCTACAAATAGATAGTACAACATTACTAAAAAAAAAATTAGGACTTTTGCACCATATAAAATAAAGGAATTTGCAATAGTCAAATAATGTTTATCATTATCAACAAAATATCAAGTGTTACCTTGAGAAGAAAAAAAAAACTACTTTTTAAAGCTAGTGGAAAAGTAATTGAACTTTACATTAACCAACCACTTTTTTCTTTTATCGTTATTGCCATCAAGAAACAACCTTTCGAATTAATTAGGGTATCATTAACGCCTTTACTAATTCAAATTTAATAGCTTTATTGGGAATAAGCAGTGTAAACTCCTTATAAACGCATAGAATTTTAGTAAATTTCAGTCAAAAATCACCATTCTTATAGTATTGTTAAATTATTATCAACAATGAAATATTCGGTAAGTTTTGTGACTGTATAATGTTTTATGATTTTTTTTTCTAATATGCAGATCTATGACTTTAAAAAAATTAATATAATTTGGTTACTTAGGTCCAATTTTTTTTAAACATTTCGTACACATTTTTTTCAAAATTTCGAGTTATTTGCATTTTACTTTTCGAAATTTTGAACCCGTGGTTTTACCCACAATACAAACAACCTCCAAAAATAACGTTCCTTTCAACATTTTAAATTTACACTTTAAGTACTTAATTTTCTTTTAATTTCAATTTTTTCCTCAAAATTTCGACTTCTTCAACTGCTTTTTGTCGAAAGGTCGAGTTTCGGAACTTACTATAAAATATATGAATCGAAATCTCAACTCCTTTTCTGGAAATTACGAGTTTAAATTGGAAAATTTCAAAAATGTTTTTGTTATTTTCACAATTTTTTGTAATCACTCAAAAGAAGTTGAAATTTCAGTTCAATAAATTAAAATATTTTAGGTAAAGCTCGCTTTTTAGAAAACAAAATTTGGCATAAGAACTCCAAATCTCTTTAAACAATAATTTTAATATGGTTCCATTTTTTTTTATTTCCTAAATTTTTAATTTGCATCCAGTTCGATTTTTTCTTTAAATTTTGATTTTAATCTATAAACTTGGCCACATTTCTTGAAGTTTTCACTATGACATTATCGAATTTGTCAGTTTTAACTGTAAAATTCCAGAAATATTCACGCTTTTTTTTTCAAATTTCGTTTTTACAAAATTTCGAATCTAGTTAAAAGCCAACAAAGCTAAGGTTTCAATGCAAAGTATTAAGTTTTAAAAAAAAATTAAAATTTGGCAAAAAGTGTGTCTTAAAAAATCTTTACGCTGAAAATATCACATTTGTGAAATTCGAGTTTCTTTTTCTACTTTCTTCAAATTTCCATATTTTCACCTTTAATCTTCATCGTTTGTGTTTTTTCTAAGAATTTCGGTTTTTCCAAAACTCGGACCTTAATCTAGATATGAGAATTTTTTTAGTTTCGAGATAATTAAATTTAGAAATTTCTATTTTTTTCAATATCCACCTTAATCTCGTAATTTCGACTTTTACTGAAAAATGTGGGTTTTAGATCAAAGTGTTTTCAGAATGTTTCAAGATTTTCTCAAAAATTTGACTTATATTCAAATTTCAGAACCACTTTTGTTATAAATACATCGTTAAAGTGCTTTTCATTTTTCATTGATATATTTGTTACGATTAATTTATTTCTTTAAACAAAACTTTCGTACTTCAAGCATTAAAAAGAAATTCATTTCAGAAATTTGAAATTTTAATTTTACTAAAAACCGCCGATTACAAATTGCAATATCTGAAGTGTTTTTCATTAGTAGATCTGCTTAATAAAGCTCTAAGCACTGATTGACAGGCAACACAGCCTAAATCGGTAAAAAGAGGAACATGAAATTTTACACAGATGTTCGCCATAATACATTGGTGAGAACTTATAGAAATTTTTTCAAAATTCAGCCTCTAAGCTGGTAAAAATCGGCATTAAAACCACCTACAATGTGTGTAATGTATTGAAGTAATAGTATTTAAAGTTGCCTTTACGTGTTAAGAACTAACGTCGTTAATAAATGTGGCTCCACCCATTTTTTTTGCATTTTCACCACTTTTTTAAAATAAAGTTCTAACATTTAAGCTTTAAACTCAAATTTTTGGCACATTCGATGTTTAAATTGAAATAATAAGGAACATTTTTTAGACATTTTGAAGTACCTTCTCTAAATTTCGATAACATTTCCATATACCCTTGAACTTAAAATTTAGAGAAATAGTTTTGCAGAAATTTAAATTTATAAATTAAAGTAAAAATTTTGCTTTGTTCTTTTTTCTAAAAAAACCCTATTTAGATTTTAAACTCGGAATTTTTTTTAAATTTGTACTTTTATTAAAATTTTCAGTTTAAACTTGAAAAATACTTATTTTTGAAATGCCATTTTTAAAAACAAAATTTAGATAAGTCTCGAATTCGTTTTAATCAATTCGTTAAAATTTTGAAAATTCGCAATTTCAAAAAAAATTAAAATTTTCCAGAACAGGCGAATTTCTTAAAAAAAACTGAAGTTAAAAAAATTCGAAGTTTCGAGAAAAAGGTCAACGTTTTTCAAAAAATTTTGAAATATGTCAAAGTCAAAGTTTGATGATAAAGGGCCAAAATTTCAAAAACTGAAAATTCTGAAATAAATTTAAAAATTTGAAAAATCAAAGTTATGAAAAATTCATTTTTACAATAAATAAAAGATGTTCAAAAAAAAGTCGAAACTTCAAGAAAAAGTAGAAAATTTTGAAAAAAAGTCGATATTTTTAAAAAATAATCAAAAAAACTTCAAACAAGGGTGGCCTTTTTTAAAAAAAGGTGAATATTAAAAAAACGGAATAGTTTTCAAAAAAACACTATTTTAGCATTAACAACATTAAAATCATAATTTTGAAAAATAAATTGACTTTTCGAAAAGAGATTAAAAGAAAAAAAGAAAGGCGAAATTGTAAAAGGTTAAAATTGCAAAATAATGTAAAATTTGGAAAAATTGGAAATTAAAAAATAAATAATAACAATCAAAACATCGAAAAATGGTCAGAAGTTTAAACAAAGGTGGACATTTTTGAAAAAAGGTGAATATTTTTTAAAACAAGAGAATTCTCAAAAAAAAACACTATATTAGAATAATCAAATTTGTAAAAAAATCACAATTTTAAAAACAAAATTGACATTTTGAAAGGAGATTAAAATTTGTTGTCTCCATTTGCAAAAAAATCAAAAATAAACAAAAATCTCAAAGAAAAGGCGAAATTGTAAAAGGTTAAAATTGCAAAATAATGTAAAATTTGTAAAAAGTGGAAATTAAAAGAAAATGGGAAATTGGAAATTCGAAATTTTTAAAATATAAAGTCGAAATATTCAAAGGGTCAAGATTTTGAGTAATAATGAATCTCAGATTTTTCAAAAAAATCGTCATTTTCAGAAAGTCAAAATTTTGAGGAATAGCCGAAAATTTGAAAAAACAAACATTTCAGTCGATGTTTTCAAATATTTCAAATTTTTAAAAGGAATTGGAATGTTTTAAAAAAAATCAAGTTTATAGAGTTAGATTTGCAAAAAAGTTGAAATTTTGACTTAAAAACATACAGGGTGGATTTTTGAAAAAAAATCAAAATTTTCAAAGATAAGATTAAACATGTAAAAAAGATTTAAATTTTTCAAAAAATTCAAAACTTCGAGATAATCAAATTATCAAAAAAAATTGAAATATTAAAAACGAGATTTGAAAGGTTGAAATTTCCAAAATAACAATTTATAAGGACAAAAATTATCAAAAAAGTTTCCAAAACAATCAAAATATGTACAAAAAGTCAGAATTTTCAAGTTGGAAGTTTCAAAAAAAAAAAAAAAATAATAACTTCGAAATATGTCGAAATATTCAAAATTATATAGTCAAACGAGAAAATGTTTGAAATGTTTTGAAAACAGGATATTTTAAAATCTCGAAATTTTAAAAATAGTTTGTAATTTTCAATAAAAATGAAAAGACGGAATTTTCAAAAAAGTGGCCCAAGAATTTTTTCTCTTCTTTCACGCAGATCAAGACGCGAATGTCAGCTAGTTTTTTACCATAATGTTATTTCCGTAATCAAAAGTTCGAAGCTCGAAGCATTAAAAAATTCGAATTGAAAAATTCATTACAAAAATTTGAAACTTTGACTTTATCAAGAATTAGTTGAATTGCAATCTATAAAGTGCTGTTTATCAACTTATTTGTGGCGATACATTCGAACTTTTCTAGCTCGAAAATTAAAAAAAAAATTTAAAAATTTGAAACTTGACTTTACTAACTTTATCAAATATAAGTGATTATGAATTGCAATCTATGGATCTTACACAGGCGTTTGATAGAGTAAGACTAAGAAAAGAGAAATAGACATCAAAATAATAGCTATCATCAAAGAGCTCAACACGAAGTACATAACGACAATAAAGAAGGCAATGAAATTACGCAGAAAACACCAGTCGCAGATGGAATAAGACAGGGAGACAGCCTTAGCCCAATTCTTTTTAATTTAATAATTTAATAATGGAGATAATCAGCGAGGCACAATCGGTAAAAGATACCGGAGGGGTAAGAAAGCTATTAAGATAGTGTGCTGTGCCGATGACGTAGTCCTAAAATCAGAGGAAGAAGATGATCTGCAGAAAATGCTATATAAAATGGAACAAGTGGCAAAGAAACATAACATGATCATATCCGTGCCGAAGACCCAAGCTTTAACTATCTCTAAGAAACCTAGACGCTCCAAACTTGCTATCTATAACCAAAGAGTAGAACAAGTAATCAAGTTTAAATAATTGGGAGTAAACATTAGCAGCAACAGAAATATAAAAGAGGAAGAGAAAGATCAAGTGACAAAAGCAAGCTTAATATCCTGATTCCTACAACGTATTATTTGGAGGAACAAATACATCTCCATTAACGTTAAACTCAAAATTTATGAAACATGCCTAAGACTAGTAATGACATATGCAGCCAAGACTAGAGCGGAATTGACCGCTACTAAAAGCCTTCTAAGAATAGTCGAAATGAGAACTCTTCGAGCAATTACGGGTCATACACTACAAGATAGGCAACCTAACGACGAAATAAGACAGGCATGCCAAATACAGGATGTGGTGAGATGGGTACGAAAATAAAAAAAATAGTGGAGGGGACACGTCGACAGAATGACAAACGACAGATTACCTAAGATCGTTAAAACCCAAAAACCAAACACTTCCAGATCACCAGGAAGACCCCCAAAGCGATGGTATGAGAGCTGGACGTCTGCATCATAGAAACAACAATAACTGACGGAATAACAGAAGCTACGAAAAGAACAGGACATACGTGCTAACTTAAGAAGAAGACCACACCACATGCGAAACTCTTCTACGAAGTCATTGGAATAAACGCCAAAATTCTAGACAGAAGTAACGTATATGTTAATGAGACCAGAGCACAGTGGGTCAATTTGAGCAATTTCTGACCAAAACTAAGAAGGAATGAATTTTCCGACTTAAGGAAAATAGCTTAACGACCAGTTAATTAGCAAGAATGAAGCTTATTCTTAAAGGAACAATTAATTATAATTCCCATATATTTTCCCATTTCACGCTGCAGCCCTTAGAACGAACAGGTGTTTAAATAAATAGTTGCACAGTAAAATTTCAGCATATTTGCGATTGCCACATAACTTGATAATTTGATAAATTAAGCATATCTCATATGGAATAAGTTAAGTGTCTTACTGTAGATCAATATTTCATTTTAAAAAATAACATGCGGGTTATGACTTAGAATTTGTCATCAGTTAAAAGGTATCAGACATCCGTGCAGTAAAATCAGCAAAATTAATATTTTTCTTTGTTTTATATTTACTTTAACAATCTTTAGCCTTTTCGTATTTTTTTTATATTGAATGAAGTATGGACTTCGATGTTCTACAATTTTTGGCTGCGCCTAGCTGCGCCTTTTTTTACCATAACGCTTTAAACATAATGATGCAGATGGGAGAAATTTCCACTTTAGGAGTTAACGACTGATTCAATTTGACTCGTATCATTTCATACCCCTTACTACACTCTATTTTTGCAAAAAATTAATTGTTTTACTAATTTTATATTACTTTTAGATTGAATTATTTTTTTTTTAATTAGTTGGAATTTCAACCCCTAATATTCACCCTAATTTCTTGGTGATAATTTTTTAAATATTTTTTCTGTAATGACCAACTATTATAAAGTAAGTTTAATAATTTTCAAAGTTTTGGCCAAAAATTATTAATTTCAACCAACTGTGCAGAGGCGAAACTCTTTTGCACAAACGTTGAAGTAAAAACCAAAATGCAAAACTTAGTCTGTATGTCCATCCTTATTAAAGGCAAAACTCTTCTGAAGAATCTGACTTCTGAAAATCAGCTGAATCTGCTATGTGCACTATATCATACCTATCGTATCATCATCAAATTATCATAATTCAATTTTCAGATAGCCGCTATTCTCATCCTCGTTTCCTGCCTGGCCCATGCTTACGCCCAACAGACAGTAGCTGTCACCCAAGACACGGCAGGCAACTACAACTTCCAGTACCAATTGCATGGCCATTCAAGATCCGAACAAGCTACTGGCGATGGTAACGTTGTGGGCTCCTACAGTTTCATAGATGGAAATGGCATTTTGCAAACTGTCCACTACACCGCCGGAATCGGGGGCTTCCGCGCCATCGGTACGAATTTACCAGCACCTCCACTTTACCAAGTAATTCCAGTAGATTACACACCAGAGGTAGCTGCAGCCCGTGCTGCCCATTTCGCCAAATTAAAAGAATTGGGAGGAATATTCTAATCTCTTTGACTTGTCCAGTTTTAATCTTAAGTTTTTTTAAGTCATAGTGGTTTGAAATTAAATCATCCGTAACCAAAAGTGGTTTTATTTGCAATTGCTTCCTTTCTAACAAAAATTTATATTAAACTATTTCTAAAAATGTTTGCGCTTTTTCACGAATTTAGATCTCTAAATCTCAAAATTTAACTTCTCAATTTCGTATTAAACGTTTCAAATTATTTTATAACTCTTGAACCTGCCCAATTTTAATCTGAATAATTCTGCTACATACTTTCTCTTGTATATTTATCTTGTACTAGCTCCCGAGCAATAAATAACCAACCTCCAACCCTGCCGGTGACATTACAACATATTTCATGTACTTGCACGTAACAAACGACGCTATTAAATGCAAATAGCCGTCAAAAGGTAAATCGCTTTTTGATGTCACTCCAGAGTGCAGATACAGCTGAAACTTCCGAACTGTACCTAATGATAGTTTCATAATCCGGGAATAATCAATTTTCTATTAGTGCACGGTTTCGCACAGCTAACACTGTCATTGTTCCACAGCTTCTCCGCTACGTTGAGCACTATCTTCCGCATTTTTAGATTTGCTCGCTTTATGCAAATGCAAAAGATTAGAAGATTCGTCGCGTTCAGTATCGATCTATGTGGTTAAATAGTCTTGACCGCGGACAACCGTTAGGTTGTGGCCAAATAGATTTTGAGTTTAACCTTATTCTGTGGTGATTTAACGTTTGGTTGATTGAGTCGATATCATAATTTTATTTAGAGGGAAATAACTAGAAAATTGTAGCATAAATTTGGGAGCAATCTGTATTTGATAAAATACCCAGTCAATGCATCGGTATTGATATTTTTATGAAATACTAGCTGACCCTGCGAATTTGTCTGCGCAAGGTTCAGTAACGTCACATTTCAAAATAAAATAATTTCTTATTTGATTTGAATAGACTCAAAGGTTCAAGCTCCTTATTGTAGTACCTTCTAGATTTGTAGCTGGCGCACAATATTACGAGGGTAAACCAAATATGAACCGGAATTTCTATCATGGGGATATCACTGGTTCAAGCGCCGTTCGTCAGTTGTAAATACCATAACTGTGCAAGAGGTTCATCCGCACGTTGCGCAACGTATTATTATTAAATTTCTTGTAATTGGAGGTGTAAAGCCCACCGAAATTATTTGTAGACTAGAAGCACAGTTTGGGGATACTTGTTTGCAAAAAAACTCAAGTGTATGAATGGCACAAAAAATGTTTGGAAGGACATACTCAAGTTGAAAATGAACCCTATGCCCGTCGTCCTTGGAGCAATATGACCGCGGACAAGATTAATAATGTTGTACCCTTGATTTTCTGCATGTTCGGTTAATACTGCCTACTACTGCCAGCTATTGGATGAAGCAAAACGTACATAACGGCGGAAGAGGCGCGAATTTTTGATCAGAAATGTGATTTTGCTTCACGACAGTGCCCGCTCCCACTAAGCCAATCTGACACATCAAAAATTAGAGGAAATGCATTGGGCAACATTAGAACACCCTCCTTATAGTCTCGACTTATCACCATGCGATTATTATATGTTTCGGCCACTAAAAGAAGATCTAGGAGGTGAGCGATTTCATGATGATGCTGCTGTTAAGACATTTGTGCGCAATTGGCTGCAAACACGCATCCATTCTTTTTATGATGCCATTAAAAAACTCCCAATCCTTTGGACAAAATGCATAGCAAAATCAGGAGATTATGTAGAAAAATAGTTAATAACTTTCATATATGTATCTTGCATCAATAAATGTTTAAAAACAAATTCCGATTCATATTTGATTTATTCTCGTAGACAGGTATTGGTATGTCACAAAAATATGTATCTAAGTAAATTTTGAAGAATATAGACAAAGGGAGAGATTTCTGGCGAAAACTTCGGCCTCAATAATTAGGGTAATATCATCTTTAACTAATACCACTTCGCAAAGTCCTTATTTAGTTTTGAACGGCAAGATTTACATTTTAAACATGGGATATCTGTCTTATTAACTAAAAGGGGTTTTAAAACACATCAAGGCAGAAGTTAAGCTGGCAGTTAAACAGAACCGAGTGAAATTGAACGTCGAGTGCAGCCTGTAAAGGATATGATTGGATAGAATTTCAAGTCAGGCACCGTGACATTTCATCTGGAAACTCATAACATAAAACAGAATAAAATCGCTGAACTGAATACGTATCATATCAACGTAACATTCTTTTCGAAATGTACCCACACCATTTCTTTATGTGATGGTATACATTTCAATGGGGTAATATTATCTCTCTGCGGATACTCGTGCGAGGGATGTAACATTATCCAGACAGAAACCGCTGAATTATTTTGCCGACATGTAAATATTAATTCTGCCGCATTCCTCCAAATTTTTTTACGACATCCTAGCGGAAAATAAGACAGATTTAATAACTTCATTCTATTTAAAAAGTGAATGGTTTTATAAAGATTACTTTTCTTTTAAGATACTCATTTTGGATATAGACATTCTAGAGAATATTAACGTTGAAGGCAAGACATTCGCGAATATTCTCCTTTCAGAAAAATATTCGAAATTTCGTATTAAGTGTTTTCACAAAAATAATACTTTCGCTATTTTTTTAACAGAGGTGACTTAAAAAATATGTCAGAAAGTTAAGGAGAAAATCAGAGATTTTAATTTAAAAAGTCTTTTTCTGGAACATTGCAATTTCACCGAACCATCGTGAAAAATATGAAACCAATATTTTGACACCAAAATATAAAATTTGTGAAAAATTCACCTTTCTTTATACTGCTTTTTGATATGATTCAGTTTTTATTTTTTGAAAAAACATTTTAATTGTGCCTGCGAACTGGATCCGAACGAATAACTGAAAATTAAAAGAACCTTTATTTTTGTCAAAACCACCGGAATTGAACCCAAGAGCATATATCTGTTCCTTTAGGCTCAGTACGTTCAAACACAGTAGAACACTAGGTTCAAACACGAGTAAAACCATTATGGAAATTGACAGACTGTATGGGTAAACTTGATGTTTGCCTAAGACATCACATGAAACTTTGTAGACATCAGTGTAAGAGTTTTTAATGTTGACTTTTTTATTTTTGCTTGAAAGCTCAGCTCTTTTTGATAGTTACGAGTTTAATAAATTTGTAGTACTCTTTTTAGATGTGTTTTGGCTGAATGAAAGGGTTTACATGAGAGCATGCGTCCCAAAGTTCTCTAGAAGTTGAATATATGGTACGGAAGACAGGGGTTAATAGACGCAAGTGGCCCTTAAATAGGTAAAATATTTTGATTAATATACGGATGAGACCTTTTCCAAGTTACCTAAAAATTAAAAATGCATCATAATACGAGGGTAAATCAAATATGAACTGGAATTTGTTTTTAAAAATTTATTGGAACAAGATACATATATGAAAGTTATTAACGATTTTTCTACATAATCTCCTAATTTGGTTATGCATTTTTCCCAACTGATTGGGAATTTTTTTAATGACATCATCATAAACAAAGCGAGGCGTGTTTGTAGCCAGTTGTGCACAAATGTCTCAACAGCAGCATCATCGTGGAATCGCTCACCTCCTAGAACCTCCTTCAGTGGCCTAAACATATGATAATCGCATGGTGATAATTCGAGACTATAAGGAGGGTGTTCTAATTTTACCCAATGAATTTCTTTTAATTTTTGATGTGTAAGATTGGCTGAGTAAGGGCGGACATTGTCACATTTCTGATCAAAAATTCGCGCCCCTTCCGCGGATATGCACGTTTTGCTTCATCCAATAACTTGCAATAGTAGGCAGCATTAACCGATTACGAAGTTCCACAACTCCTACGTCCACAACTCCTTTAAAATCCCAAAACACTGTCGCAAGAACCGACGAAGTGCATGGAGTTCATTTTCAACTTCAATTTTTTGTGCCATTCATACACTTAAGTTTTCTTCAAACAAGTATCCCCATACAGTGCTTCTAGTCTACGAAGAATTTCGGCGGGCTTTACACCTCCAGTGACAAGAAATTTAATAATAATGCGCTGCCCAAAGTGCGGATGAACCTCTTGCTCACTCATTGTATTTACAACTGACGAAAGGCGAGAATGAAATTCTCTTGATCGCAAGAAGTCAGCTGATATCCCCACCTAACATTTCTAAGGGTATGCGCAGACTCCTGACGCCCTCATGACGACATGATAGAAATTTCGGTTCATATTTGATTTACCCTCGTATATAAGAAAATGTGTTCTTTCTTATTTATGCAAAATGTGCACAGATGTGCTAGATATTTCGTTACTTATTTAAATCCATATAATTCATAATACTAAAAGGTAAGTAAAAATCAATAATTCGAATTTTTTCTTTTCGAAAAATAATTTAAAATATTACACTTACCGACGCAAAAGGAACCATAATGCAGAGAATTATGGCAAGTCTGTAGGTCAATCTCGGTAACCATAATGATGATTCATCTGGAAATTAAAAGAAAGATTTTTTGTTTCAGTGTGAGTTGTTTTAGTTGACGTATTTACTACCAAATTTCAAATTCAACGCCCCAGCTGACGTTTGAACAAAGTTTCACCCACCATAGCCGTTCCTAAATCTTTAGCCGCATGTCTGTTTATTAGAATTTGGCGCCCTTTGTTTTTTTTCTGATTAAGCCTAAAGCAGGGTTAGGAATTTTACAAAAGAAATTTAAAATTTATAACAAAAACTACTCGAAATTTTGAGGAAAACGGACGACATTTCGAGATGGAAATTTAAAAAAAAATGAATATATCTAGAAAATTTCGAAATTTACACCCGCTTAAAATCGACACTTAAAAGGAACTTAAAAATGAAATTGAAGTTGAAATTTTGAGAAAAATATCGAAACATTTATATTAAAATTATAACAAGATGTTCGATCATAAAATCGGAATTTTACAAAAAGTGAAGGTGGAAACTTGGAACTTCGAATTGTAAGAAAAATGTCCCAGTTCCCAAATAATTGGGTTCATCAAATTTCGAAATTTCGAAAATAAATCCAAAATTTGTATAAAAAATCGTACTTTTCAGTTTAAATAAAAGTAAAATTGAAATCGAAATTTTACGAAGAAAGGTCGAAGTTTCCAACTTCCATTAAAATAAAAATTGTCTATCACTTTTAAGTTTAAAATGGAAATTTGTTACGAAATTGAAAATGAGAATTATACAGAAATTTTGTAAAAATACCAAAACGCTTAGAGTGAGTTTGATATTTAAAAATGAACATTGAATTTTCGAGAATTAAACTGGATTTTTGAAGGAATATTCGAATTTTCTTGAAATATTTTAAATGTTCGGATTTAAATTTTAAATTACAAAGAAAATCGAAATTTAAAGGGTAGGAAATTTTCAAATAAAAGGGTTAAGCTTTAGGAAGAAACCGAACATTTCAAAGAAGCAAAATTTTTGAAAAACATGGAAATTTTTATAAAAGGTCCAATATTTCTTAAAAATCAAAAGTCCTAAAATAAGGTATAATATTGAAAAAACTTTGCAAAAACTCGAAATTTTCAAAAAAAGTCCACATTTTCAAAAAGAAATTACAATTTTAAAGTGGCTTAAAATTAATTTTGAAACAAATTCGAAATTAAATTAAAATCGAAATTTCAAAAAATAGTTAAGAATTTCAAGAAAGACCGAGGTTCAAAATGTCTAGATACCAAAAATTTTTAAAAAGGATCGGAAGTTTTGAAGTGGTTCTAATTTTCAAAAAAAATAATTAAATTTTAAAAATTGTTGATATTTATAAAATAAGTGGCAATTTAGAAAACAGTCGAAATTTTTGGAACAATTTCGCAGAAAGTTAAAATTTGTAATATTATGAAGCGTCAAGATTTCTAAAAGTTCTGACAAAATACGAAATTTTTAAGAAAGGTGATAATTTTGAAAAAATGATGGTATTTGAAGAAATAAATAATTTTCTAAAAAAATGATAATTTTTAAGTCCCACTACTTAACTTTAAAAAATATTGAAAATTTCAAAAATCTCAAGTTTTTCAAAAATCAAAATTTGAAAAAAGAAAACAGAATTTTAAGAAGAAAAAAAATTTTATATTTAAAAACATCAAAAATTTCGAGTCGTATTAATTTAAAAAAATAATAAGCTTTTAAAAAAAACATCAATAATTTTCAAAAAAAGTCGAACAAATGACCATCTATGTGATGTTTGCAATTGCAATCTAGTTTTCATTAAATAATTGGAATACAAATATTGTCCCCTGAAAACAAGAAAAATTAAAAAACACAACAGAGGTTGATCTAACGCTTTTCGATAGCTAAGCTATCATCTTCAGAGAGATATCAGAGAGTATCTCTCTGAAGATGATAACTTGGCTATTGAAATGCGTTAGAGCAACCTCTGTTGTATTTTTCAATCTTTCTTGGTTTCAGGGGACAAGATTTGTATTTCAGTTTTTGAAGATAGCCAAGGACCAGTCCGTTCCACAAAAAAATTAGTTGTCATTAGATTCTAATGAAATTAGATTTCAATTGCATCGTAATAAACTTGTATATATTCGTATATACAAGGCTTATTATCTCAAAAAAAGTCGAAATTTCGAAAAAGCCAAAATTTTTGAATAAAAAAGTCTAAATCACAAAAATCGAAAATTTGAATAAATAGGGATATTTTTCAAATAATATACTATTTTTTAAATAAATAAAATTTTCAAGAAGAGCGGAAATTTTGGAGATAGACCAGATTAAAAACTAACTGAAAGTATTCAAAAAGTTGAAATTTTGAAACAATTGTCAAAAAATGTCGACAATTCGAAAGTCGAAATTTTGGAAAAGTGAAAATTTTGAAAAACGTCGAAATATTTATAAAAATATGAAATTTTTTTAAATATTCAAAATTTTCCTTTTATAGTCAAAATTTTAAAAAGGTTCGTTATTTTTAAGAAAGTTGAGTATGTTGAAAACTAGTCAAAATTTTAGGCAAAAAAAAGTCGACATTTGAAAAGAAGTCGAAATTTTAAAAAAGAACATATTTTGATATTTAAAATAGTCAAAATTTTCAAGTAAAGCCAGAATTGTTTAATTCTATTAATTTTTAAAATGAAATAAAAAATGTCAAGATTTTCAAAATTAGTCAAAATTGTATAAAATATCAGGATTTCAATTCTGTAACATTCGGGGTCTAAACTCAAATCTAAACTCGGTTCATCAACACCTTCAAAATGAAAGACCCCATGTGCTATTTCTGACAGAAATCCAATTCTCCCCATCCATCAATCCAGTCCATTTGCTTTGCCCTAACTACGACTTGCACACAAAATTTCGACACAAGAGGGGAATTTGTGCTTTTACGAAAAGCGACCTGTCCTGTCAACGAGAAGAAGCACTGGAATCTGCTGATCATGATGTGATTTGGCTGAAAATCTGCTCCAAAAACGAAGTATATTCATTTGTTCACTTTATTTGTCTCCAAACGATCCCTCATACCGACAGCTTCTCTCTTATCTCTCCGTAACCTTTGATCACCTACAGACGAATTATTCAAAGGTTGAGGTTGTCTTTCTCGGTAACTTCAACGTACACAACATCCCCTGGTTAAGGTTTTCTTCCTGAACAGACGACGCGGGAAGGGTGGCAGAGGCTTTCGCCATCACTTGCGGTCTATCGCAATTAGTTGAGGAACCCACAAGAATTCCTGATGTAGATACCCATCAACCTAATCTATTCGACCTTTTCCTTACAAATTCACCAAATTCGTATAAAATCTCTGTGACATCACAAGCTTGTAGCAGCCTCTCGCTCGCTTCATATACCACCTCCTTCCCAGACGCAGTCCCGTAGAATTTGGCACTTTAACTCTGCAAACTGGGAAGAACTAAGAGACTTCTTTGCATCCTTCCGATGGCAGGAAGTCTGCTTTAACTCAGACAACCCTTCCTTAGTCGCCGAATGCATCACGGAAACCATCCTGATTGATATGGAATGCTCAATTCCCCACGCTCAAAAGAAGTCTGCCTCCAGTAAATCTTGGTTCAGTAAAAAATGTGCTCGGGCTGTCTCCTGCAGAGATCGCGCATATCGTCATTGGCGAAATAATCCCTCAGTCGAGACTCAGATCATATTTGTAGATGCCCGAAATTTCTGTAAACAAGTTATTTCGATCGTAAAATGCGTCAGAGGCTTATCAACTGTCCGAACGATTCCAAGTCCTTTTGGGGATTTTCAAAGTCGATTGGAAAGAATTTTACACCTTCAAATTTTCCACCTTTACTCGATGAAAATAGCAACATTTCTACTACCTCCAAGGAAAAGGCTGACATGTTAGCCTTAATGTTTGCTGAAAATTCCAATCTTGATTCTCGAAACGCAGAACCTCCTATTCTTCCTAAGGTTGGCACTTCGATGCCTGAAGTTGTTTTCAGACAACGCACAATCAGGAAGATTCTCCTTAAGCTCGACACCTCGAAAGCTTCTGGCCTTGCTGGTATTCCCTCTATTGCTCTTAAGAAGTACGCCCCAGAGTGGACTCCTGTCCAAAGCAAATTGTTCACACTCTCTTACGACAAAGGTGTATTCCCTAACATCTGGAAATCTGCTAGAGTGCAACCTGTCCCTAAGAAGGGAAAAACGAATCTGGCTAACAACTATCGCCCTGTATCTTTGTTACCCGTTATATCTAAAATGATGGAAAAGGTTATTAACATCGAGATTCTCACTTATCTAGAGGAAAATAGAATCATCTCCGACAGGCAATACGGTTTTAGACAACAACGTTCCACTGGCGATCTACTGGTTATTCATATCTGTAACTTAGCTATGGAAAAACATGGTGAGGCTAGGATTGTGGCATTGAATATCTCAAAGGCTTTCGACAGAGTCTAGCACCGATCTCGCCAAAATCGCCAAATTAACATCTTATGGTCTTCCTCCTGGACATTTGATATCCAATTTTCTCGCTGACAGATCTCTTCAGGTCCTCCTCGATGGCATGATAGTAACCTTGTGTCATCTTTTTTCTCCGACAAACCATTATCTATCGCTGCTTCAGGTCGACTAAGGGAACAGCAGATACAGACGATTAATCGAGATCTCGAGATTATTCTGGAATGGGGTAAGAACAATTTGGTCGACTTCAACACTTCAAAAACTCAGGCCGCGGTTTTCTCTAAGACAACATCAAGGGATAATGCAACAAACATACTAATGGACGGTAAAATCCTTCCGATGGGATCTAATCTATCTATCCTAGGAGTGAATGCGAGAACTAACTTCTCTTGGAACTATCATGTGCGCGCCATTGCCAAATCCGCCTCTCAGGAGCTAGGCTTTCTTTTTAGAGCTAAAAAGTACTTCACATCTCATCAGCTATTAACACTATACAAAGCTCAAGTTAGGCCTACACTAGAGTACTGTTCTCATGTTTGGAGTTCAGTCCCAAAACACACTTTAGATCTCTTGGATTCAATTCAAAGAAGAGCGATTCGCCTAATTGATGACCAGAGTCTGACCGATTCTCTCGAAACACTAGAGCAAAGGCGTATTGTTGGTGACTTGTCTCTTTTCTACAAGTACTATCATGGAAGATGCTCGCAGGAACTAATAGGATTAATCCCCCAAGGGCAAGATTCTTGAGGCGTACTAGACAGTCGGAGACAGCAAATTCCTGTGCGGTCGGAGGCTCTTTTTTCTATAGAACTTCCAAGTTATGGAACTTGTTACCGAAAGGAATTTTCCCCAAAAATTACAACCTATCCTTGTTTAAGAAGGCGGTTCATCGCCATCTATCCCTGTTTCCGCATCCTTCTCGCAGTGCTTTGAAAGTATAATGCGGTTATCCTTTGCGAGTGGATTAAACTTAAAAAAAGAAAAAAAAAATTTGGAAAAAAGCCATGATTTAGAAAATATCGCAAATTTGAATAAATTTTTTTCAAAAATCAAAGCTTTTCATAAAAGAAGTCAACATTTTAAATTATTGCGGAGATTTAAGACAATCGAAACTTGTAAAAATTATAAATTTTGAAGAAAGTTGGAAATACAAAACAATTTTACAAAAAGTAGTTATCACAAAAAAATGGCAAAATAGTTGAAAGGTAAAAAATGTGGAAATAATAAAATTGTTCAAAATAAAATCAAATCAGAATTTTTTGAAGCTTCAAATTTTCAAAAAGGGAAACTTTTCGAAAATTCCTCAAAAATTTAAACATCTTAAAAAATCAAAATTTTTATAAATATCGATATTTTGGAAGAAGTCAAAATTTTGGAAAAACTCAATCTTTCAAAAGAAACATTTTCAAAAAGTTCTACATTTTTCAAAAAAATTAGAGTTTTGGAAAATTTTCAAAAAATTATATTTCCAAAACACCTGTCCTGCTTAAAAAAAAAACGAAATTTTGAAAAATTTACAAATTTAAAAAAGTCAAAACTTAAAAAATAATGGAAGAAACACCCATAATGAAGTTTCTGGAATTCTTTAAAAGATCTTTTGATCAAAATGCCAAATACGTTCGTTGACTGTAACCATTTTGTTGCGCTAGCGTTAGTTCAAAAATATCCACGATACGTATTTACCTTAAATCAAATAAAATTCAATCTGTCTATATATTATTTAATGCGCAATGTCAAATGAACAAAGCGTTATCAATAGCAACAGTTTATTTCTCTAGGTAAGAATGTCTCTAAGTCTCCTTAACATCTCTTCGCTTTTTTCCCGCTGCATTTACTTGGGCTTCTTGCGCGGCCAAATTAGCTTCCTGAAAAGCAAGTTTTGTATCTTCCAAGTCCGCTTTAGCGATCTTCAACTGTTGTTTTAGCTTTAAATATCTATTTTGTGCTGTATCAAATACCTCTCGCTTTTCTTCTAGTTCTTCAATTTCAGCACCCAACGCCTTCGCCTCATCAGTTAACACATCTTCCGCTATATCCAGCGCAGTATCCAAAACCTTTTTCTGTGTCTTCAAATTGTCGATCATGCTTTTGAAATTTTCGCCCGTTTCCTCTAAGCGTTTTATGCCCTTAAGCTCGTCGTTGATAAAATCGTAGGTTTCTTTCATTTCGACGTTGATTTGCCCGATCAGCGCTTCCTTGCTTTTGACCGCAGCTTCCGCGGCTATCGCCTTCTCGAAGGCGGTTTGGAGCAGCTTTTTTTTTAATCGTTTGGTTGCTTCTATGTTGGCCATGTGACGGGCACAGGAGACTTCTCGAGCCAAGTCTGCGCCCCTTGCAGCAACGCGGATCGCTACATCTGATCTTTGAGGATCGTTGCCGCCATACCTCTTATCACAGCTTGATTTGTTCAATGTAACAGCTAATATTAGGAGAAAAACACTTTTCATTTAATTTTCGCCTTATAGGATTTTTTAAAAATGACCTTTAGTCAAAATTTGACATGTATACTGATGGATTGCAGATATAGTTCGTTTGAACTAATGATCCTGGCAACATAAACTACAGTTCTTTTTATGAAAGTTGATCGGAACCTGGTACGAATTACTGCACCTACAAATGCGTTGCTCGTGTTCAGAATCGATTTTCATAGTTCGTAGTATGTGTCCTCCGAGCTTCCTATGTAACTACAACATACGTTACCGATATGAAGTTATGGGTTAGACGAAGCTGTGTTTAGACGTGCACTGTAAACCATCGGTGTAACTTCAGTAGTGTGTGTCCATCGGGTCTGCAGTTATTTTCGTGTCTGATGCTTGCAGTTTCAATTTTAAATATGCAGCCTTATATTCGAAGCTGAAAAATGAATCCTTCTTGTTTTTGTGACTTATGCCATAGTAAACTTTTTTTAGTGAAACGGACTGGTCCTTGGTTATCTTCAAAAATTGAAATATAAACCTTTAAGATTAAGATTAATTTAATCTTTCTTGGTGTCAGGGGACAAGTTTTATATTTCAAGCCATAGTAAACGATAAATTCTTATTTAGTGCGCATCTTTCGTATGACAAAACCATTTTGGCAACAGGTAACAGATCTGGAGTTTTTGTGGCGAAATTATCTTGAGTAAGAAGGAGATAATAAGACCCCTTTTTAATAGTAGGTCATAGCAGATAATAAAGGACATTGGCAAGTAGCCAATATATTTAGAATTTAGACAAATATTTCGTTTTCTGAAAAGACAGGCTTTTTGTGAATTCATTATGAGATTTTAACAACCAGGCAAAAATGTAATCCAAATACTCTCACATGTTAATTGTATAATGATGACACAAAGCCAGAGCTTCAAACTGAAATTTTTAGATTTCAAAAACTTTAGAGTTGATCCCCAAAGCACACTTTAGCTCTCTTGAATTCAATTCAAAGAAGAGGGATTCGCCTAATTGATGACGAGAGTTTGACCGATTCTCTCTAAATACTGGAGCACTAACAAGGAAAGGTCGCGAAGTGTCCGGCGCCGATTTTGCTAATATTTGGATATCTTTTAAAGGACCAAAATCTAAGAGACACGTATTTTTTTTTATCGGCTGATAAACGGTTTTAAGGGTAGTTTTACCCCTTCAAAATTGGGGCAAAAGATGCAGATTTTACTGTTTCTCACATACCAAAAATGATATTTGAGTCGTTTCTTTTTCCAAAAGTTTTGTTTTGACGAGAAATAAAAGAAAAAAAATTTTCAAGATTTTCCCACCCCCCTCATGGGGGCAAACTACCCCATTTAGAAGTTTTTTAATCATAAAAATGGTAATTACGTCAGCAAAATTTTGAAAAAAATATATGTTATTTTATACACCAAAACTAATTTCACCTGTTTTTGTATTTTGTCGAAAAATATTTTTTTGGGGGTAAATACCACTTACACGAATACGTATATGATAGGATGTATTTATATGATTTTTGTTTTATTTTTTTTCTGAAGCGAAGTATGTTGACGAGAAACTAAAAAAATAATTTTTTAAGATTTTTTCGGTGACCCTGCAAAAATTTAAAACCTTTCTAAACTCTGTTTTGTGGTATCTAGAGAGACAGCAATGATCTCTAATTTTCAGTTTTTCAAGTAGATAGCTAACTGGCTCACTCTACTGGTATGCCAATACGAAGGGTAAAAACGGTACAACCAAAATTTAAAAATAAGATTTTTCTACCTTCTTTAAAATACTTCGTTTCAAAAATAACGAACCAAAAATTATACAAATATATCTCCTATTATATATAAATATTTGTGTTAAAGGGTGTTTACCCCCAAAATATTTTCCTTCACCAAAACCCAAATACAGGTAAAATTAATTTTGATGTATAAAATAACATTTATTTTTCAAAATTGAGCTGTTGTAATGACTATTTCCTTGTTAATTAAAAATTTCATAAGGGGGCAATTTACTCCTAACAGGAGAGGTGGGGGTAAAAAAATTTGGTAAACTTTTCTTTCGGTGTATATAGATAATAGATCGATCATAATAATCTCGAATTTTACGGTTTTTTAAGCAGGTAGCTCAGCCTCCTATAAGGGAAGGGTGGAGGGTGGTGGAGGGATCACCGAAAAAATCTTAAAAAATTATTTTATTAGTTTCTTGCCGAAATACTTCGCTTCAGAAAAAAAAAATAAAACAAAAATCATAAAAATACATCCTATTATGTACGTATTCGTGTAAGCGGTGTTTACCCCCCAAAAAAATATTTTTCGACAAAATACAAAAACAGGTAAAATTAGTTTTGGTGTATAAAATAACATATATTTTTTTCAAAATTTTGCTAACGTAATTACCATTTTTATGATTAAAAAACTTCTAAATGGGGTAGTTTGGCCCCATGAGGGGAGTGGGAAAATCTTGAAAAATTTTTTTTCTTTTATTTCTCGTCAAAACAAAACTTTTGGAAAAAGAAAGGACTCAAATATCATTTTTGGTATGTGAGAAACAGCGAAATCTGCATTTTTTGCCCCATTTTTGAGGAGGTAAAACTACCCTTAAAACCGTTTATCAGCCGATAAAAAAAAATACGTGTCTCTTAGATTTTGGTCCTCTAAAACATATCCAAAAATTAGCAAAATCGGCGCCGGACACTTCGCGACCTTTCCTTGTAAGAGGATGGTTGGTGACATCTCTTTTTTACAAGTAGTATCATAATAGATGCTCGCAGGAACTAATAAGATTGATGTCCCTAAGGGGCAAAATTTTTGAGGCATATAAGACAGTCGGAAACAGCCAATTCCTGTGCGGTCCAGCTTGACACAGTGAGGACTTCTGTCTACGGAGATTCTTTTTTCTATAGAATTTCCAAGCTGTGGAACTCGTTACCAAAAGAAATTTTCCCCAAAAATTACAACCTATCCTTGATTAAGAAGGCAGTTCATCGCCATCTATCCTTGTTTCCGCACCGTAATCGCAGGGCTTTGAAGGCATAATGGGGTTGCTCTTTGAGAATGAATTAAACTTTAAAAAACAAACAACAACAAAAAAACTCATAACACTATTTTTGGCTGACCATAAAGTTGAATTATATTTAGCTTTTGGTATTCACTTTACATGACTTAGAAATACATCCCAGGGCAAACAAATATTTTAATGATTAGTGTGTTGGAAACGTAATTCAGTGTTCCGAATTTTATGTAAATCTTGTTTTCATTAAACTTCTACCAATAAACTCTGCCCTAAATTATCCTACTCCTAAATGTGAATATAATAACATTGCAACAAATTATTATATAACAGCTTTTGTGCTGCTAACACCACTGCCACAGATTGCTTTTACGGCTTAACACTTATAATAGCGTGCTGCAATTACTATTGCAATAAAGAGGCACTTTAAATGAATTATTGAATTAAATTAGAATGTGGATAGGTACCTGAATACATGAGTGTAAATGCATTCGTTTCGTTATCGCAGGAACTATTAACTTCATACGATGATAAATGTCAGATGGAAATTCAGTTTAACTGGTCCCTGTATTCCAACAAAGACACAATACTAAGCAGAAGGCAGACAAAAATTTTTAATCATGTAAATTTTGAATCCACAACAGACAACTCAATTTTATTTAAGCAGATAAATTAATAAATGATGGATTAAAAATAAAAATATTCTGTAGTAGTTAAAATTTTCATTTTTGAATTATTCGAAATTACCTAAAATTACCTTAATCATTTCAATACGGGAAGCGACCTTAGGCTTTTAAGAGCTAAGATATGTGTCGACAGCCGGTTGGAAAGAAAGAGGCAGATTAAAAAGAAGCTAAGACCAACAAAGACTGAGTTAGCATAACGAATTCAGCAAACAGATAGAACAAAGGATGGAACCGACCAACGCATTGAAAAACCTAGATATAAATGAGCTGACAGAAAAATTAGTCAGAAGTATCCGAGTGGCAACCAAGAAAGTCTGCACATTTGGAGAACACAGAAACACGAAGTTTACTCCTGACACGATAAGACTATTGGAAGAGCGCAAAGTTATGGATCATGACGCACCTCAATACCGTCAACTAGATAAAATAGCAAAGAGAGCGATTCGTAGAGTCTTGAGGGCATACAACGCGAGCAAAATCCAAGAAGCCATTGAAGATAATATTGTAACGAAATGTAATTGTAAACTTTAGCTAGGGAATTTTCTAGAAACGATAACTTATCTTCCCGGACTGGGACCTATATAAGGCGGTTACTTTTCCCTTAGAGTTAGTCAGTTATTTAGTTGGTTGTTGGAAGTCAATAAACTGTGTTAGTGAATTGCAATTGTAGTGTTCCGAGTTCAGTTTAGAAATACAGCGGTTATAATTTACGGTGTATTTAATCATTTCGAACCGATAACGCGTAACAATGTGAACATGAGAGTCCTTCGATCCAAAATGGCTAAGGGGAAAGCACTCATAGACAAAATGAAAAATGAACAGAGCCTGGCATTATCGGAGAAAGGTGACATCGTTGCTGTTATCGAAAACTTCTATCGAAGATTGTACAGCCAGTCAACACTACAACTATACCGTCTCCGTGAGAATAAAGGCCGAGTGACCCAAAACATCGGCTTCGAGGATATCCCCAAAATTAACCAACAAGAACTGAAAAAGATGAGAAACCGAAAGGCTCCCGGAGAAGACCAAGTAACAAATGAGATGCTCAAGACTAGAGGAAAATCTTTAGGCAAAGCGCTTTTTATTCTCCTCAACAAATGCCTAGAAGAAGGAAGAATTCCCGATGCATGGAGAAATTATGAGGTCACCATCCTCTTTAAACAAGGCGAACCAACGAACATCTAAAATTACCAGCCTATCAGCCTTCTCGCGGTACTATACAAGTTCTTAACCAGAATAATCACCCACCGTCTTAACAATAAGCTCAATTTTACCAACCTGTGGAACAAGCTCAATTCAGAAAGGGTTACAGCACGATCGATCAGATCCAAACGATGCGCACACTGATCCAGAAATTCACTGAATACAATGTCCCACTCCATCTGGCATTCATCGATTATCAAAAAGCCTTCTACTCTGTAGAAATCTTACATGGAATGAACGCTGCAAGAATTGACTCAAGATACTCAAACCTAATTAGAAACATCTATGAACACGCCACTCTCCACATCAAAGTTGAAGCAGATTTAGTCACCGAGAGTATACCCATCAAAAGAGGAGTCAGACATTTTCGCCGAAGCTGTTCACGCTCGCACTACAAGATGTCTTCAAAAATCTGACATGGCAACAGAAAGGAGTCAATATCGACGGAAAGTTTCTGAGTCACCTACGCTTCGGTGATGACATCATCCTAATGAGCACTGACGCGAATGAACTTAAAGATACGTTAAGAGAGCTGAAAGAAATTTCGGAGACCGTAGGACTGAGGATGAAACATCAAAAAACCAAGGTCATAAGTCCGGATAACATTCAGGTTAGGCTTGACAACCACACACTTGAAGTGGTTGAAAAATACTTGTACCTTGGCAACAACATCAGGCTCGACAAAGAAAATCAGGCCGCAAAAATGACCAAGCGAGTTGGCTTGACCTGGGCGACATTTGGAAAACTTGGCCACATCCTCAGGAAACCGAACATTCCCATCAACCTGAAACGGAAATTTGACTCTTGCATATTGCCTGTCATGACATACGGCCTCGAGACAGTAACCTTAACACAAAGCAGGGCGCATCGTTTAAGGGTGTGCCAACGAGCGATAGATCGTGCAATGTTGGGGATCTGTTTCAGAGACCGAGTTAAAAGCGAAGCCATCAGAGAAAGAACGAGAATCGTCGATGTCATAGAAGGTGTATCCGCTAATAAATAGCGCTGGGCAGGACACGTCGCCAGAGATGATATTAAATAGACGAAGACGATATACAATGGAGACCCAGGAAAACTAAACGAAGTGTCGGACGCCCTGAAACAAGATGGAGAGACGATCTGACAAAAACTGGATCTTGAATGCTCAAGATAGAAAGCAGTGAAAAAACACGGAGGAGGCCTGTGTCGAGGAGTGGATGAAAACGGACTAAAGAAGAAGAAGAAAACCTACATTTATTAAAATATTTTTTATTCTGAAAGTGGTTATTTCAATTTTTAATAAATTGTTTATATATGGTTTTTTCTAATTTCATAATTTTTAAAATAATTTCTAGATTTAAAAAAAATATTAATGTTGAGTTATTTTCAGAACACTCACCCAATCAGTCTTAAAATTTCAAAACAGTTTCAGGTTTTAAACTATTTCATTTCACAAAACTGCATTTCACAAAACTGCAGATACTTTTCCCTTATTTTTTTTCATATTGATTAATAATTCTGTTTTTTTTTCCAAGATGTTCTTGTTTTTATTTTGCTATGGTGTGCAAAATTAAATAGCATTTATACGATTTTCGTTGCAAGCCAGACTTAATAGGTTAATATCATGCAGGCGTGACGATCGATGCGTGTAATGCAGTTCGATTTTTTCCCAACCAAACAATCGCCATTTGTTGCAGACAAAAGTGCTTAACTTGTCAGCTTTTGAATGGACCACCTCCACGCTCTCAAATCAACCAACTGTAATTATTCCTGTAAGTCAGGCACGACTGAAACACAGTCTAGGTGTTGTAAAATTGCCTTATAATTTAACATATAACTACTATTTATTTGTTTATTTATTTTTATATCGAGTAGATGTAACATTTCCAATACTGCAATAAAATACGAAATGCACTACACAAGACAGAAAAAAAATTAAACGTAATTCAATTTTGGACTATTATATTTAAATGACTTTTGGTGGAACGGACTTGTCCTTGGTTATCTTTAAAGATTGATATACAAATCATGTCCCCTGAAACCAGTAAATATTAAAAAATATATTACCACTTGCTCTAATGAGATACTGAGTATCTCCCTGAAGATGATACCTTAGCTATCGAAATGCGTTGGAACAACTGTTGTCGTATTTTTAATCTTTCTTGGTTTCAGGGGACAAGATTTGTACATCAATGTTTAAATGAGATTTTACTACAATTTTTGAAACATATTCCAATGCAAATATTTTGGCTTATTCCAAAAGGTTCCATCAAATGCCTAGGAAGTTAAATATGTCAACAACAAAATTACAAATCTTCTACGAAGCAACATCAAAACAACTCTTGAAGTTCTGAGTGCTTTCGTCATCCAGTGCCTCAAACCAGAGATTCACTGTTCACTGCCCCGAACTATAAAATCCAAATGGTGCTTAAGAGTTAATAAAATATATTTATTTGATAAAAAAATCTGTATAACACTTTAAAAATAATTAATGTGCTTATTTCAAGTATGTGTCTCCCGCATTCAGACTTCTCCTGTTTCTATTTAAATTCTGCTGTGCCTCAAGTGCTGATGCCTCTGCCTGCTTAGCTGCGTTTCTCGTTGCCATAAGGTCAGCCTTCGCCCCTCTCAGCTGCTTCTCCAAAGTTTCCATCCTCGCCTTGGCCGCATCCAAAAGCTGCTCCTTCTCCAAAACCTCCTCTTTGTCCCCTTCCAACGCTTCAGCTCCGTTATTGGCCGCACTTTGAGCCACCTGAATGGCCGAATTCAACACCCTGATTTCCGTTTTGGAGTCCTGAACAGCCTTACTGGCCGATTGTACGGCGGTTTCCAACTTTTTCAAACTGGAATGCTCCTCATTGATGACTTCTTCGGTCTCTTTCATCTCATTTTTGATTTGTTTGATTAGGGTCTGCTTGCCGGCGACGGCGGCTTCTGCCGCTCTGGCTGCTTCGATCGCTTTGTCGGCTAGATGCTGCTTGGCCTGTTGAGCCGCCTTGAGTCCCGCTTGGCCTTGGGCTTCTTTAGCCGCTTTAGCTTCGAAGGCTGCCTTTTGGGCGATGCTGCTCGCTAGATCGCCCTTGGGCCTCGGAGCAGGACATAGGGCGCTAGTATTGTTTGGAAACGTTAGTAACATTAGAGTGATAATAGGTGAGAATAACATTTTGATAAACAAATACTGTAAAGATGACGTTTATTGTGTCAAATACATCTCAGCTGACGTTGTAACGTTGATATTTTTGAATGAATATTTCGTGAAATTGCCTAATATACTCATAATTTAATTGCAAATGTATCAAAGTGTACAATGTTGAATTGCGAGGTGTAATCAAATAATGCGATGAATGAATTTTTATAGCAGCAACATCTGATGCTACATCCATTTAACAAGTTTAGTAGCCTGATCCTTCGAGATAGTCTGTCACATATCATGGATTTGGAACAATACATTAACATAAGATTTTAAATTGCAAAAGAGTGCTAAAGAAACTCGAAAAATGCTAAAGTCAGTGTATGTCAATGATGTGGTGTCTGAAGACTGTTTACAAGTGGTATGAGCAATTTAAAGGCGAAATGAATCTGTTGAAGACGAGCAACGCCCAAGAGGTCCGTCGACCTCAAAAATAGACGAAAACAGTGCAAAAAGCAGCAAAAAATGATTTATTCAAACAGGCGATTGACTATTCGTGAGGTTGATGAACAACTGAACATCTCACAGTGGGTCCGTGCAAAGAATTTTAGCCGATAATTAGCAAATGAAGGCGAGTAAGTTCTTATTTGACATCATAATGGACGAAATAATAAAGCAAATACGTACATGTAAAGGATACAAGATGGGAAACAAAATGTCAAAATATTGTGTTACGTCAACGATGCAGCTTTAAATGGAGAAAATGAAAACGACCTGCAAAAACTTTTATTTCAGTTTAATATGACATCAAAAAGATTCAAAATGGCAATCTCAACTGCTAAGACAAAATATATGACCACTTCTAAGATACCCATTCGATGCAAGCTTGTAGTAGACAATAAAATTATACAACAAGAAATGAAGTTTAATTATCTCGGCATAGTGGCTTTAGTGGCTATAGTGATATTGAAGCAGAAGTAAGAAACCAAGCCGTAAAAGCCACAAGCCTAGCGGCACGTCTTAATGACATAAAATGAAAAAATAAGCAATCAATATTACAGCAAAAACCCGAATCTATAAGACTGCAGTGAGACCCATGATGACGGACGCAGCCGTAACTCGACCTGAGACAGAAAAAACAAAAAAAGTGTTAGAACAACAGAAATGAAAATAACACGTGAAATAGCAGGAAAAACATTAATGGACAGAGAGAAGCGAAAATATTAAAAGAATGTGCAAAATAGATAATATCAATGGGTGGGTACTAAACAGAAAGATAAAATGGAACAAGCAATCGATCGCATGGCTGAAAACAGAATTGAGAGACAAGTCACCACCAGGACGAAGAAGCACAACAAGACCCCGAAAGCGCCGATGTGATATTCCAAGCAAGTAACCAAAGGCAAAGACGAAGAAATACAGGAAAAATGCATACATTACAGGACGGAAGAAGAAGAAGTTAGTGAGTGCAAAATTTGTTACCAGAATTTTAACTGACGAACAGAAGGAAATTCGTGTGTCAAATTGCTCGGACTTGAGAAATTGCCTTGATGCAAATTCGAACTTCATGGACAAAATTGTAACAGAAGATGTTAGGATCCAGAAACGAAAATTCAGAAATCCCAATGTAAAACGACTGTCTCTCCCCTAAAAAGATACATCAAAGTCGAACGTCAATGTTAAGCTCATTTTTTTATAGCGAGGACATAGTATGATCAGATTTCGTTCCCAGGAAAAAAACTGTAAATTACGAATATTAGCAAGGTGTACTGCAAAGTTTGCAAAGGATATACGCAGAAAAAAACCAAAAAAATGGTCTAATGGCTTGCTCCTTTACCACGACAATGCGCCGTGCCATAGTTCGTTCCTTATTCGCCAATTTTTGGCCTAAAAGAAAGCTCCTGTATGTCCACATTCCCTTACTCTCCGGAATTGGTACCATGCAACTTCTGGCTTTTTCCTAAAAAAAACTGCTCTAAAAGGTAAACTTTTCGACCCATTTCCCTATATTGAGAGGGCTCTGACGGAGCATCTCAAAGTCCTTCTGAAAGAAGCCTTCCAGAAATGCTTCCAGTCATGGAATCGAAGTTTGAATAAGTGTATCGCTGGAAAGAGGAGTTATTTGAAGGAGATTAATTGAAATTTCATGCAATGTTATTACTTTGTTCGTAACAAAATTATTCACCGTATTATTTGCTCACACCTCGTATTTTGAGAATTTATAAAAAAAAATGGGCAGATTCGAATTTAAAGTCGATATTTTAGGGAGAAAATATAAAAAGTTTGGAGTTTAAATCAAAATAAAAAGGTATACATAGTTGCGTAAATGGATAGTTTAAATAATGTGGCAAATTTTGGTACATAAATATTTCTGGAAGGATTTCAAGGCTCCTAGACAAACATAATTATTATTTTATTGCGAATCCAGCCGTTAATAACCACAATTTATTTGGAAGGTGCCATCGTTGAGGTACCATTAACAGATCAATGTCGTTACTCCCAGACAGATTTCTGAACAATTAAACATTTCACGAATTATAAACACTTTTTCATTATTAAAACTATATTATTATGTGCACGCAATCCAGAACTTTAACCGCGATGTTTAATTTGTATTCTCAGGTCATTAAACAAAGAAAAGTGTATTTCATGATGACTACGAAAACAATTCCCTGAATAAATCAAAAACTTGAATTGTTGTTTGGATTACTCAGCCATTCAACGCATTTTCGATAGAATTCAAATCCGGACTTTAAACGAGACCAAATTGTCCTTTTTTTCCAAATGACAACTTAAAAAAAAATCTTTGTGGGTTAATATATTACGTTATATTTTAAAGTTCTGAATCACAAAGCAGCTTTATCTAAGCAACCACATGACAAAGTCAAGGACTAATGTGGTAACATCTATTTACAAAAGCATAATATAATAATGAAGATATTAATCATAACAGCTTTCAGGAATTTGGCAACAATGAAAAATAAGCATTTTATATTCACAGGAGTGTCGTAAGACTTTTAACATTAAATTAAATGTTTCTATGAACATTGATATGACATGTACTTCATTTCAACATGCTATGTTAATATTTCTCTTGTAGAATCTTCAAGACTGTGAAATACGTTTGTAAAACATGCAATATTTTGTAGCTAGTACATATTATAGCAAACCTACTTTTGGTGTGAAGGCGCTTGCAACAAAAGAACAATAAGGCATTAAATTTTGTTTGAACGATGTTTTCCTCGAGATATTGAGATTTTATTGCGTTCCGTTTTGTTTACAACTTTACAACAAAAGGTTACCAATTTTAAGAATCCGTTCTGAGTGGGAGTTGCCCGAGATAAATGAGTTCATACCAAATATCGTTATTAGAAATAATTACGCCAGATTTGTGGCATTCACAGCGCATTTAAACAAGCCTTTATTAATTAGGCAGAATTTTGTACGCCCGGTAATTTTCATAACTGAATAACTGGAATTTCATAATTGAACAAAATTTAATTATTGAATAATAAACAGACATTCGGTGTTCAGAAATAATTATTTATTCTAAAAATATTGGCCTGGAGCACTCAAAATTAATATGATGTATGTATATTATCAAACATTACGAATGGCCAGAAGGCTGTACATATTGCTTTCTTTTATTGTGGCATTAATTGGCGAGAATTATTAATAAAAATGTTGAAAATGGCATGTGTGAAAGTTCTGCTACAATGTAATATATCAGGCAACCAACAAAAAGATAAAACGTGGGTTTGTGTACTTTTTAGGTAAAATTTTACTTAACACGGAAGAAAGAGCTGCTTGCTACATACATACATTCAAACAAAGTTATATAAGTTATTTACATTATTTACGCAATACTTCTTTAATAATTTCTGTTATCAAAATTGCTGACTAAAACTGCGACCATTCAATGTCATTGAAGAATAATAAGTAGGGCGTAGCAAAGACTTTTCAAATCAAAGGCATAGATAGGATGGATCCAAGGGATCACTTTCACCCCATAAAACTACAAAGAACATTGTTAAAATCTCTATTTTGATTTATTTAACCAGTGCTTTGAACCGATACTGAACCGAAAACAGAAAACCAAAAAAACTGTTATTTTTGTCGGAACTAAAACCAGAAGCGAACCAAAAAAAATCTTTTTATTTCGGTTCGTTGTAAGATTTCAATTTTAAATTTAAAATCTCGAGTTACAACCGAAAATTTTTACTTTACTATTATTATTGTATTGTTCACTATCACCATCATAGGTTCTATTTGGAATCTTGAATTTTTTTCTTAAAACTCTGAATCTGTTCCCTGAAATATCAGTTTTAAATTAAGAATTTTAAATTTTTATAAAAATTATAATTTTTTTTCGATATTTCCATATTTAAATCCTAATGATTTAAACCAAAGTTACCGACAATTCTTCAATTTCGACTTTTTTCTTAAACTTATGGATTTACCTACACCTGTTTTTTTGTTTAATTTTAAATTGTTTTATGTTTTTTCGAAATTATGTCTTTAATTTTGAAATATTGTCTTTTTTCATAATTCTAAATTTGTACTTGAACTTTTTTCAAAGTTAAGTGCTCAAAATTCTTACATTTCCTAAAAAAATGATTGACTTTATTTTCAAAATTTCAGTATAAATCAAAATTTTGAATATTAACTTAAGTATTTTTTTTCCAAATTCTCGGCTCTTTTTTTTGATCGTTAATTTCGAAATTACTTGAAATACTTATTTTTTTATCCTCAAAAAATTTCGACTTTAAAATAAAATTGCTTGAGTTTTTCTGGAAATTTCAACAGTTTCCTGAAATTGCTAGGCAAATTTTTATTTCTTTCCTAAAACTACGACTTTTTTTCAGAGGTTTGGCCACAATCTGATAATATCTCTGTTTGAGTTATTGGTCAAAATTTCGATTTTTCGTGAATATTTTTTTCCAAATTTCTATTTTAATTTCAATATTCTAATATTTGCGAAAATATCAACGAAATCCCAAATTTAAATTCTAACGATTTTTTACAAAGTCGACTTTCTGAAATTCCAATATAAAATTCCAGAAGTTGATTATTTTCTCAAAATTTCCACTAAAATCTCGATATTTAAAATTCGTTCTAGTTTGGAGTTTCAAAATCAACATTTCAAGAAAAAAGTAGACCATTCTTTTCCCATTTGAAGACATAATCTTGAAATTGAGGTCGAAATTAAAAAAAAAACCTAGCATGGTGACATATATCAGAAAATTTCTAATTTAAACTTTCAATTTTTTCCACGTTTACTCAAAAATAGTCATTTCATTCTGAAAAGTTTCATTTCCTCTGAGGCTTTAACCTCGCAACTCTGCGTTTTTCAGATTCTCTTGAATTTATAAGTCAGAATTTTGTTTTTTGTAAAATATTTGACTTTTATCTAAAAAAATATTGATTCGAAAAATGTCAACTCTTTTCGTGAAACTTCTGGTTTAAACTCAAAACTTTTTCCCGTTGTCCTCGAACTTTTTTGCTAAAAGTTTATGTTTTTCTCAAAATATTAACCTTCTTCACAAACATTTTGGCAATGTTTCCCTTTTTTTGTTTCATCTTTAAAATTGAAACACTTTTTTCCCAGAAAAATCGTTATCCCGAAATTTCAATTTTCTTATAGATAATTTGAGTTTAGAAACTGAAATTGCGTTTTTTGGAGGATTTTTCCAATTTTTGCTAAAAAATATCCGCTTCGATCTCAAAATTTAGATTTTAAATGCAAAAGTTCGTTTGTATTTGAAAATTTTATTTTATTTGCTTTTAATTCCAAATCTCAAAAAAATGTCGAAATGTCGGGAAAAAAATTGATATTTTTAGAAGAGGTATTAATTTTGAGGCAGTTTTCGGAAAAACGAATTTACCAAGAACAATTTTTCAAAGTTTCGACTTTAGTTTCATAATTTTGAGGTCTAGAAATTTTGAGCTTTCAATCAAAAAATAGAATATTCGAGTTGTTATCAAAATTTCAAGTTGAAACTCATAATTTTTGGTTTAGGTTTGAGTTTAATGTCAAGAATAATCTCTATATTCAAATTATAAAATGTAAAGAAGGGAGTTAATAAATTCTAGAAAAAGGCAAAATTTGGTTTAAAGTCGAAAATTTAGTTAAATAAATGAGATGTACAAATTAAAATGTGGAGCTTTAAAAGAAAAAGATATATTAAAAAAAACTAAATGTATTAACAAATAATTTCTGAAAAATGTTTCGAATATTCGAATATTCGAATGTTAATTAAGATCAGTATTTCTAAAAATGAAGGTAAAAATTTTAAGAATTGCTGTTTTAAATTAATTTGGAGTTCTTTTTTTTGACATTTTGACTGTTTTGTCAAAATTCCAATTCATAACTATTAAACTCTATTTGAAAAATTCCAATTTTTCATTTGGTATTTTTACTCGAAACTCAAAACAAAATCGAAAAAAAATCATTTTTTTCTAGAAAAAAAATCAAAACCTTCGGAAAAAAAAACCAGAATTATGATAAAAAGTGCCTTAAATATTTGCATAATCTAAAAGTTTTCAATTTCTAAATAAACAGTAGAATATTCAAGATTTTTATAAAGCTTCTAACTTTAAATTTGAAATTTTTAAATCCAAAAACTCGAATTTATTTCTTTTCATTTCATTTTTTTTTTAATTTGACTCCAAAACATACCTAAAATTTAACTTTTTCAATTTTTCAGCTTTCGATATTTTAATAAACGTGAATATTATTATTGAGATTTCACAAAAAAAACTTAAAATTTTGATTTTAAGCTCGAAATGTTGGGTTTTTTTTTCGAATTGATGATAGTAATCTAGAAATTTTGAGTTTCAAGCGAAATCGCGAACTGAAAAATCTAAAAAAGATATAAACATTTGAGTATAAAATCGGACTTTTTTATTTTAATCTCAAAATTGGGATTTTAGAATTGAAATTTCACTAACCTGACAGACCTCTCACACTGAATCCGTCAAATGAAATAGGATTTCCCTTTTTTGACCAAGAGCACAGTAGTTTTATGTGTGTTGTAATATTAACAAAAAAAAAACATTTTCTAAATTATATTAGAACATAAATTTTTAATTGAAATAAATTTTTAATAATAATTTAACACTGAGTCGCTGAGCGAGTAGCTGAATCAAAAAACAGTTACTTTTGTTGGATAAAAAACCGGAACAGAACCAATATAATTTTTTTCGGAGCAAAAACGGAAAACCGGAAGGAAAAAATCACGGTCCGAAGCCTTGCATTTAACATTTGGCCTCACTAAATTGATTAGGATGTCAAATTATATAGAGATTCCATTTTAAATAAAACTCTAAATGTTGCCTGAATCAAAAAACCATCTACATTAATATTGATTCATAAGTATTAAGCTTTATTAACGATTAAAAAGCAACAAATATTAAAAATTCCACAACGTTTCTATAAATATTTGCTACCACCGCCAGGTTTCGCATTACTGCATCATTGGTGGTTATACAAGCAAAATAATACTTATGAATATTAAGGAAGTAAGAATTGGAAATGTCAATTATCGATAGGAATGTAAATAATACGTCGATGTTTTGAATACATCAATATATCGTCCACAAAAATCAATGTCGTGTTGGCAGCTAGAGATATACTAGACATTACCATGTCGGTAACGCGACATTAGCATGTTGGTGATCTGAAAGCATACTAAAAAACGCTCAAACGCGTCTAAAACTTATCATGTCCACAGTATTTTTGACGACTAAAAAAAATTTGTTGACGACTCGTGGTGCTTAAAAATATGTTATGAAACTTGAAGAGAAATATAGCGCCCCCCTTAAAATTTTCTGCGTATTCCTCAAGGTACGCGGACCCCATTTGAAGACCACCTAGGACCTAGGACGTTAAAAATCTTGGGCCGGCCCTGGCCTTATTGCAATACATTTTTTTACACACGTCGCATAAGCTAGCTTATTAATGGTTCTGTACAATTTATCGTAATGAATATTCTAAATTAACGAAGCAATGTTTCAAGGAAGCCATCAATCAGCTCTGTGCATTGTGAGTAGCAATTAATAAAAATTGCCCACGAGAAGTAATAATGACATTTTAGCTAAATCGTATATTACGTTGCATCCTAGATTTTTTTTCACTTCCATGAGCCGATATTTTAGAAAGGCTGATAAATGTGAGAAATTTAAACAAATTGAATAGAACCGGAAGCGTCTAGTAGATGAAGGAAGCCTAAAATAGTTATAGTATGTAATACGTGCCTAGGGATAATAAGCGTCGCTTTATTCCTTTTTAAATTAACACTCAAAGAAATTACTGTAATGCTAATGAACGAAGTTTTCCCAAAAATTAACTTATGACTATAGTTAATTAGGGTTTAAAATTTAGCCGTCCACTTCTTTTGGGGTTAATTCTTGCGGGGCATAAATCGCCCAATTAAAAAAGTATTTATTGTTAACCTACACTTATACAGTATTGGACAGTTTACTTGTTTAACCTACTCAACGTGTAAAGAATAAAATAATTATTAGAACTCCGTAAGGACAGACCATGACGATTATAATGGACAGTTTCACTCCACAGCACGACAGAGACACCGCATTTTAATTGTGTCCGCTCACAGGCGCAGATAAAGTAGCATCTTCTGGGGCACTGGCGAGAACATCCCGGGAAATAAATTTTTAAGAATTATTTGATTGTAAAGCTATTTCGATACAATTGAGACAGGTATGAAAATATTGCATATAGTTTACATTTTTGTTTTTTGTCGACAGAGAAAAGAAATTCTATAAAAATAAATGAACGTAAAAAGTGTACAAAAATAACCTTTCTGACGAAAATTAAAACGAAAATTAAAAAAATACTCATACAGATGTTTGTGCCGATCGTCGGAATATCTCTCGAGTATCAGCTACTTTGTAATACTTGTACCCATTTACTTTCAAAATAGTCCGCACTGTTCCTGAATTCACATTAACTTTCTTCCTCAATTCGCAATTCACTATTGGTACTGGCAGATTTTCATGTCCAAAAGCAAATCCCTGAATGATTTATTCGGGAGAGGCAAAGTACTGGTTAATTATGTGCATGTTTTCGTCTTTCTTGCGTATCGACCATGCATAAGGCCGGATGACTTGATAAGGTTTTAAGCTACTTGAGATATGGGACACTTGATAAACCCAGATATTATATGTCAGTACCAAATATGATTATTTTTTGGAGGCTCCCAAGACAGTGGAGGCCTTAAGCTATAGCTTGTGTAGCTTATAAGTAAATGCAGCTCTGCATATCAACATTTTGTTCCTAAACAAGCAGCAGACGCTCCTTACACCAGAGTTTGTTTTACCTTTCTTATTTTCAAGCAAATACTCTATAGAAAATGTAATTACTACTTAGAAAAATAAGTGATAAGTCACGGAATATTCGAACGCAACCAAACAATTAAATCGCTTATGGGTTTGTTTTGAAAATCTGGGCCAATGCAGCTTGCACCTCTAATACTTTGAAATACACCTGCAGCGTGATAGGCAAATTTATGAAATTAAATTCTGCTTTCTCTTCCTGTCGTTGGGATGTTATTAATTGTTATGACGCTATCACTCATTCATAGAACGGTTTAAATACAAACACCTATAAATTGCGAGACCCACCTGCATGGCAGAGAATTATAGGACTTTGCTGGGGTATGCACACGCGTCATTTATCACTGAGCTTTTAAACTAAAGAGATCTTTATTAAATGGAGCATTCGCGCCGTTCATGGTAAAATTTGCTGAATGCAGCGCAGACAAATAGTTATTATTATTGTTACTCATCATGTCATCAAGTGGCCCAAGAACTGTAAATCATGGACCTAATCAGTGGTTATTCATATTAGAGCTGCTTATAACCACCAGCAGGACCGCCACCGCAGGGCGCTGGTATAAACTTTAACTTGACATTTTGAAGGCGAGATTTGCAAACCAGAAAGTTAATTAATTTTATTTAACATATATTAAATAAAATTAATGAACATTATGTTTCCGACTAATCGAGTCCACCATGAAGAATACAGAAGCTTAAGCTTAAATTTGCTTTTTTTTATTTTTCTCTATAACCATTTGTCCTCGACAGTCCCTTCAAAATATTAGGTAAAAAAATTGGGAGGTTTTTATATTTCTTGATTTATGTGCCTAGTTTTTCAAATTTCAAGTTTGGACTTAAAACTGTTTGGAAAATTTCGAAGGCAGTCTCCAGTAACAAATAGCAAACTATGTTGACTTCTTTGGAAGTAGTCTGGATTTAAAGTTCAAAATCGAAATTTTAGAAAGAAGGTAGCAAACTATACATTTTAGAAAAGAAGCCAAATCTTTCAGAAAACATATGAAATTACAAGAAAAAGAAAAAGCTGGGAAAGGGACTGCGAATATACGGCTGTAATTTTTGGAAAAGTTAGAAAGATTAGATTAGATATGATATGGGTCGGACAGGAGATTTCCAAGCTTTTGTAAAAGCCTGGGATTTTCCTAGGAGAAATTTTACTTATCTCTGCAGGTGTTGCTTGTACCTGTTTCAAGTAAAGTAGTCTAATGTAAAACAATGCTTCGCATGTGCAAAGTGTTCTGCAGTTCCCTTGGCTTCATTGCAGAAGCGGCAAGTCTCTGACTCCGTTTTTCCTATCTTTTTGAGATGGCATCTTAGCGCGCAGTGTCCTGTGAGAAGGCCTGTTATTAACCTTAACGCGGTTTGCTGAGATAAGTTCCTTTGTCTTGGTGTGCGAGTATATGATGAACTTTTTCGCATGAAATTAATATCCAGTGGTATTCTTTTTGTTTCTCTTCCCATTTGTGGATTTCATTTCTTATATGGCATTTTGCTATACCATAGTAAGGTCCGGGTTCAAGAAATGGGGATGCTGCACCTTCTCTGGCTAGGCGATCGGAAATCTCATTTCCTTTAATACCTATGTGGGCTGGCACCCACATCAAGGTTACTTTGTTGCGGGCAACCAACTGTTTTAGTAGTTGCAGACAGTCCTACTCTAGTATGGATTTGACAGTAAAGATACTCAGAGCTTTATGCGCCGCTTGACTGTCTGAACAGATATAGATCCTGGCTCCTCGTAAGTTCTTCGATAGACATTCCCAAGTGCAAGGGTCTATGGCATGTACTCCTGCCTGAAAGATTGTGGAAGTTTGACCAAAGGCATTTGTTAGCCTATATCTTGGGCCATATACGCCAACCCCAACTCCTTCTGCTGTTTTTGACCCATCCGTGAACCAAATAAGTGATCCTTAGGTAGTTTAGGTTTTTGGTTCATCCACTCATATGGCGATCATTTATAACCACTTCAAATGAATGTTCGAACTCTAACCTGGTTTGTATTGTATCAACCGGTTTTATCTTTGCCGATCACACAAATTCTTTAAAAATACTCATGTGTCCGATAAAGTCCCCTTCCTTCAGAACCAGTCGTAAAGCCCCCAGAATTACCTCCTTCTTTACCTGTAGATGTAAAGGAAGAAATTCAGCATGACTTCCAGATCTACAGTTGGACAGGTTTTCACTGCTCCTGTAATTCCAAAAAGATGCTAAACGTTGTACTTTTGCAAATTTATCTTGTGCTGTCTCTTCTTTTGCTTTTGGCCACAATACTAACTACGCGTACGTAACCATTGGTCTGATAACCGTCAGGTAAGATCAGTAGATCATTTTGGGGTTAAGTGCCCAGGTTTTTCCAAACCGTCTACGGCAGATCTAGTTTACCTTTGTACCTTTGTCAGGTGTGTGTTCCAAGTAAGTTTCTGGTCCAGCATTAAACCTAGGTATTTTGTCTCACTTGAGAAATCAATTTATACTCCGTTCGTGATGGGAGCTATAAATGAGGACTTCCTTCTTTTAGTGAATGAAATAATAAATATTTTGCTTGGGTTGACTCTTAAGCCTTTCTTCCAGCACTAATTGTTGATGATATTTAGGGTGGTTTGCATCAGGTTTGATATGACTCTGTCATGCTTTCTCCTTAAAGAGACCACAATGTTACCTGCATATTCCTGCGTTTCAAAGCCTGAGTTGTATAATTTTAGAAGGAGATCGTCCGCAATAGGCCATCGTAGGGGCAATAATACTCCTTCTTGAGGACAGCCCTTTACCACAGTCTCCGTTGCTGAGTCTCCTCCCAAGTTTGCTTTGATTCTTCTTTCTCTAAGCATGGATTGTATCCATTCGGTTGCTGTTGATTCAAAGCCCTTGTTTTGTGCAGCTCTTTTTATGGATTAATATAAGGTGTTGTAGAAGGCACCCTCTATATCGATGAATGCACAAAGAACAATTTATTTTACTGTGAGTGCCTTTTCGATCCTCTTTATGAAGTTATGTAAGGCCGTCTCGGAAGATTTGCCTGATAGATAAGCAAATTAGTTCTTGTGAAGTGGTACCTGTATTAGAACCTTGCTTTTAATGAGAAGATTGGAAAGAATAAAATTTGAATTAAAAAAAAAATAGAGAAAGATTTAAAATAACCCCATTAAAATTTTTCTAAGATATTATGCTTTGACAAAATAAAACTAATTAACAAATCGTGAATTCAATGAGTAAAATAACAAACAATAAATGTTATTAGTACGTCCCTGTGGTGGGGCTTTAAGATAACCCAACCGATTATCCCATATCGCATTGTAATGCCCCGATTACTACCAAGTCGCATGAATGAGGTGACCAAGTCTGCTCCATTTATAGCACAATGAAATTGCGAAATGGTTGAATACGTTACATGCCCACGTACATGACTACACGGCTATTATTTTAATGGTATCAAAAGAGGGTATGACTTTGTTATACCAACAATTTAGTGGAACTAATTGAATTGGTAATGGAAAACTTTAACAAAGCCTAAACAAATTCAAGCACTGAAGATCAACACCGTTTTGGAGGACCCATTGTTACCTGGAGCTGGAGAACTTCGAATAATTACGAAGGGTCATGAGCATTCATAAGTAGGTATTTGTATAAGATTATACGCACTAATACTAAAGACCGCCACCACAATAGGCGGCCCACCTATTAACACTTCGAGAATTAGGCTCTGTCCGAATAGCATAACGCAGGAAACAGGAATTTTTTTAAACCAATTAATATATCATCATTTTTAAGATCAAAATACAGCATTTTTTTCTACTTAAAAAAAAAGCCTTTTGCCTTTGTTGGAATTTTTGAAATTAAAAAAATTCTACTTTTTGAAAATATTGATTTTTTTCAAAATGTTGACTTCTTGGAGAATTCGACTTTTTTATTTCGAATTTTTCCAAAATTTCCACTCTAAATTTCGACTTTTTAAAAATCCAGATTTTTTTTGGAAATTTCATTTCAAAATTTCCACTTTTTCAAAATTTGAACTTTTTTAATTTTAAATCTTCTAAAAGTGTTTACTTTTTTAAAAAATTTCAAACTTTATCAAAATTCTTTTTTTGCAATTTTCGACCTCGAAGCTTTAATTCTTTTGAAAAGATCAACTTGTTTTCAAAAGTTTGACTATTTTTAGATACTTCGACCTCTTTACAAAATGTTCGACTTTTCTGAAAATTTGCTTTTTTTTGAAAAATTGAATTTTTTTGAAATCTCGAATACAAATTGAAACGTTTTGCTTTTCTGAAGAATTTCGCCTTTTATTAAAAATTCTAATTTTTAAAATTTCAGCATCTCAATCACGGGGATAGCACAATGGGCCCGGAAAGGGTGGCCTAAGTGCTGGCCTAAATTTTAGGCAACCCACAACGAATCCAGAATCCAGAAAATTTTTACTTTTTCACAAAATGTTTGGCTTCAAAAATTTGAAAATTTCCACTGTCTCAAAAATGTTTTCCTTCTAAGTCCTTTCTCTCTCTCTCTCTCTCTCTCTCTCTCTCTCTCTCTCTCTCTCTCTCTCTCTCTCTCTCTCTCTTTCTCTCTCTTTCTCTCTCTATCTCTCTCTCTCTCTCTCTCTCTCTCTCTCTCTCTCTCTCTCTCTCTCTCTCCTCCCTCTTTCTCTCTCTCTCCTCCCTCTTTCTCTCTCTCTCCTCTCCCCCTCGCTGCCCATTTTACATTTTAAAACTATTTCAACTTTGGGGATAATTTAAGATGCGGAAATCACATGAAACGTTGGGCGCCTAAACTAACATAACAAAAACCAGAGACTAAAACAAAAACGAATTTTAATGGAGGTTTAATTCTAGTTTTAAAAGCGTTTAAATGTTGATAGTTTGCCGGGTTAAACACCCGCCGAATGCTAAAATTAACAATCCCTTGGATAAATATTTGTGTTGCAGTCTGGTTCATTGGTTCCGCCGGTAATTCTATGCAGTTAACGTGATGTGAATTTTCCATTACACTCTTCTAGCTTCCAGGGAACTAATAGAATTTACGCTAGACTTCGATTCGAACCGCAAACTGTTTGCGGAGAACAAATTGAAAAATAATTTTCGTTGAACCAGAAGTCGGTAAATACGGCACAAGGTAAATGTAACGAATGTTACTGCAATTTAAAGAAAACTAATTACAAAGCTTATCAATCGCAGAAATTTTATCTTCAAAATTGTTGGATTTTCAAACTGGATGCACGTCATATTTACTGAAGTAAAAGCAAGGATAAAAACGAAAATTAAATAATTTGTTATTGAAGTAAAAACTTCTTTATTTCGAATTAGGTTATTAAATTATTCGCAGTTATCACAGTTTTTAGCTAAAGCATTTAAATGAAAACGGAAATTTGGAGAGAAAAAGTAAAAAATTTGGAAAAAATAAAATTTTTTCATTTCCAAATTTGCACTCTTTTAAAATTCTGTTTTTGTAAATTTGTAAATAAGAAAACAGTCAAAATTTTAACTTCAGAATTTCGACCTTTTATCAAATTTTGGCCTTTGTTGTGAATATCGAATTTTTAAAAAAGATTAAGGTATTTCAAAATTTTCACCTTTTCCTTGCATTGTTATTAAAGTTTCAATTTTTCCCAAAATTTCAATTTTTCAAATTTGTTTTTGAAAATTTCGATATTTATAAAAATCTTCACAATTTTAGCTTCCAAATTACATTTTTGCTCAAAATTTTAACTTTGTACAAATTTAGATTCAACTTTTTTCTGCTTTTTTTAACTTCAATTTATTTAAAAATACTGACTTTTGAAAAGAAAATTTTAATTCGTTAGAAATTTTTAAATTTTTTCTCTTCCTAAAAATATCTCTTTTTTGAAAATTCAAAATTTGGATTTTTTCCAAATTTCTATTGCTATCAAAATTTCAATTCACTCGAAAATTTTTAAAGTTGTATTTGAAAATTTCGATTTTTTTGAAAATTTGAACTGCAGACTGAAAAATGTGACCTCAAAATGACGGCTTTTTCTCTATTTTTTGGTTATTTTTTAGAAATTTGAACTTTGATTCATTCATCTACTTTTTTAATTTCGACTCTTTGAAAATATTCACTTTCTTTGCAAATTTTGCCGTTTTCTTAAAATTTCCTCATTAAAATGCCGACTTTTTTCAAAACTTTGATTTATCTTGAAAATTTCGACTTTCTGGAAAATTTCACTTTCTTTTCTTATGTCTGACCCATTTAGAAAATTTAAATTGTTTTCAAAATGTTCAACATTTCAAAATTTGCATTCTTTTCAAATTCCCATTTTTATCAATATTTCGACCTTTTCCTAAAATTATAAGTTTTTTAAATTCTAATTGAAAATTTCTATTTTATTCTAAAAATGTTGGCGTGTTGCAAATTTTGCCTTACTTTGCAAAATTGCTCGTATTTTTTTTAATGTCGACTGTTTTGAAAATATTCACTTTCTTTAAAAATTTCTGTTTTCTTAAACTTAAGCTCTTCCAAAAATTCTACTTTCACATTTTACTGTTTTCTGAAAATTCCAACGTTCTTATTTTTTTTTTCAAAATTTTCATTTTTTCTTGAAATTTTGACTTATTTTAAAATTTTCATTTTCTCATCTAAATCCCGACTTTTTGCAAACCTTTAATTTATCTTGAAAATTTTGACTTTCTCGAAATTATCACTTTCTTTTCTCATTTCTGGCCTATTTTGAAAATTTGAACAAATTTGAACATTTTAAAATTTCATCTCTTTTCAAATTCCCATTTTTATCAACATTTCGACCTTTCTCCAAAATGATGAGTTTTTTAAATTCTAATTAAAAATGTCTATACTTTTCTAAAAATGTTAGTTTTTGCCAATTTTTCCTTAACTTTAAAAATTCCTCTATTTTTTTTTAATTTCGACTTTTTTCAAAACACTGAATTCTTTAAATTTTCGACTTTTTTTTAAAGAATTCAACTTTTTAGGAGTCGACATTCCAAACTTTTATTTATTTCTGAACTTTGATTTCAAAGATTTTAAAATTTTCAAATTAACATTTTTATCAAGATTTAGGCATTTTGTCGAAAAAACTTTGTTTTAAATTTTAGATTTAAAAAGAATCTTTTTAGTTTTTTTTTCAAATTTAATTACCAAAATACTGACTTTCTATCAAAATTTTAATATCAAAATTTCAACATTTTCTCGAAATTTTTACTATTGTAAATTTAGAATTTTTAAAGAAAATTTTAAAATTTCAAGTGTTTTCAAAGTGACATTTTTATTAAAATTTAAATTTTCTCAAAAGTTTTAATTTCCTACATTTAGTCTAGAAAAATTAGATCTTTTGAGAATTCTGGATTCGAGGTAGGTTATCTAGAGTTTAGGCCAGCACTTGGGCCACCCTTTCCAGGCCCATTGTGCATTCCCCCTGATTGAGGTGTCCTTGGTCATTCATTCAGCCACCCAACCTTGTTGAGAAACTGAAGAACGTCCCTTGGATGCACCTCTCTAAAACTGGTCCCCCAGCGTGCATCCTCTGATTGATACTAGTGCCGGGCAGTGACACATCACGTGCTCGATACTCTCATCTTCTAAACACCTCTTACAACTGGAGTCGTTTATAATTCTCATTCTGTGGAGGTGTTTGTTTAATCGACAGCAACCTGTCCAAATCCCTACAACTTTCCTGAGAAGAAATTTATTATTTTGAAAATTTCAACTTCAAAATACGAGTATTCCTCGAAAATGTGACGTTTTGGCAAGTATTTTGAAAATTCATCTACATTTATTTAATCTCAACTTTTATTAAAATATGGACTTTTTTTAATTTGGAGGCCACTGAAGAGACTTTTGAAGACTTTCGAGCCGTTTTCCGAAAATGTCCAGTTCTTTTTTTTTATTTTAGCTATTTCAAAATTTTGACTTTTTTCAAATTTGCCTTTTTTCTCAAATTGTCTAATTTTTCCTAAATTGGACATTCCAAAATTTTCAAAATTTTTCAAAATTTTCACCATTTCAAAGTTTTTACCTTTTTTAAAATTGTAACTTATTTTAAAAAATGCCGACTTCTTTCAAGTCTTTTGATTTATTTTAAAAATTTCAATATTTTTCACAAAATTTTCACTTTTTCGACTAATTACTGTGGAGAAAGCTAGCTTTTTTTTAAATTATGAATGATATTTTTATTTTTGTGAGAGGCAATAACATATAATTTTCTAAAAACCAAAATATCTCGGAAAATATTAGGTTTAAATATCAAATAAAACCCCTACTAAAATAATGAGTTAAATTCGAAGAAAAACATAAAATGTCCGGTGGAACCGATTTCTTCGGTCCCTTGTAGTTCGTTATAAGCAAAGCAATCACCACTGTATGCAGGCTTTAATTTTAAAAAATCGAAATTACCACATGAGGGAAGTTACAAGGGAGCTTGGGATTAAGCTAAATCCAAAATTAAAGAGAGTTTCTAAATTTATTAAATTGACGGATTAATTTATTTGTCTCTAATTTGATTTAAGAACCTGATGCAGTAGATTGCTGTAAGATAGCAACAGACGATCAACCATACTTTTTCATTTGTAAAATTAGTTTGGACAAACGTAATAACAATAACTTAATCAGCTGTGAACAGCTTTAAAGAGTTCGCGCAGATTGCAGAATGATGTTTTATTCAAATTCTATCAGGTGTATATTTAGCTGCCTCGCTAGTCCGTAGCTACATATTGGGTAGCAAAATAACGCCCTATTGCATTAGGTGATTCTATCAGACCATTACATTAAAAAAATCGTACGTACAAGGTTATGCTTTATCGTTAGATGACGCTATCGTCGCTGCCAAATGTTCCATTTATTTACATAGAAAATAGAAAAATGTTATTTACTGTTTTTAGTTATAATATTAGTCTGGAAGTATCTGAAACAGTTTTCCAGGATAAACCTATCTTACTAACAATCTCGCTGACAAAGTACGTCTGTACCAATTTTCGTCAAAATAGCTACAGGAGTTGTGCCTAAAAAGTGGACAGACAGGTAATACATTTTCGTATTCACGTTAAGTAAATTTAGTAGGATTTTCTGGAAATTTCGAGTTAAGAAGGAAAATGGTAAGAAAAAAGCAAACATTTTCTATTGAAACCAAAAAAAAAATCGAAATTTTCAAAAAAATTCACACAAATTCATGACAAAAATATCTTTCCAACTTCGCAATTTTATATATCAAAAAAGCGGAGAATTCGCGAAGAATTTGGTGAAGAAAAAATATCACAAAATAATTAAATTTTGATAAGTTGAAAATTTAATTTAAAAAAGACATAACTGAAACTAGAAACTGAGAGATTTGTGAAAAAAGTTGAATTTTCCTACGGTTTCGAAAAAGTAAAAATTTCTCCTTGAGGATATTTATAAAAAATGTACGCAAAATCGCGGACGGCCGCTGTCCAACTTTACTAACTAGCATATTAATTAAAAACAAAGTAGGTAGTACTATGTTTTTATTTACCTTAAATATAATGGAGAAGAGGTGTGCAACAACCCATAAATCCAATAGAGGCACAATCCACAAAACTTCACAATAAAAATAAACTCGCAAGAAATAATACACGGAACGCGAATTTAATACCGGCGCAGCGCTCTTGGATCTTTTTGAACGTCGCTCGCGCAATGATAAATCGTCGTAATAAACTCAATCATGGTCCACCGGTGCCTTTCTGAATCCTCCAAATGACGGAGAAGCAGAGCACACCACAAGGTCGCTTATTTACACTTCAATTGAAGACGGAATTTCGTTGTTCGGCGGTACGGCGAACACACGCAAAACTGTGTAAGCTTTACCATGCCGTGTTATTATTGCCGACGGGGCCCCCTTCAATGACGATAGATCAAGAATCAAGAACGCGGTTGCGGACGCGAGGAATCTCTCTTGCATCGTCAAGATCGCTATCCGGATTAAATGTGTTATTTACCGGTGCGTTAATAGGTCAATGGTGTCGGAAGACGTATGTATCAGTCCTGAAATCGGAAGCTACAAGGGTGACCACTATCTCAGATCTGCGATTTCAGCTTGTCAACTAGGGCCAAAGGGGCAATTTACAGACTTTTTAATTTACCTATAAATCGGTAAATAAAAATCTGAATAGCGGGTATAATTTTTGAAGTGAAAACTTCTTTAGACACGTTGAACGATTTTTGTTAGAAGTAAATTATATGGTTTCTCATCACCAAAATACTAATGTCACGTTACCAACATGCTCATGTTAACAGTATATGTAGATATGAGTGAGGATTTGTAATGGAATTAAAATACGTTATCAGCACTTTTAAACATGAAACTAATTTTCTGGAGAAAAAACTAATTTTTGTAAATTTTACAAACAAAGTTGCTGAATAAAAGTTGTGGCTAATAAAATGATCAATAATTTGATATCTAGATCGTTTTAATCCGAAAGATGGTTGCTGAGATATCCACGATTATCTCACGCCGTTTGGCACACGTACCCCTGCCCCCTTCCCCATGTTACTGTCCAGTGTCCACTTTCCCGACCGCCAACATACATTTTCCTTTACAGTATAACCACACTATAGATATTAGCTTAGGCTAAAGTCTGGATATCGTATTATTGTAGCCAGTTCGTGTAACTTGCGATATATGGTCAAAGAGGGGGAAATTTCAAAAAACACTACATAGAAACATTAGACATTGAAGAAATACAAATTTTGAAAAAAAAAACAGTAATTTAAAATAATACAAAATATTTATTCATTTAATTGAATTATCACTTAACACTTAAATTATCGAAATTAGAGCGGAAATAAGTTTCTATCATTAGTAGGATATATTTTATCCCTGAAAACTATTCCAGATACTTCCAAACTAATGTTTTATCTAAAAACAATAAATAACATGTCTCATTTTCTGTGTAAATAAATGCAAAATTTGATAGCGACGATAGCGTCATCTAACGATAGAGCGCAACTTTGCAAGTAATATTCTTTTAATGTAATGATCTGACAGCATCACCTAATGCAATAGGAAGCAACTTTGCTACCCAACATGTAGCTGGAGACTCGCTAAGGAGCTAAATATACAACTAATTGAATTTGAACAAAACATCATTCTGCAGTTTGCATAATTTCTTTAAAGCTCTTTACAGGTGATAAAGTTAGCGTTATTGCGTTTATACAAATTAATTTTATAAAAAAGAAAATATGTTTGATCGATAGCAACACATACCGCTATTTTACAGCTGTAGGTATCTGGTTTTTAATTAAAATTAGATGCAAATAAAAACATTAAATCAAAACAAATTAATACGCCAATTTAGCAGATTTAAAACTTTCTAATTTTGGACTTATCTTACCCCAAAGCGTTCTTCTAACTTCTCCCATGTGGCAGGCGCGGATCTAGAAAGGTTTTTCGGCGGGGGGGCACTTCCATTCCCACCCAACCTCCCTTTTACATGCTTGAGTAATGCCGCAGGCAAAAATTTCAAGAAATTTCAAGGTCACGTGATATTTTCAATTCAAAATTGAATAATATAAAAATAAATAGGAAACCAAGATCCAAGATCAAATTTCAACCATCATATTGCATAAATAACATTTTATTTGCGACTAAAAATATATAAGGTTCTAGTAGAAACGGAAAACAAAATATAATTTTTATTTCAAAAGGAAAATTGTTAAGTATATATCATATAACATAAATAAAACTACAAAATTTCTCAACTAAAAAGTTAACATTATAGAACAAAAACCATAAAATTCAATATTGTTTTTCGTTAAATTGCATGTTTATAATCGAAATCTTAGCAAAAAAGTAAAACCTGAAACTGTGTAATTGAATTATTTGGAATTAGGAAATTGTGAAATAAATAAAATTAAAGTAAATTTAAAAAATGGTCAAAATTTCGAATAAGAAACTCTTAATTTGTAGCAGAAAAAGAGTAAAGAATTTGAAATTTCGAGATCAGTGTTAAAATTTCGAATTTAAAATCGAAATAGTACAAAAGTAACAAAAACCTGACTGTGCCAATTTTGAGAAAATGATATAGTTTTAAAAATCCATAATTCACGAAAAGAAATTTTTTTTTAAATTAAAAAAAAATTTCATAACATACTCATTCATTTCCATATTTTTGCAAAGCTCCTCTTCCCTTTCATTTCCTTATAAAATTTTGCTAATCAGATATTTTTTATCTTAGTCAAACATTGTAAAAAAACAAATAAAACCAATAATACACACAAAAAACTAAACGTAATGTTTTTTTTTTATTTTAAAACTATGTTACTGTATAGAGTATATGAATAAGGAAGAAAAATTAAAAGACTGACTGAAAAAATCAATGTGCAATTTGAGATAAAATTTTGCTTTGTTTTGGTTTTGGCTGTTTGGTAAATTCCGGGAACTCTTGTGAGCCATAATTATCAAGCCTAGCGTCACAGCATCAGATTACATTCCTAAATTAAAAAAATTACTGGTTACAAAGCACAAAGCCCATAAAAGCAACTCGATTATTTATTAGAAGAATTTCTGCGAGGCGATAATCCATATATTAGCAGCCTCGGTTCTGTTGTGGAGTTTAAAGTAGACCTCAAAAAATGTATGTAACGAAACCCAGAGAGTACAAAATTAGTCATTTTAAATTACATTTTATCAATATTCAAATATTATTATGAATGGCATTGTTTAGACTTTTTTTTAATTTCAATTATTAGATCCCTGTATATGTCGTACAGTTTACATTTGCAGATACAAAGGCGGCGGACTTAGATTAATTATATCAAATTAATTAAAAATCGATTTAAGAATTACGTTTTTTAATACTCCAAGAGGGTTTCCGGCGTCAAAAACCTCCGTGGAATAAAATAATAATAATAATAAAAAATAAAAGTGTAAACTTGTAACTTTGAGAAAAGTATCGAAATTTCTTGCAAATTCATAAAATTCATTTAGAGATGGGTTGAAGCTCGAAATATTGACATTAAAATTTTTAAAAGAAAAACAACAAACACAAATTTTCTAAAAAATTGGTGTTTCGTTTTTGCAATTAAAATTTTAAGGAAAAAGTTTAAATTGAAATTAAAAAAACTAAAAGAAAGTTAATTTCTAAACTGTCATTAATTGTGTTGTAGAAGAGACCAGCCCAAACAAAAAATTTTCTGGAGTTACGGGTGTTCTTTTGAGGAACGTATTCAAACCAGAGGGTTTCAGGTAATCAGTACTTTGGGAAAACATATCTTTTAATTTGTTCAATCACCTGTTTCTTTTCTCTATTTTGATGATTTACTTTGCCTTACGATCCGGGCTCTAACCTCTAGTAATTGATGTAATCGTTTAGATATCGACCAATATTTAATGATAAATGTTCTTTTTAAGAAGCAGTTTATAAATGTCTTGCTGAAAACTTTATAAAAGATACACCATTATAAAAATGTAAGCCTACAAAGCTCATCTGAGTTATACAAATAAATTAAATAATAAGTAGATATTTTTTATCACTTCATGAAGATCTTAATTTCGTGCAGAACAATCCAGCTGTAAAAAATATTTTTTCTTGAATTTGCTGAAGTCAATGATTTGAGTAGTAAATTTTTAAATGCTCGAAAACATAAATAGTCGCACGTTCGACAACATAAAATCCTGGGCGATGTTTATTTTACAATTCGCAAAAATGTACCAAAGAAGGTGCCGCTGTGCCCCAAGAAATCTAATTAGCAAAAGTATTACGAATTATAGCACCGGATGTTATGTCTTTGTCAGATTAGCTGTTAAAATATATGGATATACTTAAGTCTCTGGGATATACAATGAGATATTAATTTAGCATAAGAATATTTCTACAACTTTTTATTTTTTATTTTATTTCGTATTTTTAAATTATTTATTTTAAACTTCTTGAGCATCTCGGGGGGGCACTTGCCCCTGGTGCTTCCCCTTTGGATCCGCCTCTGCCATGCAGTCATTTAGATTTTTTAAATTACAACTTTATACAGATATGTTTCCTTATAACGAACCCGCTTAATACGAACTTCCGCTTAAAACGAATGTATCTGCAAGGTACGGTTTGAAGTACTATTATTATTTATCGTTTATTACAAACTTCGCTTATAACGATTTCTTTAATCCCTTGAGGTTCGTTATAAATGGACATTACTGTATTTTGTTTTTTTTTTTCGAATTTAACTCATCATTTCAGTAGGGTTTCATCCGATACTTAAGCCTAATATTTTCAAGATATTTTGCATTTTTAGAAGATAAAATTTTATCACCGTGCACAAAAATTTAATATTTATCGTACTTTTAAGGACAAAACTATGTTAGTTCGACAGTAATTTGTCAAATAAGTAAAAACTTCGAGAAAAAGTCCAAATTTTTAAAATGAATTAAAATTGTTGAAAAAAGCCGGCTTTTTTAAAACAAGTCAAATCAAAATTTTAAAACAAAGTAGAAAGATTGGAAGGGTGGAAATTTAAAAATAAATTGGAAATTTCGAAATATCCAAGTTTAAAAAAAAATTCGAGAATTTCAGTAAAAAGGCAAATTTGAGAAAAGACGAAATTTGAAATTTTATTATAGTTAAAAAATGGAATTTTCCCAAAAACGTCTCGAAATTTTTGAAAATGTCTCGAGATCCTCATGTCTCGAAATTTTTCAAAAAAGTCAATATTTTCAAAAAAGTTCAGATTCAAAAAAGATATAGTTAAATTTTACAAAGTAGGTACCAAAAAAAGTCAGGAACACTCGTATTTTGGAGTCGATTTTCAAAATATTAAATTTTTCAAAAGATCGAAATTTTTAAAAACAAATTTAGTAAATTAATATTTTTCAGAAATTTCAAACTTTGATTAAAATGGAAACATGGGAAAACTTGAAATATTGAAATGTTTAAAACGTCCACATTTAGAGAAAAGGTCGAAATTTTGAAGTAAAAATTTTGACAAAAAGTATAAATTTTGATAAACGTGAGAAGTTGAAAAAAGTGTCAATTTAGTACATTAAGTTCAAAATGCGAGAAAATGTTGAAACTTTGATAAAAATTGGAATTTGAATAAACTGTAAATTTTTAAATGTTAAAATTATACAAATCTTGTCCCCTGAAACCAAGAAAGATTAAAAAACACAACAAAGGTTGTTCTAACGCATTTCGATAGCCAAGCTATCATAGTAGTAGTATCTCTTTGAAGGTGATAGCTTGGCTATCGAAACGCTTTAGAGCAACCTTTGTTGCGTTTTTTAATCTTTCTTGATTTCAGGGGACAAGATTTTTATTTTAATCTTTAAAATTATTGAAATATCAAAGTCCAAAAATAAGTGAAATGTTAAAACGTCAATATTTTTAAAAAGTCGAAATTTTAAAAATTCCAAAAATTTAAAGAATTCAGTATTTTTAAGTCGAAATTAAAAAAAAAGTAGAAAAGTTTTCCGAAGTTTTCGAAGCAAAAATGAACAAAAAGCCAAAATTGGAGAAAAATTTAAAATTTCTAATCAGAACTTAAAAGCTTACCATTTTGGAAAAGCATCGAAATTTTTATAAAAACAGGAATTTGAAAAAAGTGAAATTGTTAAATATCAAATTTTTAAAAAAAATCAAAATTTATAAAGTCAAATTATGGTTACACTAAAAACTTCGCAAAACAGTAAAAATGTAAAGAAAAGCGGAAATATTGAAAATATAAATTAAAAGAATTATGGCATTTCAAAATTTTGCTAAAATACTCTAAACTTTTAGAAAAATTCAAAACCCAAAGAAGATTTTTAGATATGTTCGGCGTTTTTCTTTAATGTTTCAAATATTTAATTTTTTTCTCAATATTGCAAGTAAAATTTTCGACCAACTTCAAACATTTAACTTTATTCTTGAAAATTTGAATATAAAGTTAATTTTTAGACTTCAGTTCAAGATTTTGAAATTACACGAGCAAAGTCTAAATTTTGAGTAAAAGTTGAAATATCTAGAAAAATGTCGAGATAAATTCGAAAATTCAAGAATAAAACAGTTTTGGTGGAACGGACTTGTCCCTGGTTATCTTCAAAAATTGAAATACAAATTATGTCCCCTGAAACCAAGAAAGTTTAAAAAACACAACGAAGGTTGCTCTAACGCGTGTGGATAGCCAAGCTATCATCTTCAGAGAGTTTTGCCAACAAAAATCAAAATTTCGGTAAAATGGTCGAACTTATAAAGAGAATATCAAAAATTTTAGGTTATAAACAAAATTTCGAGAAAACACTTCCTTGGGGAAAAATTAGAAACGCTCTGTTTTTAGAGGTATTAGTTTTTTTTAGAATTTTGAAGTATAAATTTCAAATTTTTAATTTAACTTCAAAATTTATTTCATTTCAAATTCATTAGGCTAAAAGTTTTATCTTCGTTCTTAAGATGTTAAGATTAAATAAGAAGTCAAAATGTTGTTATTACATTTAAACTTTTGAGATTAAGGTTGAATATTTGAGAAAAAGTAAAAATTTCTGAAAAAATTTCGAATAAAGATAAAATAAATGCAATTTTAATTGACTTTGAGCGGGTCTGTTATTTTAATGTTTGCTTAGAGTCGATTTTTTTGTTTATTAATTTTATTTAACATTTCTTCGGCCCAGTTTGGAAATATTTAAAGGCCATAGGACGATAAGCAAAGTGAATCGGCCCCAGAAAGATATCTGGACCATTTTTTGAGAATGTTTTACTACTAATGAGATTCTTTGATCCTGTAAGTTTCAGATCTCTATCTATTTTAGTTTTTGAAAAAATCGAAAAAATTCTAAAAAAAATCGAAAAAGAGAATTTTTTTTTCTCAAAAACGACTAAAACAATTTAAATAAAATCTGGAAACATTATAGAAATATATATAGGCTATATTCCAAAAAATTGACAGTCTATAATCATTATGTTATTTAGGAAAAACGGGCAATTTTTTCCAAATTTATTTTTTTTCTTTATGATAGCGTTCTAGAACAATTTTGAAACTAATTTCTGTTTATGTCTTTTTTGATGTACAATACCCTTGCAAATTCTGAAACCGTACAAAAAGGTGCGCCATATTGAAAAAATAAAATAAAAACCGATGTTTTCATTAAAAAATTGATTTATATTTCAGTTTCAGGAATATTGGGCTCATATTAGAAACTATATTCCTACTAATAGGGTAATTTAACTTTGAAAGTTTTAAGGTTTATTGATTTATTTTTTTTGAAAAATTGGAAAAAAAAACAAAAAATAGGAAAATATTTTTTCTCAAATCGCGTAAAACCGATTTCAATGAAATTTGAAAATATTAGAGAGGTATATGAATGCTTTACTCAAAAAAAAACTATTAGCCTCTTTATAACCTAATAATAATTATTAGAGACGTTCTAGAGCAGTTTTAGAGTTAACTTTCTTAATGTGTTTTTTAATATAGAATAATCTCTCCAATTCTTAAATTAATTAAACATCGATTTATTTCAATGTGTTTTATATCATTGAAACAACAAAAACAAAATACTCAAAAAAAAAATATGAGATTTTTTTACTAAAATGTTATAAAAATAAATTATAAACTAGTAAACTAGATATATTAAGACCTTGATAATTTTATTTAAAATATTTTATGCATTTTAAAATACCAATATAATATAATCTACAATTATTAATCAATATGCCTGTAAAATGATTTACTAAACAATTCGAGCGATTCCTTCCAAAATCAATGGGCTTCTATTCTTAGAAAACCATAAAAACATGAATATCAAAAATCAATCAAAAATTGCGACCTGCATCATGATCAGAAACGTACACCTAGATCAACGGATGGAAAGACACGATTCAATAGGGAATATTTGACTTAATAGCCGTTTCAAAATGTAGCAAATGATAATTTGTTTAGAAAAAACTCTTTTCTATCCAAAATGCTATATTACAACTGATTTGGTAGACATCAGTAATCTGAGGTATTAACTATAATTTTATAGGGAAAAGTCAAGTTTTTGGTATTTATCGATAGTAGAGCAACTGACGCCTTGGTTATGGTGTATATGTTAGGATCAAACACCGATTTCGGCCAATGGCCGAAGAAAACGGCCAAAACGCGTTCTGGCCACCAGCAAATTGCCAAAGTCCGTAATATCGCTTTCTGGCCGTTTGATATAGACCAGGACGCGTTTTGGATCTCTCACGACTGACAGAAAGCGAAGCTGTTGAATAATTCGCGTACTGGCTTTCTGAAAATAGCCAGAACGCGTTCTGGCATTCGCAGCTATACGAGAACGCGTCGAGTACATAAACGAAACGTACAAAAGCCGATTTTGTACTTGTCTCAACATGTACACTGGCTAAATCTATCTTCATTCGAGTGTGTAGTGGGTAGTAAGCAGTTTGGTGCAACTGTGATAGGTGGTAGGTTAAAAATGTGTACTAGTGTGTGTACTAGTGCCATAGAAGATCTTAAGTTGCATAAGTGATAGCAATGATCGTAGCAACAAAGGCCTAGCATCCGGATCGACACAGGGCTTTATACAGTGTAACTGCAAACGTTATTGCATCAACAGAAAATGTGTGTATAGGGCAAAGAAAGTGATTTGTAACAGCAAATGTCATAACAACAGTTCGTGCAAAAATAAGTAAATACAGGTATATTGAAAAAGTACTCATATGCGGAAAATGCATTTTATGTTGAAATCGTTCCTTTATTATGATATTCATAAAGAATAAAAATATTTTGTTTTTGGACATCTTGTTCTTTGTGCTCGACGCGTTCTGGTATTGATGCGAATGCCAGAACGCGTTCTAGCTATTTTCAGAAAGCCAGTTCGCGAATTATTCAACAGCTTCGCTTTCTGGCAGTCGTGAGAGATCCAGAACGCGTCCTGGTCTATATCAAACGGCCAGAAAGCGATATTTCGGACATTGGCAATTTGCTAGTGGCCAGAACGCATTTTGGCCGTTTTCTTCGGCCATTGGCCAAAATCGGTGTTTGATCCTAACATATACATAGAACCGAATTTTCTAAACTGCAATTTTATAGTTTAGGAAATTAAAATTGATTATGATTGATGTGATGTATTGATGTTTTAAAGTTAAAGCGAAAAACGATATGTTAAGTATAATTATTAACATTCAAGAGTACTTAAAAAATTGATACCCAAATCTTGTCCCCTGAAACCAAGAAAGATTAAAAAACACAACAGTTGCTCTAACACGTTTCAATAGCCTAGCTATCATCTTCAAAGAGATACTGTACAGTACTGAGTAGCTCTGTTTTTTAAATCTTTCATCGTTTCAGGAAACAAGATTTGTGTATCAATTTTTAAAGATAACCAAGGACCACTCCGTGTTACCAAAATTCAAGTATACTTATAGATTTTTCAATATTGTGATACTGACTGTGCAGCAGCAGCTGCAACGGATACCGCCGCAGAGATCAGTGGTATCGACGTTTTTTTTTAGTCATCAAAAAATATTTTAGAATATTCCTTTTTAAAAACATTTATTTGGTCATCAAAATACTAATAATACAATTTTGTTTATCTTCGACTTTTTAGGGCTTAGATTTAACAAACTATTGTGGCTCTAAATATGGATTGCTCCTATAGTCCAGGAAAAATGGATTTTTGTTACAAAATAATTAAATACTAAACTTTTTTTAGAAATGTTTTCACTTCGACTTAACAAATAAGTACAGAAAGTTCCCTATCAAGATCAGGTGCAGATTGGCCAGCATATTGACTTAAAATGGAAATATTGGTTTTTTTGTCAACAACTGACACAATTTTAGTGTAACAAATAATGTTTTTTAAAAAAGTTGGAAAGCTTAGAATTTGATTCAAAGAAGTTATTTGCCATTTTTTCGTAGATCTAGTCGTTACTGGGAAAATGACATGCTTTTGGATATTTGCATTGATTTCAACATCACCTAAAAGGTATAGCATGACATGTGCTTTTTTTAATTGATTTTGTCAAGATGCCTAATGTACTATTCCGTATTTGGTTAAATTCGTAATTTATTGACATCAATGTTTTTATTGGTCTTAATGTTATGTTCTTCATCTAATAACTTACTTTCATGTCGTGATCAAATAAATAATTATAAGAGTATCTACGAAGGTTTTAAGCATTGTGGTATGTGTAAAGGTTTCAACAGTATCGTATGTCGACCACCAACAAATCTAGTAGTATTCGTTGCATAGTTAGTAGCGCCCTAACATACCATACTTTTGTGCTTCTTTCGTTGTTCCTAAAATTAGTGAAAATGTATAGAATACGCACCATCAACCAACTGTCTTTGCAAAAAGTAATCTGATCTCGTTTTAGACATTTATTCATTTCGTTCCCGTCAACGTGTAACCGACAATAACGATGATGAAGGTGAATGATAATTAACTCAGAAACGTAACATTCAGACCAACAAAAACAGCCCTCCCGCCAAAAAAAATCTCAAATTCAACGGAAGAGGTGAAGTAGATTAGGCCTTCTGAGGATATCGCTCAAAAAGTACAGGCCAAAATCTATACATTTTGGGTAGTGCAGAAATAAGTGTGACTACCCGAAAGCACGCTATTCGTGAGACATTTCATCAATAACGACTAACTAAAAGAAAATGGTTAATAACTTTTTTGTAGAAAATTTAAAGTTCTCCGACTTTTATTAAAAACATTTTTTTTTGTTAGATCAAAATTGTGGAAATTATTGGAAAAGAAACAAAATGTTCCATCTTCAAATCAATATAGCGGCCTTCCCCACACGATCTTGGTAAGGAACTTTATAAACTTATTTGTTAAGCGTAAGTGGAGCTATTTCTAAAATAAAAATGTAGCATTTAATTTTTTTGCAACAGGGGTGATTTTTCATCTATTTTACCTGAACTACTACGGAGTAAATAAAACATGTCTACATTTAAAAGCAATACATTGAGATTTTGTCTTTGTTCGAAATTATTGATAACAAACACCCGCCAAATGTGAAATCAAAATGCAAATTGACTCTGAGTTCTGATTAAATTAATATTAAACATATTAATAAATAATTGTATGCCCATGATATATTGGTATTTTAAAATGCGAAAGAATATTTTAACTAAAATTATTGACGTCTTTGCTAATATAGTTTTAATTAATTCTTAAATACTCTAATATTTTAGTAATAATTATATAGTTTTTTTCGAAGTTTTGTTTCTGTTGTTTTAATGATATAAAAAACACTGAAATTGATCGATTGTTATTTGTACATTATCAATCAATTTTAAGATTCGAGATATTATTTTATATCAAAAACACATTAGGAAAGTCAACTTTAAAACTGTTCTAGAACGTACCACAAAGGAAAAAAAATCGCAACAATTGACTGTTTCTAACAATTATTATTAAAATTAAGAGCTAGTATTTTTTAAGCAAAGTATTTATATATCTCTATAATGTTTCCAAATTTCACTGAAATCGGTTTTATGTGGTTTTAGAAAAAAAAAATTCCTATTTTTTCCGATTTTTTCAAAAAGGAAAGTGAATAGAATTCTGCAACTAGCAGGATCAAACTGTTCTATTAGCAGGAATATACTCTTCAAAGATGATCTCAATATTACTGAAATGAAAATAAATCAATTTTTAAATGAAAAAATTGGTTTTTATTTTTTTTTCAATATGGCGTACCTTTTTGATCAGTTTCAGAATTTGCAAGGTTATTCTACATCAAAAAAGTCACAAAAAAAGTTTATTTCAAAATTGTTCTAGAACGTTATCATAAAGAAAAAAAATAATTTCGAAAAAAATTGCCCGTTTCTCCTAAATAGCCTAAATATTTTGAATTAATATTTTTTTTAATATAGCTTTTATATATCTATAATATTTCAAAATTTTATTCAAATCGCTTTAGTAGTTTTAGAGAAAAAAATATTTTTCTATTTTTCGGTTTTTTCATTTTTTTCAAAAACCAAAGTAGATAGAGATCTGAAACTTGCATAATCAAAGTATTGTTACGTGCGTTATCGGTTCGAATTGATACACGTGATGGATTATTCCCACTTTATTACTGAACTCAACCTTGATCACCACAATTGACAATTAACTCACTTATTATTGACTTCTACTAACTCAATAATTACACTGATTCAAACTGACTGACTCGAGGGAAAGCTGACCGCCTTTTTATAGTTTTGGCCCCCGGCTTCTAGAACTTTTGGGCAGATAAGGCTTATCGTTTGCCGAAATTTCTGGAACGCTTATCTGCCATTTGTTTCGTTATCGCGGCCGCTTTCCCCTTATCAGATCCTTCTAGAAACTTTTTTTATTTACTAAATTATACAATTCTATTCTAAATTCTATTACATCTATTTACATTGCGTTACACTACCTCCCCCTTAGGAATGATCGTCCCGATCAGTTCCAATCAGTCACTTCGCCACTAAATTTGCATAGTCTGTTCAGGTGTACCACTTTCATTTTACTCCTGGAGCTACGCTGGATCCTGTATACCAAGCCGTTGATCCTCTTCAGCACTTTCTACGGCCCTTCCCAAGATGGCGTAAACTTTGGCAAAACTCCTTTCTTTCGCTGATGGTTGTATAGCCATACTAACTCGCCCTCACTGAAATCACCATGAATGGCATTTATATCATACCTTGTCTTCATCCGGTCCGTCGCCAAGTTGATCTTCGTCCACACAAGGGCATGCGTCTCCAATATCGCTTCCCTCAAGTCGTCTACGAAACTCATCGCCTCCCTGGGGATCTCCCTTGGTGATCCAAACACCAAGTCACACGGAAGCCGCAGTTCCCTCCCGAAGATCACTTTTGCCGGAGTCTGACTTGTAGTTTCGTGAGTTGCCGCGCGATAGGCCATCAGAAACAGTGGTAGATGTCGGTCCCAGTCGGTCTGATGTTTGGAAACGACCTTCGAAAGATGTTCCTCTAAGGTCCTGTTAAATCTCTCCACCATTCCGTCAGACTGTGGATGAAGAGGTGTTGTTCGAGTTTTCCTTATTCTGCGTGATGCTCCTGGCTCTGAAACCTTGTAAGCAGCTTCGACCTCCAAAGCTCTAATCAGTGCCTCCTTTAACGTACGGACGTTTGACAAGCGTATCACTCTCTGAACTTCCGGGTCTCTTATTCCTTCTATGAAGATTCTAACTGCGTGGAGTTCCAGAAAGTTGGTTGGTGCTGTTGGATGGGCGATGTACGTCAATCTTCTAACGTCAGCCTCGAATTCTTGCAGCGTTTCTCCACTTTTCTGTCTTCTTACTAGCAGCTGCGACTGGACAACTTGCTGCAAATGTTGGTCCCCAAATCTCAGCTCTAAAGCCCTAACTAGATCTTCATAATTGGCTTGTTCTTGATCCGATAGAGTCCGGAGTAATTCCAGACCATCTCCGCGCAGGGATACCACTAATGAGGTTGCCTTTGCTTCCTCCGTCCACTGATTGGTCTTACCTTAGCAGCAGCTTCGAACTGTTTTCTGTAGGTGTGGAAGGATGTTTTTCCGTCATAGGTCGGATGTTTTACCTTTTGGGAAGAACTAGCAGGTACACTTTCGGATTCATGTTGTGTGCTTTGTCCACTTAGCAACTTTTTCATGTTATTTTTTATGTTGCTGATCTCCCTCTTTGTTGCATTTTCCAAATCAAGAAGTTTGCTGTTGAATTTTTCTTTTACTTCCCCAATTTCTTCCCTAACTTCGCCAATCTCTTCTTGCATTTCTTCTCGCATTCCTGTAATTTGTTCTTTCATTTTTCCTTTTATTCCTGTAATTTGTTCTTTCATTTCCTCTCTCATTTTTGCAGCGTCTACTCCCATTTTTTCTGTTATATTTGCTAATAGACTATGCAATTCTTGTTTTTCTGCATTCCTTTTCTGATCTTCTTCTTCTTTTTCTTGTCGTCTTTGTTCTTTCTTCTGTTCTTTTTCTTGTCGTCTTCGTTCTTCCTCCTGTTCTTTTTCTTGTCTTCTTCGTTCTTCATCTTGTCGTCTTCGTTCTTCCTCCTGTTCTTTTTCTTGTCGTCTTCGTTCTTCCTCCTGTTCTTTTTCTTGTCGTCTTCTTTCTTCATCGTGTTCTTTAAGCATTGCGAATAACGCTTGCATTTGTTGTTCCATTTTGGCCGATTTTAATCTCGTATCCATAAAGCGTAGTAGAATGTTCAAGATTTTACTTGACGCGCTTCGTATAAACTATTTAACAGTTTAAAACGTCCGAGATAAAGTCAACTACGGCACCTGGCACGAATTTTTTTTTTTGAGTAATAAAGCATAATCCACGAATAATTCCACTTCTGACACAAAATGTTACGTGCGTTATCGGTTCGAATTGATACACGTGATGGATTATTCCCACTTTATTATTGACTCAACTTTGATCACCACAATTGACAATTAACTCACTTATTATTGACTTCTACTAACTCAATAATTACACTGATTCAAACTGACTGACTCGAGGAAAAGCTGACCGCCTTTTTATAGTTTTGGCCCCCGGCTTCTAGAACTTTTGGACAGATAAGGCTTATCGTTTGCCGAAATTTCTGGAACGCTTATCTGCCATTTGTTTCGTTATCGCAAGTGTAGTTCAATGCCGGAAGGGGTATTAGCCCTCGGAATAGTTGTTTCTTGTGGATCGGGCTTCAAATATTTAAATTTTTGACACAGTAAATTGATGATGAAATGTCTATTCATATTAAAATTTCTTTATTTTTCTTTTTTATATTTTAAAATTTTTTTATTTTTAAGTATTTCTTCATCATAAAAAAGGTTGTAGCACTGGACATCGATGTTTCGCTCTCATTTGAGCTCGTCAGCAGTGCATAACATGGAAAGGGAACAATGAGAAAGAAATTCTTAAAAATAAAAATTTTAAAAAATATAAAAAAAAAAATTATTTTTATCGTCAACAAACAATAAAAATTTAAATATTTCCAAACTGGGCCGAAGAAATGTTAAATAAAATTAATAAACATAATGCTTCCGGTCAATAAGAGTTCACCATGAAGAATAGGGTCGATTTGTTACTGTTATTAGAATACAATTTAAACAAGGACACAAAGTATACAAGATATACCACAACTTTGGGAATATTTTAGTTCTGTTGATTGAAATTTCGAGAAATTTTTAGTTTCTTTGTGTTTTTCCCTAGTTTCAATTTTCTCTCAAAATTTTCAACTTGATATTTTTAGTAAAATTTTGTTGACTTTGACAAGAAAATAAAAAGATTATATCCTATTGGTACAAAAACCAAACTTAAATATAATTCTCTAATTTACATTCTCGTTAACCAGCACTCATTTGTTATACTTGTATTTACACATACCTAGTGGCTGTGTGGATGCAAAGTTTTATTATGTTGTTGATTTTCCCAATTTACATACGTTTCTCATTTCAAATGCTAATTATTAAAATATTTATCTTAAAGGTACATTTTTAAGTGAAGCATTTTACAACTCCATTTCGTGCAAATTAGATATCCATCAAAGTTTTGTAAACAAATTAGCAATTCAAATTTTACCGGCTCTACTTGAAACGCACCAGGAAAAAATAAATCATGGTCGCCATTCAACGAGGTGATAAGATTAATATCACGCACAACGTGAACTGTTAATTACAAAAATGTTGCACTTTTTAAATAATAGTTATAGTCCAAAATACGTCACTGTTATTTTTTTCTTCTTATCATTTTAGAATCATACACATGCAATTTTTCGCCTGTTCAATAACTTGACTTCAGTTAAGCCTATCCAATACAATTCACACTTTTTTACTTTAAAGATGCAATGGATCAATTTGACACATTATTTTAACGTTGGTGGTCCTTGCTTATCTTCAAAAATTGAAATACAAATCTTTTCCCATGAAACCAAGAAAGATTAAAAAACACTACAAAGGTTGATCTCTTCAGTGTCTCTCTGAAGATGCGAAGAGGCTATCGAAACGCGTCAGAGCAACCTTTGTTGTGTTTTTTAATCTTTCTTGGTTGCAGGGGACAAGATCTGTATTTTAATAGATTATTTTAACATCAAATTAATTACCCACATTTCAACCTTTAAACTTGTGGGAATAAGCTTACATACAGTGTGTCCCAAGATAAGGGTACTGAAGAGGGGTTTCTTTTTTATTTGTGGATTTACGAGAAAAAGTCATTCTTTAGGAAAACTCCTGCTTGATCTTAAATCATCAAAAATGACATTATTTACTATATTTTTTACACAGGTAGTTCAATTATTTGAGAATTCTAAAAAATGACATGAAGTAAACTGAAGTTGTTTTTGTTAAGGTAGGACAGTATTACTTAAAAACAGGGCTTCGAACCGGAACTGAACCGAAAACCGGAAACCGAAAAAAAACCGTTATTTTTATCGGAACGAAAACCGGAACTGAACCGAAAAAAAAATATCGGTTTTCTTTTGACTTTAGATCTTTTATGCATGATGTACTTTTTAAACTGATTTTGTGGCGAGTGATTCTGAATCTGATTTGTTATTACTTACGCGCAAAATAAACAAGCCTGCAATAACAAGAAAAACAAGCTCTTACTATCAGGACAAGAATTAGACCACCAAGAAATTGACAAGAGAATAAGTCAAAAAAATTTTTCTCCTGGTCAGCAATACAAGACAAGAAGTTAAGATAGCAAACAAGAAATCTTGCTTTTGCATCACTATTTGGTGCACAATTACCCCAAACATGAGAGGATTTAATTACATAAGTGGTGTAAGCAGCGATAATTTTATTTAAAAATGAATTTACAATCTCCTATGACTGAAGCAGGAAAGCAGTCTGGTTATTTGAATTATTCATCATTAACGAGCGAACTCTTGAAAAAAGAAACCAATACCGTGAAAGTTTATAATTAGGAATCATCCAAGAGAGAAAAACACAGAACATTATTAGTTACGCCATCGAAGATTACACATAATCATCGCTGTTTATAATTGATTTCAAGTCGCCTAATATTAAATTAACAGCCAACACTGACTGGTGCGTTATGTGTGCCGCTCAAGTGGATGATTCCTAATAAATTTATTTGCGTAAGATAACTCTTTACGCCTTCGAGCACATTTCAATCGCAGCGCCAAAAGTGGAACGTCAAGAAATTCGATATCAACAAATTTCCATCGATATTTTCAATTAAACAGCCGCTATTCTGCCTTTTTACATCTCACTCGCATCATTAGCACTCAATCGCCATTAACTTTTATTGGAACATAAATCAAATTTTATATTTCGTAATATTTATGCTGCGGGGAAGTCGATTAAGAAGTCCGTCGACTGAGAGGTTTAATTTCCAAACGCCATAGGCCACAATATAACGCGATTTTTATGATTTGGTATGGTAATGGTGGAGTTTTTGTTTCATTTTTGGTTGCAAGTATAAAATATGACTCGTTCAGATAAAAGAGCGTTCGCAAGAAGTGGCATTCCAATTCTGAAAAAAATCCGAATATGTAATCGCATCGCTCTCGGCAGCAGATATGTGGGGGCGGCAATTTTTTTATATTTCATTTAATAACTTCAACAGCAATCTCCGGATTTTTATTTAGTTTAAGTATTTCCTCTTTGATTCTTACTGTTATGTCATCCTTACCATACGTTATTTTATAAAATTTAACACCTTTTTTCGAGTTCAAAGTAAATTTATAGTTTTTAAAAATGTCTGACAATTATAACTTTTGATAATGTTGACGTTTTATTCGCTCTTTAAGAAAAAGTCGAGATTTCTATAAAAAGGCAAAACGAGGAAAACTTTGAAATTAAAATTCTAAACTCGAAATAGGTACCAAAAGAATATGTATTAATTTAAATATTTATTTCTAAATTTACACTTTTTCGCAATATTCTGAATTTAGCTTACAGTTTGTACCCTTATTTTTTTCCAAAATGTGTTTTTCGTGCTTAAACTTTAGATTTTTTTTTAGTAATGTGTCTTTTTTCTCAAAATTTCTAATCTCCCCTCGAAATTTCAAGATCTTTCAAAATTTCGATACAAAATTAGAAATTAAAGATAAAGCTTATCATTTTTGAGAAATGTAAATAACTGCTTCTAAATAATGATAATAATAATTCGATTTAAGACTGAAACTTATAAGTCAAAAAAAAGGTCGAAATTTTCAAATTAAGTAAAAATGGAAATAATTATATTTGGAAACAGGTCAAATTTCGAGTAGAATGTTGATATATAATGGAAAAAATTACATCAAAATTTTGAGATACATGTAGAAATGTTTAGGAAAAACATTGACAGAGCAAAATAACCATTTTATAATTAAATAACATTTGAGTTAGATTATATGAACCAGAAATTGTTTAAAGAAAATCAAAATTTCTAACTCAAGTTTTTTTTTTCAAAATTTTAGAAGATATTTGGTTAATTGCGAAATTTGGCAACTTTGAGAAAAGTTGAAAGTTCTCAATATATTTTTTTAAAAAGATCCCTGCTCCATGAAAAAATAACGTTTTTGGAGTATTTAGCAGCACATTTGCCTAAGGAGCAAGGGACATATGCCCAAGGTGGCATGTCACAAGAAAGCTTTGCTTGTGTAAAGGAAAAACAGGTTTTTTTGTCAAGCCAGTTTTATGGAAAAAAAAGGAACTTATGGAAGCTTCAAAAGATTATACCATTTAGCAAAACCAACAAAAAATAAATTAATTTATTCTTACACAGCACAGTATTTTCATTTCTATAAAATTTTCTGTACAAAATAACTATGCTACTAGGAAAAATACATTTTAAAACTTAACAAATATGTTTCCATAATATAACTTCTTTTACCTATTAACTATTAAATAACATACAATTAGATTTGGACACATCAACTAAAATATGAGCAATCCATCATAAATTTTGGCAGTACGTTGGTGTAATGTAGTCTTTTCTAACATTTGTATCTAACTAATCAGTTTTGAGCTGCTCATCATTCAGCGCAGCCTTTTCTGTGGAACTTTCAATTTTGCTTTGCAAGCAGTTGAAAAGAACCTGATAAATGTTGGGAAAACCATCGTAACCTAAAACAATTCAAACAAATAAGAAAGTTGTGATTAACAAATTAGAGATGTTAAGAAAAACCGAAATTGTGAGATAAAACTCAAAATTTTGACAGCAAATGGAAACTTCTAGATTAAGGACCGGAAGCACACGTTCGGAATCTAAATTAGATTTCCCAATGAAAAATTCAGACTCAGGCAATGGAATGGACGTCAGAAATAGATGCACGTGCAGCCAGTGACCTAAATTCCTGATTCGGAAACCTAACCAACAATCTGTACGTATGCGGCCAGTCTTAATTCAAAATTTATAAAAAAACAATTTTTGAAGTTAAGATTAAAACAAAGGTTGAAGTTTTCTAGAACAAATTTCAATTTGCAACTCCAAATTTCAGACACAACAAAATTTGGGTTCAAAAAGAAATATTTCACAAATCAAAAACAAGTAAATAGGTTTGTTCCAACCGGACATCAAACAAAAGTAAAAAAAAAAAAGAATTCGCCTTGCATCAGCCCCTACTAAAAATACTCACTTGGGTAACAATTGACATCAATAATGGCGTATTTCCCAGTATTATTTTCTATTACGAAGTCGACACCCAACAAATCAATATCGAATGACTTCCTCAGCGTTCTAACCATCAGAGCCATAATTTTTGGGTCAGGTGTTACCTTCATCCCTTCATCATCTGGATCCAACACAGTTAGAGTACTCTGCGAATCAGCCTTAGACACATCGGCAGTCTCAAAAGCGATAGTCTCCCTATCAGAAGAATCGAAATTCTTCAACGACGGTCTTTCAAAATAAAAATACTTATCCCCCACCATGTAAATTTTGTGTAACACGGCGTTATGGTTTATGAAGCTTTGAGCCACACAGGGAGTCTTGCAATCGACTAGATACTTCTCATTGAAGATAATTGACATCGAATGCGCCTCTCTGGACCCGTGGCATATTATCGGCTTGCAAATAATCGGGAACGTGACGCCAGAGTCGCGCAATTTTTTGGAAATGTCGTCGATTTCAAAAGAGTTCAGCTCGCAAAAATTTGGCGTGAATACGTTGTACTGTCCCAAATTAGTTGAATTTATAATACTGTAAGTGTTGTACCGGTCTATCAGTTGGCGCACTTTTGGCAATGGGTCCACTACGATCATTGAGGGATTGGCGTTAATGTACTTCTCAATCTTCTCCAACAAATCGCAATGCTGGAAATAGATGATAAATGTAAGATTTACAAGAACTTTTGGTTTAATAGAGAAATCATTTGTACTGTATTTTAGACACGATTAGACACATAATCCCCGTAGTACTTAAAAAAATTGCCCTTAAGGAGCGGTTTTACTAGGAAAACTGCGATTGGAAGATTTGGCTTCAAAATCAAAACTAATTTCACTTTTTAAAACCTACAAATTATAACAAACGGTGAAGTGACAGATTAGTAATAATAGAGAGGAATTTAATTTTATTTATCTAGATTAAAAAAGAAAAATATTCTTTTATGCTTTAGTCTGTGGCCCCTAAATATTACAGCCGGTCCTGCCTTTGACTGAATTCTAAATAGTTAACTGCATTTTACAGCATTTTTTATGTTTACCCTCGTAGATAGCAGAAATCAGTAAACAAATATAGCATGACTAATATCAATAATGAATGACTAATAAACTATTAGCCAAGTGGCACATGATTAGGCAACCTATATTGATAAGAATAAATAAAATGTCGTGATTTTAGACTATTAAACTAAAAATCTTGCATGTTACATCTGCTTAAAGAACAGAAAATTAAACTTCATATTAAACGTCTACCTTCATATCATTTAAATGAATTAAAATAGTAACAAATCACATTAAAATCAATCTTCATAGTTTTTATGTAAGTTTCAAATAATAACAAATAAAATTAAAATCAATGTTTGTAACATGTATAAAAGTTAAAAACAAACGAATAAAATTAAAACTGATACACTTGGAAACATTTACAGCCAAATACGTTGACAAAGGTAGATGATACAATCAAAAACGTAAAGTATACTGCAATATTAACCACCTAATTTTTTAATAGATATTAATTTTGATATATAATTTTAAAAGGCAGGCAACTATTAATATGGATTCAAAGGTGCAACAATTAAAACGCTTAAAACATGAAATATGTATTAAACATAACACAGAGAATTTAAATTAATCTCTAGATGCAACTTTAATAAAGGAGCCCCTTAAGGCTTATATATCAAACACCTACCTTGAGGTTTCCTTTTTTAGCCAAAGCCATAATATCTATAAACTTGTGAAGAAGGGCACAAAAGGGGCCTTGTTCATACAAGTCTTGCTGAAGATCCAGCTGCAAATAAACACAATAATAATCCCCGCACACCCCAAAATCAAACAAAAAATACTTTAACCAAGACATAACCGTTATCGTTGCATATTTTCTGGAACTCCACCCAGTTGAATTTTTGCGATTTTTTGTCCGACAACCAACATGCTATACGATTGTTAGGTGACATTTTCTCTATTTATCAACGTAGAAAAATATCTGGAGAATTTCGCGAACATTTGAGAAACTTAACCAACTGTCAAAGTGACATCGTGGGACGCTTTCTACCGAAAGTACAGTTGCAGTTTCCTGCACAACTTTCTACAGATTCGGGGCGATGCCGGCAGAGACCTTTCTCTATTGTGCTGGCTATACCATATACGTAATATAGCCAACAAATGTTGTCGGATTTCTACAGATGTTATTAAATTGTTAATAATGCTAATTGGGAAATAATACCGAAAACATTTACAATTATTCGGATTATTTTTGCCAACCGATCCTTGAAAGGTAGGCAACACGTTAAACATGAAAATGCCTACCCGTGAAATCAACTGTAGTTCTAGTAATATCTTACTAATTAATTAAAAGGTTAATTTAAAATTTTACATTCTACTCTGTTGCACGTTTATCTTAAATTAACAGGCTATCACGCCCAAAATACATGAGGTCGATGAATTCAATCACAACGTAAAGCTAACATGAATTTGAATTTGGTTACTGTTATTTTAAATAGATGTCGCTGCACCAATATGTTTAAGGTTGCTTCCTGTTCCGCTTTACTTTCTATGAATTTGATTTAACCTTACAATTTCGAAATGTCACTTTGTTGAGTAGTTCGGAATAAATTCCTGCTTTTTAGTTGATAAACGTCATAAGTAGAAGGAAATGTTGGTTTTATAATTTCATTAAATTCGTTATTTGTTTTTTAAAACGATTTCTAACATTTTTAAATGATGACTTACTCTATATGTGGTTGATTGTGATATTAGTGTTTTAATAATTTGTAAATAGTGTTATCTTGAAATATTAGTATTAAGAAAAAAACTTATTAAAATGAAGGGCACGTTAATTACTTTAACGAGACAGCTTATTGGTATTATTATATTGATTTGTGTATGGCTACCGTTTATTAGGGGGGAGGTAGAACCCAAAGATGTAACAGAAGATCTGAAGATCCCCACAGTAAGCAATTTTTTCCTTATGCATTTATCATATTCTTTGAAATATTAAGATTACTTAACTAGAGATATTAATTTTCTGTATTAGTTTTTTCTTCAAGATTATTTGGTGCATAATAAATGTATTTGGTTTTCCCTCTCTAAACGAAATGATAGACAAAAGATATCTTATCATCAATTATTCTAAATTGGATTTCATCTTTTGATAAGATTTTATGAAAGGCATACATTCAAATTTTCCTTTAATTAAATGTTATATTATGTTTTTACAGCACCTGCCTTATTTTTTCCTATTTAATTTTAATGAATGTGATCAACCGTATTTCAGAAATTTGTTTTACTCCTTTTTTTTGTGAATTGTACTTTCAAAGCCAAAGATACTCCTTTACGTTCTTTTATTTCCCCGAACATATAAAAGATATAATAAAGTTACGAAAATTTGAAAAATATTAGTTGAAAATCTCAAAATAGAGAGATACGTTGAGAAATGTCCAGATCTGAATAAAATCTAAATTTTCAAAAATAAAGTCCAATTTTTTTTAGATTTGTACTGAGTTTCAAAAAAAATTGAAATGTTTAAAAAGTCAGAATTTTGAAAAGTCTTTTTGAAAAAAGTTGAAATTTTCATAAAGCAGAATAAAAAAAAACGAAATAGTGGAAGAGGTAAAATTTTCAAAAAAAAAAACGAATATTACGTTTAAAAAGCGACATTTGAAAGATGAATCTGAAAAATTGGACTAAAAATTTGAGATTAAACTTGAAATTTAAGAATTTTTTTTTATAATTCTTGAGTTTATTCCCTCAAAATTTTGATGTTTTTTGTCTAAAATTCCGAGTTTAAATTGGATTTTTACCCTTTTTTCCTAAACATTCAAGTTTTTCCTGAATCTAGCTTTGAAACAGATGAAAGTTACTAATTTACGCGGATAAAAAAATAAAATGCAAATTAGATTTGAACTACTCTTGTATAATTTTACACAGTTTGTTGCAATAGTTTTTTTTGCAGGCTGACAGTAAAGTCCCCACAAAGGGTAAACTTCTGGAAATTGAAAATGTGGGCTTCATCCACGCCTTTGTGGCGTCTTTTTCGGTAATATTAGTCTCGGAAATAGGAGACAAAACTTTTTTTATTGCAGCCATAATGGCCATGAGACATCCCAGACTGACAGTTTTCGCTGGGGCAATATCGGCGTTAGCCCTAATGACAGTATTATCAGGTATATTTATTAATTTTATTTAGTTTGATAAATTTTAGCCTCAAAATAAAAAAAAAAAAGATTTACATTTATTATCAGGTAAAGCATGTAAATTGAATTAATATGCCTCTTTCCAGAAGATTGTGATCTTGTGCTTATTAAACCGAAGTTATTGACACTGGTTATCTGTTATCTAACTTAACTTGATAGACTAAAATAAATAAAATTTGTTAATTAAATAACCTACTTAAATACATACATTATTAAGCATTTTATCTAAGTTAAGGAATTTTAGTTCGAATTTATATATATGTAATTTTTGAGCCTATATTTTCTAGACAAGAAGTTTTTAAAATGAAATAGCATCCATTTGTATTGGTTTTTTGGTTATCTTTCTGAAAATTTCGTTTTTTTTTGCCAAATTTAAATTTTTCTCTAAAAATGAGAAATTTAGAGTGTTTTATATAAATTTCGAATTTCACTAAAAATGTTCTCAAAATTAAAATTTTTCTAGTGTGTTACATCCACTAATAGAACCGGTTTTGAAAAGACGTCGAAAATTTCAAAAAATAAACTGAAAGTTTCAAAAATGTTAAAATTTAAAAAAAAATTCAAAATTTAGTAAATTATGGCAACAATGACTGATTTAAAGAAAATTATCAAAAAAATGATTAAATTTTAAAAAAATCCGAATTTTCAAAAAAGTTCACGTTTTAAACAAATAAAATTTCTAAAAAAATGGAAAGTTTGTAAAAAATTGGAAATTTTGAAATTGAAATAAAAACTGGAAATTTTAAAGGATATTTGAAGTTTAAAAATATCGAAATTTCGATATTTTCAAAAAAGGGGGCAATTTTTTCCAAAAAGTCGCTGTTTAAAAAACATTTGAAAAATAGTCGAAACATTTCAAAAAAAGTTTGGAATTTTTAAAAATATCCATATTTTGTAAAAAAACGAAGTGTCAACATATTCCAAATTTTAGAAATAGTCGAAATTTTAAAAACTGGAGAAAATTTTCAAAAAACCCAGATTTAGAAAAACCTCGAACCAATTTTCAACAAAACTGAAATTTTGGGAAAAGTTGAAACTTTCGAATAAATTTAAATTTTTAAATATTCTAAAATTTTGAAAAATAGCGGAAATTTTCAAAAAAAGGTCGAGAATTCTTAGAAATATCGATATTTTGTAAAAATCGAAGTTTCCAAATTTTAGAAATAGTCGAAATAGTTAAAATTAGACGAAATTTTGAAAAAGGTCGAATTGTTAAAAGAATCGAACCAAGTTTCAAGTAATAAATTGAAATTTCGAAAAAAAAGTCTAAATTTTCACAAAAATTCGAAATTTTGAAAAATAGCAACCGAAAATGTCAAAATTAGACGAAAATTTTAAAAATTGTCGAAATATGAAAAAAACAAACTTTCAAACTCGCCCTAATTTTTTGAAATGTTTGAAAAATAAACATTTTCATATAAAGGCGATATTTATTTAAAAAAGTCGAACTTCTCAAGAATCGAAATTCTCAAAAAATTTCGAAATTTTGAAAAAATGTCAAAAAGTATAAAAAAATTATTGGAATGTTGAAGAAAATTGAAATTTTCAAAAAGGCGAACTTTTTAAAGAGTCTCAATGGAATAAAATAATTTTTCACTGATCTAATATTCATATTTGTACATTATTTTAAGAGTAGCATTCTCTGAATTGCCTTCATTCGTACTGTTAAATTTTTCAGCATTATTTGGCTGGTTAGTCAATGTTATACCACGAGTCTACACTTTTTACATCAGCACGGCCTTATTTGCGATTTTTGGTTTAAAAATGCTCAAAGAGGGCCTATCGATGTCTCCAGGCGAAGGACAAGAGGAACTTGACGAAGTCCAATCAGATTTACGAAAAAAAGAGGAAGAGGTATATAATTTTTTTTTTTTTTAGTGTAATTAACCAGACAAAACTGATGTCTACAAAATATTTTCATTAAGGTACTTTATCTAAAGGTGAATAAATTTTATCATATTTTTTAATTCTTTCGAAATGAGTTTATGAGTTTATCACTTATCTTAAAACGCACTTCAAATGATATAAAGAAATAAAAATCTCCTGATATTCAACAATATGAGTGCATGTTTTTTTAGATTTTTTATCCTTAGAGATTATATGCTAGCAAGCGTAATTAGGGTATCATCGCTTTTTTGGTTTTTTATTTTTTTTTTACACTTGTTTGTTAGATAGCTCGAAATATCGAGTTTAAACTTGCAACTTTTATTTAATTATCGATATTGTTTAATTTTACACATCTCCAGTTTTATTCACAAAAGTTCGACTCTCTTTCTTAAAATTCCAACTTTTAACTTGTAATGTTAATTTTCTCCGTAAAAATTTGATTGGAAATTGAAAAGGTCGACTTTTTTCAGAACAATTTTATATTTTGAAACTTAGGTCGCGATTAAATACAAAATGCGGTACTTTTCTTTCACTTTTGGTTATTTTTCCAAAATTTGTTTATAAACTTAGAATTTCGATTTTTTTAGAACTGTTGAAATGATTCTTGTTTCTAGATATTTCGAAAATTTTATTATTCATATAGGTTATTAATTTATTTGGAAATTTCTCTCATAATTTCAACTTCTAGTTTTTCCCTTCTTCCAAAATGTTTACCTTAAGCTCGAAATTTTCTAAAAGTTTTGTGTTCAAACATTCAAAATAGTTTTTAAATGTCGAGTTTACCCTTAAATTGCTTTATTAATTAAACCATTGAAAACGGACAAACAGACACTTTTGCATTTATGTATTAGGAGGATTACGATTCATTACTGAAGTTTGTATTTGATTCGATAATCGCAAATTCACGAATACAGATAATGGGAGTAATTATTTTATCGGTGAATTTTGAAACGACGACTGTACTGCATTGATAAAACCCAGACATTTTTTTAGTATGAAAAGCAAGCCATGCTGCCGGATCCGGAATCCGGGGCCCCCAGAAAGCCAAAATCCGACAGTATATGCTCCTTAGTCTCGAGAATATTTCTCCAGTCGTTCACCTTGACGTTCTTGGCGGAATGGGGTGATCGGTCCCAACTTACCACGATACTTTTAGGTGCAAGAGAGGTAATGCTCAAGTTATTCTTTATTTAATAATAATCTTTTGTTTTTTTTTTTTTTTGTTTTCAGAATGTCTATGGTGTAATAATCGGTGGTATCCTCGGCCATAGCATATGCACTGGTATGGCAGTGTTAGGAGGTAGAATGATAGCGCAAAAAATTTCAGTTAGGACTGGTAATAGATTTATCACATAATTGACTGCTATAATTGATATGATATTTTCAGTGACGATCATCGGTGGTATAGTTTTCCTTATCTTCGCGGTTTCCGCCCTATTTTTCGACCCGAACGCAGAATAGTCATAACTAAATAACTAAAAACAAATTCCTTTACAGCCATAACATTTTATTTGCCTGTAGACCGACTTATTTTGTAAGTAGAGAAAGCTAATACGACTTATTTCTCCAGATTTAGTGTAATTCTGAATTTGTAGCTTTCTTAAAAATGATGCACTTATTTTCCATTGTGCATAATTATTTATTTTCTATTTGACTGACATTCAGTCGAAAATTGATATAATGACTATAATAGTCCAACAAAGAATATTCAAAACCTTAATTCGACTTTTAAAATATTACATTAAAAATACCAATATAGTATTATATCAAAATTTAAATTAAGAAGCTACAGATTCTGCTGATTCAGTAGAATTAAAATTTCCCAAGCAAATAAAAAGGGGCATTGTTTTTATTGCACCTGTCCATTGGGCATAATTCACCTTTAGGTTAGGGCTAATAAATAAAAAAGAATGTAGCATATTTGAACATGGTGTTCTGTTACTTTTAATTTTTTGCTCAATTTAACAGCAGCGAATTAGCACTATTACAGTAAGTCATTGCATTATTTACTTATATTGGACCAGTGCCCCTAGTTTTTTTGTTTATCCCGATAGAACTAAATTAAAAGGTCTAATAAATGTTGAAAGTACATAGAGTTTAATTTAGATATGTTTACTAGGTACTTTTAAAAGTATATTTTATTTTTTATATTACTGTGATGTGTATGTATTTACCATGTGTACATATCTATACAAGAAATATACAATACTGTACATACTAATTGTGTTTCATTTTGGATTCAATTCAACGAGCAATCTGTCTGTTTTGGCGTTTATGAAGAAAAAAGACTAATTCGTCGCCTTTTAATAGACAACGCATGATTTCGGCATCTGCTTTTCCCTCATAGGTTCACAAAACTAAATATTTGAATCGTCATTGGAAAATATTCCACACTGTTCGTGATTTCACATTAACTTTCTCTTGAAATTCGTTATCGCTATCGCTTGATTTTCATGCAAAAAAAGTAAATGTTCCATCTCTGTGGAAATTGCATGTTCCTATGTTAATGTTAATGACAACTTTTTAATGGTAATTGTAAAATTTTCTAATAAGTATAAATTGAAAATTTAATTTTGTTCCTAAAATTTTAATTACAAATTTATTTTATTGCCTAGTTTTATATAAAATTTTTTGACTTAGATTTTTCTCTCAGTTTATACATTTAATGTTTACTTTGTTTAAATAAATTTTAGACCCAAAATGTTTAGTTTTTTTAAAGATTTTAACTTGTTTGGAGTTCCTATGTTTTTCTAGAAATCTTGAGATTAAATACCAAAATTTCTTTGTAAATATGCAGTTTAATTTTCAGATTCATTGTTCCTAAAATTTCACAGGAAATTCCAAAAGTATAGAAATTGGAGTAAAGAAAATAAATCTCGAAATTATAAGACTAAAGTGAAAATTATTTCAAACCAGCAATTTTGATAAAAATATCGAAGAAATTTTCAAAAAATTAATACTTTTCTAAGGAAGTCAAAACTTTGAAAGCTCTTAATTTTTTCCGGTGATTTGAAATTTATACCTTCACTTTTTCCAAAATAATTGAAGACAAATTCAAAATTTCGACTGTTTCTTTCAAATGTTTTCTAGACATTTCTGATTTAGTACTTTTTCTACTTACAGTTCCAAATTTTACGTTCAATTTGTATGCATTTTTATATTTTTTACCAAGCACAATTCACGTTAAGAATTTGAATTTTTTTATAAATTCCCCTTTTTCTTCTGGAAATTTCAATATTCAGTAAAATTTCCTACAGATTTCGACTTTAAACCCAGAATTTTGCCATTTTTTATAACTTATTTGGTAATTTCGAGTTTTTCTTGAAATTTCTGGTTTACACTTTCAATTTTATTTTTTCCTTATAAAATACAATTTCGAACCCAAGCTTTCCGCTCCTAATAGACAATTTGGATTTATCAAACATTTTTTCTTAATTTTAAGATTTCTATTTTATGAACTTCATTCTTAAAAGTGATATTTTTCTCATAGTTCTATTTCAATATCTACTTTTTCCCCAAATTGCACACTACGACCGAGAAATGCCAAAAAGCACGATTTTTTGCCATAAAAATGATAATATCTTGAAATCAGTTGTAATATGGCTTGTTGAATAGAAATGAGCTTTCTCTAGATCAGGGGTAGTCGACCTTTTTATGTCTGCCGTCCACTTTTGTATCAACTTTGGAAATAAATCGGTTCTACCGTCTACCATCCGCCAAAAACTAAAGAAACCAACGAAAAAAAAAGATCAAAATTGTTTTTAGTGGCGACTAAACAAAGAGATCACATGCCCCTTTACTGACCATCTGTCATAAAAATATACATCTAATGACATGGGCGTAGGCAGGATTCTCTCCAAATGGGGCAATAATCATTCTCAAAGATTCATATGCAAAAAAAATTTTCCGACTGACTAATATGTGTTTTCACTTAAAAACTACACGAACTGAGCAGATCGAATTTCCTGATTAAAAGTCGAAATTTCTAAAAAGGGCCAAATTTTTAGAAAAAAACCTTTCGGAGAACTTCAAGAAATATTGCAATTTTGAAAAAGAGGAAATGTCAAAAAAAGAAAATTTCCAAAAGCCAGTTTTTGTGAAAAAAGTGGTGATTTCCAGAGCAGATCGAATTTAGGTAAAAAAAAATGCAACTTTCAAAAATGTTTTTCTTACAATTTTTACTTTATTTAAATTTTGTCATATTCTTGAAATTTACAAGAAATCTTTTTCTCAGAATTTCCTAAAAATATTATTTTCAGAGATTTCGTTTTCTATTCAAATGTCGATCCAATTTTAGAAAAATAAACGAATTCTATAGAAAGTCGAAATCTTCAAATAAAATCAGTTTTAAATGGAAATATCGAAAATATCGAATTTTGAGATAAAAGTCAAAATTTGGGGAATAAGATACTTTGAACAAGTTAAAATTACTTTAGAGAATCAAATTTAAAAAATAAATTCAGTAAAAACAGTTTTTTTTTTGTGGAACGAACTGGTCCTTGGTTAACTTCAAAAATTGATATATAAATCTTGTCCCCTGTTGTTCTAACGCGTTTTAATAGTCAAGCTATCATCTTCAGAGAATTTAAATATTTCTTGGTCTCAGGGGATAAGATTTGCATATCAATTTTCAAAAAACAATTAATCAAAAATAGCGGATTTTGTAAAAAATTCACAAATATATTGCAATTTCGAGAAAAATTCGAACTTTTTAAAAAATATTTCAAATTTTCAAAAGAACTTTTAAGAGAAAAATTTAAATTTTGAGAATAACGTAGTAGTTTTGAAAAAGAAAATTTGGAGAAGCCGGAATTTTCAATCATCCATATTAAAAATAAAATCCTAACCTATCCCAAAAACTCCACATGGGAATCCTCAAACTGACGCTCAATCAGTACCTGAAGAAGAACACAAATTATCCATTTGGTTTACAGATAGATCAAAGACAGCACATGGGACTGGACTGGGAATTTATGACCCTAACTATAGGCTTTCTAAAGCCTTAGGAAAAGACCCGACTGTTTTTCAAACTGAAATACATGCAATAGAACTCTGCACCTACGAATATCTTCGAAGAAACCTGAAAGGAACAAAGATCTGCATTAACTCTGACAGCCAAGTGGCAATAAAGGCTCTCAGCAACTCCATTGTCAAATCCAAACTAATTTGGGACTGTCAACAAACTCTAAAGCAACTAGCTAAACACAACAGGATCAACCTTAAGTTGGTGCCAGGGCACAAAGGAATATAAGGCAATGAAGCTGTGGACCAACACGCTAGACAAGGATCTGCATCGTCATTTCTTGGACCTGAACCGACTTTTGTTTTTCTTAAAGTCAAAACAACAATGTGTTCAAAAAATGGGAAGCAAAGTCAAGAATTTTTCACTGGAGATCATATCCCGGACTACGACAGGCGAAAAGATTCATATCTGGAACGCTTGAAAAGACAAAGGTCTTCTTGGAACGCAGCAAATCCGAATTGAGGATACTAACCGGCCTCTTAACAGGACATTGCCCTATGAGGTACCACCTCAAGAAAATGGGTCAAGCTGAAACAGACCTATGTCGCTTTTGCGCTGAAACTGCGGAGAATGCAGAACATGTGCTATGCAAGTGTGATGCGCTTGCAGTCAAAAGGCACGTCCAACTTGGATGGGCGTCCTTAGACCCCTCAGATGTGGAAAAACTCAATCCCAGGTCCATAACAAACTTTTACAAGAGTTTGAACTTGGGAACTACATAGATCAGGCTGTGCACAAAAGATCTTCTTAGGTCGGGGTGCGGGCTGAACGAAAATAAACAAGAAAAGACATAATAATTTAATCCCAAAAACTCGAAAAATGTCCAAAATTCGAAAAAAGTCAAAGGTCTAATTCTTTGAAAAAACGCAGTTTTTAGAAAAAGTCAAATTTTGAGAAAAAAAATCGCATATTCCAAAAACTCAGACGTTGAATTTACAAGTAATCTTTTTCTCGAAATCCTTAAAAATATTTTTCTCGGCATTTTTAATTATTAGTATTCCGTCGAAGTTTTTTGAAAAAACAAATATTCAGAAAGAATGGTAGAATTTTGCAATAAGTAAACGATTTTTGAAACAAAAATGCAAGAAGGAGGCTTTTCAAAATAAAATCGAAATTTCGAAAACAGCAATTTGGGGGAAAAGGCAAATTTTATGACAATTTTAAGAGGATAAAATCATCATTTTGAGAAAAAAGACGAATATTCCAGGAAAACGTAGAAATTTCTTAGAAATATTAAATACTATTTCATGTGCAAGTAGAATGCAACCTAGTCTACAAATTCATGCAGCCCTTCAGGCGTGTATAGTGGATCATAGGTAGCTGAACTACCAACAGTTGAAACCATATATGTAATACTTCTATATGGCGTGTTGTGTATAATCGCCTCTACAAAATGCGTTGTCAAAAAGATAAGATGAAAGTGTATGTCGTACTCTTTGGAGGACAAACATTCATTCATTTATAGCGGGAACAGATGACAAGATGGGCGGGAACACTAATAAATGAATGACAACAAAGATAACTGATGAGAAGCGGGATTGGTTAATAAATTCTGTCCTCCAAAAAGACAAACATATATATATCCATCGATCCTTTTGAACACAATCGAAGGTACAAAACACGCCATATAGAAGTATTACATATTTGCTTGAAACACAGCCACCTAGCGAAGTTTCTCTATGGACCAATAGGTGGTAGTACTAAGAGTCACACGCTTGACGTCTGTGAATTTTTTAGTACTTACTTGTCGGAACATTTGTTTAGCATTCGAGTTGAATATACCAAACTGACGGGATCTAACAAAATCGAAACCGGTATTTGGTTTCCAAACTTCGAATCTAATAAATGCTCAAACCTATTGGTCTCTGCATTAGAATCTTTGTCTTCTGGGAACTTTCCTATAGAGCAACCGCTTCGCTAGGTGGTGGCAGTGTTTCAACTGTTGGTAGTTCAACTACCTATGATTCCCACTATACACGCCTGGAGGGCTGCATGAATTTGCAGTCTAGGTTCCATTCTACTTGCATACGACACATTGTTGGCGATGGCCATAGTTTCTCTATGGACCAATAGGTGGTAGTACTAAGTCACACGCTTGACGTCTGTGAATTTTTTAGTACTTACTTGTCGGAACATTTGTTAGCATTCGAGTTGGATATACCAAACTGACGAGAACTAACAAGATCGAAACACCGGTATTTGGTTTCCAAAATTCGAATCTAATAAATGTTCAAACCTATTGGTCTGTGCATTAGAACTATTTCATATATTTAATATCCAAAATTCAAAATTCGGACTAATGTCGAAATTTTGAATTCCAGGACAATAAGTTAAATATTTGAAAATTTATCAAAATTTCGTCTTTAGATTCAACATTTATAAATTCGAAATTTATTTTTAAAAAAATTTTTTGGAGTTTGTCTCGAAATATCGATTGTTATCCCAAAATTGGGATAATATCTCTTTAACTTGTTATTCATTGAGCTTCTCTAAACTGAACCTTTCGGTATTTATATTTAGGGTTAAAATTTTAAGGTTAAGGTCGAAATTTCGAAAAAAGTTTGATTTATAAAAGAAAAATGCTTCACAAAATTTCGTGTTTAACCTTGAAATTTCTATTTTATTTTACCTTAATCTCGAAATTCGAGAATAAACTCGAAATTTTAACACTTTCTTATAGTCTTTTCAAAATATCGAGTTTTTTCTGAAAATTCTCAATTTAAACCTGAAACTTACAAATAATTTTCTTTTTTAGAATTTCAACCAAATGTTTTGTTAGAAATTTTGATTCTATTTTCCAAAATGTTGACCTCAATTTCAGAGTTCCAACTTTTTTCTCGTAATTTCCAGTTTAAACTCGAAATTTCGACCTTTATCTTGAAATGTAGTTAAAAACTGAGTGAGTTCTTACAGATTACCCACATACATTTTTTTTATCGAATTCTGGTGTTTTTTTCAAAACTCCTTATTTAACTTTAACAGGTGAAAACTCGAGAATATTTTTGTTAAAAGTGTTTTATCCCTACATTTCGGCGTTTTCCTTAAAGTTTGCAGATTAAAGTTAGAAAGTATACTTTTTAAAATTTGATTTATAAATTTTCAGAGATTTTCTGAAGATATGAACTTCAAGTTTAAATGCGACATTTGTACATTGAATTTTTAAAACAAATTTATTTCAAACAATTTCTAGAATTTTTGACTTGTATCCGAAACTTTCTTGATAGTTAACATTTTTTTTCCGAATATTTCATCTTAAAATCGAAAATTGGAATTTTTTCTGCAAAGTCCCCAAGCGACTCTCAAATGACGGATTGGGCATCAGTGAAATAGTTTCCTACATTATGAGCAGCTTGCAGCTCATACAATGTCTCATTACATCAATTAGAATTAAATAAGACTAAAACATCTCAAGAACGGACGTTAATAAGGAACGTATGATAAAATTTAATTTTTTTGCATCAAAATGTCATCAGGAGCTGTCTTATCAAGAACAATAAAGTCATGAATCACAATAACTAACCGTTGTTATCGTTGTAGGGCGAGCGAACTACCAAAGGCTTAAATATTATAGCTTTATTTAAAATTATTACAAAACTTCTCAGCGTATTTCATATTCTATATTTTTATCATCTATCATTCCGGAAATATGTTGGGAGGGATTAAATTGCGAGGGTTTCGCAACTCTTGTTTGTTCTGACACAACTTAAGAAAAAATATTGCAAGAAATTATTTCATTCATTCGTTTTAAATTAAAATGAGACACCCATCATAGCATGGGCCATTCGTATGCTATTCTATTTCTTAATAACGCCGGCCTACTTTACCAGTACGATTGATTGCATAACCCAAAAAATTCTAATTATTCTAATTCTGGACGAAGTTGAAAAAGCGTATTTAGATATATGGAAGCATTAAAAATGATTCCGTCGAAATATTAAGTGCCACAATCTATAAGCATCATATACTTTAAAAATAGACTGTTAGTTTTGGACGGAGACGTCTGGACATCAAACGATTCCAAAATATCGGCTACCTGGGCCAAACATGGTTACTTATTTACTTATAGATGCGTTTGTCATCAGCTGCGCTTTTTTGAGCAAGTTTTTGCCTTTGAAGCTTTTATTTTCGATACGTACGCAGTTCGAGCAACACGACCAAGTTATATTTGCTGGATTTGAAACAGGTCATTTTACAATATATTGGTTTAAGCAGTGGTGCCTAACCCACACGTGGCTCGCGATAAGGTTTGAAGTGACTCGCGGTAACAATGATAAAAGCATCCGATTTTATTAGGCAAATTCATGTGGAAGTCGAAATTTCAATTTTATAATCAAATTTTTGAAAAAAAATAAAAAATTTGAACTTTACTTGGAAAAGTTTGGGACAAAAGTCAAAAATTTTAGAAATTATTCAAAATAAATTCATTTGAAAAATTCCATTTTTCAAATTTCAAGTTTAAAACCGAAATGTTAGAAAAGTTCAAATTTGGAAATTTTTTGAAAATTATGTATAAATTTATAAATAGACTTTTGAAAATTATAATTTTTAACTTTAAACTTAAGAGTTTAAGATGAACTTCGAAATTTAGATATTAAACTTACCTTTAACAAAAGATTCTCGAATTTTCGGCTCTAGAATTTAAACGCCAAATTTTAAGAGAAATTTCAAATTAAAAAAATATATATAAAGATAAATTTCTAAGAGCTCAGTTTGGACATGAAATTTTTAGAAAAATTTACAAAAGGTCCAATTTTCGAGGAAACAGGTTCAAGTTTCTCTCTGAAGATGACAGCTTGGCTGTCGAAACGCGTTAGAGCAGTTTCTCTCTGAAGATGACAGCTTGGCTGTCGAAACGCGTTAGAGCAGTTTCTCTCTGAAGATGACAGCTTGGCTGTCGAAACGCGTTAGAGCAACCTTTGTTGTGTTTTTTAATCTTTCTTGGTTTCAGGGGACAAGTTCTGTGTTTCAATTTTTGAAGATAACCAAGGACCAGTCCGTTCCATCAAGGTTCAAACTTTGAGATTAGGGTCAACATTTTTGCCTCCTCGAAAGGGTGAAAAAAGCAAGCGAAGGTCGTGCATTGAGTCTTAATATAAATAAAACCAAATCGATGCTGATTAGTAGGAATCATCAACCCGTCAGACAAATATTGCTAGACAATCAGTCAGTCTACCATGCAGACTCATATGCCTATCTCGGGATGACCGATAAAACAAGATGGGATTAGGCCATGGAAATCAGAATTAGAATCGAGAGAGCAAGAACAGCATTTGCTAAATTGAGGAATTTTGTTGTAAATAAAGATCTTCCCCTCCCTCTAAAGATAAGACTGACCAGATGCTATATATTCCCAATCTTCCTGTACGGAGTGGAGGCCTGGACGTTGACCAAGGTGTTGATAAGAAAGCTGGAGGCTTTTGAGATGTGGCTGTATCGACGTATCCTCGGAATCTCCTGGATGGACCATATTACCAACGAAGAAGTCCTACGTCGAATTGGGCATAATAAAGAAATTCCTCTCATAATTAAAAAGAGGAAACTCGAATAACTAAACTCGGCCATGGTCCAGGAAAAAGTAGACGGTAGAAGAAGTCCCAGGTAGAAGAAGACATTCTTGGTTACAAAACTTGCGCCAATGGTTTGGACTTACATCTGTCCAACTATTTAGAAACGTCGCAAGCAAAATCAGAATTGCTACGATGATATTCAACGTCCCTAACTGAAATGATGATGATTCTGAGAATCAAACTTAAAATCTGTAAAAATTCGAATTTTATATCAAAACTTTGGAGAAAAAATTAAGATGCAGGCTCAAATTCAGAATGTTCAAAAGAAATTCACCATTTCGAAAAGACTAAGAAAATCTTAACATTTTGGGTTT